>CM066331.1:95233904-96626404 GCA_033807585.1 Hydrophis major
CACAGCCCAGAATGAGTCTTAACCAGTTATAATTAGTCCCAGGGATGTCTGCCAAAGTTCTTTGTAAGACGTCAGATAAGAATGCACCTTATCTTACTTGAAGTGCTGCCAATGACTAAAATCCCTGTTAGTTTTTCCAAAACCAAATGGAGAATAAATTCACCATGGAGCTTTCAGAGTCCAAACCGATCAGAGCGAACGACGTTGCTTCCTACAAAGGATTTCCTACCTTTGCACTTCCTTTTTAACTTATGGGAGGGGCAATCACCTCCAAGCCTTACTCCTGATTCACCCCTTTTGTCTTATCTGCTCTTCCTTCTGGCAGCTCTGTGCACACATGCACTGTGAACAGACTCCCCTTGTTCCTCTGCCTTGCTGCTGCCAGGAGTCAGCAGATAACTCCCAGGTGGTCCTGGCCCCATCTCTGTATTGGACACAGGACCCTCATTTGAGTCCTCCCCAGATTCCTGGACTGGTCCTTGTTCTTCCCCACTGCCTGATTCTGCACAGGCTGCTGGTGAACCACAACACACATATTCTTTAATCATATCTAAAGAAGGCTTGGGATTCTTGACATTTAATTTTCCAACAGCTTATGTTCTCTATGTATCGCTGTTACAATAATTAGGAACCTGAAAAGGAATCGTTCTTGGTTTCTAAGAATCTATGGAGATTCTCAGTAATCCAGGTCATGATTGTCCCAAAGGTGCTTTTTTTTAAAGGCAACTGGACTTTCTTTGTTTTTCCTTGAAGTTTTGCTTCTCATCCAAGAAGCTTCTTCAGTTCTGACTTCAGAACTGAAGAAGCTTCTTGGATGAGAAGTGAAACATCTTCAAGGAAAAAACAAAGATAAGTCCAGTTGCCTTTTGAAAAAGCACCTTTGGGATTCTTGGTTCCAGCTGTTCTGACCCAAGCTTCCTAAACTGTAATTATGCACACAGTTATTTTAAAAACAAGACTTAATTTATTGCAATGCTGGGAATTGTTTTCATTCCCAGCCAGAATTAATCTCAAACAGTCCCCCAAGATAAGCACACACCTTTCAGTTCTGTGAAGTGCTGCCAAAAACAGAAGTATCAAATTAACCAGAAAAGAAACCAACTGAAGTACAAAAAAAAAACCCAATGGAAGTACGAAGAGCTTCAAAAATGACTCTGAACCAATTGAACTACTTTGCTTCCTGCAAAGGTATCATCATCTTGGCCTGACTTTTATCCCTTATGGGAGGGGCAATCACCTCCCAGCCTTACTCCCAAGTTGCCCCTTTTGTTCCAGTTGCTCTCGCCTTCTAGCAGCTCTGCACACACATGCACTGGGAACAGGCTCCCTTGGGTCCTCTGCCTCGCTGCTGTCAGACTCCAAAGGCTCCAATGGCAGCACCTCACTCCCAGATGGTCCTAGCCTCATCTCTGCATTGGATGCAGGGTCCTCCTTTGAGTCCTCTCCAGATTCCCAGACTGGACCCCATTCTTCCCTATTGTCTGATTCTGCTGCCAGATGCACCGGCTGAACTACAACATTTGCTTGATGCCTTGATGCCTCTCCTGTGTAAAATGGAACATGGCTTGTCCCATAAACAAACAATGAGAAATGGGGTTCATAAGTGATTGTTACGTTTGGGTTTTTTTTTTTCTCAGATACCTCCCTACTTGCATCTCCAAACAATCATTTATCAAATACTTTAAGAATGTTATGATTGCACTCGGAAATAAATGATTTAAAGGTCTCGGGATCAAAGTAGAACTGATGAAGAAGCCAGGGGAGTTTTATCAACACGAGCATCCTGTTCATATAAAAAGCAGAGCTATAGCCTAGAAGAGAGAAATTAGTGCAATAAAGTGCAATGGGGTGAGAAAGCATAAAAATGGATTTAATTCAGGGGTGGGATTCTACCTGGTCGGACCAGTTCTATAAAACCAGTTGTTATAATTCGGCCCAGTTCGGAGAACCAGCAAATTGCGCCAGTGGTTGGCTCCTCCCTCCCTGCCCACTCACTCCATACCTGATATGTGCGTCATCAAACTTGCCTGCTAAGTTGCTATTTTTCCTCCCCCCTCCGACCATCAGCTATTCTGCTGTGCCAGGAGATTTAGATTAGCTAGAAAGCAGGAAATCATTGAATTTCTTGCTTTTTAGCTAATCCAAAAACAGAGCTAAACCTTCCTTAGGAGTGAAGCTTCTATTATTCAGTGCAGACTCAGGTAGCTGATGGCAGAAAGATAGATCTCTGATTCTGGGAGCAACTCAATCTGCCTGCCTGCTTTGCCTGATTTTAGGTAAAAGTTGCTCTTTATTTTTAACAAAAAAAAATATCAATATTTACGTACATGGTGTATTGTGAGTTAATTTTATGAGTTTGCTTGCAAGCAAATTTTATGTGACAGACTCAGGTAGCAGATGGCAGAAAAATAGATCTCTAAGTGAATCTGTGATTCTGGGAGCAACTCAATCTGCCTGCCTGCTTTGCCTGATTTTGGGTAAAAGTTGCTCTTTTTTTAATAAAAAATTTCAATATTTACACAAATATTTTCAATATTTACATACAAGCCACGCCTAGCCAGTCATGTGACCACCAAGCCACACCCAGTCAGCAAGCAATGCCCACCCAGTCACATGACCACCAAACCACACCCACAAATTAGGTCACGCCCACAGAACCAATTGTTAAGAAATTTGAATCCCACCCATGATTTAATTCCATTCCATTCATCCTCTTTTTCATGTATGAAACAGAGGCACCCCACTATCCTTGTTTTTATATGGTGTTGGAACAAAGCACATTGAAACAATTGTCCTGATCTCATCATTGCCTTTGAGTATTATAATTAAAGGAAGATGACACTGATCCACTAAGAATATGTCATGCTTCATAAAAGGGAGCGCAAACAGTGAAGCTGTCTGGTGAAGGGGGAAAAAATGTGCCAATTTCAATCTGACCATGCCAGACTAAATTAACTGATACAAAGGGGAGAATGTTGTTATATTTATTTATTTGCTTAGAGCAGCATCCATTAGTTTCCAGACTCTGCTACAGTAGCACATTCCTAAATGAGGTAATTCCAATACTATGAAGCTTGAAAAGTGGAAATCATTATAACCCCGTTTTGATAAAAACAAAATAAAGAAATGAAATAAACAGTCTTTCTGATGGGAGAGTGTGTTATAGATAATGAGCTCACATAAGATGCATTCTGTTAAGTTCTGCGCATGGGCGCAAGGAACGGAGACGAGGCAGTGAACAGTGAACTTCAACTCTTTATTAATCATTCTGAACAGAGCAAAAACCTAGGGCAGCATCAGCCCTTTTATAGGGCAGGCTGCTGATCTAGTAACCAATGAGAAACATGGAGTGTTAACCCCTTGAACCAATGAGAGTGACTCGTTAACAGCCAATCAGATTCTCCTGAATGGACCAATCTGATATCGCTATTATCAGCCAATCAGAAGTGCAGGATCAGAACCCTGCTTTTTCTAAAGGTTTGATAAAACTTTATTTAAGCGTTTTATTAGTTCATAACACCCCTTCCCCCTGGGTTCCGTTTAAGGGGTGCGGTGACGTAATCCCTGAGGTATGAAGGTTGTTTTGACTGTTTATTAGATTTACGCTGTCCCACCGGTTCCTGTGTGTAATCCGGTTTTGATGGGACGTTTTTGGGCAAGTCAGGTACTGGTGGTTCCGTATCCTCATTGGATGACTCGATGCCGCTAATGTTCTCGTTGTTGTCCTCCGATCTTTGCAGGCTTGCTTCTGTTGAGGTGTTCCTCTGTGGCGAGGACACTCCCCTCCCTGATTCTTCTTCATTTGTCACGCCCGATTGCTGACTTCTTTCGCTCCTGCTTTCCACCATCTCAAATTCGGTTTCTTCAACATCCCCTCCCCCCTCAGTTTGGGAGTTACTGGAGTCGTGGAAACTGGGTTGTAGCCTCGAGCGAAGCTGATCTATATGGCATTTCAATATTTTTCCATCGCAGGTTTTCACACGGTACGACCTGGGTCCGGTGGCTTGAATTACAGTTGCCTCGACCCACAACGGTTCACCAGAAAGGTTTCTGGTGAAAACTAAGTCATCTATCTTGAACTCGCGGCATTTTCCGCTAGATCCACAGGGTTTCTCTGGCTCATAAGATGGGTGAAGCCGGTCGAGGTGGGAACGGAGTTTGCGTCCCATCAATAGTTCAGCTGGAGTCTTGTTGGTGATGTGTGGAGTGATGTGTTGGAGAAGGAGTATTCTGTTTATTTTATCTTCAATGTCCCCATAGTCCATTTTGTGGAGGGTTTTTTTTTATAACAAATTGTACAATGCGCTCGGCTCTTCTGTTAGCCGCAGGGTGCACTGGTGAAGTTAGCACATGGCGAATACCCTGGTCCACTAAGTATTGTTCAAAGGGTAGAGCGGTAAACTGGAGTCTGTTGTCGGAGACCAGAACATCTGGCAGTCCATGTGTCGCGAATAGCCTATTCAATTTCCGGATGACGGACTCGGTTGTAGTACTCTTCATTTCGTGGATCTCGAGCCAGTTGGAATAGGCATCCACTGTTAGTAGGAAAGTATATCCCTTAGTAGGTCCTACAAAGTCAATGTGGATGCAGCACCATGGTCCCCGGGGTGTTTCCCATTCTGTTGGAGTTGCTTTAGGTGGGGCACTGCTAACTTCTTGGCACTTTAAACAAGTCTTTACCCAGGCTTCAATCTGTTTGTCGATGCCCGGCCACCATGTGTAGCTTTGTGCTTTCATACGCACGATGCCGGGGTGACCCTCATGCAGTGTTTTTAATACTGCTCATTGTAACCGCTCTGGGACGACGACTCTATCCCCCCATAGGATGCAGCCTTTTTGCGAAAAAAGTTCTGTTTGCCGGTTCTTGAAAGGGGTGAAGTCGTCAGGGGTTTGTTCTACTGGCCATCCCCGTTCGACCCAGCTAAGAACTCGCGCTAAGACAGGATCGCATTTTGTTTCAATCGCAATGTCTCTAGCTGTTAACAGCAGTGAATGTAGCATTTCAATCTGGAGTGTCATAAGAGTTGGAGCTGAGTCATCGACGGTTTCCGGAAGTGGCGCACGGCTCAGTGCATCAGCGAGGGGAATGGCTTTGCCCGGGTGGTGTTGCAGTCTATAGTTGTACGCAGCCAAAAACTCCGACCAGCAAGTCATTCTAGGTGATAATATATAGGGGGTTGGCTTGTCTCCTGCTATAATCCCCAGCAAAGATTTGTGGTCGGTAACAATAGTAAAAACTCGTCCATATACATATTCATGAAATCGTATCACAGCAGATACAACAGCAAGAGCCTCTTTATCGATTTGACTGTAGTTACGTTCAGCCTTTGATAGGGTCCTTGAAAAATAGGCAATAGGGGCCTCACTACCACTTGGTAACACATGGCTCAAAATGGCTCCTACTCCAAACGGTGACGCATCACATGTAATTGTTAAAGGCAAGGTCTTGTTATACTGCATTAAAACAGCATCTGAGTTTTTCACTTGTCGGAATGCGTGCTCCTCTCGGTGCCCCCAGACCCAGGTTGCTTTTTTGTCGAGAAGTCTATGTAGGGGCTCGGCTATGGTCGCTTTGTGGGGCAGGTAGATGTTGTAAAAATTAATTAACCCCAAAAAAGCTTGGAGATCAGTCTTATTTCTGGGTCTTGGGGTGTTCTTGATTGCTTTTAGTTTGCTATTGGTGGGGTGAATGCCTTGTTTATCGATTAGGTATCCCAGGAACTCTACTTTATCTGTACACAGTTGACATTTATTTTTTTTAACCTTAAGGCCGGAGTCTTTAAATTTCTGGAGAACCAATTTAAGACGCTCTTCTAGTATTTCTCTATTCGGGGCAGCAATTAAAATGTCATCAAAGTATGGTACGACCCCTTTGATCCCCTGCAAGAGTCTCTCCATCAAACTTTGAAAAATCCCTTGGGCTACGCTAACTCCGAATTGGAGTCGGTTGCACTTAAAGGCGCCTCAGTGCGTAATGATCGTTTGTGCCTCTGCTGTTTTTTTTATCTACAGGCAGTTGTTGGTACGCCTGTGCTAAATCCAATTTAGCGAAGACTTTTCCATCCCCTAGGGAATGGAGAAGGTGTTGTACCACCGGCACCGGGTAAGCGTTCTGTTGAAGGGCGTGATTCAGGGTGTCTCGGTAGTCCCCACAAATCCTTAATGATCCATCCGGTTTGATGGGTGTTACGATTGGGGTTTCCCAACGAGCGTGGTCTGTTGGTTCTAAAACACCTTGGGCTATTAATTTATCAAGCTGCTCGTCAAACTTTGGTTTAAGGGCAAAAGGTACCCGATGAGGCTTAAGGTGGATGGGGGCTATTTCAGGGTTTAGGTTAAATGATATCGGGGTCCCCTTATACTTGCCTAGTTTGTCTGCAAAGACATCCTAGAATTCCTGGACGAGGGCCTCCTTCCAGTCGTCGCTTCTGGTTTGGTGAATGCTGGCTACCTCAATCCTGAGTGGGGCGAACCATTGAAGGCCTAACAAGCTAGGCCGATCACGGTCAACGATGGTCAATGGTAAAGATGCAGTACAATTTTTGAATGAGACCTGGACTAGGCTGGTTCCAACGACCGGAATTCGGTTTCCCTGATAATCCTTGAGTATGATTATTTGGGTTCTGAGGTCTTGCCGCCGGACAGCAGGGATTAATTGTTTTAGGGTCTTCCAGGAAACCATCGAGAGGGACGATCCTGAATCAACTTCCATCACGCAGGGCCGGTTTTCGATGGCGACCTTCACTCAGATCTTCTTTGCATCTAGTGATGAGGCGTGACCAATTGTAATGGTTTGGTGTGCCTCTTCTCGTCTCATTGAATTGGCCAGTGGTTTATTTCTGTAGGAGTGGTTGTTCCATTGGTGGTTCAAAGGTTCCCGACTCACAGGACGATTCCCTGTGGGTTGGCAGTAGTTGGTCCCCCTCTGAAGTGGGCTGGATCCTTGCTTGCTTCTACAGACCTTCCCGATATGGCCTCTTTTCCCACAAAAATGGCAGAGCGCATCAAGGAATTTGCAGTCTGATCGCGGGTGGTTTGCCCCACAACCCACGCATTGGTGCGGTAGTCTTTGATTCCGCTGATGGCGTTGGTCACGCTCAGACTGGAGCCAGTTGATCTCCTCCTCCTCACTTTCTGATGACGATTCGAGTTCCTCATGGTGGGTTGCCGTTGTGTGTCTCTCTAGGCGAGGTGAGGTTTCGCTGGCGAGTTGGCGGAACGGTGCGTTGGTGCGGCGCATTCAGGCAACCGACTTCCTGGTTGCTTCTGCTGCAGTAGCATCAGCAATGGCATCTGCAAGGCTGATGTCACCTTTCGCCATCAGCTTACTCTGCACATATGGTGCATCTAATCCCAGAATTATTCGGTCTCTCAAAGCTCCTTCGAGGTCGGCGAACCCACAGAGGCCTCCCAGGTTCCGGAGATCTGTGATGAAATCTGCAATGCTCTCTCCTTTCCGCTGGTCTCTCTGATAAAATTCATGTCTTCGGACAAGCATTGGAACGGTTGGTGCATAGTGGGCCCCTAGGAGGGGCTCAAGGACGTCCCAGTCCATGGATTTCACCTCAGCCGGTTTTGCCAGTGCCTTGGCCATCTTAAAAACAGCAGGTCCACAGTGGGTTAGGAATACCGCTCGCTTTTTCCCCGTAGTGGCATCCTTCAAGTTGTTGGTCTCCAGAAACATCTGGAACCGGTCCATGTACGAGTCCCAGTCTTCTTGTGCCGGGTCAAATGGAGCGGGTGGTATGGTGCCGCTGGACATGGTTTCCGCTGTTGATGTGCCTTCAGCCACGTGCTCTGTTTGGTGCTCTGTAGTGTTCAATCAGCTCTGACATCTCCGCATCCCATCCTCGTCGCCAGTGTTAAGTTCTGCGCATGGGCGCAAGGAACGGAGACGAGGCAGTGAACAGTGAACTTCAACTCTTTATTAATCATTCTGAACAGAGCAAAAACCTAGGGCAGCAGCAGCCCTTTTATAGGGCAGGCTGCTGATCTAGTAACCCATGAGAAACGTGGAGTGTTAACCCCTTGAACCAATGAGAATGGCTCATTAACAGCCAATCAGATTCTCCTGAACGGACCAATCCGATATCGCTATTATCCTCCAATCAGAAGTGCAGGATTAGAACCCTGCTTTTTCTAAAGGTTTGATAAAACGTTATTTAAGCGTTTTATTAGTTCATAACACATTCAATCAATAACACCCAAAGATCAATGCATTTCAATGATGTTTCATGTCCCCTTTGATATGATTGGGGATCAAGATGCCAGCTCCTACTTTTAAGAGGAGAGAAAGATAAATAGGAAACTCATTTAGGATGGGATAGTGATAGCGCGACTCTTTTTTTTAACTCTTCCTACAGTATCAAAGACCCCAAATTTCAGTGACACTGTAATCACTTTTGACTCTTGAATTGAGAGTTGTGATGGGGAAGATACAATCTCTGTGCTAAGATTTATATTGTAGATAGCCTCCAATAATCACTGTGGACAAATCCATAGAATAATGGAAAAATTCTAAGCTTACCAAGTAGAATTTGATTGTTTCTTCCATGGTGTGACAGAGTATTTTAGAACTTGAGTAGAATTTTAAAAACAGAGTGTAGTGGCTGCTTGATGAAAAATTGGGAAACTGGATGAAAGAAGCTCATTAATGCACAAGGATATAACAGAATAACAGAGTTGGAAGGGACTTTGGAGGTCTTCTAGTTCTGCTCAGGCAGAAAACCCTGTACAATTTCAGATAAGTGGTTGTCCTATCTCTTCTTAAAAACCGCCAGTGTTGGAGCATTTCCAACTTCTGCAGGCAAGTCATTCATTCCACTGATTAATTGTTCTAACTGTCAGGAAGTTTCTGCTTAATTCTAGGTTGTTTCTCTCCTTGATTACTTTCCATCTATTGGAATCTGGAAAATACATATGTACCTGACAGCAGACCTGTCTTCACCATAAATTGAAAAAATTATCTGCCCTTTCCCATTGTAGGAAGTTAGCACCTACCCCTCTACAAGAAAATTGAAATATCCTAGGAAATATTTAAAAGGCAGAATATTTTCCCTAAAAAGAGTAGAAACTCAGAAGCAAAAAGCCACCTCAGAAGTAGAAGCTCACCCACACCTTTGTTAATGGGTGGGCCATTAAGACCTGGGCCAGAATACTTTATGTCGTGTCTTCGGAAATGATGCCAGGAGTCGGTGACTTTGTATCAAGCTCTTTTATTGATGTGGGAACCGAACTGGCGCTATAGAGAAACTTCGCGGCTTTTATTTCTTTAGCCGCAGCAGCCACGGCCAATAGCACCGCTTTGAATCTCCTGCGATTCGAATAGACCAATCGCGGAAGATTCCTAGCGAGCCAATCGGCGCGGCTCGCCTAGCCAATCAGAGTGCCCCGTGCTTTGGCCAATCAAAGCGCGGGGATCTCAAGAATGCTAATGAGGGGACAGAACACCCCTCCCCTCTTGGTTTAGTCCTTACGTTGCGTAGTCCCGTAGGTAGGCGGGGCTCCGTCTTAGCCTACTGGACCTGCGCAGCTCAGTCGTAGGTTGGATCCCGGCCGGTTCGGTCAGGGTCTCTGCTTCTCCGGATGCTGTCGTGGGAACCGGCTGGTCGGTCGGGCCGGGCCGCTCTCCATAGCTCCCTCCTGGGCTTCCCGGGTTGGTTGAGCTGCGGGTTTCGCCGCTCCCGCTCGGTCTCCCCGGGTCGGTTGAGCTGGCCGGGCTGTCTCTTTCTGGCGAGGTTTCGTGCTGGCTGCTTTCCGGTAAGTATGGTTGGTTTATTCTTCTTTGGTTTTGGTCCCCTGGGTATTCCCTCCCCCCTTGGTTTGTGTTGTGCGGGTTGGTTTTGCCTGCTTGTGCGTCGGTGGTCTCTTGGGTGGTCGTCCTCGATCTTAATTGGTCGATGTGGCGTTTCCACGCTCGTCCGTCTGTTGTTTGTAGCTGGTACGAGTGTGGGCCTGTAATTTGTGTGATGACGGCCGGTACCCATAACGGGTCTCCCGTCAGGTTTTTCGCGTACACGGGGTCGCCTGGTGCGAAGGTTCGGTGTTTGCTGGTTGAGTCTGGGGGCTTCTCTGGGTTATATGTGGGGTGTAATCTGTTGAGTGGGGACCTTATTTTCCTCCCCATTAACAGTTCGGCTGGGCTTTTATTCGTTGTGGTATTTGGCGTTATGTGTTGGCTGAAGAGTAATTCATTTATTTTGTCCTGGATCTCCCCGTGGTCTATTTTCCGGATGGTTTTCTTAGTGAATTGCACTATCCGTTCTGCCCTACCGTTCGCCGCTGGATGCGCCGGTGCTGTCAGCGCGTGTCGGATGCCCCTTTCCGCTAGGAATTTTTCGAATTCTAGCGAGGTGAATTGGGGCCCGTTGTCGGAAACGACGACGTCTGGGAGGCCGTGAGTTGCAAAAAGTTTGCTGAGTTCCTTGGTCACGGCCTCCGTGGTTGTCGTCTTCATGTTGCTTACCTCCAGCCAGTTGGAGTAAGCGTCTACTGTTATCAGGAAGGTGTGTCCGTTTGTGGGCCCGGCGAAATCTATGTGGATCCTAGACCAAGGTCCCCTTGGGGTTTCCCACTCTAGGACGGGTGCTATGGGCTTGGCCTAGTTTCCTGGCATCGTTGGCACCTTGCTACCCAGGTCTCAATCTGTTTGTCCATCCCTGGCCACAAAGCGTAACTTCTGGCCAGGGCTTTAGTCCTAATGATGCCCGAGTGCCCCTCGTGTAACAGTTCCAGAACCTTCCCTTGTAGCTTTTCTGGAATGACCACCCTATCCCCCCATAGTATGCACCATTTTAGCAACAAGAGTTCCATTTGCCGGTTCCGGAATGTCTTGACGGACTCGTTGTTGTCCCTTTCCGGCCACCCTTTCTCTACCCAATGCAACACCCGCGCCAGACGTCTGTCTTTATTAGTTTCGCGGGCAATGTCTGACACGGTTATGGGTAGGTTGGGTAGAGTCTCTATACTGAGGGTGGTCGTTGTGGGTGCTGGGTCGGTGTCAGGTTCCGGTAACGGCGAGCGGCTTAAGGCGTCCACATGTGAGATCGTCTTACCCGGTCTGTGTATGAGTCCGTAATTGTAGGCCGCCAGGAACTCGGACCACCTTGTCATTCGGGGAGACAGAATGTTCGGGGTGGCCCGGTTCCCTGCAAGGATTCCCAGCAGCGGTTTGTGGTCGGTTATGATGGTAAATGTCCGGCCGTAGAGATACTCGTGGAATCTTTTTACTGCGGCAACGATAGCCAGAGCCTCTTTGTCCAGCTGGCTGTAGTTCCGCTCCGGTTTGGTGAGGGTCCTTGAAAAGAACGCGATGGGTGCTTCTTTTCTGTCGGGCAGAGTATGGCTGAGGATAGCGCCGAAGGGTGATGTGTTGCATGTGACGGCCAGAGGTAGGGTCTCGTTGTACTGTATAAGGACAGCATCTGAAGTGAGGAAGTCCTTTTTTCTCTGGAAGGCGGCTTGCTTGCGTTTCCCCCAAGTCCAGGTCGCCGCCTTGTCCAGGAGTCTATGCAAAGGCTCCGCCGCCGTCGCCTTTTGGGGCAGGAAAACATTATAAAAGTTAAGTAGCCCCAGGAATGCCTGTAGCTCCGTCTTCGACTTGGGTGTGGGGGCTTCTTTGATGGCCTTGATTTTTTTGTTTGTGGGGTGAATGCCGTGACGGTCTAGGAGATATCCTAGGAATTCAACCCGTTCCGTGTATAATTGGCATTTCTCCCTCTTTACCTTGAGCCCGGTCTCTTTGAATTTGGTTAGGACCTCCCTTAGGCCCTCTAGTTCGGCTTGGTTGGTTGCCAACACTAAGACGTCGTCGAAGTAAGGTACCACCCCCTTGATGCCTTGTAATAGTCTTTCCATTAGGCTTTGGAATATTCCCGGTGCCACGCTGACTCCGAATTGGAGTCGGTTGCATTTAAATGCTCCCCGGTGGGTGACTATGGTTTGCGCTTCTGCCGTTTCCTCGTCGACTGGCAACTGTTGGTATGCCTGGGCGAGGTCGAGTTTGGCGAAAACCTTGCCCCCTCCCAGTGAATGCAGTAGGTGTTGCACTACCGGGACGGGGTAGGCGCTTTGTTGCAAGGTGCCATTTAGGGTGGCCTTATAGTCCCCACAGATCCTCACCGACCCATCGGGCTTGATCGGGGTGACTATGGGGGTCTCCCACCGGGCATGGTCTATTGGTTGTTGGACCCCTTGCTTGACGAGCTTGTCAATTTGCTCGTCTATCTTGGGTTTAAGTGCGAATGGCACCCGCCTTGGTTTCAGGCGTTTTGGGGGGACGTTTGGGTCTAGGCTGAATGATATAAGGGGCCCTTGGTACTTGCCTAGGTTTCCATCGAAGACCTCTTGGAATTCCCGGGCTAGTTGTTGCTCCCAGCTGTCGTCGGTGATGTGGTCGATTCCCGTGACTGCGATGCCAAGCGGAGCGAACCATTGCAGTCCCAGTAGGCTTGGGCGGTCGCGATCGACGATGGTCAGGGGAAGTCTTTCGGTGCGCCCTTTGTATGTTACGTTGAACTGTCCGGTTCCGACTACAGGGATGCGGTTTCCCTGGTAGTCTTTTACGATTAGTCTCTGGCTGTCTAGGCCTTTTCTTTGGATGGTAGGCACCAAGCGCTTTATTTCTTGCCATGCTATCATGGAGAGGTAGGACCCAGAGTCCACCTCCATTTTACATGGCTCGCCTTCGATGCCTACCTCCACGTAGACCTTCCGGGCGTCATTGGTTGTGCCGTGGCCGATGGTGACCATCTGATGGGTCTCCTCTCTTCGCCGGGTCTTGCCGCCTCATAGGGATCGTCCGTTCCGGTCCCATCTGTTGTCAGAGGGGCGATCTCAGGTCCGGGGTGGTGTGCTCTCTCGCCTCCATTCGCTCTGGTCCCATCGTGGTGGGTTGCGGTTCTTTTTGAGGCGGCAGACGCGGGCGATGTGTCCCTTCTTGTCACAATGCCGGCAGATTGACTCGAAAAACTGGCATTCGGACCTGGGGTGGTCGCCTCCGCAACTGGCACAGTTGGTCCTCGACTTACGATCGCATCGGTTCCGTGGGTCGCGGCCTGCCTGGAGGTGATGAATTTCCTCCTCCTTGTCGGAAGTGCCCGATGCCGAGTGGAAGTCGCCCTGGTGGGTGGTCGTCTCAGGTTGGGCTTCGGCCAACCTTGCAGGGTGGTTGTTCCTGCTGCGGTCCCCAGTGTTCGGTCGGCGCATGCGGTCGGCGGATGTTCGGGTCGCTTCGGCGGCTGCGGCTTCGGTGAGGGTATCTGCAAGGTTGATGTTGCCCTTGGCCATCAGCCAACTCTGGAGGACAGGGTCCCACAGGCCGAGCACGATTCGGTCTCGCAGGGCATTGTTCAGGTTGTCGAACTCGCACAGCCCCCCTAGGTGCCGTAGTTCGGTGATGAAGTCGCTGAAACTCTCACCCGACCGTTGGTCCTGACGGTAGAACTCATGCTGTCGGATGAGGATGGGCACCTCTGGAGCATAGTGTCGCCGAAGTATTGGCTCGAGGACGTCCCAGTCCATCACGGTCACATTGGCGGGTTTGGCAAGTGCTTTGGCCATCTTAAATACTTCAGTCCCGCAGTGGGTCAGAAAGACGGCTCGCTTCATGTGGCTGGTGGCGTCCTTCAGGTCGCTGAACTCGAGGAACATGCAGAATCTGTCGGAGTACAATTCCCAGTCCTCGCTGGCGAGGTTGAAGGGTGCGGGGGGTGCGATTTTCGCCATCGTGGAGTTTCGTCTGGCTTCCGTCGGACATGTGCTTCGGTTCAGGATCAGAATCCCATCCTCGTCGCCAGTGTCGTGTCTTCGGAAATGATGCCAGGAGTCGGTGACTTTGTATCAAGCTCTTTTATTGATGTGGGAACCGAACTGGCGCTATAGAAAAACTTCGCGGCTTTTATTTCTTTAGCCAATGGCACCGCTTTGAATCTCCCGCAATTCGAATAGACCAATCGCGGGAGATTCCTTGCAAGCTAATCGGCGCGGCTCGCCTAGCCAATCAGAATGCTCCGTGCTTTGGCCAATCAAAGCGTGGGGATCTCAAGAATGCTAATGAGGGGACAGAACACTTTACCTAACAAAGATCTCCAGGTAAAGCTATAGCAATTGCTCAAAAGCCCTTTCAGTGCATCATCATCCAGCAAGGTTCAACCAAGCCTGGAATTCAGGACAGCCTACAGAGTTGCCCCTACATGGCCTCATGGGAGTCTGACAACCAATCAGAATACAAGCTCCAATTCAAATCCCAACAAATGTTATAAAACCTAGGCACTCTCAGCACCTCAGCCCTTTTTCTAGATCTCTTCCTTTAGCTTGAAGCATGTGATCATTCTTCTTTTTTCCTCTGGAGCTCCAGGCCATGTGGTCCTGTCCACCATTAAACCTTCCAAACAGCCTCCATGTTTCCAGTGTCTCTTTCCCCACTTGGAACTGAACCTAGAAGGATATTTCTTCCAACACTTTGAATAGCAGAATCAAGAAATGTATTGATTCTGAGTCAGTCTTGTCTTTTCTTTGTCTCTTTTGCAATGGCTCTTGTGTTGGAGCCAATAGAAACTTTTATACTTGTACTAGAAAAACAATAATGGGCAATAGGATGCTGGGTTGTTGTTTTTCTGGTTTGGTCAATAACACAACTATCCCAGCTTTTCTTAATGGCAAATGGCAAACTGTCAATATATGACTGTCCGTTATTTCTTTAATAGCCATTAACTCTGTAAACATCCAGTGGCACTAATGGATTTTGATTTTAAATGGGTAACAGCTCCTGAGAGACAAGGGGAAGGATTCAGAAATAAAGCATCAAATGTGAAAAGCCTAGAGATAACAGTCCTGATACAGAGCATTTCCCCATGTTTGTTTGATTCTTAAAAATAATTTTTAAAAATTGGGCCAAGGACATTAGCTGCTTGTTGTGTTGTTTCCTCTCAAGCCTAACTTTAAACCTTTCTAAATTCTAGATCCGAATGACTTAGAACCCTAATCAGTTGGGCTCTCTTCTTTTCCATCAGCTTTTTTAATTTGTTGGTTTTTCTCTTTGATCAATTAGAAGTTTTTTATATAGATTTTATCCACCAATCACATTTGTCAATTTCTCGACCAATCCAAACTGTATTTTATGACCAACAACAGCATCTTTTCTTACTTGTCATTTTCTATCACATTGAAATTTCTTTTCCTTAGAAACAGTTACTATGGCAGTAACGTTTATTTTCTAATTTCCAAATACTACAGAGGGAACCATTCCTGATTCTGTTCAGATTGGAGATTTGAGGATCAAAGAGAGTATGTCTGTAGAGATTCTCGGTCATCCAGGTCGTTCAAAGGACAAAACAAGAAAGGCCAGTTGCCTCCTGAAAAAAAACACATTTGGGACAACCACGACCTGGATCGTTGAGGATCTCTACAGATTTTGAGCTATACAATTTAGGATGAACACCCTTGGAATGGTGTGGAAGCAGGAATGAATTTCCAGAGGAAGATGGGAATAATTGCAGATTACAGGAACCAGCAGCACTAAATAAGGTGCCCTGAGGACACAGATAAACCTCCAGGTGGCCTCAATGACTCTTTAAAAGGATGCAAATGGCCAGCTGTCTGCAAGGAATATAAATTCTACCATTCCCTATCATCCAGTCAGAGCTGAAGAAACTTCTTCTTTTTAAATAAACTTTATTCAATTTTCCAACGGCTTAAAAAACCATAAAAACAACACAATTGGATCAACATTGAGGATGTCATTTACATTTCTTAATTGTATTTTTATACTTAATTTCTTATTGCATTACAATTATTACATTTTACTTTTCCTATTAATTTACTATTCCTTACTCCTTATTTATACGCTTGGTTACATAATACATTTTCTGTTAATTCTACATTCATTATATATAAATTCATATCTTTTAATTGATTACAGTATTAATTTTCTTTCTCTTCTCAAACCATGCACACCAGGCGTCCCAGACTGAATAATATATCAATTCCTCTCTATCCTTTAACTCTAAAGTCAGCTTGTCCATTTCTGTGTAGTCTAAAATTTTCCTTATCACTGGAGAGCTGAAGAAGCTTCTTAGATGAGAAGAGAAATGTCTTCAAAAGAAAAAAACAAAAAAATCCAGTTGTCTCCTGAAAAAGCACCTTGGGGCAAAGAGAAAATGGTTCTTTCAAACTCAAAAGAACTGGAGTGTTTCAACTTAATCTTTCCTGTTTCCAAATGTAAGATTTGATTAAAAAAACATCACTCCCAGGCTAGGACAGTGAAGCACCTAAACACCTGAAGCTATTTTTTATTTTATTTTTTACTTTTGGCAAAATGCAGGATATAGTCAGAAAAGTCAAGATGGCAGCCAGGATGGGTTGATTAAAGCTCTGTTTTTTTTTACATGCTCATAAATACAGGTCAGGATTCAATGACTTCATTGTGGTTGCTAAATTAACTTTTTTGACCACACTCTGCAGAAAACCCTGACCGGATGGGATAAAAGTAATTTATGGTATAACCTTCAAAGGCAAGGTGAGAATAGATTAGGAAAGGAAAGCGGTTGTAGTTATAAATGTTGGGAAAGAGAAAAGAAGAGATTAAAGGAATTAAAGTACGGCAAGTCTTGAGGTGCATTTGAAGAGATGTGCAGCTGTCATCATTTTTTAAAATCATATTTCTATAAATCTTAGTATATTGTATTGTTCCATACATTGAGGTTTATAAAATATGTTTAAAAATTATTTGTATTCAATTATTTAAATAGCTTAGAATATTGGAAAGAGAAAGGGAAAGACAAAAAAATAGTCAATGTTAGTTATAATTAAGGAGGGCAAACATAAAATTGTCCAGCTTTTTCACTCAGAATAGACTGTAAACATTGAAATAGAACATTTCATGTCAAAATATTTGTTATGTATCAAAGAATTCCTTCTAAATCGATTAGCTGTCATCATTTAAATTTCCACCTCCCTAGATTTCATTGGACTATGGACACCAGAAGCCCTGATTAGTCAATTCCTGTGTCAGGGCTTTGGTAGCCACCCTATTTAAATAATGAGTCTCTAGCCGGGCCTCCCAGACCTTAAAGAAGATTTATTAGGAGTGAACATGCCGGTGCTACCTGGGTATGGCCGACTCTGAGACGCATCATTCATTTCACCCTTGACCCTGGTCTTCCCCCACCCCCTGGGTGTATATTATCCAATGGGACACGTCCATAGCCAAGAGTCATCAATCATACGCTCCATTAACAATCTTGCATGCCAGAAGCTTTGGTCGCCTAGAACATTTAAGGAATGCACTACTTCTCCTTCTCCCTTTCTACTGGCAACTCTAAAAGACCAGATAAATATTTTTGAGTTGCCCGTCCCATTCATATAGCCTTTCTTCCTAACTTGTATGTTGACTGGTGTTCCAATGAATGCCTTTTATTTTTAGGAATTGTTCCCTCCTCCTCCTCCTCCTCTCCATTTTTTTCCTTTGCTTTCCCAGATGCATCCCAAAACATACCTGGTTCCAAAGTCAAATGAATATATATGTCCTTATTTATGAAGAATCTGCGACCAACTTTTGTAAATAAAAGATTTTTAAAAACACATATAAATCAATCATGTAAAACTAAAATGAAATAGAACTTATACACAGAAGGGTGAAATAATAAGGGAAGTACATTTTTACAAGCTATGGTTATTGTTAAAACTTTAGATGCCTTGTTGGAAATAATTGAAGTCTGATTGCCTTGGAATAAAATCATAACCACCTGCTCAGAGGAACAATTAAGGTGTCAACTCAAAAAATGTTTATTTGGTCTTTTAGAGTTGACAGCAGAAAGTGAATGGGGAATTAGTGCATTTCTTAAATGCTTTTATAGATAATGGTTCAGTAGCTGAAGCTTCTGGCCCGCAAGATTATTACTGGAGAGCATGATTGATGGCTCTTAGCTATGGATGTGTCCCATTGGAGAATATACATCCAGGGGATGGGGAAAGACCAGGGTGAAGGGTGAAATGAATGATATGTCTCGGAGTCGGCTGTATCTAAGTAGTGCTGGCATGTTCACTCCTAATAAATCTTGTTTTTTAAAAACTCTGAGAGATGCTGCTAGAGACTCATTATTTGAATGGGGGTAGATGCCGGAGCCTTGACAGTAGGTTTTGACTATTGATGTTTTTTTAGTTCTATCAGAATAACAGAATAACAAAGTTGAAAGGGACCTCGGTGGTATTCTAGTCCAGAGGTTGCCAACATTTTGGATCTCAGGGCCCACCAAACTCATAATTTTAAATCCCCAGGACCAGAGACCCTGAGAAAATCCCCCCAAAAGTCTGCAGGAAAATTCTGCACCCCATTTTCCTACCGATCAATCATTCTTTATTTGGGATCGCAGGATACTGTCTCCAGCTCTGTTCTCTGTTCTTAGCTTCATGCAAGGAAAGCAGCAGAAGCAGCAGAAGCCTTTCTTTCTCACCCCCAAACTCTGCCAGAAATGAGTCATTGTGAGATTTGTCTTGCTGGTGCAGCCTCTTGGAGCAGGATGCCTTGCAGGGTCCCAAAGACTTGTTTCATTGCTGTATGCAAAGCTGGCGTGTCTTGTCCAGAGCATGAGGCCTGGGTAATTTAATATGGAGGATAAACCGTTACCCAAGCAGCAGATTCCCCCCCTCTCCACGTCACTGAAACAGTCACTGAAATAGAGCCGTTAATGCAATGGCAGAGCCGATACGATTAGTTCCAGCTGTGTTGCAGGAGTTACCAGAATGCGATTGTATATAGTCACGAACTGCTTCCGGGACCTCGGCTCCAGATTTTGCCTCGAGGTGGACTCCTGAAGCCTTTTCCAATAATAGATAGAGCCACAAGGCAGTGGAGGTTTGAAATCAGAGTTTCCCTTCTCCTAGAAGATGGTTCTACCGTTTTATCTGCCATTGGGGATAAAGCCCTCTCCTGCCTTCAAAACTGTTGACCCTCTTCTCCTGTAACCCTAGAACGATATTGATTCTATCCCTCTGTTAATGCAGCCTAGGACTGCATTGGCTTTTTTGGCAGCTGCAGAACATGGCTGGCTCATATTTAAGTGGTTCTCCACTAGAACTGTTTTCAGGCTTCATCTAGCAGTATTTGTGAAACAGATTTGACTTCTACATTGTATCCAAGTGGGGTCTTTCCAGGGGATATCAATGCATCTACCAATTGCCACATTTAGCCTGTTCAGACCAGGTGAAGAATTCCCAATGTAAATGTTATAAAAGTATCTTGGAGTGGGGTAGGAGAAGGGAATTACAGAGCTGTGAGGAAAGCTGGTCTATTACTGTTGTGTCCGCGAAATGATGCCAGGAGTCGGTGACTTAGTGCAAAGCTCTTTATTGATCTGCTGGAACCGAACTGGCGAAAGGAAAAAAGCCCACGGCTTTTATTCCTTTCGCCGCGGCGGCCGCGGACAATAGCATCGCTTTGAATCTCCCGCGGTCTGAACGGACCAATCGCGGGAGATTCTTAGCGAGCCAATCGGCGCGGCTCGCCTGACCAATCGGAGAGCCCCGCGTTTTGGCCAATCAAAGCGCGGGGATCTCGAGTATGTTAATGAAGGACAGAACACCCCTCCCCTCTTGGTTCAGTCCTTACGTTGCGTAGTCACGTAGGTAGGCGGGGCTCCGTCTGGTCCTACTTGACCTGCGCAACTCAGTTGTAGGCTGGATCCCGGCCAGTTCGGTCGGGATCTCCGTTGCTCCTGCTGCTGTTGTGGGAACCGGCTGGTCGATCAGGCCGGTCCTTTTTCCGTAGCTCCCTCCTGGGCCTTCCGGGTTGGTTGAGCTACGGGTTTCGCCGCTCCCGCTCGGTCTTTCCGGGTCGGTTGAGCTGGCTTGGCTGTTCCTTTCTGGCGAGGGGTCGTGATGGCTGCATTCCGGTGAGTACTGCTGGTTTATTTTTCTTTGGATTCGGTCCTCTGGGTATTCCCTCCCCCCTTGGCTTGCGTTGCGGGGGTTGGGTTCGTTTGTTTGTGCGTCGGCGGTTTGTTGGTTTGCAGTTCTTGACCTAAGTTGGTCGATGTGGCGTTTCCATGCTCGTCCGTCTGCTGTTTGTAGCCGGTACGAGTGTGGGCCTGTTGCTTGGGTGATGACGGCTGGGATCCATAGAGGGTCTCCCGTCAGGTTTTTTGCATATACGGGGTCCCCGGGTGCGAAAGTTCGGTGTTTGGTGCTTGAGTCTGGGGGCCTTTCCGGGTTATACGTAGGGTGTAACCTGTCGAGTGGGGACCTTAGCTTTCTACCCATTAGTAGTTCGGCTGGGCTTTTATTGGTTGTGGTATTCGGGGTTATGTGTTGGGTGAAGAGTAGTCTGTTGATTTTCTCTTGGATCTCCCCGTGGTCTATTTTCCGGATGGTCTTTTTAGTGAATTGGACCATCCGTTCCGCCCTACCATTCGCCGCCGGGTGCGCCGGTGCTGTCAGCGCATGGCGGATGCCCCTTTCTGCTAGGAATTTTTCGAATTCCAGCGAGGTAAACTGGGGCCCGTTGTCGGAGACGACGACGTCTGGGAGGCCGTGTGTTGCAAAGAGTTTGCAGAGTTCTTTGGTCACGGCCTCCGTGGTTGTCGTCTTCATGTTGCTTACCTCCAGCCAGTTGGAGTAAGCGTCAACTGTTATGAGGAAGGTGTGTCCTTTTGTGGGCCCGGCGAAGTCTATATGGATTCTAGACCAAGGTCCCCTTGGGGTTTCCCACTCTAGGACGGGTGCTGTGGGTGGGCTGGGCCTCGTTTCCTGGCATCGTTGGCATCTAGCTACCCAGGCCTCTATTTGTTTGTCCATCCCTGGCCACCAAGCATAACTTCTGGCCAGGGCTTTAGTCTTCACGATGCCAGGGTGCCCCTCGTGTAGCATTTCCAAAACCTTCCCCTGTAGCTTTTCCGGAATGACCACCCTGTCCCCCCATAGTATGCACCCTTTTAACAATGAGAGCTCCGTTTGGCGGTTTCGGAACGTTTTGACCGACTCGTCGTTGTCCCTTTCCGGCCACCCTTTCTCCACCCAATGCAACACCCGCGCCAGACGTTTGTCTTTATTAGTCTCTCGGGCAATGTCTGACGCGGTTATGGGCAGGTTGGGTAGAGTCTCTATGCTGAGGGTGGTCGTTGTGGGTGCTGGGTCGGTGTTGGGTTCCGGTAGCGGCGAGCGGCTTAAGGCGTCTGCATGGGAGATCGTCTTACCCGGTCTGTGTATGAGTTCGTAGTTGTAGGCTGCCAGGAACTCGGACCACCTTGTCATTTGGGGAGACAGAATGTTCGGGGTGGCCCGGTTCCCTGCAAGGATTCCCAGCAGCGGCTTGTGGTCCGTTATGATGGTGAAAGTCCGGCCGTAGAGGTATTCGTGGAATCGTTTTATGGTGGCAACTATAGCCAGAGCCTCTTTGTCCAGTTGGCTATAGTTCCGCTCCGGTTTGGTGAGGGTCCTTGAAAAGAACGCGATGGGCGCTTCTTTTCTGTCGGGAAGGGTATGGCTGTGGACAGCGCCGACGCCGATGGGTGATGCGTCGCATGTGATGGCCAGAGGTAGGGTCTCGTTGAATTGTATGAGGACGGCGTCGGAGGTGAGGAGGTCCTTCGTTCTTTGGAAGGCGGCTTGCTCCCGTTTCCCCCAAGTCCAGGTCGCCGCCTTGTCCAGGAGCCTATGCAAGGGCTCCGCCGCCGTCGCCTTTTGGGGTAGGAAAACATTGTAAAAGTTCAGTAACCCCAAGAATGCTTGTAGTTCAGTCTTTGATTTAGGGGTGGGGGCTTCTTTGATGGCCTTGATTTTTTTGCTTGTGGGGTGAATGCCGTGCCGGTCTAGGAGGTAGCCCAGGAATTCCACTCGTTCCGTGCAAAGCTGGCATTTTTCCCTCTTTACTTTTAGTCCCGTCTCTTTAAATTTAGTTAGGACCTCCCTTAGTCGACCTTCTAGTTCGGCTTGGTTGGCTGCCGACACTAAGACGTTGTCGAAATAAGGTACCACCCCCTTGATACCTTGCAATAGCCTCTCCATTAGGCTCTGGAATATGCCCGGTGCCACGCTGACTCCGAATTGGAGTCGGTTGCATTTGAATGCTCCCCGGTGAGTGACAATGGTCTGCGCTTCTGCCGTTTGCTCGTCGACCGGCAACTGTTGGTATGCCTGGGCGAGATCGAGCTTGGCGAAAACCTTGCCCCCTCCCAGTGAGTGCAGTAGGTGTTGCACTACTGGGACGGGGTAGGCGCTTTGTTGCAAGGCGCCATTTAGGGTGGCCTTACAGTCCCCACAGATTCTCACCGACCCATCGGGCTTGATCGGGGTGACTATGGGGGTCTCCCACCGGGCGTGGTCTATGGGCCGCAGTACCCCTTGTTTGACGAGCTTATCAATTTGCTCGTCTATTTTGGGTTTCAGTGCGAATGGCACCCGCCTTGGTTTCAGGCGTTTGGGAGGGACGTTAGGGTCTAGGTCGAATGAGATAAGGGGCCCTCGGTACTTGCCTAGGTTTCTGTCAAAGACCTCTTGGAACTCCCGGGCTAGTTGCTGCTCCCAGCCGTCGTTGGTGACGTGGTTGACTCCCGTGAGGGCGATGTCGAGCGGGGCGAACCATTGCAGTCCCAGTAGGCTTGGGCGGTCGCGGTCGACGATCGTTAGGGGGAGTCGTTCGGTGCGCCCCTTATACGTGATGTTAAAGCTTTTGGTGCCGACTACCGGGATGCAGTTTCCCTGGTAGTCCTTTACAATGAGTCTCTGGCTGTCTACGTTCCTCCTTTGGAGGGTAGGCACCAACCGCTTTATCTCGTGCCATGCAATCATGGAGAGGTAGGACCCGGAGTCCACCTCCATTTTGCACGGCTGGCCCTCGATGCGTACCTCGACGTGGACCTTCCGGGCATCGTTGGTGATGGTGTGGCCGATGGTGACCGTCTGGTGGGTCTCCTCTCTCCGCCGGTTGTTGCCGCCTCGCGAGGATCGTCCGTTGCGGTCCCATCGGCTGTCCGAGGGGCGATCTCTGGTCTGGGGTGGTGTGCTCTCCCTCCTCCGGTCGCTCTGGTCCCATCGAGCCGGACTGTGGTTTTTCTTCAAGTGGCAAACCCGGGCGATGTGTCCCTTTTTGTCACAATGCCGGCAGATTGAATCGAAAAACCGGCATTCCGACCTGGGGTGGTCCCCGCTGCAACCGGCACAGTTGGTCCTCGACTTACGACCTCGCCGGTTCCGTTGGTCGCGCCCTGTCTGGAGTCAATGGATGTCCTCCTCGTCATCGGACGTGCTGGATGCCGAGTGGAAATCGCCCTGGTGTGTTGTCGTCTCGGTTTTTGGTTCGGTCGACCTCGCCGGGTTGTTGTTTCCGCCGCGGTCCCTCGTGTCCGGTTTGCGCATGCTGTCGGCGGAAGTTCGGGTTGCTTCTGTGGCTGCGGCTGCAGTGAGGGTGTCTGCTAGGCTGATATCGCCCTTAGCCATCAGCCGGCTCTGGAGGGCGGGGTCCCACAGACCGAGCACGATTCAGTCTCTCAGAGTGTTGTTTAGGTTATCGAATTCGCAGAGCCCCCCTAGGCGCCGCAGCTCGGCGACGAAGTCGCTGAAACTCTCACCCGATCTCTGGTCCCACCGGTAGAACTCGTTGCGCCGGATCAGGATGGGTACCTCTGGGGCGTAGTGTCGCCGAAGGATGGGTTCGAGGACGTCCCAGTCCATGGCGGTCGCATCGGCGGGCTTGGCCAACGCTTTGGCCATCTGGAAGACCTCGGTCCTGTAGTGGGTGAGGAAGACGGTGCGTTTCAGTGGGCCCGAGGCGTCCTTCATGCCGGTGCACTCGAGGTACATGCGGAATCGGTCGGAGAACGATTCCCAGTCCTCGGTGGCGGGGTTGAAGGGGGCGGGCGATGCAATTTTCGCCATCTCGGTGCTTCGTCTGGCTTCCGTCGGACACGTGGTTCGGTTCAGGGTCTGGATCCCACCTTCGTCGCCAGTGTTGTGTCCGCGAAATGATGCCAGGAGTCGGTGACTTAGTGCAAAGCTCTTTATTGATCTGCTGGAACCGAACTGGCGAAAGGAAAAAAGCCCGCAGCTTTTATTCCTTTTGCCGCCGCGGCCGCGACCAATGGCATCACTTTGAATCTCCCGCGGTCTGAACGGACCAATCGCGGGAGATTCTTAGTGAGCCAATCGGCGCGGCTCGCCTGACCAATTGGAGAGCCCCGCGCTTTGGCCAATCAAAGCGCGGGGATCTCGAGTATGTTAATGAAGGACAGAACAATTACCTCTGTAATAAAGATCCTGATTTGGTTCAATATGGGAAACTCTGGTTCTATCTGTTTAAATCAGAGGTCTCCAAGCTTGGCAACTTCAAGATTGTGGACTTCAACTCCCAGAATTCTGGGAGTTGAAGTCCACAAGTCTTAATGTTGCCAAGCTTGGGGACCCCTGGTTTAAAGAGTTAAGCCCCAAGAGTCAATGTGTAGTTGAAGGACAACTATGGCTCTGTCAAAAATGAGATCCGCTAATGCTGGAAAAGAAGATCAAAGGGGTTGCTCAAAGAATCTACTTCAATCAGTATCTGAGGTGACCAAGACTCAGATGGACCCCTAGGATTGCTGCAGCTTAATTCCAGCTGAATCAGGGAGTTAAGAGATGAATAAGAAACCTGAGTTATAGACTCCAAAATCTAAAAAGTTGTGGGTGTTGGATGGCTTTAATTTTAGAAGCATGTTTAAAAATATGTAAGTAGGGGCTATGCAGCATTGAACCTAGGATTTTATATCTGCAAAGATATGTAATTACCTCTTCCCAAGAGACTGCAAAATGTTCATTTTAAAGAAGGATTATTTTAACTATATTTCCAACAGTTAGTTTCTTTTCTAGACAATTGCAATGAGAATCCAAATATATCAGAGGTTGTATTCAGCAGATTCTGACCAGTTCTGGAGAACTGGTAGTGGAAATTTTGAGTAGTTCAGAGAACCGGCAAATACCACCTCTGACTGGCCTATTCTCTGCCTCTTGAGTCCCAGCTGATTGGCTGGGTCTTCTTTGGTTGCCCTGCACAGGAGAATGGAGCTGGAAAGCAGGTTGGTGGGATGTGGAGGGAGTAACCTTCCCCTGTTACATCCACCAAGACATGCCTACCAAGACATGCCCACCAAGACATGCCCACCAAGACATGCCACACCCACCAAGTAGTAAAAAAATTTTTAATCACACCACTGAAATATATCCCAAATACCATTTTTGTTATATAATTTAAGAACTAATGAGGTTTTGGGTACTGAAGTTAACACATTTTCTCATTGCTTAAACAGTATAGGGGCCTTCAGTTGCTCATAACACACAGTCTTTAAAACTTTTACATCATATTCTCTTAACTGACAATATCTATAAAGATTGATTGTGGGCTTCTTGTGACAGGTAATCCTTGACTTGCAACTATTCATTTAGTGACCATTCAAAGTTACAATTTTTACAACCGTTTTTCATACTTATGGCTCTTGCAGCAACCCCAAGGTCACGTGATCAAAATCCACCCGCTTGGCAACTGACTGGGTCATGTGATCACCTTTTGCAAACTTCAGGCAAGTCACGTCAATGGGGAAGCCAGCTTCACTTAACAACTGTGCTACTAGCAACTGTTAGTGAAAGGAAGGTTGTAAAATGGAGCAAAACTCAACTGTCTTGCTTAGCAACATAAGTTTTGGGCTAAATTGTGATCGTAAGTCAAGAACCACTTGTATTAAGCTTTAGGAGGCTGAAAAATGTTGTTGGTCTGAATGGAGGACTCAGTTAATGTTGCAATACTGCTAATGGGTATGTGACAACTAAGGTTTTAACATAGAAAATGATGCTAATTGATTGCTACTGTCCATTAATTGGGTTAATGTAAAAATCCCAGCTTTTATCCATATCTTCCATATGACTAGCTTTGAATCAATTCTGAGATCTGGATTATCCCAGAGTCCCAAAGCTTCTTTTTCAAGAGGCAACTGGACTTTCTCGTATTATATATATATTTGAAGACATTTCACTTCTCATCCAAGAAACTTCTTCAACTTGGACTGAATGGTGGGGAATGGAAGGATTCATACTTCTTGCAAACAGCTGGTCATTTGCATTCTTTTAGAGAGTCATTGAGGCCACCTGGAGGTTTATCTGTGTCATCAGGACCTGAGTAGTGCAAATGGGTGTGAAGCCTTCTTAGAACCTGTCAACAGTTGCCAGTTGAAAGTCCAGTTGCCTCTTGAAAAAAAAAAAAAACCTTTGGGACAACTATGCCTGAGATTCTCCATAGACAATTATCTTAATTCATTCTAGCATGAATTGAGTTAGGGAGCATAAATCCTAAACATTTTCCCCAGAAGTAAGTTTCAATACTGTCTATAGCAACCCCAGAAGAAACAGTAAAATTCTCTGCTTTGATGTCTGTCACAGATTTGATTTGAAGCTTTGATTCTTAGATTTCCTTTGATGGAGTTACTGTATCTAATGTTCTCCAAATGAAATTTGAATTGCATAGCCGGAGCACCCCAGTTGGGAGATGTCCTAAACTCTCAAATGAAACTCAATGGGTAAGTTGTGAATTGGCATGGGAGACTACCAACTAGTTAAATATTCCCCAGGGATGGGTGACTACTAGAGTCTTTGATGTGTGTGTTTAAGCAATTTCTTAAATCATAGTCTACACATACAACTCAAATCAACAAAAGCAGAATAGAGTTTAAAAGCTTAGCATCAAATGGAGATAATCAGAAATAAAAGCACTCATGATGTTGCATTGACTGTTATTTCTAGGTAGGCATTTTGAAACAACAACTCAGACAGCTGAACTTTAGGCTATGGAAAAGGATCAAATAGCATTTTCAAACACAGGTGGCATTTTTTTTTTTTTTTTGGCTTACAACTTGCTAAGTGACATGGGGTTGGCTCATTTGTGGCATAGTATAATCTCAAACAAAAAAACAATCACAGGCTTAACATATCGTGCAAATATCAATTACTTAACTGTGGCTTAGTTGCTCATGGATGAGTTTACTCTCTTGTTCATTGTAGTTGATTACTGTCAAGGGACTATCACTATACAATACATTTTTTTTAATTGCACAGACCATGGGTGTCAAACTTGATTGCATCACATGATGTATTGTGATTTATTTTATTTTTTTGCCTTTGTGGAGATGGGGTGGACATGGCCTTCATGTGATGCATTTGGTCTGTGGGCTGCCAGTTTGACAGGCCTGGTATAGACCCTTGGTAGTAATAATCTACAACCAACAAGATATAAATAACAGAATATCCATATAGCAATATATTATATGAACAAGAGT
This sequence comes from Hydrophis major, assembly GCA_033807585.1. NCBI lineage: Eukaryota > Metazoa > Chordata > Lepidosauria > Squamata > Elapidae > Hydrophis > Hydrophis major. The sequence goes on from CM066331.1 coordinate 95,261,189, forward strand.
TGCCAAAAGAAGAGCCCACTTGAACAAGATTTTTTATAGTGGTCACTACAATATAAAAAAAAAAGATATTGAGACTCTGGAAAGAGTGCAGAGAAGAGCAACAAGAATGATTAGGGGGCTGGAGGCTAGAACATATAAAGAACAGTTACAGGAATTCAGCATGTCTAATTAGTGAAAAGAAGAACTAGGGGAGACAAGATAGCGTTCCAATATTTAAAGGGCTGCCACAAAGAAGAGGGGGGACAACCTATTTTCCAAAGCACCAGAAAGTAAAACAAGAAACAATGGATGGAAACTAACCAAGGAGAGAAGCAACATACTAAGGAGAAATTTCCTGACAGTTAGAACAATTAATCAATCATCCAATGGAACAGCTTGCCTCCAGAAGTTCTGGGTGTCCTGGAGGGTTTCAAAAAAAAACCTCAACAACCATTTTTTTGAAATGGTATAAGGTCTCCTGCTTGAGCAGGGCGTTGGACTAGAACAGGGGTCTCCAACAGGGGTGGGATTCTACCAGTTCACACCTATTCGCTAGAACTGGTTGTTAACATTCTAAGCAGTTTGGAGAACCAGTTGTTAGAAGAAATTACTGGCCTAATCCTGTAAGGAAGGCAGGAAGGAAACATTCTGGTGTTGCTTACAGAAACTGCCTTTATTAATCCTGATTACATTCTTGGCAGGATAGACTTCCTGTCTCTGGAACGTCTCTGGAGTTTTTTCCCCCTCCTTTGCTGGCACTTTGCTTGTGTGGAGTGACCATTCAAAGTTACAATGGCACTGAAAAAAGTGACTTATGACCATTTTTCATACTTATAACTGTTGCAGCATCCCCACAGTCATGAGAAGCCAGGTGAGGAGATGTGTGCCTCGATGTGAGTGATATTGAGTTGGCCAAGCCCAACCAATAACATGACCACCAAGCCATGACCACCAACTAAACCACGTCCACAGAACCGGTTGTTAAAAAATTTGAATCCCACCCCTGTTCTCCAACCTTGGGAACTTTAAGACTTGTGGACTTCAACTCCCAGAGTTCCTCAGCTAGCAAAGGAAGTTGAAGTCCACAAATCTTAAAGTTCCCAAGGTTGGAGACCCCTGGACTAGAAGACATGCAAGGTCCCTTCCAACTCCATTGTTCCATGTTCTATGTTCTAAGATGGAGTTTAGAACTTTGCAAATTTCAAAGAGGGCCAAAGACCCTTAGTATGTTTTGGAAATGTTTTCCAAAACCTGGTTTTAAACTACATCCCATACACCTCTCCTCAGAATAAAAGTCTCAGGGTTGGACCAGATGGACTCAACCTCCTACAGATATCAGAATAACTTTCTCACGGAGTTTGAGATCTCAGGCTTGGATCAGGGGAATGCTATTTTCCTTTTCATGTCTTAAAATTTCCCACCGAAGCAAAAACAAAACCCTTCAAATGAAAGACGAAGCTGTGTCTCCCTTGGTATTAATGTCGGAAAGGAAGCTAGTGAACAAGGAGGAGCTCCCTGACTAACAATGGGGCTTCCATGCCCCTTTTGTTTCTCTTAAACAGATCGGAGAGTATAGCTATGAAGTTGTGGGTGGGATGTGATTGGGAGGGTTCAGTCCTTCAAGACAGGCCCACTTAGAGGTCTGGAAACAGAGCACCGAGAATTAATGAGAAGTACGGCTGTCCATTGATATAATTGACTTGTCTACTAATTAAAATTCCTGTCCCTTTGGGAAGGCTGCTAATTGGGGCCAAGGTTCTGTTTGCAGGAGGCTGCTTGGTGGCTTTGTCCATGGAGGCGAAAGGCCCCATGCGAAGAAAGGAGTGTGAATAGGAAAAGGGAGAGGTAGGGAGTTTGGACAGAGTGAAGCAGCAGCTCCTACCCCCCCCCCCCACAAAAGGTTGAGGAGGTCAAGGACCATGCGGTCTTAATAATAAGTCCCTAAATTACTTTTGGCAAATGAAGGGGATTGGAAATAATGGGGCCCTTTGAAAAGCACAGAGATTCATGAGATAATGAGGTAGCAAAGTACCCACAACAGGCCAAGTTCCCTTCACCCATATCTCACTTCCTGTCAACCATCACTTTGACCAGCTGTAGGTGCTTCCTAGACAGCCTAATGGAAAGGGGCTGAGGAAAAACAGCCCTCCTGGAACATACATACATACCCACACATAATCACGCAGAGAGGATGTGTCGATTATGGTGAAATGTGAAAATACACCATAGCAAAACCTGGCCACAGAGGATTTCATCTGCCAGGCCGAAAAATGTCCATTCTTGGGACTGTGCTACGATTTGACACGTTTGACTTATTCTAATCCAACTTTCTCAACCGCAAGGTTTGAGACCTTGAGAAAACCATATAATGTTAATCCGACTGGTGAGCTTCACACTACAATCTTATGCACACTTGACTCAGACGCAAGAGGACGAGCACTCTGATACTGATTTCCTAAGAGTAAACAAGGTCATAAGATTGCAGTGTGTTTTCTTGAGCAGAAAAGGCAAAATTTATTATTATTCCCTTCCTATGTTGAATTGTTGTTTTTTTTCCTAATTATGAATAAATTCAGAACATACTTTGAGTTCTTTGCATTTTTTGATGGTGAGTTGGTTATTGGTTTGTTGTGTTTATTTTTTAATGTTCAACTTGTAAGGAGTTTGGAATACCTTTATACATCTGCTCAGGTTGGGCTTGACTCTAGAGCATGATACATACCAGTGGTGGGATTCAATTTTTTTATTACTGATTTTGTGGGCATGGCTTGGTGGGCGCGGCAGGTGAAGGATCCTGTAAAATCTCCAGTCAGAGGTAGTATTTGCCGGTTCTCTGAACTACTCAAAATTTCCACTACCGGTTCTCCAGAACTGATCAGAACCTGCTGAATACCACCTCTGCTCCTCATCCCACTAACCTGCTTTCCAGCTCCATTCTCCTGTGCAGGGCAGCAAAAGAAGATCCAGCCAATCGGCTGGGACTCGGGAAGCAGAGAATAGATGGGGGCAAGGCCAGTCAGAGGTGGGATTTGCTAGTTCTCTGAACTACTCAAAATTTCCACTACCGGTTCTCCAGAACTGATCAGAACCTGCTGAATACCACCTCTGATATAGACGATAGACAGAAATTCAGCAAAATAAAACTTTCTTGAGCATAATAATATAATGGTTAACTGGGCTTCAACTAAAAGTCAAGGGAATTAAAGGTCCAGAAGAAAATAATAATAAAACAATGGAAAGTGTTGAATAAAATAATTACAAGTCTAGTTTGTTCAAAGTTTTTTCTTGGTTACTTTTTATTACACTGAATTAAACTCAAAAGTCTGAGAACATGAAATCATTTAAAATATCCTTTCTTGGGAAGAGAGTATGGAAGGATTTACAATGAAGTTATACTTCCTTTATAATTCTATACTTGCCTTTTTTTTTTTTTGAAGAAACATGAAACTTTAGTTTGTACAGATTTACCCAGCCACAGACTCAGCTGATGTTTTCACACATTTTCCTGGAATAAAGTTCCACTAAAGATAACATGAATTATTTCTGAAAATATATATCTAAAATGAATTATTTTATGTGCTATTAAATTATAATTACATAAATCTATGTACTATATTTAATGCAATGATTAATTTAATTCTAATAGAGATGACCTCTTTATAACACTACCCAATTTTCACTTCTAGTTTGTCTTTTCCTTCTTTTGACTCACAAATCTCAGTAACTCCAAATATAAATTCTACTTCTGTATCCTGATGACAATCTGTAAGAAGACTTGAATGCTTCAAGGGATCAGCAGTAATAGGTCTTGGGAAAAAGCAGAAGGTTGGATAGGGAAGTGTAAGACTGTCTATGCCTAACAGTTTAGGGTCAAATCTGATCCTTGCCCAGGTCAGCTCTTTTAAATCCTAGCACTCCAAAGTCAAAGGAGAAGATCTTCTCTTTGCTGGTTCCCAGCTGGAGAGAGATAAAATAAAATAATGGTTCAAGGAAAGAGCAGGAACAGCCATGGATAACAAATCTGTCACAGGGTGAGAAAAACATTGAATTCCATTTGCATGTGGAATGTCTTGGGAACAAATGCCTAGTTGGCTAATGAGCTATCTTATATTTTATTTTATTTTATTTATTTTTTCAAGCATATTTTAGATAACAGATATAATTGGAAGCATGATTAAGAGTATATGAAATGGGTGCAAATAAAAGGGAACATTAGGACAGAAACAGTAGGCATATTGATGTGCTTATGCAGACACCTTACAGACCTCTTAGAAATGGAGTGAGGTCAACAGGAGACAGTTTTAAAGTTTTGATGGTTTTGATGGTTTGGGGAAGAAACCACAGAGTCAGATAGTGCATTGCAGGCATTGACCACTCTGTTGCTGAAGTCGTATTTTCTGCAATTTTCTGAGTTTGGAGCGGTTTACCTTATGTTTGTATCTATTGTGTGCTTGTGTGTTGTGGTTGAAGCTGAAGTCTCAATCTCAAATCTCAAGACCATTTTAGTCTGCACCAAGATTCAAAAATAGCATCAACAATTGAAATAAAAATCCAGTTTTCTTCCCAAATGCTATATGCTTATCCTCTGTTTTTGAGTGCGTCAGAACTGAGGCATGGAGATTGATTATAGATAGACAGAATCATGCTCTGGATGGACTTCAGTATATTTGGTAGCACTCAGATGTGGTAGCTCAAGCTGCCAGCAAAAAGAGTTGATATCAACAAACAGTAAAATAATAATAATAATAACTGAACTTCTCCACGATGACCCTAAATTATGACTGGCTGATAATTCAGATTATCTCAGTACATCAGGACAGCTCTGAGTTTGGGGAAACTAAAAGAGCTGTTCAAAACCAGGCAAATCAAAAATTGGAAAAGGAAGGACAAGATGTATGGAATCCTTGGTGTTCTCTAAGCTTGTTGTTTTCTTGCATATGTTTCATTACCCAAAACTAGGCAATATTATTAGTGCTAGTAAGGAATGAGTTTTGCTCTCAATTCTAGTGCAGAGGTCTCCAAACTTGGCAACTTTAAGACTTGTGGACTTCAACTTCCAGAATAGCTGGCTGGAGAATTCTGGGACTTGAAGTCCACAAGTCTTAAAGTTGCCAAATTTGAGGACTCTCGTTCTAGTTTGGGGTCCCCTGTCATTATTGGTGGGGGTGATCTTAGAGGTTCTTTGGTTGGGCTGTTTACTTTTGGCTTGTTTGGCAGTTCCTTGACTGGGGTATTGTTTACTTCTTGATTGTTGGTCTAATGTTAATCTTGGTGCTCTGCTTACCTGGATGTTGATTGCTGGTGGAGAAGAACCTCTAAGATCACTGTCATCAACACTGATAGTTTGATAGGATGTGGAAGAATACAAATTATGTTCAATAAGTATATAATCTTAAGGCAGAAGAAGTATGATTAAATAGAAGGAAAGGGAGTAATAAAGAGAAGTTTGGAAAAGATATGAAGTTGACTAGATAAGATAAATATATAGAAATGTGGTAATTTGGAATTATCTTTTTTTAAAAAAATAAGATGGTTTATCTGTTTCTTTTAGAAAATATATTTTATGTTACTACATCCTATGTTTTGTTTGTGTGTGTAAAAAAAAACTAATAAAGTTTGTTCAAAAAAAAAAATAGCCATTCTTGGAGCAGGTCAAGTAGCAATGAAATATATAGATGTCTACCTTCCCTGTAGAGGCACCAGAAATATCTTGTTCTTATTTAAATGCACCATTATGCAGATTTAATATGTCCATTGAGCTGAAGCCAAAAAGCTTCTGGAGACCTTACAGCAGAACAGACAGATGAAAGAGCCAAGATTGTGAGATTGATGGAGCAGAATCCAAAAAACCAAGAGCCCAGACTCAAGAGAATGGAGAATGGCAAGAAGAGCAGAGGTGCAAGATGAAATCACATGTCCAAATGTGTGAAAGATGCAAGCTAGGAGAGAGGCACAGAAGAAAGCTGCTTTTTGACTTGAACCGGGTATCAAACTTGATTTCATTGAGGGCCGCATCAGGATTGTTTTTGACCTTGGAGGGCCAGGGTGGGCATGGCCACCATGATGTCCCTTATATTGAGGGATGCCTGTGTTGGCCTGAGTGCTCTGCCAGCAAAAACGTCCCCCTGAGCTCTGTTTTTGGCTGCAATGGCCTCCTGCAACCCTCTACCAGCAAAAATGGAGCTGGGGGGGGGATGCATGGCTCTCATGAGCTCTGTTTTCAGCTGGGATGGAGCTGAAGGAGCTCACGAAGGCCGTGTGAGTCCCACGGAGTGTTCTGTCCTAGGTTTCCCCCAAAAGCACTAAGCAAACTCTGAGTCCTGGCAAAACCTCTTTTATTAAATGAATATGAATTTATTGCATTCCCATTCAGCCAACAGCCTGGCAAAGAGTCTTGTAAAGGGATAATTATTAGCTCAGACCTTATCTATATTGGAAAGCTGCCCGTAAATATTTCCACACACACACTACTGGCAGGGAAGGGCTGGGCACAGAGTTTCTGGGTTACACAGAGAAATCTTCACAAGGCTGGAATGAACGAACAAATTTTTTTCCTGCAGAAGCCCCTTCCCCTTTTGCTCCTCTTTTAATCCTTTTGGGAGGGGCCATTCATCATCCACCTGTGATCTTACTCCCACGTTGACCCTAAGTTCTTAATTGTTCCTTCCTTTTGGCAGCTCTGTGCATGTACAGGCTGGGAACTGGTTCCAGAAGCTCCTCTGCTTCGCTGCTGTCCAAGCCCGAAGGCAGCTGATGACCACCAGCCTGCCCTGCCCCCATCTCTGACTCTGATGCAGAGCCCTCGTCTGAGCCTTCCTCAGCCTCTAGGACTGGCCCAGGTTCCTCCCCAACCTCCTCGCTGTCTGACTCTGCTGCCAGCTCCATCAGCTGCCAGCGGGCCACAACACTGAGCTCTGTTTTTTGCTGGCAGAGGCACCGTGGGCCAGTCCTTTGCTGTTTCTAGGGTGGTCCCATGGCCAGATCTAAGCATCCCGCAGGCTGGATCTGGCCCTCAGGCCTTGAGTTTGACACCCCTGAGCTAGAACAAGGATATCCAACCTTGGAGACTTTCAGGCTTGTGGACTTCACTCCCAGAATATCACAGTCAGCATGGGTGGCTGGAGAATTCTGGGAGTTGCAGTCCACAAGTGTTAAAGTTATCAAGTTTGGACAGCCCTGGACTTAGAAGCAAGAGATATTGATCAAAAAGGACTGAGCAAACTTCTAACATGTATTAGAATTCATAGTAACTGTATCGTTGCATGATTTCTTCAGAACCTGTAATGTCCATGTCTTGTTGGACCAAAGCCATTTTGGTTTAGTTCTCTGAAATAGGCATGACAAATCAATGTGTGTGTTAAGTTCTGAGCATGGGTGGCAGTGAACGAGGCAGTGAACAGTGAACTTCAACTCTTTATTAATCATCCTGAACAGAGCAAAAACCCTAGGGCAGCAGCAGCCCTTTTATAGGGCAGGCTGCTGACCTATTAACCAATGAAAAACATGGAAGTATTAACCCTTGAACCAATGAGAGTGGCTCATCAACAGCCAATCAGATACCCCAGAACGGACCAATCCGATATCACTATTATCGGCCAATCAGAAGTGCAAGATTAGAACCCTGCTTTTTCTTTAAGGTTTGTTAAAACTTTATTAGTTTTATAAGGTTTGCGCCTTTATTAGTTCATAACACCCCTTCCCCCCGGGTTCCATTTGAGGGGTGCGGTGACGTAATCCCTAAGATATGTAGGTTGTTTTAACTGTCTATTAGATTTGCGCTGTCCCACCGGTTCCTGTCTGTAGTCCGGTTTCGGTGGGACGTTTTTGGACATATCTGGTACAGGCGGTTCTGCATTCTCACTGGACGACTCGGTGCTGCTAATTCTGTCATTGTTTTCCTCCGATCTTTGCAGGCTAGCCTCCGTTGAGGTATTCCTCTGTGGCGAGGACACTCCCCTCCTTGATTCTTCTTCATTTATCTCGCCCGATTGCTGACTTCCTTCGTTTCTGCTTTCCACCATCTCGAATTCGGTTTCTTCGACATCCCTCAGTTTGGGAGTCACAGGAGTCGTGAGAACTGGGTTGTAGCCTCGAGCGAAGCTGATCTATATGGCGTTTCCATATTATTCCGTCGCAGGTTTGTACACAGTATGATCTGGGCCCGGTGGTTTGAATTACTGTTGCTTCGACCCATAATGGTTTGCCGGAATGGTTTTTGGAGAAAACTAAGTCGCCTAGCTTGAACTCGCGGCATTTTCTGCTAGATCCACAGGGTTTCTCTGGCTTGTAGGACGGGTGAAGCCGGTCGAGGTGGGAACAGAGCTTGCGTCCCATCAACAGTTCAGCTGGGGTCTTGTTGGTGACGCTGTGTGGAGTGATGTGTTGGAGTAGGAGTATTCTGTTTATTTTGTCGTCACTGTCCCCATAGTCCATTCTGTGGAGAGTTTTTTTGACAAATTGTACCATGTGCTCGGCCCTGCCGTTAGCCGCAGGGTGCGCCGGTGAAGTTAGCGCATGGCGGATACCCCGGTCCGCTAAGTATTGTTCAAACGCCAGGGCGGTGAACTGGGGTCCGTTGTCAGAGACCAGAACATCTGGCAGCCCATGTGTTGCGAATAGCCTATTCAATTTTCGGATGACAGACTTGGTTGTAGTATTCTTCATTTCGTGGATCTCAAGCCAGTTGGAATAGGCATCCACTGTTAGGAGGAATGTATGTCCTTAGTAGGTCCTGCAAAGTCAACGTGGATGCGGGACCACGGCCCGCGGGAGGTTTCCCATTCTGTTGGAGTTGCTCTAGGTGAGCACTGCTGACTTCTTGGCACTTTAAACAAGTCTTTACCCAGGCTTCGATCTGTTTGTCGATGCCCGGCCACCACGCATAGCTTCGTGCAAGCGCTTTCATACGCACGATGCCGGGGTGACCATCATGCAATGTTTTCAATACTGCTCATTGTAACCGCTCTGGGACGATGACTCTATCTCCCCATAAGATGCAACCTTTTTGCGAAAAAAGTTTTGTTTGCCGGTTTCTGAAAGGGGTGAAGTCATCAGAGGTTTGTTCTATTGGCCATCCTCGTTTGACCCAGCTAAGAACTCGCGCCAAGACAGGATCTCGTTTTGTTTCGATTGCAATGTCTCTGGCTGTTAACAGTGGTGAATGTCGTGTTTCAATCTGGAGTGTCGTAAGGGTTGGAGCTGGGTCGTCGATGGTTTCCGGAAGTGGGGCATGGCTCAATGCATCAGCGTGGGGAATGGCTTTTCCCGGGCTTTGTTGTAATTTATAGTTGTACGCGGCTAAAAATTCCGACCAGCGAGTCATTCTAGGTGACAATATATAGGGGGTTGGCTTGTCTCCCACTATAATCCCTAGCAAAGGTTTGTGGTTGGTAACAATAGTAAAAACTCGTCCATACACATATTCATGAAACCGTTTCACAGCAGATATAACAGCAAGAGCCTCTTTGTTGATCTGGCTATAGTTATGTTCAGCCTTTGATAGGGTCCTTGAAAAATAGGCAATAGGGGCCTCACTACCATTTGGTAACACATGACTCAAAGTGGCTCCTACTCCAAAGGATGATGCGTCACATGTAATTGTTAAAGGCAGAGTCTCGTTATACTGCATTAAAACAGCATCTGAGGTTAGTAAGTTTTTCACTTGTCGGAATGCATGCTCCTCGCGGTGTCCCCCTTTTTTGTCGAGAAGTCTATGTAGGGGCTCAGCTTTGGTCACTTTCTGGTGCAAGAAGATGTTGTAAAAGTTAATGAGCCCCAGGAAAACTTGGAGATCCGTTCTATTTCTAGGTCTTGGGTCATTTTTGATTGTCCTTAGTTTGCTATTAGTGGGGTGGATCCCTTGTTTATTGATTAGGTACCCCAGGAACTCTACTTTGTCTGTACACAGTTGACATTTATTTTTTTTAACCTTAAGGCCAGAGTCTTTAAATTTCTGGAGAACCATTTTAAGCCGCTTTTCTAGTATTTCTCTATTTGGGGAAGCAATTAAAATGTCATCAAAGTATGGCACGACACCCTTGATCCCTTGCAAGAGTCTCTCCATCAGACTTTGAAAAATCCCTGGGGCTACGCTCACTCAGAATTGGAGTTGGTTGCACTTAAAGGCGCCTCGGTGCATAACGATCGTCTGTGCCTCTGCGGTTTTTTTTTATCTACAAGCAGTTGTTGGCAGGCCTGTGCTAAATCCAATTTAGTGAAGACTTTTCCGCCCCCCAGGGAATGGAGAAGGTGTTGTACCACCGGCACCGGATAAGCGTTCTGTTGAAGGGTGTGATTAAGGGTAGCCCAGTAGTCCCCACAAATCCTTAACGATCCATCCGGTTTGATGGGTGTTACAATTGGGGTTTCCCAACGAGCGTGGTCAGTTGGTTCTAAAACACCCTGGGCTATTAATTTATCGAGCTGCTCGTCAATTTTTGGTTTAAGGACGAGGCTTAAGGCGGATGGGGGCTACTTCAGGGTTAAGGTTCAATGATATCGGGGTCCCCTTGAACTCACCCAGTTTGTCTGCAAAAACATCCTAGAATTCTTGGACGATGGCCTCCTCCCAGTCGTCACTTCTGGTTTGGTGAATGCCGGCTACCTCGATCCTGAGTGGGGCGAACCATTGAAGGCCTAACAAGCTCGGACGGTCATGGTCGACGACGGTCAGTGGTAATAATGCAGTACGATTTTTGAATGATACTTGGACTTGGCTGGATCCAACGACCGGAATTCGGTTCCCCTGATAATCTTTGAGTATGATTCTCTGGGCTCTGAGGTCTTGACGCTGGACAGCTGGGATTAATTGTTTAAAAGTCTTCCAGGAAACCATCGAGAGGGACGATCCTGAATCGACTTCCATCACGCAAGGCTGGTTTTCGATGGCGACCTTCACTCGGATTTTCTTTGCATCTAGTGATGAGGTGTGACCAATTGTAATGGTTTGGTGTGCCTCTTCTCATCTCGTTGAAATGGCCAGTGTTTTATTTCTGTAGGAGTGGATGTTCCATTGGTGGTTCAAATGTTCCTGACTCACAGGGTGATTTCCTGTGGTCTGGCGGTAGTTGTTTCCCCTCTGAAATGAGCTGGATCCTTGCTTGCTTCTACAGACCTTCCCGATGTGGCCTCTTTTCCCACAGAAATGGCAGAGCGCGTCAAGGAATTTGCAGTCTGATTGTGGGTGGTTTGCCCCACAACCCGCGCATTGGTGTGGTAGTCATTGATTCCACTGATGGCATTGGTCACGTTCAGACCGGAGCCGGTTGACCTCCTCCTCATCACTTTCTAATGGCGATTCGAGGTCCTCGTGGTGGGTCGCTGTTGTGTGCCTCTCTAGGCGAGGTGAGGTATCACTGGCAGAGTTGACGGAGCGGTGCGTTGGTGTGGCACATTCGGGCAGCTGACTCCCTGGTTGCTTCTGCTGCAGTAGCGTCCTTGATGACATCAGCAAGGTCGATGTCCCCTTTGGCCATGATCTTGCTCTGCGTAGTGTGGTCATCTAATCCCAGAATTATTCGGTCTCTCAGAGCTTCTTCAAGGTCTGTAAACCCACAGAGGCCTCCCAGGTTCCGGAGATCCACGATGAAATCTGCAACGCTCTCTCCTTTCCGCTGGTCCCTCTGGTAAAATTCATGTCTTCGGACAAACATTGGTACGGCGGGTGCATAGTGGGCCTGTAGAAGGGGTGCGAGGATGTCCCAGTCCATGGTTTTCACCTCAGCCGGTTTCACTAGTGCCTTGGCCATCTTAAACATGGCAGACCCACAATGGGTCAGGAACACTGCTCGCTTTTTCCCCGTAGTGGCATCCTTCAAGTTGTTGGTCTTCAGAAACATCTGGAACCAGTCTATGTACGAGTCCCAGTCTTCTTGTGCCAGGTCAAATGGAGTGGGTGGTATGGCGCCGCTGGACATGGTTTCCGTTGTTGATGTGCCTTCAGCCACGTGCTCTCTTTGGTGCTCTGTAGTGTTTAGTCAGCTCTGATGTCTCCGCATCCCACCCTCGTCGCCAGTGTTAAGTTCTGCGCATGGGTCCAAGGAACGGAGACGAGGCAGTGAACAGTGAACTTCAACTCTTTATTAATCATCCTGAACAGAGCAAAAACCCTAGGGCAGCAGCAGCCCTTTTACAGGGCAGGCTGCTGACCTATTAACCAATGAGAAACATGGAAGTATTAACCCTTGAAACAATGAGAGTGGCTCGTCAACAGCTAATCAGATTCCCCAGAACGGACCAATCTGATATCGCTATTATCGGCCAATCAGAAGTGCAGAATTAGAACCCTGCTTTTTCTTTAAGGTTTGCTAAAGCTTTATTTAAGCGTTTTTATTAGTTCATAACAGTGTGTGTGTGTGTGTATTCATATTGTAAGAAGGGGGAGAGTTGTTTGCTTGAGAAATGTATTTTTCCATATCTCAGAGAACAGATGACATTCCCTTGCTTTACATTTGTGATATTTGTGCTCTAGGGTTGCTGGGTGATTTGCAATGGGGACGCTGGTGGTGGGTTAGGGGGAGAGATAACAAATGGCTGTCAGGAGCTAAAGAAAAATGGACTTTCTCCCCTTCTGTTATAGCATTAAATAGCTATTTATATTGCAGCAATTTCTTTCTTGTGGCATCTTGAGATATAAAACTTTATTTGTTAATGCCACATTATTTAATTTAAGCTGTCTGAAAGATCCCTTTAATAAATTTGTTTTCTGAAGGGGAGAAAATTAGGGAATGTTAAAGAAAAAACAAGCCTGATGCTAACACAAGTGCTTAAAACATTAATCTGATGATGTAGCATGCTTGAAGGGTGTAACATAGAGATGGATGCAGGCATTTTCATGAGGTAAATAAATCAATTATGTATGGACTATTTCTGAGAGCCTGTGGCCAATGTGCAATATACTGTTAACTGAACTTAAGGGCTACAGAAATCAACTAGTCTAAGAATATTTATATTTGTGGTACCCTAATGCTCCTACAGAAAGTCCTGATTTGCAACTGCTCGTTTAATGACCATCCAAAAGGGATGTAGGACCCTGGGAGGACAAAGTTCCAGGCTGCATTAACAGAGGGATAAAATTAAGATCACATGAAGTGCTGACACCATTTTATAATTCCTTGATAAGACCACACTTAGAATACTGCATCCAGTTTGGTTGCCACGATGTAAAAAAGATGTTGAGACTCTAGAAAGAATGCAGAGAAGATCAACAAAGATAAAACATATGAAGAACAGTTGCTGGAATTGGGTTTGTCTAGTTTAATGAAAAGAAGGTCTAGGGGTGGCATGATAGCAATCTTCCAATATCTCGGGGTTAGAAGAGGGAGTCAAACTATTCTCCAAAGCAGTGTCGCCAACCGGTGGGCCAGGGACCACTGGTGGTATGTGAGAACATTTTGGTGGTCCACAAAGAAATGTCCCCCCTCAAGTACTCCCCCAAAAGCAATTAATCCAGGCTGTGCAGGAACACAAGGCTGTGCCGCCCACATGGCCCACCTACCGGATGACCCCCACCCTTCGGCTGAGCACAAACCTTGCCTTGAGTAGAGTCACATGAGCTGGAACTGGAAGGTAAGACCAACGGCAAGGGAGGGAAAGTCGGTCCCATATTCCAAAGTTGCAGTAGTCACAGGACTGGCCCTTTCGTCATCTCAGAGCAGTTCCTCCAGTCCATGGCAGGCTGGTGCACCTGGGTGGAGGAGCATCTGCTCCAGGGTGACCAAAAGGCCAGTCCTGTGACTACTGCAGCTCTGGAATATGGGACCGACTTTCCCACCAACGTCAGCAAGCCACCACCAGTCAAAATTCATATTAGTGGTCTGCGAGATTTAAAATAATGAGTGTGGTGGTTCCTGAGGTTCAAAAGGTTGGCGACCTCTGCGCAAAAGCATCTGAATGCAGGAAAAGAAGCAATGGATGGAAACTAATTAAGGAGAGAAGCAACCTAGAACTAAGGAGAAATTTTTTGATGGAATAATTAATCAGTGTAACAACTTGCATCCAGAATTTGTGAATACTCCAACACTGGAAGTTTTTAAGAAGAGATTGGACAACCATTTGTCTGAAATAGTATGGGGTTTCCTGTCTAAGCAGGGGGTTGGGCTAGAAGACCTCCAAGGTCCCCTCCAACTCTGTTATTATGAAATAAATGATTGGTACAAAGTTGGAGAACCAAGTGTCTATTCAGAAAAGGTGAAGAACACCATCATATATAGAAAAGTATCTCCTCTATCATGAGAGCTGGAGTGCTCTAAAATGCTGTTACTCTACAGTTGCTATCACCGTAGCTAATGACACTTTTACATTAACAATGTGACTTGAGCAGGACTTTAGATGATTCACTTGCAAGCTCTTATATTTATCTGGAGAACTCAAAGAATTGTGTTAGTCTAAATGTATGCATGCAAATGTAAAGAGACTAGAGCTAAAGATCTGCTTAAGATGTTTCTGTAGGTATATCATTATAAGCATCATAATTATATATAATTTTCCTGTATTGGCATAAGTCTTTTAATATAAATGTGAAAGAAAGTTGCATGGCCATCTGACTTATTTTAAATGACATAGCCAGCATCTCTGTCCATCTATGGCCTAGATTAGAAGCACAATTTATTGTTCTGACCCAGTCTTAGCAGAAGCAAGAAACAGACTGCTTGTCACGAAAAACCCCTCTCTTTATTTACCTCATGTGAATTAATTGCATTCACCCACCTATTCCAGGCAACAGTCCTTCAAAGAGTTAACTGCAGCAACAGACCTTATCAGTTCCTTGCAAGGCCGGGAGCTCCCAGCCAAAAGGCTGCAAATTAAGTTCTGGCAAGCAGTTTCTGTGGCACAAAACACAATGAGAAAAATCTTCAGAAAGGCGAACTGTTGTCTCCTATGACAACCATTCCCTTTTCCTTCTATTTATTCCTCAGCCAGAGAGGGGCCATTCAGCATCCACATGTGCTTTGCTTCCCGAGTTGACTCCTTGTCCTCTCTTGTTCCCTTCTCCTAACAGCTCTGTGCATATGTGCATCTGGAACAGGCCCCAGCTGTTCTTCACTCACTCATATCAGCTCCAACTTCCTTATCATCTGATTCTGTTGCCAGCTCCAGTGGCAGCTGGCGGGCCACAACAGCTATGGCTCAGAGTTGCAGTTATTTGTTCATCCTTTCTTAGCTGAGTAAATTAATAATTCTGGATTATACGGAAGAGAATGGATGAAGGAAGAACATCTATTTATTCGGTTAAACAGATAAAAGTGAACATCCCATCTACATATTTTCCGTCCGTCCGTCCATCTGTCTGTCTGTCCATCCGTCCGTCTGTCTGTCCATCCATCTGTCCGTCCATCTGTCTGTCTGTCTGTCCATCCGTTGCTTGCATGTGTGTGTGTTTGTGTGTTTAATAGCAATAGCATCTAGGCTTATACATTGCCCCATAGCATTTCAAAGCACTCTCTGGGCCATTTACAATGTAGAAAGATTATTTGCATATTGCCCCCAACAATCTGGACCCTCATTTTACCGAACTTGGAAGGGTGGAAGACTGGGTCAACCTTGAACTAATGAGAATCGAACTCCAGGCTGTGAACAGAGTTTGCCTTCAATACTGCGCTTTAACCACTGTGCCACTTTAACCAATGCAAAAGTGGTAGACATCAGAGGTGGTATTTGTAGTAGCGATATAGATCCTGTAGGGGGTGTGAGCAGCACACTGCCACAAATCCTACATGCCTTAAACATTATCTCACCTATTTCACATCACCAGGATGTTGCAGAGCTATCCCGAGCTGATACGTGATCTCACCTTACTAACATCACCACTATTCTTAAGGATTGGTGAAGGGAATTGACCAATGGAAGTGCTGTTTCTGTTATCCTTTTCTGTTTTTCAAAACTGTATAAACGAAAATAAACACTGCCCAGGCAGTCAGACATCTTGGCACACTGAAATGACGGGTTATTGAACTCCCTTAGGTATTCAGCAGGTTCTGACCAGTTCTGGAGATCCAGTAGCGGAAATTTTGAGTAGTTCAGAGAACCGGTGGTAACCTTCCCCCAGGAGTGGGGTGGGAATGGAGATTTTGCAGTATTCTTCCCCTGCCACGCCGACCAAGCCATGCCATGCCATGCCCACCAAGCCACGCCCACAGAACTGGTAGTAAAATAAATTTGAATCCCACCACTGGTCTCAACATCTTTTTTATAATGTGGTGATCATAACTGGATGCAATTTAAACTGGATGCACATTAACCACCTAGGAAAAAATGAACAGAATTCTAAAACAAACTCTTTCTAACACCACAGTCTAAATGGCGGATCCTTCTTTTGGCTCTCGGGCCTCTGTTCTGACTGGTGCCAAATGATGCTGTCCTGGTTATGCAAATATAAGCAACGGATTGAACCTTCCAGTTTTGCTGGTCTCTGGCTTCTGTACGTCATCTGTCAAATTGAAAATTATCTGCTCTGCACTATTCTGCAGCATGATGTGGAAGTCTCCCCACCATACTTTTTTAACCATAGTAGAAAATGATGACAATCTTAGATGCATAAGCTCTGTAAGGTATTCCACAAATAGTCTTTATTGCTTCCAGTGGCAACTCATGTAGACTAGATTAAAACTGCTTTTTCCTTGTTTCCATTAGCAGCCCTCAGCCCATTCCCGCTGAACTATTAAATCCATTTATCCAGTGTGAAGTCATCTTGTGTAGTCTCCGGTCTATAACACCCTTAATGGAGTTCCATCTTCCACAATTCTACACAACCAGCAACAATAACACGCTTCAGTCCCCAGAGGCAAACATTTTACACCCTAGCCTGTAGGACTGCTAGTTGGGGGGGGGGAGAGAGGAGAAGAAGCAATGATTGTCACATACATAAGCAACCATTGGGGCATGAAAAAGTTTGCCACGAGTTACTCTGCTCCTTCCCTCTTTTCGTCCTCTTTGCTTTCTCATTCCTCATGGATTTAATTTAGTTTTCGCAAAGAGAAAATGGATGGTTTTATGATCCATTTCTGTGGAGAACTTTGAACAAATGCAGAGATGGAACTTAGAATAGAATAGAATAGAATTCTTTATTGGCCAAGTGTGATTGGACACACAAGGAATTTTCTTGGTGCAAACTTATTTAGAATACAGCTAGTCCTTGATTTACGACCACAATTGAGTTCAACATTTCTGTTGCTAAGTGAGACATTTGTTAAGTGAGTTTTGCTCCATTTTACCATTATTCTTGCCACTGTTGTTAAGGGAATCACTGCAGTTGTTAAGTTAGTAACAGGGTTGTTAAGTGAATTTGGCTTCCCCATTGACTTTGCTTGTCAGAAGGGTGCAAAAAGTGATCACATGACCCTGGTTGCAGTGCAATGGTTGTAAATATGAGTCAATTGCCAAGCATCTGGATTTTGATCATGTGCCCACTGGGATGCTGTAAGTATGAAAAATGGTCATGTTATTTTTTTCAGTGCTGTGGTAACTTCAAACGGTCACTAAATGAACAGTTTTAAGTTGAGGACTGTGTCAACTCATAAAATATTTCTATGGTCATTTTAGAGTTGCCAACAGAAAGGGAGGGGGGAAAGGGGTTTGAAAAAGCAATATGGCAGCTTGGAAATCAAAAGTGCATTCCATTTTTCAGAGATTGTAACTGGGTGATTGAAGTTTCTGCCGTGCAAAAATCTAACTGGAGAGCATGATTGATGACTCTTGGCTATGGATGTGTCCCATTGGAGAATATGAATTGTGATAAAACCAGGGTCAAGGGTGACAATGAATTAGTAGTTATAAATGTGAAAAACAGTCCTATGTCACTTTTTTTCAGGGCCATTGTAATTTTGAATAGTCACTAAATGAATTGTTATAAGTTGAGGACTATCTGTAGTCTTTTGGGGGAAAGCTTAATTTACAAAGCCTTGGAAGTATTTTTTAAAAATATTTTTTAATAATTTAATATGATTTCTCAGGAATCTTTAATAACACGACTGCATTATACCAACACTAGAGCATTGGGTATATTGTGGAAGGTGGAACATAAGAAAGGCTGAGCACCAAAGAATTGAGGCCTTTGAACTATGGTGCTGGAGAAGACTCCTGCAATCCTCTTGGACTGCAAGGCGATCAAACTGGTCAGTCCTAGAGGAGATCAACGCTGACTGCTCTTTAGAAGGCCAGATCCTAAAGAAGAAACTCAAATACTTTGGACACCTGATGAGCAGGAAGGACTCACTGGAGAAGAACCTAATACTGGGAACGACTGAGGGCAATAGAAGAAGAGGACGACAGAGAATGAGGTGGCTGGATAGAGTCATTGAAGCAGTCGGCGTGAGCTTAAATGGACTCCAGAAGATAGTAGAGGACAGGAAGGCCTGGAGAAACATTATCCACGGGGTCACAAAGGGTCGGACATGACTTGGCAATTAACAACAAAATAGTTTTGGGTGTAGGAGCAAGAAGATAATCCTGTGGGAAACCCAGTTTGCATTCTGAAGCTGCCCCTCAGTCCACCACATGGTGCAGTGGTCATTTTGATGGCTTCCTCTGTCTTATTCAGAACTGGGATGGACTGGATCAACCTTGCAGTAAAGAGCCTTGGCATTTGTGGCTAAGCTCCATTGGGGCCAGTGGTAGGCAGAGTGAAAAGATCTGGACTGGTGAGAATTATTTGGTTGCTGTTCATTGGAATGTGAGCTGATCTAGGAGGGACGTTTCTGTCAACTTTGAATGAGGATGGTGATAGAGGGTTATGGCACATATGATGGGGATGTCATATAACTATTTTCTGAAAATACATATTGTGTTGCAAACAGAGTAAACTAATACATATGAAAAGACATCAATATGTTTCACTTGATCAGTAGACAACACAACACTTTCTAGTAGCCTTGGACCATCAACTCCCATATTAGCCACTTGGACAATTTTCAAGGCATCTTAAAATTCCTGAAGCCTATTAAAATATTATAATAAAAACAACAAAGCAAAATAAACAAAATCATTACTATCTGTAAGCCACGGTTCATAGTTCATGATTCAAAGTTCATGGTTCATTGAATGAAACAGACCGTTATGACTTAGTCAATAATCCATGGTTAAGATAAACCACAGCATTGCCTTAGGCATGCAAATATTGTGCTGTGGCAGACAATCACAGCCAGAAATTGAACCAACCTTTGTATCTATTAAGGGCATAGCATTTCCAGCCTCTGAAGTTGATTTGATAATCCATGTGGCATCATGCAGTGTTCACTGGGATTCCACAAAGGGGCCCTTGCTCTTATGTTTGGCACTTTTGATTTAATGGACAATAACAAATCACTTAATGAACACTGTGCCTGTTTTCTTACTGAGTGTGCAGGTTGGTGATGTGTTCAATGAATTCATATTTTGTATTAAGGTCACTCTTTAATACTGTCAGACATTTGATTCATGGATAAACAAAACCCAAGGTATTGCTTTGCTCTGGCTAGATCTCATGCTAAGAATCTTTCTTAGAATGAACCCGTGTGAGTTTAACTTTGACTCTTTCCTGCCATGGTGGTTCACCCTGAAGGATGACTCAGCTATTGCCTAATTACTTCATCTAGTGATTTATTTATTTTATTCTCATAAAAGTTATCTTGCAGAGTAGAAGTTTGCAAATTTTCAATCAAAGGAACCTGCTACACTGATTCTCAGTGAAGGAACCAATCATCTCTTCAAGAAAGCATCTGCAACCTTTGCAGAGTTTTGGTTGAAATAACTGGGTAGACAATGGGTTATGACTGGATAGTCTATAACCGTGATGGCGAACCTATGGCATGTGTGCCACAGATGGCACGCAGAGCCATTTGTGTGGGCATGAGAGCCACACCAAATTTACCTGCACTGTGCATGTGTGTGTCTCCCAGCTGATTTTCGCCCTGTTTGAGGCTTTTTCACCCTCCCGGAGGCTTGAGGAAAGCTTCTGCAGCCTTGGGAGGCTGACAAAAAGGCCTTCTGGAAATACTGGAAGTGCCAGAACAGGCCTATTTTCAGCCTCCTGAAGCTCCAGAGGCTTTCCTTGAACCTCTGGGAGGGCAAAAATAGCCTCCCTCTGGAGGCTGAAAACAGGCACTTCTATTATTTCCGGTGGGGGTGTTGCACACAAATGGGTGTGGGGGGGCAGGGCGCATTACATTGTGGGCGTGTGGGCGCTTTCTCCACACCACAACAAAAAGGTTCACGATCACTGTCTATAACATATCTTGAGAAGATCTATGGTGCTGATAATGCCTTTTGGAATACTGGTCATACACCCTACAACAGGGGTGGGCAAACTATGGCCCACGGGCCACATTCAGCCCATTGGTCTGTCTAATCCGGCCCACTCCTGAAAAAAAATAGCTGGGCGTGGTGTATTGCCCTGTGCTGCGTGGCCCCCAAAGCTGCAAAACAGTGCGGAGTGCTCTTGGGGTAGGAAAGAAAAGAAGAACTTTGCAAAGGCCTCGGCTGGGAGTTCGAAATCACCTTCGAGTGCGACCTCTCCAAAGGTGAGTCCCCACCGATCCCCCTTTTTTTCTGGGGCTTCCAGGCTTAAACTTTGCAAAGGCAAAGTTTGCAGGCAGGAGCGTCTTCCCGCTGAGGAGCGGGAAGGGTTCCACCCAGCGGGTGGGCGGGCTGCTTGGAGCAAGCTGCTTGGAGCCACCTAAAGCGAGGCCGCTGCTGGTGGAGCCTTGCCCTGCCTTGGTACCCTGTTTCCCGGCTCAGCGGTCCTGCTTGGGCGGCACTTTAAAAGCCTGCTCCCAGCACCCGAGCAACTTCCCAGCAACTTGTGGCTTCCTTTTTCCTCATGGGTGCTCACGCCTGGCCCCGAGCCGCACAGCGGAGGGGAAACCTGGAGCACCACCGGGTCGCCTCCTCCAAGCAGCCCGCCCACCCACCCGCCGGGCGGAACCCTTCCCACTCCTCGGCGGGAAGACGCTCCCACCTGCAAACTTTGCCTGTGCAAAGTTTAAGCCTGGAAGCCCCGGAAACCCAAACAACTTCCCAGCAACTTTCAGCTTCCTTTTAACTCGCGGGCGCTCGCGGCTGGGCCCAAGCCACACGGCGGAGGGGAAGCCCGGCAGGCGGACGGGTGGGCTGCTGGGAGGAGGTGACCCAGCGGTGCTCCGGCAGCAGCAACAGGCAGTTCCGCCCAGGCTCCACTCAGGTGTCCAGCTGGGGCTGTCAGGAGTTGCTACCGCAGGCGCAGCTTCGCGCATCTCCAGTCCCGCGTTGCCTTGGGAAGGAAAAGGCAAAACCAGGAGCCGCTGAGCCTGAGCCTCCAGTGCCTCTGCTGCCTTTGCAAAGCACTGCCACGGCTCTTCCTTTTTGCCTTTCCCTTCCTGAGGCAACGTGGGACTGGAGCCGCGCGGAGCCGCGCCTGCGGTAGCAACTCCTGACTCAGGGGGCCTGCGAGGGGAGGGGAAGGAGGAGAAGGGGGGGGAAAAGGTGAGGGGGGGCAATTCCCAAAAAATCTTGTGCTGACCCGGCCCGTCTGTCAAATTTTAAAAGTCAATGCGTCCCCTGAGCCAAAAAGTTTGCCCACCCCTGCTCTACAACATAGACTGAGCTTTCCCATGAAGGAAAATATCGGTAACTGTTGGCAAGATATTTTCAAAGATGTGTCTTCAAGTCTTCTGAACTGAGATTCCTTTGTAGGTAGAATCCTAGCTTTTATGAGATCAGTAAAACTTTAGATTCCTTTGAAGCCAAACCAAAGGCCTATTTAGTTCTGCACATATTGTTTCCACTAAGACCAACCAGAAGCCTTTGGATATCCTCAAACTGGATGTGAAAACATAAATATTCTATTTTTTTTATCCTAGAATGGGTGCTCCAAAATTTATTGCCTCTAATGCTGGAAGCAATATGTAGCTATTATGCCTAGCAGCCATTGATAGACTTATCTCTCATAAATTTAATTCTCTTTGAAAACCTCTTCCATGAGTGACCACATCATGCAGCAAAATATATGTGATGAAAATTGCTGTCATAACTACTGTACAGTGTGCTTCCTTTAGTAAAATGTGTAGTCGAGACAATAGATTTACTGGTGATATTTCTGTTTTATCAGGACTGAACTACAAATTCCTGAAGTTGTAAAAATAATAAAAATGGGGTCTTTTATTGTGAACTACTTGTGAGCTACCCAGGAATAATCAAGGTAATTTTCTATTTTCATTGTACACATGTTGTGCATTGACAATAAAGGTTTGATTTGATTTGATTTGATTTCTTTGCAATGCCCTACAGTATTTGGACTTTGTGTATTCCTATAGAATTTCATGTCTGAATATGTGATACTGACATGTAGCTTAAGATAAATGAGGTTCATTTCAGTTTGGATGCACAGCTTTGTGTGTATGCGTGTGTGTGTTTGTGTGAAGGGTTACTTTTGATTATGAATGGTACTGTCAAGGATTGGTCATATTTTCAAAGATGGCTTCTAATCTACCCCTCACTTATTTTCCAGGTAAACAATCAATTCAGAAAATAAAATTTGTTTTTAACAACGAGGAATGTTTGGACCAATATGAAATTGCAATTTAAAGGATGCAATTAAATGTATTAATTTTAATAGGTTCCTCGGTTGCTAAAACGACACACTAATATGGAGGACAGTCTACTGAAAAAAATGCCTTACTTATAGCAAGTTCCTCATTAGGGGTTGGTAGGGTCTTCTAGAGACCATTTTTGTGCTGTTAAAACAGTAATGAGGACAAATTTTAATGTACCTCAAGATGGGCTAACTAACCCCATAAGTTGCTATCAATCACTAGTTGGGAAATGGTCCATAAATAAACACATGCAGGATTGCACAGCTAGTGTGTGTCTGGTTATATAAATTTAATGCATGAAATAGGGTAGGACTGAGCTATGGCTTTAAGAGCAGAGATTGCATTGGTGAATTCATAGGTTTCCTGAAATTAGAAGCAAAGTTTGCTGTTTTAGTATGCCCAGCTTCCTCAATATGGCATCCTTGAAGTGTTGGGGCTGTTTTTCTGATTAGAGAAAATACAATATCTACATCTATTGGTGACTGGAAGCCTCTTACGGACTTTTGGCATAACCACCCTCCCTCCCGAACTTATGATTTATGTTTTTGGTGATTAGACGGATGTAGGAAATAACCAGGTGGAGACTGAGAGAGGGGTCAAATGTGTCATCAACGCTTCATAACCACAAGTGCTCTAAGTCCAGCCCATCTTTTTTTTTTTTTTGAAACAAATTTTATTAATTTTAAAGACAAACAACGCATCATTAACCATTAAGTACATAAAACCTCTTAACATTATAAATTTTTACAAGTCGGATAAAACATTATTTTTATACAACATAATTCTAATTTATCCCATTTCCATATGGACACATAAATATCTTTCAGCAAATTTCTCATTATTTCTCTTTACTCTTATTCAATTTCATTTCTTTTCTATATTTATCCATTTTATAGTCATCATATTCATTTCTTTCTGGCTTGTTTACAATTATTCTCATCTAACATTCCTCCAAGGTTTTATTGATTCTTTTTTTTTTTATAAAAAACAAATTTTATTAGTTTTACAAAAAACACAATACACAAACATACAAAACACAAAACATAAACAAAACTAAAAGATCTTTTCTGAAGGTTGTCTGTTCCCGGGTTAAAACTCTTCACACAGACACAAATTCAAACATCATATTCATCCCATATATCCTTCCATATCTTATTATCATTTTCTTTTTTATATATATATATAAAAACCATTTTTATCAGTTTTATAAAGACAATGCACAAAGAATCAAGGCATAACAGCTTATAAATTATTTTCTAGGAAAAAATAATAATAAAAAACCAATAAGGCATAACAATTCCAAATTGTAGTATCAATACTTCATATAGTATTAACTTCATATCTTATCCCTACTTCTCCTTTTCATCCAAATTATTTCTTATTAATTAAAATTTTATTGCCTTTTATCAATATACAAAATCCAAAAAAAAAAAAAGCATATATATCCTTCCATATCTTATTACCATTTTCAACAACATTCTTTGTCTGTTCTATTTCCAATTATCCATTCATCTTTTTTCTTTTACTATACTTCTCCTATACACCAATTGGAGTAACGTCTATAACTCATTACCCTAACTTAAAAATACTTCGTATAGCAATTTTTCTTGGGATTCTGTTTAAAAGATTCTAAGATTACATAATGAATTTTATACTCTAAATACACATATAAAAACACAAACTTATGTACCCTCCAGAATCCCTCTTTTATCTTAAATTAAATTCACCCATTGTCTCTAAATAAACTTTTTTTCTTTAGGTCTTGCTTCCCCCCATTAAGGCTTCTCCTCCCCCCCTTTCTCTCTTGCTTATTCTTCTCCTTGCCCTTTTTACCCCTTTGTTTTTTCTCCTCGCTTTTCTTGCTCCGTTTCCTTTGCTTTCTAACCTTGCCTCCACCTTTTCGCTCATTTTTCTCTCTTTTGGTTGTTTTTATAATTCTTAAAATCCCCTTTTTCTTATCCTTTTTCTCTTCCTCTCCGGAAGGGACCCATTGTTCATCAAAGATGGCTTCTTCTTCCTCTTCTTCCTTGTCCCAGTCCTTCTGCTGCGTAATCAACTTTTCATAAGTACATAACGCCATTTCTAAGAATTGAAACAAAGTGCCCAAAGTATCTTCTTTTTTATATTTTTGATATTCAATCTCTAGTTCATCCACAAACGATGCCATTATGAAAAGGGAAACTTTTTCCAAAACTACCACAAGTATTTTTAATCAAAGACAATCAAAAACAATTAAAAAAAAAGTTCCAAAAGTTAATACTTTTCTTCCTTCTTCTCTTTCTCTTTCTGGGGTTAATTTTTAATCAAAGAGGTCCAATTACCATATATCTTCCTTTGGGATTCTAGGCAATCTCCTCCTTTTTCAGCTTCTGCTCCAATTTTTTTTCTCTCTCCCTTCCCACTTGCAATGTCAATTTTAAATAATCAGAAATCCATACCTCCAACAAGGGTTTTCCAATTTCTTAAATTTTTCAATGTCCAAGAATCCTTTTGTCTCTTAGCTTCAACTCTCAAAGCAATTCACTTTCAATGTCCAATATATCCAAATATTTCTGCTGTTTCCATGGGGTGGGAGAGTAAAGAAAAAAAAAAAAGTTCCCTTTAACAGCTTCTCCGCCGCTTTTCGCTCTTCTTAGGGATACAATGTATCCTCCAGCAATTCAAACAGCTCAGTTCCAGGCAATTTAAAAGATGTTACTTGACCCGGCTCAGACAAAACTTTCACTCTTCACACTTCCTCCAGCACAATCTTACCCGGTTGCTGGCTTCTTTGTGGCGGCCATTGCTGACCGCCGCTCCACCGCCTTGGGAAAAAGGGGTTTTTCCGGAGAAGGGGGGGGTCTGCGACACCCCCACCTCCCTATCCGACTCCCCTCTCTCTTCAGCTGTCCCTACAGGGCAGCCATATCCCCCTGACCCATCTGGATCGGGGTTACCTCGACGGCTAGCACAGCAGGAATCGTGAGCTGTCGCGAATTCCTGCTGCCCCGAAGCCACGCGAAACCGGAAAAATCTAAGTCCAGCCCATCTTGAATTCCATTGATTCTTATCTACCGCCATTTTGCTTTGACCATTAGTAGTTCAGATCAGTGGTGGGATTCAAATTTTTTTACTCCTGGTTCTGTGGGCGTGGCTTGGTGGGCGTGGCTTGGTGGGCATGGCAGGAGAAGGATACTTCAAAATCCCATTCCCACCCGAGACTTCCGGTTTGCCAGGCTTCGGCGGCGGCAGGGATTCGCGATCCTGCGCGATCCCTGTTGCGCTAGCCGTCTTGATGCCTCCGATCCTGGCGGGTCTGGAGGATAAGGCTGCCCCTTAGAGACAGCTGAAGATAGGGGGGATCCGGATAGGGGTTTGGGGGTGTCGCAGACCCCCTCCCCAACCGGCAAAACCCCCTTTTCTCAAGGCGGTGGAGAGGCGGTCTGTAATGGTCGCCTCAAAGAAGCTGGCAGCTGGACAAGATAATGCTGGAGGAAGAAGGAGAAAGTTTTGAAGTGAAAGTTCTTTGGCTGAACCGGGATCTTAAGATACATTTAACATCCTGAAAACTTTGATTTTTTGAATGATACTTTGTTTCCAGAGGAGATTTTTAAAAAGGTGAATGGAAGTGCTGAAAGGGAAAGTTTGCTCTCCTTCCTTACAGAGTTAACAAATGGACATTGAAAAACCTGCTTTTTTATAGAAGGTAAAAATTAAAAGCTTTTTGTTACAAGTGGGAAGGGAGAGGACAAAAAAAAAAATCTATATTTAGATTTTGTTGGAGGAGATGCCTGGAAGATTTTGAGACTAGAAGTTAATTGCAATAAGGCTTTAAAATACAGACTGGGTTTTTTTCAACTAATATTACCCCAGGAAGAGAAAGTGTAAAGGGAAGAACTTTGTACTCTGTTTGGACTGTTTGATGACTCTGGGATTTTGGGGAACTGTTTTAAGCTTTGAAGCTATCTTGGTTGTTTTAAGAAGAAGAAGAGGGAAAAAGAAAAAAGAAGAAAGAAGAAAAGGTTTATAATGGCTTTATCTGTTGATGAACTAGGAAAGGAATATGGAAAAATAAAGAAAGAAGGCAAGGACACTTTGGAAGAAGCCTTTCATTTTTTAGAAATGGCGCTTGCTATTTATCAGCAAACATAACAACTGATGGAGGAAACAGAAGAAGAAAAAGAAAAAGAAGAAGAAGAAGAAGAAGAAGAAGAAGAAGAAGAAGAAGAAGAAGAAGAAGAAGAAGAAGTAGAAGAAGCCATCTTTAATGAATCCAAAAGTTTGATTAAGAAAGAAAGGAGAAAGAGAGGAAGGAAAATGAAGGACTTAAGACCTAAAACAACACCCAAGAAAGAGAAAAATAAGATGCAAAATCAATACAATGTTAGAAAGCAAAAGAAAAGAGGAATATAACAGAGAGGAGAAGCTAAAAAGGTGGAGGTTAGGGGGGGGGGTAAAAAGGCCAGGTGGGATAAAAAACGGAGGGAAAGGGGGGGGAAAAGCCACAAAGGTATGGAACAAGATGGGAAAAAGAAATTTTTTTTAGGGATAAAGGGTAATGTAAAACTTAAAAAAAAAAAAGATTCTGCAAGGTACATAAGATAGGATTGTAGTATTTGTATTGGAAATAGAAAATTAGAATTCTATAAGAGCTAAAAAAAAAGATTAAAATATTAAAATGCTTAATAATGATAGATTTTAAGATTTAATAAAATATTAAAAGGAATGTTTAAAATATTTAGTTCGATTATAGAGCTTAATTGACTATTGATGTTATTATAAACTTATTATTGCAACATTTGTTTTTGAAATAGATAATTGGAATGCTCCAAGATTTAATACTTAATTATGTACTTAATTATTTTATAGATTTACTATTTTCTCTTTTTCTTAAAATTTAGTAGGTAGAATGAACTAAGCAGAATCAGATTGGGAACTAGGTGTTATTTTAAATGTCAATTTAGGGGAACAATAGAAAGGCATCATACTTCGATTAGTGATCTCAGGAGAAATCCTTTTTATTATCATTATTTTAGGGAATGAGATAAATGGATAATTGGAAAAGAATGGACAAAAGATACAAGTATACAAATTAAGATGAAATAAATAAAATAGAATTAAGAAGAGTGAAAAGTGGGGAGAAGTTATATAGAAGATATAGAATGGTAAATAAGATAGGTAATGGTATATAAGACGAGCATGAATTTAATTGAAGTCCGTATAAAGAGAGGTAAACCGGGGCCAAACCACTTTCTTAAAGAAGTTTTATGTTTTTGTGTTTTGTGTGTTTATGTTTGTTTGAGAATTAATAAAACCCTGGAGGAATGTCAGATGAGAATAATTGTAAACAAGTAAGAGGGAAATATGAATATGATGACTATAAAATGAATAAATATAGAAACGAAATGTAATTGAATAAGAGTAAAGAGAAATTATGAGAAATTTGCTAAAAGATATTTATGTGTCTATATGGAAATGGGATAGATTAGAATTATGTTGTATAAAACAATGTTTTACTGCCTTGTAAAAATTTATAATGGAAAGAGGTTTTATGTGTTTAATGTTTAATGATGGTTTTTTTATCTTTAAAATTAATAAAATTTGTTTAAAAAAAAAAATCCCATTCCCTCCCCACCCCACTAACCTGCTTCCCAGCCCAGTTCTCCTGAGCAGGGACTTGGGAGGCAGAGAATACATGGGGGGTGGGGCTAGTCAGAGGTGGTATTTGCTGGTTCTTCAGACTACTCAAAATTTCTGCAACCGGTTCTCCAGAACTGGTCAGAACCTGCTGAATATTACCTCTGGTTCAGATTCTTTCAGAGAGCATTAACATATAATCAAGCTATATTCATTTGAACTGACTGGACTCCTGATTTCCTGAGCATGAGACAGGATAGATTTTAGAAAGAATGATATGATATAACTTAGGAGAGAGAGAGAGAGAAATGAAAATATATTTGTACTCATAACTGCTGTGAAAAAATAGCAGAAGCCACTTTTACATCTATTTACTTCCTTTTCTAATTTTCTTCAACCTTTTTCTTTCTTTTCTTGCACTGTTACTTTTTCTTGCTTTTCTTTTTTCTTCTTTACCTTATCTTGGTGTGTGTTAGCTATCTTCTTGTTTAAAAGTTTTAATAAAAGTGATACACAAAAAAAGATCTAGTGCTGTAACTTTCAGATTTCTCTGCTTTTGTTTAGTCGGTTAAAAAATTTTGGAGTTGCAGTTGAAGGAATACACTATGCTCTGTCTGTCTGTCTGTCTTTTCCCCTTTAGTAGTTATTTTTCATTCAAGGTAGCCTGATATGATGTAGCAAAATATTCCATCAAGAATGAAAAATTGAGGAGTACCAAGTATCAGAATAAAATTTTAGGAATACAGACATTTTGAATGTCTCAAAAATGTTCTTAACTCAGTTAAAATACCTGTAACTGATTTGACTTCCACTAAAAGAAGAGAATACTAACAGAGGAGGAGGAGATGATATGATCAAACCTGATACTGAATGAGAGAATAAAGTAAATTACCAGAGATGGAGATTAGCCTGAATACTACCTAGAGATTCTCTTCGGAGTTTAACATTAACCGCTGTCTTGAAAAATGAAAATTGCAAATTCTCCAGGCTTTATTTCCCTTTCTGTTCCTCACGTCCATGATCCCGAAATGATAGAGCAGGACTGAGAACTAAAACAATTGGGAAAAATCAGCAGCCTTAACTTCTAGAACAGCAATGAATTAAAGATATAAAGACTGTTAGAGCAGATAAATACATAGCAGAAACCACAGATGGCATCTTCAAGGAAATTTCCATAGGGGATTCTGTTGCCCAGAGAATCTAAGATGCAACAAACATATAATCAGTGAATTTATCCAGAGAAAATAAAATACTTGAGGTTATAAATCAGACATTATTATCAACTTTACCTTGTATCTTCCAGTCAGTGTTGACTATAGGTTATTGCCATGTGAGAGTTCATGCATGTTTGCTTGGCAAGATTTCAGAAATGATTTGCCCTTATCTTTTTAGAAAGAGTGACTGACCCAAAATCACCCAGTTGGTTTTATGTTTAAGGCAGGACTAGAACTCACAGTATCCTGGTTTCTAGTTTGGTGCTACACCAAACTGCTTCTCCCTGAGGTTTTCTTGGCAAGATTTTTCAATAGTAGATTCTCATTGCCTTCTTCCCAGGGCTGAGAGTATGTGACTGGCCCAAGTTCAACCAGCTGGCTTTGTACCTCAGGTGGGACTAGAACTCACAGACTCCTAGCTGCTAGCCAGGTACTTAACCATTACCGCAACTGGGTCAATAGTTTACTGAATTAAAGCATAAAATCATAATGTTAATTTCAGGTTTATCTTGTTTCCTGGTCCTCAGAGGAAAATAGAATTCCTGAGCCAAACAATTCTTTTTTTTGCTTTTCTGGATTCCACGACTTTAATGAGAGGCTCAAGAACAATTTTACCTTAGTTTTTTTTGTCTTGGCCCTTAGTAACAAGGCACTAGCTTCTTCCTCTCCAGAAGGGGAAGAGGTGGGATGAGTTTCCTCAGGTAGGCATCTGTCTTTCTTTTTTTTTAAAAAAAAAAAATTGATTTTCTACAGACAAACAAGACAAACAAAACATTAAAACATCAACTCTCAAATGTACATCCAGCGTGTCGGTTGGTTCATCAGTTTTGTGCATTCATTTTGTAGTCTAAATTACAATTATGTCACATAACAACTCATATTGCCAATCCAAACTTATATATCCTAATATCACTATTAAAAAAAAAACACTTTTGACTATACTTTTAATTATTCATGCTTTATGAGATAACAATACTTTAAATAATTTATTCTATAACAAATCATATAATCATACCAAATCAATCCTAAAAACACTTTATAAATATAGTATACTGCCTAACATTCTAAATATTCTATTATCGTATTTTATCATCTAGCCAGTGATAAAAAAAGATCCCAAATTTCATAAAATTGTTTATCCTCTTGCTCTCTAATTTCAAATGTCAATCTACTCATCTCAGCACATTCCAATATTTTCTTAATAATTTCTTCCTGTAATGATATTTTTTCATTCTTCCAGTTTTTAGCAAATACAATCCTAGCCGCTGTTAATACATTTACAATCAGGTATTTCAAATCTTTACTATATGTATCAGGTAAGATTCCCAATAAAAAGATCTCTGGTTTCAAGTCTATGTGTTTCTTTGTCATTTTTTCCAACCACATGCAAATTTTAGTCCAATATTTTCTAGAGTCCTCACAAGTCCACCACATATGGTAATATGAGCCAGGTATCTGATGACATTTCCAGCATTTTTCAGATTTGTTCTTAAACATTCTTGCTATTCTTGTCAGGGGAAAGTGCCACCTGTAAAACATCTTATACAAGTTTTCTTTATATGCTGTTGACATTGTCATTTTATAATTTTGAGACCACAGTTTTTGCCATTTCTCTAAATCAATCCCATATCCAAAATTCTTCCCCCAAACAATCATAGTTTCTTTAACTTGTTCTTCCTCTAATTTAATTCCCAGTAAATAACCATATAGTTTTTTAATCACCTTCTCATCAGTACCCATCAAGATCTTATCTAAATCAATCTGATTATCATAGAATCCCTCCGTTTTAGAATCTTCATCAGACCTTGAATGTATTTGCGCATAAGAAAACCAATTCATCCTTATACCTTGTTTCTCTAAGTTTTGAATTGATTTAAGTTCGCCCTTTTCATCCAATAGTTCCCCATATCTAACTGTTTGTTCCTTCTTATAAATTATAGGATAGGAAAATGCTTCAATAGTCGATAACCAAACTGGAATTTTCAAATAACATTGTCTTTTTATCTTCTCCCAGTTTAACCACAAAGACTCCCGTATATAATGTCTTCTAAAGTAACCCTGTGTTTTAGTTCCCTTATACTATAAAAAAGCATGCCAGCCCAACAGCAAATCATGCCCTTCTAGTGTCGACAATCTAGTCTTTCTTAATGTTATCCATTCTTTGACCCATATCAAACTTGCAGCTTGATAATACAATTCCCAATTAGGCAGGCCAAATCGTCCTCTAATTCTAGCGTCTTGCAAAAGCTTTAGCTTTATTCTCGCTTTTTTATCTTGCCATATAAACTTCAACATGATTTTATTTAAATCTTCAAAATAGTCTTTTCCAAGCCTAATTGGTATTGTCTGAAACAGAAATAGAATTCTGGGTAAAATATTCATCTTAATTGTTGAAATTCTCCCTATTAATGACAATTGCAAGTTTTCCCATTTCTTCAAGTCTGTAGCTATCTGTTGTTTAAGTTTAATATAATTATTCTCTTTTAATGTGCTACATCTTGCTGTCAAATATATCCCCAGATACTTAACCTTATTCGTAACTTGGATTTTCAAGAGGTCTGCCAGTTCTTCTCTTTGTCTCAGTAACATGTTCTTTGTCAAAATCTTTGTTTTATCTTTATTTATTTTCAAACCAGCCATCTCACCATATGTCTCTATCTTTTCCAATAACTTTGGAGCTGTTTCTAGCGGATCTTCCAGAATAAAAGCTAAATCATCAGCAAAAGCTTGTAGTTTGAATTCTTCCTTTTTAATTTTCATTCCTTTTATGCTTTTATCATCCCTAATATTTCTATTCAACACTTCCAAAGTCAACACAAATAGCAAAGGAGATAGGGGACATCCTTGTCTTGTGCCTTTTCTTATATTAATAAAGTCTGTAATATTAATAAAGTATGTTGTATATGGCTTCTATTGCTTGAATAAATTTTCTGGCAAAACCCATCTGTTCCAATAGTAATAACATAAATCTCCAGTTCATGTTATCAAATGCCTTTTGAGCATCTAGGAATATCAAAGCGATTTGCTTTTCAGGATGAGCCTCATAGTATTCCAAAGTATCCAAGATTACTCTCATATTGTCTCTGATTTGTCCCTTTGGCAGAAATTTTGATCTGGATGGATAAAATTATTTAAATATTTTTTAAGTCTTTCTGCTAAAATTGAAGCAAAAAATTTATAGTCTGCATTCAATAATGAAATAGGTCTATAGTTCTTAATTTGCAATGGGTCAGCCTCTTCTTTTGGAATAAGTGTAATATAAGTCTCTGACCATGTTTTGGGTATCATCTTCTTTGACATAACTTCATTCATAACTTCTAACAATGGGATGCTCAATAATTCTTGAAATGTTTCATAAAATTCTGCCGGAAGCCCATCTGGACCTGGTGCTTTCCCATTATTTTGTTTCTTAAGTGCTTCATTTAATTCCATCATTGTTATATTGCTTTCTAGCATTTCTTCAGTCTATTTAGGTATCTTCGGTAAGTTAGCATTCTGTAGATACTGTTTGACTTTTTCCTCACCAATATTCTCTTGTTTATATAGTTGCCCATAAAAATCTCGAATAATTTCCTTTTTCTCCTTATTACCATAACAAACTTGGCCTTGATCATCTATTAGCTTCAATATTTTTCTTGATTCCTTCTCCTTTCTCAATTTATATGCTAGCCATCTGCCCGGTTTATTTGCATCTTCAAAGTAATTCTGTTTAGAATTTCTAATTTTCTGTGCCAGTTCTTCTTTCTCTATTAATTCCATTTTATGTTTAATTACATCCAGCTTCAATTCAATATCTTTTTTCTGTGGCATTTTCTGTAATTCTTTTTCAAGTCTTTTATACTCATCTTCCAAGGCCTTAGAAGCTTGCCTTTTCCTAATATTCTTTTTTCTTGTATAATCTATTATCAAACCTCTAGCATATGCCTTCATTGTATCCCAAACATTCTGCACTGAAGTATCTTTTTTTTTATTTTCTCTAAAGAAAAAAGCCAGTTCCTTCTCCATCGTATAAAATCTTTTTCCTTTAAGATAGTATTATTTAATGTCCATCTCATATTATTATTATTATTATTATTATTATTATTATTATTATTATTATTATTATTATAGATAGTATTATTTAATGTCCATCTTTTTTTTTGTCCCTTCCATTTAATTGTCATTGGGCCATGATCTGCCCAAGTACTTGTTTCGATATTTGTTTCTTGAATATTAGATATTAATTCTGTTGAAATCCAGATCATATCTAATCTGGACCATGATAAATGTCTATTTGAATAAAAAGTATATTGTTTAACTTTAACATTTCTTCCTCTCCAAATATCTTTTAAAGTTAATTCGTCTGTCATTTTAAAAAAGGATTTAGGGAGAGTCTTTCTATTTTGCTTTTGTGTTGTTGCTATATAGTCCAGTTTATTGTCCACAATTCCATTAAAGTCTCCCATCATAATTATATTAACATTGTCCAGTCCAATTATTTTCATGTGTAGTTTTTTATAGAACTCTTCTTGTTTATCATTCGGAGCATAAATTGCAATCAAGAGTATTTTTATATTATTGTCCATTATTTCCACCATTAGTACTCTTCCGTCTTCATCCGTGTATATCAGTTTTGCTGGGACAGCCTCTTTAATGTATAGAACCACTCCTCTTTTCTTACATTAAGTCAAAGAAGTAAATATTTTCCCTAGTTTTGGCTGTACTAACTATTGTTCATGTTGTTTTTTAATATGAACTTCTTGTAGACAAATTATATCAAATTTTAATTTCTCTAATTTATGAAAGGTTTTCCTTCTTTTAACAGCTGAATTGAATCCATTTATATTCATTGTAATCAGTTTTTTTCCTTCCATGATTATGCTTTATATTTAGGTCTAACAGCTCTCATGGATCCCACTTCACGCTGTTCTTTACTATCCACCTGTCCACCTACTGCACCTTTCTCTTTTTCAGTCTCCAGTTGTTCTTCTTGAAACTCAATTAATGAGACCTCTTTCTCTGCCTTCTCTTCTCTTCTTCCAAAAAATTCTGCATGGAAAAGTTCTGCTTTCTCAATTGAATCAATTCTATGTCTCTGCTCTTGCCACGTAAACATTAATCCTTCTGGAATCAGCCATCTATAATTCACTTCATTTTCCAGTAGCATTTTGTTCAGAAATCGATATTCTCTTCTCATCTCTCTCAGTCTTCTGGGTATTTGTTTTAAAACCACAATTTCTTTGCCTTTGTATTTCAATGTCTTCTCTCTTACCACTTGTAGTATTTGTGTTTTAATGGATTTTTTAGTAAATCTAATATGGACTTCCTTTGGTAATTTATTTCTCATCGCATATCTTGTATAAACTCGATATACCTCATCTACTCCATCCATCATCCTTTCCTCTGTAATTTCCAAAGCATCCGCCAAAATTTCTATCATTATCGCAGCCAAGTTTTGTCCTTTCTTCTTCTATATTTTGAAATCTGAGATAAAATTCTGACCTTTCCAACTCCCACCTCAACATCCCACTTTTATCTTGTTCAACCACTGTTAATCTACTGTCAATATTTCCAATCTTCTCCTCTCTTTGTTTACCTTCTTCCTCAATTTTTTGGAATCTCTCCTCATACTTCACCATCATTTGTTTAATATTTTCCACTTTTTCATCAGTCTTCTCCGTTCTTTGTTCAGTGTTTTCTATTCTTTGTTCAATGGTGTCTGATTTTATCTTAAGATCTTGGTTTCCTTGCATAATCATCTGTAATGTTACTTTTTCTTGTTCTTTATCTTGCTTCAACATTGTCTGAATTAAACGTTGTCCTCCAGCTGGTGGGGAGGCAGAGGTAGAGGTAGAAACGCCAGCTGATATTGGTTTCCTGCTCATTTTAATGCTTCCAAAGCTTCAAATTCTTTTTTACTTTTAATCCAACTGGTAGAGTAGCCAATTATAATACAAAATGGAAAAATCCAATAGTAAAAGGCCCAAAACCAAAGAAGAAAAAAGAGAAAAAGAAGAAGAAAAATCTCCAGGTTCTTCTAGACACTAATCCAATTACGAAGTAGTCCACCATAAAAAATGAAGAATAGAAAGAAAAAAAACCCCTAATTTCTTAATATTGATTAAGAAAAAAAAGAACAAAAATATTGAGAAGTCTCGATAATCAAAAAGAAAAAACAGAGTGGTCCAAAAACATGAATAGAAAAAGCAAAAGGATCCCAGTAAAAATAAGGAGAAAAAAAGGAAAAATAAAGAACAAGCTCTGAGGCTTTCCCTTTGAAATAAAAAGCAAAAATAAGAATATTTCTAGAATTGGAATTTACAAAGCGGCTGGTGAGTAGGGGTTTCACAAGTAATATACATATATACATATATACATATATACATATATACATATATATATATACATATATATATATATATATATATATATATATATATATATATATATATATAAGCACACTGCACTTTATTTAGTTGTCCAAGGCTCTTATTATGACTCTCTTCTCCACCAGCTTCAAAGCCAAGCCTCAAGTGTTGAAATATTGATGAGTCCAGGAGAACACCTGTAATAATATTTTGCTATGCTCTCCCTCTATCTTATCACATTAAAATGTCCTTGAGAAGGAGTCTTCTTACAGTTCTCTCCAATTGAAATATAATATTTTCAAGCCTCTAGTTGGCAGTGTTACAAAGTTTCTTAATACTCTTCCCCCCCCAGCCAGAAAAAAAGGATAATTTATACAAAAAGAAAAAAGAAATAGCCAAAGGGAGCCTCTATTCTAAAAGAAAATTAAATAATCAAAAGGAGCATAAAAATATATGTAAGAGAAAATTCAATCCGGTTACCTACAAAGTCACACTAAAGTCCCCCCAAAAAAGTAAGAAAAAGAAAAAAAATCCAAGCCTCAATTTGACATCACTTTAAAAAATGCCGCTCATACAGTTTTTGTCAAAAAAAAAAAAAAATCTCACAGGTTTCTTCTGTATTCAGGGTGCCCTTTCAAATCTCAGCGAATTTACAACAAAAAAGAAGTTTCTCACCCAGCCGACACACTTTCACTTCCAGCCACTTTCTTTCCGGAGCTGTCCCGACTTCAACAGCTATGGAGGCCCTCTCCGCTGCCAGCAAAAGGGCTTCTCCCAGATCAAACCAGAGATTTTGCGATATCTCTGGGATCCTGGGACTTGCCCTTCACGATCACCATCTCTACGGGATGGTTTAGGCCCATTGGGACCGACCAGGGACGAAAATATCGGCTGCGATCTCAGATCCCCAAGATCGCAGCTGTATCGCCGAAACGAAGCTCCGCCTTCTCTCTGGCATCTGTCTTTCTTGAAGGTGTTGATTCAAACAGTTGAACATGTTGTTTGGCCTTTGGGGCTGAGAGCTAACTGTGAAAACATCTCAGCCAATCACTACCATAGAAATGTAGCATAAAGCAAAACCAGCAAAAAGCATTTTGAGTTTGTGGTGGTATGGAACAAGCATCCCAATATTATGTGCTTCTAAATTCCATAATCCCAAATTTGTTAACGAGCTTCACCCAGCAAAATGAAAGAATCTCTCTTACAAGAGCCTGAAAATGTTATTATATTCAAATGTAACTGTGTTAATGCTGGTGAATATCAATTTGTTGGTTTGAGCTTGACTTACTTGGCCTACGTAAGCAACAGGGGAACATTGCTTATAGTTATAGATCCAGATTAACAGAGTTGGAAGAGACCTTGCAGTCATCAACTAGTGGACCACGGCCCATTAGTGGGCCGTGAGAAAATTTTGGTGGGCCGCAAAGAAACCTCATCTCCAGAGCACTCCTCAAGGCAATTAATCCAATCTAATTAATTAATTAATTAATTAAACACAAGGCTGTGCCACCCACACGGCCCACGGGAATCATCCCTGCCCACTCACTCCTTACCCGGCAAACTTGCTTGCTAAAATTGCTATTTTTCCTTTTTCTGCTATGCCAGGAGATTTAGATTAGCTAGGAAAAAGGAAATGGTTGGATTTCTTGCTTTCTAGCTAGTCTTTAAATCTTCGTCTCTGCTTTTAAGCACAGCCGAACCTCCCTTAGCACTGAAGGTTCTATTATTCAGTGCAGACTCACAGCAAGCAAATTTGAGAGGCTGAGCTGGCTGATGACAGATAGATAGATTTCTGAATGATTCTGTGAGAACTCAATCTGCCTGCCTGCTTTGCTTGATTTTGAGTAAAAATTGCTCTTTTTTTTTTCATAAAAGATTCAATATTTACATACATGGTGTGTTGTGAGTTTTCTTGCTAGCAAATTTTATGAGTTTTATTGTAAGCAAATTTTATGTGACAGACTAAGCTAGCCGATGGCACATAGATAGATTTCTGAATGATTCTGTGAGCAATTCAATCTGCCTGCCTGCTTTGCCTGATTTTGGGTAAAAGTTACTCTTTTTTAATAAAAAAAAAATTCAATATTTATATAAATATTTACAATATTTACATACAAGACATGCCCAGCCAGTCATATGACCACCAAGCCACACCCACATAACCGGTTAGTGGTCCATGGGATTTAAAATTATGAGTTTGGTGGTCCCTGAGTTCCAAAAGTTGGCAATTCCTGATCTAGTCCAACCCAGGGGTGGGATTCAAATTTTTAACAACCGGTTCTGTGGGTATGACTTAGGTGGTGGGCGTGGCTTGGTGGTCATGTGACTGGGTGGACATGGCTTGGTGGTCCTGTGATTGGCTGGGTGTGGCCAACTCAATATCACCCACATCGAGGCACGCATCACCTCGCCTGTCCTCTCATGACTGTGCGGATGATGCAA
Source organism: Hydrophis major (assembly GCA_033807585.1). Taxonomy (NCBI): domain Eukaryota; kingdom Metazoa; phylum Chordata; class Lepidosauria; order Squamata; family Elapidae; genus Hydrophis; species Hydrophis major. The sequence goes on from CM066331.1 coordinate 95,299,328, forward strand.
CAGTCATAAGTGTGAAAAATGGTGAGAAGTCACTTTTTTCAGTGCCATTGTAACTTTGAATGGTCACTTCACACAAGCAAAGTACCAGCAAAGGAGGGGAAAAAAACTCCAGACATGTTCCTGAGACAGGAAGTCTAGTCCTGCCAAGAATGTAATAAGGGTTAACGGAGAGGCAGTTTCTGTAAGCAACACCAGAATGTTGCTTTCTTTACAGGATTAGGCCAGTAATTTCTTTTAACAACTGTTTGTCCGATCGGCTTAGAATGTTAACAACTGGTTCTAGTGAATAGATGCAAACTGGTAGAATCCCACCCCTGGTCCAACCTCCCCCTCAAGCAGACTCTATACCATTTTTAACAGATGGCAGTCCAGTCTCTTCTTGAAAGTCTCAGGTGATGGCACTCCCATAACTTCTGAAGGCAACTTCCAGCTTGAGTTTCTCCTTTGTTCAATTTCCATCCATTATTTTTTGTCTGGCCTTTGGGTGCTTTGGAAAATAGCTTAACCCCTTCCCCTCTGTGGCAGCTCCTCAAATATTGGAAGCCTGCTATCATGTCTCCCTTGGTCCTTCTATTCACTAGACTAGCCAGGCCCAGTTCCTGTAACCATTCATTGCATCTTTTAGCCTTCAATCCCCTGATCATTTTATTGCTCTTCTCTGCATTTTTTCTAGAGTCTTGACATCTTTTTTATAGTGTGGTGACCAAAACTGGATGCAGTATTCTAAGTGCAGTCTTACTAAAGCTTTATAGAGTGGTATTAGTACTTCATTTGATCTTGATTGTATCCCTCTGTTAATGTAATTTAGGATTTCATTTTTTGGCTGTGTCCACACAGTGCTGGACCCCAAGATCCTTCTCACAGTTACTGCTGTATACTGTTAACAGCATGCATCATATTTACAAGTGAATGAATTTCTGATAAATGGTATGGGATGGGTTTTTTGGGGTGGGAGTGGAGATATACTCAACAATGTACTTCAGCCATTTTATAAGAAGTTGTTAATTTTCCAGAGTAACATTGAAATAACAGCTTGTAATTTTTTTTGTTTGGCTGTGAAAAGAGGACAAACAGGACCCCAAACAGGAATGAGTTTTTTCTTCCTTTTTTCAACTTTTCATTCTGGAGAAATCCCTATTATTTTCAATCAAACTGCAAGCCAATGGCAGCATTATGGCCAATTGCCTGATTATTCAGTGACATCTGGCTGTAGAAGCATAGAACCAGAAGGCATATCCATATACTATGCTTAAGCAAGAAAGTAATCCACCGACATCTTTAATTTATGACCATTTTTTAAAACGATGGCTCAATTCGTGACAGCTTCCCCAAAAGTCAGTTATGACCTAAATTCAAACTTGCAACCATTGCTCCACCCCCTGAGGTCACATGATTGCAATTTGGGCACTTGGCAACTGACTTGTAGTTATGAGTGGTTGCAATGTCCCATGGTCACGTGATTGTGATTTGTGACTTTTTGGCAGTCTCTGGCACAAAGAAAAAAATCAACAGGAAAAAAAAATCATTTGATTTATCTGGATTCGTATTCATGGCCACAAGATTCAACTTATGCCTGCAATGACTGAACTTATGACAGCAATTCCAATCCCAATTGAGGTCTTATTTGAGGACTACCTACATCACCCATGGCTTTTATTCCTTCTTTCCTTCCTTCCTTCCTTCCTTCCTTCCTTCCTTCCTTCCTTCCTTCCTTCCTTCCTTCCTTCCTTCCTTCCTTCCTTCCTTCCTTCCTTCCCTCCCTCCTTCCCTCCCTCCCTCCTTTCTTTTCTGAATGCATAGGAGATGAAACATATTTTCCTAATGGGTAGAGTCACGTACATTTAGAAAGTACAAACAGAGAAAAAACTGTTCATTTCATGTTTCATTCCATTGTCATCATATGGCACTTACAAAAATCAATGACTTCCTTCACCTTTACCATCCTCTTCTTCTCCTTTTCCTCCTTTTCCTTTGTGTTCCTTTCCTTCTACTCCCCCTCCTACTTTTCTTTCTCCTTTCTCCTTTCTTCTCCTTTCTCCTCCTTCTCCTTTCTCCTTTTTTTTTCCTTTTCTTTCTCCTTCTTTGTTTACCAACATGAACATCAGGGGTGGGATTCAGATTTTGTAACAACCGATTCTTTGGCATGGCTAGGTGGGCATGGCCATGTAACTGGGTGGGAATGGCTTTTTTGCACCCCCCCTCCAGTTTTTGTGCCTTGTGGGCCTCAGGGAAGCCTCCTGGGGAGCATTTTTGCTCCCAGAAAGCTTCCCTGGGGTCCAGGAAGGAAAAAAGCTGTGCATGGGGGTGTGTGCAGCTCCCCCATGCTCCATTTTGGGGCCTTCTGGGCCTCGGGAGTCTTCAGAGGGGCATTTTTGCTCCTAGGAAGGTTCCCTGGAGCCCAGGAAGGAAAAAATGGAGCCTCCCTTCATTTTTGCCTTCCTGGGCTTCAGGGAAGCCTCCTGGGTAAAGCAATAAGTAAGTGAGGGGAATCCCAGCACAGCTGATCATCGGAACAGCTGATCGTCAGCAGGGGAAAAAAAGAAATTCTTTAAGGAGTGAGGAAGAACGCAATTAGTGATGTTGGGCATGCACACAATGTTGCGCATGTGTGATAAGGACTTACTGAGTGAGGAGGAGAGGGAGGAGTGGGGAGGAGCGGGGCCAGGCAGGGGCACAATTTGCCGGTTCTCTGAACTGCGTAGAATCATAATAACCAGTTCTATAGAACCGGTCCAAACCAGTAGAATCCCACCCCTGACGAACATCTTTCAGGAGGATGTGCTTGTGTGTCCACACATGAATCAGCTTTCTGAGCTCAACTATTTGGGATTCAGTTTGAATAACTTCTTAGGATTCTAAAAATGAATCATGTGAATAGCTTGACTTATCAAGGGAGATGCTCTATCAAGGTTTCTGAGAGTACACAAATATGCTCGCATAAGGAACAATCCATTAATAGAAATGGATTAAAAAAAAAAAAAAACCTTGCTCTCTGTGCTGGAGGAACAGACTGCCAACGTGTCTGGAAGAGGTTTACTGTCTGAAAGAATAAAAATACTGAAAACCAGAGCATTTGTGCCTCTTCTACAGTAAGCATCACTGGCTGCTTGCGGAAAGTGACAATTAATCACTTTGTAAATATCTTCTTCTGTTTTACTACAGAAGCAATAAGCACTTTGTTGAAAATTGCATAAGTTATAATCCAATTAAACAATAATTACATTGTAATGGGCTTGTAACTACAGCATTAATTAACTTTTATTGCCCTGTAAATTAACCATGGTATTGATACAGAGTTAAAGGAAATAGCTGACATGCTTAGTTGCGATTAAGAGAAAATGAAGCCCACCCATATATTGTCAAATGGATCTTTTTGCTGGGGTAGCATGGGAACCTACTAGACCTGTGGGACTTACCACTAACTGCCAATGCGGGTTATGTAGTAAAATGCTTTTCTATACAAAAAGGAAACCTTCAGAATGCTATATCAAAGGAAGAATCCTAGTATGGTTTTCCCTCAGAATTATAGTTTTCTGTTTATGCGCATGTCTCTCTATCTGGAAGATGTGAAGCCATCCAAACTCTGCAAATAAATAAATAAATGCAATTAAAACCCTCCCTTCAAATTATTTTATTTAAACCTTGATCAATTCTGTTGCCTCTGCTTAGTAAGCGTTTGAAAATATTTACAGACCCCTCACAGCTTGGACATAAACTATTTCAACTCCTACCCTCAAAACGACACGAAAGAGCACTGCACATCAGAACAAGTAGACACAAAAACAGTTTTTCCCTAAACGCCATCACTCTGCTAAACAAATAATTCCCTCAACACTGTCCAACTATTTAAAAGCCTGCACTACTATTACTATTAACCTTCTCATCACTCATCACCCCTCCCCTCCCACTTGTGACTGTATGACTGTAATTTTGTCGCTTGTATCCTTATGATCGATATTGACTGTTTCCTAGTATGATTTGATTGCTTATTGTACCCTATGATTATTATTAAGTGTTGTACCTGATGATTCTTGACACTTGACAAATGTATCTTTTCTTTTATGTACACCAAGAGCATTTGCACTAAAGACAAATTCCTTGTGTGTCCAATCACATTTGGTGAATAAAGAATTCTATTCTATTCTATTTTCCAAAGAGATTGGTGTGTTGAATAAAGATAAAAATAATAAGAATAGCTCATATCCTGCAATAAGACCATTAACACCACCAGACAACAACTTCTCATGTGAGGATTCTTTAGGTGAACAAAAATGCCCAAACCAGTCTAAATAGAAACCCATACTGGATCAGTTATTGTCTGGGTGAACAAAGACTGCACTGGGTGTTGAAGTTCCTGGATTTCTAATGACAAATGGGCTACATTTTTCATTATATACATACATATATATATACATATATATATACATATATATATATAAATATACATATACATATACATACATATATATATATATATATATATATATATATATATATATATGTATATGTATATGTATATGTATATGTATATGTATATGTATATGTATATGTATATGTATATGTATATGTATATTTATATATATATATGTATATATATATGTATATATATATGTATGTATATATATATATATATATATATATATATATATATATATGTATATATATATATGTATATATATATGTGTGTGTGTATATATATATATATAATATATATATATATATATATATATATATATATATATATATATATATATATATATATATATAATATATATATATATATATATAATATATATATATATATATATGTGTGGATCTTTGGTTATTCGGGTTTTCTCCTGCGTAAGATTGGAAGTATCTAGGCAACGTTTCGATGAAGTCTCATTCATCATCTTCAGGCTTGGTCTTCAGCTCTGTGCTTCTCAGAGTGATGTGAGCTTGCAGCTGCTTCTTCCTTTTAACTGCTAGTGGGGGTGTGACTTGATTGGGTGGGGGCTTGGCTGTGTTCTGATTGGGTGGGGGGGTGTTCTCATTGGTTGGGGGTTTGGCTATGTTCTGATTGGCTGGAGGCGTGTTCTGTTCAGGTGGGGGCTTGATTGTGCTCAGGTTAGTCTTAGTTGCTGGAGGGTTTGAGCTGGTGAGCTGTGATCTTGCTGTTTGGCTTTGAGTTCGTGGTCGTGCTGCATCTTCATGGTGGAGGTCAGTTCGCTTCAAGTATGGCTCAGAGGGGTTTGAGTTGGGTAGTGATACAGCTGCAGTGCGGCTTCTGGTCCGTGGTCGTGTTTCATCTTCTGTGTGGGTGTGAGTCTGCTTTCTACGTGGAAGTGTGGTGGTGGCATCTTGTGTGGCTCTCAGGGGTGTGGGTCTGGTGTCATTCTTCATGTTAGGTACGCGTCTGTTCATGAGGGCGGGTTTCCAAATGGCTGGTAGGCGGGAGGTATCATCTCGTTTATTCATGCTGTGTGGACGTTTTTCTATCTCTATGGCTTCTCTGATGATTCTGCTGCTGAAGTGTTCGGTTTTGGCGATAGTTCTGGTATTTTTAAAGTCAATCTCATGTCCTGTGGCTTTGAGGTGTTGGACCAGGGAAGAGGTCGGTTCTTCCTTTTTGATTGAGTTCTTATGTTCTTCAATGCGTGCACCTATTCTTCTGTTAGTCTGTCCAATGTATGTGGTGGGGCAGGCAGTGCAAGGGATTTCGTATACTGCTTGATTTTCCAACTCGATTCTGTCCTTAGGGTTTCTTAGGATGGTGGATATCTTTCTGTTTGTGCAGAATGCTGTCTTAATGTTGTGTTTTTGGAGGATCTTGCTAATTTTGTCCGTAGTGCCTTTTATATATGGGAGGAGGGCTTTGCCATTCTCTTGTTCTTTGTCTTGGATTTTGGCTGGGGTTTCTTTTTGGATTAGGTGGGTGATCTTCTTTCTTTGGAATCCATTGGCTGTTAGCACGCCGGTGAGAGTGTGTAGTTCGGTCTCTAGGTGTTGTTCATCGGCTAAGCATTTTGTTCTGGAGATGAGTGTCTCAGCTACGGAATTGATCTGTGCTGGGTGGTGGTGTGAGAGTGCGTGTAGATAGCGGTTTGTATGTGTTTTCTTCTGGTAGATGGTGTGTCCTAGGGAGCCATTGGATTTTTTGTATACCAAGACATCTAGGAAGGGAAGTTGGTTGTTAGCTTCTGTTTCCATGGTGAATTGTATTTTGGGGTGTTGGCTGTTGAGGTGTGTGAGGAAGTTGTTCAGTTTTTCTTTCCCGTGTGGCCAGATTATAAAGGTTTCATCTACGTATCTGAGCCAGAGTTTGGGTTTGTGATCATATTTTTCTAGAGCTTGTGTTTCAAAGTGTTCCATGTAGAGGTTAGCGATGACAGGTGAGAGGGGTGATCCCATGGGTGCTCCTTCTATTTGTTTGTATTTTTGTCCACTGTAGGTGAAGTATGTATTGGATAGGCAGTGGTTGGTCAGATCTAGGATGTGCTTGGGGGGGTTGTATTTGTTTTGGATGGCTGTCAAGGCTTCTTTTATTGGCACTTGGGTGAAGATCACAGCTCACCAGCTCAAACCCTCCAGCAACTAAGACTAACCTGAGCACAATCAAGCCCCCACCTGAACAGAACACGCCTCCAGCCAATCAGAACACAGCCAACCCCCCAACCAATCAGAACATAGCCAAACCCCCAACCAATGAGAACACCCCCCCACCCAATCAGAACACAGCCAAGCCCCCACCCAATCAAGTCACACCCCCACTAGCAGTTAAAAGGAAGAAGCAGCTGCAAGCTCACATCACTCTGAGAAGCACAGAGCTGAAGACCAAGCCTGAAGATGATGAATGAGACTTCATCGAAACGTTGCCTAGATACTTCCAATCTTACGCGGGAGAAAACCCGAATAACCAAAGATCCACATACCAATACCCACGAGAACCTCAGAAAACATATACACACACACACACACACACACACACACACACACACACACACACATATGAATGACACAATAAAATTTGTTGGGTTAATTCTGTGTAATCTTCCGTTATTTTAATCCTAATTCCTCATCCTGTTACCCCCTTGCCACCTAATGCAGCCCCCCCCCAAACATTCCCTTAATGTCTAACACCTTTCTGCATAATTCAAAAGCCCTCCAGGGGGCACTATTGACTACTTTCAGAAGCATTGATATGTAACATTGAATAGTGAGTGGGTATAAAAAAGGTCATATAGTCTTAAAAAAAAAGACAGATAAAAGGATAAACAGAAATAAATAGATAAATGGAAAGCTCAGGACTGTGTAGATTGAAAACATGTGGAAGTGGATAGAAAATGGCTAAAATGCTAATGATGATATCTATCTATCTATCTATCTATCTATCTATCTATCTATCTATCTATCTATCTATCTATCATCTATCTATCCATTCATCCATCTATCTTTCTATCCTTTTATTGATCTATCTATCTATCTATCTATCTATCTATCTATCTATCTATCTATCTATCTATCTATCTATCTATCTATCCATCCATCCATCCATCCATCCATCCATCCATCCATCCAACTATCTATCTATCTATCTATCTATCTATCTATCTATCTATCTATCTATCTATCTATCTATCTATCTATCTATCTATGTGGCTATAAAGCTAGAGATACATAGCTAGAAAAACTTCTCGGCGATGATCCTAAAGCATCAAATTCTTCCTGGCTTCCCAGGCATAAGACACTAACCTTTAAGGGTTACGTTTTTTTTTATTTTCAGGTTCATGACAAGTAACATTATTTTTGTGAGATCATTCTTTGCAATTCTAAATGGGTCATATTTAGGAGTAACTCTTGGCCTCAATTGTACACTGGGAGCTAGTGATTAGGGTTTCCCCCCCACACACATTTCTGTCACAAAAGATATTATATAAATGCTTAACCATTTGCTACTCCCTCAAGTACATCTGTTCCTGCAAAAACACAGACATTTTGTAGGTCAAGCAATCAGAAATTGAGTGTGTTCATGGAAAGAAAAATAACCCTCAACACCCCTGATGAGTCCTGTCAAACTTTAGCCTCTGCTCTTTCTGCCTACAGAGGTGATCTCACATTAATTCAGGATCTTAAAACCATTGTCAGAATCACATCAATAATTAGCAAAGGCAGTCCACATAAGAAGCATCTATCAGAATAAACAATTAATGGAATTCTATTTAATCTTACATTCATCCCTGTTCCGTCCCCCAGTTCAAATGACTCATTTATAGTTGAATGAAACTAGTTTTGCTACCTGCAATTACGAAGCAAGCAACTCACTGGCTCATTAAAAAAAATGGCTTTTCCAAATAAGGAAATAGGGAAGTAGCTTTTGCAGGTTGTTGGTTGTGGGGAAAAATCACCGTAAATTTATCAAAATGTGTATACAAAAAAAAAAAAAAAAAAAACCCTCAGAGGACAAATATTTTTCGAAGCATTCAACCATGCTGTGAAATCTTTTGGTTGATGTACCCATTGTAAAACTGATTGATGGCTGACTTCCTCATTAATACAGTATGTGCAGTGTAACTCCCTTGATATTTAGTTGTGACTTGCAGCTGATAAACACCTTCTGTGGCTTTGAAGTGTTGAGGGCCACTTCATACACCTATATATTGTGCTAGGACTGAGAAGCACACGTAGGACTCGCCTGGGAGACAATCCTGGGATTGAGGACTCTGATTTAAGACTTTGATTAATGGGAAATAAATAGCAGTACCTCCAAGCTTAGGCTGCATGGAGGGCATCATCAAGGAGGCTGTTTTAGGATCTATGCTACTTCTGAGAAGAGATAGCTACCTAAAAGATGCCCTGGCTATACAATTTAGTCTTCCTATGGGAGATTTGGCATATTAGTTTTATTTATTGAACGTTTTTCTACTACCCCCATCTGAAAAATTATGGATGGACTCAGTTTGACCACTGGTTTGGTGGGCGTGGCTTGGTGGGTGTGCTTGGTGGGCATTTGCACAGGCTCACAGCTGTTCCAACTAACCTCCTGCAAGCCTGCACTTTCCTGGTGCAGCTGCCGCGTGGCATTCTGCTGTGCAGCACAAAACATCTGCACTTCAAAAGCAGAGGATAAAAGTGAGTATGGGAACCCAGGCCGGCAGGTGGGCCCAATAGCAGAATGGCGGAGAGAACCGGTTCGGTCTCCGCTGCTCCTTACCACTACCGGCTCGGCTGAACCAGGCCAAACCGGTAGAATACCACCCCTGGATGGACTGCAAAACCAATTTACAATTGTATGGAAGTACAGCTAGTCCTCAACTTACAACTGTCTGTTTAGTGATCATTTGAAGTTACAGAGGCACTGAAAAAAGTGAATTATAACATTTTTTCACACTTAGGACCATTGCAACATCCCCCTGAGAACATGATTTACGTTTGGATGCTTGACAACTGACTCATCTTTAGCACGGTTGTAGTGTCCTTGATCAACTTTTGCAACCTTCTGACAAACAAAATCGAAGGAAAAGCCAATTCACTTAACAACTATGTTACTAACTTAACAACTGCAGTCTTTCGCTTAGCAACGGTGACAAGAAAGCTTAACAGTGATTCACTTAACAACTTTCTTACTTAGCAACAGAAATGTTGGGCTCCATTGTGGCCGTAAGTCGAGGACTAACTGCAAACTATCTGTCAAATTGATTAATCCCATAAATCAGATTTATGATGGTTGCATTATCCCGGAGTCATGCGATCCCTTGTGCAAACTTCTGACAAGCAATGTTAAAGGGGAAGCCAGATTCACTCAACAACTGTGTTACTAATTGAACAATTGCTTTGATTCATTTAACAAATGTGGCAAGAAAAGTCGTAAAATGGGGCAAAGCTCAATTAACAAATTTCTCACTTAGCAACCTAAATGCCGGGCTCCATTGTGATCATAAGTTGAAGGCTACCAGTATGATTACATGATATGCCCCAGAAATTCTTTGCTTTTTGTTTCCTTCCTTACCATTTTTCATGGTGCTTTTAAAACAAAACAATTGTATTTTGCCTTCTGGAACAATTATTACTGCTATTATTATTACCGACTGATTTACTAGATGTATTTGATTATCTTTGGAAATATGACTAGATAGGAGCATCTGCATCAAACCAAGATTTGTCAAAACACAAACTCTGCACAACCCATGCTTCTGTGCAATATTGCAAGGCAAGTGCATTAAGGATGCAACATGTCAGAATACATATTTTGTCATTTGACTCTTGTTCTACACGTCCATGGTAGATACTGCCACCTATTTTGAAATTGCTAAAATTTGGGACAGACGTGTGTTATAAAACAGTTGAAACTTGTCAGAGTAACTTTTCTTTACTCTAGCCAGAAGAATGTCTGGTCCCTTGGGAAGTTCTGAAAAAGAAGATTTTCGCTAAAGTAAAGATCCTGTCTGTGGAGAGAAGTATTGCAAGAGGGGTCTCATCAGAAAGAAACTAGTGAACTGAATAGGGAAGCAATTTGTTAGTGGAGACAACTGGAGGTGAAAGTCACAAGTTGGGTGGTAGCTCCATCCATCATCTTCCTTCTTGCCTGATGAGACTGTGAATTTCCTCAAACACGTGAACATTTGCTGTGACAGTCTTTGTATGCATTTCCCTTGTGTCATCTCAATATATCTGGGTCAACAGTCCATCTTCTGTTGCTCCACCATGGATCAATAACTACTCCATTGAGGGTACTAATAGAAAGAAAGAAGATGCAATTCTAGGCACAAAGGAAACACCCAAAAGAAGGGGGGAAATCCTTAATTGTAGCCCATAGAAATATAGGTAATATATTTCCCCAGCTTAGACCTTTCTAAATATTCCAACGTTAGGCACTGAATTATAGAAGGGAAAAGAGCTACAAATATATGGAAAAGTAATTCCAAAGCGCAGCTGAAGAGATATTCCATTCTTTTAACACCAATGCTTCCCCATGAATGGTACACTGAGCCAAAATCAAAACTACAATTTTGGGAGCATGGAGAGCCCCCATTGACATTGGAGTGACATCTCCAGAAATAATTGATTATGTGGTACCAAACTGGGGTCAGCTCTTAGGGACCACTTGGATAGATTTTCCCCAGGATGAATTGTGCCCATCCCGGATCTACAAGTCTTCCTTCCTGTAACGGAGTTCATCCACCTTGCTGTGGGTTGAAATTCACTCCAAGAATAGGAAAAGGACCAGGACAAAACCTACATTTGCCTGAGGTAATTGACTTCGTTAAATAGCTTTACAATCCACTTCCTATGCTGAAACATGTCAAAGTGGTTTACAAATAAAAAAAGAGTACAAATACTTAATTAAAATACTTTAAAACAATATATAGCAATATTGACTAAAATAAAATCAATTCATTAAAAAGTTATGGGAAGACTTTTTCTACCATTGAAACTTGAAGGATCTGGATAAATAGATGAGTTTTCCACCAGATCCTAAAAGATGTTAGAGCAGACTTTTCATGAAGAGAAAGTTCTCAGAGCATTATTACTCTCCAAGTTGTATCAGATTTTTTCAAAATCTAGAAACAATGAATGGATAGTTTAGTTTAGTTTAATTTAGTTTAACTTAGTTTCCATCCTTCAGATTTTGCAGTTTGGGTTTTGAGCAGAGGTGGTATTCAGCAGGTTCTGATCAGTTCTGGAGAACCGACAGCGGAAATTTTGAGTAGTTTGGAGAACCGGCAAATACCACCTCTGACTGGAGATTTTACACTATCCTTCCCCTGCCACGCCCACCAAACCCACAGAACCGGTAGTAAAAAATTTTTGAATCACACCACTGGTTTTGAGGTTCTCCTTTTGGGAAGCTTTTTAGGGTTTATATCAATGTTTCCTGCCCTTGGCCACTTCCAGATTGATCCTCTTCCAGAATGTACTGCATTGATATGTTGGTTGGGGAATTTTACTCATCTGGAAGTGCCAAAGGCCACACAGCTTTGGAATGAATGTGAAGAGGTTTCATAAATGGATTGCTCCAGAACTCAAGGGTATTTTCTGAGTTAGATCATTATATATTCCAATCAATAGGATTTAAATATAAGGTGCAGTATCAATTGAATTAATCTTGAATTTCAAGTGAGTTTCAATCAAATCTTATTCCTTCAAATTGAATTGTACCTGCCATCATGAAATCTCAAATCTAAATTGGCCCTAAACTGATCTGTATATCCCAATATTTTGTTAGCCCTATGGTCTGGTGTTGAAATGGTGTTCTCTACCATTTAGAAAATGCAAAGCCTCTGGGTTTTTTTCCACTCCAGAGGGTGAAATTGCTCAGATTGCTTTAAAAAGAATAAGCACTAATTAAAACATATAAATACACGATATATTACCAGATGTGCATTTTCGTTTTTGCTGTGTTTGTGAGTCTAACTAGCTGGGGGAAGGCAACTGCATAGCTCTCAAAGGGGAAAAGTAAATAATTGAATATAATGTGCCCAAAATGGCTTTCTGCTGTGTGCTTAACATACAAAAGAAAGAGTTTAGGATGTGTTTTGCTGGAAATGAAATTCCCACATTTTGCTGTAATGAGGATTCCAGAACTACTGATCCACTTAAATAAAAACAAGAAGTTAGATTGTGCAAAAGTGCCCATTGACAAGACGAGAGACTCCGGTAATGTGCCAAAGGGACCTGTGTAGGCATAACTCTTAACCTTGAAGTCCATGGGCATGTCTCACAATCCCATATATTTTATAAGAATCTTGTTAGATTAACCAAATTAAGGCTATATAATTAAAAACTTTGCTTCATTTACAAGCATCTTCTGCCATTTATGATCATCAATCTTACATTTGTATTTTCCAGGATGGCCATGATTCTTTTGCGAGAGATATTTCCATAGCAATCTTGCAATCATTCTGGAATTAGGCAGATTAACCTCCAGGTGAATATTTAAGCCTGAATGACATAATCAAGATCATTATTTGATTTTTGCATGACAGCCTCTTCTGCAGACTGCATAGGACTTAGAACAGTATAAAACTAACATGTTCCAATGGTCATTTCTTTTCATTGCTTTTGCATTTGAGATAAGCTGCTTTGCAATTGTTTAACCCACAGGGCTCATAATATATAAAATTGCATCTGTGTTCAGATTGTTTACTATCATTAAGAACTTTGAAATGGCTGCATTGACTTAGAGGGAAATAATAATAATTTTCCCCCAATGAAGACATATTCATTTAAAAGGAGAAGAAAAGCTGTGATTAAAATCAGTTTGATTTTGAGACAAGAGCCTATTAAATGAGACAAGAGCCTATTAATTTCTATGGATTCGGATGAAACATTTACTGAGACAAAAGGAAATGACATGGAAGTAAAAGGATATGCCCGGAATTCAAAGAGGTCTCTTAGATTCTCAGTTTGGGTGCCTTAAGCTTGTTAGAAGCAGAATTCATTTGAGGTCAACTGCCCAGTAAGGATTGGTGAGCTAGCCACTTTTGGTGAAGGCTTTATTGCTTTTAAATAATGAACAGAAAGAGAGGGGGAGAGGAAAAGGAACAAAACTCAAGAAAAACATGCTGTCAAAAATAGATAAGTGCTTAGAAATGAGTGGGAAAAAAATACAGCAAAAATAAAATAAAATATTAAGTGTAAAATGTTGACACAATAGTGATCCGATACAATTCTATACATAATTATCTAGTACAAAAAGAAAGTATAGGTTAGTGATGGCTAAACTTTTTGTTGTTGCATCCCGGAAGTGCATGTGTGTTTGTACGCACGCCTGCGTTCCTGCACCCATAATGCAATGCCAGCGTGACCCCTGTTCTCTCCCACCCAACCCCTGTGCATGTGTGCGTGACCCCCGTGCTCCCCCAGCCCCTGCACATGTGCACGTGACACCCCCATGGCCCCCTACCCCTGTGCATGGGCATGTGATCCCCCCTGCACTCCCCCTACCCCCAGGGGTGAGATTCAAACTTTTTAGCAACTGGTTCTGTGGGTGTGGCTTAGGTGGTGGGCGTGGCTTGGTGATCATGTGACTGGCTGGGCGTGTCCAACTCAATATCACTCACATCAAGGCACGCATCTCACCTGACCTCTCATGGCTGTGGGGATGCTGCAACAGTCGTAAGTGTGAAAAAGGGTCATAAATCACTTTTTTCAGTGCCATTGTAACTGTAAATGGTTACTCCACACAAGCAAAGTACCAGCAAAGGAGGGGAAAAAAAACTCCAAAAGAAGTTCCAGAGACAGGAAGTCTAGTCCTGCTAAGAATGTAATAAGGGTTAATGGAGAGGCAGTTTCTATAAGCAACACCAGAATGTTTCCTTCCTGCCTTCCTTACAGGATTAGGCCAGTAATTTCTTCTAACAATCGGTTCTCCAAACTGCTTAGAATGTTAACAACTGGTTCTAAAGAATAGGTGCGAACTGATAGAATCCTACCCTTGCACATGTGTGCAAGATCCCTGTGCTTCCCCACCCGCTACACATGTGTGCATGACCCCCCCATGGTCCCTTGACCCCTGTGCATGGGCATGTGACCCCTGCACTCCCCTGCACTCCCCCCACCCCCTGCGCATGTGTGCAAGACCCCCCCTGATCCTTCACTCCCTGTGAATGGCCATGTGACCCCCCTGCATACCCCCACACCCCCATCCCTCCTGCACATGCATGTGTGACCCTGTGCTCCCCTTGCCCCCTGCACATGTTCATGTTGCCCCCCATGGTCCCCTGCCCCCTGTGCATAGGCGTGTGACCCCCCACACTTGCCTACCCCCTGTGCATGTGCATGTGACCTCCTTGTGCTCCCCCTGCACATGCACACACATCTCCCATATGTGTCCCACCCCCTGTACATGCGCGGAGATACTCAAAAATCAGCTGGCTAGTAGGAGGTGTGTGTACATGTGTGGTGGAACTGAGCTGGGGCAATGGCTCACGTGCCTGCAGAGATGGCTCTGTGTGCCATTTCTGGCACACGTGCCATAGGTTTGCCATCATGGGTATAGATTTCCCCTGTCCAGTTGTGTCTGACTCTAGGGCAGGGCTCTCAAACTCAAGGCCTGTGGGCCGGATCTGGCCCACAAGGTGCTTAGATCTGTCCTGCGGGCAGGGGTGGGTTTCTACCGGTTCTGCTCACCTCTGTAGAACCGGTAGTTCTGATGTTTTTGCCCACCCAGGCTCTTACCTGACCTTATTTTCCTGATTTTTTTCAACTTCAGCTGCCGAACGAGGCACAGCTGCAGTTAAAAAAATGAGAAAAGCGGGCTGTTTCAAAGGCTGCTTCTCAGCAGGCAGCGTGCTGATGACGATTTACAGGTGCATGTGTGCAGCATGCAGGGAAGCACATCGTAAATCACTGAACCTTGTAAATCACCAAACTGATAGTTAACCCTGTCAGATCCCACCCCTGCCTGCGGGGCTGCCCTGGAATCAGTGAAGGACCAGCCCATGGTGCCTGTGCCACTGAAAATGTACCTCGGGAGGACTGTGTGCTGGCAGAGCACTGCAGGAGACTCCGGCAGGCACCCCCAACATAAATGATGTTGAGCTGGCCACACCCACCTTCCCCCCAAGGTCAAATACAACCCTGATGCATCCCTCAATGAAATCAAGTTTAACACCCCTGCTCAAGGGCATTGTGCTGATATCTCTTTCTTAGCTGAAGAAGCCAGCCCGAAGACATTTCCTATGGTCATATGGTCAGCATGACTATATGCTGAGCACATGGAATGCTGTTACCTTCCCACTGGCATGGTACTTATTTACTTGCATTTGCATGCTTTCAAACTGCTTGGTGGACAGGAGCTGGGGCAGGCGTTCAACTCTTTAAGCCGCGCTCGGGTCTTAAATCTGGGTTGCCAGCTTTCCAACTGTCAAGATCAGCATCTTTAACCACTGATCCACCATGCCTCTTATTTAATGCAAACATTATGCAAATGTGGGTGGTTGGATTTCCAATACAAGTATATAATTATGTTGCTGTTTTTTTTAACCTGCTTTAATTTGTATAAATGAGTCCCATATTTCATTATACTTATCCATACAAAATCTGCCTCTATAGGCAATCCGATCATAGGTAACAAATGCAATCAAATATTCAGTTGTCAAATTCCATATGCTAAATATGTAATTCAAGAGAATATTATCCTCTGAAAATTGTAGCTTTTGTTACACAGTCACATTCATATGGCTCCCTATCTTTTTTCCCAAAGAAAGAATTGGTTCATGGAAATCAAAATCATTTTGTTTACTGTAAGTCATAAAAAGGACTGAAGACACCAGAGGGGATTACAGATTCTACATCAAAAAACCTCCAGCTTCCGTAATTCTGGTTAGGATTGGGTTTTAGAAATGATACAAAAAACACTATAACATTTGGAATATTAAAGAGACCTTGGAAGAATAGGGCCAGAAATTGATAGCCACAATATCAGTAATAATATCTGCTTCTATTGATATGCTATGTTTAAAGGATGCTAACAAAGGAATGGCAGATGTGAAAGAGATCTTGCTTGACGCAGAAATAGTAGGTTGTTTTTTTTAATGGATTGTAAATCAGAGGAGGCATTTAAAGTGGAAATATAAATGACAGGTTAAGAAAATTAATTGAATAGAGACTCTGTACTGGCTATACAAAAGAAGCTGACTGAAGCTGACAAACCATGAGAATGATCTGGATAATGTCTTTTTGTTGGATGTACTGTATAAAAGAAGCTTATTAAAGCCACAAAGAAATCTAGGCTGTGATGTGACTCATAAGATTTGAACAGAGGAAAGTTCCTGTGACAATATTTGAATGTACTAAAGATTAAGATTTTCAGAGGTAAAATGAAGGAATATAAAATTGGTTCATTTGATCAAGGTTAAAATAAGATTTTTTTTTTTTTACAATTATTTCAAAATCTGCAAATTCATATTTAAATTAGGTATGCAAAATTCTGCCTTTTGGAGTGGGAATCCTCTTCTGGGATACAAAATTATATTCTGTGCTGCTCAGGGCTGGACTCTTCCAAAGACTCTACCAGTTCTCTGCTTTGATGTTTAACTCTGGGAACTTGATTAACTAAAAATATTTCTTTTGTTCTAGCTGAGAAGAGATTGTCCTTGTTGTCTGCCTGTCCACAAGGGAACTGGATAAAATATAAGGGGGACAAGCTAGCAAAAGAAATGTTGAGTTTCAAAATAAAATGGAGTGGGTTAGGACCTATGGAGAAGAAGACTAAAATTTCCAGAAAAATGTACATGAGGCATTCCTATGGGAGATGCAACTGGGTATTGGCTTGAAATGTTGGTGACTGCTTTGTTCTAAGGCCTCTCCATTTTTTTACAGCCATATGAACAAACCATAGTATAAAGAGCTTGCCCAGATACAAATGCATACAACACAAGTGGAGAACATCACAGAAATACATTACTTCACATAGATGAAAATAAGGACAGAACCCCATAAGCCACACTTTGCAGATTTTCCTTAACTTGTTTTGACTTTTCCTTTTGACTTATTATTTTTGTACAGCACATATGGAGAGCACATGGAAACTTTTCTTCCCCACAAAGCAAGCGAAATGTCTTCTGGATATGCTTGCTCATCCATACAAATGTTCCAGGTCACTGCATGGTTTCATATTGTGATTACAGCCTTTTGCACAGGGTGGAATGCACCTTGTGTCCTAAAATGATCCATAAAGACTTTTAGAAACAGTCAATACAAATGGATGACTTAACCACACTTCACTAGCATTCCTGTGGCTTTGCAATTCAGTCCTTTCCAGTTAGGTGAGAGGCCATGTCATCTGCAGGCCATGTGAACATCTTGATTACCAACTTTGTCGTGTCCGCAAAAGAAGCCAGGAGTCGGTGACTAAGTTTCAAGCTCTTTATTAAACAGTTGTGAACCGAACCGGCGAAAAGGAAAAAGCCCGTGGCTTTTATCCTTTTCGCTGCTGCGGCCGCGGCCAATTGCAGCGATTCAAGTCTCCCGCTCTTGGAGTGAGCCAATCACGGGAGACTTAAATCGGGCCAATCAGCGCGGCTTGCCTGGCCAATCAGAAATCCCCGCGCTTTAGCCAATCAAAGCGCGGGGATTTCAAGTATGCAAATTAAGGACAGAACACCCCTCCCCTCTTGGTATAGTCCATCACGTTGCGTAGTCACGTAGGTAGGCGGGGCTCCGTCTAGTCCTACTTGACCTGCGCAACTCAGTTGCAAGCTGGATTTCGGCCGGAGCGGTCATGTTTGTGGCTGCTCCCTCTTCTGTGCGAACCGGCTGGATGATCGGGCCAGTTCTTTCTCCGTGGCTCCCACCTGGGCCTTCCGGGTTGGTTGAGCTACGGGTTTCGCCGCTCCCGCTTGGCTTCTCCGAGTCGGTTGAGCTGGCCAGGTGGTTCTTCTCCGGCGGGGGATCGCGATGGCTGCGTTCCGGTAAGTACTGCTGGTTTATTTTTTCTGGCGTTTGTTTATTCGGGTATTCCCTCCCCCCTTGGTTCGTGTTTTGGGGGTTGAGGTCTGTTGCTGTTCGTGACCTGAGCTGGTCTATGTGTCGTTTCCAGGCTCGCCCATCGGTGGTTTGGAGCCGGTACGACCGTGGACCTGTGATTTGGGTGATGACGGCTGGGATCCATAGGGGGTCCCCCGTCAGATTTTTCGCGTATACTAAGTCACCAGGGGCAAAGGTCCGGTATTTTGAACTGGAGTCTGGGGGTCGCTCCGGGTTATATGTTGGGTGTAACCTGTCGAGCGGGGACCGCAGCTTCCTACCCATCAGCAACTCGGCTGGGCTTTTGTTGGTAGTGGTGTTCGGGGTGATGTGTTGTATAAAGAGGAGTTTATTGATTTTGTCGTTGATCTCCCCGTGGTCCATTTTCCGGATGGTTTATTTGGTAAATTGTACCATCCGTTCCGCCCTACCATTCGCCGCCAGATGCGCCGGTGCTGTTAATGCGTGGCGGATGCCCCTCTCCGCCAGGAACCTCTCGAAGTCGAGGGAAGTAAACTGGGGCCCGTTGTCAGAGACGACGACGTCTGGGAGGCCGTGTGTGGAAAAGAGTTTGCAAAGTTCCTTAATAACGGCCTCCGTGGTAGTGGATTTCATGTCGCTTACCTCCAACCAGTTGGAGTAAGCGTCAACTGTGATCAGAAAGGTATGTCCATTCGTGGGACCGGCAAAGTCTAAATGGATTCTGGACCAGGGTCCCCTTGGTGTTTCCCAGTCCAGGATGGGTGCTGCGGGTGGGCTGGGTCTGGTCTCCTGGCATCGTCGGCATTTGGCTACCCATGCCTCTATCTGCTTGTCCATCCCTGGCCACCAAGCGTAACTCCTGGCCAGGGCTTTAGTTCTGACGATGCCAGGATGCCCTTCGTGCAGCATTTCTAAGACCCTCCCTTGCAATTTGTCCGGGATGACCACCCTGTCACCCCACAAAATACATCCCTTGAGTAGTGAGAGTTCAGTCTGGCGGTTTCTGAATATTTTAACGGATTCGTCACTGTCCCTTTCAGGCCAACCTTTTCCCACCCAATGTAAAATTCGCGCCAGACGCCTGTCCTTGATAGTTTCCCTGGCAATGTCTGACGCGGTAATGGGTAGGTTGGGCAAGTTTTCGATGCTAAGGGTGTTTGTTGTTGGTGCTGGGTCAGGATCAGAGTCTGGTAAAGGCGAGCGGCTTAAAGCGTCCGCGTGCGAAATTTTCTTACCTGGCTTGTGCAACAGTTCGTAGCTGTAGGCTGCCAGGAACTCGGACCACCTTGTCATCCGGGGTGATAAAATGTTCGGGGTGGCTCGGTTTCCTGCGAGGATGCCCAGCAACGGCTTGTGATCTGTCACGATGGTAAACGGGCGGCCATAAAGGTATTCGTGGAATCGCTTAACGGCGGCAACTATAGCCAAAGCTTCTTTGTCCAGCTGGCTATAGTTCCGCTCTGGTTTAGTTAGAGTCCTGGAAAAGAAAGCGATGGGTGCTTCTCTTTTGTCGGGGAGAGTATGGCTGAGGACAGCGCCGACGCCGAAAGGTGATGCGTCGCAAGTGACAACCAAGGGCAAGGTTTCGCTGAATTGAATCAGGACGGCATCGGAGGTGAGGAGGTCTTTGGTTTTTTGGAAGGCGGCTTACTCTCGTCTCCCCCAAGTCCAAGTTGCCGCCTTATCCAGGAGCCTATGCAGAGGCTTCGCCGCCGTAGCCTTTTGGGGTAGGAAAACATTATAAAAATTCAGCAAGCCTAAGAAAGCCTGTAGTTCCGTTTTAGACCTTGGGGTGGGGGCTTCTTTGATGGCTTTCACTTTTTTAATTGTAGGGTGAATGCCATGCGGGTCTAGAAGGTAGCCCAAGAATTCCACTCGCTCTGTGCATAGTTGGCATTTTTCTCGTTTTACTTTGAGTCCCGTTGCTTTAAATTTTGTTAAGACCTCCCTGAGTCGGTTTTCTAATTCGGCTTCGTTTGGCGCCGCCACTAATACGTCATCAAAATAGGGCACCACCCCCTTGATGCCCTGCAGTAAACGTTCCATCAGGCTCTGAAAGATGCCTGGTGCCACGCTGACTCCGAATTGGAGCCGGTTACATTTGAATGCCCCCCGATGGGTAACGATGGTCTGGGCTTCCGCTGTTTTTTCGTCGACCGGCAACTGCTGATATGCCTGGGCGAGATCGAGCTTGGCAAAGACCTTGCCCCCTCCCAGTGAGTGCAGTAGGTGTTGCACGATAGGGACGGGGTAGGCGCTTTGTTGCAACGCGCCATTTAGGGTGGCCTTATAGTCCCCACAAATTCTCACGGACCCGTCTGGCTTGACTGGGGTCACTATAGGGGTTTCCCATCGGGCATGGTCTATCGGCTGCAACACCCCCTGTTTGACGAGCTTGTCGATCTGCTCGTCAATTTTTGGTTTTAGGGCGAATGGTACCCTCCTAGGTTTTAGTCGCTTGGGGGGGACCCTAGGGTCTAGGTCAAATGAGATAAGGGGCCCCTGGTACTTGCCCAGGCTTCCGTCGAAGACCTCCCGGAACTCCTGGGCTAGCCGCTGTTCCCAGCCGTCGTCGACGACGTGGTTGACTCCTGTCAGCGCGATGTCAAGCGGGGCGAACCATTGTAGGCCCAGTAGGCTTGGGCGGTCGCGATCGACGATTGTGAGTGGGAGTTGTTCGGTGCGGCCTTTGTAGGTTACATTAAAGTTCTTGGTGCCCACTACCGGGACGCGGTTTCCCTGGTAGTCTTTTATAATGATTTTTTGGGCATTAATGTTCCTCTTATGGAGGGTGGGCACTAGCCGTTTTATCTCGTGCCATGCAATCATGGAGAGGTAGGACCCGGAGTCCACCTCCATCTTGCATGGTTGGCCTTCAATATGGACTTCTACGTGTACCTTTCTGGCGCCGTCGGAGATGGCGTGGCCGATGGTTACCGTCTGGTGGGTATCTTCCTTGCGCCGACTGTCGCCGCCTCTTGAAGATCGTTGGATTCGGTCCCACCGACCGTCCGATTGGCGATCTCTGGTCCTAGGCGGGGGGCTTTCCTTCTTTCGGTCGTGATGTTCCCATCTGGGCGGGCTGCGGGTCTTCTTTTGGCGGCAAACTCGAGCGATGTGTCCCCGTCTTTCACAATGCCTACAGATAGAGTCAAAAAATCGGCATTCTGATCTGGGGTGGTCGCCGCCGCACCCGGCACAGTTGGTCCTCGACCTACGACCTCTTCGGCTCCGCTGGTCGCCGCGACCCGTCTGCACGCGATGTATGTCCTCCTCGTCTTCCGATGTGCTGGATGTAGACTGGAATTCTCCGTAGTGTGCAGTTGATTCGCTTTTAGGGTCGGCCGACCTTGCCAGATTGTTGTTTCCGCCCTTCGCGTCTGATTTTCGCATGCTGTCAGCGGAAGTGCGGGTTGCTTCTGCGGCTGCAGCTGCGGTGAGGGCGTCTGCTAGGCTGATGTCGCCCTTGGCCATAAGCCGGCTCTGGAGTGTAGGGTCCCATAGGCCGAGTACGAATCGGTCTCTTAGGAGGCTGTTTAGACCTTCAAACTCGCAGAGCCCTCCTAGGCGCCGCAACTCGGCGACGAAATCGCTCAGTTTTTCGCCTGGTTTCTGATCTCGGCGGTAAAATTCATTGCGCCGGATCAGGATGGGGACCTCGGGGGCATAATGGCGCCGCAGGATAGGTTCGAGGACGTCCCAGTCCATGGCGGTTGCGTCTGCCGGCTTGGCCAATGCCTTGGCCATCTGGAAGACCTCGGTTCCGCAATGTGTGAGGAAGACGGCGCGTTTTAGCGGGCCCAGGGCGTCCTTCATTCCGGTGCACTCGAGGTACATGCGGAAACGGTCTGAAAACGATTCCCAGTCCTCGGTGGCGGGGTTGAAGGGGGCGGGCGGTGCGATTTTCGCCATCTCTGTGCTGAAACTGGCTCTTGTTGGACACGGGGTTCGGTTCAGGGTCGGGATCCCATCCTCGTCGCCAGTGTCGTGTCCGCAAAAGAAGCCAGGAGTCGGTGACTAAGTTTCAAGCTCTTTATTAAACAGTTGTGAACTGAACCGGCGAAAAGGAAAAAGCCCGCGGCTTTTATCCTTTTCGCTGCCGCGGCCCCGGCCAATGGCAGCGATTCAAGTCTCCCGCTCTTGGAGTGAGCCAATCACGGGAGACTTAAATCGGGCCAATCAGCGCGGCTCGCCTGGCCAATCAGAAATCCCCGCGCTTTAGCCAATCAAAGCGCGGGGATTTCAAGTATGCAAATTAAGGACAGAACAAACTTCATGCCAAGTCCTCTTGTCATCAACTTCTATATGGCTTTCAGCTCCATATCAGAGGTGATATTCAGCAGGTTCTGACCAGTTCTGGAGAACCGGTAATGGAAATTTTGAGTAGTTTGGAGAATCGGTAAATACCACCTCTGACTGGAGGTTTTACAGTATCCTTCCCCTGCCACGCTCACCAAGCCATGCCCACAGAACCAGTAGTAAAATCAATTGAATCCCACCACTGTTCCATATCACTAATGATAATAGTCATAGACAGATACATCCTATCTTGGAATAGCTTGGTGAGAGCTGATAGCAGTAAAGGATGCATTGATATGGGTGATTTGGTCTTATTTGTCTAGCTCTGTTTGGGCTAGAGCATTCTTTCTCAATCTAGTCAACTTTAAGATGAGTAGACTTCAATTCCCAGAATTTGCCAGTCAGCTGTGCTGGCTGGGTAATTCTGGGAACTGAAGTCTATCCATCTTAAAGTTGCCAAGGTTGAGAAACACCGAGCTGGAGCAATATTGATTGACTAAGGTCTATTTAAGTTACTACATTAAATAGAGGAAGGAAGAAGAAAAGAAAAACTGATATGTGCTAAATCTGGTTTCCCAATTACAATTTCATGAATCTCGAGGATGAATATTAACTGCATTGATATAATAACTAGAATGTAATGGTTTGTAGAGAAGATCAACAACACCTGAACTTTAGAACCCCTCTCCCCAACAAGAAGGGTGCTGGATACTAGTCATTTGACATGTCCCCAAAAGACAGAGAAAATAGTTCAGTTCTTAAAATGGTGTAAAAGTCTGCAGGAAGAGTATAGGATGATACGCATACAACTCCTTCAATTTACCATAAGCTAGCCTGCAGTTGGCAGGGTATTAGTTTTATCAAATTCAATCTTGGCTCTTTTAGTTCAAAAAATCTCATGCTTCATGGAGTTTTTATAAAGTCGAGTGATTCAAGTTGACATCTTTAATAAATAGTCCAAATGACTCTTCTACTGACAAAATTATATCCAAGGAAGTTCTTTTTTCTCTCAGGAGAAAATAATCATAGACTATTTGGGGGGAACCCAGTGGATCAATTTCGGGTTATTCCCCATTGAGTTCCATGGAACTTTCAAAGAGTCGATGTTAAAAGAGCCACAGAAGATTTATCTGAGGCCCAGGGAGTAGATATTGACCATCATCAAACCCCATTCCCCCATTCTTCTATAAATCTTCTGTAAAGTTATGGAGCTTTATAGAAGAATGTTTTGCGATGTTATGCAAAAGCTGTAACTCCATAATATCTGTGAATTAGGAGACTTGGTTTATATTTGCAGAATACCACCTCAATAAGCATGAAGATTCTACAGAAAGGTGCATCCATTCCATGGACAGAGACCATATATTTTCAATGGACTCCACTAGACATTTTTCTAGCTTCCTCTTTGATAGGCAAATCAGTGGTTGCAACTTCTCCCCATCTCCTGCTCTCAGGTCTAAACATAAAAGATAAAGAGGGAGTGGAATTGTGCTAATAGATTCAAATTCCACTCTATTTTTTATGGGAGAAAACTGCAGTTGGATTTAATAATAATTGATCAGGATGAGTGTCATACCCCTGTCAGAGTCTGAGTCCGAGAAGGAAGATGAACAGCTGACAGGGAGTGGGAGTGTGGCTCCATTGGCTGTGGAGGAAACTGGGGAAGAGCAAAGTCCAGCTAGGAAGGGGAGAGGTAGAACAAGGGAGAGGGAATTTAGAGAAAGACCTAGGCCTACCCCCCTCTTCATTCTAGGGCATGCAGGGAGGAATGGAGAAGAGAACAATGTGGGTTACATGGCTTACAGGGGAGGAAAGGGCCCTGAATCCCTTCATTAGCCACACCTGAGAATGAGAGTTTAAAAGAGATGCATGCTGAGCGTGGCATCTGCTGGGAGCAAATGTGAATTTATCTTGTGTTGACTTTGGTTATCAGTGTTCCTGGCATCCTCCCAACTGTGTTGAGTTATTGCCTTACATCTGGAATTCCTTCACATCTGGAATTACTTCTCTTACCCTGCCAGGCTAATGACCTCATCTTGCCTTGATTGGACTTATAGTTACAATTTTTGTTGACCATGTTTTGGACTTGATTTTCTGCAGCAAAGGCCGTTCCTGGGAGAATTTTTCTCCAGCCAGAAGATAACCAGGACATTGGGGGCAAAGTTGCAGCTAATAAAGGGACTCCTACTGATTATCTGACTGTTTTGTCTTTGTGCCACACCCTGGATCATCACAATGAGTTTTTATTTGGAATAAAGACGTTACATAGCAACTAGTCCTTGTTGAGTCCAACATAGAAATATCTTGACCTTCCCTTCCATCTTCTTCTCATCCCTCTTCAATTGAATTCTCCCATTTTCCCCTTTCCAGTATAGCCGTTTCCTTCACCTATCTTCTTCTTTTTCTTGAAGAAGTGTGTGTCTGTGTGTGTGTGTGTGTGTCTGTGTGTGTGTGTGTTTGTATGTCTATAACTATTTTATGTATGCATGTCATGTGTGAGAGAGATTGGGTTGTGCACGTAAATATAGATGGAGATTAATTAATTTTGCATTTAGGGTGCTGTATTTAACAAGCAATTAATTTTAATTAGTAATTGTACATTCAGTTAATATTAGTTTTATTTCTGCCCTTCTGAATGTGGCCTCCAGCTAGTCTGCACCGACACATAAATATGAGTGCCACATTTTGTGGGGGTAGAGGATCTTCAAAGAGGATTTAGTGACTGTGGGGTGACAAGATAAGAACCTGGACATTCCCCAAGAATGCAAAGGGGGAATGTTTTTGGTCTAACCTGTTTTGTGTGGCAGAATAGATATTGTAGCTTTAAATCAGACAGGAGTGTTTGCTAGAGATTATGCATCTGAACATTTGCAAAATGCCAAGTAATTAAGTAGCAAAAAGTCCAATT
This sequence comes from Hydrophis major, assembly GCA_033807585.1. Lineage (NCBI taxonomy): Eukaryota > Metazoa > Chordata > Lepidosauria > Squamata > Elapidae > Hydrophis > Hydrophis major. The sequence goes on from CM066331.1 coordinate 95,324,964, forward strand.
ATGAAGGAAAGCATATTTAATTATGAATATGGATATGGTTCACTATATCAGGTCATCAGATTATAAAAACAAGAGTCAAATACTGACATGAAACTTATCTGAAACAGAAAAGCTGTATCTGCAGTGAGTACCTGGGCTTTAATATTATTAATAAAAGAGTTACATACTCAGGGATTTATTTCCTGGCTCTTATTTATAGATTGCTGCTGAAATACAACTCAGAAACTGAACAGTCTCTTCTGGAAGTCTCTATGATTAAATAGATACAGAATTTGGACAGAATAATTGATATACACACAGTGGGAATTTCAATGAAAGAAAAATATTCAATTTTCAGTGATATATTAAATTTAGAGCGAATATCACACTTCAAGAAACTGGTAAGTTATCAATGGTATGCCACTTCAGTATTGACTGGTAAAATTGATAATTCATTTTCTAAAATCTATTTGAAACATAATTATCATTCTTTTGTATTTGGAAGTAAGTAATGTTATAAACTCCAACAATTTTGGAAAACAATGTATAATAGAAAGAAACAGATTCTAAAAACTCAATTCCCTTTTCAACCTGCCACTTTCCTATTAAATGTTGACTGATGGATTATGTATCATTAAGTTACTGTCCACTCTTAGCAATCACATAGATTTTTTTTCAGGACTATTAAATATTACCAAAGTTTATATTTCAACAAAGTATATTAAACTTGCTTTGTATATGTTAACAGATGCTGGGATGCTCCATAAGACTCACTGCAAAGTAGATAAAATTCCGTCAATTCAACAAAGGCAAATTAAATTGTGTAAGTATGTCTCAATGTCGAAAATAGCTTCATATTTTAAAAATAAATCGATACAAAATTTAATTTAATGCAGAAGCCAGTTTTGGACTCTAATTCTACCTCTGAGTTTATACTGCAACTGAAATTTGTTAAATAAGGATAGATTTCTTATTGACTAGATAGAATGACAATCTTTCATTTTCATGTATATTTATTATGGAGCTGATTACTGTCACTGATGTTCATGCATTGATTTGATCTTAATAATGTTCTATAGTTTTAAAATGATACAAAGTATTCCAGAGCACAGAATTAATTAATGTTATTTTGAGAACTTTGTATTTATTGAAAAATGATGTGAAAAATGGTCATACTAGACCAGCTATTAATGAACACTGGAAGATATTCATAAGGTTTAAAGTAAAAGTAAAGTAAAAGTAAAGTAAAATTAAGATTCATTAGAAACACATAGGACAGAAAAGCCTTCCTTCAATCTAACTTACTTTCTGAATACCAAGAGAGAACACTGTTGTGTCCGCGAAATGATGCCAGGAGTCGGTGACTTCAAATCATGCTCTTTATTTGAGGTTGGAACCGAACTGGGGCAAAGGGAAAAAGATCGCGGCTTTTATTCTTTTAGCCACGGCGGCCGCGGCCAATGGCACCGCTTTGAATCTCCCGCGATCCGAATGGATCAATCGCGGGAGATTCTTAGCGAGCCAATCGGCGCGGCTCGCCTGACCAATCAGAGTGCCCCGCGCTTTGGCCAATCAAAGCGCGGGGATCTCAAGAATGCTAATTAAGGACAGAACAAACACATTCACTTGTCTCTTACACAAAGAGCTAATTTAACTAACAATAGGCCAGGTGAGAACCAGAAATATGCTCATATGAAAGATTCTTTCCCCATCTATCTCTATCTAAATCTCTTAATATTTACCCTTGTGGTCAAAAGAGTTCATGGATGCAAAGAGATAGATTCCTAGTATCCTAGAGTTAGAAGGATCAGAGATGTCATCACAACTTTAAGATTGTGGAATTCACCTGGCGGAGGAATTCTGGGAATTGAAGTCCACACATCTTAAAGCCGCTAAGGTTGAGAAACATTTATCTAGATGATATGCAGTGGTGGGATTCAATTTTTTTTACTACTGGTTCTGTGGGCGTGGCTTGGTGGGTATGGCAGCAGAAGGATACTGTAAAATCTCCAGTCAGAGGTGGGATTTGCTGGTTCTCAGAACTACTCAAAATTTCCGCTACCGGTTCTCCAGAACTGGTCAGAACCTGCTGAATACCACCTCTGATTATATGCACATGGTTACCTTACATTCAGCGCCATCTTCTTGTCAGAAAAATACAATATCTAATACAAATACTAATAAATGGAGAGAAGATATAAATTTGCTCAGCTCTCTTCGTGGATGGACATGATGGATAGAGAGCCATGTCTCTTGATAGCCAGGAAGTGTTCATGTAATCGGGGGTGGGATTCAAATTTTTTTAACAACAGGTTCTGTGGGCGTGGCTTAGTTGGTGGGCATGGCTTGGTGGTCATGAGCCTGGGTGGACATGGCTTGGTGGTCATGTCACTGGCTGGGCGTAGCCAACTCAATATCATTTACATCGAGGCATGCATCTCCTTGCCTGGCCTCTCATGATTGTGGAGATGCTGCAACAGTCATAAGTGTGAAAAACAGTCATAAGTCACTTTTTTCAATGGTCACTCTACAGAAGCAGAGTACCAGCAAAGGAGGGGAAAAAACTCCAGAGAAGTTCCAGAGACAGGAAAGTCCTGCCAAGAATGTAATAACGGTTAACGGAGAGGCAGTTTCTGCAAGCAACACCAGAATGTTTCCTTCCTGCCTTCCTTACAGGATTAGGCCAGTAATTTCCTCTAACAACCGGTTCTCTGAACTGCTTAGAATGTTAACAACCGGTTCTAGCGAATAGGTGCGGACTGGTAGAATCCCATCTCTGCATGTAATCTAATTGATAGCTTTCTTCCTGTTTGGAAGAAAACTGTCAACCAGGAAGAATCAACAGACTGCACAATATTCAAAGATATTTCAATGCTGCATAAACGTAAGAGTAAAATCTGGAGCTGTGCATTTGAGGAACCCCCCTCTCATCCCCCAGTGATGGGATTCCTCCAGTTCACCACCTCACCTCACCTCACCTATCCCGTGACCTCTTTTGAGGTCGTTGGGGCGCCTGCGAAGATTTAACCACCACGCTTCTCCATCCGTCTCTGTCCTCCACTGCTCTCTGGGATGCTGCCAGGTTCAAGCCTGTCCAATCATGGATATCATCCTCCCATCTCCTTCGTTGTCTTCCCCGTTTGCGGCTTCCTCTTACCGTCCCTTGCATGATGGTCTTTGCGAGGCCAGTAGAGCGAGACACGTGTCCGTACCATCTCAATTTCCGTTTCTTGACGACAGTAAGAAGGTTGTCGTGTGGTCCTATTGCCTGTTGTATTTTATTTAAGACCTCTTCATTTGTCACATGGTCTGTGTAGTGGATGCCAAGGATCTTTCGGTAGCATCTCATTTCTGTTGCAAGGATTCTTCTTTGTAAATCCGCATTGAGTGTCCAGGTTTCGCAGGCATATAAAAAGATTGATATTGCGAGGGAGCGCATTAGGTGGATCCTTGAGCGCAGACTGATGTTCTTATCTTTCCAAATAGTTTGGAGCTTCGAAAGCACAGCTGTTGTTTGTGCTATCCTTGCCATTACTTCTGGTTTTGAGCCTTCATCGGAAATAATGGACCCAAGATATTTGAAATTTTTTACTGTCTCTAGGGGTGTTCCGCTGACTCTGATGTCTGAGGAGATACCTTGGGTACTGTTCGTCATCAGCTTGGTTTTCTCGGCATTGATCTCCATGCCGTACGCTGAAGCCGCTTTATCTAAGTGTTGGACAAGGCTCAATAGTTCATCCTCATTTCCTGCCAGGCCATCGATGTCATCTGCGAATCGCAGGTTGGTGATGGTTCTACCACCGATGGAAACTGTGCCTTCGTGGTCTTCCAAGGCATCTTCCATGATCCGTTCGAGGAATACATTAAACAGTGTGGGGGAAAGCAAACATCCTTGACGCACTCCTACACTCGTCCGGAACCAGTTACCTTTGCTGCCGTTCAGGAGGACGGCGCTTGTGGCTTTCTCATAAAGTTGTTCTATCACTCTGACAAGGTTATCGTTGATGTTATATTTCCTCATGGTAGACCACAAGGCTGCATGCCACACCCTGTCGAAAGCCTTTTTGAAATCAATGAAAACGTGGTATAAGTCCTGTTGGTGTTGGAGATATTTCTCACAGATCACTCTCAAGTTGAATATTTGCTCAATAGTGCTCCGTCCTGCTCTGAAACCCGCTTGTTCTTCTGCAATGATAGTCTCTGCTTGTGGTTTCAGTCTGTTAAGAATGATTTTTAGCATGACTTTGCTTGGGTGGCTGATTCAGTTCACATCGATTCAAATAAACTTGTTGTTAAATTAGCCACTCCCTGATATCAAAGTGGATCCTGAATGCTGCGCTGCGCTGCAAAGGAGAATGGGCAACGGAGCGGCTGGTGCAAGTAAGATGGTTGATTTCCCTCTTTCTTCTCCCTGCTCATCCTCCTTCCCTCATGCCGGCTGCTCTGTTTGCCATTTCTTCATTGCAGTGCAGCACCCAGGATCCACTTAGATAGTGTGTGTGTGTATGTGTGTGTGTGTGTGTGTGTGTAATTTAACAATCAATTTGCCCAGGGCCAGGTTGTTAAATTATTTGTATCCCACCACTTCCTCCCTCTATTTATGCATTTTGAGAAGTGAAATTTGCACTTTTCTCCAATCTGTTCAAGCTTTCTTCTTAAAGGACAACAGTCATCAGTGTGGCTAATACTCCAAAAGAAACACTACATCTATCACCTGAATATTTCATTTTGGAGGTATCTCAAATGTTTATATTATCTCATGGATGTTAGGCAGTGGTAGAACTCTACAGAACTGCATTATATAAAATTAATCACTAGACATTTTTGTTTTAATAGAATTGGAAATCAGTTTTTGATCTGGGGTCCCTTTCTTTATTCAAGACTGTTAGGGATACTCCCTAGCAGAATCTGCATGGCAGTCAAGCAGGCAGGCAAAATATTTGAGATAAACGTTTTTGTAGCTTGCACTAAGTAAAACAGATACACTGTGCTAGTTAAATAGTTTATTCCAGCAAGAATTTTAGCATAGTCAAACAGTCCATATATCATTCACTAGTTCAGTCCATCCATGGATTATTCAGTGGCAAAGTCCAGTGTCGAAAAAGAGGTCAGTAAACTTACAAATATCAGTCCAGTAATAAATCTTCTCACAGTAGAGATATGAAGAAGTTCAAACCTCCTTTCTCTCTTCAGCAAAAGCAGCAGCAGCAGCAGGGAACCATCAATCCATCATTGTTAGCAAGCAATTCAGTAAGCCAGCAATACAGTAATCAATCAAGTTCTCTTGCTCCCTCTTATGGCGTTTTTACAGCCACACCCAAAATTACATGCTTTGTTGTTTAAAGTGACACACACTTACTTACAATCATAGTTTATATATATTATTTTACTCAAACTAAGTTAGGTATTGTTATTCCTAACAAAGACTAAGCTAAGTTCATCTCCCATTTAATTAAGGTCAGTCTGATGCTTCCATCAGTGAGCAGCCAGAATTTTAGGTATTTAGCTACACTTCCCTTCTGTGTCTTTGTTATTGGAGACCTCAAAGCACCCCTTGAAATTATTGTTATTTCACCACAATATTTTGCTTTCTGCATTTTTTCCCTTTTGTAACTTTCTGTCTATCAGCATTTCTTTATAGAAATTGTGAAAGCCATGGGAGAAAAAGAGAAAAACAAAAGAATCATTTTATTTTTCTCATTCTTGGAATTTTGTGTGGAAAGCCAGGCACCTGCTTACATCCAGAATATTTGTGTCTCAGAGATATAAGCAGGCATAATTCAATGTTCTCCATTTTTAGAAAGTAAAATCTGAGAAAGCAGAAAAGTCTGATTAGAAAGAAACCAGTTGTAAATGAAAGTTAATAAGGCATGTCAAAACAAAATATTCCCACTTTAATGACATGGGGGGAGGAGAACCTATCTCTACCTTTCATTTTAAAAGTTAGGTAGCATGAGAAAGGAACAGTGGAACTCACATGGGCTAGCTTGTATTACAGGGGTATCAAACATTTGGTTGTGGCCATTGGTCATTTTAAGACTTTTGGAGGTACAGTATATTGGCTGAGGAATTCTGGGAATTGAAGTCCACAAAAAGTTGCCAAAATTGTATGCCCTGTCAAGCACCAGGATTATCAGGAGATTCAGGCAATTCAGATGAGTATAAAATTCATTGCAAGTTTAAGCTCTCTACAAGAACCTGACCAACTGACCACTAAGAGAAATGAGTGGGAGATAAGAGAGGCATTCAAAGTAGGTTGGACTTACATCTCTTGCAGGCATGCAGGGACATGACTTATGATATGTTTGACCCCCTCCCTCAGGTTCAACCTGGTCATCTCTTACATGCCCCTGGTGTATAAATTTAGATTGAAATTATGTGAGGTTTTCATTCTCTAGCTTTGATCTTCCTTATCAGCTGAGGCTACTCTCAATATACAAGGCAGAAATTGTACATCCTTAGTTGAACCCAGCTGAGTTTCATTTTGCAAAGAGACCATTCCTCCTCCGTCCACATCATCCCCCGATCAAGTTGCTCATAAATTCTTACTTGAGAACCAGTTTAGGGGGAGTTCCCCTTAAAAAATATGCAAAACTGAGAGTGGGTTTGGAGGAAATGGAGGGTAAACCCTCTTGTCAGCTACCAGTTATTCATTCTTCCTTTATTTTTTTTCCTTTGCTATAACTGATTGTCCCAATGCCTCCTGATATGTACCCCAACTCACAGTGAAATGCACTTTTTTCATCTCGCTTTGAAAAATGGCCTTGTTCTACCTGTCTTGCCTTTAAAAATAGAGTCACATTAGCAGCCATTAGTTGGTAAGGGAGCTTGAATTCCCACCCATGAATGTTCAGAGGTGGAGAAGGGGGAGGACAGCAATTCTACCTTCTTTCTTGCCAGTAATTAACCTCATTGCTAATGAAGTGAGACCAGACACTCACTGTCTTATGATGGAACACTCATCAAGGCCATTCTGGTTAATGAGGACATTATAGGACGATATTCTTTTCTTGTCCTTCTTCTATTGTTTCAAGATTTGGCTAATTTCTCTTTAATGTAGATTAATTAGCACTGGTTCTGACTTTTGGATAAGAAGATAAAATTAGATCCTCATAGATTTTTAATCTTTGGAAATAAACATTTGAAATTAAAGGGGAGGTAACCTTTAATTTATTTATGGAATGAATACAATCATGACAAAAAAACACATTCACTTCCATCCTCTAGTATCTATTATTCTAGTCTGTCATGTCTATCAACTCACACAGCATTTGTCAAACTTGGCACTTTTGTCAAACTTGAAAATGGGTGGACTTCATCTCCCAGAATTCCTCAGCCAGCATGGTTACCAAAAAGGTGAGACTTATAGTTTCATAATATTTGGAGGTTTTTGTTATGGATTAAACCATCGCAGCGATACAACCGAAACAGCTTCGTCTTACAACAGGCTTGTAATCCTGCAATTCTTATTGGCCCGTGAATAGCGAGTTGTGATTGGTCAGGTTTGGCCAGTCTGATTGGCTGTTAACGGAAGACCCTGATTGAACGCTTGTGAAAACGATAGACTCAGTTCATTGGTTGTTTAACGGCAGCAAGCTCTATAAAAGAGCTACTGCTGCCCAGGTTTGCTGCTCCAGTCTTTCTTGTTTAATAAAGAGTTGAAGTCACAGTCCGATGTCTTGTCTCCATTCTTGCGCCCATGCCCAGGACTTAACACTGGCGACGAGGGTGGGATACAGAGACAATAGAGCTGACTAGAACATATCGGACAAAGACAGAGCACATGGTGAAAGAGCGCACGAAACAGATGGCAAGATGACTAGCGGTGCCATACCACCCGCTCCATTCGGCCCAGCAACCGAAGACTGGGACTCGTATATAGATCGCTTCCAGATGTTCCTGGAAACCAACACTTTAAAAGATGCTACGCCTGGCAAGAAACGAGCGGTGTTCCTGACTCATTGCGGCCCCGCCATTTTCAAGATGGCTAAAGCACTAGCAAAACCAGCAGAAGTGAAGACCATGGATTGGGACACCCTCGCTCCAATCCTCAGGGCCCATTATGCACCCGCAGTATCTACACTGATACGAAGACACGAATTTTACCAGAGGGACCAACGGAAGGACGAGAGCATTGGGAATTTCGTAGCTGACCTCCGGAACCTAGGAGGCCTTTGTGGTTTTGCAAACTTAGAGGAAGCCCTAAGAGACCGAATAATTCTGGGATTAAATGCACCGCATGTGCAGAGTAAGCTGATAGCAAAAGGTGGCATCAGCCTTACCGATGCCATCGCCGACGCTACTGCAGCAGAAGCAACCAAGAAGTCAGCCACTCGAATGAGCTGAGCAAACGCACTGCTTCGCCAACTCGCCGACGAGGCACCAACCGCCACTGAGAAGCACGCTACCGCTACCCACCATGAAGACCTCGAGTCATCCTTAGACAGTGATGAAGAGGAGGTCAACCGGCTCCACTCAGAATGAGAGCAAAGGAACCAGTGATGTCTGCGCCAATGTACGGATTGCGGGGCAAACCACCCGCGATCGGACTGCAAATTCCTCGACGCACTCTGCCGTAATTGCGGGAAAAAAGGCCACATCGTGAAGGTATGCAGAAGCAGACGAGAGTCGAGTTCCAGTCGAAAGGAGAACAACCTCCGTTGGGAGATAAGCAAACATCCTGAGAACCGGGAACGTCTGAACCACAAATGGAACAACCACTACTACTACAGAAACCAAGCACCTGCCTTTTCAATGAGATGAGAAGAAGCCCACCAAACCATTATCATCGGCCACGCTTCATCAATCGATGCAAGGAAAATACGAGTGAAAGTTACTGTTGAGAATCGACCATGTGTGATGGAAGTCGATTCGGGATCATCCTTGTCGATTGTATCCTGGAAAATACTCAAGCAACTGATCCCTGCCATCTCCAGCCAAGACCTCAGCATGCAGCGAATCATCCTGAAAGACTATCAGGGAAACAGAATCCCAGTTGTCGGTTCCAGCAATGTCCAAGTATCATTCAAGGACCACACAGCAATGCTTCCCTTAACTTCGTCAATCGTGACCGACCCAGCTTGTTAGGGCTACAGTGGTTCGCCCCACTCGGAATTGAACTAGCCGGCATACACCATACCAGAAATGAGGACTGGGAAGAGACTCTCATCCAGGAATTCCAGGACGTGTTCACAGGAACATTAGGCAAGTACAAGGGGACCCCTATATAATTTAATCTCAGCCCCAATGTAGCTCCCATTCGGCTTAAACCCCATCGAGTTCCTTTTGCCTTAAAACCTAAAATCAATGAGCAGCTAGATAAACTGATAGCCCAGGGCGTGTTGGAACCGATTGACCACGCCCATTGGGAAACCCCGATAGTAACGCCCATGAAGCCAGATGGTTCATTAAGAATTTGCGGGGACTATCGGGCCACCCTAAATCATGCTCTTCAACAGAGCGCTTATCCAGTACCGGTGGTTCAACACCTTCTTCATTCCCTGGGTGGCGGAAAAATATTTGCAAAACTGGACTTAGCTCAGGCGTACTAGCAACTCCCTGTGGACGCAGCAACTGCAGAAGCCCAGACAATAATTACACATAGAGGCGCCTTTAAGTGCAATAGACTCCAATTTGGAGTAAGCGTGGCACCGGGCATTTTCCAAAGTTTAATGGAGAGACTATTACAAGGTATAAAAGGTGTCGTGCCTTATTTTGATGACGTCCTAATAGCTGTCCCCACTAAAGAGTTATTAGTACAATGACTCAGAAAAGTCCTGCAGAAATTCAAAGACGCGGGTCTTAAGGTAAAACGAGACAAGTGCCAACTTTGTACGGAGGGAATGGAGTTCCTGGAATACCTTCTCAACAGACAGGGAATCCACCCCACCGGAAAAAAACTGACCGCAGTAAAAAAAAGCCCCGAGACCTAAGAATAAGACAGACCTTCAAGCCTTCCTGGGACTTATTAACATTTATAACATTTTCTCGCTCCAGAAGGCAATCATAGCCGAACCCCTACATAGACTCCTCGATAAAAAGGCTCCTTGAGTTTGGGGACGGCATGAAGAGATAGCATTCAAAGGGATAAAAGACCTTTTAATCTCCGATGCTGTATTAATGCAGTACAACGAAACTCTCCCTTTGACGGTCACCTGTAATGCCTCACCATTTGGAGTAGGAGCCATCCTAAGCCACGTCCTCCCAAATGGAAATGAGGCACCCATTGCATTCTTTTTGAGAACTTTGTCTAAAACCGAAAGGAACTATAGTCAATTTGATAAAGAGGCCCTCGCTATTGTATCCACAATTAAACGTTTCCATGAATTTGTATATGGGAGACCCTTTACCATAATTACAGACCACAAGCCATTACTTGGGATCTTGGTGGGAAACAAACCAACTCCCCATATCTTATCACCAAGAATGACACGTTGGTCAGAATTTTTAGCCGCCTATGATTACCGTTTGCAACATTGCCCGGGAAAAACCATTCCCCACGCTGACGCTTTGAGCCATTCGCCACTACCAGACATTATAGAGGACCCTGCTCCAACTGTAACCATACTACAAATAGAAACCCTCAAATCGCCACCATTAACTGCTCGAGATATAGCTTTAGAGACAAAAAAGGACCCTATTTTGGCACGAGTCCTCAGCTGGGTAGAATGCGGTTGGCTGATCAGTGAAACTGATGACACGTTTAAACCATTTAAAAATCGTCAAACGGAACTGTTCTCCCAGAAGGGTTGCATAGTATGGGGAGACAGAGTCATAGTCCTGGAAAAGCTACAATATAGGGTATTGAAAATGCTGCACGAGGGACATCCAGGCATCGTGCGGATGAAGGCATTGGCCAGGAGTTATGCATGGTGGCCTGGTTGAGATAGACAAATAGAAACTTGGGTAGCAAAATGCAGTAAATGCCAGGAGACTCACCCTGTTCCTCCAAAAACTCCCCTAACTCAGTGGAAAACGCCTCGAGGTCCATGGTCCCGTATCCACATCGATTTTGCGAGACCGACAAGAGGACACACTTTCCTCTTAACAGTGGATGCCTATTCAAACTGGCTTGAAGTCCAAAAAATGGAAAGCACCACCACAGACGCAGTCACTAAAAAACTGAATAAACTATTTGCTACCCACGGACTTCCTGATGTCCTCGTCTCAGATAATGGCCCCCAATTCACTGCTCTGCCATTCGAACAATTCCAGGCTGATCGGGGCATCCGCCATGCTTTAACATCTCTAGCTCACCCTGCAGCCAATGGTAGGGCTGAGCGAATGGTTCAATTTGTAAAACAGACCCTGCATAAAATGGATCACAGCGATATTGACGACAAAATAAACCGAATGCTTTTTATTCAACACATAACCCCAAACAGCGCCACGAACAAAACCCCAGCAGAACTCCTGATGGGCCAGAAACTTCACTCGCATCTTGATCGCCTCCACCCAAACTACACGCCAGAACAGCCCCCGGGATCCAGCAGTAAGTGTCGGGCATTCCAGGAAGGTGACCTTGTGTTTGCGAAAAACTTCTCGGGCGACCCATTGTGGGTCCCTGCTACCATAACGCAACTTACGGGACCCCGATCATGTCGTCTACAAACGGCAGATGGTAAGATGTGGAAACGCCACATAGACCAACTCCGTTCCCAATTAGCACCAGAACCTCCAGCTTGGGGGGGACAGGAACATGGAGGAGGACGAAGAAGAAATCGAAACCCAACAGCCCAGGGGATACTCACCATCCAAGGGAGAACCGGACCGGAGAGCGGCCTCGCCACGTGACAACACTGCAATGGAGGTGGATCCAGGGAATCCGGAAGACAGCGCCGACGAGGGCAACCTGGAACTACAGTCTTCACTATCCAGCCCAGCGGACAGCCCACTGGAGCCAGAACCAGAACCAGAACCAGAACCAGAACCAGAACCAGAACCAGAACCAGAACCAGAACCAGAACCAGAACGAAACCTGGTGGAACAGCGCAGGTCAAGCAGACAGGTGAAGTGGCCTGCCTATCTGCGTGAATACGTCACCCCACCCCTCAGACGGAACCAAGGGGGAGGGGTGTTATGGATTAAACCATCACAGCGATACAACTGAAACAGCTTTGTCTTACAACAGGCTTGTAATCCTGCAATTCTTATTGACCCGTGAATAGCGAGTCGTGATTGGTCAGGTTTGGCTAGTCTGATTGGCTGTTAACGGAAGCCCCTGATTGGACGCTTGTGAAAGCGATAGACTCAGTTCATTGGTTGTTTAATGGCAGCAAGCTCTATAAAAGAGCTACTGCTGCCCAGGTCTTTTGCTCCATTCTTTCCTGTTAAATAAAGAGTTGAAGTCACAGTCCGATGTCTCGTCTCCATTCCTGCGCTCATGCCCAGGATTTAACAGTTACCAAGCCATTTTCATAACTGATAAAGTCAACATGAATTTCAATGTTTTCTTTGCAATTCCACATTTCCATATCTGGTAGGATTACCTCAAAGAATGGCACAGTACAATTAAAACCTGAGCAACTAATTTGAGAGAACTAAGAATTATGAGGAGGCTAAAAAGAAAATATCACACAACAAAATGGCTAAAATTATGTGTCAACTCATAAAACATTGCTAAGCCTGTTTTAGTCGTTGCCATTAAAAAAGGGGGGAGGGGGGAATCTGGAAGAGCAGTTGAAAGCAAAAGTACATTCCCACTCCTATCTTTAAAAGATTGTAACTAAAATACCAGAGTTTTTGCCCGTGAATATATTTAATTGGAGAACATGAATGATGACACCCAGCCTTTGAATGTTCTCAATTGGAGAATCGGGTTTATAAGACACCAAGGGGAGAGGTGGGGGAAACAAGGTCACAGGTGACTGTAAATTACATATGCCAGAGTTGGCTTCATATAGGACAATGCCAGTATGTCACCTCTAATAAATCCTTTGAAATTTTTTGAAGTTTGGCTTGAGACTCATGATTTAATTAGGGTGATTGCTGGAATCCTGACATCCTGTTTTGAATGCTTGTGATATAATCTTGCAAGACACCAGCCTGATAGACCATTTTGGATATTGCAAGCATTGAGGTTGTAATATATATTGCACATACGAAGGAAGACAAGAGGTGGTGTTTTGTAATGCAGCACATTACCCATTCGAGGATTTGCTGAGAGGTACCATCACCTTTAGAAAGGGGCATGATAGCTGAGTGGTTAAGATGTTGAGCTTGTCAGCTGGAAAGCTAACATCCCAGATTCAAGACCCGAGCACTGTGTGATAGATGAGCTCCCATAAATTGCCCCCTGCTCCTGCCAATCTAGCAGTTCGAAAGCAGATACAAACATGCCCCTTTGGTTTCTGCATTCTGTATTTTCATGCTGGCCACATGATGGAAATATCTTTCAGACAACACAGGTGCTTTCAGCTGAGAATCTGAGATTAAGCACCATCCCCTTGAATCAGGGGAAATCTTTAAATCCTTTAACCATCATCTTTGACATATTAATAGTGATATTAATACACAATATCTGGAATTAGGATTACATTCTCATATTATATGAATCAGCATTTATCCTTCTATTATATTTACACTATGTGCGTGTGTCTGTGTCTGTGTCTGTGTCTGTGTGTGTGTGTGTGTGTGAGTGAGAGAGAGAGAGAGAGAGAGAGAGAGAAATGATCTCTCGATTTGGTTGATTTGACTTTCAAGCTTTCGCTTGACCTAAAAACCAAACAATTCCCCAAAGAAGCAAAGAGAATAGCATGTAGGGCATATAAATATGAATGAATCTACTTGTTGATAAATATTGGGATCCATCACCCTACAATTACTGAATTAAGGAGAAATCCATAGTTACACAACCTTCACTTTCCTACAACACAAAGCCAGTTCAAACTTGATTGATGAAGGAGCCATTCCATCAGCTGATCTTGTTCCTCCTTTGCTGCTGATCTATTGTTTGAAATTGCCTATCAACTAGCACTGATGAGATGAAACGAGAATCTCTCTGACTTCTCAGCTCCCTGGAAAACCCATTTGCATTTTTACGCACTTATCACAGAGGTAGATGAAACTTGTATCTCCGAGAGTTTGTCTTATCTTTGCAGGTGATTTGTTTTCCCATTGGAGATAAGTACCTACGTGCCCTTACCTTTTTTACTAGCAATTCATTCAGTTCTGGAATGGGAAAGACCTTAGGTGTAAAATTGCTGTCATGCTATTCTCAAGGATTTGCTGGCGTGCAGCACCCTCTGAATTTGTTGGAATATCTGTAGGTTTTTTAGGGAGAATTTTCCAGTAATGGATCTTAGCCTTTGTCAGCAAATACTGTCTGCAATGAAGACATGCCTGTTCCATTGTGGGTCCAGTGAGGGAGGAGACTGATGGTTCTTGCATAGAGGTGGTATTCAGCAGGTTCTGATCAGTTCTGGAGAACCAGTAGCGGGAATTTTGTGTAGTTCAGAGAACCGGCAAATACAACCTCGGACTGTCCCTGCCCCCATCTATTCTCTGCCTCCCGAGTCCCTGCTGATCAGCTGGGTCTTCTTTTGCTGCACAGGAGAATGGAGCTGGAAAGCAGGTTAGTGGGGTGGGGAGGGAATGGGGATTTTGCTGTAACATTTACCCAGGAATGGGGAAATGCCATGCCCATCAAGCCACGCCCACCAAGCCACACCACGCCCACCAAGCCATGCCCACAGAACCAATAGTAAATTTTTTTTTAATCCCACCTCTTGCAGCTTCTTGCCTCTGCCAAGTCACCTCTGCAAAGTCACTGCTGCCAGATTATTGCAGAAAAATTCAACATGGGAAATTCACTGTGTTGGACAACTCGGAGACCCAGCCAGGCAGGCAAGGAAAAAGAGAGTGTGTGGGAAGAGTGCACAGCAATGGCAGCAGTGCCTGGGGGGGGGGGGCTTCCCATTTTCACATTCCCCCATCACCGCCACTGCTGTTGCCTCCATGCCAAGCTCCAGGCTGTTTGGAGTTCAGACTATTCAGAGGCAGCAATGGTAGCTGAGGAGGAGGTGGTGCCCAGGCCCCCAGTTGGCCATGGTGAGTTGCAACGGAAAGTTGAAATAAGCACAGTTGTGATTTCACTTGGGACGACTTTATTTAACAACCAAGCGGTCAGTCCCAATTGTGGTTGCTAAATGAGGACAACCCCGTACTTCTGGAGTTGTATCTTCAGCCATATAAACTGTGTCATTTGGGGTTTTTAAGATATGCTTTATTATTAACAATATAGGAGTCTAGCCTATGTTACGTCTATTAGAACTTTAAAAAGAAACTAGGAAAAGTTTCTTTTTATTTTCCTGGATTTCATTTATTCACGACATGTAGGCCTCGGTCTATAAACAGGAATAGAGAAAATGGGATTAGATGATTTTACTTTCCACAGTTAGAGTTTCTTTCCCATCTTCCATCAGGAAATGTTTAAAAAGCATTAGTTGTTGACAATTTGGGGAATTAAATGTTCCCTCACTTCATTCTCCTATCGTTTGCCTGGGTGGAAACTGAAATTTTTGTTTCACCAACTAGCACAAACCTACACATTTTCTAAAAAGTAAGACATTTGCAACCATTCACTACTGCTATTAAATAGAGATGATTTTACACCACTTCCTAAGAATGTTCAGATATCTTTGAACTTGTTTTAAAAAGGCGATGCTGCTAATGAAAAATATTTATTCCCTCTTCAATTTTCACTTGAAGCAGGAGAAATAAATGGGGCAGAAGCCAGTTAAGGTATCTGGTTTTCTATAAAGGAAAAAGAAATTCAGCTTTCCCCAGGAGAAGCAAATGCTCCCGTAGATTTGTACTCCAGTGTAAAAATGTGACAAACAGTTAATTTGCAGCTTTGGAACCCACGAACTTTATTTTTGCACAAATATTGAACTGAAGTTGTGTCTGCACGTACTCCGATGGTAAGAGCATCAGGATGAGTGTCTTCTAGATGTATTTATGCCAGAATATTTCTAGATAAAAAGCATCCAAAAGAAGAGAAAATGAGTAGAAATAGTAGAAATGAGTAGAGAAAGGAAGAAATAATGTTATCAGGGTTCCAAGTAATTCATATCAAGCAAAACTCCAACGCAGCTGAAATCCTCAAAGAATAGCTTTATTGGAAATATAATATTGGCACAGATCTATTGAAAACCGACTCTGAAGGTTCCCACAGTTTTCACCTAATTAAAAGAGAAAGTTTTCCCACAACCCCAAACAAATAGTCACATGGTCCAATCAAGATGCTGTCTGGTTGTCTGGTGACCTCACTCCTCCTTCCACAGTCCAGGTGTGAGAACATCCTTGGTTCTCAAGATATTTTATTTTGGCTGTTAAGTACTGAGCGTGGGCGCGAAGAATGGAGACGAGCCGGTGAAACAGTGAACTTCAACTCTTTATTTACATGGTGTGACAGCTCAAACTGGATGGCTGCTACAGCCTTCCTTATATAGGCAACTTGTTATATATTTAACCAATGAAAACCTGGGAGTGCTAGCTCTCTCAACCAATCAGGAAAGCTCGTTTAATGGCCAATCAGATTCTCCTGAACAGACCAATCTGAACTCGCCATTTAACGACCAATCAGAAGTGCAGGGCCAGAACCCTGCACTTGACTTCAAGCTCTAGATAACTTTATTTAACACTTTATTCATTCACAACATTGGCTATACAACCCCATCTACCTCTAATCACCCCTCTCTATCCCTCAGCTCCAGTGTGGCAACACTGAGGCTACAAGATGGCTCCAGTCAGGTCAGCTTCAGGGTTGACAAAGAAACAAGACCAACCACATGGCACATCCTACCATACATTAAAATCATTTCGGAAACTGCAGAATGCAGCTTCTGAGATCTGCAAGTGGCCATTGCACACCACCCAGAGGCTACCATATGAGGCCAAATTATGCATTGTGAAGATCGCTTGGAGGTGATCTAATCTACTGGATCCCCTGCATGGATTGCCCGTTTGACTATGTCGGACATATGGGGAGGAAGCTTACTATCATCACTTGCAAGAACACAAGTGAGTGGTCAGATGAGGAGACCCAAACTCATTGGTAGTTTCACATTGCTATGAACAAGGACATTTGATTTTGCAGTTACTAAGATTGTTGGATGAGCAGGTACAAAAAAAGCCAAGGAAGTGATTGAAGCCTGGGAAACAGACCCCTTGTCAATCAACAAGAGTGCTAATTTACCACCAGCTTATCAAGTACTTCTAAGCAGGGGTAGGAACTTCCGGGACAGATGTTTTTCACCTTCCCAAGGGTCCGGGGCCCCCCACTGGGCCTCTGGGAAGGTGAAAATGGCCTCCTCCTGGCTCTGGAGGCTCTACGGAAGCTGGGAACAGGTCCGCGCATTTTCCTCCCTCCCAGAGCCTCCACGTGGGACCCTGCACTTACCTCCAGTATGGAGACTCCTGGGAGGGCTGGGGTAGGCGGGGTGGGACCAGCCAGTCAGTTGAAATACCAGTTCAGTGAAATAGATGAAAACTTAACATCCAGTTCGCTTGAACCGTAGAATCCCACCACTACTTATAAGGCAAGGGCTTGGCTGCACAAGCAAACAACACCCAACAATAGCCACTTGTCAACACCCCTCCCCAATCAACATCTAAAAAGCTGCATACCACTGGCATTATATAACAGCCCAAAAGACACACTCAGCTAGAGAGAAGATGGGCTTCAGCACAAGTCTGAAAGTGCAGAAAACAAAACCGCTGTCCCTGTTCAGGGGTGACTGACCCAGATTGGATCCTGCAATATTATGCTGGGGCAGCTATATTTAGCTACATTTGAGAAATACTACTATCCTTGCAGTCCTGCAGTTCCCCTTTTCTTCAAAATGTCTTCTTAAGGGCTGGTTCAAACTCTGAAGAAGTACATCAGTTGGATAAAACTAGGATTGAATCCAAATAGCAATTGCTTCAGAGAAGCTAGTTGAATGTAGCGGTTGCAAAATGCTGTACGTGGGCTTTTTTTTTTTTTTTTTGCTGCTTTGACTATTGTAAATCATAAAACTGGAGAAATTTCACCTCCATTATGGTGGACAAGCCAGGCAAATGACAATGACACACACATGGCTGACCTATGATATTGATCACTTCATTCAACTCTCTATCAGGGGTGTTTTTGAGGTGCAGTGTCCACAGCGGCTTTGGCTCCTAATTTCTGTAAGCTAGAAAGCCTTAACTTCAGCTTCTCTCTTGTGCTAATGGAATGCTACATTTGTGTATTGGTTTCTGCAAACACAGGTTCACAGGTTCACTCATCTCTTGTGGTGTTCTGAATATGAGCTCAAGACTAACTGGTCCTTGATTTATGCCTGGATCAAATTTACTATTATATTTTATACAATAGAAACAATTTGAAATCTCTCACTTATGAATGAAAGGGTTCCACCGACAACATTAACAGTCATTGGCCAAAATGTTTCTTGCTTTTATGAATGAAAATATGAAACAGCATGGCCATAATTTTCAGCTAGACTAGGGATGTAAACTACATACATGGTATTACCAAGAAAATCCTGTTGTTTCTCTCACCATCAACTAGGGATAGTGGCCATCTAACTCAGTATTGGCTACATTGACTGGCACAGCTCTCTGAAACAACACTCGGATAAGCCACTTATTTTCATACTTAAAGTGTCCTACACACCATAACTAAGGGCAGCACCATTTGTTGGTATCATGGTTATAGCAGCAACTTTTAGATTTTTGTTGGTTGAGGAACTGTTGAACAGTTACCAAAGTGATAAATGGCAAAGCATATCTGAAATCCACAACAGATAATATTTGGAAGAGAGGCAAAAAGATACTCCCTAATTCCTTGGAGTATAAGGAGGAGGATGTACAGCACAATTAGATTTGTAAGATTCTGTTATTATAGAACCTATTACCTATCTCCTTATCTTTTTATGATTATAACTTTGTTGCTTGTATCTCATGATTTATATTGTTTACTTAGTATCCTAGTAGTACAATTTATGTTGATTGCTTATTTAGTATCGATGACTATCACTAAGTTTGTATCTAATGTTTTATGGTGAATGACTAGGTTAATGATGTAACTATTGTTGTATGTACATTGAGAGTTTACACACTGCAAATAAAATCCTTGTGTGTCTATTCTGATCCAAACCTGGTCCCACGAGAGCATACACAAGACAAAGGCAGCAGCACATCCTTTTAATCTTTCATCTATGAATCCTGTTTCTTCACAGATAAAAAGCTGCTTCCAACTAATTCGCTCCGACAAGAAAGAGCCTTGCCAAGTTTTTGCAAGGCTGCCAAAAACAACAGATAAGAAATATTTTAAAACACAAGAGTCTTCAAATATCAACTTAAGATACTTTAATGTCCATGAGACTGAGTTTCAAAATGTCTTTGCTTCCTGCAAAGAATGTTCGCTTCACAGCTGGCTTTTATCTTCTTGAAGGAGGGGCCATTACCTTGCAGCCTTACTTCCGAGCTGCCTGTGCTGTTACAGCTGCTCTTTCCTGCAGGCAATCCTGCACACATGCACACTTGGCACAGGCTCCTCGGGAACCTCCTCATCACTGCTACCAGCCCTCACAATCTCTGAAAGCAGCAGTCCACTCCCTAATGCTCCTGGCCCCTCATCTGAGTCCTCGCTTTCCTCAGCCATCCACACCTGCTTCTGGCTAACCACAACAGTGTCTAATCACACTTGACCAATAAAGAATTCTATATTCTATGTCCAATTTCAGAAAAATTAGCTTTAGTTTTCTTATGGAATTGATTCCTTGGTCTAGGTTCAGGTTCCTTGGTTCAGACAGGACATCAGTCTTTCAAGTACCTCCCCACCCCCCAACTTATAAATTCTTGCAAATTAAGATATGTTTCAGTCCTTATCACTTTGGTAACACAGTTTGCATATCTACATCAAGGTTATCTTCTATACTGTTCACTGAAACACAGCAACTAGATTCTTCTCTAACTTTTTAAAAATAAAAAAGCTAATGAGGGCTTCAATAGGCAACAGAATATCAGGAGTCCCCTGCCCAACGCAGCAATGTATGCAAACGAAGGGGATTTTTTTTTGAATTAAGTAACAACTCATTCTAATGACAATCACGGCTTCTGCCTCATATTCTGCCTCCAGCTTGGCTGGCTTGTGGGACTCTAAACTTGCACTTTGCCTAGCGAGGAAACCAAACTAGCCTTATGCCAAGCTGGAATAACATTCACCTTAATAGGGATTGTTGTGGTTAAAGAGGACATAGCCAAAAGGGGCACAGTGAGATACCATAGTAATAGCACCTAGACTTACTATACTGATCCATAGTGCTTTACAGCACTCTCTGAGTGCTTTACTATGTCAGCATATTATCCCCAACAATCTGAGTCCTCATTTTACTGTTCTCAGAAGGATGGAAGGATGAGTCAACCTCGAGCCCATCAAACTACAGACTGTGGGCAGAGATAGCATGCAATACTGCATTCTAACCACTGTGCCACCAGGGCTCACCAGGGCTCAGAGATTATGGCCCTGAGCAGCCCATCTTGCTGTTGGAGATGATTCACTCTTTGCTTTTTTGGAGGAAAAAGAAGGTCTGAACAACCAATTCTTAAAAATCACCATGATATATGCACAGATTGAAAAAATTACACATTTCTTGTTTCTCTTTCTTTTTCAAAGCCTGAATGGTGCTACTCCTTCTTCCTCTTTGGGGAGCTTGAGAACAATGGTAACCTATGAGACTTTTCTGATACTCCCCATCTATTCTAGAGTAATCAATAAAGGAAAACGACATGAAGTTGTGTAGGTCTGGAGCTCTTTAGTTAAGAAGCAAAGCCTGGAAGCTAATTGCAAGCAGCATAGGCAAGCCCTCTCTCTGCATTAACCATACCTAAGAGATAGTGGTGTTCACAGGATATGGCCCAAAAAGTCAAGATGGCAGCCACCACATTGCAATTTAAGCACTGTCATTTTTCATGTATAGCACACATTAAAAAAATGAATCAATTGTACCATGCTCCAATTGTACCATAGTGGCCACCATCTTCTACCCCCCACATTTTTTTTAAAAAAGCATTTTCTGTGGATCCTCTTGCAAAGAAGCATTATATGGTATCAGGGGTGAACTGCCTTTCTTGTGGGCACTTGAAAAAGTGTTTTCCACACCAAGCAGAACATTTTAAATCTCTCCCATAATAAATTTTGCAATAAACTTCAAGGGGAAAAAACACAATTACTTGGAAATTACAAAAGCCCAAGAAACGTCCAAGTAGGAGAAAAAGCTTTAGAAATATAACAACTTCCCTAATATTTTGTAATCCTTTTGTAAGCTGCCTAGAGTCACTGAAAGTGAGTGGGCGGCCATATAAATTCTCTAAATGAATAAATAAATATCTATGTGGATCCATGACAAGATGACACTAACAGTAGCATTTAGAGGCATTTAAAACTTACTGTAAAGCCAGGAGAAAGTCTGATTTTGAATTATTCCAGTTCTGCAAACTTCTTGATGAAGCAACCAGCACTGATTTTGTCTATTTGTCATAATACTCAAAAGAAAAATGTCAGCATTATGAATTTAGAGCCTCTGCAGATCTAATGCCCAGAGACAAAATCGTTCTCAATATTTTGGCTTTCCTGTTCCATTTGCCTTCTTAGATCTTTAGATAAATCCATCCTTTGGGGGGTTTGTAGAAATATTCACTAGTTCTTTCCTTTCTTGTCATGTAAATTTATTTACTTGTTCATGAGAGTAATATGTGACAAATTAAAGTATATCTGGGTTTATGTATATATGACAGTCCCTACATTATAGTAAATTTTGTGAAGAGAGTGAAAAGAAAAACAAGCAAGAATAAAATGGGTTTTTCCTCCAATAAATCCAATTTAACTTGGTGGGCACATCACAGGCTTGGAATAAGGATGGCTGTAGGAATCTCTTATTGCATCCCATTATCTTAAAAAAAGTTTAAGCCAGGAGTATCACAGCCTGAGGGCTAGATCCACCACATGCGCTCCCCCCAGTTTAGCACAGGGGGGAAAAGTCCCAATATGTCACATGACACTGCCGTAAGGACGTGAGTTTGACACCCCGGGTTTAAGCTATCATGCAATTTTTTGCTTAACATGATCTCTTAATCCAGATTTTTTTTTTTGTTTGTAAACCCTGACCTACCTTTCAGTGAGCCATCTGAATCTAGTTGCTATAACCTAGCCAACAAGCCACTGTTAAAACAACCTATTTTGCACACATTGTCAAAACTCAACAATTGCATCTCATGTTTCTCATCTGTATTATCCTCCATATCAAGGGTTTTCTTTGTTTCTCTTAATCATTGCACATTTTGTAGACACTATTCTTTACAAAGTCACCTAAGTAGAAATACATCTAAGCTGAGATGCTCACAATTTTAGTTGAAGAGAGGATGTGCAAGAAACAGATTAGTAACACAACAAGAATACATGTGAACTTTTTATTTTTTATTTATTTTATTTATTTTGTCAAGCGATTATAAAATAACAGGTATAAATATAACATAGTTATGAATACATGAAATGGATACATATAAAAAAAATTAAAAGAAACAATAGGACAGGGACAGTAGGCACATTGGTGCACTTATGCATGTCCCCTACAGACCTCTTAGGAAGGGGGTGAGGTCAATAGTAGAAAATCTAAGGTTAAAGTTTTTGGGTTTGGGGAAGAAACCACAGAGTCAGGGAGAGTATTCCAGACATTGACCACTCTGTTGCTGAAGTCGTATTTCCTGCAATCAAGTTTGGTGCGATTAACCTTGAGTTTGTATCTATTGTGTGCTCTAGTGTTGTTATGGTTGAAACTGAAGTATTCATTGACAGGTAGGACATTGCAATATATAATTTTATATACTATACTTAGGTTGGATCGAAGGCAGCGTAGTTCTAGGTTTTCTAGGTCTAGAATTTTGAGTCTGGTGGCATAAGGTATTCTGCAACAATTAGAGGGGTGGAGAACTCTTCTGGTGAAATATTTCTGGTCTTTCTTAACTGATTGAGAACATAATTGCAGATAGTTTGAGCAGAGCGAATCCAAACTAAGCCTTACATTGTCATTCTGGGAGAGAGATCAAGGGACGCAGGGCAAAGTTATTGAAAGGAGCAATTGATAAGAGAAGCAGATAATTAAAGCTGCAGGTGTGAATGTCATGAGCTAAGATTCAACCCTATATGCAAGTGTTGAAAGTTAAACCAGGAACAATTTGATCAGGGATGGATTGGTGAGAGTCACCTGGGGAAGGAGAAGTGTGTGTAGTGAATACAGAGGACACATACACACAGAGAGAGAGAGAGAGAGAGAACCTGGAGATGCTATGTTTCATTTTCATTAACATTGTCAGCTTGGGAAGCTGTCTTAGCACCAGAAGCTTCTACTCTGCCCCATTCTTGAGCCTGGGAAGAATGGAAGGGGGAATTTCATGGAGCTTATGTGATTAGACATAATAGCATTTTTCTTTAGAGTCAAGGTCATGTTATTCCTGCACCTGGCTGAGGAGTAGTAGAGGGAACGTCTCAAGTTGGGACGTATGGTAATTGGAGCATGATGGGAGCAGGGGGTGGATTTGTAATATTTTACTTATTGGAGGTAAAACCAGGACTTTCATATTCAGGATTTCCCAGATGTGCCAGTTTAGTACTCTAATAAAAGGGAACTTTGAGAACATGTCTGGTTCGGAATTATCTGTTGGAGTTGAGTTTTTCTGGAGTGCTGACAAACACTTTTTAAAAAAATAAACTTTATTAGTCTTTTGTGTCTTTTAAAAACAAAACAAAAATAATAATCATAACATTAACAGTTCTGTGACATCAATCTCATACATTTCTATCTTTTGTACATATTTACAAATATATACAATTTTATACGAATATATGCATTTAATCTATAAATTGCTTATCTTAAATTCCTTCATTCTCTATCTGTCTTAATCCAATTGTTCCATTTTTTCCAAATTTTAAAGTGTTCAGACTCATTTTCCTCTTGTAACATTAAAGTCCATTTGTCCATTTCAGCACATGTCATAATTTTTTGAATGATCAATTCATCAGGGGGTATACAACTGTGCTTCCAGCACTGAGCAAAAGGTATTCTGGCAGCTGTTAAAATGTGTGATACAGTATATTTTATGTTTTTTTTCCAGATTTCTTTTTGAATATCACCACTTTCGTTATTCTCTGTTATCTTTGTTAAGCAATCTTGTCTTACCCTCCTGTTGCAATTGGTAGAGTTCAAGTTACCAAACACTATTGACCAGGCAGAAAGACAGGAAGATAGATGCAAAATATTTGGCAAAACACACAGGACAGTGAACATGAAGGTCACTGACTTGGAGGGTCTGTAACAGTTCTCCATGGCCTCCTTACTATGACCAACTTACTGCAGGAAAACTCACTGTGGAACAAGAGTTACATTAATATCAAAGAAACAGTGGAATAGAATCATTAAAGAAAGGATACGAAAGGAGGGACAGAATGAAATGTGAATGGCAAACATTAAAATATTTTTTTTATTTATTTTAAATAATTAAATAGAATTGTTAAACTGTCCCACAGCGAGTAGGCTGTGGCAAGTTGTCCTGCAATGAGTGTTGATGTTAGCCTCCAAGAATCCCTCTTCTGCTTGTCCTTCTGACTGCCATAGAAATGGGGGGGGGGGGGAGGAAAGATTAATTGAACTTTGTGGGGAAGGGGAAGAGTGCTGGAGGCTTGAGATGGTGAAATGTAAAACTTGGGAAAACTTTCTTGACTAAGCTTACCTACTTACTGCGCAGCTGTAGCCTCTTATCTATTCAGGCCAAGGCCAACCATCTTGGTGAGCCAGATGTCTCAAACACCAACTGAAGATACCCCATACACCTCAGATTGGATGGCCAGGTTGAACTATTGGTGGTGGGAACATTGGCATAACTTTGTATATACGATTTTCACACCTGTTGCCTCAGGTCTTGTATTCGTCTGATGCTACCATATCAATTTTCAGTAAAAGTCCTTTTCTCTAAAACAATGGAGTCTAAGGTTTTCTTTCTTGTATTTTTCTTGACTAAGCTTACTTGCTTACTGCGCAGCTGTCTGGAGCCTCACTGACAGGTGAGTTGACTGTGGCAAGTGGGCCATGGAGAGTTGGCTATAGCGAGTTGGCTGTGGCAAGTTGTCCTATTCCATGACTTGGAGGTCTTGTCATTACAGGAATTGCAAGATCTACAATTCCCTTCTCCTCTTTGGGACATGCTGGCTACAACATTTTAAGCTGGGAAAGGTGGTTCAATGATAATTGGAGCAATGTTGACTTAACCTATCTGTCAGCCTTCAAGACTTTCTCCCTTTGCTTTCGGCTGTCATAAGTAATGGGAGGGGGGAGGGGAAAAATTATGGGAAGTGAGCTGGAGGTGTTACAAACAGAACTGTATAAACTGAGGGGGGGATACATTCTTGCTTAGGTTTCTATTCCTTGCTTAGCTTTCTCTTCTATGCTATGCGGAGCTGCCAACCTTTATCAAAGTATGCCAAGGTCAACGGACAGAAGCCTCATCACCACCTGGAGATGTCCACATGATGATATTCACAACTTTTAATTGGAAGAACCATTTGAACTATTGGGGGTGGGAACACTGCCATTATTTTGTATATGTGATTTACGCACCCATTTTCTCAGATTCAGAATTATGTTGTTGCTACCACTTCATTTCCAGTAAAAGATATCTTTTCTCTAATTTAAAGAGTCTAAGTATTTCTTGCTTGGATTTTGAATGGAGCACCAGCTGACACTATCTACAGTTAGGGTCCCATGTTCTTGATGCTTACCTAAGGTCGTCCATCTTACCATCTTGCTCTCTACTTGCTCTGTGTGGAACTGATTGCATGACGTCCTATGGATCCTAAGCCAAATTCAAAGTTGGGGCTTTCTGGATCATAAACTTCTTCTTTATCCATCAATTAAACCAACAGGTTTGACTACTGTTTGGTGTTTGCTTCTATTACATACATGTAACACTTCTTAAGGAGCAAAAACTCTTCAAGATTCTTCTTAGAAGAGATGCTTGTTAATTCGCTCCTGTGCCTACAGCTTCACTTCATGCAAGACCCTTCAAAATCCCCTCCGCCCCCAGAGAGAATTGGATGGGTTTCCCCCCCCCCCCCACCTGCAATATGACACGAAGAGATGATTAAAGGTCAGAAGCACTTGGGTGATATTTGTTCGGGATATTATTCTGCATGTCTTTTATCAAAGCTACAAAGCTTTGAGTGAGGGTTCAATCAAATTCTTATCCCATGTTGTTCTTTGCAGGAATCTTTTCACACAGGCAAAAGCTGCCACCATCTATCTTTCTTGTCTTTTTTTTCTACTGGGAGGGTGGGGGAATCTGTCAAACTTTTATGTATGAATGCTACAATCCCCTGGAAATTCTCACTACATCAATAGATCCTGGTGATTTTCTGGAACTCGTTGGATGAGGTGGCATGAAAATTATTGAATAAAATCAAGTAAAATCAGTATGCTTTAGAGGGTGGATCAAAAATATGATCACATACTGTTTTGCCATTAGACTCTCTTCACCGGAAATCTGAATCTCCTAAGATCTTAGAAGTTAGCAGGGGTCTCCAAACTTGGCAACTTTAAGACTTGTGGACTTCAACTCCCAGAATTCCTCAGCAGCTATGGAGACCTCTGAGTTATACTAACTGATAATGGTTAGAACAGTTATTAGTTTTGAATGCAAGAGGGACTGGATGAGGAAAAATATGTGGGTTTTTGGCAGAAATATATAGGGAAGCCATCACTCATGGCATTCTGAAGAAAAAACACAACATTGCTAAGATATATAAAAAGGCAATGAAAATGAAATCAGAAGATGAACAAATAAAGTATAATAAAATTGGCAAAATGTTTGGATATAATATACAGTTGGAACAATTGGACACTATGTGGAAGGACTGAAATTTACCCTGCATCTTAAAGAGAACTTTTATAAAATAATGTATCACTGATAATTGACACTGGATAAATTGTTAACAATGCACAATGAGATTTCAAATGTCTTTGGCCTATTTTATTTTTCCCTGTAAACTATTTAGAAAATGAAAAAAATGAAATTGTGATTTAGGGATTTAATGTTTGAAACTGTATGGGATAATAGAAATAGTGTAGATGCCTGTTAATTTTATATATGTACCAGAGAAAGTTGAAGATTATTTTTTTCTTTTTTTTCTTTTGCTGTTTCATTCCTTTGTTTCTATATTTTTATCTTACTTTTCTCTTGTCTTTTTTCCTTTTAGCTTTCCTTTTTGCTTGTCTATTTTTAATCTTGTTTCAGTAAAATTATACATACATACATACATACATACATACAAACAAACAATCACACCTTTTTTTGCATATACAGTATAATAGTTGATATCACTGATTTTCATTATGGGTTTGCTCTGGGTTCTTCTGTTTAATATATCATACAAGAATTAAGCAAATTATGTGACTCTCACATTGCTTATGAATGAAGGTCTTTTAAAAACCTGTTTCATTCTTGAGTGTTTAATAATATATTGCCACATGCAGCAATAAACACAATCCAGTATATGAAATGTTTCCAGTACCTGAAATATCAGCTGGTTATATTATTGTCAAGAATCCACATGAAGGCTTAATGCTGCTGTTGCTGCTGAAGTTATCCATTCAGTTGTGTCCAACTTTTAGTGATTTTATGGGACAGGTCTCTCCAGATCTTCCAATCTTGCACTGTTTCTTTGAGTTGTTCTATGCTCTGGCTCAATGGTTGCCAACCAATGGGCCGGGGATCACTGGTGGTTCACAAGAAAATTTTGGTGGTCTGCAGAGAAATGTCACCCCCAAAGCACCCCTCAAAGCAATTAATTCAGGCTGTGCGGTGAACACAAGGCTGTGCCACCCACATGGCCCGCGGGAACACAAGGTTTGTGTCACTTACATTGTGAACAACACTAGGTAGTATGGAGAGGGGGAAAGGGTGGAGGGGGGGAACTCGCCCCACTCATCCCATGCACCTTGTCTGGCCGCTGGGCTGCTTCTTTCTGCTTCTTTCTTCATCTGCTTTTGGCTGCACTCAAGGAAAGCAACAAAAGTCTTTCTTTTTCTCCCCCAAACTCCACTAGAAATGAATCTTTGGGACCCTCCAAGGCATCCTGCTCCAAGAGGCTGCACCGGTGCAACAAGTCTCACAAAGACTCATTTCTGGCAGAGTTTGGGGGAGAGAAAGAAAGACTTCTGCTGCTTCTGCTGCTTTCCTTGCATGAAGCCAAAAATCTCTCTCTCTCTTTCTCCCTCTGCCCCCCGAGAATGGAGCTGGAGAAGGTATCCTGTGATCCCAAATAAAGAATGATCGATCAGTAGGAAAACGGGGTGGGGAATTTTCCTTCAGACTTTTTTGGGGGGATTTTCCCAGGGTCTTTTCTGCTTTCTGCAGAGATCCTGGGAAAATGTCAGCAAGCCACCGTCAGTCAAAATTTATATTAGTGGTCCGCGGGATTTAAAATTATGAACTTGGTGGTCCCTGAGGTCCAAAAGGTTGGCAACCCCTGCTCTGGCTGGTGTCCACTTTGATGGTGTCCAGCAATTGTGTTCTTTGGCAGCCCGGTTTCCTTTTACCACTAACTCTTCCAAACATAGTTGCTTTCTTCAATGAATTCCCCCATATGATGTAGCCAAAATAAGTGAGACACAGTTTTGTGATTTTTTGCCTTCCAGTGACAGTCTGTTGTTATGTGCTCCAGTACTTGCTTGTAAGTCAATTTTCCTATCCAAGGAGTATACAGGAGCCTTCTCCAGCACCACAGCTCAAGTGAATCAATTTTCTTCTTGTCTTGCTTTTCTAAGGTCTAACTTTTACAACTATAGGTAGCTATGGGGAACACAATAGAGTGGACTAAGCTACCTTTGGTTGCCAGGCTGATGTCCTTATTTTTTCATATTCAGTTCATGTTCATCATTGCTGTGCAACCCAATGCAATCTGACATTTGATATCTGGGCTTCATCTACCTCTTTGAGGGATCTGCGACCCTAGGAAGTGAATTTTTCCAAACATCCTCTCTCTTCACCATCAATTTCTATTTTGATGTTTCCATTCCTTGCAGTGGTCATGAGCTTGGTCTTTTTCATGTTCAGAAGGAGATCAAAATTCTCACTTTCTTCTTTGATTTTGTTGATCAGATGTTCCAGGCCTTCTTTGGTTTCTGAGAGGAGAAGTTGAATCATCAGCAAATCAAAGACTGTTGATTTTTTCCCCTCCAATCTTTACCCTGATGTTTGATTTTTTTTTTTTTTCAAGATCTAGCTTCCTTGTGATCATTTCAGCATACAGGTTGAATAAGAAAAGGGAGAGAATGCAACCTTATTGCACTCCTTTCCCTATTTAAACCAATGTCTCCATATGATGTTCACACAGTGACTTCCTGATTTCTGTACAGTGATTTAACAAACTTGACCAGATGTGCTGGTACCCCACATCTTGTACGGCTCTCCGTGGTTCCTCATGATCAACACAATCAAAGACTTTCTTGCAGTCAATGAAGCACATGTAAGTTTTTTTTTTTATATTCAGAGATTTTTTTTCCATGGCCCAATGCAGATTTGCAATATAGGTGCAGGGACCACAACCTCTTTGGACACTAGCTTGGCCATCTGGTAATTCTCTTTCAATGGTTTGTGCTAGACATTATTGCATAATTTAGTTTGGACCTGGGTTTGCTCTTCTTGATAGATAACAGGAGAGAAATAAGGTTATATTCTCTACTCTCCTTGTTGTAGCACTTCTCTGCAGAACAAAATAGAAATTATGGACCAGGATTTCTCAGTAATGTGAAATAGTACAAGATATTGATATACAAGAATCCCTGTATAACAAATGGGCACTGCCTATTAGAAGATACTTCATGAAAGAACATTAATAGTTGTGAGTTACCAGCTGTGATTCAGCTGCCTGATTTGGGTAGTCAAAAAGAGGACTATGAAAATATTTACAGACCTCTCACATCCCAGACATAAACTGTTTCAACTCCTACCCTCAAAACGATGCTATAGAGCACTGCACACCAGAACAACTAGACACAAGGACAGTTTTTTCCCCGAAAGCCATCACTCTGCTAAACAAATAATTCCCTCAACACTGTCCAACTATTTACAAAGTCTGCACTACTATTACTATTAATCTTCTCATCACTCCTTATCACCCATTTCCTCCCACTTGTGACAGTAACTTTGTCCCCTGTATCCTTATGATTTATATTGAGTGTTTCCTAGTATGATTTGATTGCTTATTGTACTGAATGCTTTCGCTTGGTGCAAGATCGGGGCTGTAGGGTGGATGAGGAAAAATCTCTCACTTGAAAGCATTCAGGACTTCTTGAGTGCCGTAGTTCGGCCATTTTTAAACAATGCACCATTGGCACACTCTACCCTTAGTGATGAAGTTGTCCCCATACACTTCACACAGTTGCCGAAAAATTTCAATCGGTTTATGGTTTTTTGCCAATGGAAACCTTATCACTGATCGCACCTCACAACTTGCGGGATTTTCTTTGTTTTTTTTATAGCAAATTTTATTAATTTTACAAAAACAATACACAATCCAGGCATAACAACTTGAAAAATCTTTTCTAAAAAAAAAATAATAATAATTAAAGAAGAGAGCCAATAGAACATACAAAATAATTCCAAATTGTAATATCAATATTTACATTATCTATTTAACTTCATATCTTATCCAAACTTCTCCTTTTATCCAAATTATATTTCTTGCTTATTAAAATTTTATTGCCTTTCATAAACATACAAAACACAGAACATAGAAAAAAAACAAAACTAAAATATCTTTTCTGAAGGCTGCCTGATCCCGGGTTAAAACTCTTCACACAGACACAAATTCAAACATCATATTCACTTTATATATCCTTCCATATCTTATTATCATTTTCTTTTTTTTTATAAACCAATTTTATTAATTTTACAAAAACAATGCACAAACAATCAAGGCATAACAGCTTATAAATTCTTTTCTAAAAAAAATAGTAATAATTAAAGAAGAAAACCAATAGAACATAATGATTCCCAATTATAATATCAATATTTACTTTATCTATTTAACTTCATATCTTATCCCAACTTCTCCTTTTCATCCAAATTATTTCTTGTTAATTAAAATTTTATTGCCTTTTATCAACATACAAAACCCAAAAAAACATAACAAAACCTTTATAGTCCTTCCATATTGTCGTGTCCGGAAATAAGCGCAGAGTCGGTGACTTCAATTAAAGCTCTTTATTTGTAACAAATGAACCGAACCAGCGAAAGGCAAAAAGCCCGCGGCTTTTATACCTTTCGCAAGGCTGCCGCGGCCAACGGCAGCGATTCAAGTCTCCCGCTCTTGGTTTGCACCAATCGCGGGAGACCTAAATCGGCCAATCAGAAATCCCCGTGCCTTGGCCAATCAAGGCTCGGGGATTTCGAGTATACCATTTTCAATACATAACACCCCTCCCCCCTTGGTACGGTCCGTCAGGTGGTGTAGTCACGCAGGTAGGCGGGGCTCCGCCGAGTCCTAGTTGACCTGCGCAACTCACTTTCCTGTTGTATCTCGGCCGGAGCGGTCGTTCCTTTGGCTGCTCCTGCCTCTTCGCGAACCGGCTGGATGATCGGGCCGGTTCTTTCACCGTGGCTCCCGCCTGGGCCTACCGGGTCGGTTGAGCTGCGGATTTCGCCGCTCCCGCTTGGCTTCTCCGAGTCGGTAGAGCTGACCAGACGGTTCTTCTCCGGAGGGGACTCGCGATGGCTGTTTTCTGGTGAGTATTTTTGGTTTATTTTATTTTGCGATTGCCTTTCCGGGTATTCCCTCCCCCCTTGGTTCGCTTCTTGGGGGTTGAGGTCAGTTGCTGTTCTGGACCTTAACTGGTCAATATGCCGTTTCCAGGCTCGCCCGTCCGTGGTTTGGAGCCGGTACGATTTTGGACCAGTGATTTGTGTTATGACGGCTGGGATCCATAGGGGGTCCCCCGTCATGTTTTTTGCGTAGACCAGGTCACCTGGGTTAAATGTCCGGAACCTGGAGCTGGAGTCTGGGGGCTGCTCCGGGTTGTAGGTCGGGTGCAGTCTGTCAAGTGGAGACCTCAGCTTCCGGCCCATTAAAAGCTCTGCCGGACTCTTGTTGGTTGTAGTGTTGGGAGTGATGTGTTGTATGAAGAGTAGGCGGTTGATTTTGTCGTTGATCTCTGCGTGGTCCATTTTCCTGAGTGTTTTTTTTGTAAATTGGACCATCCGTTCCGCCCTACCGTTCGCCGCCGGATGCGCCGGTGCTGTCAACGCGTGGCGGATGCCCTTCTCTGCCAGGAACCGTTCGAATTCGATGGAGGTGAATTGGGGCCCGTTGTCTGAGACGATGACGTCTGGGAGGCCGTGTGTGGAGAACAGTTTGCTCAGTTCTTTTATGACAGCCTCTGTGGTGGTGGATTTCATGTCGGCCACCTCTAGCCAATTTGAGTATGCGTCGACTGTGATTAAGAACGTATGTCCGTTTGTGGGGCCCGCAAAGTCGAGATGGATTCTAGACCAGGGCCCTCGTGGTGTTTCCCAATCCCGGATGGGTGCTGTGGGTGGGCTGGATCTGGTCTCCTGGCATCGGTGGCATTTGGCGACCCATGCCTCAATTTGCTTGTCCATCCCTGGCCACCAAGCGTAGCTTCTGGCCAGGGCTTTAGTCCTGACGATGCCAGGATGACCCTCATGCAGCATCCTCAACACTTTTTCTTGCAATCTATCTGGAATTACCACCCGGTCACCCCATAGAATGCATCCCTTTAGTAGTGACAGTTCGGTCTGGCGCTGGCGGAATGTTTTAAAAGTCTCGTCACAGTCTTTTTCTGGCCAGCCCTTTTCTAACCAGTGTAAGATTCGCGCCAGACGCCTGTCCTTAATGGTTTCCCTGGCAATGTCGGATGCAGTAATAGGTAAACTTTCTATGCTCAGGGTATTTGTGGTAGGTGCTGGGTCAGGTTCAGAATTAGGTAAGGGCGAGCGGCTTAAAGCGTCTGCGTGCGAGATTTTCTTACCTGGCTTGTGTAACAGTTCATAATTGTAGGCTGCCAGGAATTCCGACCATCTTGTCATTCGGGGTGACAGGATGTTGGGCGTGGCTCGGTCTCCCGGGAGGATGCCCAACAGAGGCTTGTGATCCGTCACGATGGTGAACGGGCGGCCGTACAAGTATTCATGAAAACGTTTAACGGCGGCAACTATAGCCAAAGCTTCCTTGTCCAGCTGGCTATAGTTGCGCTCCGGTTTGGTCAGAGTCCTGGAGAAAAAGGTGATGGGTGCTTCTCTCTGGTCTGGGAGGGTGTGGCTGAGGACAGCGCCGACGCCGAAGGGTGATGCGTCGCAAGTGACAGCTACTGGTAAAGTCTCACTGAATTGCATCAGGACAGCATCGGAGGTGAGGAGGTCTTTGGTCTTTTGAAAAGCGGTTTGTTCTCGCCTCCCCCAAGTCCAGGCTGCCTTCTTGTCTAGGAGTCTATGTAAGGGCTCCGCCGCCGTTGCCTTTTGAGGTAGGAAAACATTATAGAAATTTAGTAATCCTAGGAATGCTTGTAATTCCATTTTGGATCTTGGGGTGGGGGCTTCCTTGATGGCTTTTATTTTTTTAGTTGTAGGGTGAATGCCCTTTTGGTCTAGGAGATAGCCCAAAAACTCTACTTGCTTTGTACATAGATTGCATTTCTCTCGCTTAACCTTAAGTCCTGTTTCTTTAAATTTTGTTAAGACTTGTCTGAGTTGCGTCTCTAACTCGGCTTCATTTGGCGCCGCTATTAGTACGTCGTCAAAATAGGGCACCACCCCTTTAATGCCCTGCAACAAACGTTCCATCAGGCTTTGAAAAATGCCTGGTGCCACGCTGACTCCGAATTGGAGTCAGTTACACCTGAAGGCCCCCCGATGGGTCACTATTGTTTGGGCTTCCGCCGTTTTCTCGTCTACCGGCAGCTGCTGATATGCCTGAGCAAGGTCGAGTTTTGCAAAGACTTTGCCCCCTCCTAGCGAGTGTAGTAGATGTTGTACTATAGGGACTGGGTAGGCGCTTTGTTGTAATGCGCCATTTAGGGTGGCCTTATAGTCCCCGCAAATTCTCACTGACCCGTCCGGTTTTACTGGGGTCACTATAGGGGTTTCCCACCTGGCGTGGTCTATCGGTTGTAATACCCCCTGTTTGACGAGTTTGTCAAGCTGCTCGTCAATTTTTGGTTTTAATGCAAACGGCACCCTTCTAGGCTTAAGTCTCTTAGGGGGAACCCTTGGGTCTAAGTCAAATGAGATAAGGGGCCCCTGGTACTTGCCCAAGCCTCCATCGAACACCTCCTGGAACTCCTGGGTTAGCCGCTGTTCCCAAGCTTCGATGGTGACTTGGTTGACACCTGTCAGTGCGATGTTAAGCGGGGCGAACCATTGTAGACCCAGTAGGCTTGGGCGGTCGCGATCGACGATTGTGAGTGGTAGTTGTTCGGTGTGGCCTTTGTAGGTTATGTTGAAACTCTTGGTGCCTACTACCGGGACACGGTTCCCTTGGTAGTCTTTAATGATGATCTTTTGTGTCTGCACGTTTCTCTTTTGTAGAGTGGGCACCAGTCTTTTGATTTCACGCCATGCAATCATGGAAAGGTAGGACCCAGAGTCCACTTCCATCTTGCATGGCTGGCCTTCTATATATACCTCTACATGTATTTTTCTGGCGCCGTCGGAGGTGGCGTGGCCGATGGTCACCGTCTGATGGGTTTCTTCTTTCCGTCGACCGTCGCCGCTTCTTTGAGATCGTTGAGCGCGGTCCCATCGACCGTCTGGCTGTCGTTCTCTGGTTCTGGGCGGGGAGTTTTCTCTCCGTCTGTCGTGCTGCTCCCATTTGGGCGGGCTGCGAGTCTTCTTTTGGCGGCAAACTCGGGCGATGTGACCCCTTCGGTCACAATGCCTACAGATAGAGTCAAAAAATCGGCATTCTGACCTGGGGTGGTCGCCGCCGCACCCGGCGCAACTGGTCCTCGACTTACGGCCTTTTCGACTTCGTTGATCGCCGCGTCCCGTCTGTACTCGGTGAATGTCCTCCTCGTCTTCTGACGTGCTGGAGTTCGACTGGTATTCACCGTAGTGTGCGGTCGCTTCACTTCTTGCGTCGGCCGACCTTGCCGGGTTGTTGTTCCCGCCCTTCGCGTCAGATCTTCGCATGCTGTCTGCCGACGTGCGTGTTGCTTCAGCGGCTGCGGCGGCCGTAAGGGCATCGGCTAGGCTGATGTCGCCCTTGGCCATAAGTCGGCTCTGCAGTGTAGGATCCCATAACCCGAGTACGAAGCGGTCTCTTATGAGACTGTTGAGACCCTCGAACTCACAGAGTCCTCCCAGGCGCCGCAGTTCTGCGACGAAATCGCTCAATTTTTCGTCGGGCTTCTGGTTTCGGCGGTAGAACTCGTTGCGCCGTATTAGTATGGGGACCTCGGGGGCATAATGGCGCCGCAGTATTGGTTCTAGGACGTCCCAGTCCATGGCGGTTGCGTCTGCCGGCTTGGCTAATGCCTTAGCCATCTGGAAGACTTCTGGTCCGCAGTGTGTAAGGAAGACAGCGCGTTTCAGCGGGCCCGGGGCGTCCTTCATGCCGGCGCATTCTAGGTACATTCGGAAC
The DNA here is from genome assembly GCA_033807585.1 of Hydrophis major. NCBI lineage: Eukaryota > Metazoa > Chordata > Lepidosauria > Squamata > Elapidae > Hydrophis > Hydrophis major. The sequence goes on from CM066331.1 coordinate 95,360,635, forward strand.
CGATCCGAATACGATTCCCAATCTTCGGCGGCAGGGTTGAAAGGGGCGGGCGGTGCTATCTTCGCCATTTTAGTGCTGTCGCTGGTTCTTAGGTGGACACGGGGTTCGGTTCAGGGGCGAGATCCCATCCTCGTCGCCAGTGTCGTGTCCGGAAATAAGCGCAGAGTCGGTGACTTCAATTAAAGCTCTTTATTTGTAACAAATGAACCGAACCAGCGAAAGGCAAAAAGCCCGCGGCTTTTATACCTTTCGCAAGGCTGCCGCGGCCAACGGCAGCGATTCAAGTCTCCCGCTCTTGGTTTGCACCAATCGCGGGAGACCTAAATCGGCCAATCAGAAATCCCCGTGCCTTGGCCAATCAAGGCTCGGGGATTTCGAGCATACCATTTTCAATACATAACACATATCTTATTACCATTTTCAATAACATTCTTTGTCTGTTCTATTTCCAACTATCCATTCATCTTTTTTCTTTTACTATACTTCTATACACTAATTGGAGTGACGCCTTTAACTCATTACCCTAACTTAAAAGTACTTCATATAACACTTAGTTTATCTTCGGATTCTGTTTAGTAGATTCTAAAATTACACAATAAATTTTATACTCTAAATACACATATAAAAACACAATCTTATGTACCTTCCAGAATCCCCCTTTTATTCTGAATTAGGTTCACCCATTGTCTCTAAATAAACTTTTTCCCTTTAGATCTTGCTTCCCACCATTGAGGCTTCTCCTCCCCCCCTTTCTCTCTTGCTTATTCTTCTCCTTGCCCTTTTTACCCCTTTGTCTCTCCTCCTCCCTTTTCTTACTCCCTTTCCTTTGCTTTCTAACCTTGCATCCACCTTTCCTCTCATTTTTCTCTTTTTTGGTTGCTTTTTCAAACCTTAAAATCCCCTTTTTCTTATCCTCTTTCTCCTCCTCCCCGGAAAAAACCTATTGTTCATCAAAGATGGCTTCTTGTTCCTCTTCTTCTTTGTCCCAGTCATTCTGCTGCGTAATCAACTTTTCATAAGTACATAACGCCATTTCTAAAAATTGAAATAAAGTGCCCAAAGTATCTTTTCCATCTTGTTCTTCCTTTTTATATTTTTGATATTCAGTCTTTAGTTCATCCACAAGCGATGCCATCCTGAAAAGAGAAACTTTCCCCCAAACAACCACCCAAGTATTTTTAATCAAAAATAATTCAGAAAAAGTTCCAAAAGTTTATATTTTTCTTCTTTCTTCTATTTCTTTTTCTGGGGTTACTGTTTAATCAAAGAGGTCCAATTACCTTGTATCTTTCTTTGAGATTCTAGGCAATCTCCTCCTTTTTCCGCTTCTGCTCCAATTTATTTCCTCTCCCTTCCCACTTGCAACATCAATTTTTAAATGATCAGAAATCCATACCTCTAATAAGGGTTTTCCAATTTCTTAAATTTTTAAGTCCAATGTCCAAGAACTCTTTTGTCCCTTAACTTCAACTTTCAGAATAGTTAACCTTCAGTGCCCAAACAAATTTCAAATCTTCATCTGCTGTTTCCATGGGGTGGGAGAGTGAAGAAAAAAAAGTTCCCTTTAACAGCTTCTCTGCCGCTTTCAAACTTCTTAGGGATACAATGTATCCTCCAGCAATTCAGACAGCTCAGTTCCAGCGAATTTAAAAAATGTTGATTGACCCAGCTCAGCCAGCGCTTTCACTTTTCTTGCTTCCTCCAGCACAATCTTACCCGGTTGCAGGCTTCTTCGTGGCGGCCATTGCTGACCGCCTCTCCACCACCTTGGGAAAAAGGGTTTTTTCCGGACGAGGAGGGGGTCTGCGACACCCCCAACCCCCTGTCCAGCTCCCCTTTCTCTTTGGCTGTCCCTACAGGGCAGCCATATCCCCCGACCCATTTGGATCGGGGGTACCTCAGCGGCAAGCGCAGAAGGAATTGCGAACGGTCGCAAATTCCTGCTGCCACCGAAGCTACGCGGAACCGTTAATGGAGCTAGTGCTCCCTGTGTTTTCATTGGTTAAATAAGTTAAGAGTTGTCTATATAAAGGGGCCCATTGTGGCCATTGTGCTGAGCTGTTTTCACATGTAAATAAAGAGTTTGAAGTTCACTGTTCACTGGCTCATCTCCATCCTTTGCACCCATACACAGAACTTAACACTGGTGATGAGGGTGGGATGTGGAGACGTCAGAGCTTACTGAACGATGAAGAACTAAAACCGAGCACGTGGCTGAAATGCTCCAATGGCGGAACCATGTCCGGCAGCGTCATACCACCCGCTCCATTCGACCCAGCACAAGAAGACTGGGACTCATATATGGATCGCTTCCAGATGTTTCTGGAGACCAACAATTTGAAGGAAGCCACTACCGGAAAGAAACGAGCGGTATTCCTAACTCATTGCGGGCCAACCATATTCAAGATGGCCAAGGCACTAGCAAAACCAGCAGAAGTAAAGTCTATGGACTGGGACGTCCTTGAACCCTTGCTGAGGGCTCACTACGCACCGACCGTGCAAACGCTCGTGAGAAGGGATGAATTTTATCAGAGAAGTCAGCGAAAGGGCGAAAGTGTTGCTGATTTCATAGCGGATCTCTGGAATCTGGGAGGCCTATGCGAGTTTGCCAACTTAGAAGAAGCCCTAAGAGACCGAATAATTCTGGGATTAGATGCACCAGGCACTCAGAGTAAACTAATGGCGAAGGGCGACATTAGCCTTAAAGATGCCATAGCTGAAGCTACTGCAGCAGAAGCAACCAGGAAGTCAGCTGCCCAAATGCGCCGCACCCATGCACCATTTCGCCAACGCACCCGCGAAATTTCACCTCAGTCAGAGGGACAGCTGGATACAGCCCACCACGAGGACCTCGAATCGTCGTCAGAAAGCGATGAGGAAGAGGTCCATTGACTTCGGTCCGAATGAAACCAACGCCAGAAATCGCAGTACCAATGCGCCGGGTGTGGAGCAAGCCACCCCCGGTCAGAATGCAAATACCTCGACGTGCTCTGCCATGTGTGCGGGAAAAGAGGCCATATTGGATGGATCTGTAGAAGCAAGCCAGGACCCAGCCAGCCCTCGAGGGGGGCTAACTATCACCAACTGACGGGAAGTCGTCCCGAGAAGTGAGAACCCGTGAACCACCAATGGAACAACCACTCCTACAGAAACAAAACCCTAAACCACCCAACGAAGCGAGAAGAGGCTCACCAAATGAACACGATCGGTCACGCCTCATCTCTTGATGCCAAAAAGATCCGAGTGAAAGTGGCCATCGAAAACCAGCCCTGCCTGATGGAAGTCGATTCAGGATCATCCCTCTCGATGGTTTCCGGGAAGACCCTCAAGCAGCTCATCCCCACTATCCAGAGGCAAGACCTCAGATTCCAAAGACTCATACTCAAGGACTATCAAGGAAATCGAATCCCGGTCGTTGGATCCAGCCGAGTACAGGTATCATTTAAGAACCGTACAGCATTCCTACCCCTGACTGTAATTGACAGGGATTGGCCTAGTTTGTTAGGCCTCCAATGGTTTACTCCACTCGGAATTGAAGTAGCCGGCATTCACCGAACCTGCAGCAGCGATTAGGAAGAAGACCTCATCCACGAATTCCAGGACATCTTTGCAGAAAAATTAGGCGAGTACAATATCGTTTAACCTCAATCCCGAGATAGCTCCCATCCGCCTTAAGCCTCGTCGAGTTCCATTTGCCCTTAAACCAAAGATTGACAAGCAGCTTGATAAATTAATAGCTCAGGGTGTGTTAGAACCAACCGATCACTCTCCCTGGGAAACCCCAATCGTAACACCCATCAAGCCGGATGGATCGATAAGAATTTGTGGGGACTACCGAGCCACCCTGAACCACGCCCTTCAACAAAACGCTTACCCAGTACCGGTGGTGCAACACCTCCTCCATTCCCTGGGGGGCGGAAAAGTCTTCGCTAAACTAGACTTAGCCCAGGCATACCAACAACTGCCTGTAGACAAAAAAACGGCAGAGGCCCAAATGATCGTTACGCACCGAGGTGCATTTAAATGTAACCGACTCCAGTTCGGAGTGAGCGTAGCCCCGGGAATCTTTCAAAGCTTGATGGAAAGGCTATTACAAGGGATAAAAGGTGTTGTCCCATATTTTGATGATGTGTTAATTGCTGCCCCAACTCAGAAAATAGTAAAGGAACGCCTGAGGTTGGTTCTCCAGAGATTTAAAGACTCAGGTCTCAAAGTTAAAAAAAACAAGTGTCAATTATGTATGGATCGTGTAGAATTTTTGGGATATTTAATTGATAGTCAAGGCATTCACCCCACCGATAACAAACTTAGGGCAATCAAGAATGCCCCAAAACCCCGGAACAAGGCCGACCTCCAGGCGTTTCTGGGCCTTATCAATTTTTATAACGTTTTCCTGCCTCACAAAGCAACCGTAGCTGAACCCCTACATCGTTTATTGGACAAAAAAGCAACCTGGGTATGGGGACACAGAGAAGAGCAGGCGTTTTGACATGTGAAAAAATTATTGACTTCTGATGCTGTTCTGATGCAGTATAATGAGACTTTGCCTTTTACGATCACGTGTGATGCATCCCCATTCGGAGTGGTGCCATTTTAAGCCACGTTTTGCCAAACGGTAGTGAAGTCCCTGTTGCCTATTTCTCAAAGACGTTAGCAAAAGCAGAACGCAATTACAGTCAAATTGATAAGGAGGCCCTTGCTATAGTGTCCGCGGTTAAGAGATTTCATGAATATGTGTATGGCCGAGCCTTTACCATAGTAACTGACCACAAACCTTTGCTGGGAATAATAGCGGGAGATAAGCCAGATCTCCCAGAATGACCCACTGGTCAGAATTCTTGGTGGCATATAATTACAAGTTGCAACATCGCCCGGGGAAGGCCATTCCTCACGCCGACGCATTGAGCCGCGCACCTCTTCCGGAGACCATTGATGACCCCGCTCCAATGGTTACAACACTGCAGATCAAGACACTTCGAACGCCACCATTAACAGCCCGAGATATCGCGATGGAAATGAAACGTGACCCCATTTTAGCACAAGTCCTCAGTTGGGTCGAGCGGGGATGGCTGTTGGACCAGATACCTGATGACTATGCCCCATTCAAGAATCGACAAATGGAACTATTTTCACAGAAGGACTGCATTATCTGGGGTGATAGAGTTGTCGTCCCAGAGTGGTTGCGACCAGTGATACTAAGGACCTTGCACGATGGCCACCCCGGCATCGTGCATATGAAAGCCCTTGCACGAAGCTACGCGTGGTGGCCGGGTATTGACAAGCAGATTGAGACATGGGTAAAAGCTTGTCACAAATGCCAGGAAGTAAGCAACGCCCCTCCGAAAGCAACCCTGACTGAATGGGAAACACCGAGGGGACCATGGTCCCGTATTCATCTGGACTTTGAGGGACCTATCAAGGGACACACATTCTTATTAACGGTGGATGCCTACTTGAACTGGCTTGAAATGCATGAAATGAGGAATACAACAACTGAATCAGTCATCAGGAAACTAGACAGACTCTTTGCGACACGGATTACCAGACGTTCTAGTATCCGACAACGGGCCCCAATTTACCGCGCTGTCCTTCGAACAGTACCTGGTGGACCGTGGTATTCACCATGCACTAACTTCGCCGGCGCATCCTGCGGCCAACAGAAGGGCCAAGCGCATGGTACAATTCGTCAAGAAAACCTTGCATAAAATGGACTATGGCAATATAGAAGACAAGATTAACCGGATACTCCTTTTGCAACATATCACACCTCACAGCGTCACCAATAAAACTCCCGCCGAGTTGTTAATGGGAGGGAAGCTCCACTCCCACCTTGACCGTCTGCATCCATCATATGAACCTGAAAAACCACACGGTTCCAGCAGGAAATGCCGCAATTTCCAGGTAGGTGACTTGGTTTTCACAAGGAACTTTTCGGGCGATCCGTTGTGGGTCAAGGCAACTGTAGTACAAGTAACCGGCCCTAGATCGTACCACGTGAAATGTTGCGACGATAGAATATGGAAGCGCCATATTGATCAGCTGCATTCAAGGCTACAGTCGGGGATCTCCGAGCCCCCTGATTTCCAAACTGAGGGGGGAGGAGAGAGCGAGGAAGCTGAATTTGAAGTGGCAGAAAGTTTAAGCAGAAGTAATGACCGCTCAGAGGCAGCACGTGATGGATCCGGAATGGGGGTGGCCTCACCTCAAAGAGATGCTGAGAGCAGTAGCGACAACGGAAATTTGAATACGGAACAGGAGGCACCCTCTTCACCAGATAACGTCCTACCCCAACAAGGCTGTAGCCAAATACCGGGAGAACAACGCAAATCAAATAGACAATCAAAACAACCTGCCTACCTCAAAGACTACGTGACCGCACCCCTTAAACAGAACCCAGGGGGAAGGGGTGTTGTGAATCAATAAATACTTAATAAAGATTATTAAGAGCTTGAAGCAAAGTGCAGGGTTCTGGCCCTGCACTTCTGATTGGCCCATAATAGCGACATCGGATTGGTCTGTTCAGGCGAATCTGATTGTCGATTAACGAGCCTCTCCCATTGGTTAATGGAGCTAGCGCTCCCTGTGTTTTCATTGGTTAAATAAGTTAAGAGTTGCCTATATAAAGGGGCCCATTGCAGCCATTGAGCTGAGCTGTTTTCACATGTAAATAAAGAGTTTGAAGTTCACTGTTCACTGGCTTGTCTCCATCCTTTGCACTCATCCTTTGCACAGAACTTAACATTCACCATTGAGTTATCCCTTATGGGAGGGGCAATCACCTCCCAGCCTTACTCCCAAGTCGCCCCTTCTGTTTCAGCTGCTCTCACCTTCTAGCAGCTCTGCGCACAAGCGCACTGGGAACAGGCTCCGCTGGGTCATCTGCTTTGCTGCTGCCAGACTTCAAAGGCTCCAAAGGCAGCACCCCACTTCCCAGCTGGTCCTAGCCCCATCCCTGCATTGGATGCAGGACACTTATCCAGTCCCCCCCAGACTCCCTGACTGGTTCCCTTTTGTCCTCACTGTCCGACTCTGCTGCTGTCTGCACTGACTGTCAGCAAACCACAACACACATAAGGAATTTGTCTTGGTGCAAATGCTCCCAGTGTACATAAAAGAAAAGATACATTCATCAGGAGTCAAGAATCATCAGGTACAACACTTAATAATAGTTATAGGGCATAATTAGCAAAATGGTTTGCTCAATGTGCATATAAAATATATATCAGAAGTACAAAAATGCTATATTTTGAAATATCATACCATTTCATGCCTATGGATTTGGAGGTAAGGGATGAAACTGGTGGGGAAATGGGAAGGGACAAACATAAGCTTGAAAAATAAGAATTTGGATAAAAATTAAGGTTCTGCCATCCCTAATTAGGGGATGCATTTCTGATAAGGACCAAGCATTTTCCATATTGAAAACTTTGTAGGATTTAAGTACGATAACCGTCTTGTTTAGCCTGGATATGTTCACCCCTCCCCCCCTTCTATTATGTCTCTGTGATGCTTCAATGAGCTTTTAAAGCAGGCATGTAGTCTCAATGAAGACAAGTTGTATATAGTGGTCAGCTGCCCTGTACACCAACCATGGCTGGGCCCTTTTCTTGTTAAGACTTAATTTGTGCTCTGCTTGCTATTTTAGTGGAATTCCCCCTCAATACCATATTTATCCAAATCAATGCTTTTCCTCTGCACCCAGCCTTGCTGCTGCAGTGAGGTTAACTTGAGAGTAGGCTCTAAATTGAAAGAGACACTAATTGCATTCTGTTCCACTTACTGGGATAAAGTAATCAGCTCGTTAGGTCTTTGGCCTGTCAGAGGGTATGCTCTTTCCACTCCATCTGCGTTCATTTGGCTTCCTTTGGCAATTTCAATTCAGCTCAATATCAGAAATTTTTCCTGCCCCCTCACACGAGACACATTAGCTACATTCCCTGCAATCTCAGTGAGCCATTCCCTCAATGGGTCATTGCTCTGTGGTGTAATCTCTCTCTCTCTCCCTCCCCCCCCTCTATCTCTCCTCGTGTATGTCCCCTGGCCATCTGGAAGGAGAGACTTCCATCGTTTTGTCAGTCAGATCCATTGTCCAGTGAGGATCTTCCATAATGTCTCTCTCTGTCTGTCTGTCTCTCTCTCTCTCTCTTTAAATTAGAGTCATGAATGTGAGACGATCAACTACCTAAAGGGAACCAACATCAATAAAACATCAAAGGCAACAGCTCTAGGGAAATATGGCTTGATTGGGATGGACGTACATACTCATATGGACTTGGTTTTATTCGCACAAGATATGATAATAGTGCTTTATCCTGCACTAGTGAGGCCTCATTTGGAATACTGCATCCAGTTCTGGTCACCACAACACAAAAAAAGATGTTGAGACCTAGAAAATGGGCAGAGAGGAGCAACGAAGATGATAAAAGGTCTGGAACCTAAATTATATGATGGATGGTTGACAGAGCTAGGTACGTTTAACCTATCAAGGAGAAGGATTCAGGAAGAATATGATAACTGTAGCCCCACAGGTCTGTAGCAGTGGTGGGATTCAATTTTTTTTTATTATCAGTTTTGTGGGCGTGGCTTGGTGGGCATGGCTTGATGGGCGTGGCAGAAGAAGGATACTGCAAAATCTCCATTCCCACCCCACTCATGGGGGAAGGTTACTGCAAAATCCCATTCCTTCCCCACCTGACCAACCTGCTTTCCAGCTCCATTCTCCTGTGCAGGGCAACAAAAGAAGACCCAGCCAATCAGCTGGGACTCAATGGGAGGCAGAGAATAGATGGGGGCAGGGCCAGTCAGAGGTGGTATTTGCCGGTTCTCTGAACTACTCAAAATTTCTGCTACCGGTTCCCCAGAACTGGTCAGAACCTGCTGAAAATCACCTCTGGTCTGTAGAGATTCTTAGTCATCCAGGTAATGGTTGTTCCAAAGTTGCTTTTTTCAGGAGGCAACTGGACTTTCTTGTTTTTTTTCTTTTGAAGCCCCACAATGAGATAGGCAGCAAACAAATTTAACAAATAATAACTGTCCATTTGCTTTAGGCAGTCCCCCTGTGAAATAATGTCAGTAGAGCAATTGCCATATTGAATGTCTGATTTTTTCCCAAACCATTGAGCCAATATATTAGGTGGGCCCATGATAAAGGATTGTGGTTAATTTTGCAATATATTAGATTTTAGTTTTGGTTTTGATTATTTTTGGTTTATCTATTTTTAACTTGATGTTAGCCACTTCATGATATGTGAGATAGGCAGCCATAAAAGTTAGTCAGTTGATTGCATAAATGAATTCCACCTAAATAAACTAGCTATGGGAACCTCCCTTTTCATAACCTGATGGTCTAGAATTAGAGAGCCCATGAGTCCCAACTAACATAGCCTTGTTATATTCCTAATAACTATATATAAATATATCTGGTGCTATTTATTATTAATGTTCTTTCTTCTGATTCAGATCCAGTGCAATACTGACTTATGATGCCATTTGATGTTCTCCTATTGGCCAACCAGTGAAAACGTTAGTCTACTCAACATTTATAGCAGAAATATTATTGTGGAGACTTGGATGGCCAAAAGGATGCCAAAAGGGTAGAATTCTTGAGCTGCAAACACCATGAATTGAAGTTCAGAGACTGTTAACAGCAAGACTGGATGGAGCTGTGGGAAACCTGAAGACATTTAAAGATGGCTCTGGGGTTGACAGAGACTTTGCAAAACTTTGAAGTTAGGAGATGCCCTGCTGCTTGTCTGATAGAACACCTTTCTTAATCTTGGGATGTTTCATTATTCTTAGCTAATGAGAAACTGATAGCTTTTTCTTGATAATTGTAATTTTGCCCCCTGTCACCATAACTGGGAAATGTAAAGGAAAGGGGAAACATGGCCTCCATATGAAAATGAAGAAAGAAATCACTTTCTGTAAAAATGCTAAGCAACAGGGAAATTATTTTTCATACTCCGTCATGCATATTTCTATTTATGTCAAGTGAATAGATGGTGTCTCCTGTTTAAAAACCCAAATTAAAGGAAAAAATGGCTTTTTAAAAGATAAAGAATATGAAGGGCTGAATTAAAGTAGCAGGGTAGGCTGCAAAACAGCAGAATGTGATCAGAAAAGTCAAAATGGCTACCAATGATGGTATGATGATCAAACCTCCACTTCTTTAATCACATTGTTGCAGATAAAATCTTGACTTTTTTTTAAACAATATTTTTGGATTCCATTTTAAAGTAGAAATTAATCTTTTACTTGCATTTATAGTTTGCAAAATTTGCTAAAAAAACCGGTTTTGGTGCTTTTAAAAACTTTTCAGAAGGTGCTGATTTTGTCTTTGGAATTCTGCTTAGAAGATTTTTTTATTTATTTTTTAAATAGCTTTAAAATCATTTGAGATTTTGGTTCTGACAATCTTGTTCCAACCAGCAATTTAATTTTTATTTTGTTCCTGAAAACTTTAAACCCAACATTATGGGAACATATTACAGAAGAGGAGGAGGTCTCGGAATAGTCTGATAGATTGCATTTCAATAAAATGCACAAGGGCCCCATAATCCACATTAATTTCATCTGTAGGCTGGAACTATGAAATGTGCTGGATATGCCTAAAAATCACAATGTTTTTTATTTTTATTTTTATTAGTTTTTAAAAACAAACATAAACAAACAAAACATAAAAATATCAAGCTATCTTCCATATGTGTACATACAGTGTGCCGGTTGGTTTACAAATTGTTTTGTGCTTTCATTTCGTAGTCTTCAATTACAATTGCATTGCATATAATCTTATATTGGAGCATTTCCCATTTTGTGGCACTTGGGTCTTGAACCTAGGCTGCCAGCTTTCCAGGTGACAAATTCAATGTCTTTAACTATTGAGTCATCGTGTCCCCTGTTCTATTACTTTAACCTTACAATAAAGATAATGTTTAGTATTCCTCATTTTGATTTCCTGGTCTGGACTAGCTTGAAGGACTGAGTTATACACACTTGCTTTAGCCCTATAATTAGAATCTGGATTTCAACAAAGAATACTTGCATTGTATTACTACATTATTGCATGACAGTGAGGACAATTGTGGAATGTCTTGCCTTCCAAAGTTTTGGGTGCTTCATCACTGGAGGTTTTTAAGAAGAGACTGGACAGTCACTTGTCTGAAATGGTATAGAGTCTCCTGCTTGTGCAGAGGGTTGGATTTAGAAGACCTCCAAGGTCCCTTCCAATTCTATTCTGATTGACAACATATTTAGCAGGACGCATATTGTAGTCTGAACCTACCATTTACTTTATTGCTGATATCCCTGCAAAGTGCAGGAATTTCTCTTTGCACAAGGATCACTTAGATGGGAAGGTAAAAGCATTCCATGCACCTTCAGTGTTTAATCATGCTGGCTACATGACCACAGAGATGTCTTCAGACAGCGCTGGCTCTTCGGCTTTGTAATGGAGATGAGCATTGACCCCTAGAGCCAGAAAGGACTAGCACATATGTGCAAGGGGAATCTTTACCTTTAAATACTACATGGCAGGTCATTTCTGTAACTGACAGTAAGAAGTGAACTAAGTTTTTGGAATCTGGAGTTAGATTTATTTTGAATTTCAATGTTGTACCCCAGTTTGATATTTTTGCCCTTAAAACAGGGGTCCCCAGCCACCGAGCCCCAAACCGGTACTGGTCCATGGATCATTTTCTACCGGGCCGCCAGTTTGCTGGGTGCCGCCATCTTGTTTTGATGAGAAAGTGCTTCCGGGTGAGCTTTTCTGGTTGGAAAGTGGCGTTTGGGTCCTGAAGGAATCCTCGTGCCTTAGTTTCATTGAGGGGGGGGCGGCTTCAAACAAAGAGCCGTCCCGATGACGGAGGAGATTAAGAAAGCACAAAAAAGGTACAAAGGAGGAGTTGAAGGTGGCGGGGAGAAGCGGGGGACAGCTGGCTGGCCGGTTGCTCGGCTCGCCTTGCCTTGTCATGTGTGCTGATGCCGGTACCGGGTCGCGGATCATTTTGTGATGCTGGTACCGGGCTGTGGCACAAAAAAGGTTGGGGGCCACTGCCTTAAAATGTGGAGAGGGCATCTTTTCTATATTAATTTTCTTCCTGCACTACTTATTTAGATTCCTACATAGAACTACTGCTAATGCTTTCCCATCACAGAAAAGAATAAAAAACCACTCACTCTTTGTAGCGCCAACAAAAGTTAATACATGCATTATTATCTGGTTCGCCTTTATAATGCTCAACTAAATGTTGAGTTGCTAATAGAAACTCATTCTCCAGTCTTACAGCAACATTTTAAGATGTTCCATTATCCTTTTCCATCACAATGATTTTACGTGGTTTTATTGTATCATTTTGACCTTGTATCACAATAGTTACAGCTTTCTTTTGTTTTATAATTGAAGTACATCATTGCATTGAAATCCAAAGTGAACTTATGAAAGTGGCTTTGTTTCCTGATCTCATTTCTTTTCCTATTCCATTGTTCTTTATGCTTTTCTGGTTCCAGGGCTATGGATCTGTAGATGAAGTATTATATTTTTTTATTGGTGCATCAAGGGAATGTACAAATCCCTCTCTTGCCATCACAATCATAGTCATTATCCTTAAATCATTTTGACTATCCTTGGATTTGTATTCATGTTTTGTTCCAGGAGGACTCTTTGAGTTCACCTAAATTTGTAGGTGAAGATTTAAGTGAAACCCTAATTTTTCATTTAAGAACATGCTCATCACCACTCCCCTTGAGGAAATACCAACAGCTTCCAAATTCTAACTCCCCCAATATTATAATTCAAGTGGAAAAAAATTGAGTTTTCTTCAAAATGCAGGTAAAACCAAAACCCAGAAAGAGGAACCAATTTTCTTTCCAAAGGAAAAAGAAGGCACATTCTAGAGTAGGCTGTGTTTTTCTTATTATTTTGCCTTTCTCTTTTTTCTTTCTTTTGTAAAATAAAAAATACAACTTTATTAAAGGGGCTGACACTTCAAAAAAAGTTAAAGAATGTTAACAGAGGAAAGGCCTTGAACACATTTAGGTCTTGTACTACAGAATGAGCACACACTTGGCATACACTTATCCACTAGAGAAATGCATTGTATTTCTTTTATATTTAAGTGATTCCAGTGATTCCATCTAAAACATAAATTAAGACATACATATTATATGCAAGACCTCTGTATTGTTGCCTTCATGAGGGTTTTTCATGATTCCCTTCTCTTTTGACTGTGAGTAAGCCAAGCCCAGACAGAAACAAACTTGCAGCGTTCCAGCAAACCTCCATTCCAATCAGTAACTCCGAGACAAACATATCTCAAAAGTACCTTTATTAGAATAGCACCTGGCACATCAGTGGAATCCCAAATCTAAAAGTTTTCAGGCTTCCCACAATTCCCCAAACTACAAATCCATCCACCCTTGGTTATCACATCACATGGCCCAACATGATCCGTCCAAAAGTAAGATCCTTATTTCATCCTGTGCCATACTAAATGACCTTGAACTAACAAAATAATTTTATTTTGTCTATTTAGAGCTACTTAATTGAAATCACCCCCCTTCCATTCTCCCAGGCTATGTGGCAGCGTGGAATATGGCTTCCAAAGCTGACACAAGCAGCATGACCCCTAAAATATAAGAGTAATTGTTTTTCCATTGTTTTCCAAGTTGCTCAGCTGAAGTAACTACTAGATGTTAAATTTCAAGTTATCACCCTGAACAATATGATAGTTCTGAATCAAGCCCCTCCCCCATTTAACTGAGGATGTCTTAGTTATCAATCATTGATAATTAAAAAAGAATAAGAATATTTATTACTTATCTAAGACTAAGACACAGAGTGGGTGAACTTCCAGAATAAGAGGCTACTTGATTTAGAAGGTCATGAATTAAGATTTGGATGATACAGTTATTTATGCTATGACAAGGTTAAAGTAAATGTTGATTTCATTAACTGCTTTTATTTTATTTATTTTTATTTGTTTGTCAAACATGTACAAGATAACAAGCATAAGTATGAACATAAACAAGAACAAAGGGAGTAAATACAGATAAATGGGGACAGTAAGACAGGGACGGTAGGCATGCTGGTGTGCTTATGCATGCCCCCTTTAAGGACCTCTTAGGACTGGGGTGAGGTCCACGGTAGACAGTTTGAGGTTGAAGCTGTGAGGGATTGATGTTATAACAATGGAGTCAGGTAGGGCATTCCAGGCATTGACCATTCTGTTGCTGAAGTCACATTTTCTGCAATTGAGTTTGGAGCAGTTTACCTTGAATTTGAATCGGTTGTTTGCCCATGTATTATTGTGATTGAGGCTGAAGAAGTCATTGACAGGTAAGATGTTGTAATAGACAAATTTGTGTACTATGCTTAGATTGGACCACAGGCAGTACAGTTCTTGATTGTCCAGGCCCAAAATTTTTACTGTGAGTGGACAAGTGGAATACTTTTCTCAAGAAATACTTTGTTAGATGTGCCATTCTAAGAGTTTGGAATAAATATAAAACATGGCTTTCTATGAAAATGCCTCTTTGCGTGTCCCCCCAGGAAGCTTTTTAAAGAAAAGAAATAGTGGCAAAGCTGGATTAATGGACTTATGGTAAAACAATATCTTTTAATATTGGTGATCCTATCTTCACGTCTAAGGAAAAGCTAGAATCAGGACATGTTTGCACTGGTTTAGATACTTACAACTGAAATAAAGATTTAAATTAGACAAAAAGAGTTATGGGTTTGACTTTGCTAAAAATGAATTGGAAATCCTACTGTGTGGTAGTGATGAACATATGATTGCTAAGGTCTATAACCTGTTACTGAATTTGAATTTGGAAAGTGAATATGTAAAGCAATATATGATTCATTGGGCAAGGAACTTTGGATATAATGGAAAGGTTGAACAATGGGAAAATATGTGGATGAAAGGTTTAAAATTTACAATAAGTTATAGTTTAAAATATTTTTTATAAGATGGTGTATCATTGGTATTTAATACTAGATAAGATATAAAGAATGTATAAAAGTATTTCAAATGAAAGTTGGAAATGCAAATGTAAGGAAGGGACTTTCTATCATTTATGGTAGACATGTGATAAAACAAAGAAATATTGGAGTAGGATTACAATTCTAATACAAAGTTCCAATTTTTTTCCAAGTCTTTTTCCATTAAGCCCCAAAGAAAAGTCTCTGGTTTTATCTTTAAAGTGAATATAAAGATAAAACCAGAGACTTTTCTTTGGGGCTTAATGGAAAAAGACTTGGAAAAAAATTGGAACTTTGATGTTATTATATATGTTGATGGCAGCTAGATGATTGGAAATAATGAACAAAAATGGAAGGACGTTTCCATCCTCACAATGGATGAATGGTTGCAAACACTGATGGAGTTAGCAGAGATGGTGTTGTGAACGAATAAAATACTCAAATAAAGTTTATCAAAAGCTTTAGAAAATAGCAGGGTTCTAGCCTTGCACTTTTGATTGGCCGATAATAGCGATATCGGATTGGTCCGTTCAGGAGAATCTGATTGGCTGTTAACGAGCCACTATCATTGGTTAAGGGGGTTAACACTCCACGTTTCCTATTGCTTACTAGAGCAGCAGTTTGCCTATAAAAGGGCTGCTATTGCTCTAGGGTTTTGCTCTGTTCAGAATATATAATATAGAGTTGAAGTTCACTGTTCACCGTCTCGTCTCCGTTCCTTGCACCCATGCGCAGAACTTAACACTGGCGACGAGGATGGGATGCGGAGACATCAGAAATCATGACCGGCGGCACCATACCACCCGCTCCATTCGACCCGGCAGAAGAAGACTGGGACTCATACATGGACTGGTTCCAGATGTTTCTGGAGACCAACAACTTGAAGGATGCCACTACTGGGAAAAAGAGAGCGGTATTCCTGACTCACTGTGGACCTGCCGTTTTCAAGATGGCCAAGGCACTGGTGAAACTGGCTGAGGTGAAATCCATGGACTGGGATGTCCTCGAGCCCCTCTTACGGGCCCACTATGCACCTATGTACCAATGCTTGTATGAAGACCTGAATTCTACCAGAGAGACCAGCGGAAAGGAGAAAGCGTTGCAGATTTCATCGCGGATCTCCAGAACCTGGGAGCCCTCTGTGGGTTTGCTGACCTCGAAGAAGCTCTCAGAGACCGAATAGTTCTGGGATTAGATGCACCGCATGTGCAGAGCAAGCTGATGGTGAAAGGCAACATCAGCCTTGGAGAAACCATCACTGACACTACTGCAGCAGAAGCAACCAGGAAGTCGGCTGCCCGAATGCACCGCACCAATGCCCCGCTCCGCCAACTTGCTGGTGAAACCTCACCTCGCCTTGAGGGACATGCAATGGCAACTCACCACGAGGACCTCGAATCGTCATCAGAAAGTGATGAGGAAGAAGTTAACCGGCTCCGGTCTGAACAAGACCAATGCCAGCAGCGTAACCAGAGACTGCAATATCATTGCGCAGGCTGTGGGGCAAACCACCCACGATCAGACTGCAAATTCCTTGATGCGCTCTGCCATATTTGTGGGAAGAGGGGCCACATCGGAAAGGTCTGTTGAAGCAAGATAGGAACCAGCCCATTTCAGAGGGGGACCAACTATTGCCAACCCACAGGAAATCATCCTGTGAATCGGGAACATTCGAACCACCAATGGAACAACCACTCCTACAGAAATAAACCACTAGCCCTTTCAACGAAACGAGAGGAGGCACACCAAACCATCATGATTGGTCATGCATCATCATTAGATGCAAAGAAAATCCGAGTGAAGTTCGCGATCGAGAACCAGCCCTGCGTGATGGAAGTTGATTCAGGATCGTCCCCCTTGATGGTTTCCTGGAAGACCCTGAAACAATTGATCCCTGCCGTCCGGCGGCAAGACCTCAGAACCCAAAGAATCATTCTCAAGGACTATCAAGGAAACTGAATTCCGGTCGTTGGATCAAGCCTGGTCCGGGTATCATTCAAAAATCATACTGCATCCTTACCATTGACCGTCGTCGACCGTGATCGGCCTAGTTTGTTAGGCCTTCAATGCTTCGCTGCACTTGGGATTGAGGTAGCTGGCATTCACCAGACCAGCAGCGATGATTGGGAGGAGGCCCTCGTCTAAGAATTCCAGGATGTTTTTGCAGACAAACTAGGAGAGTACAAGGGGACCCGGATATCATTTAACCTTAACCCTGAAGTGGCCCCCATCCGCCTTAAGCCTCGTCGAGTCCCTTTTGCCCTTAAACCAAAGATTCACGAGCAGCTCGATAAATTAATAGCCCAGGGTGTTTTAGAACGAACCGACCACGCTCCTTGGGAAACCCCAATCGTAACACCCATCAAACCTGAGGGATCGTTAAGGATTTGTGGGGACTACCGTGCCACCCTGAATCATGCCCTTCAACAGAGTGCTTACTCGGTACCAGTGGTACAACACCTCCTCCATTCCCTGGGGGGCGGAAAGGTCTTCGCTAAATTAGATTTAGCACAGGCGTACCAACAACTGCCTGTAGATAAACAAACAGCAGAGGCACAAACGATCGTTAAGCACCAAGGCACTTTTAAGTGCAACCAATTCCAATTCGGAGTTAGCATGGCCCCAGGGATCTTTCAGAGCTTGTTGGAGAGGCTGTTACAGGGAATAAAAGGGGTCGTACCATGCTTTGATGACATTTTAATTGCTGCCCCTAATAGAGAAATACTAAAAGAGCATCTGAGATTCGTTCTCCAGAAATTTAAAGACTCTGGCCTTAAAGTTAAAAAGAATAAATGTCAACTGTGTACAGATAAAGTAGAGTTCCTGGGGTACCTAATCGATAAACAAGGCATTTACCCCACCAGTAGCAAGTTAAGGGCAATCAAGAACGCCCCAAGACCCAGAAACAAGACTGATCTCCAAGCTTTCCTGGGGCTTATTAATTTTTACAACATCTTCCTGCCCCACAAAGCGACCGTAGCTGAGCCCATACTTCGGCTCCTCGATAAAAAAGCAACCTGGGTTTGGGGGTACCGAGAGGAGCACGTGTTCCGACAAGTGAAAAACCTATTAACTTCAGATGCTGTTTTAATGCAATATAACGAGACTTTGCCTTTAACAATCACATGTGATGCATCACCCTTTGGAGTAGGAGCCATTTTGAACCATGTGTTACCAAACAGTAGTGAAGCCCCTATTGCCTATTTTTCAAGAACTCTATCAAAGGCTGAACGTAACTATAGTCAAATCGATAAAGAGGCTCTTGCTGTTGTATCTGCTGTTAAACGGTTTCATGAATATGTTTATGGATGAGTTTTTACTATTGTTACTTACCACAAACCTTTGCTGGGGATTATAGTGGGAGACAAACCAACCCCCTATATATTATCATCTAGAATGACTCGCTGGTCGGAGTTTTTGGCTGCGTATAATTATAAGCTGCAGCACCGCCTGGGGAAAACCATTTCCCACGCTGACGCATTGAGCCGTGCACCACTTCTGGAAACTGTCGATGACCCAGATCCAACCCTTACAACGCTCCAGATTGAAACGCTGCATTCACCGCCGCTGACCGCTAGAGATATCGCAATTGAAACAAAATGGGATCCTATCTTAAAGCGGGTTCTTAGCTGGGTCGAACGAGGATGACCAGTAGATCAAACCCCTGACGTCTTCATTCCCTTCAAGAATCGACAAACGGAACTTTTTTCGCAAAAGGGCTGCATCCTGTGGGGGGATAGAGTCGTCATCCCAGAGCGGTTACAATGAGCGGTACTAAAGACGCTGCATGAGGGCCACCCCGGCATCGTGCGCATGAAAGCGCTCGCACGAAGCTACACGTGGTGGCCGGGCATCGACAAACAAATCGAAGCATGGGTAAAGACTTGTTATAAGTGC
Source organism: Hydrophis major (assembly GCA_033807585.1). Classification (NCBI taxonomy): domain Eukaryota; kingdom Metazoa; phylum Chordata; class Lepidosauria; order Squamata; family Elapidae; genus Hydrophis; species Hydrophis major. The sequence continues at coordinate 95,379,509 of CM066331.1, forward strand.
CAGGAGGTTAGCAATGCCCCACCAAAAGCAACTCCGACAGAATGGGAAACACCTCGGGGACCATGGTCCCGCATTCATATTGACTTTGCGGGACCTACTAAGGGACATACGTTCCTATTAACAGTGGATGCCTACTCAAACTGGCTCGAGATCCATGAAATGAAAAGTACTATAACCGAGTCTGTCATCCAGAAGTTGAACAGATTATTCATGACACATGGACTGCCAGACGTTCTGGTATCCGACAACGGACCCCAGTTTACCACACTTTATTTTGAACAATACTTAGCGGACTGTGGTATTCGCCATGCGCTAACTTCGCCAGTGCACCCTGCGGCTAATGGAAGGGCCGAGCGCATGGTACAGTTTGTTAAATAAACTCTCTACAAGGTGGACCATGGGGACATTGAAGATAAGATAAATAGAATACTCCTTCTCCAACACATCACTCCGCACAGCGTCACCAACAAGATCACCAACAAGACTCCAGCGGAACTATTGATGGGACACAAACTCCGCTCCCACCTTGACCGGCTTCACCCGTCTTACGAGCCAGAGAAACCCTGTGGATCTAGTGGAAAATGCCGTGAGTTCAAGATAGGCGACTTAATTTTTGCCAGAAACCTTTCTGGTGAACCATTGTGGATCGAGGCCACTGTTATTCAAGCCACTGGACCCAGGTCGTACCAGGTGAAAACCTGCGACGGAAAAATATGGAAATGCCATATTGATCAGCTTCGCTTGAGGCTACAACCTAGTTTCTGTGACTCTGGTAACTCCCAAACTGAGGGGGGAGGGGATGTCAAAGAAACCAAATTGAGATGGCGGAAAGCAGGAATGAAAGAAGTCAGCCATTGGGCGTGACAAGTGAAGAAAGATCAAGGATGGGGGTGGCCTCACCACAGAGGAACAACCCAACAGAGGCAAGCCCACAAGGGCCAGTGGACAACGATGAGAATGCTAGCAGCACCAAGTCATCCAATGAAGAACCACCATCACCCGACTTGCCCGAAAACGCCCCGCCAAAACAGGCTTACGGACAAGAACCGGTGGGACAGTGTAAATCCAATAGACAGTCGAAGCAACCTTCCTACCTCAGAGATTACATCACCGCACCCCCCAAACGGAACCCAGGGGAAGGGGTGTTGTGAACTAATAAAATACTCAAACAAAGTTTATCAAAGCTTAAGAAAATAGCAGGGTTCTAGCCTTGCACTTCTGATTGGTCGATAATAGCGATATCGAATTGGTCCATTCAGGAGAATCTGATTGGCTGTTAACGAGCCACTATCATTGGTTAAGGGGGTTAACACTCCACGTTTCCTATTGGTTACTAGAGCAGCAACTTGCCTATAAAAGGGCTGCTGTTGCTCTAGGGTTTTGCTCTGTTCAGAATGTATAATAAAGAGTTGAAGTTCAATGTTCACCGTCTCGTCTCCATTCCTTGCGTCCATGCGCAGAACTTAACAGATGACTAAATTGACTGCTTTGATAAATGAAAAAAAACACACCACAAGTACTTTTGTTTCTACTTGGGAACTGCTTCTGGACTTTATGCTTGAGTTAGAAAAAAAATGAAACTTTGATTTTGGGTTTTACTGATTAGATAGATCTGTTGTTATAGAAATGCCTAGTTTATACCACAACATAAAAGTAAAAAAGTTAAGCTTAGATGTTATGGTTTTATTTTACTGCACCAGAAGGAGTCAGAAGTCAAAGCCTTTTCTTTCTTTTTTTCTTTTTCTCTACCCTTTTCTCTTCCGTCCCCTATTTTTCCAACTATTTGCTTTTGTATTTTGTATTATAAACTAATAAAAAGGATTGACATGAGAAGTTATGTTAGAAATAAGAAAATTCAAAAATGAAATCTGGGTGAAGAGAATAATAGAGTAGAGCATTAAGAAGATAGTTGCTCTATAGACATTTGCTATCTTGATGTAATCCTTCTGTAAATATATTTTCTAATGCATTTACTCATTGTTAAACATGTACCTGCAATCAATTACATCCTTCTGTATCAAGTAATGCCACCCCTATCTCCTCCAGGAATTGGTACATATCTCAAACTGTCAAGGCAATTCACATACACATTTGACAAAAAACTCGAGTGTTCAATGAGGAGGACAATAGGAGAAGAGATAATAAAAGATAACCATTGCCCTAACTTTCTTTAATCAATTGAAGTTAGATTTTGTTTTTCAAAGCATCAGCTTAAGTTTACCAGACTTTTACTTCGCATAGGTGAATATGTTAGAGATGCATATAATCATTACGTTTTTCTAAGAAGATGTGCTGAATGTAACATTGATATGTAACAAGTGTGGTATTAGGAATAGATATGTCTTTGTTCTCAGACTGTTAAAAAGAGGCCCTGCTGAAGGGACATTCCTTAACGCCAAGTAAGATAGGGAAAAGCCATGTTGGCAAAATATGTGATGGGTGGTCATTGGGAGGTGTTGAAGGAAGTGATGTGGTCTCCCTAAGGTGTTTCGGATTAGCTGTGCTCAGTCACTGGGTCGATATAGGAGGGGCATGGGAGCGTAGAGATTGAGAAACTATAAAATGTGAGGTATTGAAATCTTAAGATGTGGTTCTCGAGTCAAACTTCATGTTGAGGTCAGCTGAGATCCTATTGCTCTTTGCAAACAGCTTCACAAATAAAATCTCTGTGTTTTCACCAATCCAAGTTTTTTGTTATTTGGATTCATTTCCAACAGTTATAACCATGAAAAATATCATAATTTTGAATCAAACTCCTCCACCATTTAATTGAGCATGACTTAGTTATCATTCATTGATACTTAAAAACTAAGAATAAGACACAGCATGCCACTGAAGCCTACAATAAAACACAGATGGCAAAAAGGAAAACAAACCTAGCATCAAACTAAAAATAGTTCCCACTTGTGAAAAATAGATTTCCTTGAGAAAGATGTTGCATAATCTGAGGACATCCAAAGGCCATATTGTTGTGTATGTACCATAGTTAATAAAGTATGAGCTTGAGGTAAAGTGCAGGGTTCTGGCCCTGCACTTCAGATTGGCTGTTAGGCGGCCAGATCGGATTGGTTAGTTCTTAGGAATCCGATTGGCCCTTAACAGAGGATTATTATTGGTTTAAGTGCTAGCGTTCATAGCTCGCTATTGGACAATTCTCACAAAGCTTGACTATATAAGGCAGGGTTCACTGTTATTGTTTTGAGAAGTCACTATGCAATAAAGAGCTGAAAGTTCACATTCAAAGACTGTCTCCATTTACTCCAACCCATGTCCAAGTACCTAACACTGGCGACGAGGATGGGATTTGGAGACGTCTGAACCTAAGAAGTCAGGAAGCAATACCGAGCATGTGAAAGATGACGCCAACAATGGAACCATGTCCAGCAGCATCGTACCACCCGCTCCGTTCGATCCAAACCAAGAGGATTGGGAATCCTACATGGATCGCTTCCAAATGTTTCTTGAGGCGAATAATTTGAAGGACACCACACCAGCAAAAAAGCGGGCACTGTTCCTGACGCACTGCGGCCCAGCTGTTTTTAAAATGGCAAAAGCACTCACCAAACCTCGAGAAGTGAAAGCCATGAGCTGGGACAACCTCGAACCCATCCTGAGAGACCATTACGCACCAACCGTGCCTACACTCATGAGACGCCATGAGTTTTATCAGAGCAACCAGCGAAAAGGAGAGAGCATGGCCGATTTCGTGGCGGACATCCGGAATTTAGGGGGCCTCTGCGGGTTCTCCGATTTAGAAGAAGCACTAAGAGATCGAGTAATTCTGGGATTAGGTGCACTAGGCGTGCAGAGCAAGCTGATGGCGAAAGGCAACATCAGCCTTGCTGACGCGATTGCCGAAGCCACGGCTGTGGAGGCGACCAAAAAGTTGGCTGCACAATTACGGCGAAGCCGCACTTTGGCAACACAACCGACCGGCGAAATCTCACCCAACTCAGAAGGGCAGCTTCTAACGACGCACCACGAGGACCTCTCTTTGTCGTCAGACAGCAACGAAGAAGGGGTCCATCGACTGCGGTCCGACCGGGATCCTCGCCCTAAGCCCTTACGCCCTTGCGCTGGCTGTGGAGCAAACCATGCCAGGGCCGAATGCAAATTCCGCGACGCACTCTGCCATGAGTGCGGGAAATGAGGCCACATCAGCCGGGTCTGCCGCAGCTTACCAGGACCCAGCCAGGCCTCAAAAGGGGCCAACTATCGCCAATCGACAGGAAACCGTCAGCCGGGTCTGCCGCAGCTTACCAGGACCCAGCCAGGCCTCAAAAGGGGCCAACTATCACCAATCGACAGGAAACCGTCCTGTAAGGCGAGAACCAGTAAACCACTCCTACAGAAATCGAGCTTTGCAAAAAGAAGAGGCTCACCATACTATCACTATAGGTCACACCTCAGTTTTGGACACTAAGAAAATTCGAGTCACGGTAGCCATCGAGAACCAGCCTTGCCACATGGAGGTCGACTCGGGATCGTCCGTCTCGATGGTGTCTTGGAAGACACTCAAGCAACTTATCCCCACAATCCAACGCCAAGACCTCCAATTTCAATGCCTCATCTTCAAGGACTACCAAGGAAATCGAATCCCTGTGGTCGGATCCTGCTGAGTCCGAGTCTTCTTCAAAAAGCATACAGTGTACTTACCTCTAACGATCATCGACAGAGATAGGCCTAGTCTATTAGCCTCCAATGGTTCACGCCACTAGTCATCAAAGTGGCCGGCGTGAACCAGTGGTTGTGAGTGGGAGGAAGACCTTGTTTCTGAGTTCAGCGACGTCTTCGCGGACCGTTTAGGCGAGTATAAGGGGACCCCAATCTCATTTAGTTTAGATCCAAAAGTAGCCCCAATTCGTTTGAAGCCCCGTCGAGTTCCATTCGCTCTTAAAGCTAAGATCGACGAACAACTCGACAAGCTAATTGCTCAAGGGGTGTTGAAGCCCATCGATCACTCTCATGGGAACTAAGCCCCTGTTGCATACTTTTTGAAGACTCTCTCACATGCAGAGCGGAACTATGGACAAATTGATAAAGAAGCTCTGGCAATAGTTTCAGCTGTAAAGAAATTTCATGAATATGTGTATGGAAGGACATTCACCATTATAACTGGCCACAAACCGTTGCTAGGGATAATAGCCGGGGACAAGCCAACCCCCTACATATTATCCCCTAGAATGACCCGATGGTCAGAATTCCTCGGTGCTTATAATTATCTCCTTCAATATCGACCAGGGAAAGCCATTCCCCACACCGATGCATTAAGTCGAGCACCGCTTCCAGAGACTCTTGACGATCCGGCACCAATGGCAACCACGTTGCAGATCGAAACACTCAACTCGCCGCCTATGACCGCCCGAGACATCGCGAGAGAAACCAAACGAGACCACACCCTAGTTTGAGTCCTAGGCTGGGTAGAATGCGGATGGCCATTGGACCAAGTCCCAGATGACTTCGCTCCGTTTAAAGCAAGACAGACTGAACTTTTTTCACAAAAAGGCTGTGTCATCTGGGGCGATAGAGTCGTTGTCCCAGAACAACTTCGGAAGACGCTACTACAAATCCTGCACGAGGGCCACCCCGGCATTGTGCGGATGAAAGCACTTGCACGAAGCTACGCATGGTGGCCAGGCATGGACCGGCAAATCGAGCAGTGGGTCAAAGCGTGTACCAATTGCCAACAAGCCAGCAATGCCCCACCAAAAGCCATGCCTACTGAATGGGAGACGCCACGTGGACCCTGGTCCAGAATCCACCTGGATTTCGCAGGGCCAACCAAAGGATATACCTTCCTGCTGACAGTCGACGCATACTCCAATTGGTTAGAAATTCATAGTATGACGGCCACAATTTCTGAGGCAGTGATTAAGATCCTAAATAGACTCTTTGCAACCCATGGATTGCCTGACGTCCTGGTGTCCGATAACGGGCCACAGTTCATGGCATTGATGTTCGAGCAGTACCTCGCTGACCACGGCATCCGCCATGCGCTCACCTCGCCTGCGCACCCTGCGACCAATGGCCGAGCGGAACGCATGGTCCAATTTGTTAAAAAGACTTTGCAAAAAATGGACTATGACAACATCGATGACAAAGTCAACCAAATTCTCTTTTTGCAATACATAACTCCACATAGCGTCACTGGCAGAACTCCCGCAGAACTACTGATGGGACAAAGACTCCGTTCCCACCTCAACCGGTTGCACCCTGCCTACGAACCGGAAAAGCCAATAGGATCCAGTGGCTGCTGTTGCACTTTCCAGTTAGGAGACTGCGTTTACGCACGGAACTTATCAGGCGACCGGTTATGGATAGAGGCAACGGTAGTGCGAGTGACCGGCCCCAAATCCTATGTAGTAAAATGCTGTGACAATAGACTGTGGAAACGGCATATCGACCAATTACGGTCACGACTCACAACGGCCAGTCAACACCTCCCTCATGACCAAACCGAGGGGGGGGAGGTACAGAAGAAGATGACGTTCCAGGGAACCTGCTCGAAGGGAGCGACGAATCAAGTGAGACTCAGGAAATGGAGCAGGAAGGAGAATCGTTTGCACCGCAAGAAATTGCACCTGAGCAAGAAGCAGAGACACTGCCAAACAACAATCTACCTCAACAGGATTGCAATCAACCAGTCCAACGAAAATCCGAAAGACTTAAAAGACAACCGTCCTATTTAAAGGACTATATAACTACACTGTAATTAAGAATCCAGGGGGAAGGGGTGTTGTGTATATACCATAGTTAATAAAGTATGAGCTTGAGGTAAAGTGCAGGGTTCTGGCCCTGCACTTCTGATTGGCTGTTAGGCGGCCAGATCGGATTGGTTAGTTCTTAGGAATCCAATTGGCCCTTAACAGAGGATTATTATTGGTTTAAAGTGCTAGCGTTCATAGCTCGCTATTGGACAATTCTCACAAAGGTTGCCTATATAAGGCAGGGTTCACTGTTATTGTTTTGAGAAGTCACTATGCAATAAAGAGCTGAAAGTTCACATTCAAAGACTGTCTCCATTTACTCCAACCCATGTCCAAGTACCTAACACATATCTTCTCTTGGGATTGTCAGTCTAGCCTGGTAGAAAGAGAGAGAGAGAGAGTACAGAAAGCATCACTATAGACTTGCAACATTATATATTTATGAATTACTTTGCTGATATCCAGCTTAATGCTAGTGAGACCCAGTCCCACTAGTCTGTTCATTTTATAGGAATTTATAAGAATGTCTTGAATATAGTTTGTCTTTGGTTGTTTCTTCTTCTTCTTCTTCTTCTTCTTCTTCTTCTTCTTCTTCTTCTTCTTCTTCTTCTTCTTCTTCTTCTTCTTCTTCTTCTTCTTCTTCTTCTTCTTCTTCTTCTTCTTCTTCTCCTTCTCCTCCTCCTCCTCCTCCTCCTCCTCCTCCTCCTCCTCCTCCTCCATCACCATCACCTCCACTCCTCTCCCCTTCTTCCAATGCATGCATTTGAGTCAACAAGCCGGAAAGCAGATTCATTTTCAAGCTCAGTTTATTTCCTGATTGTGTTTGCTGTTACTTTGGCCATAAATAGTGTTTCCCTTTTATTAGAAATACCAGCAAGAATGGAGGAATGGACAATGCAAAGTTTCAAAGCAATAAAAAAATTAGCAACCTGCATTATTACCAATCTCAGGAGGGAAGCGTGCAAATACTACAGGGGAAACCTTCAGGCTTTAAAAATGATTAAAATTTGGACCACATCCCATTCAGGCAACAAACAAAAATCTTGTAATTGCCCATGTGACTAGCATAGTCTTTTGATCTTCCCTCCAATAAAATACCGACTGCTGCTCAAGTCCCCAAAACTGCTCAAGTTAACATCTATTATTAACTTTGGGTGAGTTAGGTGTTCTTCTGTGACTTCTATGCTAAAAGGAAAATCAGAAGCCAAGAATTGTGCGATTGGAGTAGATTAATTAATCTGTGTGATCAAAATATCAGTTTATTATTCATGATTGGGAAAACACATCTAAACATGTTCCCAGTGTCAAGTAATATTGTGTTTTTATCTCTTGTTTTGTTTTACAACAATATTAACAATAGTTTGACTTCAGGCCTTGGCTAGGTGATATAATTCATTTAGATCACATAGTTCTTCTAGCATGAGAATGTGTTGTATGTTTTGTCACACTGTGTATATCAGAGGTCTCCAAACTTGGCAACTTTAAGACTAAAGCATAGCTAGCTGTAGAATTCTGGGAGTTGGTCTACAAGTCTTAAAGTTGCCAAATTTGGGGACTCCTGATCAGAGGTGGTATTCAGCAGGTTCTGACCAGTTCTGGAGAACCAGTAGTGGAAATTTTGAGTAGTTCAAAGAACCGGCAAATACCACCTCTGACTGGCCCCGCTCCCATCTATTCTCAGCCTCCCAAGTCCCAGCTGATCGGCTGGGTCTTGTTTTGTTGCCCTGCCCAGGAGAACGGAGCTGGAAAGCAGGTTAGCGGGGTGGGGAGGGAATGCGGATTTTGCAATATCCATCCCCCAAGAGTGGGTAGAGAATGGGGTTTTGTAGTAACCTTTCCCTGCCATGCCCACCAAGCCACGCCCACAGAACTGGTAATAAAATTTTTTGAATCCCATCACTGCCCCTGATGTATATAGTGTCTACAGATTTGACTGATCAACTGTTATAAAATCAAAGAAAGACCAACCTCGGTATCTTAATTCTATGGCTTGCCATGACTTTCCTATTAATTGGCTGTATATTTCCTTTGTTGTTAGGATCAGTCCTATAGAAATCTAATATAGAAATAAGGAGAAATTTCCTCACATTTAGAATGATCAACTAGTGGAACGGTTTTCCTGCAGAGATTGTGGGTGCTCCTTCACTGGAGGTTTTTAAGCAGAGATTGGACAGCCATTTGCAAAAGGGTCTTTTGCTTGGGCAGAGGGTTGCACTAGAGCTATGATGGTGAACCACAGGTAGCACACAGAGCCCTTTCTGCAGGTACGCAAGCCGTCAGCTACATCGTGCATGCACGTGCATCTCCCACCAGCCAGCTGATTTTCGGGTCTCTGCTATGCATATACGGGGGTGGGCGCATGCTGGAGACACATGCACATGTGCGGGGGGGGGGGAACGGACTGCAGGGTTTTTTTTTTTTCTAAGCCAGTCCTTGAGTATTGAAGATTTGTCCTGAAATGAATACAAACTCCAGTGGAACTTGGAGCCCAACAGGTTTGTGCATGGGCGGGGGGAGCACAGGGGGTGCGTGAGCCCAAAATAATAGGCCCAAAACAGGGCAGGAGGGTCATGTGTGCATGCACAGTGGATAGGGGAGCGCACACATGTGGGGAAGCGCACACATGGGGGAAGCGGAAGGTCACACACACACACATGTGCAGGGGAGTGGGGCGAGCAGGAGGGGTTGTTATGATATGTACAGAAGAACCCTTGAGTAACAAGGATATGCACATGGAAACGTTAATGAGAGTAGTTATGAATAATTAGTCAGCTATACACAGATACACTAAATTGAATTAAAGTTTACTTTAAGAAATAGCACAGTCCAATAAATGGTCCAGGTCATATACGTTTAATAGTCCAAAGAATATCCAATTACAAAGTCTTCTTACTGGTTGCCTTTGTCATTTACAGTAAACAAAGATATCAAAGAATAACCACAGCTTAGCTAGCAATAGAATGTCAGAGAGACAGAATGTCAGAGAGAGAGCAAGCTATGATCTCTCTAGCTCCCTCTTATGGCAACTTGCAATACAATCAACCAATCAGAATATAGCACAAATCAATACAGCGATCTTGTCTTAAAGCTACAAATATACATTGTTGGTTTATATATTGCCAACCCAACTAATTGGTGGATAGATTCCTAACAGGGGTCATGCACGCATTGCACTATGGGTGCAGGCATGCACGCATGTTGTTGCGCACACATCGTACACTTTTGGCATGCGACGACAAAAAGGTTAGCCATCACTGGACTAGAAGATCTCCAAAGTCCCTTCCCACTGCGTTTTTCTGTTAATCCCTACGTAAGTGGTTAATGAGTTCTCTTTGTGACCCTATAAAAGGGATTTTGGGATGAGCCCAATGCATGCATAGTGAGGAGGCTAAAAATAATTGCTAGAGCACCTGCCTTGAATGGGAAAGGCCTCCTAGTTCAGTTCATTATGTCTCTTTAGAATATCTCTAGGTTCAATTCATTATACCTATATTTGGAATAGTCTTTTTCAAAGTTGGCAGTTTTAAAAGGTGTGGACTTCCAACTCTCAGAATTTCCCAGAATCTTCCAGACTTCTGGGAGATGAAGCCCACACCTCTTAAGGTGGCCATGTTTGCAAAACACTGATTCAGCTGGATTGTGCAACATCAGATGATCAGGAACTCTTGCAGTGGTGGGATTCAAATTTTTTTACTACTGGCACTGTGGGCGTGGCTTGGTGGGCGTGGCAGGGGAAGGAACTGCAAAATCTCCATTCCTTCCCCACTCCACTAACCTGCTTTCCAGCTCCATTCTCCTGTGCAGGGCAACAAAAGAATCAGCCAATCTGCTGGAACTCAGGAGGCAGAGAATAGAGGGCCAGTCAGAGGTGGTAGGGTGGCAGGGCCAGTCAGAGGTGGTATTTGCCAGTTCTCCAAACTACTCAAAACTTCTGCTACCAGTTCTCCAGAACTGGTCAGAATCTGCTGAATACCACCTCTGAACCTTTGGCTGAAATCGGCTTCTTGTTACCAATCATGATAGGTAAGAATAGGCTAAACAGACAAATGTTTTCCCATGTTTAACATCTCTAGAAGTGGAAGGATAGGTAGAAGAGGAAGAAACCTGGACTGGATAATATGTTAAGAGAATTACTTATGGCCTTCTATGGCTGCTGCTGATTTCCATTTCTGGGCCACACCGAGGAATTCTCCTTTTAAAATGAAAGTAAACAAAGAGAATTGCACCTTGTACAATTTCAGAACAGTCAACAGAATCTTAAGATTCGTTCCACTGTTCTCTTTCTATATGGTTTAATTATAGCCCTGTGTGCAGCTGGAGTTTTTGTAGGCCATTGACAAATGTTGTTTCATTCCAGGGAATAGGAAAGAGGTCAATGGCATTCCCAGGAGATTTGACAGGCTTTTTGACTTGCATGATATATTGTGACCACGAGTGCCTTTATTCCTTGAAAAAAGCTGTTGAGGTAGAGGATAATGCAAGATTGCAAACAAGGACTCAGCCCTAATACACGTCTATGATGTCTTCGCTGCACTAGAGCAAATTAAGCTGTTCTACAAAACAGTCATTTTTTTTTCTGCCCATATTGAGCTTTCCTGAGAATCATGGACATTTGACTTTATAGATTTTACCACAAATGTAAGAATCCATGGAATGAAGTAAAAGCAGAGTGATTTCAGAGGCATAGTTCATGCACTTTCTTTGGCAAATTTAGCTTGTTCTGGGAAGTTATTTTTGACTTCCCAGCCTAGCCTGCAGACCTGATACTGCTTGATGGTCTCTCATACACTTAGTATATCTTACTGTGGACTTTTTGACTACAACCAAGATAATCCAGGTCTATTTCAGTACTCAGTTTTAATCCTTTTGCAAAAAGGCTTGACTCTATTGAACTAAATGGGAGCGTATATGTTGTGTATGTACCATAGTTAATAATGAGCTTGAGGTAAAGTGCAGGGTTCTGGCCCTGCACTTCTGATTGGCTGTTAGGCGGCCAGATCGGATTGGTTAATTCTGAGGAATCCGATTGGCCCTTAACAGAGGATTATTATTGGTTTAAAGAGCTAGCGTTCATAGCTCGCTATTGGACAATTCTCACAAGGGTTGCCTATATAAGGCAGGTTTCACTGTTATTGTTTGGAGAAGTCACTATGCAATAAAGAGCTGAAAGTTCACATTCAAAGACTGTCTCCATTTACTCCAACCCATGTCCAAGTACTTAACAGTAGAGATGGTGGTTGGATCTCAGGATTGTTTTTTTTTCTTCCTTACCCTCCTTTTAGTCAGGGATAGACAATATAAGGCCCATGGTCATTTGGTGTCCATCTCTGCCCCATCTTCTAAAAGATTCTCTGAATTAAAGACAAGCATGAAATAAGAACTAAGATATGGTAAAACCCAACACCCAGATTTAGTGTGATGTTAATTTGTAGAAGATGACTTTACGTCCTACAAAAGCCTCACTGATGTAGTAGTGAACATCCTACGGAGCCTGTTTGGCTTCAGGTAAATGGACATTTTGTGACTGACCGTTCCTATTGTGCATATTGCTGGATAAACAAGACTCTCATGACAGCGATTTTTGTGGCTGTTCATGTGCTCTAAATCCCCAAAATGGTGGCTCACACCACTCCCAGTCTATGGGACAGTGTGCTCAGATGAAAAAAAAAATGTATTCCCGAGACACCATTGATGCATCTGATAATCCATGTCCTTCCTCTACAGATTAAGACAAAGAAATGAGCTGACATCTTGAATTCAACTGTAGCATTATCTGAAATATCTGTATTATTTCAAGGGCTTCTCTGTGAGAGTTAGGGCAGGTTTTTTTTTTTTTTTCCCCGAGAGCTTTAGTGAAGGAAAATATATATTTTCAGAAGTGATATTCTGAAGAAGAAAATTAAGCAATTGCTGAAGTTTAAGCATTCAATGTGACGATTTAGATGAAATCTGCAAAAAAGAGGTAGAAATATTGATGAGGATTTATCTTTTCCAACATCAACAAAAACAATTTAGAAAGTGTTATGGATTCAGGCATGGGTAGAATGAATGGAGACAGTCTTAGTTGGTGAACTTTCAACTCTTTATTGCATAGTGACTTCTAACTTGTATAACAACAACTCTGCCTTATATAGGCAATTCTAATGTGAAATAACCAATAGGGAGCTGTAAAACGCTAGCTCCAGAACCAATAAGAGTCCTTCGTTAAGGGCCAATCAGATTCTCAGAACCCAACCAATCTGATCTAGCCGCTTAACACCCAATCAGAAGTGCAGGGCCAGAACCCTGCACTTTACCCCAAGCTTGCCTTTATTCAACTATTTACATACCTAACACCCCTTCCCCCTGGCTCCACAATTAATTTGTGACTATGTAGTCCTTTAAATAGGACAGTTGTCTCTTGGGTCTGTCAGATTTTCTTTGGACTGGCTGTGTGCAGTCCCGTTGAAGTAGGGTGTTGTTTTGTAGTGGCTCGGCTTCTCGTTCTGGTGTGATTTCCCTTGGAGTCTACGATTCTTCTTCCTGCTCCATTTCCTGGGTTTCACTTGATTCATCGCTTTCTTGGAACAGGTTTCCTGGCATGTCGTCTTCTTCTCTTCCTCCCCCCCCCTCAGTTTGGTCGTTGGGAAGTTGTTGGCTGGCCGTTATGAGTCATGACCATAATTGGTCAATATGTCTTTTCCATAGTCTCTCATCAATACATTTTAAAATATAGGATCTGGGCCCAGTCTCACGTATTACCGTTGCTTCAATCCAAACTGGGTCGCCCGATAAATTTCTTGCATAAACGGGGTCGCCTACCTTGAAGGTACGGTAGCGTCCGCTGGATCCTGGAGGCTTCTCTGACTCGTAAGCAGGGTGCAGTCGGTCGAGGCGGAAACGGAGTTTTCGCCCCATGAGAAGTTCAGTGGGAGTTCTGCCGGTTTCGTTGTGCGGAGTGATGTGTTGTAGAAGTAGGATGCGGTTTATTTTTTCATCAAGATTATCATAGTCCACCTTTTGTAAAGTCTTTTTTACAAATTGTACCCTGCGTTCCGCTCGGCCTTTGGTAGCAGGATGCGCCGGCGAGGTGAGCACATGGCGGATGCCATTATCAGCAAGGTACTGTTCAAATATTAGCGCTGTAAACTGTGGTCCGTTATCGGACACCAGGACGTCCGGCAATCCATCAGTTGCAAAGAGTCTATTGAGGACTTTAATGACTGCCTCGGAGGTTGTATTGGCCATTCGATGAATTTCTAACCAATTAGAGTATGCATCGACAGTCAACAGCAATGTCTGTCCTTTGATCGGCCCTGCGAAATCCAGGTGGATTCTGGACTAGGGTCCACGTGGCGTCTCCCATTCGGTCGGTGCAGCTTTTGGCAGTGCGTTGCTGGTTTGTTGGCACTTGGTGCAGGCCTTGACCCATTGCTCGATGTGTCGGTCCATGCCTGGCCACCAAGCATAGCTCCGTGTGAGTGCCTTCATTTGCAAGATCCCGGGATGTCGATCGTGCAAGATTTGTAACAGCGTCTTTTGGAGTCGTTCTGGGACAACGACTCTATCGCCCCAGATGACACAGCCTTTTTGTGAAAAAAGTTCAGTCTGTCTTGTTTTAAATGGCGCGAAGTCATCTGGGATCTGGTCCAATGGCCATCCACGCTCTACCCAGCCTAGGACTCGAGCTAGGGTGTGGTCTTGTCTGGTCTCCCTCGCGATATCTCGAGCGGTCATAGGAGGCGAGTTGAGTGTTTCGATTTGTAACGCCGATACTGTTGGTGCCGGATTGTCGAGGGTCTCTGGTAGTGGTGCTCTGCTGAATGCATCGGCATGGGGAATGGCTTTCCCCGGTCGATGTAACAATCGATAATTATAAGCAGCTAGAAACTCTGACCATCGAGTCATTCTTGGGGACAATATATAGGGGGTTGGTTTGTCCCCAGCGATTATCCCCAGTAAAGGTTTGTGGTCAGTTACAATTGTAAATGTCCTTCCATATACATACTCATGGAATTTTTTTACGGCTGACACAATTGCAAGAGCCTCCTTGTCTATTTGTCCATAGTTACATTCTGCCTGGGAGAGAGTCTTCGAAAAGTATGCAACGGGAGCCTCATTTCCATTAGGTAGCACATGGCTATTTTGCGCCCACCCCAAACGGTGAGGCATCACAAGTTATAACCAATGGTAATGTTTCATTATATTGCATAAGTACAGAATCAGATGTAAGTAAATCTTTTACATTTCTAAACGCTTTTTCTTCTCGGTAACCCCAAACCCACAATGCTTTCTTATCTCATAACCAGTGTAATGGTTCAGCCACAGTCGCCTTATGCGGTAAAAACACATTGTAGAAATTGATAAGGCCTAAAAATGCTTGAAGATCAGTTTTGTTATGAGGTCTGGGAGCATTTCTAAACACCCTTAATTTACTCTCAGTTGGGTGAATACCCTGACTATCAATGCAATAACCTAGAAATTCAACACTGTCGGTATACAGATGACATTTATCCCTTTTTACTTTCAATCCCGCTTCTTGGAATTTTTTAAGAACACATTTTAAACGATTCTGCAGAATCTTTTTACTAGGGGCTGCAATCAATACGTCATCAAAATACGGAACCACGCCCTTGATTCCCTGCAACAATCGTTCCATTAAACTTTGGAATATTCCCGGGGCTACACTTACCCCGAATTGCAATCGGGTACATTTAAAAGCACCTCTGTGCGTTACTATCGTTTGAGCTTGGGCTGTTTTATCATCCACGGGCAATTGTTGATAGGCTTGAGCTAAATCTAACTTAGCAAAAACCTTTCCACCTCCCAGAGAATGAAGGAGGTGCTGCACCACCGGCACTGGATACGCGTTCTGCTGGAGAGCGTGGTTTAGAGTGGCCCGGTAGTCCCCACAGATTCGGATTGACCCATCTGGTTTAATGGGGGTTACAATAGGAGTTTCCCATGGAGAATGATCAATGGGTTGCAGTACCCCTTGTTTAATTAGTTTGTCAAGTTGTTCATCTATCTTGGCCTTAAGGGCGAATGGAACTCGACGGGGCTTTAAACGGATTGGGGCGACCTTAGGGTCAAGGCTGAATGAAATTGGGGTCCCCTTATACTCGCCCAGACGATCTGCGAAGACATCGCTGAATTCAGACATAAGATCCTCCTCCCACTCGCAATCACCGACTCGGTTCACGCCGGCTACTTCGATGCCGAGTGGCGCAAACCATTGGAGGACCAACAAACTAGCCCTGTCCCTATCGATGATCGTTAGAGGTAAGTATGCTGTATGCTTTTTAAACGAGACGCGGACTCGACAAGACCCGACCACAGGGATCTGATTCCCTTGGTAATCTTCAAGGATAAGGCGTTGCATTCGAAGGTCTTGGCGTTGGATGGTAGGAATGAGCTGCTTTAATGTCTTCCACGACACCATCGAGAGGGACGATCCCGAATCGACCTCCATGTGGCAGGGTTGGTTCTCTATGGCTACTGTAACTCGAATCTTCTTAGCGTCCATGGCCGAGGCGTGACCTATAGTGATAGTACGGTGAGCCTCTTCTTTCTGCAACGCTCGATATCTGTAGGAGTGGTTTGCTGGGTCTCGCCTTACAGGACGGTTTCCTGCCGATTGGCAAAAGTTGGTTCCCTTTGAGGCCGGGCTTGGTCCCGGTAAACTGCAACAGACTCGACCGATGTGGCCTCATTTCCCGCACTCATGGCAGAGTGTGTCACAGAATTTGCAGTCTGCCCTGGGATGGTCTGCCCCGCAGCCAGCGCAAAGGCGTGAGGTTTTAGGACGAGGATCCCGGTCGGACCGCAGTCAATGGACCCCTTCTTCGTCGCTGTCTGACGACGAAGAGAGGTCCTCGTAGTGCGTTGTCGCCAACTGCCCTTCTGAGCTGGGTGAGATGTCGCCTGTCGGTGGATTTGTTGGATTTCGGCTTTGCCATAGCTGCGCCGCGGACTTTTTGGTTGCCTCAGCGGCAGTGGCTTCGGCGATGGCGTCAACAAGGCCGATGTTGCCCTTCACCATCAGCTTGCTCTGCACGTTTAGTGCATCTAATCCCAGAATTAGGCGGTCTCTCAATGCTTCATCTAAGTCTGCGAACCCGCAGAGGCCTCCCAAGTGTCGGAGGTCTGCCATGAAGTCAGTCACACTCTCTCCTTTTCGTTGGCTTCGTTGATAGAACTCGTGGCGTCTCATGAGTGTGGGTACGGTTGGCGCGTAATAGTCTCTCAGGAGAGGTTCAAGGTCGTCCCAGCTTATTGCTTTCACTTTTCGAGGCTTCGCGAGTGCTTTTGCCATTTTAAAGACAGACGGGCCGCAGTACGTCAGGAACAGCGCCCGCTTCTTGGCTGGTGTGGCGTCCTTCAGGTTGTTAGTTTCGAGGAACATCTGAAAGCGATCCATGTAGGATTCCCAATCCTCTTGGTTTGGATCGAACGGAGCGGGTGGTACGATGCCGCCGGACATGGCTTCCGTTGGTGGTGCCGTTTTTTACATGTGCTCTGTTTTTCTTCCAAGTTCCTTAAGATCAGATGTCTCCAAATCCCACCCTCGTCGCCAGTGTTATGGATTCAGGCATGGGTAGAATGAATGGAGACAGTCTTAGTTGGTGAACTTTCAACTCTTTATTGAATAGTGACTTCTAACTTGTATAACAACAACTCTGCCTTATATAGGCAATTCTAATGTGAAATAACCAATAGGGAGCTGTAAAACGCTAGCTCCAGAACCAATAAGAGTCCTTTGTTAAGGGCCAATCAGATTCTCAGAACCCAACCAATCCGATCTAGCCACTTAACACCCAATCAGAAGTGCAGGGCCAGAACCCTGCACTTTACCCCAAGCTTGCCTTTATTCAACTATTTACATACATAACAGAAAGTACTACAAACTTTTTTACGATGTCTTAATTTTAAAGCAATTAGAGAAAACTAGTCTTTCAGACTCTCAGAAAAAATGCTGATTCAGTTTTAAGCTTGTGAAAGAACTGCACTATGAGACTGTTTCATTTTCTGTCAATGTTTACACTCAAAGTACACAATTATTTTGATGTCTTTTGACCTATATGCACAATATCACAAAGTATTGGTTTATTTAGAATTTTTAAATGGTGTGCTTCAATGATCTCAAGTAATTAACAAAGTCCCTAAACCTTTAACTTTCTTCTTTTAATTTCACCTGTAATAGTTGATAATGAATCATTTTTCAGGACAGAATGCCATAATTTTAGTATCACTCTTGAGAAAGCTCTCTTGCTTTTCACGGGATGGAAACCACCATTAGCTGATTGGAAAGAGAGACAATTGGAGACCAGGGTTGCTGAAGAAAATCTTAATTTTATTTAATACTTATTTTAAAACTATCGGGTTTTTCCTATTGATTAATTTGAGGTTGGTATATCATAACAAAAGTGCAATTTAATAAATGCAACATGATATATCAATCTTCAAATAACAATAAGACTAAAATGAAACAAGACCATACAACTATCAAGCAAAACAAAAATGATATAAACTAATTTAAATATGCATTGAATTGAGCTTGGAAACTAACCAGAACCCAGTGGAGATGTCACAACCTGCCATGAATATTCTTAATAGCCTGTCCAATACATGGCACGGTTGCACTTTCTGAATGCTCTTCAGAAGATATTTCTTCCATACAGAGCAGTTTATTAACTAACATGGGTCTCACTACAGCTTTAATGGCACTGGTCAATATTAAATATGCATGTCAGAAAGACTATCTTTTTCAAGAGGGTAGTTAGAAATCCAGCCTGACTGGCTCAAAGACTTTCTTGACTATCTTTGCGATGTGAGAACTGAAATATACTTCCAGATTTAAGAATGCACTCCGAGGGAAAAGGCGAGTCTTAAATGAAAAGAGTACCCTATGCACATAAAATGCACAAGGACTGTGATCAAGCACACTGCAACAAACAGGACTGTACCTTATGTTTTTGGTCCATTAGCTTTTGTCTTGTTAGTAACGAATTACAGCACACAGTTCAGAATAATTGAATAGTTCTGTCTCCTCAGAAGTTGATAGAACAAAAAGTCAGAACTGAGAAACATCAACATGCTGGTCCCTAGATTGCTTCACCCAGTAGCATCATGTCAACATTAAGTAACCCTTAATAGGAGATTAGCGATTAGGGAGAGGAGGGGGTCAAGCTATTTTCTAAAGCACCTGTAGGCCAGACAAGGAATAACACATAGAAAGTGAACAAGGAGAGATTTAACCTGGAAATAAGGAGAAACTTTCTGACAGTGAGAAAAATCAACTTGTGGAACAGCTTGCCCTCGGAAGTTGTGGGAGCATCATCACTTGAGACTCTCAAGAAGAGATTGTACTGACATTTGTCAGAAATGGTGTACAGTCTCCTGCTTGGGTGAGGGGGTTGGACTGGATGACCTACAAGGTCCCTTCCAACCCTGATTATCTGTTATCTAGATTCAGCAAACATCGATCCCACCTCACCAATGTTTTAGAGTTTCAGCTGGCACATGGAAGGAGGTAACTCTGTATACTTGAATTTTCCAAAAGACTGGACCAAATTCCTCCTCTTGGGTATACCCAGAAGTCATGGAATAAGAGTATGGAGTTCAGTTGAAAAATACAAGGAAAAGATGAAGAACATCTGACCACTTTTCTCAGTGAAGAAAGAAGAACTTGCCCTCAAAGATCTGTGAAGGACAACAGTATTTTTTACTTGTTTATAACTATTCTTGATTTGTGGCAAATAGCCAGCTGGCTAAATATGCTAAAAACTATCAAAGGTGGGGAAAATGAAAAGTATGAAGAGTTCAAGATCTTTTTAAAGAAAATGAATGGTTAGCTAAATGAGCCTTGGTGGTACTGTGGTTAAAAGGCAGTATTGCAGGCTGCTCCGTCCAGGAGTTCACTCAGGACTTGCTCAAGGTTGATCAGCCTTCCAGCCTTCATAGGTCAGTTAATGAGGATCCAGATTTTGAGGAACAATATGCTGACTCCGTAAACTGCTTAGAGCAGGCTGTAAATCAGTATATAAGTCTAAGTGCTATTGCTAAATGCAAAGTGCAATTTAAGTAAGTATAAAAAAAATACACATTAGACAAAAAAAACCCCTTAAATTCACTTATATAGTAATGGGATCAAATCTATATGTTACTACAAAAAAAAAAAAAAAAAGATATTGAGGTCAAAGTTTAGAATATCGCAATAAAGATGTCAAATTGTTATGTCAGCTGTGAAAAGGTAAATGTTCAGGGGTCATTAGGACACAAATTAAAAATAAAATTACCAGGAATGAAATGCTCTTATTAAAAATATATAGGACATCTGCATCTGGAATGCAGGATACAGTTCTGGTCACCATGTATAAAAAAGAGAGAGAGAGAGAATGCTGGAAAGGAAGCAGAAAGCAATCAAAATAATTTATTTCCTTATAACCAAAGCTAAATAGTTTAGGAAAAAGTATACTATAGATAGACATGAGTAGGATACATAAATCATGAACATCAGGATAAACTTGGAGTAGAAGAAGTTTCTCTTGAAATACTAAGAACAAGTGCCAGACAATGAACCTGGTTTGAAAGCTGTTTGACCATTGTGAGATAAGAAACCAGTGCATAAGGCCCAATCCTTAACTAAGAGATTGG
The DNA here is from genome assembly GCA_033807585.1 of Hydrophis major. Classification (NCBI taxonomy): domain Eukaryota; kingdom Metazoa; phylum Chordata; class Lepidosauria; order Squamata; family Elapidae; genus Hydrophis; species Hydrophis major. The sequence goes on from CM066331.1 coordinate 95,399,851, forward strand.
ACTGCCATTTGTCAGAAATGGTATAGGGTCTCCTGCTTGGGCAGGGGGTTGGACTAGATGACTTACAAGGTCCCTTCCAACTCTGATAATTTATCTGTTAATCAGATCTGTCCCTCTCTTGTCTAGTTGTTAACACTGGACTTTGGTTGATTTGAGTAACTTCTTCAGGATTGTGTGCTAGGGAATGCATGAGAGTGGATGAAAGCTCTAGTTTCTAGAAGCTTTGGATCATATCATTTATCTATATCAGGGGTGTCAAACTCACATTGCCATGGCAGAGTCATATGACATATCGGGATTCCCCCCCCCTTCGCTAAACTGGGCATGAGCTTGGCCAGTGCAAGCCATGAGTTTTTGAGAGCCCTGACAGAGAATAGAATAAAATTCTTCATTGGCCGTGTGATTAGACACACAAGGAATTTGTCTTGGTGCAAATACTCTCAGTATACGTAAAAGAAAAGATACATTCGTCAAGAGTCAAGAATCATAAGGTTAATGATAGTAGATGGTCTCGTGAATATGAAATCTGTAGTGAATTGCAGATAATAATAAAGAATAAAGAAACCATTAGGAAGCATTTCACCAAGGCAGCCACTGTCGGCGCCATCTTGAATTAAGATCTTCCTCAAGCTAGCTTCTAGCCCAGCTTTCTTACAGAAGCTGCCAAGATCTTCAGTTAGGATTTGCTCAGAGGAAAATGCAGCCCATGTTTTTATACTGTACTTTCTTTACCTAATGTACTGTTTAAATCTATTAGGACTGCACCAGATCCAGTCAATCTCCCTTAATTTGGCCTGTCGGTGAAGTTTCGGAGAGTGAATTCAAGGAAGGGTAAACAGAAATGGAAGGGCTGCAGAAAAAGCCTTTTAGCTTTGCAGGGGTGAAGTAATCATTTATGGAAGGGGAAAGATGATGCCCCTACACCTCTGCAAGCAAGGACAACCAAGGACTTCATTAAAGTAAAAGGCTGGGAAGAGGTAGGGAGAAAAAGAAGAGAAGGGGGGGGAAAGAGAGAAATAGAACTTTACCAAGGTAAGGTGACCTTTAGTTCTCTAAATTCAGAAAAATTGGCAGGGAAGGAGGAAAGGGGAAGTCACCACAATCCTTTGATTTCTCTTTCTTTAATAAGGCTCATGAACAACCATTTTAGAAGTCCAGGAGCTGCCTCTAAATTTCTCAACGCTTTCTCTAAGATGGATCACTTGGCCAGAGACTGGTCTGTTGATCATGTAACATTTGTTGTGTCAGTTGTTCATTCTTACAGGAAGCCTTAGGAAAGATGAAGTAAGCTACCACCACTGTACGTACAGGGGCTTTTCAATATCAGAGGGAAAAAAAAAATAGGGCATCCCTTCCAGGGTGTTCAAATATTTTTAATCACCGGTTCGGTGGGCGTGGCTTAGTGGACACACTTTGCACGGGCAGGCTGCACTTCAAATTCAAAGGATAAAAGTGAGTATGGGAGCCCAAGTGGGCAGGTGGGCCCAACAGCAGAGCAATGGAGAGAATCGCTTCGACCTCTGCTGCTCATCACTGCTACTGGCTCAGGAGAACTGGACTGAACCAATAGAATAGGGCCACTGATCCCTTCCCTCTCACAAATCTTTTCCATTTTTTTTTTTTTTAATTCTACGAATGAGGCAGAAGGGAGAAAAGTATGCTTTTGTTTCAGGGAATAAATAATTTTGCAGATTGAATGAGCTGGATTCAAGCCACCTTTAAAAACTGCCTTCAGTGTTGTTTACATGACAAGGATCTCCTTAAAATGGAGAAAAATCTGAATAAAATAGCTTGGGAATGGACAAAAGTGAGATTCTCTCAGCCTAACCTATTTCCCAGGTGGTTGTGGTGATAAATGAAGGCTGATTTGAAAGTCATCTTGAGCTTCTATAGGAAAAGTAGCCTATAAATCTAGCAAATAAATGCATCAACTTATTGCCCTAATATATATTTTGGGATTTTTCTTCAAGTGCACATAAATTTGCTTTTTGTGTTCAAAATATTTTGGACAATTAACCAATGGAATGGCTTGACTCCATAAATCGTGGGCACTCCATCACTGGATGTTGTTGAGTGTAGACAGTCACTTGTCTAGAATGGTATAGGTTTTCCTGCTTGAGCAAGGGGCTGGACTAGAAGACCTCCAAGGTCCCTTCCAGCTTATTCTATTCTGTTTTGATGACAATTGGAGAACAAGATCTGCAGATGATAGAATGTAAAGACCATTGAACTCTAAACATTGAATGGATACATCTGATATCAATTCCAAGGCATGTCCTGATTGATGGTTCTGTTGGCTGATACATTCTCAATACAAAATTGGCACATTTTGCTGTATTGGGAGTGATTCTAGGGAATGTCCCTAATATAAGTTTCATTTGGATTAACTTTGACATCCTGTAGCCATGATTCAAGTTCTTCCCAACCAACTTATCTAATTATTTCCAATACAAGAATAATTACATTATGGTACTTGGGAAGCCTCAGTATATAAATATTACGGGACTCAAAAGGCCACAAGCTAATAATCATATCAGGGATTAGGAAAGTACAGTTTGCTTTGTTTGTATCATTCTGATGTTCTTCTCTGGTGCCATCTGTAGCCAGAAGCTCTTCAGGAAGCATATGGAAAAGCATTTTCAGTGATGGCTCCGTGTCACTCTTTAGAAGTGGTGGCCCTCACTGCTTGCATCAAAACATTGCCAAGAAGAAGCACCTGTTCCAGCTTTGCCCAGCCTGGCACATTTCACTAAAAGTAATGAATAAATTAAGCATGATGAATGTAGGTTTTACTACATCTGGACTTTGTAATGATTCTCTGGATTGGAGTGATTGGCTTTGTATCATCTCTAAGGGTAGAACAGCTGATATCTCAGCTTATAAGTGTTATTCTACACACTGGCTGAAAAATACACTTGGATATCAACAAAAAGGGAGACAAGCAAAGGAATAAATTCCCCATCCTTTTTTTTTCTGATACAGAAATCTGGCTGGTTCATCAGCCTTTGCTCCTTGTAATGTATGCTGCAGTGCATTCATCTCCAGCTGCAGCTCATCTCTGAGATCCAATCAAGTCCTCTTTTGTTTTGTTATCGTTTTAAATTTCCAGCCAACGGCATCACATTATGCTGATTACTGGGTGTCACATCATGTTAGGTGACATCACCAAACAAGGCAGGCTAAGGAGGCCAAGGAACAGTAATGTAACACAATGCAAAAATTCAACCAATTTCCCATCTCTTGATATTCTTTTATAATAAAGCCTCTCCAGGAGAAAAGGTTGGAAAGAGTCTTTTGCAAAGTCCGTCATGGCTGTAATTCTATAGAGACCATTTCTTTCCTGAACAAACTGAAACTACTTGTCTTCCCTCAGTGTTTTACTCTGGATGCTACCACTGTAGAGGTAATTGCATGCTTGCTTTGGATACTGCAAACTTTCAAGACAAGGAGGAGGAGGAAGAAGAGAGAGGATTGGGAACCAAAACTAATCTGCTCCAGGCTTCATCCACATTATCTATGCCCTGAGTCAGCAAGAAATGCAATTATACTGGCTAAATTGAGAAGCTGTAGCACAGCTAAAACTTTTGGTTGAGAATGGATTGCAGCTCTAATAACATGTGAGAATGATCGTGGGTGACAGGAGGAAGAGCCGCTGCCTAGACAATGATCTGATAAAATGAAATTTGAGTCCAAGGGAAGAAGGATGGCAAAAGTGTCTCAGAAGGGATTCTCCCTAGTTTTGAAGGAGTAAAAGTTGAAGAATACTTTCGGAGTTGCAATATTCCATTAATGTGACCTGACAATACAGATTGAGCTAATATTCTTTGTTTGGACCATCTCGCAAGGCTAACATTAATCTCCCAAAAAGAGAAGCAACCTGGAATTAAGGAGAAACTTCTTAACAGTGAGGACAATTAACCAGCTTGCCTCCAGAAATCGTGGGTGCTCCATCACTGGATTTTTTCAAGAAGAGTCTAGACAGTCACTTATCTGAAATAGTATATAGGTTCTCCTGCTTGAGCAAAGAGCTGAACTAGAAGATTTCCAAGATCCCAGCTCTTTCATACTATTCTATTCTAAATCTGAATATGCCTGCTTTGTAGTACTCCGAACCTAAATATTTTTTATCAAACTGTTGTCTAGACTAAGACTCTCCCTCCGGTTTCCCAAGGTTATTCCCACAAAATAGTAGCACACTAAATCAATGGGTGAGATGCGCTCCTACAACCCCCTTAAGGGATAATTTGTTGAGGACTGCAAGCAGGATGTGTGGGATCAGAGACCAAAGTGGTTAGAGGTCTCCTTTTAGACACTCGATTGTTTCCTTTTCCTGGTATCTTTTTTCTTCTCTCCTTTTGATTGTCTTTCAATCAACCATCTTCTTTAAATTCCAAGTTGCCGGGAAAAGACAGATACTTTTCCTCAGAGGTAGGCAAAGAATTTTTCTAACCACTATTGAGGACTTCTTGATCCCTAAGATTTCGCTGCAGTTGGTTCCATGGCCATCGTTCACTTGCAACCCAGGACCACTGAACATCCACGTGTGCCTTTGCTACTGCGATAAATCTTTGTCAACAATTCTTTTCTTCTTTCTGTGAAAATACCCCCTAGTATCCTGGACTTCCCCTGGGTAGAAATGTTTACAATGTGGTCTAGGAGCCAGGGTAGCGCAGTGGTTAGAATTCAGAATTGCAGGCTAACTTTGCTAACTGCCAGAAGTTCAATCCTCACAGCTCAAGGTTGACTCAGCCTTCAATCCTTCTGAGGTCACTAAAATGAGGATCCAGATTGTTGGGAGCAATATGCTGACTCTGAAAAATGTTTAGAGAGGGCTGAAAATGCACAGTGAAGTGGTATATAAGCAGGGATGGGGTTCTACCGATTCTATAGAACCCCTTATTAACTTTCTAAGCAGTTTGGAGAACCGGTAGTTAGAAGGAATCTTCTTTTGTTGTTTTCCACTCTTATTACATTCTTGGCAGTATGCCTAGACTTACTGTCTCCGAAGGAGGTGTTTGATACTTTCTTAAAGGGGAAGGCTTTAAGCTTTTTACACTGCTGTTGGGAGGAAATACTCCCCTGCAAATACTTGCAATGATCAGCACTTTGAGGAAATAATTGAATGGCAAGCAGAGCTGATTGAATATATGAATAACAAAGAAGCTTTTTAATGGCAAAGAACCAAGATGAGTGACATTCAGCAAGGCTTCTTGGCTAGCTGGAAAGATTGACATTCAAATGTAAGTTTACATACTCTTTCTGAGTTTTGGTCTAAAACTGATTTTTGGTGAAGGTTAATTCTGTGCTTGGTGAAGGTTTAATCCTGTGTTTATTGATGGGATAATTTTCCCTATTCAGCTTCAACAAGCAAACTTGAAGCTCCTGCCTATCTAGCAGCTTGAAAGCATGGCAAATGCAAGTAGAGAAATAGGTACCACTTTGATGGAGGGGGAAAAGTGTTCAGTGTGCCTCAGTGTATAATCGTTCAGGCTCCATGACCACAGAAGCATCTTTAGACATCACTGGCTCCCTCAGCTAGGAAATAGGGATGAGCACCACCCCCTAGAGTCAGAAACAATTGGACAAGGGAAACCTTTGGGTTTATTTAAAAAAAAAAAAGAAGAAGAAGACAGAGAAGTACACATCATCAAGGCAGAAAGTGTCTCTTATTCAGCATGAATTGGATTCGTGCCTGGTATATTAAACATCCTTTAAGGCCAGCTACATTTTGAAAGATGATGGCAAGCTCCACTCTATCCCAGGATAGTTAGAACTCCACTTGTGATGTTCCCATGAACCTTTTTATAGAATTATAGCATCATAACTCATAGCTCCCAGTTATGCAATCTTCTCTGCATAGCAGTGCCTGACAGGAATTTATTAGAAATGTGTTTTTATACGACACTTTGTAATAGGGAAAGAAAGACCCCAGCTGCCTCTGATGACTTTTTAATCATCTACAGGGGTTATTCAGCTTAAAGCTCCAGAGCAGAAGTGACAAATTCTTGCCACAATGGTTGGGTTCAGCTTGATCAATGCATTTCTGCGAGACCCAGTGAGATTTAATGAACTGCTCCCATATTCTCTGTTTGTTGTGATCAAAAGCGAAGCTTTCTAATGAGAACATTACAAGTCGTCCTCAAACTTACGGCCACAATTGAACTCAACATGTCAGTAGATAATAAGCAAAATGGCTGTTAAGTGAATTTTGCTCCGTTTTGAGAGCTTTACTGTCACAGTGATTAAATGAATCATGGCGGTCATTAAGATAGTAGCATGGATGTTTAAGTGAATCTGGCTTCCCCGTTGACTTTGCTTATCAAATTGTCACAGAATGTGATCGTAGGATGCTTGGACACTGCAACCGTCATACATACATGCCAGTGGTAGGATTTACCACCAGTTCGGTGGGTGTGGCTTGGTGGGTATGCTTTGCATCCATGCACACACTTTGCATGTCCATGTGTGCCAAACACGTACTTTGCACAGGCACAGAGGCATTTGCACAGGCACAGAGGCCTGTGCAAACTCACCTCCTACACACTTGCACAATCCCAGTCGCTTTAGCACAGGGGCGGGCAACTATGGCCCTTTTATGAATTATGGACTTCAACTCCCAGAATTCATAAAAGGGCCATAGTTGTCCACCCCTGCTTTAGCAGCTGCCGCACAGCACTCTTCTATGCCATGCAAAGCAACTGCACTTCAGATTTAGAGGATAAATGTGAGTATTGGAGCGCATGTGGGTGGGTGGGCCCAACAGCAGAGCGGCAGAGAGAACGCTGCTCCCAGTTCTGCAGAACCGGGCCAAACCGGTAGAATACCACCACTGATACATGCCAGTTGCTAAGCATCTGAATTTTGATCACATGGCCATGAGGATCACATGATCACATGACTGTGGGGATGCTGCAACAGTTGTTAAGTGTGAAAAATGATCATGAGTCACTTTTTTCAGTGCTCCTGAAACTTTGAACGGGCACTACATAGAATGGTTGGAACTCAAGGACTATCTGTATGTACCACAATATCTTTTTCCACAAAAAACGGTACCAGTGACACTGAATCACATATGATCCTCAATGGTCTCCTGCTGCCCGAGCCGCTGTGATGTTACAGATGGTAACAAACATTCTAAAGACCAAGAGGGGGGGAAAAAAACAGTCAAGATAAAAGGCTAAAGATTGGTACACCTGATCAGAGTAAAAGCTCACGGTTCCCCTTGCACATACATGCTACTCGTTTCCAGCTCTAGGGGTCGGCGCTCATCTCCATTACAAAGCCGAAGAGCCAGTGCTGTCCGAAGATGTCTCCATGGTCATGTGGCCAGCATGACTAAATGCCGAAGGCACATGGAACAATGTTACCTTCCCACCAAAATGGTCCTTATTTTTCTACTTGCATTTTTACATGCTTTCAAACTGCTAGGGTGGCAGAAGCTGGGATAAGTAATGGGAGCTCACTCCTGACGGGGTGCTAGGGATTCGAACTGCTGAGCTCCCCACCTTTCTGATCGACAAGCTCAGTGTCTTAGCCACTGAGCCACCATGTCCCTTAGTATAAAAGTAGCAATATTCGAAGTTCAGAAATAGTGAAAATCAGATTTTGGAAGCTCTTGCATTCCTGCAGAAGCCCTCTGGAGTATAAAGAAATAGAATAGTATTGATAAAATGGAGCATCACCCCTTTTTCAACAGGCATAAAACTTGGATCAGGCTAATTATCATAATCTTCTCTCAAATTAATCTGCTTATAAAATGTGGCTCATGCCCCATACGGTAGATTCTTTTCCTTAGCTCATATGGATCCTCTCCCTAACAGGTTGACAGCTAGTCAGTATGTAAATTTTCCCAATGAAGATCAAATAGATATTTGCTTAAATATAAAGGATGAATCTGTTTCATATATGTCATCCTCAACTTAAACTGTTTATTTAGTGACTGTTCAAAGTTACGACAAACTGGAAAAAGTTCTTAGATAAAGCTGGCCAGATATCTCCAAATGATTCAGAAACTTCAGTTACTCCAGCATGGGGACATATCAATGTTTATTCTTAAAGTTCTTCATCCTGGTATTTCTTTGGTTAATTCCCTGTGTAACTGTCTGTCCAGCTAAGCAGATCATGGGTGACTGCTCTGAGTGTCTTCTTCAGTCGCATTTGAAACATTATCACAAAGCAGAAATGGTATTCAGTAGGTTCGGACCACTTCTGGAGAACCGGTAGTGGAAATTTTGAGTAGTTTGGAGAACCAGCAAATCCCACCTCTGACTGGCCTTGCCCCCATCTCTTCTCTGCCTCCCATCGAGTCCCAGCTGATCGGCTGGGTCTTCTTTTGTTGCCCTGCACAGGAGAACGGAGCTGGAAAGCAGGTTAGTGGGGTGGGGAGGGAATGGGGATTTTGCAGTAACCTTCCCCTGCCATGCCCACCAAGCCATGTGTACCAAGCCATACCACACCCACAGAACTGGTAGTACCTTTTTTTTGAATCCTACCACTGTCACAAAGGAGACATCTACCCAACTATTATTTCGGCATCAAGAATAATTTTTTCTTCCCTTAAAACTTTGCAACTTTTTATGAGCTGTTTCTTCTTATTGTTTCACAGAAGGTGACGGCTGTTTCCGATTGTTATTTCATTGATGACTTGTGACATTTTTGGTCTTTGGCTGTTAGCTGCCATGGGAACTGTACGTGTTTGTGAAGTACACATTTTTTTTAAAGAAAGGTCTCCAAAGAAGGAGCTAATTCTGGCTATCCTCACCTCTATGCACCCATGGGAGACTGCAGGCTACAGCTTCAGTCAAGGTCACCTACTCATAAGAATCTGCTACTTCTTAGGGCTGATAGAAAGTCAGAAATTTGTGCTTTCATCTCCATGGAGCCTCAAGGGATCCTTGATCATATCTGAAGCAAAGTGGAATAATTGAAGCACTGATCCAAGTACACAGCTAACTCAATCCTGCCTTAATGTTACAAATGAGGCTTCGAGGGAGGGGAATGAATCTGCCGATTTGCCTTTAATCTCCCACTGGAAGCCCACCTGTAAATTTAATCAACCATGGACTGGCTAACAATCCTCTCTTAATTAATATTAAACAAGTCTATCAATTCAGTTTTCCCACTGAATGGAGGCTGTCACACGCAATCTGCATCAGACAGGACATCGTTATTTGACCGGGTTTTCCCATTTACTTCTATATGAGAATCTGGAACAGGAAGGAAATTTGCAGATTAGCACCCCAAAAAAAGAACAAAGGACTGATCAGGCAATAAACTCTTGAGTATGCTTCTGAATTTAAATTAAATTTAGGGTCCACCCTTCCCTCAAAGCTAGCACTCAAGGTAGCTTCCAATAAAATGCAAATGAAACAAAGACATTCTAACTGCAACATTAAAATTCAACAATTAATCTTCATCATGAAATATCTAATAAAGAGAACCACCAATACTGGACATATTCTAGAGTAGCAGCAATTTAGCTCTCTATAATGCACAAAAGACAAAATACATACATATTAAAGAGGGTTGCACAAAGACTAGCAATAGCGTTTAGCATTTGGGTATATATACTGCTCCATAGCCCTTTACAGCATTTTCTGGGTGGTTTACAACAAAGAAGCATTATTTATATATTGTTCCCAACAAACTGGATTCTCATTTTATTGACCTCAGAAAGCTGGAAGATTGAGTCAATCTTGAGCCCATCAGGATTAAACTCCAGGCTATGGGCAGAATTTGCCTGCAATATTGCTTTCTAACCACTGTGCCACAAGCATGGTAGCATACTGTGTGGTATACCATTAACTCCATGCCACAGCTTAAGAAGAATGCTGTGAAATACAACTAGTTATTAACATCCTTCTATCCAGTTTCAGAAAGCTCTGAATTTGCCCTTTAAGCAAATGCTGATTGTGGTCAGGAAGGCCTATTTCAAAGCATGTTATAATAGCAATAGCACTTAGACTTATATACTGCTTTATAGTACTTTATAGCCCTCTCTAAGCGGTTACAGAGTCAGCATGTTTCCCTCAATAATTTGGGTCCTCATTTTACCCACCTCGGAAGGATGGAAGGCCAAGTAAACCTTGAGCCTGGTGGGATTTGAACTGCCAAATTGTAGGCAGCTGGCTACAACAGAAGTAGCTTGCAGTATTGCACTCTAACCACTGAGCCACAGAGGCTCCTAAATAATGAATTGTAAGCCACCCAGGGTCACTTTTGTTGAGATGGATAGCTATACAAATTAGATAAATGCATAACTGCATCAATAAGTAATGTTTCTTGGGAATGGTGCGGTAGCCTAGAGGTGGAACTCTCACCTCACAATCAGGAGGCTGCTTGATCTAGGTAGATCATGAGTTTGATCAAGGTAGAGGCAGATATTGAGTAGGTAGGGGCAGATATTTCTCTCTCTGGGCACAAAGAGAATATATCTGCTGGAAAAAAAACCTCAGCATTGATATGCTGATAAAGATATGCTGATAAATTGATAAAGAGGCCCTTGCAATCATCTCAGCTATGAAAAGATTTCATGAATACGTGTATGGCAGGCCTTTTACTATTGTAACTGACCACAAACCGCTGCTAGGGATAATAGCCGGAGATAAGCCGACTCCCTACATATTATCCCCTAGAATGACCCGATGGTCAGAATTCTTAGCTGCTTATAATTATCAATTGCAATATCACCCAGGGAAAGTCATTCCCCACGCCGACGCATTGAGCCGAGCACCGCTTCCAGAAACTCTCGACGATCCGTCACCAAAGGTAACCTCGTTGCAAATCGAGGCGCTCAACTCGCCGCCACTGACTGCTAGAGACATTGCGAGAGAAACTGAACGTGACCGCACCCTAGCACGCGTCCTGGGCTGGGTAGAACACGGATGGCCATTGGACCAATTGCCTGAGGACTTCACACCATTCAAGTCTCGGCAGACCGAGCTCTTCTCCCAAAAAGGCTGTGTCATCTGGGGCGATAGAGTCGTTATTCCAGAACGGCTCCAAAAGACACTGTTAAGAACCTTGCACGATGGCCACCCCGGCATCATGCGAATGAAAGCCCTTGCACGCAACTACGCATGGTGGCGGGCATTGATAAGCAAATCGAACATTGGGTTAAAGCTTGTCCCAAATGCCAAGAAGTCAGCAACGCCCCTTCAAAAGCCATGCCTACCAAATGGGAGACACCACGTGGACCCTGGTCCCGAATTCACTTGGACTTCGCGGGGCCAACCAAGGGCCACACTTTCCTGCTTACCGTCGATGCCTACTCGAATTGGCTCGAGATTCATCGCATGACTACTACAACCTCCAAGGCAGTCATCAAGATTTTAAACAGACTCTTTGCAACCCACGAATTACCAGATGTCCTGGTATCCGATAACGGCCCACAATTTACTGCACTAGCGTTCGAGCAGTACCTTGCTGACCGCGGCATCCGCCATGCGCTCACCTCGCCGGCACATCCTGCGACTAATGGCCGAGCAGAACGCATGGTCCAATTTGTAAGGAAAACCTTGCAAAAGGTAAACTATGATAACATTGACGACAAAGTCAATCAAATCCTCTTCTTGCAACACATCACCCCACATAGCGTCACCAACAAGACGCCCGCTGAACTGTTAATGGGATGAAAGCTCCGCTCCCATCTCAACCGGTTGCATCCTGCTTATGAACCAGAAAAACCATTAGGATCCAGCGGCCGATGTCGCACCTTCCAGGTAGGAGACCTGGTGTATGCAAAAAACTTATTGGGCGACCCGTTGTGGGTGGAAGCAACGGTAGTACGTGTAACCGGCCCCAGAGCCTACCTTGTGCAATGCCGTGACAATAAACTCTGGAAACGGCATATCGACCAGTTATGGTCACGCCTTGCAGCTGCCACTTCACAACTCCCCTATAATCAAACTGAGGGGGGGGGAGGTACGGAAGAAGATGAAGCCCTAGGAAACCCGTTCGAGGGGAATGATGACCTAACAGAAACCCAGGCTGCGGAGCCGGAGGCAGAAACGTTTGCACCTCAAGAGAGTACAGAAAACGAGGGCAACATGGCAGAAGCAAACTCTGAACCGGAGGCAGCCCCGCTACCAAACAGCAATCTGCCCCAGCAGGACTGCAACCAACCAATACAGCGGAAGTCAAAAAGACTTAAAAAACAACCGTCCTATTTAAAGGACTACGTAACTGCGCCCTGAACTAAGAAGCCAGGGGGAAGGGGTGTTGTGTATGCAATATAATTCAATAAAGTATAAGCTTGAAGTCAAGTGCAGGGTTCTGGCCCTGCACTTCTAATTGGTTGTTAAGCGGCTGTACCGGATTGGCCCATTCTGGGGAATCCGATTGGCCCTTAACAGAAATGTCTTATTGGTTCAAGAGCTAACGTTCCTAGCTCGTTATTGGGTAATCGTTTTAAGGGTTGCCTATATAAGGCAGGTTCTACTACTGTTTAATTTGAGCAAGTATAATGTAAATAAAGAGCTGAAGTTCACCGTTCAGAAACTTGTCTCCATTCTTTCTCGCCCATGCTCAAAACTTGACAGGTAATTTGCTGAAATCTAAGGAATTCCTTCCTTAAGCAACATGGGAATAATCTGAGTGCCAAACATGGACACTTACAATAAAACATATGAAAACATTAAAATTAGACACCATGGAAATGTGGCAGGAAAGTTGATTGGAGTGAGATAAAATCAGAAATGAGACCATAAGAGAAAGAATTGGCATATAACCAATCTTAATCTACATACAAAGAAGCAAATAAAGCGGTTTGCTCATTTGGAGGGGATGCCTTGGGATTCCATACCGTACAAGACATAAATAGGAAATAGTCAAAGAATGCAAGGCGGAACTAGACAAAGATGGAGAGCAACATCAAAGAAACGCTAACAATGGTTGAGGCCACCAGAAGAGCATGAACTAGACCTTTATATCTCCCTAGTACAAGGGGCAGCACAGGCTATTTCAGAGTAGTAGATATTTCCTTCCCCTCGAATTAACATTCCTGGGATGCAGGTTAATGCTGTAGGGCAGGGGTGTCCAACCTTGGCAACTTTAAGACTTGTGGACTTCAACTCCCAGAATTCCTCAGCCAGTTGAAGTCCACAAGTCTTAAAGTTGCCAAGGTTGGACACCCCTGCTGTAGGGACTGTTGAACTAAAAGGCAAGCATGGTCTGACTGGCATTTTTCCACCCATTTTTGGGTCGGTAGCAATAGCATTAGCACTTAGACCTATGTACTACTCCGTAGTGCTTTACGGCCCTCTCCAAGCGGTTGACAGAGTCAGCCTAGTGCCCCCAATAACCTGGGTCTTCATTTTACCAACCTCAGAAAGATGGGAGGCTAAGTTCAACTTTGAGCCAGTCAGGATTGAAGGAATCAAACTCCTGACAGTGAGCAGAATTAGCCAGCAATTAGCCTGCAGTACTGCATTCTAACCGCAGTGCCACCATGGCTTGGTAGATGCTATATCAGCTTCACCTGTGCTGTCCCCATGGGAAGTGGAAATCACTGGAAGCTTTCAAGGAGAGACTAGACTATCATCTGTGTAGGGTCTCCTGCTTGGGTCGGGAATTGGACTAGATGACCTACAAGGTCCCTTCCAATTCTGTTCATCTGTAACAACTGTAGCAAAATGCTATCTTGCCTCCATTGCTGCTATACCAGTCACTTCCTTCTAAGATAAAACCGATTTTGCAGTCCTTGGGTAGAATCATAATTAAAGGGGGAAGTGAGAGACATTATTTTAACCCAGGCACAGCTGAGAATGACTTAGACCTTCCTTGGTCCCAGACTGGGACGAGATGAAGGCAACATCCTGAGGACAAGCAGGAAATAGGTATTGCCAGGGCTTGACTATGCTGTTTGTGAAGAGCAGGGGCAGGGCTTCATCACTTTAAAAGCACCTCCTGTTTAGAAAGACCCTTAGAAAAGTAATTATGTCACTCACAGTACAATTATGCACAAGTAGGCCTTTCCAGGGCAAATTGAGGCAATTATCCCTGCCCACACATATGGAAAAGGGCCTCTCAGTTTGGCTATTTGGCATAATCAAATGGATCAGTGTTTCATCCAGTGCAGGAACATTAATCAGTTAAAATAAAACCGCAAGAGTTATTTTGGTAGTTAAAGTTTTTCCACTCAGTCCCCTTTGCTAGGACGTTAATTTCAACTGACAGAAGGACAATGGGGAAGAAAATTGCATTGACGTAGGATGCAGTGAGAAGGAAATGGAGGAAAAGGACATACTGCACCCGGGCTGCTTTGGAATATATGTCTTGCCCTTAGGTCCCAGGATCTCACAATTACCTTGGCTGCCCAGGGGGGGCAGTCAACATGCCTCCCAAGATTTCATTCTAAAGTCCCTTTTAATTAAAACTGAATGATGCTGGCCTGCTTCAAAGCAGAGAATCAGCATCATGCGGAAGCTACATTTGTGCCGAAATATAATAGGGGAGATCGTGGGCCAGATTCCCCAAAGGGAATAACTGAGGTGAAAAACAGCCTTTAACTTTAGAGCAGGGATGTCAAACTCAAGGCCCGGGGGCTGGATCCAGCCCGCAGGGTACTTAGATCTGGCCTGCGGGACCACCATGGAAACAGCAAAGAACTGGCACCTCAGTGTTTCTGCCAGCAAAAACGGGCTCCCAAGCTCCATTTTTGGCTGCCACAACCCCCTGCAACCCTCTGCCAATGAAAACAGAGCTCGGGAAGGCAGCCATCCCAAGCTCTGTTTCCACAGGCAGAGGGTTGCAGGAGGCTGTGGCAGCCGAAAATGGGAGTCCCTTTTCGCTGGCAGAGTGCTGAGGACACCATAAGCACTCCCGACAGGAGTGATGTCGAGCTGGCCACACCACCCTGGCCCTCCACCCCCCTCCCCAAAGTCAAACACAACCCTGATGTGGCACTCAATGAAATCGATTTTTACACTCCTGCTTTAGAGGAAGTACGGAGACAAATCTCTCCAGTTTGGTAAGATTCTGGCACATATGAGTACAGATAGTCCTCAACATACAAACAGCTCAAAGTTACAATGGCACTGAAAAAAGGCACAAGGGTCCACGTGGTGTCTCCCATTCAGTAGGCATGGCTTTTGGTGGGGCGTTGCTGACTTCTTGCCATTTGGGACAAGCTTTAGCCCACTGTTCGATTTGCTTGTCAATGCCCGGCCACCATGCGTAGCTTCGCACAAGGACTTTCATTCGCACGATGCCGGGATGGCCATCGTGCAAGGTTCTCAGCAGCGCTTTTCGGAGTCGTTCTGGAATAATGACTCTATCGCCCCAGATGACACAGCCTTTCTGGGAGAAGAGCTCGGTCTGTCGAGACTTGAATGGTGTGAAGTCGTCAGACAATTGGTCCAATGGCCATCCGCATTCTACCCAGTCCAGGACTCGTGCTAGGGTTTGGTCGTGTTTGGTTTCTCTCGCGATGTCTCAAGCGGTCAGTGGTGGTGAGTTGAGTGCCTCGATTTGCAACGAGGTTACCGTTGGTGCCGGATCATCGAGAGTTTCTGGGAGCGGTGCTCAGCTCAATGCGTCGGCGTGGGGAATGGCTTTTCCCGGGCGCTATTGCAGCCAATAGTTATAACAGCTAAGAATTCTGACCATCGGGTCATCCTAGGGGATAACATGTAGGGAGTCGGTTTATCTCCAGCTATTATCCCTAGCAATGGTTTGTGGTCAGTCACAATAGTAAAAGGCCTGCCATACATGTATTCATGAAATCTTTTTACAGCTGAGACGATTGCAAGGGCCTCTTTATCAATTTGTCCATAGTATCGCTCAGTTTTTGAAAGAGTCTTTGAAAAATATGCAACAGGGGCTTCGTTCCCGTTAGGCAGTACGTGGCTCAAAATGGCGCCCACCCCAAAAGGCGATGCATCACAGGTTATAACTAATGGCAAAGTCTCGTTATACTGCATGAGTACAGAGTCAGAAGTGAGCAGTTTTTTAACATTTCTAAACGCCTGTTCTTCACGGTAACCCCATAACCAAATTGCCCTTTCATCTAACAATCGTTGTAACAGTTCAGTGACAGTTGCTTTGTGCGGTAAAAATACATTACAGAAGTTGATGAGGCTGAGGAACACCTGGAGATCGGCCTTGTTTTGTGGCCTGGGAGCGTTTTTGATCGCTTTTAATTTACCTTCGGTAGGGTGAATGCCCTGGATATCAATCAGGTACCCTAAAAACTCAACACTGTCAGTACACAATTTACATTTATTTTTTTTAACCTTAAGGCCAGCTTCTTGGAATTTTCTTAGGACTAATTTTAACTGGTCCTGTAAGATTTCTTTAGTTGGGGCTGCAATTAATACATCGTCAAAATAGGGGTCCACGCCCTTAATTCCTTGCAATAACCTTTCCATAAGGCTCTGAAAGATCCCCGGGGCTACACTAACTCTGAATTGCAGCCGGGTACATTTAAAGGCACCTCGGTGCGTCACAATAGTTTGGGCCTGTGCCGTTTTTTCATCTACTGGTAATTGCTGATATGCCTGAGCTAAATCCAATTTAGCGAAAACTTTCCCACCCCCCAGGGAATGGAGGAGGTGCTGCACCACCGGAACTGGATACGCGTTTTGCTGGAGGGTGTGGTTCAAGGTGGCCCGGTAGTCCCCACAAATGCGGATTGACCCGTCTGGCTTAATGGGTGTTACAATAGGGGTTTCCCAAGGGGAGTGATTGATGGGCTCCAACACCCCCTGAGCTATCAATTTGTCGAGTTGCTCGTCGATTTTCGCCTTTAAGGCAAACGGGACTCAATGGGGCTTCAAGCGAATGGGAGCTACCTTGGGATCTAGGCTGAATGAGATTGGGGTCCCCTTGTGCTCGCCTAAGCTGTCCGCGAAGATGTCCCTGAACTCAGAGATAAGGTCTTCCTCCCAGTCACAGCCACCGACTCGGTTTACGTTGGCCACTTCAATGCCGAGTGGCGTGAACCATTGGAGGCCCAATAGGCAAGGCCTATCACTATCAATGACTGTCAAAGGTTAGTAGGCTGTGTGCTTCTTGAAGGAGACTCGGACTCAGCAAGTGTCCAAGGTTGAGGCGTGACCGATAGTGATAGTATGGTGAGTCTCTTCTCTCTGCAAAGCTCGATTTCTGTAGAATTGGTTTACTGGCACTCGCCTTACAGGATGGTTTCCTGTCGATTGGTGATAGTTGGTCCCTTTTGAGGCCTGGCTGGGTCCTGGCAAGCTGCGGCAGACCCGTCCGATGTGGCCTCGTTTCCCGCACTCATGGCAGAGTGCATCGCGGAACTTGCATTCGGATCTGGCATGGTTGGCTCCACATCCAGCACAAGGGCGTACAGGTCTCGGGTAGTGGTCTCGGTTGGACCGCAGTCGATGGACCCCTTCTTCGTCGCTATCTGACGATGAAGAGAGGTCCTCGTGGTGTGTTGTCGCGAGCTGCCCCTCTGCACTAGGTGAGATTTCGCTGGCCAGTGGTGGTACCGGAGCACGGTTTCGGTGTAGTTGTGCAGCAGACTTCTTGGTTGCCTCTGCCGCGGTAGCATCGGCAATGGCGTCGGCAAGGCTGACGTTGCCTTTTGCCATCAGCTTGCTTTGGACGCATCTAATCCAAGAGCTATGCGATCTCTTAGTGCTTCTTCGAGATCGGTGAATCCGCAGAGGCCTCCCAAATTTCGGAGGTCTGCTATGAAGTCGGCCACGCTTTCTCCTTTTCGCTGGTTTCTTTGATAGAACTCGTGACGTCTCACGAGCGTAGGCACGGTAGGAGCATAGTGGGCTCGCAGGATAGGTTCGAGGTCGTCCCAATCCATGGCCTTCACTTCTCGAGGTTTGGCTAGTGCTTTAGCCATCTTAAATACAGTTGGACCGCAATGCGTTAGGAACACCACCCGTTTCTTTCCTGGTGTGGCATCCTTTAAGTTGTTCATCTCAAGGAACATTTGGAAGTGATCCATGTAGGACTCACAGTCCTCTTGTGTCGGATCGAACGGACCGGGTGGTACGATGCCGCCGGACATGGTTCTGTTTTTGGTGCCATCTGTCACGTGCTCGGTGTTGCTTCTTGATTCCGTTGGTTCAGATGTCTCCATATCCCATCCTCGTCGCCAGTGTTAAGTTTTGAGCATGGGCGAGAAAGAATGGAAACAAGCTTCTGAACGGTGAACTTCAGCTCTTTATTTACATCATAACTTGCTCAATTGAACAGCAGTAAAACCTGCCTTATATAGGCAAACCTTATAACAATTAACCAATAAGGAGCTAGGAACGTTAGCTCTTAAACCAATAAGACA
This sequence comes from Hydrophis major, assembly GCA_033807585.1. NCBI lineage: Eukaryota > Metazoa > Chordata > Lepidosauria > Squamata > Elapidae > Hydrophis > Hydrophis major. The sequence goes on from CM066331.1 coordinate 95,418,116, forward strand.
TTTCTGTTAAGGGCCAATCGGACTCCCCAGAATGGGCCAATCCAGTCCAGCTGCTTAACAGCCAATTGGAAGTGCAGGGCCAGAACCCTGCACTTGACTCCAAGCTCATGCTTTATTAGTTATATTGCATACACAACAAAAACAGTTCAGTAACAGACTTACATCAAACCCAAGAAGAACGATGATCAGCAACAGTCAATAGGGAAATGCAGGAATGGCAACACTCTCCACAACAAGAGAACAACCCAGGTTTCTGGCTCCATTTTATGGCCATTTGAGGAACCACACCCAATTACAATTTTAGCATTCCCTTAAAGAGACAGTATGAAAATATTTATCCTGGTTTATATATTTTCCAACCTAACTGTTAAGTGACCTACATTCCTAACAGCCTGTTCCCAGTGTGTACTTGTGCAGAGCTGCCAGAACGCAAGAACAGTTAAGACAAAAGAGGCGACTCGAGAGTAAGGCTTGGAGATGATTGGCCCCTCCCATAAGACATAAAGGAGGAGCAAAGGGACACGAGCCTTTGCAGGAAGCAACGTTGTTTGTTCTGGTCGGTTTAAAATCTGAAGCTCCGTGTTGACTTCATGCTCCATTTGGCCTTGTACAGCTAATTGGCAATTTCCTCATTGGCAGCCTTTCAAGGGAGATAAAAATGGGTACTTATCAGCCTTATTCCAAAAGACTGTGGCAGACTTCTGCTGGACAATTCATAAACTGTTTGGGACTCATTACGGGCTGTGAATGCATATAATTCACAGCCATTGAAATAAAAACAAGGTTTTTGGGAACAGCGTTTGATTGTTACTGTCCCAGGAAGCCTTGGTGGGAACTCTGGCAACCAGACAGGACCTTGATTGGACCATGAGATTGGCTGTTTGGGAAAAGGGAGAAACTTTTACTTTTAATAAGGTGAAAACCATGAGAATATTCAGAGTCAGTTTTCACCATCTTATGCCAATATGATATGTCCAACAAACCAAATCTTTGAGGAACGTACTTGCCTCGGAGTTCTGTTAGTTACGTATGTATTATTTGAAATCCTGACACAAAGTCAATGGGGAAACCAAATTCACTTAACAACCATATTGCAAACTTAACAATTGCAGTGATTCACTTTACAACTATGGCAAAAAAGTTATTAAATGGAGCAAAATGCACTTAACAAATGTTTTGTTTAGCAATATAAATTTTGGGCTCATTAGTTGAGGACTACCTCAACCCTGTCAGCCCTGGGTTAACTATGAAGCAAAATAAGCATTTTGAGCACCATGACAGGGGTTATTCCCCCATTTTGGGACTGTGCTTAGGTCATCAATAAGCCTAAACCTGGTCCTGTGCCACATGCACCATATAAGACATTTTGTAAGAATTCGCACCCCACAATTGTACACATAGGGCTATACCCACCAATGCCAGATCGCTGGAATTGTGGGATGGTTTACAGTCACACACACATCCAGGGGTTGGGATTCTACTTGGTCAGACTGGTGCTATAGAACCAGTTGTTATGATTCATCCCAGTTTGGAGAACTGGCAAATTGCACCCCTGGTTGGCCCCTCCCCAAGCACTCACTCCTTAGCTGGTATGCGTGCCATTAAACTTGCCTGTTAAGTTGTTATTTTTCCTTTTTTTCTGCCTGACCATCAGCTGTTCTGCTGTGCCTGGAGATTTAGATTAGCTAGAAAGCAGAAAATAATTGGATTTCTTGCTTTCTAGCAAATCTAAAAGCAGAACTGAACCTTCTAGGACTAAAGCTTCTATTTTTCAGTGCAGACTCAGGTAGCAGATTGCAGAATCATAGATCTCTAATGGAATCTGTGCTTCTGGGAGCAACTCAATCTGCCTGCCTGCTTTGCCTGTTTTGGGGTAAAAGTTGCTCTTTTTTAAATAAAAAATTCAATATACATAAATATTTATAATATTTATATACAAGCCACATCCAGCCAGTCACATGACCACCAAGTCATGCCCAGTCATCAAGCCACGCCCACCTAGTCACATGATGACAAAGCCACACCCACAAATTAGGCTACACCCACAGAACTGGTTGTTAAGAAATCTGAATACCATCCCTGAGCACATCCCTGCAGTTTCCTCGGCAAGATTTCAGAAGTGGTTTGCCATTACCTCCTCTTAGTCATCCAACTAAGGCAAGACTATTGGATTGGACAATAATCCAATATTCAATTCAATTTGTTTGAAGTGGTATAAGGTTTCTGACCTGTGCAGGGAGTTAGACTAGAAGACTTCCAAAGTCCCTTCCAACTCTGTTATTCTGTTTTTAGAGCTCCTGGTTTCTAGCCTAATGCCCTACCCTCTAACCCCATACCAAAATGGCTGCCATGCCTGCCTGTCTCTCCCTCTCCTCTCTCTCTCTCTCTCTCTCAAAATTTGAACTATTCATACCCATATGCATTGCCTTCCAAATGTATTACTCTTCATCTTCCCCAAAACCCCTACCAGTGGTGGGATTTAATTTTTTTTGGCTACCAGTTCTGTGGGCGTGACTTGGAGGATATGGCGTGGCTTGGTGGACATGGCAGGGGAAGGATACTGTAAAATCTCCATTCCCTCACCACCCGACTAAGCTGCTTTCCAGCTCCATTCTCCTGTGCAGGGCAACCAAAGAAGACCCACCAGCTGGGGCTCGGGAGGCAGAGAATAGATGGGGGCGTGGCCATTTGTGGTATTTGTTGGTTCTCTGACTTACTCAGAATTCCTGCTACCAATTCCCCAGAACTGGTCAGAACCTGCTGAATATACCACCTCTGTATACAGTCACAAAAAGACAAAAATTATGGGACTTCACCCCCAATTCATTTGGCAGGCTACAAACCAGGGAAGACGGCTATATGTAATGAACTTTTCCCAGAACACCATGTGAGAAATGCTGCCAAAGAAAAATACGGCAAATTAGTATTCACAGCATTTGTTTGTGTCTTGTCGAACTTAAAAGCAAAGGAAGAAAAAAAAATGACCTCTTTCCTAAAAAATAAAAGACCACTTACACAGATTAACATTGATCTGATTAAGTGGCTATTAAATGAAACAGAGACACAAGCAGGTTAATAGTTCATCTCAAGCAAGCAAAATATATTCCACGTGACAAAAAAAAAACAGTCATTACACTGAGCCAGTCCGTGAGGCACCGATCAGCATGTAAGCAATGCTTTATATCAGTGTCTCCAGATATATAGGGTGAACCAAAAGTCAGGCCAGTCACAATATACTTTCATTTTTGTTCAGAGAAAATATTACTGTACTTAGGAATGTTCAAAGACCCTGCATCAAATAAGTAATTAGTATTTAGCAGGAAACTGTTGTGAATGCATAAGGTTTAATAAAGAGAACTTGAGCTTGGAGTAAAGTTCAGGGTTCTGGCCCTGCACTTCTGATTGGCTGTTAACGGCAGGATCAGATTGGCCTGTTCCGGGGAATCCAATTGGCCATTAACAGAGAGTTCCTATTGGTTAAGGGAGCTAGCGCTCCTCGATTGTTATTGGTTAATAGTTATTGGGGTTGCCTATATAAGGAGGGTTATAACTGCCATTGAGTTGAGAAGTCACTATGTAAATAAAGAGTTGAAGTTCACTGTTCCAGAGGCTTGTCTCCATTCTTTCTCGTCCAAACATAACAGAAACAGCAAGCAGTGTCTACTAATATATATAATTATCTATTTAATCAGATAATCAGTTGGAAAGGACCTTGTAGGTCATCTCGTCCAACTCCCTGCCCAAGCACTTTTTCTGACAGATAGGAGTCTAATCTCTTCTTGAAAGTTTCAAGTGATGGTGCTCCTACAACTTTTGAAGGCAAGCTGTTCCATTGGTTGATTGTTCTCACTGTCAGAAAGTTTCTCCTTATTTCCAGGTTGAATCTCTCCTTGTTCAGTTTCCATCCATTATTCCTTGTCTGGCTTTCGGGTGCTTTGGGAAATAGCTTGACCCCTTCCTCTCTGTGGCAGCCCCTCAAATTTTGGAACACTGCTATCATGTCTCACCTGGTCCTTCTCTTCACTAGACAAGTCAAGCCCAGTTCCTCAACCGTTCATTGTATGTTTTAGTCTCCAGTCCCCTAATCATCCTGGTTGCTCTTCTCTGCACACTTTCTAGAGTCTTAACATCTTTTTATAGTATGGTGACCAAAGCTGGATGCAATACTCTAGGTGTGATCTTACTAAGGCTTTATAGAGTGGTATTAGTACCTCATTTGATCTCAATTGTATTCCTCTGTTCATGCAATTTAGGATTGTATTAGCTTTTTTGGCTGCTGCTGCACACTGCTGGCTCATATTTAGCTGGTTGTCCACTAAGACTCCAAGATCCCTCTCACAGTTACTGCTATTGAGCCTGGTTTCATCCAGTCTATATGTGTATTTTTGGTTTTTCTTGCCTAACTGTAGGACTTTACTTTTCTCTAAATTGAATTTCATTTTGTTAGATACGGCCCGGTGTTCTAGTCTGTCAAGATCCATCTGGAACTTGAGCCTATCTTCTTGGGTGTTAGCTATTCCTGCCAGCTTAGTATCATCTGCAAATTTGGTAAGTTCCCCTTCTATTTCCTCATCTTTGCTAATGAAGATGTTGAAGAGTACTGGGCCTAAGATGGAAGCTTGTGGCACCCCATAGCTTACTTCCCTCCATGTACACTTAGACCCATTATTATTTATTATGAAAGACTAGGAGTAACACAATAGCAGTGTTCCAATATTTGAGGGGCTGCCACAAATAAGAGCGGGTGAACCTATTCTCCAAAGCAGGGGTCTCCAACCTTGGCAACTTTAAGACTTGTGGATTTCAACTCCCAGAGTTCCTCAGCCAGGGTTTTTTAAATAAGGTATTGGACAACCACTTGTCTAGAATGGTATAAGGTTTCCTGCCAGAGCAGGAGTCTGGCAAGGCCCCTTCCAACTCTATTATTCTGTCTATGGAGCCTGACTTCCAGTATAACCTGCATGTACCAAATTGGAGGACTGCTGTACAAAAATTAGAAAGGGAAAAGGAAGTATTTGCAGCATGAAAGAAATAAAAGGAGTTATATTTCATCCTTCATAGATAGGTAGTCCTTGAATTACAACCAATCTCTCTGCGACCAGATTCAGGGATCTAATAAACCTACTTGGGGGGGGGGGTATTTATAATCTGAATCCAAAGTTCAATGGTGGCCTGTCACTGGGATCCCATGACTGAGCTTTGGTTTGCTTGGCAACCGAGCCACATTTATGGCTGTTTGCAGCTGTAATTCATGCTGGGAGTGATCAGTAGAAAAAGGTGAAGGGGCTGTCCTAGTAGTTGCTGGCTGGACACTATAAACCAGGGGTGTCAGATTCAAGGCCCACGGGCCGCATTTGGCCCACAGGATGCTTAGAACTGGCCCTCAGTCCTGGCCTGGAAACCGTGAAGGACCCTCCTGCGGTGCCTCTGCCAGAGAAAACGGAGCTCGAGAGGGTCGTTCGCGGTCCTCCTGGGCTCAATTTTTGGCCACTACTGCCTCCTGAAACCCTCTGCCAGTGAAAATGAAGCTCGGGGAGGCTGTGTACAGCGCACCTGGGTTCCATTTCTGGCCGCGAAGGCCTCCTGCATCCCTCTGCCAGTGAAAATGGAGCTTGGGAGGGCTGTGCACGACCCTCCCAGGCTCCATTTCATTGGCAGAAGGCTGCAGGAGGCCGTAGTGGCTGAAAATGGAGCTTCGATGAGTGACGCCGAGCTGGCCACGCCCCCCTCCCCCAAGGTGAAACACAACCCTGATGCTGCCCTCAATGAAATTGAGTTTTTGACACTCCTGGAATGACCACTGCAGATCTGAAGGAGGCGGTACAAGACAGAGGGGCATGAAGGATGCTGATCCATAAGAGTTGGACAGAGCTGATTGACTGACGACGACAACAACAACAGCCGAATCCTGCAGTTACCTAACAGTTTTGCCCAAAATGCCCATTTACTTCCAGTTTTCAGCAGAACCACACCCATAGCAAAGCATTGGATCAGTTAATGATTTTGGCTTTCATTTAATTACTTTGACTTTATTTAAACAATTCCAGTGATCCTCTTAACGACTATTTCAAAAAAGATCATAAAATCAGGCCAGCCGCATTTAAGTTTATGACCATGATGGGCAGGCTCAAATATAGTCACAACTTGAGGATTACTTGCAGTGAGAAAGTTGGAATAATAATAACAGAAGAAATATTTCTGGAAGATAAATTGTTGCCCTCACCATTTCAATGGGTAGGAGGTAAAACTGGACTTGAACAAAATTTAAATGGATCTCCTTAAAATGTTTTTCCCTAAATGTTGCCTGATTAAAGTTTCCTGAGAACTCAAAAGTCTTCGTGTAATTTGTCACTCTGAGTTGGCGCTAATAATGATCCTTCTGAGTAGATTACAGTAATAATGAAATACAGTAATTAACAGGAATGGACAGGGAGTATTAAGAATATCACAGCACCACTGGATGTGTTGTGTTGTCTCTGGGGGGTGCCATTTTTTAAATTGGAGAATGCTTTTTTATTTTTCTTGCTGAAATAGAATGAAATTGCAGTTGATACAAGTCATGTGCTAGGAATAGCAGAGCATTTATTAGTCTCAACTACTATTCTGCCTGCAAATTACCTATATCTTGCTTCCGTTCTAAGGAACTTTTTCTGTTAAAGGCATAGGAACAGCTCTCCTTTCCTGTTTGACACATCCATATAGACAAAACTCTAGGTGTGATCTTAAGCCAAAATGCAGATGCTCTTAATTAACTTATTTTATTGATTTACTCTCATTTACCCTTAACCCCAAGTATCAAACATGGGTTTGATTAAACTCAGAAAGATGATTTATGAATGCTTTGTTCCCTTTACTAGAGCTGTGTATTTAATTCCGATCATCCATGACATTCATAGCATTTTACTTCTGCCCAATCTTAAAATTCTGAGTTGATTACAGCTTTGTTTTAAAGTAGAAAACAATCATAATGTAATATCTAAAGCTTTAGAGATTGGGAGGAATCAAAACAGTTGATTCAAGTTATCATTTTCTTCTGTATAGGCCAAGCGAATCCAGCCTTGGGTAGCTAGTAATGTTGCCCCACAATAATAATAAACTTTTAACATTATTTATACATACACATTTGTCATGCCTCTGTTGGAATCTGATTTGGAGGGGGAAGCTGAGCAGCTGACAGGGAATGAGAGTGTGGCTCCATTGGCTGTGGAAGAAACTGGGGAAGAGCAAAGTCTGGCTGGGCAGGGCAGGGGAGAGGTAGAGCAAGGTTCAGAGGAGGAACCAGGTGTTGTAACTATGTATCATTCATGTGTTTACAACTATGTATCATTGCAACTATGTATCATTCAAGCGTTTGCAACATTGTATCATTCACGTGTAATCATTAATTTCTGTCTCTTCAGTGACCTTTGCAAGGCACGTACAAGAGACAAGGATATAGATGTTTGTTAAATAAGCTTATCCACTTTGTAAATAATCTGTCCAGTATGCAGCTTTGTAAACATGCACATCCTGATGAGATTAACATGTTTGACTTGAGCTTTTTAATTAAATCATTTTCTTGTAAAAAAGCACAATAAAAGAGCGTGTGCCAAGACATTCGGGGCACGCTCATCAAGAGGAAACTTCGCTTCCTGTCGTTTCTCTTCCCTTCGCTCCCTTTCATGAGCCACCCATCAGATGCGGGATGGCAGATACCACATTCTGGTGACCCCGACGTGATTCCCTAAGGGGGATACGCAGCGACGCGCCCATATCTTATCAGCTCGATGGGAGCTGTGCATCGCCAGGCCTGAAGCGAATTGCACATCATCGGATCTGAAACACGGTCTCGACTTTCGTAAGTATGGGTGGAAACTTTTCTCAACAACAGACGCAGCATCTGAAGGAATTGAGGGAGTTAGTCGCTTCTTCTTCTAAATACTCTGCTAATTTAAAGGGCTCTCCTGTAAAAAAGAAACCTATTGCTACATTATTGGCTTATGTGTGGCAACATTGTCCCAATTATCCAAAGAAAGGGTCCTTAAAAATTTCCATTTGGCAAAAAATTGGTGAACATCTCCATAGTCCTCCTCGTGCACCTATTGGCATTTTGGTCACTTGGAGGAAAATTATGGAGGCTTTAAAAGTCCATTATAAAATAGAAGCAGGGAGTGTGTTTGAATCTCCCCTGCCAAGTTATGATAACTTTTCAATTTTCTCTAACTCAGGCAGAAGCTGCTGCCATTATTCAACAATGCCCCACATGTAGTAAGCAAGGACATTCCAATCCCATAGGAGTAAATCCTAGAGGATTAAAATCTTGTGAAATTTGGCAAATGGATGTAACTCAGTATCTACCTTTTGCCCCTTGGAAATATTTGCACGTTTCCATCGATACATATTCAGGGTTTATTCTGGCTACTCCTCAAAGGGGAGAAACTGTAAAACATGTCATCAATCATTCAATTCGTACCTTTCCCTCGCTGGGGCGTCCAAATGAAATCAAAACAGACAATGGACCTGCCTATACAAGTTCTGCTTTCCAGGACTTCTGTAACAGATGGGATGTAACCCACAAGTTTGGGATTCCCAACAACAGCCAGGGGCAGGCTATTGTGGAACGAGCGAACTTATCTCTGAAACGTGCTCTTGATCGATATTCGTTGCGGGAAAAACCCCCGAACCTCCCAGCATTGCAAAATTCTCTTAACATTTGTCTTTACACTTTAAACTTTCTCAATCTGACTGGCATTCCTCCCACTTCTGCTGCTTCGCGTCATTTTTCCTCCCCCTCACCCCCACCTAACAGACCTCTGGTATATTATCACAGATTGCCAGATCCTGCCTGGCAGGGTCCCGCTGAGCTTCTCACTTGGGGACGAGGCTACGCTGCGATCTTACTGCCAGACAAAACCACTTGCTGGATCCCTGGTCAGGCAGTAAGACTCTATCATGGGAATTCCTCTGCTACATCTGTATCTTAAAACTCTTCCTGATATTCTTGCCTATATCTTCTTCACAATTTCTACCTTACTTCAACAAAACCTATGCTTCCTGTCAAAAGACTATTCGTGTTAAAACCATTTCATTAACAGAAGGCTATTATACTTGCTCCATGTGGGTACGTCATGAAAATGCTACCCGTAGTTTTCACTCTGTCACTTCTGTTTTATTTAAAGAACACTCTACCACTCGCTCTTTTGTTCCTTCTTTACTCTTCCTATGGAAAGGAACCTTAAAATCTCTTCCTCTATTCAATCTAAAACATAGGGGGACTTAAATGTCCTTCTATTGTATTATGGGTTTCCCCACCCCAACTAACATCCTTGATGAATTACCAAATTAATCTTTATTGTCATTATTGTAATTATTATCCTTTTTCTACTAATTGAATTCCCTCCTCATTTCACAAATGTTCTACAACTAACTTGTCCATAGCCCTCTCTCCTACTTGTCATGCTTTTATATATCCGAACTTTGATCCTGTCAACAAACGATGCTTCAAAAGAACTGTCCATGATGATCCACAGAAGCCTCATAGAAGATGTAATATTGCTTGGACTATAACTGACTTTCAAGGAGTTCGTTTAAGTTCTACAACCAATTTTTCTTGCATAGAAGACTTCTACCCACCACTTCAATTCGATTTGGCAGACGCACCCACACAACCAGGGGATATCCTGCAATCTACACCATTTCAGGAGGAACTTTAACATCACGCCTGAAAGGAATGTATTTTATCCCTGGCAATAATTTTGTTTGAACTTGTTACACCGGTTTCATGGCATGTATCCACGGGGATGAAATTGTTAAATCCAAATCATTTTGAATTCAAGTATGGCTTGTGTGTATAACTCTGATGATTTTATATCCCTACAGGTACCCATGGAATACCCCCTTCTGCAAAAAAGATTTAGATCTGTTAATTTTTAAAACAAAGGGGATTGTGTGCTATGCTTAAAGAAGAATGTTGTCTTTATGCTGATAGCGGGGGGGGGGGGGGCTTGTTTTCTATTTCGCCATGACTTACAACCTTTTTAACTGCATTGGGAGGATCATTAATAATCATTATATTGAGATGTATTATAGGACCTTATTGTTTTAATAGAATATTACAATTTTTAAAAAATTAATTATCCTCTGCTGATGTTAATGTGCTATTGCAAGCTTATGTTATATCTTCAACACCGGACGAAAAAATGTCATTGCTGAGTTACCTCTCCTTGGACAACCCTGAAGCTGACGGGTCGCACTCTTGCCTAGATGACGGGGACGGCGAACATTTCAGAAAAATGGTTCCTGTCTTCTTGGACGAGGAAGAAGACTCATCATAAATAATAAAAACAGAGGAGATGTTGTAACTATTCATGTGTTTGCAACTATGTATCATTGCAACTATGTATCATTCAAGCATTTGCAACATTGTATCATTCACGTGTAATCATTAACTTCTGTCTCTTCAGTGACCTTTGCAAGGCACGTACAAGAGACAAGGAGATAGATGTTTGTTAAATAAGCTTATCCACTTTGTAAATAATCTGTCCGGTATGCAGCTTTGTAAACATGCACATCCTGATGAGATTAACATGTTTGACTTGAGCTTTTTAATTAAATCATTTTCTTGTAAAAAAGCACAATAAAAGAGCGTGTGCCAAGACATTCGGGGCGCGCTCATCAAGAGGAAACTTCGCTTCCTGTCGTTTCTCTTCCCTTCGCTCCCTTTCATGAGCCACCCATCAGATGCGGGATGGCAGATACCGCAACCAGGCCCACCCCTTCTTCATCCTAGGGCACGCAGGGAGGGACAGAGAAAGGAACAATGTGAATTGTGTGGCTTACGGTGGAGGAAAGGGCCCTGATTTCCTTCATTAGCTGCAGCTGGGAACACAGTGTTTAAAAAGGGAAGCTGTGTACAGCAAGTTGTTGGGAACAAATTGTGAATGATCTGGTTTCGTCAAGGCTTATCTGTATTTCTGGCGTCTTCCCAACTGTGTGTGTTTCGCTGTGCTTTCAAGTCTGCGATTCCTTCTCCTGCCCTGTCAAGTCAATTACTGCAGCATGGTTTGTTTGAATTTTTAGTTACAGTTTGATGTTGTTCTGGACTAGCAGGCTCGTAAACCTGAAAACCTGATTGGTCCGCTAACAGCGGGTCATGATTGGTCGCTCCAGGCTAGTCCAATTGGCTGGTTAATGGGCTGCCGCGATTGGGCAAACCAAGCATGGCAAGCTTAAATCGTTGTCATTGGACGTTTAGCCACAGCCAGCTCTATAAAAGGAGCTGCTGTGGCCAGGGCTTTTCGCCCAGATCAGAAGTCACTAATAAAGAGCTGAAGTTACTATCTGAGGTCTTGTCTCCGTTATTGCGCCCATCCTTCCAGACACAACAGATGTACTTCATTTTCAGACTGAATTTCCTCCATTTAAAGATTGTTGCTGGGAGAGTTTTTCTCCAGTCGAAGGTAACTTGGACATTGGGGTCAAAGTTGGAGCTAATAAAGGGACTCTTTTTGCTTATTTGATTGTGTTGCCTTTGTGCCATGCCCTGGGTCATCACACACATGTGCATATACTGTACACACATATATACATATACATCAGAGGTGGTATTCAGCAGGTTCTGACCAGTTCTGGAGAACCGGTAGAGGAAATTTTGAGTAGTTCAGAGAACTGGCAAATATCGCCTCTGATTGGCCCTGTCTCCATCTATTCTCTGCCTCCCAAGTCCCAGCTGATTGGCTGGGTCTTCTTTTGTTGCCCTGCACAAGAGAACAGAGCTGGAAAGCAGGTTAGTTGGGTGGGAATGGGAATGGAGATTTTACAGTATCCTTCCCCTGTCATGCCCACCAAGCCACACCCATTAAGCCATACCACGCCCACAGAACCGGTAGTAAAAATTTTTGAAACCCATCACTGATATACCTGTACTATACATCCCCACCCTCCCACGCACATTTTACATTAACCACATTATATATTTTGTATGACAATTCCTCTTCATTCAGTGCAGCCCAGGTAACCCAAGAGGTTGGGCACACATGGTTTAGAATGTCAAACTGGTGACCTGTGGGCTGGATGTGTCATGTGTAGACCCCACCCACTCTGGCTCCGCAAAGGCAAAAAAACATTGTGATACCCCATGATATGCAATCGAGTTTGACACCCATGCTTTAGGGGATTATTTGTGGCAAGGAAAAAAAATGCCAATGGGTGATAGTTGGCTACAGCAGTGTATGTATACACACACATACACACACATACATTTATTTTAAAAAAAAAATTGAAAAGGGTAGGACAATCATCAATCAATCAGAGCATCTCCACATTCAATAAAATGTGATGGTAAGAGATTTTAAATACTACTTCTTCCTCCCTCCCTCTCCCTCCTTCTCTTCCTTTCCTATTCTTAACTATTGTGTGGGAATTTCTGTCCAGGTAGAACTCTTACCTGGTGAAAATGTAGACAATCCAGGGCGCAGGTTGTTAGCGTTCTTTCCAAGCTCAAGAATGTGGCAGCGTACAAGCTTCTGGTGCTAATATGACTTCCAAAGCTGACACAAGTAGTGAAAGGGTGGAGATCCGAGAAATGGATTAGGAGCTGCTCTGGAACAGGCACAATTCCCCTCTGCTATGACATTGTAAGTAATGTTGGTGCTTGTGCATAGGTGCAACAACCTTTGGAGAACCACAGATTCCATACCTATGTTTGCAAAAACAGTATGGTGCTAAATATCCAGTGTAAACAATTGGGGCCAGATCAAATCATAGTGACCTCCAGAGGCATGTTTTCCTATTATTAAAAATCAATACACAACTCAGGGAGCTGATTTCACTGGGGGGCAAGAAAAATTATACTGCCAACATTTCATTTACCTCCAGCCAAGGATACCCTGAGTCTCTCCCAGAATAACATTCCCTATCCTGAAGGAAATGAACAGAAGACCATGGGAATTTATACTGTAATGAATTTCTTAATCAGGGAGGTGCCACACACTCTTTATGTTACACATTAGACAGGGGAAAGCCAAAGAAAAGAATGCATAGCATTTACAGTCTATAGCCAGTTGTATCAGCCCATCTTCTAACCACACATATTTTGCTTCACTCTCAGCAGAAAAAGAATAGGAAAGAGGATTTGATGAGAAATATTTGCCAGACTAATGCAATGCACACAACAAGAGCTCATCAGAATGTTAATGAGCTTGTTGACCAGACTTGTTGAGGGCAGAGATCTTGATGTTTTAGAATAATTGGAATAAAGGTAGAAGTGGAAAGTGAAATGAGCCATTGACTGGCTCACTTGACTAATAAGTGACTAATTGATTTCATATCTAGAAGGAACCATTACCAGCACAACTATTACTAATATTTTAAGGTAGGATGTGAACACTTTCATGTTTATTAGATTATCACAGTCTAAGCCAGGGGTTGTCAACATATTGGACCAGATATCAAATGTCAGATTGCATTGGGTTGCACAGCAATGATGAACATGAACTGAATATGGAAAAGTAAGGACATCAGCCTGGCAACCAAATGTAGCTTAGTCCGCTCTATTGTGTTCCCCATAGCTACCTATAGTTGTAAAAGTTAGACCTTAGAAAAGCAAGACAAGAATAAAATTGATTCACTTCAGCTGTGGTGCTGGAGAAGGCTCCTGTGTACTCCTTGGATAGGAAAATTGACTAACAAGCAAGTACTGGAGCACACAACAACAGACTTGTCACTGGAAGGCAAAAAATCACAAAACTGTGTCTCACTTATTTTGGCTACATCATATGGGGGAATTCATTGAAGAAAGCAACTATGTTTGGAAGAGTTAGTGGTAAAAGGAAACCAGGCTGCCAAAGAACACAATTGCTGGACACCATCAAAGTGGACACCAGCCAGAGCAGGGGTCGCCAACCTTTTGGACTTCAGGGACCACCAAGTTCATAATTTTAAAACCCGCGGACCACTAATATGAATTTTGACTGATGGTGGCTTGCTGACATTTTCCCAGGATCTCTGCAGAAAGCAGAAGAGACGCTGGGAAAATCCCCCCAAAAAAGTCTGCAGGAAAATTCCCCACCCCGATTTCCTACCGATCAATCGTTCTTTATTTGGGATCACAGGATACCTTCTCCAGCTCCGTTCTTGGGGGGGGGGGGGGGAGAGAGAGAGAGAGAGAGAGAGAGAGAGAGAGAGAGAGAGAGAGAGAGAGAGAGAGAGAGAGAGAGAGAGAGAGAGAGACTTTTGGCTTCATGAAAGGTATTATATATTTGCATACTTTCCTATGATGGGTTGGTCCGTGGCGGCAGGAGATTTGAAGAGCCATCATCGGCCATGAGCCGTGAGCAGCCGGCTATAAAAAAGGCTGCCGCGGTTTCTCCGTGTTCAGATCCTAGAAGAAAATAAAAAGAGAAAAAAAGTCAACCGGGTCTCTAGTCTCTTTTCCCACAACACAACAAAAGGAAAGCAGCAGAAACAGCAGAAGTCTTGCTTTCTCTCCTGGCGGAGATTGGGGGAGAGAAAGAAAGACTTTTGCTGCTTTCCTTGTGTGCAGCCAAAAGCAGACGAAGAAAGAAGCGGAAAGAGGCAGCCCAGTGGCCAGGTGAGGTGAGGTGAGCAAGTTCCCCCCCTCTGCTCTTTCCCCCCTCCCCTCACCACCTCATGCTGTTCACAATGCAAGTGACGCAGGCCTTGTTGGTGATATACCTGCGCAGCCTGGATTAATTGCTTTGGGGGTGACATTTCTTTGTGGACCACCAAATTTTTCTCATGGACCACCAGTGGTCCCTGGCCCACTGGTTGACGACCACTGGTCTAAGCCATGTTTCTCAACCTCAGAAACTTTAAGCTGTTGGACTTCATCTCCCAGAATCCCTCACCCAGCCAATCTGGGAGATGAAGTCCAAACAGCTTATTGATTGCTGTGGTTGGGAAACACTAGTCTAGGCATTTGTTATGAATTCATACATGAGAGAATAACTCAAACAAACCCAAGACTAAGGCAACTAAAGACATTTGGCTCTATTACAACTCACTGGGACCAATTAGACTAACTTGCCATGGCTTACTCGCTGTGGCCAATTCACCACAGGACAATTCAATGCAGGATTAATTTCTTTTATTATTCATCAAAGCATTATAAAAATGGTAGCCATAGGAAGAATTTATTTGATGCAAGAGATAAAATAATTTTGATGAAAACGTGGTCAACAAAAATAAAAGGAACTGAGTGACTTCCACAGTGAGTTGTCCCACAGAATTGGTTGTGGTGAGTTGTCCTGTGGTGAGTTGACCACGGTGACCAAGCCATTTTGTGCTCAAATTAGAACATCTAATTGGCCTTCCAGCTGCCCATGTGTAGAAAACATAACATTAAAGCTCTAACAGCTATCTTTAGTTTAGGAGTAGAGGATTTTTTTACAGCCAGGAAAAACATTTTTTAAACTGTTTCAAAAGGGCAGAAGCCATTGAGCAGGGGTGTCATGGCCTGTGGGCCGGATGCATTGCGCGCTGGCCGTGCCCATGCCTGGTTTAGCGAGGGGAAAAAAACATCACAATATGTCATGTGACAATACCATGATGACACAAGTTTGACATCCCTACCATAGAGAGTGAATTGAACCTATTGTGATGTCACAGAAACGAATGGAGGTGTTCTTGTAGGCGAGCTGCAATTTTAGAGAGGGTGGATGGATATTTAAGATATGCTAAATCTAGCAACCTAAATCTGTGGGAAAATGTGCCACTGAGATTGGATAGTTTGCTGTTGAAATTGGAAAACTTGGTCCTAGAAGTCTGGGGACTACAGGGAGTTGGCAGATTGCCCACTTCTGCTGTAAGTAGAGTGCTAACAAACAGTACCTTCCTAATGGCCGATTTGGCACTGCTAAGAGATTGTTCTTGCCATCTCTTTAGAAGTTGAGCTCTGTTCATGTGCTCATATCTTTCACAGGTAAAATGACAGAGCCCCATATGATCTTTAATTAATCCAAACTTTCTGAGCAATATCAAATCACAGATCCTCCTTTAAGCTCTGAATTATGTATCATTCTTGAATCTAATTCATCATGCAGGCTTTTATGCTAGAAGATTCAGTGGTGCCTTTAAGCTTTGAAGACATAATTAAACTATAGTAATAATTAGACTACATATACCTCAATTGATAAATATGTCAGTTTTGTTCCTTGGCCTCAATAATTGCCCATATTCAGTGTACAACTTAAAGGCAATGCCTGTATAAGCCACTCTAAAAAATGAAACTATAATTAGACAGCCATTGTTAATAAATACTTTCATTTAACGGTATGCTAAATTATATTGACTAACTCTTGTCAAACCCTCTCTCTCAAGTGTCAAAAGACATGCTTCAGAAACAGCATGAAGAAGAAGAAGCCACAGAGTTGGGTGTTGAGATTAGGTTAGAGCAGGACTGTCAAACTCCTGGCCCATGGGCTGGATGCGTCACGCACTGGCCACGCCCATGCCTGGCTTAGTGAAGTGGGAAAGTGCTAAATTTACCTGATATGTCACGTGATGATGCCATGATGCTGTATCATGCCCTTGGTAGAGTCGGACTCTGAGGGAGAGGAGGAACAGCTGACAGGGAGTGGAGGTGTGGCTCCAGAGGTTGTGGAGGAGGCTGGGGAAGGGCAGAGGCCAGCTGGGCAGTCAGGGGAAGAACCAGGCCCATCGCCTCTGCATCCTAGGACACACAGGGAGGAACCGAGAAGGCAACAACTTGGCTTACAAGAGAGGAAGCGGCCATGATCCCCCTCATTGGTTGCAGCTGGGGAGAATAGTATATAAGAGAGAAAATGATAGCACTGTGTTGCCAGAAGCAAAATGTGTGTTATTTTGGGCTGAAGTTATCTTGGTTGGCATCCTTCCAACAGACTGTGCCTTGTTATCTCCTTGAAGTTGGTAATTACTTATCCAGGTCTGTTGTGGAAATTTCATCATTGTAGTTTGTTTGGTTTTTTTATTTCGCCTCTATCTGCTCATTAAGCTCGAACTGTATTGCTTTCTTTTGAAGACTATTTTTGAGTACGTTTTATCTCCAACTGAGAATTATTGAACAGTGGGGCCAAGTTGGGGGCATTAAAGGACATTTATATACATTTTGGATTTTGTTACATTTGTGTTACACTCCGGGTCATCACAAGAGGGTTCCAAAAGAGGAATATGATAAGCCAATGATAAGGAAATCAAACTCATGTCAAAATATGTTTTGATGGTCAAAAGTCAATCAATCAATCAATCAATCAATCAATCAAACTGACTAACTAACTAACTAACTAACTAACTAACTAACTAACTAACTAACTAACTAAATGGCATTAGGGATGTAGGAATCTATCAAAATCTAATTTTAATTGAGATTCATAGTTGGGAAGATTTGAAATAAATTTTAGATTCAAAAGCTTAGATTCATATTAATTCAAGATTTTGATAAAAGAATCCAATCATATGTTACAATGGGGAAACATCAAGATGCTTGCAGCTGCTTCATTTTTTATTTATTTTTGGCAGAGTTGAATGAAACAGCTGGGGATTGTAGACTCTTTAGCCCTCATACATGTAATGTTTCAGCAGGGTTATTTCAGTTGTTTTGGAACTATTTCCTGAATATTATGGCAGAGATGAGGAAAAAATACCACACTAGCTCCCTGATTACCTAACAAAGAACCCATACAGAAATTGTGCCAGAGTAATGCACAAAATGCTCTTCTCCAGCAATAAAAAAATAAAATTATTTAAGACATAATTTCTTACTAAAGATTGAGTAACATACCTTTTAACCACTTGCTTGTAAGGGTTAGGAAAGTTAGTCTTTTTCTGGGAACAAAAAGTTATGTGGTGATTGGGTAATGAAACTGAGAAATGTGGATTTTATCACTAATCTATATATATAAAAGCAAAATACCACTCATACATCATCACACAAAATCTCCCAGAACTGCAAAGCCTACAAACTCAAAATTTGGCACATATGTTCCTCTTGGCTTCTAGGTGCTCACTAAGAAAAGACTTTTCGAAATGACCATCAGAGCATTAGTATTTCATAAATTATTATTAACATGCTCTGATGCTAAGGAGTTCTGTTTCAAATGTAAAATACAAGCAAAGGAGAGGAGTTTCAGTTTTAGTTTAACACCACCAAGCAGCTTTAGTACAGAATAGTTGAGCTAAGCCACGCCCAGGCTCCTTGCTGTCTCCTTCTTGCTCACACAGCAAATACTATTTCATTTTCCAAACAGCCCTCAACTCCAGCGAGATGAATACCAATGGATTCTGATAGGCAGAGGCAGATTTCCCCCCCACCCCTATTTTCCTCCCCCAAAACTAAGCCTGACCACATAGTTTCATAGCGAAGCACAGGTATTGAGCTAGTATGTATATATAAGCGACGATACACAGGCTATGTAATGTGCAGTAACAATCAGCACACTATCTCGACTCACTTGGAAAACAAAGGAAAAGAAATTATGTTGTTTCTATTTAATTAGGGAAGATTAGGGACAAAAGTTGAAAAGAACTGATCTGCAGACCGAATAAACACAAGAAACTAACTTTTGTAAATGACTACAAACAAATTGAATTAGAAAAGATAAGAATAATCAAATATGAATTTGGGGAAAGTAGATCAGTGACTTTTAAATTTTTTCCAGGCTGTGGAACCTCTTTATTTTATTTTATTTCGGTTTGTCAATTGCTTACAAAATAATAGGTATAAGGAAAAACATAGTTATGAACACATGGATACATATAAGAAAAATAAAAGGACAGGGACAGTAGGCACAATTGGTGCACTTATGTACACCCCCTACAGACCTCTTAGGAAAGGGGTGAGGTCAATAGTAGACAGTCTAAGGTTAAAGTTTTTGGGGTTTGGGGAAGAAGCCACAGAGTCAGGTAGAGCATTCCAAACATTGACCACTCTGTTGCAGAAGTCATATTTCCTGCAATCAAGTTTGGTGCGGTTTACCTTGAGTTTGTATCTATTATTTGCTCTTGTATTGTTATGGTTGAAGCTGAAGTATTCATTGACAGGTAGGACATTGCAATGTATGATTTTATATACTATACTTAAATCAGACCGAAGACGGCGTAATTCAAAGTTTTCTAGGTCTAGAATTTCAAGTCTGGTGGCATAAGGTATTCTACAACGAGTCGAGGAGTGGAGAACTCTTGTGAAATATTTCTGGCCTTTCTCAACTGTGTTAATATCAGATACGTAATGTAGGTTCCTGACGGATGAGCTGTATTCAAGTATTGGTCTTGCAAATGTTTTGTATGCTCTAGTTATTAGTGTAATATTACCAGAGAAAAAGCTACGTAAGATTGGGTTAACAACTCTTAATGCCTTTTTGGCTATGTAGTTACAGTGGGCTCTAGCACTTAGATCATTAGAGATGAGTAGTCCAAGGTCCTTGACAGAGTTTGCATCATCAACAAGGTCTTGATTACTCAGCCTGTATTTTATTTTCTGATTTTTTTTCCCAATATGTAAGACAGAGCATTTATTTGTTGAGATTTGAAGTTGCCATTTGCTTGACCATTCTGATACATAGTTGAGGTCTTTTTGAAGGGTCGCAGTATTGTCTGAATTGTTAGTATTGCTTATAAAAATAAAATCCCAGAGTCCCTGATCAAGAGGATGAATGCAAGTTAATATGTTTTCCTTCTAATCTTTCACAGGACGCCAACGAATTCTTACAGAACCTTTGAGTTCCATGGAGCACATTTTTTTAAAAAAAGAGAGAAGCTAAGAATCATATAGCAAAAACCAGACCAGATTTTTCAGGCCAAAGTTCAAGAAAATGACTCTCTCCCATTCTCCAAGCAAATTCAAGCAGAAGATGAGATGCAAATAGCACAATAGCTTTTTCATATACTGCAAATAGAATGGCACGTGCTTGGCTGGCTCTTCATGTCAGTATCAGAAAGCCTCACTCACCGCTACTCTCAGTTTTAATAAGCTTTTTAGTAAGTTTTAGTAATTTACCAAATTTGCAGATGATACTAAACTGGCATGAATTGCTAACACCCTAGAAGATAGGCTCAAGATCCAGATGGATCTTGACAGACGTGAACACTGGACCCTATCTAGCAAAATGAAATTCAATGTGGACAAAAGTAAGGTCTTACACTTAGACAAGAAAAACCAAAAGTACACATATAAGAATGGGTGAAATCAGGCTTAATAGCAGTAACTGTGTGAGGGATCTTGAAGTCTTAGTGTACAACCAATTAAACATATGATGAACGGTTACAGGAACTGGGAATGGTTAGTCTAGTGAAGAGAAGGACCAGGGGAGACATGATAGCAGTGGAACAATATTTGAGGGGCTGCTATAGAGAGGACGGGGTCAAGTTATTTTCCAAAGCACCTGAAGGCCAGACAATATGGATGGAAACTGAACAAAGAGAGATTTAACCTGGAAATAAGGAAAACTTTCTGATAGTGAGAACAATCAACCAATGGAACAGCTTGCCTTCGGAAGTTTTGGGAGCACCATCACTTAAGACTTTCAAGAAGAGATTGGGGTGTAGGGTCTCCTGCTTGGGCAGGGGATTGGACTAGATAACTTACAAGGTCCCTTCCAACTCTGTTAATCTGTAATCCGTAAACTGCAACAGCAATGTTTGAGGTTCAGTAAAGCCAGAGAGACTATCACATTTCTAAACCATCACTGAATCTCTCCCAAGAACATCTGAATGTACCTGATTCAATGTGATGCCTTGAATAAATTCAGAGATTCAGTTTAAAAGGCAGAGTCAATAAAATCTGCCTAGAATCAAATCATTCCTTAGAAACTTTACACTGATCTATTATGCAGCCTTTTCTCAGAGGCTGTTTTTCCTAGTGGCTGGCAGGAATTTCTGTAAATAATATTGTATGCACATTAAATTACATAATAACCTTTCTGTGTTTCAGAAAAAGCAAACTCATTGCACTTTGTAAGATGTCATGAACATTTTTTTTATTTATTTAACATCATCGTGGGTTTCAACATTTCTAAATGTCAAAATGATAAACTTCAATTGCCTGATGGAAATAAATATTTCAGAATGAATGCCAAGCATCAGCTGAAAAAGGCAGGAAAGTTTTCAGGAAATAAATCCTTACATATTGTTCTGTTTGATTTATCACTATCTGTCTATCATGTCTGTCTGTCTGTCTGTCAGTTTGTCTATCATATAACCTATCAAGAATTTAGAATGAACTGGTTCTGCCAACACTTGCTAATTTAACTAGAAATGCATCTTTGTATTTCTCTCTACTGAAGGCATTATGAGCTAGCTCTCCTTTGCTGCAGCAAGTTAAATTTTTAAATTTAAATTAATTTATTCTCTTCCCCCCTCACCTAACCCCTGATGCCCTAATGCAGGGGTGGGCAAACTACGGCCCGCGGGCCACAACTGGCCCGTTGGTCTGTCCAATCCAGCCCGCCCCTGCCCTGAAAAAAATTGCTGGGCGTGGCATATTGCCCTGCGCCGCGTGGCCCCCAAAGCTGCAAAACAGTGCGGAGCGCTCTTGGAATAGGAAGAAAAGAAGAACTTTGCAAAGGCCTCGGCTGAGAGTTTGAAATCACCTTTGAGAGCGACCTCTCCGAAGGTGAGTCCCCGCCGATCCCGCTTTTTTTCCGGGGCTTCCAGGCTGAAACTTTGCACAGGCAAAGTTTGCAGGTGGGAGCGTCCTCCTGCCGAGGAAAGGGAAGGGTTCCACCCGGTGGGCAGGTGGGCGGGAGGAGGTGACCCGGTGGTGCTCCTGGTTTCCCCTCCGCCGCACTGTGCAAAGTTTCAGCCTGGAAGCCCTTTCGGCTTCCTTTTAACTCGCAGGCGCTCGCGCCTGGCCCCGAGCCGCGCGGCGGAGGGAAGCCCAGCAAGTGGGCGGGCTGCTTGAAAGAGGCGACGCGGCCGCGCTCTAGGCTTCCCTCTGCCATGTGGCTTGGGGCCAGGTGCGAGCGCCCGTGAGTTAAAAGGAAGCCGAAAGGGCTTCCAGGCTTAAACTTTGCACAGGCAAAGTTTGCAGGTGGGAGAGTCTTCCCGCCGAGGAAAGGGAAGGGTTCCGCCCAGCGGGCGGGTGGGCGGGCTGCTTGGAGGAGGCAACCCGGCAGCGCTCCGTGTTTCCCCTCCACCGTGCTGTGCAAAGTTTCAGCCTGGAAGTCTTTTCGGCTTCCTTTTAACTCGTGGGCACTCGCGCCTGGCCCCGAGCCGCACGGCAGAGGGAAGCCCAGTGGGTGGGTGGGCTGCTTGAAGAAGGCGACCCAGCCGCGCTCCAGGCTTCCCTCCGCCGCACGGCTTGGGGCCAGGCGCGAGCGCCCATGAGTTAAAAGGAAGCCGAAAGGGCTTCCAGGCTTAAACTTTGCACAGGCAAAGTTTGCAGGCAGCAGCGTCTTCCCGCCGAAGAAAGGGAAGGGTTCCGCCCGGCAGGCGGGTGGGCGGGCTACTTGGAGGAAGCAACCTGGCCGCGCAGAAAAGAAAGAGAAAAAGAGGTGAATAGTTATTATTCTCAGCCGAAACAACCAGAAACGAAGGCAGGCAGGCAGAACGGAGCACTGGCTTGAACCGTGGGTGGCTGTGTGGGGGTGAATGGGCGCTTCGGAGGAGCTGTGCTAACAGGAAGCCACCCTGCCAGCTTCTTTGAAGCAGTTTCTTCCTGGGCTGGTGGAGGAGCGAGAGAGCGACTGAGACAGGAACGAGGCAGACATCCGAGGGATGAGCGGGAAGGGTTCTGCCTGGCGGGTGGGCTGCTTGGAGGAGGTGACCTGATGGCGCTCCGGGTTTCCCCTCCACCATGTGGCTTGGGGCCAGGCGCGAGCGCCCGAGAGGAAAAAGCAAGCTGCAAGTTGCTGGGAAGTTGCTCGGGTGCTGGGAGCCACTGTCGTGGTGAGCGGCTCATCGGGCACGTATGCGAGGAGGAGGGCTTTTAAAGTGCCGCCCGAGCAGGACCGCCAAGCCAGGAAATGGGACACCAAGGCAGGGCAAGGCTCCACCACAGTGGCCGAGATTTAGGTGGGCTTGGATACCCCTGAGCACGGTTTGCTGTTTTTTCTCTCCTGGGACTCGCGTTTGGAAAGCATGGAAAGTAGTAGCAGGAGCAGCCGCGGTGTTACTTTTTCTTATATAATATATATATACATATATATATGTATGTATGTATGTATGTATGTATGTATGTATGTATATATGTTTTCTTAATATATATCTTTATAATGTATATATTATAAAGGGCCCATTATTGGTTCGGCCCTCGAACACAGATCTGATTTTCCATGTGGCCCCCGACAGAAATTAATTGCCCACCCCTGCCCTAATGTCTTCTTCTTCTATGCATTGAAAACTTAAATGTCAGAGGAAACCATTTTCAGTAATGAGTTTAATAATAGTTTCACTTTATTGTGCAAAAGTCAGATGAAGGTTGTGTCCCCATTTGCACCTAGTCATAACACAGATAGGCCTTGACAACATCAGTGTTGTTAAGTACTTGAACATGGGTCGAAGTAAATGGAGACAGCCTCTGAATAGTGAACTTTCAGCTCTTTATTTGCATAGTGACTTCTCAAAACAACAACAGTGACTCTGCCTTATATAGGCAACCCTTGTAAGAACTGTCCAATAACGAGCTATGAACACTAGCTCTTTTAACCAATAAGTATCCTCTGTTAAGGGCCAATCGGATTCCTCAGAACTAACCAATCTGATCTGGCCGCCTAACAGCCAATCAGAAGTGCAGGGCCAGAACCCTGCACTTTACCTCAAGCTCATACTTTATTAACTATGGTACATACACAACACCTCTTCCCCCTGGCTTCTTAATTACGGTGTAGTTATAGAGTCCTTTAGATAGGACGGTTGTCTTTTAAGTCTTTCGGATTTTCGTTGGATTGGTTGGTTGCAATCCTGTTGAGGTAGATTGTTGTTTGGCAGTGGTTCTGCTTCTTGCTCAGGTGCAATTTCTTGCAGTGCAAACAATTCTCCTTCCTGCTCCACTTCCTGAGTATCACTTAGTTCGTCGCTCCCTTCGAGCAGGTTCCCTGGAACTTCATCTTCTTCCGTACCTCCCCCCCCTCAGTTTGGTCATGGGGGAGTTGTTGACTGGCCGTTGTGAGTCGTGACCGCAATTGGTTGATATGCCGTTTCCACAGTCTATTGCCACAGCATTGCACTACGTAGGATTTGGGGCCTGTCACTCGTACGACTGTCGCCTCTATCCATAACGGATTGCCCGAAAAGTTTCGTGCGTAAACGAAGTCTCCTACCTGGAAGGTGCGACAGCGGCCACTGGATCCTATTGGCTTTTCCGGTTCATAGGCAGGGTGCAACCAGTCGAGGTGGGAGCGGAGTCTTCGTCCCATCAGTAGTTCGGCGGGAGTTCTTCCGGTGACGCTATGTGGAGTTATGTGTTGCAAAAAGAGAATTTGGTTGACCTTGTCATCGATATTGTCATAGTCCACTTTTTGCAAGGTCTTTTTAACAAATTGGACCATGCGTTCAACTCGGCCATTGGTCGCAGGGTGCACAGGCGAGGTGAGCACATGGCGGATGCCGCGGTCAGCGAGGTACTGCTCGAACATCAGTGCAGTAAACTATGGCCCGTTATCAGACACCAGGATGTCTGGCAATCCGTGGGTTGCAAAGAGTCTGTTTAGAATCTTGATCACTGCCTCGGAGGTTGTAGCCATCATACGATGAATTTCTAACCAATTGGAGTATGCGTCGACTATCAGCAGGAAGGTATAGCTCTTGGTTGGCCCCGCGAAATCCAGGTGGATTCTGGACCAGGGTCCACGTGACATCTCCCATTCGGTAGGCATGGCTTTTGGTGGGGCGTTGCTGACTTGTTGGCAATTGGCACACGTTTTAACCCACTGCTCGATTTGCCGGTCCATGCCCGGCCACCATGCGTAGCTTCGTGCAAGCGCTTTCATCCACACGATGCCGGGGTGGCCCTCGTGCAGAATTCGTAGCAGCGTCTTCCAGAGTCGCTCTGGGACAACGACTTTATCGCCCCAGATGATACAGCCTTTTTGGGAAAAAAGTTCAGTCTGTCGAGATTTAAATGGTGCAAAGTCATCTGGTACTTGGTTCAATGGCCATCCACGTTCTACCCAGCCTAGGACTCGAGCTAGGGTGTGGTCTCATTTGGTTTCTCTCGTGATGTCTCGGGCGGTCATAGGCGGCGAGTTGAGTGCCTCAATTTGCAACGTGGTTGCCGTTGGTGCCGGATCGTCGAGAGTCTCTGGAAGCGGTGCTCGGCTTAATGCGTCGGCGTGGGGAATGGCTTTCCCCAGGCGGTATTGCAGGCGATAATTATGAGCAGCTAGGAATTCTGACCATCGGGTCATTCTAGGGGATAATATGTAGGGGGTTGGCTTGTCCCCAGCTATTATCCCTAGCAACGGTTTGTGGTCAGTTATAATGGTAAATGTCCTTCCATACACATATTCATTAAATTTCTTTACAGCTGAAACGATTGCGAGGGCTTCTTTATCAATTTGTCCACAGTTCTGCTCTGCTTGTGAAAGAGTCTTCGAAAAGTATGTAACAGGGGCTTCGTTCCCATTAGGCAGTACATGGCTCAAAATGGTGCCCACCCCGAAGGGCGATGCATCGCAGGTTATAACTAATGGCAAAGTCTCGTTATACTGCATAAGTACAGAGTCAGATGTGAGCAATTTTTTAACATTCTGGAACGCTTGCTCTTCCCGGTAACCCCACACCCACAATGCTTTCTTATCTAATAATCGGTGTAACGATTCAGCAACAGTTGCCTTGTGCGGTAAAAATACATTATAGAAATTAATGAGGCCTAAGTACACCTGGAGATCGGCCTTGTTGCGTGGCCTGGGAGCGTTTTTGATCGCTTTTAATTTACTCTCGGTAGGATGAATGCCCTGGCTATCAATCCGGTACGCTAGAAACTCAACATTGTCAGTATACAAATGACATTTATTTTTTTTCCCCTTAAGTCCGGCCTCTTGGATTTTTTTTAGAACGCATTTCAAACGATCCTGTAAGATTTTTTTGGTATTAGCTGCAATTAATACATCATCAAAATAAGGAACTATGCCTTTGATTCCCTGTAATAACCTTTCCATAAGGCTCTGGAAGATCCCCGGGACTACACTAACTCCGAATTGCAATCAGGTACATTTAAAGGTAACTCTGTGCTTTACAATTGTTTGGGCTTGGGCCGTTTTTTCATCCACTGGTAATTGTTGAAAAGCTTGAGCTAAATCCAATTTAGCGAAAACCTTTCCGCCCCCCAAGGAATGGAGGAGGTGCTGCACCACCGGAACTGGATACGCATTTTGCTGTTGGGCGTGGTTTAACGTGGCCCGGTAGTCCCCACAAATTCGGATTGACCCGTCTGGCTTAATGGGTGTTACAATAGGGGTTTCCCATGGAGAGTGATCGATGGGCTTTAACACCCCTTGAGCAATTAGCTTGTCGAGTTGTTCGTCGATCTTTGCTTTAAGAGCGAACGGAACTCGACGGGGTTTCAAGCGAATGGGGGCTACTTTTTGATCTAAACTAAATGAGATTGGGGTCCCCTTATACTCGCCTAAGCTGTCCGCGAAAACGTCGCTGAACTCAGAGATAAGGTCTTCCTCTCACTCACAACCACCGACTCGATTCACGCCGGCCACTTCAATGCTGAGTGGCATGAACCATTGGAGGCCTAATAGACTAGGCCTATCTCTATCGATGATCGTTAGAGGTAAGTACGCTGTATGCTTCTTGAAGGAGACTCATACTCGGCAGGACCCGACAACGGGGATTCGATTTCCTTCGTAGTCCTTGAGGATGAGGCGTTGAAATTGGAGGTCTTGGCGTTGAATTGTGGGGATGAGTTGCTTGAGTGTCTTCCAGGACACCATAGAGAGGGACGATCCTGAGTCGACCTCCATGTGGCAAGGCTGGTTCTCGATGGCTACCGTGACTCTGATTTTCTTAGTGTCCAAAGCTGAGGCGTGACCGATAGTGATAGTATGGTGAGCCTCTTCTCTTTTCAAAGCTCGATTTCTGTAGGAGTGGTTTACTGGCTCTCGCCTTACAGGACGGTTTCCTGTCGGTTGGCGATAGTTAGCCCCTTTTGAGGCCTGGCTGAGTCCTTGTAAGCTGCAGCAGACCCAGCCGATGTGGCCTCGTTTCCCGCACTCATGGCAGAGTGCGTCGCGGAATTTGCATTCGGCCCTGGCATGGTTGGCTCCACAGCCAGCGCAAGGGCGTCGGGGCTTCGGGCGAGGGTCCCGGTCAGACCACAGTCGATGGACCCCTTCTTCGTCGCTGTCTGACGACGAAGAGAGGTCCTCGTGGTGCGTTGTTAGAAGCTGCCCTTCTGTGCTAGGTGAGATTTCGCTGGCCGGTGGTGTTACCGGATTGCGGCTTCGCCGTAATTGTGCAGCTGACTTTTTGGTCACCTCCACAGCCATGGCTTCGGTGATGGCGTCAGCAAGGCTGATGTCACCTATCACCATCAGCTTCCTTTGCACGCCTAGCGCATCTAATCCCAGAATTACTCGATCTCTTAGTGCCTCTTCTAAATCGGCGAACCCGCAGAGGCCCCCTAAATTTCGGAGGTTCGCCACGAAATCGTCCACGCTCTCCCCTTTTCATTGGTTTCTCTGATAAAACTCGTGGCGTCTCACGAGTATAAGCATGGTTGGCGCGTAATGGTCTCTCAGGATGGGTTCAAGGTCGTCCCAGCTCATGGCTTTCACTTCTTGAGGTTTGGCGAGTACTTTAGCCATCTTAAATACAGCTGGGCCACAATGCGTCAGGAACAGCGCCCTTTTCTTTGCTGGTGTGGCGTCCTTCAAGTTATTCGTCTCGAGAAACATTTGGAAGCGATCCATCTAGGATTCCCAATCCTCTTGGTTTGGATCGAACGGTGCGGGTGGTACGATGCCGCCGGGCATAGTTCCATTGTTGGCGTCGTCTATCACATGCTCGGTATTGCTTCCTGGCTTCTTCGGTTCAGATGTCTCCAAATCCCACCTTCGTCGCCAGTGTTAAGTACTTGAACATGGGTTGAAGTAAATGGAGACAGCCTCTGAATAGTGAACTTTCAGCTCTTTATTTGCATAGTGACTTCTCAAAACAACAACAGTGACTCTGCCTTATATTGGCAACCCTTGTAAGAACTGTCCAATAACGAGCTATGAACGCTAGCTCTTTTAACCAATAAGAATCCTCTGTTAAGGGCCAATCGGATTCCTCAGAACTAACCAATCTGATCTGGCTGCCTAACAGCCAATCAGAAGTGCAGGGCCAGAACCCTGCACTTTACCTCAAGCTCATACTTTATTAACTATGGTACATACACAACAAGTGTCTTCATGATATTCCCTTCTTCTCTTCTCTTCCCTGGCCCATAAGGGATCAGGAATAAGTTGTTCTTAGCTGCATGGCTGTTAAAGAAACATTTCCCTTTTACTTCTATTGTGCAAGGTGTATAAAATCTGTTCTGCTTCAGCTCCCATTATGTCAGAGGCATAAATTAAGTGATCTCAAGAGTTAGGATCGGCATGGCACTTATGTTCCTTCCATCCAGTCCCTGGTCAGCTTCATCTGTTGTCATTCTGTTGTGATCTCCCAAAGAGCTAAACCCAGAAAGGTTTTGTCAAATTTGAACAAAACTAGTAGAACTGCATTTCTTAGCCCAGAAAGTCCCGTTGCTGCCTTCAACCAATTCTGGTTGCACACAAATAGCTGTGGTCACAAACAAACTGCTCCCTGTGTAGCACAAAATGTCACATGTACATTGTCACTTTGAATCATCTATAGCAGGGATCCACAAACTTGGCAACTTTAAGACTTGTGGACTTCACCTCCCAGAATTCTTGGAATTGAAGTCCAAAAGTCTTAAAGGTCTTGCCATGTTTGGAGATCTCTGATCTATATATATGAAGGAATTCAAGGCTGAGAATGGTCTTTCAGAAATTTGCAAGTGTACATCATTACTCAGTATGCAGCCCTCCCAAATGTTTTAACTCACTGGTTCTTACCAACAGTAACCAGGGATAAAACTGAAATGATGGGAACGAGCCCTGTCAATCCCCATTTTCTACCGAAAAGAAGACAGGATTTGGGGACCCAGCATCTTTTACCTCTATAAAAGAAAGAAAAGGAGGGAAGAAAACCAGTATTCACGTGTTGCTCATGCCTTAGTTCCCTTCCTGATTCTGAATCCAACTCAGAATCACAGAAGGAGGGTGTCAACCTGCAAAATGACTTCAAAACAAAAGGAGTGTTAGAAGGAAAGAGCTGTGAGTTGATGGAATTATCCAATTCCTGCTCTGATGCCAATGATATAAGTATATTGAAAGCAGGGAGAAAGCCACTTTAGACCCACAGTCCCCAATGTCTATGCCCACCCCCCCAAGCCTGATTATATAGTGCTGCAGTGGTGAGAATATAGAATTGCAAGCTAATTCTATGCTTAGAATGTAGAATTGTAAAAGGCCTATTTTTAAATACAACAACAACAACTACTACTCCTACTACTATTACTACTATTACTACTATGGTACTATGTCAACTCATAAAATATTTCTATGGTCTTTTTAGAGTTGCCAATAGAAAGGGAAGGGGGAGCAGTGTGGCAGCTTGCAAACCAAAAGTGCATTCCATAAATGTTTTCAAAGATAGTAACTAAGTGACGGAAGTTTCTGCCATGCAAAATTCTAACTGGAGAGCATGATTGACGACTCTTGGCTATGGATGTGTCCCATTGGAGAATAGGAATTATGATACACCCAGAGGGTGGGGGAAAACCAGGGTCAATGATGACAATGAATGATGTGTCTCAGAGTCAGCTATACCCAGGCAGTGCTGGACATATTAACTCCCAATAAATCCTTTTTAAGTTTTGGAAGTTTGGCTCGAGACTCATGATTTAAATGGGGGTAACTGCCAGAATCCTGACATGTGTAAGCAACACAGAGTTGCAAAAATTGTCCAAGCAACACACGATTGCAAAATTTATCCACTGGAACACATGTAAATAAGTGGACTTTGAGATTTGTAAAAATCACAGGGACAGTACATCTAAAAACTGTTTTGCAAATGTAATTAAAATTTTATGGGATTTCCAAATTCAAAGTGACAATATAATGAACCTATCAGGCATTACTGCTCTAAAGAAAGAGAAGGTGTGGGTCATTGATGTGGTAGTACCTAGAGAGAGTCAAATCAATGAAAAGCAGCTGGAGAAAATAACAAAATATCATGAATTACAAATTGAGGTTGAAAGATTAGGGAGGAGGTAAAAAAATCAATTCTCATAGTTATTGTAATTAGAGCTCTTGATGCAATATGGAAAGGTTACACCAAATATTTAGAATTCATGTGGACAAATGGGATAAAATAATAAGTTTGGCTTACAGAGAATACCTGGTGCAAAATCATACCAAATGCTTCTATGGCTGAGTGTGGCTATTCTATAGCTTAGGCCTCCACACTCCGAATCTAACATCTAATCTTCTCACTGTTGCATTCTAGTTCTCAATTTTTTACCATTTAGTGTTTGTCATGAGTTTGACCCATCAGGATATGACATACTTGTGACAGAAGGTCTTTTAGATGACATCTTTTATTCTGAGATGTCATGCCCCTGTTGGAGTCTGAATCCAAGGAGGAAGATGAACAGCTGACAGGGAGTGGGAGTGTGGCTCCATTGGCTGTGGAAGAAACTGGGGAAGGGCAAAGTCTGGCTGGGCAGAGCAGGGAAGAGGTAGAACAAGGGAGAGGGAATTCAGAAGAAGACCCAGACCCACTCCCTCTTCATCCTAGGGCACGCAGGGAGGAACGGAGAAGAGAGCAATGTGGGCTGCATGGCTTATGGAGTAGGAAAGGGCCCTGATTCCCTTCATTAGCTGCAACTGAGAACACAGTGTATAAAAAAGGCAAGCTGTTAGGAGCAAACATGACTTGCATCATCGTGGCTTATCTGTGTTCCTGGTGTCTTCCTAACTGTGTGAGTTTTGCTGTGCTTTCAAGTTTGAAATTCCTGTTCCTGCCCTGCCAAACTAATTACTTCAGTTTGGTTTGTTTGGACTTTAAGTTACAGTTTGTGTTGACCATGTTTTGGACCGAATTTTCTCCAGTCAAAGGCTGTTCCTGGGAGAGTTTGTCTCCAGCCCGAAGGTAACCTGGACACTGGGGGCAAAGTTGGAGATAATAAAAGGACTCTTATTGCTTATCTGACTGTGTTGCCTTTGTGGCACACCCTGGATCATCACACGAGAGAAGGGAGAATCCTATGATTGATAAATATGTGGACCTCTTCTTTAAAATCTCCAGTATTGGAGCACCCACAACTTTTGGAGACAAGCTGCTCCATTGATGAATTGTTCTCCCTGTCAAGACATTTCTCCGTAGTTCTAGTTTACTTAATTCCAGATTGGATCTCTCTTTAATAAGTTAATGCAACCATTTGACTAGTAAGATTCCAAATAGAAACAGCTCAAATATTGGATGCATCAGGCTACACACATTTGATCAGAAGTTGACTATATGACCTCCATTACTTTTTTTTTTCCTAAGCATCTTCTCATTAGCTATCAAACTTAGCACATGCAGCTGATCAATATTTCTAAGGCCACCTTTGGCGGACCTTTCCCTCCATAAAATAATAATAATAATTTATTTTTGCTTGCAAATGTGATTTCATTCTACCAAACCTCCAAGATGTTATAGGCACTTTCCAGTTCGATTAATTCCTGTTTAAAGGAATTATATAGCCCCAATAGGGTTTCTCCCTGCCTTTCCATCTTTGTAAATTCTTTGTGCTACAAATGGTGATAAGCCACAGGCTGACTAAACCCTTACTTGTCCCTAGATGGCAGCAGAAGAGACAGAACTGCAAAAGATTGTTATTTTTTCCCCCTGCAAAGTCACTCACCAGTAAATACAATGGCCCACTTTTATTTATATTGATTGTTTCTGTGTAGATGGCTAAAAAAAAAAAAAAAAGCTTTCAAGTTCTGAAGCACACCAAAAATGTTTCCCCCCCCCTTTTTTTTTCCATTATAGAAGGAAAAAGCTTAAAAGAATTCATATATATAGAGGACCTTGTCCAGGTCAGGGTGAACTGTGCAAGATTATTAGAAATATTGACAATCAAAGAAGGGGAAGAATTTTGTCCAGTCGGTTGTCTGATAAGAATTTACTAGCAGATACACAAGTCTTCATAAATAAGACAGAAAACTTGAGTGAATCAGGCTTTTAGCACTTAGTTCCAAGCAGGGGTGGGATTCAAATTTTTAACAACTGGTTCTGTGGGTGTAGCTTAGGTTGTGGGCATGGCTTGGTGGTCATGTGACTGGGTGGACATGGCTTGGTGGTCATGTGATTGGCTGGGTGTGGCCAACTGAGTATCACTCACATCAAGGCACGCATCTCCTCACCTGGCCTCTCATGACTGTGGGGATGCTGCAACAGTCGTAACTGTGAAAAATGGTCATAAGTCACTTTTTTCAGTGCCATTGTAACTTTGAATGGTCACTCCACACAAGCAAAGTACCAGCAAAGGAGGGGAAAAAAACAGAGAAGTTCCTGAGATAGGAAGTCTAGTCCTGCCAAGAATGTAATAAGGGTTAACAGAGAGGCAGTTTCTGTAAGCAACACCAGAATGTTTCCTTCCTGCCTTCCTTACAGGATTAGGCCAGTAATTTTTTCTAACAGCTGGTTCTCCAAACTGCTCAGAATGTTAACAACTGGTTCTAGCGAATAGGTGCGAACTGGTAGAATCCTACCCCTGGTTCCAAAATAAACCTGCTTTTGAACCGTTCTGAATTTATAGACGTTTGTGATGCCAAACTAAGATTGCCACTATTTTTTTTTAATTATTTTTTAAAAAGAGTGATTGGGAAGCTAGTAGCTAGATATAAAGCTGGTACAGAACAGCTCTCCCTAGTAAGGAAATAAGCGCTGACAGGGAGCAAACATTTTTAAAATAAGAATTTAGTAAAGTGCAGGCATTTCTTCATCTTATGGATGGAAAGAATTTGGGATGTCAAAAATACTTGTTATGGGAGAAAATGGAAGTGTAAGATTGATCTTCACAAAAGGGGACCACTAGTTCTGGCACCCAAGTCTTTGCAGTTCCGATCGTCTTTTTCTTTTTTAATTAAAGCTTTTTTATTATTCTTATTAAAAGAATCATTAAAAACAATAGGTAGGGTGGAGGTTTTGGCAAACACCAGGGAGTAAGATAGTGAGGATGTTACCCTTCCAGACAACCAAGGTGGGGACTCATTTACCCTAGGGAGATTTGATTTGGGTTAGCCCTTCCAGACAGAGCAGGAGACACAAAAGGATGAGCTAATTCTACCTTATTATAAAGCTAAATTAATAGAATCTTGCAAGTCTGAAGGTACAGATTTCCCTCCACCACTTGTAACTACTCAATGCATTAGAACGGGTCCTTCCTAAGTATCTTTCCCTGACCAGTGGTGGGATTCAATTTTTTTTACTACCGGTTTTGTGAGCATGGCTTTGCGGGCGTGGCTTGGTTTGGTGGATGTGACATGGTGGGCGTGGCAGGGGAAGGTTACTGTAAAATCCCATTCCTTCCCCACCCCACTAACCTGCTTTCCAGCTCCATTCTCCTGTGCAGGGCAACAAAAGAAATCCCAGCCGATCAGCTGGCAGAGCCAGTCAGAGGTGGGATTCCTAACTACTCAAAATTTCCACTACCAGTTCCACAGAACTGGCCAGAACCTGCTGAATACCACCTCTGATTAAGATACTGAGGGCTCCTCTCACAAATGCATGTATGAAATCATCCCCTCTGCCACCACTGGCCCATCGAGCTGGAAAAGTTGGAGACCACTGACACTAATTATGATGGGGATTTTAGAATGGCTCCCCCTTTTTTCCCCAGTCAGCCATGAACACTTAAAACTGTGTGGATAACATCTTTTTTTTTTTTTTAAACTCATTGTGGTTCCATAAGCAAAACAGCAACAATGGCATGTCTCACAGGAGATTTTGCTCCTTGGTTTTTGTTATGTTCTGTGCATGGGTGCAAGGATGGAGACAAGCCAGTGAAATAGTGAACTTCAACTCTATATTTACATGTGAAAACAGCTCAGCTCAATGGCCATGATGGGCCCCTTTATATAGGCAGCTCTAACTTATTTAACCAATGAAAACACAGGGAGCGCTAGCTCCATTAACCAATGAGAGAGGCTCGTTAATAGCCAATCAGATTCTCCTGAACGGACCAATCCGATGTCGCTATTATCGGCCAATCAGAAGTGCAGGGCCAGAGTCCTGCACTTTGCTTCAAGCTCTTAATGATCTTTATTAAGTATTTATTGATTCACAACAGTTTTCCCAAGGAGTGACCCCATGATGCTTTTTTCAATGCAGCAGGTGTTAGTCTCCGTCATGCTGGTGCTTTGCCTTTTCGCAGTGATGCCCAGGATATCCAGTGGGGGAGAGAAATTTTTGCATACACTGATGAATTTTGAAACTCCTGAAAGTGAAACATATCAAAGCATCCAGCAAATAAAAAATGCAATGGAGAAGGAGTTGAAGACTGAACGGACTAGAGGCAAAGACAGGGACTTTGCTTTAAACTTAATGCCGCTATATGCTAATAGTGTGAGTGTATTTGCTTTATACAAATTCTTAAAGATGATATCGCAGGAAGAAAGTTTATCAAGAAAAGAAAAAAAATGCAGAAGAAAAAACAAAAGGAATAGAGCAATTTGTCAACAGTGGCTCATTGCCAGGAAATTCAATAGCTACCAGAATGTTAGAAGAGTTTGTCTTATAATGAAACATTTAATTTTAGCTAATAATGGAGATATTTTGTCCTTTATTGAAAGTTAACACTAGCAACATATATTTTATTGGATAGTAAAATTTTAAGATGATGAGAGTGGATTGGCTGGATCTAAGGCCTGCCTATACAACTGCTAAAATATTCTCCCCTCCAACAGTTTCTAATATAAAATCTGACATGGAGTTTAATAGTAATATCTGGTGGATTACAGGCTACAGGCTTATCCGGGAAATGTGACAAGTAAGTTTTGACAACACTCCCATTCTGAAAACAAAAGGACTGTCACAACTCAATCTGAATGTGACTCAATGTTAGTCTACAACCAAACCCATA
This sequence comes from Hydrophis major, assembly GCA_033807585.1. Taxonomy (NCBI): domain Eukaryota; kingdom Metazoa; phylum Chordata; class Lepidosauria; order Squamata; family Elapidae; genus Hydrophis; species Hydrophis major. The sequence goes on from CM066331.1 coordinate 95,453,223, forward strand.
ACAGGTGGCTTGAGAATCTAATTAAAACATAATTATTAAATGCAAATGATATAATTAATGCTTGCCTCACCCTAAGCTTGATTATTTCATCTTGGTGGGGGGAGGGTTACACACATTTATTATTTTAGAAGCTTTGAGAATCCCTGGACTAGGAAACACCAATTCCTGTTGATCAATGCATTGATCAGCTTATTTCATCCATTTATTTATTTAGCTGCTTTGATGGTTTAGAGTAGAATTTGAAAGCTTGGACTGTTCTAACATTTTTTGTTACATTTTTTTTTCTTTTCTCCCCTTTCTTCACTTCTTGAGTTGTTTGAGTTCAATTCCAAGATGTTCAGGGTATAATGGATGTTTAATTAATTCCAGAGACCAACAAAGTTAGTCAAAATTGGCTAGCAATGTGAAAGAAACAGAATATTAACAAATGATAAAATAAAATGAGACACAGAGAAAATGGATTATCGTCTCAGCTCATCAGTGTTACCTTCCCCCCTCCAAAACTTTGTTAATCCTCTTTTTCTTGAACATAAATTTTCCCAACTGATTAGGCTAGTTCCAGGTTTCTATAGGATGTGCAGTAAAGGTTTGGAGATTAAATAGTTAACACCATAAAGTAGATGTACACGTGATAGAGAGAAAAGTCCAGAACAAAAGACAGTTACCATTATTATGCTTCAAAAATCCAGAGGACCACTGATTTACAACAACACAAATAATTGGAGCATAGTTTGAATAGACACATGCATAAATGCTAACATTTGTCCACTATTTCATAAATCACAACTTACAAGGCTGTAATTGTTTGAATATGTTTGAATGAATGACATGCTTCTATGCACACTTCTTCCTATGTCTTTCTGTGTGCTGTGTTGATGTTGGCTTATTATTTGAATTTATTATTCAAATAGCAATAGCAGTTAGATTTATATACCACCCCATAGTGCTTTTTAGTACTCTCCAAGTGGTTTATAGAGTTCCTCATTTTACTGACCTCAGAACGATAGAAGGTTGAGTCAACCAAATCAGCTGGATTTGATTTGGTTGACTCAAATTAAATCCAGCTGCCATTAACACCAAAGCTAGTGAACAATGAAGGAACCTGTAACAATTTCTCTTACAGCATTGAAGCTGTTTATGAACCTTGGGACAAATATCCAAACATTTCCAAAATGGGTGATTTAAAAAAAAAAAAAAAAACAGAAACCAGAAACCTTAATACTATATTGATGCATACCAAGAAGTAAATGCTAAAACATATACAGATAAGCATTTTAGACCATCATGATCCATTCTTAGAGAGAGAAAAAATAGTACCAGTTTTTCCTTGAGTTTCAGTGCAACTGGTTTATTTCCTGGCAAAATACAAGACATCAGTATTTATCTTTAAAGATTTCTATAGCCGCATGATTATAAGATCATCTTCCGTTTTTTTTTTTTTAAAGCTAAGCCTTTAAATCAATATTTCTCAAGTTTGCTTGCTTGAAGATGAGTGGGCTTCAACTCCCAGAATTCTCTAGACAGCCTGCACAACATATACACTGATTTAAATAATCCCTGAAGCATTTTTATTTAGTTTTCATTTTTGAGTATTTATGCCTTTCAGAATTCTAGCAACATCTTTACAGTGTACTGTTTCTGAAATATAAAAGTAAAAATAGTAAACTTCACATTTACTCTTTGTTTGCCAGATAATGTGCATGTTGTCCTTTGTAATGATTTTACAGAAAGTTTGATTCACATTTTTAAAATAGAATATAAATAAAATAACCACATATAACTTACAACTCATCTTTGAGATGATACCAGAATAGAACTTCCTCAAACATGTGGTATTTCCCACATATAGAGCTTCACTATATATTTGTAAAATGATAAACTCATAGTGTGTATTAAAATGTTTATAGCAATTGGCAGTCTAAAAAATGGACTCTTCCCAAGTTACAATGAAAGGGTGACAAATCTGAGCAAAAGTGTTAGTCAGAACACAATTTTCCCTTCGATTTTATGTTTCTCCAAATTTTCTACTACAATTCTTGGCTCAAAAAAGAAAAAAGATTCAAAATTATGTTCATACAATAACAGCAGTGGTAATTTAATTTTTAAATATACTCATCTAAAAGTCATATACAAATATTCTTGCAGAGAGAACAAACTAAAATATCATTATTTATATATCATTTTGTTCAGGTTTTTGTAAAAGAAGTTCTACTTTTGTATACTAGAAAAGGCAGAATGTACTAATAAAAAAAAGAAAGAAAAAAAAGAAAAGAAAAAAAACAGCCAGCACTTAAGATAATCCAAAAATAAACCAATTAATCCATAACTATATTGTATAGATGTGATGTCACGTGATGTATCGCAATGTTGTTGTTTTTTTGCCTTTGCAGACCTGGGGTGGACGTGGCCTGTGAATGATGCATCTGGCCCACTGGCCTCCAGTTTGACACCACTTCTGACCCAATATGTTTATTGCCTCAGAGATCCAATGGGTCTTAAGAAACTAGACAAATCAAGAGTATTTAGACAAAACAGAAAACATACTTGGAGATTTACTCCAATATATATATATATATATATATATATAAATCAGAATATATCATAATCAAAAGGACTGGATTCCAATCCCTACAGGAGAAATTATTGATTTTAAGGGATTTTTCACATACAGAGTTCTAATATTGCTTCCTAATTAGAAGACTTTGCATCAGGGGTGGGATTCGAATTATTTAATAACTGGTTCTGTGGACATGGCTATGTGGACGTGGTCATGTGACTGAGTGGGTGTGGAGTTTTTGCTCCCAGAAGGCTTCCCTGAGGCCCAGGAAGGCAAAAAGAAATGGAGTGTGAGGTGTTTGCAGCACCCCCACCGACCCCCACACCCCTTTTTTCCTCCTGGGCCTCAGGGAAGCCTCCTGTAAGACAGTGAGGGGGATTCTGGCACAGCTGATCTCTGGAACAGCTGATCATCGAGAGGGCGAAAAAAAGAAATAATTTAAGGAGTGACTGGGCAGGGGAGAATACAGTCAGCAATGTCGGGTGTATGCGCGATGTTGCACATGCGCAATAAGGACTGACTGGATGGGGAGGAGAGGGGTGGGAGGAGAGGGCCGGGGTCAGCCAGGGCTATGATTTGCCAGTTCTCTGAACTGCGCAGAATCATAACAACCGGTTCTATAGAACCGGTCTGAACCAGTAGAATCCCACCCCTGCTTTGCTATGTTATTGTCTGTGATTTGGGAATAGCATATTGTTCCAATTACCGTGATTGTTGGGGGGCCAACACGCTGACCTTGTAAACCACTTGGAGCGGACTGTAAAGCATTCTGAAGCGCTATATAAATTTAAATGCTATTGCTACGGGATGCATGAAACAGACTGGCTCTCTCCAATAGACATGCCAGGAGTATCCCTCACCCTAAAGCACCCCTTTATTCCTTGCAACGGGCATCAGAATCAACAGGCACCAGAACTGTCTGGCACATCCTGTTAATGGTCCTGTCCCTGTACAGTTTTGCTGATGGCAACTACTTGGAAATTCTGATCCCATTTGCCTACCCATCCTTCTATTTTTCAGTTACATTGAATTGGCTTTTAGGAAGTTTTTTGGGTTGGCACAAGACTCTTATTGACAGACTGGCAAAAGATAATACGCAAGATTTGAAGTCACCATCATCTCTCCACCAGCAGCTTGTAAAACCCTCATCCAAATTTCATAAAGTGCAGCCATTTCTCTTTTTTGACAGATTGTTGATGAATGGTGAAGTGCCCGTGGCAGAGACGGACAGAAGGTAGAAATGAAATCTCCTGGTAGATCTCAGATCTCACTCTATCTACATTTATTAAAAGCCAATTAACACTTCTCCAGGATGCACGTTCAGAATCTGAGCAGTGGATGGTCAGCATATACTTTTTTAGCATCTCTCTCACATTGCAGGTAATATATTTAAATCTATCTGAAACCACGACCAGCAAACTTGTACAATAACTATAATGTGACTAACATTCCCTGGTTATTTGCTTCTGCCTGGGCAATGCCAAGCCAACATTGGCAGATGTGCTGTACTAGTTCTGCAAAAAAAAAAAAAAAAATTTCTCCAAATCCTACTGGTATTTTTCCAACCCTGTAACTCAGTGGTCCCCAACCTTTGTGGCTTGGTGGCCTGGCTGGGCGGAGGGGAAGAGGGTAACTGGGCCATGTGAGCAGTGAGTGGGCATGCATGTGTGTTCATGCACAGCTAAGTTGAACTGCGCATATGTGCATATTCCCACCAGCCTGCTAATTGTGCGAGTTGAGCTGTGTGTGCATGTGTGGTGGCCTGCCTCTCCTGCAGCCCATTTGCAAATAAGCCACAGCCCGATAGTGATCTGTGGCTCACAAGTTGGGGATCCCTGAGTTAACTAATAAAACCCAGATACTATTAAAATAATGCGTATAATACAAGAGAAAGAGGATTCTGAATACTACAGAACTTGGGAAAAATGGTATAATTGGATCGAATCAAGACAGATAGAAAAAGAAGGAATTAAAGATAAGCAATTTATAGATTAAATGTATATATTCGCACAATATTGTACATATTTGTAAATATGCACAAAGGATAGAAATGGATGGAAAGGATGTCATAAAACTGTTAACATCATGATACTTATTTTATGTTTTATTTTTAAAAACACACAAAAGACTAATAAAGTTTAATAAATAATAATAATAAAATAATACATAATATTTTCTTGATTGTTTCTGTCGAACTCATCATCTTCTGGTTTTCCAGTATTTACATTTAAATTATAACTTACTTGGTGCATAAATCTTTTTTATTTTTTATTTATTTTTGTAAATGCATTCATGCCCAGTGAACATATGCATCAGCTACTGGAAGTAAATGGACCACTGAATGTGAATCCATAATAGCTAAATAGCAGATTTTTTAAAATTGAAAACCATGTTTCTAAAGATAATGTCTTCATAGCTTGCAATTGGCAACATTCTTGCTTCACTCTCACAGTTGTTTTCTACTCGCTTTTGATGTTAACTAATATTTGATTTTAATTAATATTTCCAATTTTATTTCTCCCACTTAACCATTCCTTTTCTTATTTGGCAGTACTTATGTGTTTCACATAACTTGAATGATTCTGGATCATTTAATCATATGCTTTGTGTGAAGGTCTCTAAAATAATATGCCTCATATAAAACCTTCGGTCAGTGGCCCACTACCAGCCCTTGAGCCTTTTGGAACCAGGCCACAGAAATGGTGGACGAGCACACAATCACAGCCACCATCTAGGCTTTTCTGACCATCCCTGGAGACACCCCTTACTTCAGAGTCCCCCTCAGAATAGGATTCTTTATTTTAAACAACCATGGTCAGAAGACCATCATCTTCTTCTTTTAATGACCCCATAATCCCTTGCGAGATGGAATCTGGGCAACAAAATGGAGGTGGGCAGAGTGTTGTAATGGCTGGATGCCCTTCCTGTCACCAATGCAGAATTTTTGTTCAACAGATATATTCTCAGTGTGCCCAGAGAGAGAAATATCTGCCTCTACCTAGGATCGAATTCACAGCCTCCTGATTGTGAGGCGACAACTCCACTTCTAGGCCACCGTACCACTCATGGTCTTCCTGCATCTTGCAGGTAAAATTTCCATGAGACCATGCGAGAATCCCAGATGGTTTCAAAGCAGCTTCAGAGCAAAATAATACAATTAAAATTAACAGAAAAGGTAGCACATCCAGTATATTCTAGTTAACATTCTAAGGAACCCAGGCTGCGTAAGATCATAGACAGCATCTTTGTAAAAATTGCATATCCAAAATAATGGAATGTCAGGAATAAAGAGAGGAGATAGTGACAATGATCTAATAAATTTGTATGCCATCCAAGTCCCAACAACTCTGGACAACTTGCAAGTAAGAACATTAAAAAAAAAATACAGTAAGCGACAGAAACAAAAGAATAAAAGATTACAAGAACCACATAGGAATGAAAAACAAATATAATCCAAGGGTTTTTAATTCATTTCTCACCCCTTGAAAAAAAATTATGATGCACAGCTTCCTCTAATTCCCTAGGGGATGAAAGCAACTGGAAGTACTATAAGGTTTTTTCTCTCTCAATATAATGCATTACTAAAAACTATATACAAGAGCCAGAAATTCCTTTGATACAATAGAACTACAAACAGATTTTTTTTCCTCCAAAGTTTTTTTTTTGAACACAATTTATGCAAATATATTTAGTGCTATGATCATTTGGTTTATTAGAGCGTTGGCAGAGGATTCTGTAAATTATCTAATTAGAAAGATGCTAAACTAGGAACATTAACATTTAATTTATCATCTCTGGAAGCAGTGGAAAATCACCGGGCCTTTGCCTCCATTATAATCCCAATATTTGCATAGAGGCAGAAGAAAGATGAAGAAGAAATCAAACTTTTATGGAGAGGATATGGTAGAATAGATTATTTGGCAAGACCAAGACTGGATAAACACTAATTTACAGGAATAATTAAACAAGCAAAACACATCTGTGGTGGTAAAGCTTTTTAGGAAATCCAGCCAATTTGCATATATGGTAACAACCATTCAGAGTAACCCTAAGTATTCTACATCAGCCACAATGGAGAAGACATTGCATTATGAATTAACAGGAATATATTTATATTTTATGATTTTAATTTGTGTCTGCTATAATTGGGATAATTGGTTGTTTTCATAGAATAAGAAAAAAAATACATCATCTGCTGGGAAGCCAATAAATAACTTGTATTGATGCCACAGGGACTGACAGTTGCCTTAACAGAGTATTCAGAGCAGAGGTCAAAAAATCAAAATGGTGGCCAAGACTATCTGATCCTGTTTTGCATGCTATTCTTTTGTCAGCTTTCAAGTTACAACCTTCCAGTTGACACAGCCATCCCTGGCTGAACCCAAAGTGATCTTTGCTGCCCATTATGGGTATGGTCAATCTAGGCCAGGGGTGTCATGCCCCTGGTGGAGACTGACTCTGAAGGAAAAGAGGAACAGCCCACAGGGAATGGAAGTGTAGCTCCAGAAGTTGTGGAGGAGGCTGGGGAAGGGCAGAGGCTGGCTGGGCAGTCAGAGGAGGACCCAGGCCCATCCCCTATCCATCTTAGGGCATGCAGGGAGGAGAGGATAAAGGAGAGATGTGGTCTATTCAAGAGGAGAGGGCCTTGATCCTCTTCATGGGCTGCAGGTGTGAGAACTGCATATAAGTGTTTGGACCTGCAGTTCTGGCAAACACTGGAGACAAAGTGTGTTTTATTTTGGTTTGAGGTTATCTTGGTTGGCATCCTTCCAACAGACTGTGCCTTGTTATCTCCTTGAATTTGGTAAATACTTCTCCTGTTCCATTGTGGAAATTTCATCATTGTAGTTTGTTTGGTTTTTATTTTCACCTCTATCTGCTCATTAAATTCAGACTGTATTGCTTTCTTTTGAAGACTATTTTTGAGTATGTTTTATCTCCAACTGAGAATTATTGAATAGTGGGGCCAAGTTGGACATTTATTTACATTTTGGATTTTGTTACATTTGTGTTACACTCTGGGTCATCACAAGGGGTGTCAAACTGATGGCCTGTGAGCTGGATGCGTCACACATAGGCCACACCCACCCAAGCTCCACGAAGTATTGTGGTTAGCCGGCAGCAGGAGCAGATGGCTGAGGAGAAAGATGACTCTAATGAGGGGCCGGGACCATCAGGGAGTGGACTGCTGCCTTCAGGGATTGTGGGAGCTGGCAGCAGTGATGAGGAGGTTCCTGAAGAGCCTGTGCCAAGTGCACATGCGCATAGGATTGATTGTAGGAGAGAGCAGCTGGAACAGCACAGGTGACTCGGGAGTAAGGATGCAATGTAATGGCCCCTTCCTCCAGGGAATATAAGCCTGGTTTCAAAAGGTTTTTGCCTTTGCAAAAAACGCTCTAAGGAACCAGCATTGTGCGTAGAGGTTGGCATCCTTCCAACAGAAGGCTTATCTGAAGAATTCTGTCAGGGCTTTTCTGGTTGGACTAATTGTCTGCAAGCCATCTTTTATCTACAAAGAAGTTTATTTGTACATTAAAGCTGTGAAGGATTGAATTGCTGCATTTGTTTGAGATTTTCTTACTGGTAACAGGGTTGGGTCAGAATATAAAGGGAAAAAAACATCACAATACATCACGTGATGGCAACCTGACATGGTGAGTTTGACACAATCTAGGCTTTCACAATGTGAATGTGTGAATATGCAATATCCTCCACTAACACTAAAGAAAAAAACAACAAGAAAGTCAAGTTGCCTCCTGAAAAAGGACCTTTGGGACAACCATGGCTTGGATGACTGAGAATCTCTACAGACTTTTAGCTTTACAATATGGGATGAACACTTTTTGAATGGTGTGGGAGGAGGAATGGATTTCCAGAGGAGGGGAAAAAAACTGCAGATTACAGGAACCAGGAGCACTACTCAAGTGTTCCTGAGGACACAGATCTCCAATGGCCCCCTAAAACAGAGTTGTCAAACTCGTGGCCTGCAGGCCGGATGCCTCACGTGCTGGCCATGCCCACACCTGGTTTAGCAAAGGGGAAAAAAGTCATACTACATCATGTGATGCTGCTGTGATGCTGCAAATTTGACACCTCTGCACTAAAAGAATGCAAATGACCAGCCTTCTGCAGGGAATGCAAATCCTTTCATTTCCCACCATCCAGTCAGAGCTGAAGAAGCTTCTTGGATGAGAAGCAAAATGTCTTCAAAGAAAAAATAAGGAAGTCCAGTTGCCTCCTGAAAAAAGCACCTTTGGGATATGACCTGGATGACTGAGAATCTTTACAGAATACCCCACTAACAGTTAAACCATTTTACCTGGCTTCATAACCCCATCTATGCAAAGTCTGGGCATCCCCTTACTCTGTTCCCAGCCGAGCAAGGTTGGTTCACAGACACTTTTGCATTCAGAAGCAATAACCACAATATATGAACATGTCATGTAAGGCTTTATTCCAAGGCACTGAAAGAAAATGCCATAGCAACATGAGATAGTAATCAAAGAACATTCAAGAATAATGAAGAATATTGACACTTGTTGAGATGGGAAGCTATAGAAACCAATCAATAAAATAGTACATATCCGGATAGCAGTCAATCTTTAAATATATATAGTATATATTATATGTATGGTATTCGGCTTTGTTCGGGTATTTTCCCACGTCATTATAGTTGTGCTTTTAAAGTTGTAGCAACGTTTCAACAGAATCTCATCTGCCATCATCAGGCTTCTGTATTGTGTTCGTCTACAGAAACCTGATGATGGCAGATGAGATTCTGCCGAAACATTGCTACAACTTTAAAAGCACAACTATAATGACGTGGGAAAATACCCGAACAAAGCTGATTACCATCTATGGAAGTACCCGCAAAAACTTAAGAAAACATATATATTATATTTATATATATATTTATATTTGTGTGTGTTTGTGTGTGTGTGTGTGTAGTATTTTTGAATACAAATAAGAGTGTAATAAAGGAAGAAAGACCTTTCACTCCTTCTGCTAGTCAGGGAACTTCAGAGACAACATGAGTAGACCCCTACAAAGCCAGAAAACAGGGAGCACCATCCTGGATGGGCCTGCATTGAACTTCTGTCTCATGGGAGTTTCTGATTAGCTTATAAAGACTTTGAATCAGAGGTGGCATTCATCAGGTTCTGACCAGTTCTGGAGAACTGGTTGCGGAAATTTTGAGTAGTTCACAGAACCTAAAAATACCACCTCTGTCTGGCCCCTCCCCCATCTATTCTCTGCCTCCCGAGTCCCAGCTGATTGGCTGGGTCTTCTTTTGTTGCCCTGCACAGGAGAACAGTGCTGGAAAGCAGGTTAGTGGGGTGGGGAGGGAATGGAGATTTTACAGTATCCTTCCCCTGTCACGCCCACCAAGCCATACCCACAGAACTGGTAGTAAAAAAAAATTGAAACCCACCACTGCTCTGAATCCTAATTAAACTCCCCTGGTTGTCACTGGGCTCATCTGACTGGATTTTTTTTTTTTATCAAAAATGATAATAAACCTATCTTGGAATGCTTTGCCTTCCTGTCAGAAATCAGACCATCAATGTTCAAGGTTGAGGAGATAGGCCATAGAAGAAACCATGAGCGTAAAGGAGTCCTTGTTTATATCAGATTCCAATGAAAACATCTCAGAATCTATTTCTCAAGGTTAATTGACTAAAGGCAGGGCAGAAAGAATTAGAACCTAATCCTGCCCTTTAGTGACTAAAATAAATACTTGCTTAATTCTGCAATTTTACACATAAAACTAATTATATAGAGTTCAATGTACCATGTACACCACTCCTCAAAAATCTGCTCACTAGTCACTATGAAACCAAATCAGAGGAAATTGATGCATAATAGTGGGTCGGCAAAAGGATAATTTTTATGCTAGTACAGATATTTGTTGATTCAAAGACGGATGGGTAGCAATTTAATTTGGCAAACATTTGATGAGAACCCAAGGAACAGAATAAAGAAGATGTTCCTTTCTTACTTTGTCAACATAATAAATAAAACATACGATTTCTCAGTCTCTCCTCTGTATCTTTTTTTTAAAACAAATTTTATTGATTTTACAGAACACAAACAAAACTAAAAGATCTTTTCTGAAGGTTGTCTGATCCCGGGTTGAAACTCTTCGCACAGACACAAATTCAAACATCATATTCACTTTATATATCCTTCCATATCTTATTATCATTTTCTTTTTTTATATTATATATATAAACCATTTTTATCAATTTTATATAAACAATGCACAAGGCATAACAGCTTATAAGTTCTTTTCTAAGAAAAAATAATAAAAGAAGAAAACCAATAGAACATAACATTCCCAAATTATAGTATCAATACTTTGTCTATTTAACTTCATATCTTATCCCAACTTCTCCTTTTCATCCAAATTATTTCTTATTAATTAAAAAAATTTTTTTTTGCCTTTTTTCAATATACAACATCCAAAAAAAAAAAAAGCATAACAAAACCTTTATATATCCTTTCATATCTTATTACCATTTTCAATAATATTCTTTGTCTGTTCTATTTCCAACTATCCATTCATCTTTTTTCTTTTATTATACTTCTCCTATACACCAATTGGAGTAACATCTATAACTCATTACCCTAACTTAAAAGTACTTCATATAACAATTTTTCTTGGGATTCTGTTTAAAAGATTCTAAAATTACACAATGAATTTTATACTCTAAATACACATATAAAAAACACAATCTTATGTACCCTCCAGAATCCCTCTTTTATCCTAAATTAAATTCACCCATTGTCTCTAAAAAAACTTTTTAGATCTTGCTTCCCCCCATTGAGGCTTCTCCTCCCCCCCTTTCTCTCTTGCTTATTCTTCTCCTTGCCCTTTTTACCCCTTTGTCTTTCCTCCTCCCTTTTCTTACTCCCTTTCCTTTCCTTTCTAATCTTGCCTCCACCTTTCCGCTCATTTTTCTCTTCTTTGGTTGTTTTTATAATTCTTAAAATCCCCTTTTTCTTATCCTTTTTCTCCTCCTCCCCGGAAAGAACCCATTGTTCATCAAAGATGGCTTCTTCTTCCTCTTCTTCTTTGTCCCAGTCCTTCTGCTGCGTAGTCAACTTTTCATAAGTACATAATGCCATTTCTAAGAATTGAAACAAAGTGCCCAAAGTATCTTCCTTTTTATATTTTTGATATTCAGTCTTTAGTTCATCCACAAGCGATGCCATTATGAAAAGAGAAACTTTTCCCAAAGCAACCACAAGTATTTTTAATCAAAAATAATTCAAAAAAAGTTCCAAAAATTAATACTTTTCTTCCTTCTTCTCTTTCTCTTTCTGGGGTTAATGTTTAATCAAAGAGGTCCAATTACCATATACCTTTCTTTGGGATTCTAGGCAATCTCCTCCTTTTTCAGCTTCTGCTCCAAATTTTTTTTCCTCTCCCTTCCCACTTGCAATATCAATTTTAAATAATCAGAAATCCATACCTCCAACAAGGGTTTTCCAATTTCTTAAGTTTTTCAATGTCCAAAAATCCTTTTGTCCCTTAGCTTCAACTCTCAAAACAATTCACTTTCAATGTCCAATATGTCCAAACATTTCTGCTGTTTCCATGGGGTGGGAGAGTAAAGAAAAAAAAAAAGTTCCCTTTAATAGCTTCTCTGCCGCTTTTGATCTTCTTAGGGATACAATGTATCCTCCAGCAATTCAAACAGCTCAGTTCCAACCAATTTGAAAGATGTTACTTGACCCGGCTCAGACAGCACTTTCACTCTTCTTACTTCCTCCAGCGCAATCTTACCCAGTTGCTGGCTTCTTCATGGCGGCCATTACTGACCGCCGCTCCACCGCCTTGGGAAAAAGGGGTTTTCCCGGAGAAGGAGGGGGTCTGCGACACCCCCCACCCCCTGTCCGACTCCCCTCTCTCTTCAGCTGTCCCTACAGGGCAGCCATATCCCCCTGACCCATCTGGATCGGGGGTACCTCGGCGGCTAGCACAGCAGGAATCGCGAGCTGTCGCGAATTCCTGTTGCCCCGAAGCCACGCGAAACCGGAAACCAGTCTCTCCTCTGTATCTTGTGGTAGAAGAATCTTTCCTATCTGGGAGATGGCTACTGGATGGACAGAATTCATGTAAAACATACTCTGAATCTCCGTGTTTAAGTTTTCCTATACACTATGGTCTGCAGATGTAGTAAATTAAATTGAAAGTTCATGGTTTTCTTTTACTATTGCTTTTCTGAATAGTAAATCTGAAACAGAAAAATTACACTTTCTATTGAGAGAAACCATTTTCCTCTCTACTTTCCCAACTAGTATTCATATCCTCTGTATATTCCATTTTCTATTAAGATCTAGAAGCTAACTTGACTTAAAAAAGCAAGCCCAGCCCAACATTTCATTCTGCCTTGGGCTTGAGTGGTTGAAGGGTAGTCATATTGGACAATGGGCCTTCCCCTCACCTTCTTACATTCAACTTGTCTTCATATTTAGAACTGTCCAGAAAGATCTCCTTGCTTCAAATGGTTCTTGGCTTATTTGGGAGAAGGACAAGCATTCTCAAAGCAAGATAATCTGAAAGAAAGTGTGGCTTAAATTCCATTCAGAATGTGGACTATAGAAGAGAAAAGAGCAGCTTGCCACTTTAGTGACTTGTCATTCTCTTTGTCCATACATGCTTTATCCGATCATAAGGGTCATTCTAGAATAATCAGGAGACAACGTTGAGTTGCGCCATCACCAAGTCCTTGTTCCTACCCAGGCATCAAGGTGGGTTCCTCCATTTTTCATAAAGAGCCCCAAATGACCCTGGCTTGTTCAGAAAGATCTCAGCTTCTAAGACATAGTGAGAATTTAACCTAGGAACTAGAGTTAACCAGCAGCCAATGTTTTTCCTAGTCTTATCTTTGCCCTGTTCCCTTCTGATAATGCATGCACCTGCCATCGTTGCTACTTCTGTTCCTCATCTTGCTCCTTCTGCCCTGTGCATTAAATCCTCGATAATCAGGCTTTGTTTAATTAAAGGGAGGCTCTTATCTCCTCCCCACTACCTTCCAGTCTCCCCTTTTTACTCTTTCTGTGGTTGCAGCCAGAGATCCAAGCCTTTAATGAATTACTGAAATCCCACACTTTTTTTTTTTTTTTAAATCTCCGGCCACTCGTGCCCTTCTTGATTAAAGTCATCCTAGGATAAGGGGGGGGGGGGGAAACAGTGTCAAACTGAATGGGATGGATTGACTTTTCATAGTGGCAGAGATAAGAACTCAACTCCATCCCAAGGGGGATCTCCATAAACCCAGACATTTCCTCATGCACCTATCTGAGGTACCGCCTGGCCTGCTCTCATTCTAATTTATTATTCAGATCAGGAGACAGGGACACATCCGCACTCTCCTTCCATCCCAGGCAATTATATAAATTAGATTTCAAGCTGCCCTTCTGAGTAAATCTGTAAAAAAAAAAAAAAAGCCATCGTTTAGAGCCAGTTCTGATTTTAATTTCCCTGACAATAAACATTAGGAAACATTCTGGCCAAGGCCAGCAGGTAGTTAGCCAAGAGATTGGAGAAGAAAAGCTTTTTGTGTGTGTGGGGGGGGGTGGCTTGAGAAAACCTCAAAATACCCTGGCAAAGGTCTTGTTTATCTCATTTATATGTCCACAAACTTTTCTGAGTTGGGGATAATTTTTGCAACTTTTGCCTTTCCTGGGAATAGATCCTCTCTGAGATGTAGAAGAGCAAGACAGGAGAGAGAAAGAGAAAGAGGGAGAGAGATGATATAGAAAGATGATAGAAAGGTGATATAGAAAGATGATAGATAGATAGATAGACAGACAGTGTCAGGGTTCCAGTTGATACACCCAATGGAACCAAAATTTCAAGGCAGGCATATTCCTCAAAGTATAGATTTATTAGGCATGTCATATTGGCACATCTGGGGAAAATCCGACTCTGGAGGACCTGAGGTTTTCCCCACCCAAATCAAACCTCAAAGTTTTTTTCCCTCAGGTCCAGAGGTGGTATTCAGCAGGTTCTGACCAGTTCTAGAGAACCGGTAGCAGAATTTTTGAGTAGTTCAGAGAACCAGCAAATACGACCTCTGACTGGAGATTATACAGTAACCTTCCCCTACCACGCTCACCAAGCCACGCCCACAGAACCAGGAGTAAAAAAAATTGAACCCCATCACTGAAACAAGGTCACACATCCGTCACATGGTCCAACCAGGTTGCAGCCACCATCTTGGCTGGCTTTGGTCCATGCCTCTCCAACACCTGGTAGAACATCCTTGGCCCCCATGGGAAAGAATGTTGGTTTGGCCACACATCCCCAGCTATTTCTATCCCCACCCTTTAGTTCTTACAGCTCCAACCAGCCTGGCGGTTGCAGCCCTGAAGATGCTCCCAAAATGGCTCCGGCATAAAAAATGGCTTCAGGGCTGACACAGACAGATAGACAGACAGACAGAGTAGATAGATAGATGACAGGTAGATGATAGACAGATAGATAGATGAGAGAGAGAGAGAGATAATAGAGAGAGAGAGAGACTGAGAGAGTGAAAGAGTGAGAGAGATGATAGATAGATGATAGATAGATAGATAGATAGATAGATAGATAGATAGATAGATAGATAGATAGAGATTAATTAAAGTAATCTGTAGTTCCTGATATATTTGTACAGTATAGTAATGAACATGAGTTGAAAAACAACCTATTTTCCTCATCTACCCGATATTACCCCAGCAGTAAATTGATACAAAATTTTAAGGAAAAACAAAGCTACAGCACATCAGTTGAAGCCTTCAGATTTCCCTATTGGCCACTAAACTTAAGATTTACCTTCCACAACAGTAGCTATCTCTCATTTCCCCTCAATCCGTCCCTCACAGTCTTCTGTCTCTTGCTAGAGCACCTCATGTGCACAAAGGAAGCAGAAGCCGTGCCACAGTTCCACATGTTGGTTAATATGCGATCTCTGATTTTATTTTTGAGCAAAGCCTGAAAAGGCAATGCCATAACATCAGAGGGAGGAGGTGTTAGGTGTCACCTGTTGGGTTACCTAATTATACAAAACTGAACTGTGGGAGACAGCAAAGCTTTGACTCAACAAGGTTTTTTTGTGCTACAAAGACAACCTGTTACTGTGCATCAAAGAAGCAAGGCAAGGCAAGACTCTACCCAACGTTCTGTGGCTTGATTGACAGTTCCAATATTTGCATGCAGAGAAGCATCTTCCAGGTACCAGAACTGCTAGAAAAGTGGTTTGGAGTGACACAGTATCTTCAATTTATTTTTAGAAGGGGTGAGTCCATGTTTTTTTCCACAAACCAGCTTTGAAGAAGTCCTGGGCATGAATCTTCATTAAACCAAAACACTCCTTTGAAGCTTTGCACAGCCTTATTTTTATTAATTTATTTTGAAAAGAAAACCTCTCTAGAAACTAGAAAAAGAATGCATTGTTTATGCAAGAAAGGTAAGTGCAGCCTGTAGAATCCCATCTATTTTCAATTTGAGTGGAATATAATTGGACTGGAAAAAGCTAACTCTAAGCTATCTCTTTTTAATCTATTTTAATTTGGTCAGATGATTTCTTGAAAACATATTACAAAATCCCCCAAATTCCCCCAATCTATTAAAGTAATTAGCTGATTTTTAAAAAGCCAAGGAAATCAGTTAAAGCTGGTGAGACTTGGTTTTGGTATATCCATGCAAAAAAAATATGTTTTTTTTTAATCATTTCAATGAATTTAGAAATCGAATATTTGATAATCAGTTGCAGAATCTTCCCATTTATGGTTAATAAAACCAATATTCCAATTTGCCATTTTTGAAGATAGGGAAGAGTTTTTGTTCTCCTTAAGTCATTGGACATTTCACTGCTACTCCACTTTGGATTAGCTAGTTTAATGTCTATCTAAATAATGCCAAAACGAAGAACTCATTCTTATGAAGTGTGAAATACAGCCAAATACAAAAATATAACACTGAATACCAAACAACTAAGAACTTTATTTTTATGCTCTTTGGTGAACATTGATGGGGTAGTAGCAGTAAGAACCTGGTGGTGCAGTGGTTAGAATGCAGTATTGCAGGCTAGTCCTGCTCACAGTCTAGAGTTTGATCCTGACCAGCTTAATTCAGCCTTCCGAGATCAGTAAAATGAGAACCCAGGTGACTGAGGACAATATGTTGACATTGTAAACCACTCAAAGAGTGCTATAAACCAGTGGGCCACAACCTTGTTGGTTGCATGGACTGCTGATGGCATTGCCTGGGAGGGAGGGATAGGTTTGCATACTCAACCTAATTGCACACATGCACAATGAAGCTTTGTGCACTCACCCACCACTTGCTGGGCCCAATTCTGAATGGGCCACAGACAGGTAATGTTCCTTGGCTCGGGGGTTGGGGACCAGTGATGGTATTCTACCAGTTCAGCCCAATTCTGGCGAGCTGGTAGCAGCGATGAGCAGCGGAGAGCAAACTGGTTCTCTGCTGTTGGGCCCACCCACCCGCCTGGGCTCTCATACTCACCTTTATCCTCTGAATTTGAAGCACAGCTGCTTTCTACAGCACAGAAGAGTGCTGCGCAGTGGCTGCTGAAGGGATTGGGATCGTGCATGTTAAGTATTCTGACATGGGTTGAAGTAAATTGGAGACAGTCTTTGTTGGTGAACTTTCAGCTCTTTATTACATAGTGACTTGTCAAAACAACAACAGTGAACCCTGCCTTATATAGGCAACCTTTGTGAGAATTGTCCAATAGTGAGCTATGAACACAAGTACTTTAAACCAGTAATAATCCTCTGTTAAGGGCCAATCGGATTCCTAAGAACTAGCCAATCCGATCTGGCCGCCTAACGGCCAATCAGAAGTGCAGGGCCAGAGCCCTGCACTAACCTTAAGCTCATACTTTATTAACTATGGTACATACATAACACCCCTTCCCCCTGGCTTCTTAGTTATGGTGTAGTTATATAATCCTTTAAGTAGGATGGTTGTCTTTTAAGTCTTTCGGATTTTCATTGGACTGGTTGATTGCAATCCTGTTGAGGTAGATTGTTGTTTGGCAGTGTCTCTGCTTCTTGCTCAGGTGCAATTTCTTGTGGTGCAAACAATTCTCCTTCCTGCTCCATTTCTTGCGTCTCACTTGATTCGTCGGTCTCTTCGAGCAGGTTCCCTGGAACGTCATCTTCTTCTTCTGTACCTCCCCCCCCCCTCGGTTTGGTCATGGGGGAGTTGTTGACTAGCCATTATGAGTCGTGACCGTAATTGGTTGATATGCCGTTTCCACAGTTTATTGTCACAGCATTGCACTACGTAGGATTTGGGGCCGGTCACTCGTACTACCGTTGCCTCTATCCATAATGGGTCGCCTGATAAGTTCCATGCGTAAACGCGGTCTCCTACCTGGAACGTGCGACAGCGGCCACTGGATCCTATTGGCTTTTCCGGTTCGTAAGCAGGGTGCAACCAGTTGAGGTGGGAACGGAGTCTTCGTCCCATCAGTAGTTCTGCGGGAGTTCTGCCGGTGATGCTATGTGGAGTTATGTGTTGCAAAAAGAGAATTTGGTTGACTTTATCATCGATATTGTCATAGTCCATTTTTTGCAAAGTCTTTTCAACAAATTGGACCATGCATTCCGCTCGGCCATTGGTCGCAGGGTGCGCAGGCGAGGTGAGCGCATGGCGGATGCCGTGGTCAGCAAGGTACTGCTCGAACATCAATGCCGTGAACTGTGGCCCGTTATCAGACACCAGGACGTCAGGCAATCCGTGGGTTGCAAAGAGTCTATTTAGGATCTTAATCACTGCCTCAGAAGTTGTGGCTGTCATGCGATGAACTTCTAACCAATTGGAATATGCGTTGACTGTCAGCAAGAAGGTATATGCTTTGGTTGGCCCTGTGAAATCCAGATGGATTCTGGACCAGGGTCCACGTGGCGTTTCCCATTCAGTAGGCATGGCTTTTGGTGGGGCGTTGCTGGCTTGTTGGCAACTGGTACACGCTTTGACCCACTGCTCGATTTGCCGGTCCATGCCCGGCCACCATGCGTAGCTTCGTGCGAGTGCTTTCATCCGCACGATGCCGGGGTGGCCCTCGTGTAGGGTTTGTAGTAGCGTCTTCCGGAGTCGTTCTGGGACAACGACTCTATCGCCCCAGATGACACAGCCTTTTTGTGAAAAAAGTTCAGTCTGTCTTGCTTTAAATGGCGCAAAGTCATCTGGGACTTGGTCCAATGGCCATCCGCGTTCTACCCAGCCTAGCACTCGAACTCGGGTGTGGTCTCATTTGGTTTCTCTCGCGATGTCTCGGGCGGTCATAAGCGGCCAGTTGAGTGTTTCGATCTGCAACGTGGTTGCCGTTGGTGCCGGATCGTCGAGAGTCTCTGGAAGCGGTGCTCAGCTTAATGAGTTGGCGTGGGGAATGGCTTTCCCCGGACGATATTGCAGGCGATAATTATAAGCAACTAGAAATTCTGACCATCGAGTCATTCTCGGGGATAATATGTAGGGGGTTGGCTTGTCCCCGGCTATTATCCCAAGCAACGGTTTGTGGTCAATTACAATGGTAAATGTCCTTTCATATACATATTCATGAAATTTCTTTGCAGCTGAAACAATTGCAAGAGCCTCCTTATCAATTTGTCCATAGTTCCGCTCTGCATGTGAAAAAGTCTTCGAAAAGTATGCAACAGGGGCCTCATTCCCATTAGGCAGTACATGATTCAAAATGGCACCCACCCCAAAGGGTGAGGCATCGCAGGTTATAACTAATGGTAATGTCTCGTTATACTGCATAAGTACAGAGTCAGATGTAAGCAATTTTTTAACATTCCGGAATGCTTGTTCTTCCTGGTAACCCCAAACCCACAATGCTTTTTTATCTAATAACTAGTGTAACGGTTCAGCAACAGTCGCCTTGTGCGGTAAAAACACATTATAGAAATTTATGAGGCCTAAGAATGCCTGGAGATCGGTCTTGTTACGGGGCCTGGGAGCATTTTTAATCGCCTTTAATTTACTCTCTTTAGGGTGAATGCCCTGGCTATCAATGCGATACCCTAGAAACTCAACACTGTCAGTATATAAGTGACATTTATCCTTTTTTACTTTAAGTCCTGCCTCTTGGAATTTTTTAAGAACACATTTCAAACGATCCTGCAAAATTTTTTTGTTGGTGCTGCAATTAATACATCATCAAAATACGGAACCACGCCCTTGATTCCCTGTAACAACCTTTCCATTAGGCTTTGAAATATCCCTGGGGCCACACTCACCCCGAATTGCAATCGAGTACATTTAAAAGCACCCCTGTGCGTTACAATTGTTTGGGCTTGGGCCGTCTTATCGTCCACTGGTAATTGTTGATAAGCTTGAGCTAAATCTAATTTAGCGAAAACCTTTCCGCCCCCCAAGGAATGGAGGAGGTGCTGCACCACCGGAACTGAATAAGCATTCTGCTGCAGGGTGTGGTTTAGAGTAACCTGGTAGTCCCCACAAATTCGAATTGACCCATCTGGCTTAATGGGGGTTACAATAGGAGTCTCCCATGGAGAATGATCAATGGGCTTCAACACCCCCTGTGCAATTAGTTTGTCGAGTTGTTCATCTATCTTAGCTTTAAGAGCGAAGGGAACTCGACGGGGCTTCAAACGGATTGGGGCTACTTTTGGATCTAGGCTAAAAGAGATTGGGGTCCCTTTATACTCGCCTAAATGATCTGCGAAGACATCACTGAACTCAGAAATAAGGTCCTCCTCCCACTTACAATCACCGATTCGGTTCACGCCGGCCACTTCGATGCCAAGTGACGTGAACCATTGGAGGCCCAACAAACTAGGCCTATCTCTGTCGATGATCGTTAGAGGTAAGTACACCGTATGCTTTTTAAAAGAGACTCGGACTCGGCAAGACCCGACTACGGGGATTCGGTTTACTTGGTAGTCCTTGAGGATGAGGCATTGTAATCGGAGGTTTTGGCGTTGGATTGTAGGGATGAGTTGCTTTAACGTCTTCCACGACACCATCGAGAGGGACGATCCCAAGTCGACCTCCATGTGGCAAGGTTGGTTCTCTATAGCTACCGTGACTCGAATTTTCTTAGCATCCATGGCTGAGGCGTGACCTATAGTGATAGTATGGTGAGCCTCTTCTTTTTGAATTGCTCGATTTCTGTAGGAGTGGTTTACTGGTTCTCGCCTTACAGGACGGTTTCCTGTCGATTGGCGATAGTTGGTCCCTTTTGAGGCCTGGCTGGGTCCTTGTAAGCTGCGGCAGACCCGGCTGATGTGGCCTCATTTTCCGCACTCATGGCAGAGTGCGTCGCGGAATTTGCATTCGGCCCTGGCATGGTTCGCTCCACAACCTGCGCAAGGGCGTAAAGGCTTAGGGCGAGGGTCCCAGTCGGACCGCAGTCGATGGACCCCTTCTTCGTTGCTGTCTGACGACGAAGAGAGGTCCTCGTGGTGCGTCGTTAGTAGCTGCGCTTCCGACTTGGATAAAATGTCGCTTGTCGGTGGTGGTACCGGAGTGCGGCTTTGCCGGAGTTGTGCAGCTGATTTTTTGGTCGCCTCCGCAGCCGTGGCTTCAGCGATGGCGTCAGCAAAGCTGATGTCGCCTTTCGCCATCAGCTTGCTTTGCACGCCTAGTGCATCTAATCCCAGAATTAATCGATCTCTGAGTGCTTCCTCTAAATCTGCGAACCCGCAGAGGCCCCCTAAATTTCGGAGATCCGCCACGAAATCGGCCACGCTCTCTCCTTTTCGCTGGTTTCTCTGATAGAACTCGTGGCGTCTCACGAGTGTAGGAACGGTTGGTGCGTAATGGTCTCTCAGGATGGGTTCGAGGTCGTCCCAGCTCATGGCCTTCACTTCTTGAGGTTTCGCCAGCGCTTTAGCCATTTTAAAGACAGCCGGGCCGCAGTTCGTCAGGAACAGTGCCCGCTTCTTTGCTGGTGTGGCGTCCTTCAAATTATTTGTTTCGAGAAACATTTGGAAGCGATCCATGTCGGATTCCCAATCCTCTTGGGTTGGATCGAATGGAGCGGGTGGTACGATGCCGCCGGACATGGTTCCGTTGATGGCGCCGTCTCAACACATGCTCGCTATCTCTTCCTGGCTTCTCAGATTCAAATGTCTCCAAATCCCATCCTCGTCGCCAGTGTTAAGTATTCTGACATGGGTTGAAGTAAATTGGAGACAGTCTTCGTTGGTGAACTTTCAGCTCTTTATTACATAGTGACTTGTCAAAACAACAACAGTGAACCCTGCCTTATATAGGCAACCTTTGTGACAATTGTCCAATAGCGAGCTATGAACGCAAGTACTTTAAACCAATAATAATCCTCTGTTAAGGGCCAATCGGATTCCTAAGAACTAGCCAATCCGATCTGGCCGCCTAACAGCCAATCAGAAGTGCAGGGCCAGAACCCTGCACTAACCTTAAGCTCATACTTTATTAACTAAGGTACATACATAACAGTGCAGGCTTTCAGGAAGTGAGTTACAATGCCTCTGCACCTGCACAAAGTGCCTGTTTGGTGCATGCATGCATGCAAAATGTATGCACACACGCAAAGCGCTCCCACCAAGCCACACCCACCAAACCGGTGGCAAAAAATATTTAAATCCCACTACTGTTGGGGACCCCTGCTGTGGGAGCACTATGGAGCAGTATATAAATCTAAGTGCTATTGTGGCTATCAAGATTTCCTAGGAGGATTATAGGCACCAAATCCATTACACACCTAGCAATTTAAAAAAAAAAAAAATCTTAATTTTGTAAACATTGTACCAGTAACTTTTTCATAACATTCATTTTTGCATTTCTGAAGTTGGTTGAGTTTATTTCATTCTTCTATGCTTTGGCTTAGTGAGATATTTCATTACTAAATAAGAAAATTGTCACTGATAGTTTGGTCAAGCATGTCCAGTTACCTGAACTTAAGAATGAAATTAACACTGTCATGGGTATTCTAATTGAAACCAATTCTCATATTATTATTATTTTTGCCTAGGACAGTGACACTGTAAATTGTTATTGATTATAGCTCCAAAATGTTTTGAAGTTGGCTACAAGGGAAAGCATTTTTGAAACAACCTTACTGGCCAGAATCAAAGAAAGACTTTTAGGCCTATAATATATGATCTTAAAAAAACAAAACAAAAAAACCAATCAACCAGCAGCAAAGAGTTAGATATTTCTGTAACTCTCTGCTGTCATCCAGCAATTGTGTGCATTATTACAACCAAGACACAGTAACTCCAAGTTTATTTTTGAAGAATTCTGGGAATTGAAGTCCACAAGTCTTAAAGTTGCCAAGTTTGGGGACACCTGCCAAAAGGAATCATTACAGACAAAACAAAAATAAAAATAAGTTTAAATCCCAAGAAGACTTTAATACAGAGACAGAGTTGGACCTTTTCCTTTGTCTGAAACAAGTGTCATCTGTTCATGGGGTTGTATTATTAGGACAAAGTGAGTTGCTGGCAGCTGCTTCCTGTGGAGAAAACTGAGGGGAGTGAACCTCTTCAGTTTTAACACAGTTTTTGAGTACTATTGATCAGATTTTTCTCACTCTATAGTGTTGCACTCACAAGATAGAGATGCAGGTAGGATTTAACAGTCCAAGTTATGGGGGCTTTGTTAATAAAGGTTTGCTTTGCATTTTTCAGCTCTTCTTAGCTTCAGTTGAAAGCTCAGCAGGTTAAAATAAAATTGCGCTTTTTCTCACATCCTCTAATATGCCTCACTAACTATTGTGAAGGTAGGTGTTCCCGAATGCAGTCTTCATCTCATCCCAGCAGGTCATGAAGGTAAATTAAACTTGTCCTTACCTGTTCCTCTCTCTTCTAAGTAATGTTTCCCCTCTTTCCCCAAGGGAAGTCTAGATCTATAAATGATCTACAATGATACGGTCATGTCTGTCTGTTTAAAAGATTTGCACAGCTGCCCATCTGAAGACAACCTGGGGGGGGGGGGGGGCTAAGAACAACAGTAAAATGCTAAAAACGATAGAATAAAAACTAAAAGAAACCCAGTACCTCAATCAAGCTCCTTAGATACACTTTAGCTGTCAGACCTGCCCCAACCTGGTCCCTTAGGAAAAGAAAACTCTCGACTCCATTTGTAGCAAAAAGGTTACATTTACTAAAGTGGTTACACTGAACAAAGCCAGAACTAAGAGTTTGTGTGTGAAGAGTAGAATAGAATAGAATAGAATAGAATAGAATAGAATAGAATAGAATAGAATAGAATAGAATAGAATACTTTATTGGCCAAATATGACTGGACACACAAGGAATTTGTCTTGGTGTAAATACTCTCAATATACATAAAGAAAAGATACATTCATTAAGAATCAAGAATCATAACATACAGCACTTAATGATAGTCATAGGGTACAATTAGCAATCAAATCATACTAGGAAACAGTCAGTATAAACCGTAAGGATACAAGTGACAAAGTTACAGTCCTACAATCACAAGTGGGAGGGGATGGGTGATAAGGAGTGATAAGAAGGTTAATAGTAATAGTAGCACAGACTTTGTAAATAATTGGACAGTGTTGAGGGAATTATTTGTTTAGCAGAGTGATGATGTTTGGGGAAAAAAACTGTTCTTGTGTCTAGTTGTTGAAGATTCCCTAGTCAACTTTCTCTTCCCCATTCCACACCTCTGTTATCTTCCCATTGTCCAGTCATATTTAAAGATGTTTTGGTAACTGTCTCTGTGAAAGTTGATGAGATGGAGAGATGTTACATTCCATTCCATTGAGCCACAGTGGTGCAGTGGTTAGAGTGCAGTACTGCAGGCTACTTCTGTTGACTGCCAGCTGCTTGCAATTTGGCAGATTGAATCTCACCAGGCTCAAGGTTGATGCAGCCTTCCATCCTTCCAAAGTGGGTAAAATGAGGACCCAAATTGTTGGGGACAATAGGCTGACCCTGTAAACTGCTTAGAGAGGGCTGTAAAAGCACTGTGAAGCGGTATATAAATCTATGTGCTATTGCTATCCCCAGGTCCGCAGCCTTGGGATTTCTCAGGATGGCTTGAAGATTGCTTTCAGCTTTCCCCGTCTTCCCACATCTCCTTCCTCCGATAGCCTATGATGGACTGATATTTAGCGAAGCATAGTGAGTGAAGGATGGCAGCTCTGACATTAGCTTTCTCTTCCTTCTTCCTCTTTCCTTCTTCATTTATTTAAATTTTTATTAATTCTTACTCCCACTTTTAAAACTTTCAATGGCATTATATTAAAAAAAAGACTCAAGCCAAGACAGTCTTCTGCTTTTTCCTTGCATGGATCGGAGCAACTCCAATGCTAATTCCAATAACTGGAGGTTAAACTGAGAATTAAAAACAAAATCTAAAGAAGGCAAGGTCAAAGCATTTCCATAATGTCACCAAGAAAAGAACATGGATGTGTCCATGGATTCGTTAGGGCTTCAGCTCAGCTTGAGACTTTATATATTCTGACTCATATTTTTACTCTGTTCTTCTAACCTTCTGTGAAAAGGTGAACATATGACATTTTCTCTAAAAAAAATGGCCACTTATTGGGGAATAATTTTCCTCCATTTTTTTGGTGAGTGATGAATTTCCTCCTGCCCAAGATGATTGTGTCCAGAATGAACAATTCATCTCTTCATCCACACCCAGTGCACACACTAATAAGAAAACAAAGGTTCCCGACATGAGAGTATTGTGTTGTCCACATATCGGACCATCTCCTCATTTGTCTTCACATATCTTATCACAAAGCCTTTCTGAAGGAAGAGCTCATGTCAAATGTGGTTTTGAACTTTGCCTCCACATTTTTCATCACCTGTTATATCGTAGTAGATGGAAAGGCTGCAATTTGTAAGAAAAGGAAAAAAGAGATGGATTTCATAGGAATCCATCTGAGTTGTGCAGCAAGATCCTATAGAAAACGATACAGTATTAACTCTGAAGTGTAGAGGAAGGCTGGTTCTTTAGACAGTTGAGCTCACATTTAAACTAGGCAATCACCAACTACAAATATTAGAATTAGAATTCTTTTTATTGGCCAAGTGTGATTGGACACACAAGGAATTTGTCTTGGTGCAAATGCTCTCAGTATACATAAAAGAAAAGATACATTTGTCAAGAGTCAAGAATCATATGGTACAACACTTAATAATAGTCATAGGGTACAATAAGCAATCAAATCATACTAGGAAACAGTCAATATAAATCGTAAGGATACAAGCGACAAAGTTACAGTCTTACAGTCACAAGTGGGAGGGCATGGGTGATAAGGAGTGATGAGAAGATTAATAGTAATAGTAGTGCAGACTTTGTAAATAGTTGGACAGTGTTGAGGGAATTATTTGTTTAGCAGAGTGATGGCGTTTGGGGAAAAAACTGTCCTTGTGTCTAGTTGTTCTGGTGTACAGAGGTTTTGTGCTTTTTAGTAGGGATAAAAAAAATATCTACCCACTATACATTGTTACTTATATGACGAACAGGATAAACGGGGAGAAAGGTGTTAAAAAAAAAAAAGAAACAGATTTTCTATCTAATGGACTATTAGTTTTTTTTTTTTTCCTAACCCAGAAGTCATGAGTCCTACTCAGTATAAATATCAGAATTTTAGATCCTCTTGAATAATAGCATGATCTCATCCCAGAACTGGGTAAGATCTAAACATATTTTGCAGAGATAGCATAAAACAAGCAAAATGGCTAAGATGGCAATATGGTTCTTCCTCCATATTCAGAGAGGGGACATGCTAAAACATAAGGCTGGCATAAGTCTTTAGCAGCTGATTCTGCATTTCAGTATGAAAAATGCATTAACTTTGGCTCAGTATAACCTGAATGCCTCAGTTTTTATGGTGACTGATGGCAGTCCTGCTGGACTTGGGGCCACTTTGCTACAGACTCAGAAAATACATTCATTCATTCATTCATTCATTCATTCATTCATTCATTCATTCATTCATATATGCTTGGCTTTCTACCAGCAAAAACAGAGCTTGGGAGAGCTGCCCACGGCTCTCCCGAGCTCCGTTTTCACTGGCAGTGGCACTGCAGGCCAGTTCTTTTCTGTTTCCAGGGCAGCTGGTGGGCCAGTTCTAAGCAACCCATGGCCTTCAGGTCTTGAGTTTAACACCGCTGATCTATAGCTAATCTATATCTATATCATCTATATCTATATATCTTGTCTAATCTATACCTACATCCATATCATGTATATCTATGTCTATCTAATCTATATCTATATCTACATCTATATTTATACCTAGCTACCTCTCTCTCCCCCACTCCTGAAATAAAATATTGTTTCCTACTCCTGTTAATATGAATTAAGCGTACCTTGAAAATAGTGGCTTTCAATTGTGGTTAGATAACAGGAATTGAAATTATGTATAGCAATAGCATTTAGACTTATATCCTGCTTTATAGTGCTTTACAGCCCTCTCTATGCGGTTTACAGGGTCAGCATACTGCCCCCAACAATTTGGTCCCTCATTTAACCCACCTTGGAAGGATGGAAGGCTGAGTCAACCTTGAGCCTGGTGAGATTCGATCTGCCAAATTGCAGGCAGCTGGCTGCAGCAGAAGTACCTTGTAGTACTGCAGCAGAAGTACCTCTAACCACTGCACCACCATGGCTCATATATGTAAGATCTAATAATAATACTCAGAAATTTGCAAGGGGAGTTGAAAAAATGAAGATAGCACCTGCAATCATATGATCAAGGTCCTACCTGTCTTTAAATACAGAAAGGGATGAGGTTTCAATCATGTGGTTGTGGTCTTTTAAAATTTTTATTCCACCTTTATTATTTTTATAAATAATTCAAAGCATTGAACACATCTAATACTCTTTCCTCCTTCCATTTCTCCCACAATAACAAACCTGTGAAGTGAGTTGGGCTGAGAATGTGTGTTATCCAGCTGGCTTTCATGCCTAAAATGGGACCAGAACTCACAATCTCCTGGTTTCTAGCCTGATGCCTTAACTACTGGACTAAATGGTCTGTTATTTTATTGACAATGGTTATAAACAATGGTTTATAGATGTTTATGGAAATGTTGGATCGTATTTAGGGAAATAAATTATGTAAGTCACCCAGACTGGCACATAAGTCCAATCAAATAAATAACAAAGTTCCCACTTATTTCTACAGTGCTTACTTCTAAGCGTAAGTGTGTTATAAGTAAATACTTAAGATAAATCCTAGATCTCACTTTTAAATGTGTATAAAGGCAACCTAAGCCCATTTAAAATTTTCAATAATTGAACTGCACAATTCTGTGCATAGAATTGCACAGTAGAGAGTCCTACAAATAAAGTAAACTTTGGAGGAAACATGCTCCAGAGTAGACTGTTCTTAACACTTCTGTGTGTTTATTCTACTGTATCTTATAAGTCTGTGGAAATAATGCCACACTCAATAAAATAATATATAATATATATAATAATAACAAAATAAAATAAAAGATAAATAAAAGTGAGGAGGAAATATGTAAAGCAGCCTAAAATGAAAATAGGCAGTTTTGTAGGAAGAAAGAGAAGGAATTCAGTTCTCTATATATTTCAAGGATCTAACGGCTTAGGTTGACACACATGCCAGGATGGATGGATAGATAAATAAAGTTTCTAAGAAGATTAAAACATGGTGAAAATACTCTAGGGGACCCCTATGGTAAAGTTCAACTCCCCCTCCTGCCTCAACTTATCAAGTCATTAATTTCCACCGCTTGGCCATTCAAAATTGTCTTTTCATCTTTATTCCCCAGCCATTCTCCATCCATCAGATTGGACGCTCTGAGAACTAGCTATTGGGCTTATCTAGTTTCAACATGTATATTGATGTCTCTGCTGTGTTCCATCCCCTTGGTGGGACAGGGTGAGTCTTTGGGTATTTACTCAGTGGAAGTAATGCAATGTGACTGCCTAATCTGCAGGGAAAGAACCAGTCTCGGTGAGACAGATTATCCTCAGGCTTAACAACATTGCTCAGAAATAAACTTGTGGGCATCAAATCAATTTGCTCCACAAACACACAGATTTGCTCAGTAAGAACCACAAGAGTCCTCATGTATCAAGCTTATATGTGTGCAAAATCATCAATGCTTATTCGATACACAGAGATAAATTTAAAAAAAAAAACCCTTCTCTGGCCTTTTTACGTAGTTGTCTAGATACAACAATTTGAACAATGACACACAACTTCAACATAAAGAAACTACTAGGGTATGCTTGGAAAAAAGACCAAGCATTTTATATAATTCCAAAATAGTTGGTTGAATTTATATGTGTAGTGTTGTCCAGACTACATAGTTTGCAGTCCGGAAGATAATTTTGGAGTCACAATGATGCTTTTGAAGTTTGCTCAATTATTATATATGCAGTACACATTAAAAATTAGCAGTCTTTGATTATACTATTGTTGCTTTTATTTTGCTTTTCTTGACCACGCCCTGTGGATACCACTGTACATGTATATTGTGATGTGTTATACCAAGCAGCTCATGAATTCGCTCTAAATACACAAAAATTTGAATATTGTTACAGACCTTAGTCTGAATCACAGGCTATTCCTCAGCCCTTGATTGTGACGCTGTAATCACTTTCACAGGGTTTGTAACATCTTGAGTTTAAAATTGTCTGAGTCCATGTTTTTAAGCATATGGTACTTATAGGAGGGCAAGTCACCCCAAAATTCAGGTCAAAGGCACATTTGCCCAAGTGCATATTCAAATACATGCTGGATTGTTAGAATCCATTCTAAGGGACACATTTTAAGTCAGCTCATCAAATCAATTTGATTCCTATGCGATGGATGATTTGATCACATAGTCTAAAGGAACTATTGAACAAATCTTTACATGATCATGTTCTCTAATTCTCATAGTCACAATGATGAATTTGTCTGGAATATAACTAACATGATTGTTAGTTGCAATGATGAATTTGCTTGGAAGGTAACTAAGATAATTGTTAATTAGTGGAACTTCCATTTTTCTAATATTGAGAGAGAGATGAGACAGCTAGAGGTAGAATCCATTGTAATCAGTCAAAATCCACTTTTGCTTTGGAATGATCTGAAATGAGAATCATATAAACATACAAATTGTTCATTTGCTTGCTTGTTTTAATTTTAAAATGCAAATAAGAAAAAATAATAATATTTTATTCTAAATATCCACAGTCATGAAATGGGAAAATGGTTCCCTGCTAATCATCCAAAGTGTTACAGCCAGAAAAGCAAAATTCTGTAAATTCACTACCATGTTCATAAAGCACCATGTAAATTAATATAAATGTGCTTGGCTGATTCCATTGACATTGGTTGCACAAATTGGATGACAATCAATTTATTGTGATTCATTTTGTATAATGATATTTCATCTTTTTTTCCATCACTGAAGTCATGATGCCACTGATGGGGAACTGACAACATCCAGGTCTGCATGGTTTCAAGTCTGCATCTTTACCATGCATTGTGAAAAGGATCAATATCCAATAGATTTCAATTGTTAATTAGTAAAAGGAGGAAGAAACCACCAGTCCTGGAGTCTTCAGTAGGATAGAATAGCCACAGACATTGTATACACTTCCTTTAAAAAAAAGAGAAGTTTGGTTCAGAACTGAAGAGGCTTCTTGGATGAGAAGTGAAACATCTTCAAGGAAAAACCAAGAAAGTCCAATTGCCTTTTGAAAAAGCACCTTTAGGACAACCAGAGGTGGTATTCAGCAGGTTCTGACCAGTTCTGGAGAACCGGTAGCAGAAAATGTTGAGTAGTTCAGAGAATCAGCAAATGCCACCTCTGATTGGAGATTTTACAGAATCCTTCCCCTCCCACACCCACCAAGCCACGCCCACAGAACCGGTAGTGAAAAAATTGAATCCCAACACTGGGGGCAATCATGACCTGGATGGTTGAGAATCTCCATGGACAAGTTCAATTTTGTTTTCAGTATTTAGAGAAAAACTGCTCATCATCATGAGCACCAAGCAACAAATTATGCGAGAACATGAGTCACATCACAACCGATAGATGTAAATTGCAGCCATTTTACTGTATTATATGTGGAAATTAGCATTTAGAAGTTGCCAACCTGTTTTTTCTCTTTCTAATACATTTGGCTTCCTCTACTTTTTCGTTTTAGAATCAAGGATTCAGGATGCTGAATAATAAACTCTTTTCTATCCCTGGTGCCTGGACAGTCCAACCACAATATATTTCTGATCTCATATACAACAGCAGAAACTCACTGAACCTTTTAAGCAGTATATTTTTACACAAGGGTTATGAATATGGTACTTTCAAAAGTGAATCGCCATTTTAAAAATCTAAACCTAAAGCCAGATATTCATGACGCCCTCTTGGTCCCCTAATAAATAAAGCATTGCATCTGGGAAAGAACAGAAATTGAGACTGGGTACACAATCCTTTTGGCTATGTGATACAGCTGCCTAATCTGTTTTATTTGCAAGTCAAAGAAACACTAGGTGTGTATATGTTAAAGAAATGAAACAAATTGGTTGACTTCATGGCAATCTATCAACACAACTCAAAAGAACAGTGACTGAATTACTATTATTTTTTATAATAAAACAATTATTTGGGTTTTCACAAAACATAATACAAGTAAAATTTCTTTTTTTGAGAATAGTATGGTCCCAGATTATCACTTCTCCCTATGGACACAAATTCAATTTCATATTCATCTTTGTGTTTTATTCCATATCTTATTACTCTTTTAACATTTTCTCAATAATTTTCCCTTCTCTTAGTTTTCTCAATCTTACTTTTAATTATCTCATTCTTTTCTAAATTCAATTATATATATATCTTTTTCTAAGTTTCAATACCTTTCTAGTCATCATATTTATACTTTTGCCTGTCCTGTTTCAATTGCATATTTTCTTTTCTCATTAAACAAAAATTTCCCTTGTAGTTACTAATTGGAGTATGACACCTTTGTATCTTTTAATTTTTATCCATTCAACTCTTATTTAAACTTCAATTTATGCCTTTACAATTATAACATTCAATATAACACATAACTTCCAGTCAAATTCTGCTTGGTACATTCTTAAAATACACACTAAGTTCTTAAAGAGAAAAATATATATTTAACAATAATAAATAAAGTACTTATTCTATTCCAATTCAGCTCTATCATTAATGTTAGCTATAATATTTAACATCTTTAACATTCCTTTTCAATAGGCTATCATACTTCTAGGAACACTTATAATATTTCCATAATTTTTTCATGTTTCTTTCATATTCCTCTTCACTTAAATTTTTATAACACATTTATAATAATTAAAATGTTACCCTCCTTTCCTAATTTCATTCTCTCATTCTCTTTATTTCATTTCTAATGTAACAACACTATCTTATGTACCCTTGCAGAATCCTCCTTTCAATTAAGTTTTCACCCATTATCTCTGTGTCTTGTACGCTTTCCCTGTTTCTCTATGTCCTGATTCTATCCTTTATAATTTCTTTTCCTTTCCCTCTTCTCTCTTTTCTTCTCCCTTCCCTTTTTGACCCCTTCTCTCTCTAATTCTGATTCACTCTTCTGTAAGCCTCTCTTCTGTTTCTTCCTAATGTTATAATTACTTTTCAAACTATTCTTTTGGGGGGTTGTTTTTTCAGATCTTAAATTTTTCACTCTCTTTCCCCCCTTCCCTTTCTTGTCCCCACATAGAAATACTTGACCATTGAAAATGGCTTCTTCTTTGTCCCACCCTTCTTGTTCTACAGGCATTTCTTATTGTTTCTCATAGTTCAGAATCTCCATTTCTAAAAATTGAAATATGAAGCCAAAATAACCTCTTCCTTCTTGTGCATCTTCTTTCTGTTTTTTAAGTTCCATTCTCAATTCTTCCAAGTGTGACACCATTTTAAAAACTTTTAAACAACCACCCGATTGATTTTAGTCTTTTAGATCCAAGAGCCAAAAATCCAAAAATCCCCAAGTAATCCAAATAATCCAAAGCTGTTTCTTCTTGCTTCTTTTTTCCACTTTCTCTTCCTGGGGTTCTCTTACCTTGCTACAAAGTTTCAGTTAAAATGTATCTTTTAGAAATCTTGTTAAAGTTTTACTGTTAATTCCTTTCACTTTCAAGTGGTCTCCTCCCTTTTTCCAGATCCACCCTTTTGGTTTTTTCCTCCTTTTAAAAGTTTTTGAGAATCCAGAAATCTTTATTATCCCTTTGACATTTTATTTTCAGCTTAAATACCTGTTAATGTCAAAGTGGATTTTTGCCAATTTCTTGCTTAAATCTCTTAGTTGTCAATATAGGGAACAAGAGAAAAAAAAAACACCAAATCTTTTCCCTTCCCTCTCTCATTCGCAGCTTCAAAATCTTCTTTGGGAACAATGTTGTTCTTTAAATTCAAATTCCAGGGTACCTTGTATTGTTGTTTTTCCAGTTTGACGCGGTCATCCAAAATTTTCTCTTCTTATATTCCTCCTGCACATTCTTTTCTGGTAGAGTTCTTCTTGGAGGTGGCCATTTCTGACCACAACTGCCTTCGGAAAAGAGTAATGGCCAGCTGGGGAGGAGAGATGCGGCTCTCCTTGACCCTGCTGGCAGTCTCCCCCCTCTTCACCACCTCTACGGGGTGGCTTAGCCCCAAAACCAGCTGGCTTGGGGTGCTCCAGTGGCAAGCACAGATCGAAACTGCACACAGTTGCAGATTTCGGTCTGTCGCCGAAGAAGCTCAAACCAGTGACTGAATTACTCCAGTGCTTATCCCAGTGACTGAATTATTATTATGTAATTTGTTTGAGAAGTTCTGATGTCTTGTAATTTGCTTTAATCATTTTTGACAATACAGGGACCTTTCCAGCAAAATTTCCAGGGAATGATTCTAGGGGTAGGGGAATCCTAAGATGTCCTCCTTGCCCATTTATTCTTAAACTCACCAAGTTCTGTGATATGAAGAAAGTTCTTTACATTTCTGTAAAAAAAAAGAAAAGTATGGATGGGGCTGGATTGGAGTCTAGTGTGTCTTAAAAATGTGTCTTAAAAATAATTCTGATCCTCAAACTATTTTTTGTTTATCCTGCTTCAGTTGCCACATGAGTTGTAGCTTTTTCTCAATAATGAGACCTAAAGTGGGCCATTTACTGATAACCTCTAGATTTGAATATTGCAGTGCACTATATTTATGCTTGATGTTGTGCATCATTCATCACCTTCATCTAGTTAGTACAAAGTGCTGCAACCAGGTTGGTCTCTAGAGTATCCTATAAAGGTCACTATTGCTGAAATCTTTATATCGGTTGCCAATTTGGAGGAGGAGGAGGAGGAGGAGGAGGAGGAGGAGGAGGAGGAGGAGGAGGAGGAGGAGGAGGAGAAGAAGAAGAAGAAGAAGAAGAAGAAGAAGAAGAAGAAGAAGAAGAAGAAGAAGAAGAAGAAGAAGAAGAAGAAGAAGAAGAAGAACTACTTTATTATCATTGTACAAGTACAACGAAACTATGGATGCATCCCAGCAACTGTTCTCAATACAATAAAACCAAAGCACTTAAAAATGAAGATAAGAAAAATAGAGTACCCACATCTCCATTTGCAATTTGAGAGTACAATATCTACAAATACACACAAAATATACATCCAACACTGACTGTAATGCTTAGTTGAGTATAATACACAAGAGATGGATTGTACTGTAATATGTTATTATACATCTGAATGGGTAATTGAGATTTCACATATTTTCATATCTTAATAAGGTAGTGACTTTGTCTTTATTTGCAGTTCGGATGGCCCAGGGAAAAAAATTATTTGATAGTCTAGTGGTGTGGGGTTTGGTTTTGTTTTTTAACTGTGTGTTTCTTTTCCTGCAATTGTGCTGTAGTTACCAATAACCTTGGGAAAATGTATCTGGTGATGTGAGCTGGAGCTCATAAAAAGCTAATGCTTTGTAATAAAATGGGTTGTTCTGAGAAAATATTAGGCAGAAATTTTTTTTAGTTCATTTTGAAATCCTAAATGTCTGGAGCCCGAGATGTTTTCTTCCTGTAAGGTTCTCATTTCCCATTGTGGCTGCTGGCTCAATATTCTTCATCTTTGTCCCACAACTGCAGAACTCTGTTTCCAATCCCAGAGTTTTTAGTCCACCCAAGTATTTTAAGAAGGCTTTAAAAGCGCAAAAATTTCATCTGTCTGTCTGTCTATCTGTCCATCTATCTATCAGAGGTGGTATTCAGCAGGTTCTGCCCAGTTCTGGAGAACCAGTAGTGGAAAGTTTGAGTAGTTTGGAGAACCGGCAAATACCACCTCTGACTAGCCCTGCCCCCATCTATTCTCTGCCTCCCATCGTGTCCCTGCTGATCGGCTGGCTCTTTTGTTGCTCTGCACAGGAGAACAGAGCTGGAAAGCAGGTTAGTGTGGTGGGGAGGGAATGGGGATTTTGCAGTAATCTTCCCCTGCCATACCTACCAAGCTATACCACGCCTACCAAGCCATGTTCACAGAACCAGTAGTAAAAAAAAATTGAATCCCACCACTGCTATCTATCTATTACATTTATATCCTGGCATCTCATATTGAAATGACTCTGGGCATTTGGCCCATTGGGTTTAATTGCTCATTTTTTAAAAAAAAATATGCCCCATTTTGTCAAAATAGTAAGTTAATTCTTTTTCAATGTAAGGTGCTATTGTATATATTTTATCACTTTCCATGATCTTGATGGTACCCCTCTGTGGATGTAGCCTAGGACTGCATTGGTTCTTTTGGCAGATGCAGCACTCTGCTAGCTCATACTTAAGAAGGGGTCACCAGGACACCCAAATCCTTCCCACAGGCACTACTGTTTTTCTAAGTTCTGCTTATCCTGTGCCTCTGCATTTGTTTCTTTTCCTGACTAAGGGTGAGACCTTTCTTTCTTTCCTAACCACTGAACTGGATCTTGTTGGATGCCCACCCTGATTTAAATCAAAGTTTCTTTGGTGGCACAGTACACCTGTTTGCTGTATTAAACAGATTTGGATTTCCTTTGAAATTGATAAAATGGATCAAGGTATTATATAAATCACTGTCATCTAAAGTCAAGGTTAAAACGATATTTTCTCCTATGTTCCCATTATTTAGAGGGAATAAGGATGCTTGCTTTTTAATATTTGCATGGAACAGTTGGATTGTGCTATTAAATGACATAGGGAAATTTACAAAGTAGTAAAGAATAGAATAGAATAGAATAGAATAGAATAGAATAGAATAGAATAGAATAGAATAGAATAACAGAGTTGGAAGGGACTTCTAGTCTAAAAACCCCATGCTCAGGCAAGAAATCCATACTATTTCAGAAAAACAGTTGTCAAATCGCTTCTTAAAAACTTGGAGCATTCACAACTTCTGTTGTTTCACTGCTTAATTGTTCTCACTTATAGGAAATTTCTCCTTAGTTCTAGGTTGCTTGCCTACTTGATTAGTTTCCATCCATTACTTCTTGATCTGCCTTCAGGTACTCTGGTTGACCTCTGCCTCTTTGTGGCAATCCTTGCTTTAGTTGAACATGGATTGATTCTGTTTGTGGAGATTCTTAATCATCCAGGTCATAGTAGTCTCAAAGGGGCGTTTTCAAAAGGCAGCTGGAAGGGGTTTTTTTTCCCAAAGGAAGGAGAAGAAGTTGTTTTGCTTCTCATTCAACAAGCTTCATCAGTTCTGGCAGGATGTTGGGGGCAAAAGAAGGATTAGTCCTGTCAGAATCAATGAAGCTTCTTGGATGAGAAGTGAAACATCTTCTTCCTTGGGGGAAAAAACAGTCCAAATGCCTTTTAAAAAAAGCACCTTTAAGATAGATTGATTATATTAGTCAATGATCTATTTATACGCCTCATGCTACCATTCCAATGTTGATATCCATGACAGTCAGTAAAATAGCAGAATTAATGCCAGTAGATGAGAATTTGGTAACATTATATTTAAGAAATATTAATTTCATATTTATTTGACCCAAGCCTATTAAATATTTGTAATGTGTAATTCATGTAATAATTTGTAGTATAAATAAAATATATAAAGAACTTTCTTCAGATATTTATAGATGGGAGTCATTAGACCTCACTCTTTGGGAAAAGGTGAATACTCTTGAAATGAATATTATTTCCAGATTAATCTGTATTCTGAGAGGAATTCCTGTTCAAATGTCTGGAAAATATTTTTAGAAAACAAATTGTTTCGGAAAAAAGTGTAGGGCTTCCTTAACGTATGACCATGACTGAATCCAAAATTTCTGTTGTTAAGCAAGGCCAGAGGTGGCATTCAGCAGGTTCTGACCAGTTCTGGAGAACCAGTAGAGGAAATTTTGAGTAGTTCAGAGAGCCAGCAAATACCACCTCTGACTGGCCTCACCCCCATCGATTCTCTGCCTCCTGAGTCCCTGCTGATCGGCTGGGTCTTCTTTTGTTGCCCTGCACAGGAGAATGGAGCTGGAAAGCAGGTTAGAGGGAATGGAGATTTTACAGTATCCTTCCCCTGCCACACCCACTAAGCCACGCCCACAGAACCGGTAGTAAAAAAAAAATTGAATCTCACCACTGAGCACGGCAGTTAAGTGAGTTTTGCCTTATTTTGCAACCTTTTTTTTGCCACACTTGTTAAGCCAATCACTGCAGTTTTAAAGTTAATAATGCAAATTATTTCAATAATTATTGAAATTATTGAAAATCTGGCATCTCCCATTGACTTTGCTTGTCGGAAGGCAGCTGGGAAGATTAGAAATGGTGGTTATATGACCTGGGGACAGTGCAAATGTCATAAATACCTGCCAGTTGCCAAGTGTCCAAATTTTGATCATGTGACCAAGGGGATGCTACTTGGGCTGGATGGAGCATATTAGGTTTTGAATACATTAGAACTGTAGTATCTCTTGGAAACAATAATGTCAGCTAAAAAGCTATGGAATGTAATATTTAATTTTTTAAAAAAGCAATGCTTTTTTCCTATGCCAAGTTGACTTTATGGAGAAATCCAACGTTAAAAATTGGGGAAAGGTTAGTGAGATGGGAAAATTGAATGGAAGTGAGGACATTGACTTTGGACAAAATAATAGATGATGAAGATAATGTTTTTAATATGTGTTGTGTTAAGAGACAAATATCATCTATCAGATGCAACCCATGTCAATATTTACAACTCTTAACATTTGCTAATAACATTGTTTAGACCAGCAGCATTTTCAGCTTCTGAGATACTTGCTAAATCCTTTAAAATTGAAAAAAACGCTACTATTAGTTTTTATAGATATCTATTATCTGTTAACCAATTAGATATGGAGATGCTAAGAGATAAATGGAATAAAGAATTGGAGGTTCCTGCAATGCCCAGACAATGGAATGGTGTCTTAACTTCTATAATAGAAGTGTCAATAAACCTTAAACTTCAACTTATTCTACAAAAGATAATATGTAGAATATTAATAGAATATTAATTAATGTCAGGCACAAAGACCAGGGTCGTATGTTAAGTTCCAATTTATTTATTTATTTATCATGCCTATGTATAGGAATCTAGTCAACTAATAGTTAGCATTACTTTGGCAGTGGATAAGAGTTAATTGAATTCAAGACGGATTGGCAACATAGAAACATAATTTGTGCCAACATAGAAATTCTAGGTTGATTCCTCTTTTGACTCCAATCCAACTACTGCCATTCTTTCTCCTACAGAGCTTACATCATGATGTCATGCTTCATTATTTTGGCTTCATCAAGGTTAGGAATAGATGCCTTACTATCAGGAAGGGACAATAGTGATATCAAGGAGAGATTGGGTGCATTGCCCACATCAATTACGCCCAACAAAAAAAAAAAAGGATTCTATTCCACCACCAACCCTTTTACCTAGGCTTTCTTGTCTCTCTTTTCTCTCCATTCCTCTTACTTTAATAGCAGACTTTTTCAGGTAATTGCCACTCACTGGTATCCTGTCTTTCATTAGCTGCAGCTGGGAATACAGGATTTAAAAAGGGTGTTTGCATGCAGCACCTTGCTGGAAGCAAAGCATGAATTGTCTTTCTTTGTCAAATCTCATCTGGGTTCTGGTGTCCTCCCAACTGTGTGTGTTTCGTTATCTTTTGAAGTCTGCAATTTGCTGCAGCACGGTTTGTGTTGGTTTTTATTTATAATTTATATGTACTTTGGGTTCAGAATGAATTTCTTTTCTTTAAAAACTGTTCTTGGGAGAGTTTTTTCTCCAGCTGATGATAACTGAACATTGGGGGCCAAGTTGGAGGTATTAAAAGGACTTTACCTACTTTTGTGACTTTGTTGCTTTTGTGTCACACCCCTTTGGGTCATCACAGTAGGAGAGTGAAGAAGTGCTGACCGGGATGTGAGTCATCCCTGAGGATTTTCCTCACTCTTCTAAGGCAGGGAGCCCTAGTGATGTCATCTAGTGGTATCAGGGAACAGCCCACGATGTTTTGTGCTGTATTCCCCACCCTCTGTAATGGTCTTTCTATCTATCTATCTATCTTTCTTTTTTTATTGAACAAAAAGAAAACATTTAAAAACAGTGAATGTGGTATAATCATCCTGACATACCTCATTGTCATACATAGTTATTTCAGATGATAAATAATACGTACATATTTACATAGTATATACATCAATATCAACAATTCTTTATACTCCTAGTTTGTTATCTTAGCATCCTTATATCATTTTAGTTTAAATTTTAAGTCCTTCCTTTTTCCCAACCAGTGGTAAAATTTTTCCCACACTGGCTAATTTTGTTGGGGGGATGTGCCACCTATAAAACATTTTATATAAATTTTCTTTATATATGTAGCCAATGTTATTTTTTTTATTTCTTTCCTATAAAATTTGCCATTTATCCAAATTAATACTATGTCCAATATCTTTCATCCATGCCAACATTGTTTCTTTTACTTGTTTCTCCTCTAATTTATATTCTAATAATACTTTACAGATTTTCCTTATCAATTTATCATCTGCTTCCAGTAATATTTCATCTAATGTCATTTTTTGTCTACTAATTCCCTGATCTTTCATATCTTTCTTAAATTGTGATTGGACTTGTAAGTAAGCCCACCATTCCAAATCCACTTCTTGCTCTTTCAGTTCTTGTCTTGATTTCAATTCTCCCATCTCATTTAGAATATCTTCATCTGTAATAATTTTCCCTCGGTGAAGCAAATTTGGGTGCATGAAGGCTTCCAGTGTAGATGGCCATATTGGTGCTTTTATATACATTTATTGTTTAGTTTTATTCCATACCGATAGTAATGCCTGCCTGATGTTATGACTTTGAAAATATAGGTGGGCTTCTTGTCTATCTTGCCATAAAAAGGCATGCCATCCTGCTTGCAGATTGTGGCCTTCTAAAGCTAACATTCTTCTGTTTTCAAAAGTTATCCAATTTTTCACCCAGGTGAGCGCAGCAGCTTGATAATAAATTTCCCAATCGGGTAAGCCAAAGCCACTTCTTTCTTTGACATCCTGCAACAATTTTAATTTAATCCTGGGTTTTTTCTTTTGCCATAAAAATTTCAATGTTAATTTATCCAAATCACTGAAGAATTTTTTTCTCTAATTTTATGGGAATATTTTGAAAAAGAAACAATATTTTAGGCAATACATTCATTTTTATCACTGCTATTCTACCCAATCTTAAATTACCCCATTTTTCAAAATCTTCTGGTATGCATTTCATTAATAGAGTATAGTTATTTTCCTTAATAGAGTACAGTTATTTTCCTTAATTATTGTACATTTTGCCAAAATTTTAATCCCCACTGTCTTTCTAATGTCACTTATCTGCAGCCCCAAATCAGAACCTTTAAGTAGAACGCTTAGACAGAAACAAATAAGTGATTAGCAACAAATAGCTGCCTTTCTCCATTACCTTTTTCCCAAGAAAGAACTTTATGTTTGTCTTGGGTGACATAGCTTTTAGATTGGCATAGAAAATACAGTGTAAGTTAGCCAACAGATAGAGCAAGTTGTGAAAGTTATTTTGCTGAGCAGGAAATTGTCGTATAACTGATGTTCTTCCATTTACAGATCATGTTGTCATTGCAAAGGGCTATTTTTTTTTTCAAATGAACACTGCTCTTTCCTCCATTTCATTTGTTTTCATGTGACTCTAGAGCTGAGAAGGAGAAAGTATCTAATCCTGATGTTGCATTGGATTCCATATTCCTTAAACTAATCCCGATGACCCTCCTATTCTAAAATTATGGGTGATTTCCAAATTTCAAGCAGATGTTGAAATGCATGGTAATGAGATAGAATTCGGTGGCTCACCCATTGGTCAGTGATTTGTGTGTGAAACAAAAATTCCCTTGCCCTGCCTAGACATGGACCAACAGGAAGAACCCTGAAGGTCTAATATTGAAGTATTCCATGATAAAGCAATTGAAAAGTCCAGGAGATCTAGCCAAGTCTAACTTCCACTATCCACTTTCTCATGTAGATAATCCTTTAAGGAAACCAATTCAGCTGGTCTTAAATGCAACTGAAATAGATATAGAAGCTCAATCTAGAGCTGCAAACCACCAAGTCCTCAATCAGTTTTTTTGAAACAGAATATTTTAGATGGATCTAAAATCTAAAATGTTACAGATCTCCTGGGCCAAGCAATGTTTTCTTTCTTTAATGATTTATTATTAATTTCTTGAAACCAGGGGTTTCAAATTCATGTCTCCACAGTGTCATCATGTGATGTATCACAAGTTGTTTTCCCTCTTTGCTAAACTGGATGTGGGTGTGGCCCGTGTGTGACACATCTAACCCGTGGGCCACAAGTTGGACACCCCTGCTTTAAACTTTCCTTCTCCAAGGAGATATCCAAATGGCTTATCCTGACCATTTAATAATTAGTCAAGTGAGCAGGTGATGGCCCTCATTTCTCCATACATTCTATCCACATTCTTGAGATCTTCATGCTGAAAAGAATTCAAAGTAATAGAACAAGGGATTGCTGAGCTTATCTCCATTACTTGCCCCAATGCTAAAATCTAAATCAAGATGATGCTGATCAACAAAGATTGTTGCAAATTGCTGACAAAGAATCAGCAACTCTTCTGGTTTTCTTCATCAAAATCTTGTTGATCCTACTCAACATCCAAAATTACTAGGGTTGGTTGTGAACAGTGGAGACACAAAAGTAAGCAGTCTGATTCATTTGTTGCTTTAGAGTAGGACTTGGGCTTTCAAGTAGACTGTACTCTATGCCAGGGGTTGGCAACCTTAAATACTGAAAGAGCCACAAAGGTCCTAACTGAAGCCCCCCCCCCCCCATTCAATTCTCGAACCAGCCAGAAGTCCAGTTCCCCTGCCACAGAATCTCTTCCTAGCATGGCATCCTTTTTCCTCTGCTGACTGGAAGTCCAGTTCCCTCACCATAGAGTCTCCTCCTAGCAAAGCACCCTTTTTCCTCTACTTGTCCTAAATGAAAGCCTTATCAATTGCGGAGCTGACCAGCAACAGGGAACCTCAGCAGACAGATGAAAGAGCCACATGCAGCTCCAGAGCCATGGGTTGCCGACCCCTGCTCTATGCTCAGCCTGATCCACTGAGAGTTTTGCATCCCGATTTAATTCTCTCCCTCACTCCAAGTTCTCTAAGTAAAGCAAGAGATTGACTTGCTCTGGGAAAGGAAAAGGACATTTAATAGCAAAAATGCCAACTCCAGGAGTCATATTTATAGCATTTCTGTGAATGGGTGTTTTGGAATTGATTGAGTCCTTCTCCCTAAAAGGCATATGTAGATGGGGGAAAACTTCACCAGCCATATTGTTAGAATGATGACAATATATTCTCATAAATCTTAAATGTGCCTACCAGTGATAAAAGGTTGGAAATCCCTGGGGGGGAGAAAAGAAATCCAGTTTATTACTATATGCATCTATTTATTTTCTTACTCAGAAAATTCCAAAGCAAGGTAAATATTAAAGCAAAGGAAATCATAGTTACATTGCTTTAAAAGATTTTTTCTCTAAATTCTATCATTTTGGCACAGGCATAATAAATGTGGAAGAAAAGAAAAAAAGTGTGCATGCATAGTTGTTTTTATTCAATACAAGGTTGCTTCCCTCCCAATTGCTGCAGATCTGTTAACTCAAAGCAACATTTATCTTACAGGAATATTCATGGGGAGTTTATGTTCAAATGGAAATGAATGCCCATTGCCACCAGCTCCAGTTATTGTACTCTTCTCCTGCCCTATAGCCCTAAAGGATTTATTTGCATCCTGATTGTTCATCCTGAGTCCTTTATTTATCCAAAACGATTTAAAACAAACAAACAAAACAACTCTGAAATTTTCAATTGGAGTGAAACAAAAAGTTTTTTAACTGGGGAAAAAATACAACTGGTTTAGTGGGGGCAGAATGATGTTGACACTTGTTCTATTTAAACCAGACACTGATAATCCATCCATCTCAACAATCTTTTCCTGTCCAACTAAATTGCATGTTTTTTTTCATCATAGCAGAGCCATGTAATGATGTAGTAGAAGAAGCACATAATTAATATGAAGGGGGAAACAAAGACCTCAAGCGAGAAAAACATTAGTGGGGAAAAAAAGAATGATATAAAACAGGCACGCGAAATGAATAAATATCCTTTTTTTTTTTCTTAAATATAATTCTTAACTTATCTTACCATTGACTGTTCCAATATCAGACACTGGAAGTTGCGATTCAACAACCTCAAGATATGCCCAGGTCTTCCTCTGAGTGTGAGTGAATATTGCTCTTGTACTAAGCAAGGTGTTTATGTAAACCGAATGCTAAAGGAACATCAGCTCCTAACTGACCTTTCCTATTCTCAGAGAAATGAAATAGGACTATGCCGAGTTAATCAATGGATGGGACATCTGCAGGGAATATTTATACTTATATGTTTATACTTTCTCATGCATCCTTGACAAACAAATAAAATAAATAAATAAATAAATAAATACAAAATCCCAGGATTATAAATTAGATTGAGAAGTTGACGATAGTTGCCAAGAAATTGTCCATGAAGTCACCAAAGGTTGAAATGAAACCCAACAACACTTTCCTTTCTTTCTTTCTTTCTTTCTTTCTTTCTTTCTTTCTTTCTTTCTTTCTTTCTTTCTTTCTTTCTTTCTTTCTTTCTCTCTCTCTCTCTCTCTCTTTCCTTCCTTCCTTCCTTCCTTCCTTTCTTTCTTTCTTTCTTTCTTTCTTTCTTTCTTTCTTTCTTTCTTTCTTTCTTTCTTTCTTTCTTTCTTCCATCCTTCCATCCTTCCATCCTTCCATCCTTCCTTCC
This sequence comes from Hydrophis major, assembly GCA_033807585.1. Taxonomy (NCBI): domain Eukaryota; kingdom Metazoa; phylum Chordata; class Lepidosauria; order Squamata; family Elapidae; genus Hydrophis; species Hydrophis major. Next base: position 95,497,040 of record CM066331.1, read on the forward strand.
TTCCTTCCTTCCTTCTTTCCTTCCTTCCTTCCTTCCTTCCTTCTTTCCTCCCTCCCTCCCTCCCTCCCTCCCTCCTTCTTTCCTTCCTTCCTTCCTTCCTTCCTTCCTTCCTTCCTTCCTTCCTTCCTTCCTTCCTTTCTTTCTTTCTTTCTTCCTTCCTTCCTTCCTTCCTTCCTTCCTTCCTTTCTTTCTTTCTTTCTTTCTTTCTTTCTTTCTTTCTTTCTTTCTTTCTTTCTTTCTTTCTTTCATCCTTCCTTCCTTTTTTAAATCAACAAAGAGTGCAGATTGGCAATTATCTGGCAGCTCTAGGTAACAAGTTAGAACATGGGCACATTGCACCTTTGCACCAGTCTAGAACAGCTCTGGAGATGTCCATCTGCATGATGTTGAGTCCTTGGATGATGGAACAAAGCTGAGGCTATAGATAGTTTTGTATTGGTGTACCTTTGATCTCATCACATACCCTAATTCCTGGGGACAAGCAGGCCATAATTCCTCAATTCTAAGCAGTTTGGTGAATTGGCTGTTGGAAGAAGTCATCAGGACAGGGAACCGGTTGTTACATTATTTGAACCCCATCATTGGAAAGCATCCTTCTGCAATAACGTTATCCCTGAGATTTCCTTGCCCTTCGACTCCTTGACCTTGTTTAAATCAGATCTCAAGACTTTGCTATTCACACAAGAATTGAGTCAAGAGAGTACATTCTACCACATGTGGTGGTCCTGCCTGGAGACTCAAAAATATTGGCTAAAAATTAAAAAATGACTTCAAGAGATCACTAATGAATAAATAGAACTGGAACTGGAACTATTCTTGCTGGGGATATTTAAAAAGAATTATGGGAGAAATATAAAATATATAGTGTTACAAATCTTAATGGCAGGTAGAATTGCCTATGCCCAGTGTTGAAAGCGTAAAAATATACCACCAGATGAATTGATTATCCAAAAAATAATGACTTGCACTGAGATGGATAAATTAACCCAGATGTTACAAGAGAAAGAGGAGTCTGAGTATTACAGGATTTGGGAAAAATGGTATGACTGGATTGAGCTAAAATAGACGGAAGATGGAAGGATTAACAATAAGCAATATATAGGTTAAATTCTTACATTCACATAAATTGAATATATTTGTAAATAATGCACAAAATAGTAGTATAAGATGAATGCCACAAACTGTTAATGTCAAGATATATACACTTTTTGTTTGTTTTTAAAGTTATAAAAGAGTAATAAAGTTTATTAAAAAGAAAAGAAAAGAAAAGAAAAGAAAAGAAAAGAAAAGAAAAGAAAAGAAAAGAAAAGAAAAGAAAAGAAAAGAAAAGAAAAGAAAAGAAAAGAAAAGAAATAGTTTATTCAGGTCCCATCTGGGAAGAGCCCTCTTCTCTTGGTTCTGAATGTGAAAATGTCAAATGGAAAGGTGTTGCTGTCATTATCTTTTTAATTTAAGTTGTCCAAATCAAATGAAACATGATCCTAAACATTTTTGCAATATTTTGACTTCCCAGCACATGTGTTCGTATTTATTGGTCCACTAATATAAGTAGGGAAAAGAATAGGATGGGGAAGGAATCACTGATATGTGATAACTGAAAAGAAAGAGATGGTAAATTGACATTTTGCCCCAGGCTTCTCAAAGTCTTAAGGACACGCTTTAACATTTAAATCCAATGTTTTAAAAAATCCATTCCATGAGCTAACCTGGATTTGCTAAGTCAAACAGTCATTAATTTTGCTTGGGGCAACAGTGCTATGGATACATTTAATTGACCATTAACTAGTGAACTGCTGTCTTTGGAAACATGGGCCCAGCGTATGGCTGGATCAAGTGTATAGATTCAGTGTATAGATGTTGAAGTACTTTGGACAAGGTTTCTTCAGCAACTCCAGGAAGTTTAATATAAAAACATAGAATAACAGAATAATAGAAAAACAGAGTTGCAATGGAACTTGGAGGTTTTCTAATCTAATCCCTGTTTGGGCAGAAAATTTTATATCATTTCAGACAAATAGTTGTCCAGTTTTTTCTTAAAAACTTCCAGTGTTGGAGCATTCACAACTTCTGGAGGCATCAGTTGTTCTACTAATTAATTGTCCTTGTTAAGTCCTGAGCATGGGCACAAGGAACGGAGACGAGACATCGAACTGTGACTTCAACTCTTTATTCGTGACTTCAGAACAGAGCAAAATACTTGGGCAGCAGCAGCTCTTTTATAGAGCTGGCTGCTGTCAAAACAACCAATGATTTGAGTTTACCACTCTAACAAGCGTCCAATCAGAGAGACCCACTGTCAGCCAATCAGATTGGCCAGAAACGACCAATCACGACTCGCTGTTCAAGGGCCAATGACAAGTGCAGGATTACGAGCCTGCTGTTAAAGTAAAGCTATTAGGGTTGTTACTGAAGCGTTGGCTTAGTCCATAACAGTCCTCACTGTCAAGAATTTTTTTTTAGTTCTAGGTTGCTTCTCTCTTTGATTAGTTTCCATTCATTACTTCTTGTCCTGCCAGATGTTTGCATGTATCCATATTATGCTGTCCCTCCATTCCTTCTGAGTATCATACAGGATGACTGAACAGGGTATAGCCTTCTAAATATTTCCTAGAGTTCATACATTATAGAAAAAAGCCTTTCCACTGCTATCTATAATTAAAGGGACAGGAGGGTTCATAGCTAGGGCTTGTTCCCCATAGAATATATCAAGGAAATGTAAAATTAGATTTTTCCAAATTTTGCTTGAAAAATCTTGATGTTTAAGTGGAGGCCAGAAGAGAGCTTGGGTGGGACAGTCAAAGAGTCCAATGCCCTGTTTATTCCATTACCTGTATTCTGGTGAGATCATACATGTGAATTAAATGGTCTCTCAGTCTGGTTCAGTAGGAATCACAACCATGGGAAAGACCGCTGACCTGACAATTGTGCAGAAAACCATCATTGACACCCTCCATAATTGCAAAAGAAGTTGGATATTCCCAAAGTGCTGTATCAAAGCACATTAATAGAAAGTTATGTGGAAGAGAGAAGTGTGGAAGAAAAAGGTGCACAAGCAGCAGGGATGACCGCAGCCTGGAGAAGATTGTCAGGAAAAAGCCATTCAAAAGTGTTGGGGACTTTCACAAGGAGTGGACTGAGGCTGGAGTCAGTACATCAAGAGTCACCACACACAGATGGATCCTGGACATGGATTTCAAATGTCGTATTCCTCTTGTCAAGCCGCTCCTGAACAACAAACATCAGAAGCGTCTTATTTGGGCTAAAGAAAAACAGACCTGATCTGTTGCTCAGTGGTCCAAAGTCCTCTTTTCTGATGAGAGCAACTTTTGAATCTCATTTGGAAACCAAGGATCCAGAGTCTGGAGGAAGAATGGAGAGGCACACACTACAAGATGCTTGGAGTCCAGTGTGAAGTTTCCATAGTCTGTGTTGATTTGGGGAGCCATGTCATCTGCTGGTGTTGGTCCACTGTACTTCATTAAGTCCAGGGTCAATGCAGCCGTCTCCCAGGAGATTTTGGAGCACTTCATGCTTCCTTCTGCAGATGAGCTTTATGGGGATGCTGACTTCATTTTCCAGCAGGACTTGGCACCTGCCCACACTGCCAAAAGCACCAAAATCTGGTTCAATGACCGTGGGATTACTGTGTTTGATTGGCCAGCAAACTCGCCTGACCTGAACCCCATAGAGAATCTATGGGCATTGCCAAGAGAAAGATGAAAGACTTTAGACCGAACAATGCAGAAGAGCTGAACGCAACTATTGAAGCATCCTGGTCTTCCATAACACCTTAGCAGTGCCATAGGCTGATAGCATCCATGCCACTTCACATTGAGGCAGTAATTGCTGCAAAAGGGGCCCAAACCAAATACTGAATACATATGCATGCTTATACTTTTCAGAGGTCTGATATTGTTCTATATACAATCCTTGTTTTATTGATTGCATCTAATATTCTAATTTTCTGAGATTGTGGATTTGGGGGTTTCATGAGCTGTAAACCATAATAATCCAATTATGATAAATCATGGTTTGAACTATCTTGCTTTGCATGTAATGAGTCTATCCCATATATTAGTTTCACCTTTTAAGTTGCATTACTGAAATAAATGAACTTTTGCATGATATTCTAATTTTTTGAGTTTCACCGTTATGGTATCTAGGTAGATTGGTGCCAAACTGAAGAATGTTTGTTTTTTGGTATTCTCTGAGCTTGGTGGTTTTCTTGTAGACATTTCATTACCAAACTAGGTAACATCATCCGTGCACAAGGATGATGTAAGTTCAACCCTGAACTAGAAATGTTCTTTTTTTATTATTTGGTTTGTCAATTGCTTACAAGATAATAGGTATAAGTAAAAACATAGTTATGAATACATGGATACATATAAGAAAAATAAAAGAAACAATAGGATAGGGATGGTAGGCACGTTGGTGTGCTTATGCATGCCCCCTACAGACCCCTTAGGAAAGGGGTGAGGTCAATAGTAGACAGTCTAAGGTTAAAGTTTTTGGGGTTTGGGGAAGAAACCACGGAGTCAGGTATAGTATTCCAGACATTGACCACTCTGTTGCTGAAATCGTATTTCCTGCAATCAAGTTTGGTGTGGTTAACCTTGACTTTGTATCTATTGTTTGCTCTTGTGTTGTTATGGTTGAAGCTGAAGTATTCATTGACAGGTGAGTCATTGCAATGTATGATTTTATATACTATACTTAGATCGGACCGAAGGCGGCATAGTTCTAGGTTTTCTAGGTCTAGAATTTCAAGTCGTCTATTAGTATTACTCTTCTATTAGTATTGAAGAATGGGTAGGGAACTGGAATTGGCAGGAAAGGATTGGCTTTGCATTGTCTAGTAATCCCAAAACACACAGCACTTTGGGATTTGTAATCCCAAAACACACAGAAGCCACTACATTGGAAAGGCTCCTTTTAAATGGCATTTCGAGCATTTAGTCACCAGAGGAAGTAAATATAAAAGAAGATGGCAACTGAGGCATGTGCGCTGGTTTATAACCAATACAGACAGCAAAAGACAAGCTTTGTGCTAATTTGGCGCACTTCTCAGTAGGACCTGCCAGCAAGGGAGGAAGGATGTCAATTGATACATAGTTGATGGGAGATTGGGGGATATGATCTGCCAAGAACAAGGAGAAAAAGCCTCCATTTTCATTTCAAGGATTGCCAAACAGTTGTCAGAAAGCATCAGTGATATTTAGAGAAAGATAAATCTAAACCAGTCTGGGCAGAAAGCAACTGCTATCAGATAAAAATTTGCCACTTAAGTTACACACTGGAAGAAGGATCGAAGCTCAAAAAAATTGAGAAAAGGAAAAACCTGTTTTTAGTAATGAAGCTACACTGATCTCATAGGAATGTATTGCTGAGTCAACCTGTTTGGGCCATGCTCCAAATCGTTTTGTTGGACTCTGATACTGTGATCTCACAGTGAGAATCCACATCTAGAAAACAGCTTTTTGGGTGCAACCTGGGCACCTCTTTTCTTTTCTTTTTTTCTTTTTAAATTGGGGACAATAGGACAGGGATATTAGGCATGATTGTGTGCTTATGCATGCCCCTTACATACCTCTTAGGAATGGGGTGAGGTCAATAGAAGTTAGTTTGAGGTGAACGGAGTTGGGGGGGTTAGAGGATGTAACAGCAGAGTCAGGTAGTGAGTTCCAGGCATTGACCACTCTGTTGCTGAAGTCATATTTTCTGCAATCAAGTTTGGAGTGGTTTACATTGAGTTTGTGTCTGTTGTGTGCTCTTGTGTTGTTGCGGTTGAAGGTGAAAAAGTCATTGACTGGTAGGACATTGTAGCAGATAATTTTGTGTACTAAGCTTAAGTCAAACTGTAGTCAGCATAGTTTTAGGTTGTCCAAGTTTAAAATCTCAAGCCTGGTGGTGTAGGGTATTCTGTTGTGAACAGAGGAGTGTAGTATTGTTGTGAAATACTTCTGGACATGCTCAATTCTATTAATGTCCGATATATAGCAGCCAAGCTGTATTCAAATATTGGTCTAGCAAAGGTTTTGTACGCCCTACTTAGTAATTCAGTATTACTGGAGGAGAAGCTTTTTAAAATTAGATTTACAACTCTTGAAGCTTTTTTGGCAACGCTGTTGCAGTGAGCTCTGGCACTTATGTCATTAAATATGAGTACCTCAAGGTCCTAGATTGTATTTGGTATACTGATTTTTTTTTTTTTTACCAATGAGTAAGACAGAGCATTTGTTGGTCAAGATTTGGAGTTGCCAGTTGTTTGACCATTCAGACATATAATCAAGGTTGCTTTGAAGGACGGTAGCATTGTCGGTGGTGTTGAATAGTTTTACGTCATCAGTGAAGAGGATTCAGTTATAAGGTGATTGCAAAGGTCATTTATATAGAGTATAAAAAGTGTGGATCCTAGAAAGCTGCCTTGGGAGACACCACTGTTAACTGCTGCAGGGTTTGATAGGGCATTTCCTATTATTTTTTACTATTTGTTATCTATTTGACAGGAATGCAGTAATCCACTTATGAAGGGATCCGGAAATGCCATAAGAGTTTAGTTTTTACAGTAGTTTGTTGTGTACCACTGAGTCAAAGGCTTTGCAGAAGTCTATGTAAATTGCATCTATTGCTTTACCCTGGTCAAGTAGAGTAGTCCATATGTTTTTGCAGTATAGGAGTTGCAGATTGAAAGACATTTTTTTCTTAAACCAAATTGTTTTTTTGGAGAGTAGGTTGTTTGATCATAGGTGGAGGGTAATGTTTTGGTTAATGATTGATTCCATGACTTTGCATGTGACGCAACACAGTGAGATTGGTCTGTAGTTTTCAACCAGGCTGGGGCACCTTTTTTGAAGTTAGGGATGACCATTGCTAAGGACCATAGGTTCGGCAAGGAGCTGGTTCTGAATGATATCTCATATATTATGATTAGGAATTATGCTATGGCAGTGGAGAGCTTTATTTAAGAACTATGCACATAAACCATGCAGGCGAATAGATAGGAATAGTTTTAGGTAATGTAGTGCCTTTTCTACATTATCTTCTATAAAGTCAATGTGTAGTAGATCATAAACTCCAGCTAGGCACATTGTTCCATTCTCACAAAGGCCTTCCAAATAGAATAATAAGATTGATAAACCAAGCCAACAACAGGATCTTCAAGCGATCTCCAAAAAACAATGTCGTAAGTCATAAAGTTGCTTCAAAAATTTACAGGGCCATCAGATACACAATGCAAGCCAGTTGTACTATAAGATGTCTATGGAGATTCTCAATTGTCCAATTCATGGTTATCTCAAAGATGTTTTTCAAAAGACAACTGTACTTTGCTGTTTCTTGAAGATGTTTTGCTTCTCATTCAAGAAGCTTCTTCGGTTGTGAACTGAAGAAGTTTCTCAGAGGAGAAGCGAAACATCTTCAAGGAAAAACAAAGTCCAGCTGCCTCTTGAAAAAGCACCTTTTGGGGTGTCCTATAAGACAATCACAGAAAATCATTTTCTATTGATAGGGGCTGATTATCAGGTTAGCAACCTGTAGACTTTACAATTTCTCACCAAGAGTTCTGCAGAGAGGAACAATACATGCAGATCATCTCACAAAGGATACCCAGAAGCAGAAATGACCCAAACATTAGGACAAGTGAGGCGACAGCCTCAGGTAGCAGATACGTAGGAAGAACAAGTATTGTTTTCTTCTAGCTGTTCCTCTTGCGTTCAATTAGAAGTGCATATTCTAAACTCCTGGAACCATTGGATATTCCTGGTAGCAATTAACCACTGAATATAGAATGAGTGAGGACAGGACATTCCATCTCACTGTCTCAGAGAATAGAACTGTTTGAAGAGTGCTACTTACTCTAATGAGTGAACAGAACAAACCCTAAGAAATCAGAGATGTCTTCTGAACCCAGTGCAGCTTTTCTTGTTCATGATCTTGTACATTTTCTTGTACATGACTCTGTACATTCTATACAGTTTGCATATGAACAAGAACTCATAAGAAAAGCTTTTGGCTATAAACCTCTGTTCCTAAAGGCTGGTGGCACAGTGATTAGAATGCAGTACTGAAGGCTAACTCTGCCCACAGCCTGGAGTTTGATCCTGACAGGCTCAAGGTTGACTCAGCCTTTTATGCTCTAAGGTTAGTAAATTGAGTACCCAGATTGTTGGGGACAATATGGTAACATTGTAAGTCACTGTAAAACACCTTGGAGTGGCATATAAGTCTAAGTGCTATTGCTAAAATGGGTTGTTTTCCAACCCATCAGTTGAACCAATGGAGCGATGTACAAGAGGTAGATGGCCGGACTCCACTCAGGTTCAAATGGTCCATCAGATTCACATGATCTGTCTGATCCCATCTGACCATTGGAATTGATCTGGAAAATGGTGTTGATCAGATTTTTTTTTCCCCAGATCAATTTGAGTAAAGGGCTTTTATGAAATGCAGGCATCCAACCCCATCTGATCATTCAATCTGACTTTCTAGTTCGATGGGGATAGGTTGATTTAATGTGGAGATTGATTTCAGATGCCAAAATCAGTACTTCAGAGTTTGCCTGGGGCAAGGTTCTGAAATGCTCAATCAAATTGTGTCCTGGTACATGCAGATCAAAGCCATTTTCAAATGATCTTTTCTTCCTCTTAAGTAACAGAAACAAAGAAAAGCCTTTATTTTTGCATCACCGCGATGCTACTAATGCACATCTGCAAGGAAGAAGATCCTCTGAACATGTATCTCTACATAGGATAAGGTACTGCTCCCCACATTTGAGCTCACCAACAGGTACGATGCATGAGTAGTTGTTTACAAAGAAGAAAGGCTGAACATGGCTTAAGTGTCAACTGTTTGCCTAGCAACCAAAGCTAGGTTACAATGATATTGCCTGTCAGTATAAATAGCAGAATGTGTACTTTTTCCAGTTTCACATTTTTGAAGCTCTGACCACATGCAAGGTGCAAATGAGGTAATCTCTTTGAAGCATGCCACATAAAAATGAAAACCACAATATATACAATGTAATTGTAATTGAAGACTACGAAATGGAAGCACAAAACAATTTGTAAACCAACGGACACACTGTATGTATATATATGGATGATGGCTTGATGTTTTTATGTTTTGTTTGTCTATGTTTGTCTTAAAAACCAATAAAAATGTAATTAAAAAAAGAATGAAAACCACTGACCATCATTCTTATCTGGTTCCAGTCTCTGCTGTATCCCTGTTATTTTCCACAAAGAGATATGAGCAAGTGGCCGCCTGGCTTGTACTCTGTCCAAATATCCTTCTATTTAATCAAGCCCATCTTAGATTAGCATTTGTTCTAGCCACTTCAACTCACTGCAATGATTTGCAGATGATTATCAGGGAAAAGAATTCCTGGAAAACAATATCCCCAGCTTAAAAATCTTGCACTTTAATGCCAAATCAAAACATCTACTAAGAGGATTTAATGCAAGTGCTTTGAAAATCTGTTGAATGAAGAACAAAGGGTCCATCTCTTTTGGGTTCTCTACTGGACCTCTCCATATTTCAGAAGACAAAATCAGAGAGTGGGTGGAAAATTGGCCCTGCTTTCTTAGAAGATGGTCTATTGGACAATCAACCAGGAGTATGCTACCGTATTTGGGACGTTGGTACTATGAACATATTACCTTTCTTTTTTAAAATAAGCCATTCAAACATTGAAGGGCAAAGGGTTTAGTCGCATTTAAATTTAAGTCATGGTGCTTGTCTCTGTTTCTTGGCTAAGGGAACCAGCATTGTCTGAAGACATTTTTCTTGATCATGTGGCCAGCAAAGTGGTACCTATTCATGTACTTGCGTTTGCATGCTTTCAAACTGCTAGGTTAGCAGAAGCTGGAGCAAAGAACGGGAGCTCACTCCATTGCATGACATTCAGAACTCAAACCTGGGCTGCCAGCTTTCCATCTGACAAGCTCAGCCTCTTTAACCACTGGACCATTACACCTCCATAATTAAAACATTATTTAGCCATAATATGGCATGTAAAAGTACAAATAGAGATGGAAGTTTATTTTCCTCTGTTAAAAACTACATCGTCAGTACTCTGTGCTTATCATTTTTATATACACAACAATGTGAAATCATAGCTGCCAGTTCTTTAGCTGATGTTGGCTTTCATCGACACTGAATTCTTCCCAAGAACCTAGGATGTTATAATGTATTAATGTAGTGTATGTCCAAGCAAGCATAATGTTTTTAATTGACAGATGGAAATTTTGTCAATGCACAGATTTTCTAGGTGCTGCCCAAGGTTTTTTTGCTATGGCTCCCAGTGTGCCGAGTGATTTATGCCATAATTTTGTATCTTGCGATCTTTTCCCTCAATCTTAGCATCACCTGGTATAAGAACACCAATGAACCAGACTTTCTTCTTTTCAATCACTGTTATATCAGACAGGTTATGAACAAGACCCCGGTCAGTTTATTATTAGTTTTATTTAAAGCAAAAGTGTTTCTTTTAAAAAAGACATCTATAAATTAATAAGTAACTGCTGAAGTTATAAAGCTGCTGATGAATATAATCTTAATTAAGGAAGCAGAGTGTATTATTTGTTTTTATGATGCAAATATAAAAAAAATATAAATATACATGTTTAAATTTGTTGCCAAAATCTCCTCTGTATTGTTGTTTAGAAATTTAAAAGCAGAAGAAAAAGGAAAGAAAATATGTGAGCAATGTAAGTAAATAGTCAATTTCTAACTTCCCCCTTTTTTTTGTATTCCAATCTAATTGCAGTATCTGTTGGTGTAAACTTTAAAAACCACACTTTAAATGTTTGTATTTACCTAGCTGTGTAACATGCAATATATCTGAAAGCCATTTCTGTTAAATATGTATTTAAACTTCTATTATGTACATAGATTGTTATTTGCTCCATTGCTGCTTCCCAGGTTCCCAGTGTGTTATTGTGGGTACTACTTCTTTTTTCCAATATTGTACAAAGTTTATCCTTGCAGCCATAAGCAGCGGCAATCTTAATGTCGTTTCCACCCTGTTCTCTAATGAACTCTTTTGGGCTAGCCAAGTCATCTTGAATTGCCCTAGGCGTCTTGTCCTGGGGTATTTCAATGTCCGGCTAACAACAGCTCAGAATTTCATCTCGTGATCATCTCATCCTCCAAGAACCTAACCTGTGGCATTTAGCCCATAAGCAAGCAGGACATTTATTAGATCTGTTTTTTTTAGAAGATAAAAGAATCCTGTGTAAACCCATTGCCTTAGACAAATCACACTCTGGTCATTTTTAATTTACATATTTGGCTGGTACAAACTTCTACAAAATAGTTAGAACAATCCAAGTCTATTGTCAGAGGGATCTGGATGTTTTTCTAAAAAACTTCCCACATTGTCAGTGGGAAGTTAATGGTTTAGAAGGAGATCAGCTCTACTGGCACAATGACCTCCTTGGGCACCAAATTGGAGATTCCAATTTTCTGTACTGCTGTATTGGGATACCTGCGTAACAACCTTCCTGCTATGGATTTGTCCAGATGAGTTGGATTTCAGTGCCTATCAGTTTCCACCCTAGATGGGATGGTCAACTTCCATTGCCAGCTAGAAGCGAATAGAATAGAATAGAATAGAATAGAATAGAATAGAATAGAATAGAATAGAATAGAATTCTTTATTGGCCAAGTGTGATTGGACACACAAAGAATTTGTCTGGGTGTAAATACTCTCAGTGTACATAAAAGAAAAGATACATTTGACAAGAGTCAAGAATCATAAGGTACAACACTTAATAATAGACATGGGGTACAATAAGCAATCAAATCATACTAGGAAACAGATATAACAATATAAATTATAAAATACAAGCAACATGGTCATAGTTATAAGTTGGAAGAGATAGATAATAGGAAGGATGAGAAGAATAATAGAAATACAGTGTTACTAAATAGTTTGACAGTGTTGAGGGAATTAGTTGTTTAGCAGAGTGATGGCATTCGGGGAAAAAACTTTCCTTGTGTCTAGTTGTTTTGGTGCGCAGTTTGCTATAGCATCGTTTTGAGGGTAGGAGTTGAAACAGTTTATGTCCTGAATGCGAGGGGTCTGTAAATACTTTCACAGCCCTCTTTTTGACTCATGCAGTATACAGGTCCTCGATTGAAGGCAGGTTGATAGTAACTGTTTTTTCTACAGTCTTAATTATCCTCTGGAGTCTGTGTCTGTCCTGTTGGGTTACAGAACCAAACCAGACAGTTATAGAGGTGCAGATGACAGACTCAATAATTCCTCTGTAGAACTGGATCAGCAGCTTCTTGGGCAATTTCAGCTTTCTGAGTTGGCACAGAAAGAACATTCTTTGTTGTGCTTTTTTGATGACGTTTTTGATGTTAGGTGTCCATTTTAAGTCTTGAGATATGATAGAATCTAGAAACTTGAAGGTCTCTAGTGCTGATACTGTATTGTCTAGTATTGTAAGAGGTGGTAGTATAGGAAGGTTTCTCCTAAAATCTACCACAATTTTTACAGTTTTGAGTATATTTAGTTCAAGATTGTTCTGGTTGCACCATAAGGTTAGTTGTTCAATCTGTTTGGGGTTTGAATGAATACATGGACCTCAGAAGAACCGATGACCAGAAGGAAGTAGTCTCTCCTACCTTTCCCAGCTTCCTTGAATGCTTGGAATAATAAGTTCTGAATGGGGATTATCTTTCGGAGGAGGACTTAACCAAGTGAAAGAGTTAATATAAATAATGTCTGTGTCAGTATAAAATTGACCTACAGGAGGAAATCCAAAGTCTTCCCTGTTAAGCCTGGGTTCCCCAACCAGGGTTAAGGAGACAAGCTAAACAGAATGTGCAGCATTAGTCAGATAGGCATACAGATAAATGTGTGAGATAAGTTTGTATGTTTGTTAACATACAGTAAAAATAACAGACACACTTGTGTTATCAAAAATGTAGTTTATTCCACTTAGAGTTTTATAGCATAGTCAAAATAACAGTCCATTAGTCATGTATCGTTTTAGTCAGTCCATTCAAGGATATTCAATTAGCAAAGTCCGTGTAGAATATCCAATGTCAGTTCACTTACAAATAAATCAGTCCTTTCTCTCTCCCGTTCCAGTAGGGGAAAAACGCAGTCTTCAGTCTATCCAGTAATTAGGGATCATCAAGCCAGAGAGAGCAAGCTGCAGTGCCTTGCTTCTTTTATGGTGCTTTTACAACCACTCCCTTAATTACAGTCCTACAATTAAAGTTGCAGACACTTTAACTAATAAACCATGATAACTTATATTTATTATTTTTACCTAAACCTGTTAGGGTAAACAATGTTATCCCTAACATTCCCAATGAAAATCATTTAATACACTGTCAATGTAGTAAAAGGGTTGTTTTGACACAACATGCTGAGCCACAAATGAGCTGACTACATTAACATTTTGTGAAACGTTAACTTTGTCAGTTGCAGTGATGTAGAGCAAACTCAGGAAGCTAAGTTGAGTAACATTTGGTTTGGTTGGCCATGCAAACAGAAGCCATCATAAAAGGCATGTATTAAAGCTGTTTTCAGGGGCAAAGAATATGCTTTATATCAGGGGTATGGCCCAACCTCCATGTCATGGGTCAGCACCAGTCTGTGGCCCTCCAGGATCCAAGCCGTGCAAGTGAGTGAAGCCCCATCTGTGCATGTGCATAATCCAGGCAGTGCATGAAACTATGCTTATTGATTTGTCACACATTGCAGTAATACGCTTCACAATAGGGGGGTCAAACTCAAGTTCAATCCCCCTGCTTTACAGAGATCATATTTTGTGATCTGCTTTGAAGTTCCAGAAAAATAGCAATATTGCTCAGTAACTTCAGGGATCCATGCCTTAGTAATCTCACATCAAGATTAATATCGTGTTCAGGATGTAGAAGCAGTTCTTGGAGAATTCTGAGATTAAGGTTGTCTCATGCTGTGACCTGACTTTTGAATGACCTACATTTGGGGCTGTCCTGGGATGTAATACTAATAATACTAATTTGCAGTTGTGGTACCTTTGCTCTGAAATGCCCTTCCTTTGGAGGTGCTTCATACATCATCTATAGAACATTTTCGCAAATGGCTTAAGATGCAATTGACGCATTTTCTCCTGATGGATTTTGACTGAATTATTTCCATGTTTCAATTGTTTTCTGGGCTGGTAATTTGTTTCATTGTCACAGTTCAGTTTTCTGTTTAGCTTTGCTATCTGAAGAGCTTTAAATTAAGAGACTTGCAGTAAAATGGCAGATTACAGGTATCTGAACACGAGTGGCATTTAATTAGACAGGGCTGTATTGATTAATATTTTGATCCTGCCTTTTCAAAGGCAGTGTTTTGTAGAATACATGAAAAGCAATTAGATATTGGGATTTTCTGAACCATGATCCTGTTTCCCAGCTGTTGGGATCCCATTTAAAATGTAGTCCAAAGCAATCTAGCAGCCGTGACAATTTTGTTTAACAATTATCTGTTTCAGTAGTGGGATTCAAATTTTTTTACTACCAGCTCTGTGGGCATTGCTTGGTGGGTGTGGTAGGGGAAGGATACTGAAAATCTCCATTCCCTCCCCACCCCACTAACCTGCTTTCCAGTTCCATTCTCCTGTGCAGGGCAACAAAAGAAGACCCAGCCGATCAGCTGGGACTGGGGAGGCAGAGAATAGATGGGGGCAGAGGTGGGATTTGCTGGTTCTCCAAACTACTCAAAATTTCCACTACTGGTTCTCCAGAACTGGTCAGAACCTGCTGAATGCCACCTCTGATCTGTTTGAACATTGGGGTGCTGCTATAAACCACCATGTTTATATGTTTGCAAGTGAGCTTGCAAAGAACCACCAGCAATGAGTGTTTTACCTATTTTTGCCAAGCATAAAATCTGTAAGCCAATCAGCTTTGGTTTGTTATATCTTGTCCTAGTTCTTCCCCATTAGAGAGTGCTCAAATATTCTTATTCTTCCCCTTTTTCACAAAAATAAAAGTGAATAAACTGCACGAGTTTCTCCTCTTTCTCTGTTCTCTGTCCAATTGTCTGTTATCTTTCAAAACCTTACTGCCAGTGCGTTGCTAGAATGGGATCCAGGAGGTGCAGACATGGCAAGAATGTCTATGGAGATTGTCCCAAAGGTGTTTTTTCAAAAGGCACTTGGACTTTCTTGAAGATGTCTTCTCATCTAAAAAGCTTCTTCAGTTCTCCATAGATGTCTATGGAGATTCTCAATAATCCAGGTATCTTTTTCCAAAAGGCAACTGGACTTTCTTGGGGGGTTTTTTCTTTGAAAACATTTTATTTCTCATCCAATAAGCTTGTGCAGTTCTTCTTAGATGAGAAGAACCACCTACCTCTTTGGTAAATGACTCATGACACTAAACATGTGTCCTGCAGAAGAATAAAATAGCAATATATTTCCTTTCTGAAATGCTATTTCCCTTGGGGAACAGTAGAACAGAGAGATGCTGAAACTGATTGCAGTTGCAAGCCCTACAATATCATAAAGATCAACAGGAGGATTCAACTCACTTGTGTCCAGTCCAAACCCCATCCAGAATAGCTGTTAACTTATTATAACAAAGCTTCAAAGAAATTGATGAGTCTCAAGCTACAGTGGATTGGATAACTTTCTTACTGAGCTTCACTGGGGCTTATTTATTTAATCAGTAACTACCCCAGACAAAAATCAATAGTATTTTTGAGATCCAGCATTAAAAAAAAAAAAAAACCAATGTATATCAATCGCAGCCTAAATGAAAGTTGGGTTTTGCATGTATGGTCTGCCTCTCCCAGGACACACCCCATTTTAATCCCCACAAAGGCCAGAACTGGTGGCAGACCTACCTACAATCAACTTTATAAATATAAAGAAGGAAAATGAATCCTTTACAGAGAAGCATTGTTATATTTCTTGTACTTCTATGTTTTACTCTTTTTTTAAAAAAAAACAACCATTCCATCTTCCCCGCACTCACATAGTCTTGGAGCCTCTTCGCTATGATGGGATGACATTATACCATTAAGGGTTATTTATGCCATCATTGTTATATTTAATTACTTAGTTGAGCCACCCTGTTCTGCCTTTGCTCTCATCCTGACTGTCTCCTTTTATCAGCATTTCTGGATCCCATTTTTTCCTTCTTGCCATCACTCTGCTGAACACCTAATTCCCACGGTACTGTCTTATATTTAAGTATACTCATGTAGTATAGCTGTATTATTACTATCCTTCTCATCTTTTCTACTACCTTCTCTTATTGGTATCATTATTATGATTATATTACTTTGTTGTGTATATGTGCACTGAGAGTTTCTGCATCGGAGATAGAGGGAGAGAGAATTACCTAGACATTTCCTTGCTAATCTTGCATAGAATAATATTTGGGCTGCTAAACTCTTACTGGCTACTAGAAAGCATCAAATGATCTAGAGATAGAACTGGAATATTTTACAACTGTGACATTTTAAATTGAATGGATTTATGTAGTTTTTCCAATGCATAAAAAAATTCCATTGAAGTTAAGGATTGCCCAAGAATGTACCTTTATTTTTTAAAATAACATGTAATCCATATAGCGCAGGGTTTCTCAAACTTAGTTGGTTCCTACAGGCAGAGTTGGAAGCACAGCCCAGAGTAAGTTTCAAGAATGTTCAACTTTGTATATGTAAATCCAATTACCGGTAGGTTTCTTTTTTTAAAAAAAGGATCTCACCTCCCACCCTCAGTTTCATATCACATACTCTTGCACCTATTTGAAATTTTTGGATTATAATTATTGTTCGGAGATGACCAGAGTAAGGTTCAATGAATCTTGAAGGCATCAGATTGTCTTTCTCCTAATGCAAGAAGGTTGCCCCCATCAAGCAAGATCAATGGAACAGAGTAGAAAGGGGCATACATTTTGACCTTGGTGTTTTCCTGAAACAATCATAATTTTTCAAAAACATTTAGAAGTCGCCTGAAAGGAAGGCATTTCAAAAAGCATGTGACACAATATAATTTCATGTGACACAATATAATTTCTCAGGCTGCTTCAGTGCCCTCTAATTTTAATGTGGAACTCTTGCATCCATTAACATTCCTTTTACGATCGGAGCCTAATCATGAGAGAAAAGGACTTTTGTTGTTGGTTGATATCCTGAAGACATTATTAGCTTTTGTTTCAGAGCCACAGTGGCTTCCAGATAAGAGAATGGCCTTAAGCTGAGCAGTTACTAAAATGCTGGAGAATTTTGTTTGTGCTGTTCTTTTAAGGAAATAAACCTTGTTTATATATTCCAGGACAGTAGGTGGATCACAGCTATTTGTCAGCTTGCATATTTTACATAGTTTTATTTTATTTTATTTATTTTTATTTATTTGATTTATCAATCACTTACAAGATAACAGGTATAAGAATAAACATGAGTAAGAATACAGGAAATAGGTATGAATAAATGGGGACAATAGAACAGGGATAGTAGGCACGATTATGCACTTATGCACTCTTATGCACTCTATTAGCAGGCTTGAAACCCTGCGTTCCTACTGGTCCAGACAAGCCGGATCGTGATTGGATGGCTTGAACGTTCCTGATTGGCTCATACAGGGTTTGCTGCGATTGGCTGAAACCAAGTGCGGCAAACTCAAAGAATTGTCATTGGCTGCCTAGCCGCGGCCAGCTCTATAAGAAAAGTTGCTGCACGCTAGGGTTTTTGTCTCAGAATCTAGCTACTTAATAAAGAGCTGTTGTTCACTACTCAAGCCTCATCTATTTATGGGACCCACCGACCGAACTTAACACACTCCCCTTACAGACCTCTTAGGAATGGGGTGAGATCAACAGTGAATAATTTAAGGGTAAAGGAATCGGGGTTTGAGGATGTAGCAAGAGTCAGGTAGTGCATTCCAGGCATTGACCACTCTGTTGCTGAAGTTGTATTTTCTGCAATCAAGTTTGGAGCGGTTTACATTGAGTTTGTATCTGTTGTGTGCTCTTGTATTGTTGCGGTTGAAGTTGAAGTAGTCATTGACTGGTAGGACGTTGTAGCAGATAATTTTGTGTGCTATGCTTAAGTCCAACCATAGGCTTTTAGTTCCTGGCTTTAAAAAAAAAATGCATACAAAAATGGAATGGAGACAAAAATGTGCACATTATGATAGGATACACACATTAGAGAAAGCCTTCCACAGTTGTGTATCTTGATAAAAGTGACATGCAGATACATGCATTTTAACACATCCAATTAAAAAAAAAATCTGCAGAATTATATGGGGATTTGAATAGGACTGATTTGTGATTAGAGGGCAAATTGCCTTGATACAGGAGTTTCTACCCATCCCTAGTAACCT
The DNA here is from genome assembly GCA_033807585.1 of Hydrophis major. Lineage (NCBI taxonomy): Eukaryota > Metazoa > Chordata > Lepidosauria > Squamata > Elapidae > Hydrophis > Hydrophis major. The sequence goes on from CM066331.1 coordinate 95,515,369, forward strand.
TGTTCTCAAATTTGTGACTACTACTGTTGTTTTTATTAAAATAAATGAGATACATTGAACAAAGGGCAACATCACCAAGGAACAGAATCTTATCCAGAGATGTGTACTTTTTTTAAAAAAATTGTGTAAGATAAAGGACAACAGGAAGATGAGAAAAGACAAAAGAAGCTACAAAAACATGCTGAGTGAAGATATTCCATTAATTAAAGAAGAGTGAAATGAATGTCTGGGAGCAAAAATGAAAGTAAATTTTGGCTTTATACTCAGGCAGAATATTTGAGATATTTAAAAGGAAGGAGTGTCTTTTGTCAGCAATTTAGAATAATCACACATACTTTGCAATACCATAAAGAATAATTTATTTTATGAAATGATACATCAATATACTAGAATGTTTGCACATATCCAATTTTCTCTTTAAGTCCAGTTTGCTTCACTTTCCTGTGTACCATCTCATTTCATGCAAACTCTGAAAGGAAGGGAGGGCAGGAGGGAAGGAAAGAGTTAGGAAGGAATAAGGAAGGATACAGTAATGTGACTAACATTAGCCACACTAAGCAAATTATTTCAAAATCTCAGAAGAGGACAAGAAGCTGGAGGCTTCTGCTGTTGTCCTCCAGCAAATGATCTTTAAAACTTACTGCCTTGGATTTTAGTATCTATTGGTTAAGGCTAATAGCTGCTGTTAGACACCCCCTCTCTGTCATGAATTTATCTTACTCCTCTTTCAAATTTGCCCAAATAGTTGGACAGCAACCATTTCTTTCTTAATTTCTTAGTCTAAGTGGAAAGTCTTCGTTTGATTAACCGGGGAATCTACCTGCACTTAGTTTCAGCAAATGACTCCAAGTTGTAACAATCAAAAAAGAAAAGAAAACTTTTATCTGTTTGTATTAAAACAGCAGTGGAGAACTTCACCCATTAAGGATTCTATAGCATAGCAGTTGCCCAACAAATGAAAACAGTAGAGGCAGGGGTGGTGGTGAAAAAAAAAAAGATTTCAGTCAATATATGTAATAGCTCAAGTAATCTGATTCAGAACATCCTGTATCACACGTTCTTTCTCTTTCAGTACCTGGTGACAAGAAGGAATGAATGCCCTCCCTCCTCCATCACACAAATAACATTATATGACAATGAAACAATTTAGGGTACACATTGGGCTGGCTCTGCTGTTATATATGCATTAGCGGAGAATGGACCACTACCAGGTTTTTCTTATTACAGAAGGCCACTCATAATTGATCCCAACAGAGAAATCAATTTGTTTAAAGCAAGTTCAAAGAGATGAAAGGATTACAATGAAGGCAGGCATTCAGATCTGAAGTACACCAGAATAGCCTGCAAACAAGCTCAGCTGAAAAAAAAGAACGCCCCATGTATAAGAGGACAGAACTCATCATATTAGCACAATATAGTTGTATTGATAGAGAGAGTTATGAAGGCCTCTCTTTTAATACCTTTCTGCCAAGAACACACTGCTGGAACAGTCATGCTTTCAGAACAGTGTGTCTTCCAATGAGTAGATTGGGTCATATTCTTTTCTTTTTTCCTAAGCTGGGATGAAACAGTCCTTTAATTAGTTTGCTCAAAAGAGGTGGAACCAAGTCTTGGATGAAAAAGCAATCAAAAAATCAAACTACCATCAAACTAGATAAATGATACCAGGCCCAGAGACGAAGAGAGTGGAATTATTATTCTAGAAGGGAGGGTTTTTAAATTGTATCTAATATGGGGCACAGAGCTTTATCAAGACCCCAAGGTGAGATACAAAGAAAAATCTCTAGCACAGCACAAATATTTTACTTACTAAGTTATTTATTTGTTTAGCTCCCCATCTCAATCAATGACTCCAGGCAGGTTAAAATTTTAAAAAAAAAATGCAGTTAAAATACTAAAAACATTTTAAAACAACAACAAATGCTCCAACCTTTCAGGTTAAATATACATAGGAGCAAGGTACTTTGCCAGTTAGTAATATAGCTGGGAAATGGGGCTATTAATACAGTCAGCATCCTAGGCTTGGCAATATAGCCAGGTGTTTAAGGCTACTTTAAAAGGGTTGGGGCCATTCTGATCTCTGAAGAGAGGATGTGCCATAGAGGCTGCTACAGAAAAAGCCCAAGTTCTAATCCCTGCCATCCTGAATTCTTTGACTGATGGGATCTGAAGCATGCCCATTTTGCTTGACCTGATTAGACAAGTAGAGACTCTTGGGAAAAAGTGATCCCTCAGGTACCCTAGTCCCAAGCCATGCAGGGTTTTAAAGGTGACCATCAGCACCTTGAATTGCATCTCGAAACACACACTGCAGGCCATATAGAAATGGTATTACGTGTACCATATATCTGGCTCCATTTACTACCCATTCAGACATTCTGCACCAGTTACAGTTTTCCAATGGTCTTCCAGGGCAGCCCCATCTGAAGTTTGTTACAGTAGCCTAGACTTTGCAGAAGCTATGAGTGGGCTCTGAAGAGTCATTGTTCTCTTGCCATATTCTTTGAATGAATGTGCTGCACCCTGGAGCAATTTTATTACTCAGTGCTGCCATTTCCAAATTGCATATCATGCTCTTCCAATTGTTTCCTAGCCTAGAAGATGCATAGAGAGGGGGTTGAATCTGTGAGTCAGGGTATTTGAATGGGAATTGGGTTGATTACTTCCACTCAAAAAGCCAACCCATGAGATTGTCAAAGACATCCTGAAATGACCCAGTGCAGACTAGGAGATGTAAAGAACTAGTTTAGTTTAGTTTAGTTTATTGTCATCACACCTTGTACAACGAAATCAAACACCATCTTTGGTGCACATCATGATCATGAAAATAAGCACAAACACAAACACACATCTTTCACATGCCACACATTGAACCGAAAAACCCCAACACTACACCAACACTGCACTATATAGTAGATTCAACAGAGCTACTGCCCTGGGATAGAAGCTGTTTTTCAGCCTATTTGTTCTTGTTTTTATTATTTTGTACAGATGGTAATAGTTATTATTATTCTGCCAGATGGTAATAGTTCAAAAAAAAGGGTTCCCAGGATGAGATGGATCTTTGTGAATGTTTTGAATTTTCTTAAGGCAGCGGGAGCTATAAAGCTCTTCCAAAGAGGGGAGCAACCAATGATCTTCTGGGCAATGACATTAACCCTCTGGAGTGGTTTCCTATCTGCCCCTATGCAACTGGCAAACCATACAGAGGTGCAGTAAGTTAAGATACTCTCTATGGTGCAGCGGTTGAAGGTGACCAGCAGTTTTTCATTCAGGTTGGTGTTTTCTGAGAAGTCTCAGGTAGTATAATCTCTGCTGAGTAGGCATGGTAACAGATCAGCCAATGGGAGCTGACCTGGAAAGTGAAACTAGAAATTCTTGCTTTCTGAAACTAGAAGTTCTTGCTCCTCTGCTGAAGTTGAGTTGCTGTTCTGCTGTGCCCTTGTAACATGTCTGCTTCTGTTTGTGTTTGCTCCATGTTGGAGAAATCTACAACTGGTATTGTAAAATTTACTTAACATGTTTATAAAGACGTTAAATGAAGCATCAGCCGTCTGTTTACTTTTCTGGCACTGAATTTACACAGCAAAACTCTGAACAGATTATATATTAGATTAAAGCTGAACTAAGAACATAATATCAATTCTGGTTTAATGTTGATTATTAGTATTTTAAGGGTTAAGTATTGAGGTTACCTAATTAAATTTAGGAGGAGGTTGCTGTATTGTATTAATTTATGGTCTACATACTGAAAAAGTCAAAGGTCACCATTGTTAAATGTTTGTTTTGTGTAGTTTTCTCACTTTTTAACTTCCTCCTTTTATTTAGAGAAGGAGAAGATTCCTAGTCATAGGTTCTTCAGCCTTGGGAGAGGATTACGATTGAGTTAATTGTAATAGGAATCCAAATTATTAGAGACCGAAGAGTTGTGATAGAAGCTTTAAAATATTTTAATGCTTTAAAAAAAATGTAATATTTTACATATTTTAAAAAGAAAGATAATTGTAGGTAAAAGATGTATGGACAGTCCCATAGTACAAAACAGATTCTGGCCATGAAGTAAGATCACACAATGGGGGCCAATGGGATTTGTGGCAGTATGAGTTTCTAGGATGGTTGAGCAGCACAGAAAAGCAACAACAGGGATGAAGTCTAAATCAGATCTCCATTCAGCGGTATATCTGTGCTATTGCCTCTTTCATGGCTGTATTTGGCAACCACATGCAGGTATGCGTGGTCAAAAATTTTCTAGGCAATTTACAATAGTTAAAGGCATTTATGAATACAATTTTATATTGCATAAGAAATACAAACTAATAGTACAAATGAGAAGCTATAAAGAAATCAGGAGGCAGCAAAGAACAATTCAGACATCAGCAATGGAAGAACACCTATGGAAGAAAGTAATGAAAAAGGGGAATTGGGGAGCTTTGTTCCAAGCTTTCATTTACTACAAGACAATTTTCTGCTCATCTCAGCCAAACATAATTCAGAACAACAGGACTAGGAATTAACTCTTATGTACATCTCTCTCTGTCTCTCTCTGATCTACTTTTTGTGGATTCTACTGTGTATGATTATTTTTATTTATACAACTAATGCATCAATAGAACTACAAAATGGCAAAAAAAAAATTAATGTGAAACAAAAAACAAGATTTGAAACTTGTTCAAAAGCAAATGTGAGAGGGAAAATAATGAAACTGAGATGCCTTAAAATACATTTGTAGCATTTAACAGGGATGGAAAAGAACAACTTTCATTTAGAAGATAAATATTGATATTAAAAATAACACGTTAGGCTCGTATGGAAATTATTTTATAATAAAGTATCGTTCCAGTAATAAGTAAAGATAGTCCAATTTCTAGTTTAAGATTCCAGTGAATAAGAGGAAATCCAAATACGACATTTAAGTGTAGTGGGGAAAGGCTGCAGGAATGATTACTGAACGTAAAGGCGAAACTCAGGAGTGGTGTGGTAGCCTAGAAGTGGAGCTCTCGCCTCACAATCTGGAGGCTGTGAGTTCGATCCTAGGTAGAATCATATTTCTCTCTCTGGGCATGATGAGAATATATCTGCTGAATATAACTCCACTTTGGTGACAGGAAGGGCATCCGGCCAGTAAACACTCAGCTCCATTCAGTTGCCCAGACTCCACCTGGTAAGGGATTATGGGGTCATTAAAAGAAGATGATGATAAGGGTAAAACTCATATATAAGTAATAATAAAGAGTTAGACTTGACTCTGTTAGTTCATGGTTTCTGTGTGTGTGTATATGTGTGCATTTGTGTGCATTTATATAATTTTCTCACTATGATGACATAATGGCCTAGCACTTTCTTCTTCAGGGATGTTGCTTGATTTCCCAATGTAGCTTTTATGCTTGTTATTTCCTAAAATGCTTATATCCAATATGAAGAAGGTTGGATCTTGCTTAAGTTCTGAGCTCAGACAAGCTCAGTTGGTGAGGAGATGGTAATAATTTGCACAGATAGCAAGTTCCATTATGATCATATGTCCATTCTTCATCCAGATCTGTTTTTCTCTTCATGTCATACCTTGTGGCAACTTCAAAGAATACATACAAAAAAAGATTGCACGTCTAATAATAATATGAGAAATATGGAACGAATCCTTACTTCAACCAGCTCAGGACTCTTCACACAGAGACTGTTTGTCATGCCCCTGTTGGAATCTTATTCTGAGGGGGAGATTGAGCAGCTGACAGGGAGTAGGAGTGTGGCTCCGGTGACTGTGGAAGAAACTGGGGAAGGGCACAGTCCGCCTGGGCATTCAGAGGAAGACCCAGAGCCACCCCCTCTTCATTCTAGGGCATGCAGGAAGGAACGGAGAAGGGAGCAACATGAGTTACATAGGTTACAGGGGAGAAAAGGGCCCTGATTCCCTTCATCAGCTGCAGCTGGGAAAATGGAATTTTAAAAGGGGCGTTTTCACACAGCACCTTGCTGAAAGCAAAGCGTGAATTATCTTCATTTGTCAAGTCTTATGTGGGTTCTGGTGTCCTGCCAACTGTGTGTTTTGTTATCTTTTGAAGTCTGCTATTCTTTATCCTGTCCTATCTCATTAATTGCTGCAGCGTGGTTTGTGTTGGTTTTTATTTATAATTTATATGGGCTTTGGGTTCAGAATGAATTTCTTCCCTTTAAATACTGTTCTTGGGAGAGTTTTTTCTCCAGCTGATGATAACTGAACATTGGGGGCCAAGCTGGAGGTATTAAAAGGACTTTACCTATTTTTGTGACTTTATTGTTTTTGTGCCACACCCCGGGTCATCACACTGTTAGTAGTGTACTAGTTTTTAGTCTTTCCCATCCTTACATGGAAAAATCAGGGGTTAGGCCAACAAAGATGAGCATTCTCAAAAAAAGAAGTAGTAGCATTTGTGAGAAATATCTTGTAATGAAGGAGAGAGAAAATTAGATAAACTTGGCCAGGATTTGAAGCTCATATTTATTTCACATTTGTCATCAGCCACTTTTAGACCAACTAATAGGATATGCCTTTTATCTTACTTCAATTTTATATTGTGCCAATTTTCTTGGAGCTTTATAATTGTTTCCATAGCTGCCAATTTTGTGTCTGGTTGCACATTTAATAAAATACTAGTTCTGGTGATTGAGCAGACGGTCAGAACATGTTATTTCTTTGCAAGGCAATTACTTTTCCATTTGTGGCTAAACTTCTTAAGAATCCATAGGAAAACAAATTGGTTGCTAATCCAAATGGTTGCTAATCCCTTCTGGACAATCAAAAGGCAGATCAGGGGAGAGAAGAATGGCAGAATAGACATCTAATGAATAAACTGAAACTTTCTCTGTTTTCCTTCAACTATACTGTGGCAACTTGATCAGCTTGCTGCCTTAGGTCATCATATCTGAATGGCTACAGTCCAGGTACCCATCAGTTGACAGCAAAGAAATTAGTTTCTTACATTTCTTTGGTACCATCTAGTAGTAGCTCGGAGATTTGCAGCTAAGATGTGGTAACCTTACGGCATCTCCTATTAAGTTTTTAATATTTTGTACTGCAAGATGCTCACAAAAGAGTTCATTACGATTTTGGAGGAGATGGTTATCCCCGAAATGTATTGTAAGAAATAGCACAAGTCTGGCACTGGAAGAAAGAGAATGGAAATTTTGTTATTTTGTTAATCACCGTTGAAGCATATAACACAAATCATCAGTCTCTGCAATTAACTCAATCATCATCAATCATAAGGGATCTGGAGGCTGAATTGTACAATGAACGTTTAAGAGTTTGCCTAGCTTAAAAAAAGAGAGGCTTAAGAGTCTTCCAGTATTTGAAGAGAAGAGGAGGTTGATTTGTTCTGCAAAGCATCTGAAGGCAGGACAAGAAGCTATGGATGGAAGTTTGACAAAGAAAGATCTAGTCTGGAACTATGAAGAAATTTACTAAAAATGAGAACAATTAATCAATGAAACAGCTTGCCTCCATCTTACGGATTAAGCCCAGGTTTATATCTCTACAGAGATGGCTAGATGTCGCTAGTGATGCTACTGAGGCTCAACTATCTTTTTTGGAAAATGTATGGAGTAATCTACATGGATATAATCTATTAGGACAGCTTTTTAAAAAAAAAAACAAAAAACAAAAACAATGATCATTTTTTTAGACAAAGTACTGAGAAACATATTTGCATACTCCTGTAGTTGCTTCTATCTTTTGCCAATTCCACTAGGAAAAGTTAAGAAATAGTAATAATTAGTAATAATAGAGGGATACTCTTTGGGGAATATATATGTCAGTCATAACTATAACTGTTCATTCATTTTCTTAAAACACTGAGGAAAAAATACCCCTTTTTATTTTTACAAAATGAGTGGATCCTTGGTTTTTAGAAAACTAGAGAGGTGGGTTTTTTTTTTAACGAAATCTGGAGATTTGAAGTTTATAATTGTGGAAGTGTTGGGTGCAAGCAACCAGAGCTGCTCATGAATAACCTCAGTCAGTTTATCACTTATGGTATAAGAATATCATCAGACTGCTTTCCTTCCTCTGAGAATGACCAGATGAGGTTTCATGTTTCAGACAAGGTCAAGCTTATGGCATTGGTGATGCCTGCCTATCTATCTATCTATCTATCTATCTATCTATCTATCTATCTATCTATCTATCTATCTATCTTCCATCCATCATCTATCTATCTATCTATCTATCTATCTATCTATCTATCTATCTATCTATCTATCTTCCATCCATCATCTATCTATCTATCTATCTATCTATCTATCTATCTATCTATCTATCTATATCTATCTATCTTCCATCCATTATCTATCTATCTATCTATCTATCTATCTATCTATCTATCTATCTATCTATCTATCTATCTATCTATCTTCCATCCATTATCTATCTATCTATCTATCTATCTATCTATCTATCTATCTATCTATCTATCTTCCATCCATTATCTATCTATCTATCTATCTATCTATCTATCTATCTATCTATCTATCTATCTTCCATCTATCTATCTATCTATCTATCTATCTATCTATCTATCTATCTTCCATCCATCACCTATCTATCTATCTATCTATCTATCTATCTATCTATCTATCTATCTATCTATCTATCTTCCATCCATCATCTATCTATCTATCTATCTATCTATCTATCTATCTATCTATCTATCTATCTATCTAGTGTGGAGCATGGGTGCGAATAATGGAGACGAGCTGGTGAAAACAGTGAACTTCAACTCTTTATTTACATGGTGTGACAGCTCAAACTGGATGGCTGCTATGGCCTTCCTTATATAGGCAACTTATTAACTATTCAACCAATAGCAATCTGGGAGCGCTAGTTCCGTTAACCAATGAGAACGGCCTGCTAATGGCCAATCAGATTCTCCTGAACGGACCAATCTGATCTCGCCATTTAACAGCCAATCAGAAGTGCAGGGCCAGAACCCTGCACTTGACTTCAAGCTCTAGATAACTTTATTAAACATTTATTCATTCACAACACCCCTTCCTCCCGGGTTCCGCTTACAGGTTGCGGTCACGTAGTCCTTGAGGTAGGAAGGTTGTTTTGTTAGTCTTTTTGATTTTCGCTGTGCACCCGGTATTTGGCTGCACTCTTGTTGAGGTAGGGTGTTGTTTGGCGGAAGGGGTGCCTCTGATTCAGAGTTTGCATTTTCGTTGTCACCAACATCTTCGGTATCACCCTGAAGTGAACTCACTCCCATCCCTGGTTCCTTTTCTCGTGTTTCTGTTCCGCTATCGTTTCCTTCAAAAAGGTTTTCTGCTAGTTGAAATTCATCTTCCTCTGTATCTCACCCCCCCCTCAGTTTGATTATTAGGGAGTTCAGAATTGCCTGACTGCAGCCTTGATCGTAGTTGATCGATATGGCGCTTCCAAAGTCTATTGCCAGGGCATTGTACAAGATATGATCTCGGGCTGGTTACACGGACCACAGTCGCTGCTACCCACAGCGGATTGCCCGATAAGTTTTTAGCGAACACCAAATCGCCTACCTGGAAGGTACGGCATCGACCACTGGATCTGAGTGGTTTCTCCGGTTCGTACGCTGGGTGTAACCGGTCGAGGTGGGAGCAGAGCTTTTGTCCCATTAGCAGCTCGGCGGGAGTTTTGTTTGTGACGCTGTGAGGAGTGATATGCTGTAAAAAGAGGATTCAGTTTATCTTCTCTTCAATGTTGTCATAGTCTACTTTCTGTAGCGTTTTCTTGACGAATTGTACCATGCGCTCAGCCCTACCGTTGGCCGCAGGATGCGCAGGCGAAGTGAGCACATGTCGAATACCACGGTCCGCCAGGTACTGTTCAAAGGACAGCACGGTAAATTGGAGCCCATTGTCGGATACCAGAACGTCTGGTAATCCGTGGGTTGCAAACAGTCTTTCTAGTTTTTTGATGACCGCTTCGGTTGTTGTATTCCGCATTTGGTGGATTTCGAGCCAGTTCGAGTAGGCGTCTACGGTTAGCAAGAAGGTGTGGCCTTTGGTTGGCCCAGCAAAATCCAGATAGATACGGGACCAGGGTCCCCACGGTGTCTCCCATTCGGTTGGGATTGCCTTTGGTGGAGCGTTGCTTACTTCCTGGCATCTATGACAAGTTTTGACCCACGACTCGATTTGTTTGTCGATGCCTGGCCACCACGCATAGCTTCGTGTGAGGGCCTTCATGCGCACGATGCCGGGGTGGCCATCGTGCAAGGTTCTTAGTAGTGACTGTTGGAGTCGTTCTGGGATAACGACTCTATCGCCCCAGATGATGCAGCCCTTTTGAGAAAACAACTCTGTTTGTCCACTTTTGAATGGTGCGAAGTCGTCTGATACTTGGTCCAATGGCCATCCGCGTTCCACCCACGTGAGGACTCGTGCCAAGGTGGGGTCGCGTTTTGTTTCTCTCACAATATCACGGGCAGTTAATGGTGTCTCGATCTGCAACATTGTCATTGTTGGCGCGGGTTTGTCTATAGTCTCTGGAAGCGGAGCACAGCTCAACGCGTCAGCGTGGGGAATAGCTTTTCTGGGGCGGTATTGTAGCTGATAATTATAAGCAGCCAAGAATTCTGACCAACGAGTCATCCTGGGAGATAATATATAGGGAGTTGGCTTATCCCCAGCTATTATTCCCAGCAAAGGTTTGTGGTCAGTCACTATAGTAAAAGCCCGGCCGTACACATACTCATGAAATCTTTTGATAGCCGACACAATTGCAAGAGCTTCTTTATCAATCTGGCTATAATTTCGCTCAGTTTTCGAGAGCGTCTTTGAAAAATAGGCAATAGGGGCTTCACTACCGTTAGGCAATACGTGGCTCAAAATGGCGCCCACTCCGAAAGGCGATGCATCACATGTGATATTTAATGGTAAGTTTTCATTGTACTGCATTAGTACAGCGTCAGAAGTCAGTAGTTTTTTTACATTACGGAACGCCTGCTCTTCTCTATGACCCCATACCCAAATTGCTTTTTTGTCCAGTAGATGATGTAAAGGTTCAGCGACAGTTGCCTTGTGCGGCAAGAATACGTTATAAAAATTGATGAGGCCTAGAAATACCTGGAGGTTGGCCTTATTCTGGGTCTGGGAACATTTCTTATTGCTCTCAATTTGGTATCTATAGGGTGAATACCCTGACTGTCTATTAAGTACCCTAAAAATTCAAAACGAACTGTGCACAGCTTACACTTATTTTTCTTCACCTTAAGGCCTGCCTCTTGGAATTTTTGGAGAACCAGTCTTAAACGATCCCGTAAAATTTTTGAAGTAGGGGAAGCAATTAACGCATCGTCAAAGTAAGGGACAACGCCTTTAATCCCTTGTAAGAGTCTTTCCATTAGGCTCTGAAAGATCCCCGGGGCTACACTCACTCCAAATTGGAGCTGTGTACATTTAAAGGCACCTCGGTGCATTACGATTGTCTGTGCCTGTGCCATTTTTTCATCAACCGGCAGTTGCTGATAAGCCTGAGCTAAGTCTAGTTTAGTGAAGACTTTTCCGCCCCCCAGGGAATGGAGGAGGTGTTGCACCACCGGCACTGGATATGGGTTTTGCTGCAGGGCGTGGTTCAGGGTGGCTCGGTAGTCCCCACAAATTCTAATTGAACCATCCGGCTTAATTGGTGTCATGATTGGGGTCTCCCAGGGAGAGTGATCGGTTGGCTTTAACACTCCCTAGGCCATTAACTTATCAAGCTGTTCGTCGATTTTCGGTTTTAGTGTGAACGAAACTCGACGAGGCTTAAGGCTGATGGAAGCTATTTTTGGATTAAGGCTAAAGGATATCGGGGTCCCCTTGTACTCGCCTAGCTTTTCCGCGAAGACATCCTTGAATTCATGGACGAGGTCCTCCTCCCAGTCACTGCTCCCGATTCGGTTAATGCCTGCCACTCCAATGCCGAGTGGTGCGAACCATTGGAGGCCTAACAGGCTAGGCCGGTCCTTGTCGATCACAGTCAGGGGTAAGTACGCTGTGCGTTTTTTGAATAATACCCGGACTCGACTGGATCCCACGACTGGAATCCGGTTCCCCTGATAGTCTTTAAGTATGAGTCTTTGGAAATGAAGGTCTTGACACCGGATAGTAGGGAGGAGTTGCTTGAGGGTCTTCCAGGAAACCATCGAGAGGGACGATCCTGAGTCGACTTCCATTTGACAGGGCTGATTTTTGATGGCCACTTTAATTCGGATTTTCTTGGCATCCAAGGAAGAGGCGAGACCGATAGTGATAGTTTGGTGAGACTCTTCTCGCCTCGTTAGGCGATTCATGGGTCGGTTTCTGTAGGAGTGGTTTACTGGTTCTCGCCTTACAGGATGGTTTCCTGTCAATTGGCAATAGTTGGCCCCCTTCGAGGTCTGGCTGGGTCCTAGGAGACTTCTACAGACCCGTCCGATATGACCCCATTTCCCGCACTAATGGTAGAGCGCGTCGCGGAATTTGCAATCAGACTGGTAATGGTTGGCCCTGCAGCCAGCGCATGGTTGCTGGGACTTCGGGTAATGGTCCCGATCAGACCGCAGTCGATGGACCTCTTCTTCGTCGCTGTCTGACGATGAAGAGAGGTCCTCATGGTGGGCCGTCGGAAGCTGTCCTTCTGACTTAGGTGAAATGTCGCAGGCTGGTTGGTGTGTCAGAGTGCGGTTTCAGCGCAGTTGGGCAGCCGACTTCTTGGTTGCTTCCGCTGCTATAGCCTCAGCGATGGCATCGGCAAGGCTAACATTGCCCTTTGCCATTATTTTGCTCTGCACATTTAGCGCATCTAAACCCAGAACTACTCAGTCTCTCAAAGCCTCTTCCAGGTCGGCGAAATCGCAGAGGCCTCCCAAGTTTCGGAGGTCCGCAACGAAATCAGCAACACTCTCTCCTTTTATCTGGTTTCTTTGGTAGAACTCGTGCCGTCTTACGAGCGTTGGTACGGTCGGTGCATAGTGGGCCCTTAGTAGAGGTTCGAGGACATCCCAGTCCATAGCCTTCACTTCAGCCGGTTTTGCTAGTGCCTTGGCCATCTTGAATACAGTCAGCCCGCAATGCGTGAGGAATACCGCCCATTTCTTCCCTGTTGTGGCATCCTTCAAATTATTGGTTTCCAAGAACATTTGGAAATGATCCATGTAGGACTCCCAGTCTTTTTGCGCTGGATCGAACGGAGCGGGTGGTACTACACTATCTATCATCTATCATGTATCTATCTATCTATCATCTATCTCTATCTATCTATCTATCTATCTATCTATCTATCTATCTATCTATCATCTATCTATCTACCTATCTATTATCTATCTATCTATCTATCTATCTATCTATCTATCTATCATCTATCTATCTATCTATCTATCTATCTATCTATCATCTATCTATCTATCTATCTATCTATCATCTATCTATCTATCTATCTATCTATCTATCAATCTATCATCTATCTATCTATCTATCTATCTATCTATCTATCTATCTATTATCTATCTATCCATCATCTATCTATCTATCTATCATCTATCTATCTATCTATCTATCTATCTATCTATCTATCCATTATCTATCTATCTATCTATCTATCTATCTATCTATCTATCTATCTATCTATTATCTATCTATCCATCATCTATCTATCTATCTATCTATCTATCTATCTATCTATCTATCATCTATCTATCTATCTATCTATCTATCTATCTATCTATCCATCATCTATCTATTTATCTACCTATCTTTCTATCTATCATCTATCATGTATCTATCTATCTATCTATCTATCTATCTATCTATCTATCTATCTATCTATCTATCTATCTATCTATCTATCTATCTACCTGCCATGTTTCTCATAAAATAAGGCTGGGTCTTATATTTTTTTGAGCCCTGAAAAAATGGCTAGGCCTTGTTTTCCGGGGTGACTTAATTCCCTCCCTTGCATCCTCATCTAGAGTGCCCGGCAGGCAGCCTCGCCACCAGCCGCTCCTAACAGGTGATCATGGCAAAGCGTAGAGAGCTCCCTACTCCCACCAAACACCTTTGCTGCAGACCTTTGGCAACCGCCACTGTTGCTTTCCCCTCTGCCCATTCCGTTTGGAGCTGCCGCTTCTGTGTTTGGAATGCTGCCGCCATTTGGAGCACCGCCATCATGTTTGGAGCTGCCACTTCCGCATTTGGAGCTACTGCCGTGTTTGGAGTGGCAGCAGCGCTCCAAATGGCGGTGTGCTCCAAACAGCGACAGTGCTCCAAACATAGAAATGGCAGCTCCAAACGCGGAAACGGCAGCTCCAAATGCAGAAGCGGCAGTGCTCCAAACAGCAGCAATGCTCCAAACAGCTGCAGCGCTCCAAATGTGGAAGCCACAGCTCCAAACAGCAGCAGTGCTCCAAACAGCAGCGGTGCTCCAAACATGGAAGTGGCAGTTCCAAACGCGGTGGCGGCATGGGCAGAAGGGAAATCAACAGCGGCAAGCACTGAAGGTCTTGGGTCTGCCGCAAAGGTGCTTGGCAGGAGTTGGGAACTCTCTGCGCTCTGCCATGATCGGCCATTAGGACCAGCTGGTGGCGAGGAATTGCTGCCCGCGGGGCGCTCCTAATGGCAAGTCCCCCCGCCCTTCCCCCCATTTTGCATGTTTTAAAATAGGCCTAAATTTGGGGGGAGGGGCTTAATTTCATTTTATGCCTAGAAAACATGCTGGGTCTTCCTATTGGGGGAGGTCGTATTGTTGGAGAAACACGGTATCTTCTTAGATACCTATCTATCTAATAGATAGATAGATATTTACATATAATATAAAGTTAAAAGCAGAAGAAATAAAAGAATGAAAAAGAAAACAAAAAAAATTCCCTTCTTTCTGTTAAATAATTTCCATCTTACTCTTTCCCTCCCTCTTCAGCCCTTTTCAATACTCCAAATTATCAGGTCAGTCTTTTCTTCTTTCAGAAAACTCCATATAAGTTTTTCAATCTTTATTACTTTTTCCCCTGACCAAACTGGTTAGCGTTGCTATTTCTGCCAACTTTTGTCAATTTTACAATCCAATCTTCTACTGAGGGTGTTTCATTATCCTTCCATCTTTGTGCATACAATAATCCTACTGCAGTTACCATCCTTCTGCTGGATCTTATGTTTCAGGATGGCTGTCATCCAAGTAATTCCACACAAGAAGAATTGCCTGCTGTAGGCAAGCTTGCTTCTGCCAAATTTGACCAGTTCCGGTTCTTGGCTCCTACCATGTGATCTGACCTGACTTAGTTTCAGCGTATAGGAAGTCAGCACCCACCCCTCTCCTAGAAAAAGGAAATATTATAGGAAATATTAAAAGGGCAGAATATTATACCTTCCTGGATGAAAAAAAAAAAAAAAGAGAAACATGCTCTTGGAAAGCTGCCCTCACCTCTGTTAATAGCCCCAGAAAGACAAAAGAGATGTTATCTACAACACAAAAGACCTTCAGCTCCAGGGTGATGGGATTAAGACCTGGCCCTCAGGACAGGATAAGATTAGCCCTCTACTCATCTCACCACATGGCACCTGGGAAATTTACATCACTCAGCAAGATTCAATCAGGCTTGGGACTCAAGATGACAATCTACAAAGTTACCCTTTGCATGGCCCCATGGGAGTCTGACAACCAATCAGGATATATTTCTTGCCACCGGAACAGGAAGCAAGTTCAAAGCCTAACAGAGGTTATAAATCTCTCTCACCCATGTGCTTTTTTTTTGCCCAGGACCTCAAATTATGTGGTCCTGTTCCACCATTAAAACCATCTTTCCAAGCAGTCAATGTGTTTCCAGTGTCTTTCTTCCCACTTGGAACTGAACCCAGACGGACATTTCTTCCAACAAGGACATGATGGTTTTGTTTTGTTTTTTTGAAAAAAGATTTTATTAATTTTCTACAAACAAACAAGACAAACAAAACATTAAAACATTCAACTCTCGTATGTACATCCAGTGTGTCAGTTGGTTCATCATTTTTGTGCATTCATTCTGTAGTCCCAGTTACAATTATGTTACATAACAACTCATATTATCAATCCAAACTTATATATCCTAATATCACTAAAAAAAAGAAATTTTTGACTATACTTTTAATCATTCATGCTTTATGAGCTAACAATACTTTAACCAGATTATTCAACAAATCATATAATCATACCAAATCAATCCTAAAAAACCCTTTATAAATATAATATCAAATAACAAAATAATAGCAAAATAAAGATATTTCTTACTATTTAGCATTCTAAATATTCTATTATCATATTTTATCATCTAGCCATTTATAAAAAAAGATCCCAAATTTCATAAAACTGTTTATCCTCTTACTCTCTAATTTCAAATGTCAATCTGCTCATCTCAGCACATTCCAATATTTTCTTAATAATTTCTTCCTGTAATGGTATTTTCTCATTCTTCCAATTTTTAGCAAATACAATCCTGGCCGCTGTTAATACATTTACAATCAGGTATTTCAAATCTTTACTATATATATCAGGTAAAATTCTCAATAAGAAGATCTCTGGTTTCAAGTCTATATGTTTCTTTGTCATTTTTTCCAACCACATGCGAATTTTAGTCCAATATTTTCTAGCATCCTCACAAAAAGGACATGATGGTTTTAACATCTTTCTTCCATTTCATCTGACTTTCTGATCTAACCTTACAACATTTGGAGGAGTTTTGACTCGCGTTGCAGATGGTCCAACTGCCAGACTCTTTACTGATGCAATATTCATTTCAAATGTGCTGCCTGTTTTAAATCTTGCAACATGGTCTGCTGAGCTTTCCCACTGCAAAGTTGAAATGCCCTCTGCCCAATTTTGAGCTGGTGAAAAAATGTATGCAGAAACATGCTGCCCCTCATTTCTGACCCCTTTCTTGTTTGGTTTCCAGAAACTGCAGTCTTCTAGCTTCCCCCCAAAGTCATAACAAAGCACAATAGATTATATATGCTTTTTGGCTGTTATTGGTAGCTAAGGGGAAAATATTCAGGAGTGGGCTTCAACATTTTTAGCAAAGGGTTCTTTTCCCCAGTTGCTGGGTGGGCGTGGGCGTGGTCATGGTGGGTGTGGCTTAGTCAGCCTTCTGCACCACAGTGGGGGGATGTTTTTGCCCTCCCCGGGTTCCAGAGGCTTTCTTCGAGCCTTTGGGAGGCGAAAATGGCCTTCCCGGACTCCGGAGGCTCTCTGGAAGCTGGAAACTGGCCTTCCTGAACTTCCAGGAGGCCCACTTTTGCCCTTCCTGAGTCTCCATGCACGCCCTGCACTTACCTGTATCCAAAATGGGCCGCATGGGGACTCCTGGGAGGGGCAGGGGGGGCAGCCAGGAGTGGGATTTGGGTGTTCCCCAAACTGCACAGAATCTTAGCTGGGGGCTCTGTGAACCCCCAGCAGCCCCACCCCTGAAAATATAAGTTCATTACCACTACGAATGGTATTTTCCTTAGCAATAGAAACTAAGGACAACTTACACTGCCTCACCTATGCCTGGGAATGAATTAAAGGCAATCTCAAGAGGACAGGTTAGATGTTGCCAGAGTATGTTTGTGCCATGGTTAGTTGCAAATGAGAAAAGCTGAAAAAATATCGATGACAGTAATTGACTAATCTAGTAGTTGACAGCTAACATATAATTTGTACTTATTCAGAAGAAAATATTGCAAGTTAAATGGAGCAAACTAAGCATTCTGGGCTTCAGGCTCAAGTCTCACTTATACGTGATACAATGAGGGACATAAAGCAATCAGGATATCACTCTATATTTCATTGTAGAATCATAGAACCAACCATAAGGGCTGGAAGGGACCTTGGAGGTCTTCTAATCCAATGCCTTGCTCAAGGATGGAGTCATATATCATGCCAGTCAAATGTTTGTCCAGTCCATTTTTGAAAACCTCCAGTGATGGAGTACCCACAACTCAAGGAGGCAAGCTATTCCATTGATTAATTGCTCTTACTGCTTGTAGGTTGTATCTTTTGTTGACAACTTTCCACCCATTACGTCTTCTCCTCCTCTTTGGGGCCCCAGAGAATAAGACAATCTTCTCTTCTTTGTGAAAACCTCTCAAATACTGGAAAACAGTTATTGTGTCCCCTCAATCCTTCTCTTCATTAGATTAGGCATACCTAGGTCCCTCAACCGTTCATCATATGATTTAGTTGCTAGACCTTTTATTATCTTTGTTGCTATTCCCTGCACACTATCCAGGGTTCTCAATATCTTTTTTTAACATCTTGGTGACCACAAGTGGACACAATATTCCAAGTGTGATCTCACCAGCATGATGTAAAGTAGTATTATCACTTCTCATCTTGTGTGATGACCTAGGGCATGGCACAAAAATAACAAAGTCACCAAAGTAGATAAATTCCCTTTAATGCCTCCAACTTGGCCCCCAATGTCCAGTTATCCTTGGCTGGAGATCAAACCCTTCCAAAAACAGTCTATGAAGGGAAGAAATGCAGTCCAAACCCAAACTAAAGATAATTAGAAATAAAAAAAACCCAAAACAAACCATGCTGAAGTAATTAATACGACAGGCCAGGATGATAAATTGCAGACTTCCACAAGATAACACAGCACGAACAGTTGGGAGGATGCCAAAACCCAGATAAGCCTCGACAAAGATAATGCACGCTTTGCTTCCAGTAACTTTGTCATGCACAGTTTGCCCTTTTAAACAGTCTTCCCAGCTGCAGCCCATGAAGAGGATCAGGGCCCTTTCCTCTCCCATAAACCATGTTACTCCCTTCTCCGTTCCTCTCTGTGTGCCCCAGGATGAAGGGGGGATGGTCCTGGATCTTCCTCTGAATGCCCAGCTGGACTGTGCCCTTCCCCTGTTTCTTCCACAGCGACCGGAGCCACACTCCCACTTCCTGTCAGCTGCTCAATCTCCCCCTCAGAATCGGACTCCAGCAAGGGCATGACATCTTGATGCTATCCATTCATTCTTAATGATTAAGATGCCAGCATGATGAAATACGTTGTGATGTCCTGGTGCAAAATTCTGCCACAACTAGTACTACTTGTACTACAAAATCACAAGCAAGTTTGTACAATGATGATGTGAATCCTCCTGACTTCTTGTGATAGTATTTTGAAACTACAACTCCTGCTCATCATAGGAATATGGAATATTAGGAATAAGAAGAGTTCTGGTGGAAAAAAATACTATGTACGCATTTATAACACGAAATGTATTTTCTTTTCTAAAAACAAGAATTCTGGTTGACCAAAAAAAACCTCACCTCCTCAGTCAAGGTGTTCCTTTGCATTTTTTTTCTTCTTCACATGATTCACCCAACTTTTCTATAACTTGATATCTTCCACAAATTGTTCCTAACTTGTCTCCAGCTACATCATTCCCAGTATTAACTCTCTTCTATTTGTTCTGCTTATATTCACAGTTCAGAAATGTGGTACTGCCATGCTCCAAATTACAGATGAAAAAAATGCAGTATCATCAAAATGACTGGCAGGGGTCCCTTAGAGGCCATGCATTAATTAATGATAATTCTTTACTCTTATGTTATTTTCACACTAGGACTCTTTAGTGCTTCTGAGACATTGCAGTACTGCAGTCATCTGGAAGCAGACTAAGACAAATGATTCTGTAGTGATATTCAACTTTACACAATATTATACACCAGGCTATTTCCCATCCCAATGGAAGAATACCCTGCCTAATGGAATAACCCAACTTGTTAAATCTCCAAAAATACATTCTGACTGACCACATTTAGACAATTCGTTACCCACCCATTCATCATACTAGCTGAACTTCCAGCAATACCACTGACAGTGGTATTATATACTGATGATCCATAACCCTTTTAAAGTCAAGAATTTCATTTGGTTTGGGGCAATATATCTTCTGGAAATACTTTCCAGAAAGAAAGTGGGGCTAAGACACAGAAGAAGCAAAAAAATTGAAAATGTTACCGGAGTCTAAAGGCAATGTGGGTTTTGGGCTACTGGATTGGGAGCTACATTATCAGGCATTTGTACTTACATGGGTAAAAAGAATGGATAAATTTGAGGCATAGAAGATTACAATTATTGGAGGGACATAATCTTCAATTAGGATGGCATGCTTTTTTATGGTATGGAAGGAGTACTGCATCTAGATATTTTCAAAGACACAATGTGAGGAGTGCTTTACTGTTAGTATGGGGAAAAAATTAAATCACAAAACTATAGGAAAATAACAGTCTGGTTTTCTACGATGGAAGTATTGAATACATCCAAATCTTGTATATATATATTTCCAGATTATATATTTATATATATATATATATATATATATATATATATATATATATATATATATATATGTTTTCTTAAGTTTTCGCGGGTACTTACATGTCTGGCATTCAGCTTTGTTCGGGTATTTTCTCACGTCATAATAGTGGTGCTTTTAAAGTTGTAACAACGTTTCAGCAGAATCTCATCTGCCATCATCAGGCTTCTGTATGGTGTTTGTCTGTGAGTCAAACTTTTACAGTGGTTTCAGATTTAAATTTGGGGCAGCCTATTGCTGTGTCAGAATGGTTTTTTCTTCCTCCTGATTGGTTGAGAGTCTTGGTCTGTGTTTATTGGTCTTGGAGTTTGCTGTGTTCTGCTACTAATATCTTCTGTCTTTTTTGGGGGGGGGGCTCTTTTTGTATCTTGATTGGCTGGCAACATTGTGTTACTTTATTGGAGGCCTTTAGTGCAGCTTGGCTTCGGGTAAATGGACGGCTATCATTCGTTAGGAAGCTGGGTTTCATCTGGGTGCCTGGTTGGGGTGTGTTTGAGCTGGAGGTATCAGGGGGGATCTGTATTCTCGACATTCTAAATGAGAATAGGGAACTTGAAACTAGACAGGAATTACAAAATCAAGGGGTGGACTTAGCCCGCTGCCCACACCTGCAAATACAATCAAGATACAAGAAAGATGCGAAAACAAGGGGTTTTTATGAAGAACCAACAATACTTGATAAGATGTTATTAGGGACGGATAAGAAACTGACAAATATATATATAATTATTTATTAAGCTTTAAAATGGAGGATAAACAAGTAAAAGTTCTGCAAGACCCTTGATGTCTCCACCTCACCACTCATCTAAGTAGAACCAATAATTTTCAGTTGCAAATATAATTATAATAAATTGTACAGAAATTGAGAAGCAGCAAAGGACGATAAAAGAAGGGCATTTGCAGAGCATTCATTCCATCTCTCTCTCTCACCCCCTCCCCTCTCTCCCTCTCTTTCTCTCTACACAACACACACACACACACACACACACACACACACACACACACACATACTTACTTGTATTTAGAAAATTGGCTCATCAATTGTTTACTATTTGAAATGGTATGATACATATCATGAAGATCAAAACATTTGTGGCATAAACCGGACATGCTTTGTCTCTAGTAAGTTATGCCACTGGCTGAACTTTTCTTTCTTCTAACTTGCCTGAATATGATTTACATTTTTTTATAACTAAGGATGTGTCAGTCCTAAGCCCAAAAATGACACAGTGAAATCCAACTGAATCCAGTTCTTTTACTTGCTTCTACAGTATCTAATAGCCTGAGAAATTCAGGGTGTGACTATCCTGAATTTTTCCTCCCTCCCCCATCCAACTCAACATTGTATAGTATCTTATTTTGGGCCTCTCTCTGCTGTCTCTTCCTGGAGAAGCCAGGGTGCAATTGCTGAAATTCCCCCCTTCTTCAGCTACACATTCCACCACAAGAGGCTCTCTATATAAGTATTCTTATCAAAAATCAATCTCAGGCACCAATCAAGCAATCAGTCCATCCACCCACCATATCTCCTATACACAAGGTTCTACTAAGTCAAACAACAACTTAAAGCCTGCATGTAGTTCACCTATTTCTAGGTTACATGCCTAAGGCATCTGCAGGAACTATCAACATTCCCAGGAGAAATATGAATGTAATATTTGTATATTCTGGGTAACTGCTGCCATAAATTTTGGCTTAAAGTAGCTATAATCATGTGCATAAGTATTCAAGTTTCTATCCCAGTAGATGCAACAGGGATTACTGCTAGCTAAAGATATATGGAATTTATAAATTGGGAAATGAATGGTGTTCCATACTAGCAGGCTTGTAGGCCTGCATTCCTATTGGTCGGAAAAGCCGGGCCGTGATTGGACAAAACTAAGCATTCTGATTGGTTCTTATTTGGCTGCCGCGATTGGGTAAAAGCAAGCGCGGCAAGCTCAAATGCATTTCATAGGCTGACTAACCGCAGCCATCTCTATAAAAGGAGCTTCCTCGGCTGGGAGTCTTGTCTCAGTATCTGGTTTCCTAATAAAGAGCTGTTGTCACTACTTCGAGTCTTGTCTCTCCTTGGGACCCACCGCCCAGACTTAACAAGTGGTACCATGGAATTTTGAGAGGCCAATGAAGACCAAGGCAATTATATACACTCTGCCAGAGAGAAGTTTGTTCCTGAAAATCCAAAAGCTCAGAAAACCAGAAATCTCTGAGCCCAGTGATTGACCCAATTTGGATCCTGCAACATTATCCCGGGCCTTCGTTCTCAATTATTTCAATAGGTCCTACTAATGATTGGGAAAAGGAAGCTTTTGAGAGTTTCACATCCGTTCTTTTGGAGTTCTGGGGCAGGGTGGTTTCACCATGCAAGAAACCCCACTTCGTCTCATCTCTTGCCTCCTGTGAGGTTCCCTGCAAATGGAAGAATTATTTGTTTGCTCCCTTGCTGTGCAAAACAAATGCCAATTGCCTTCTGCTTTGGACACTTCCCAAGGCTGATTGACCTTGTCATCTCACATAGTTCACATGAACTTTTTAGCATGAAAAGGCTGCTGTGCTTTGAAATGGTCTAGAACGGGTGTTAGCAACTCATGGCTCTGGAGCCTCATGCTGTGGCTCCCTGTTGGGTGATCCCATCACCGGCTGGCCCTACCCCTCGTCCTCCCAGTCACTCCTTGCCTGGCCTGAGAAGGTAAAACACAAAAAACAGAAATGAGAGGGAGGGAGGGAGAGGGAGGGAGAGGGAGGGAGGGAGTGGAGAGAGAGAGAGAGAGAGAGAGACCCATTTCCCACAGAAAACACTGGGAGCCACAAAACCTGGGTAGGCATGGTGGGGTTTCCATTGACTGGGCGGGAGTGATGTTGAGTTGGCCACGCCCACCCAGGTTTTGAGGCTCCCGGTGTTTTATTTTCTGTGGGGAAATGGGTCCAAATGGCTCTTTGAGGGTTTAAGGATGCAGACCCCTGGTCTAAAGAGAATAGCCTTGAAGAACAAAAGGAAGAACCACTACTAAGACAAGTCAGATAAAAAATGTTGGAGAAGGAAAGGTAGAAACTGTTGGCAGAGTTAAAAGAGGTACAGTCTAGAATCCCTACATAGCCAAAAGCAAATTAAATCCAACCTCTCTTGAAGTCTGTTGACCCTTATCTAACTCCAAGCATGTGCTGATCCTTAGTTGAGAACACTCCTGTTCATAGGCATGAGTAGTAATGAGTGGTGCAGTGGCCTAGAGGTCGAGCTCTTGCCTCACAATCAGGAAGCTGTGAGTTTGATCCTAGGGTGTGGCAGGTATTTCTCTCTCTGGGCACACAATGAGTAAATGTCAACTGCGAACTCTGCATTGGCAACAGGAAGGGCATCTGGCCAGTAAACACTCAGCTCCATTCAGTTGCTCCGACTTCACCCCGCAAAGGATTATGATAGGGGTGTCCGACCTTGGCAACTTTAAGACTTGTGGACTTCAACTCTCAGAATTCCTCAGCCAGCAAAGCTGGGAGTTGAAGTCCACAAGTCTTAAAGTTGTCAAGGTTGGACACCCCTGGATTACGAAGTCTTTAAAAGACACACAAAAAATAGGCACGAGTAACAATACATCAGTTTAATTGAACCTTCACATGTGGATCTGATCTTTTACACCTGACAACAAGAGGTCTGAGTCCAGGCTGACACAGGAATATAATACGAGTAAATGCTCAAACAATCCCCTATCATGAAGACAAAAGGAGGGGGTAGGAGTGCAAGATTCTGTTACGATAACAGTACAATACAAGTAGTACCAAGCTACATGGCCTTAGATTCCTAGTTTGATATATTTGAAGGACTGACGGATCAATGTGCATAAGTGTGGAAGTAGGTTTTGTGGATGTGGTTCATTTTTCCACAGAAATGAATTTCAACATTTTATCCCATTGTTCCTGCTGAGCCACTTCAGTTTCTTGTGCTTTCTTCCGTGTTTCTCACAAAATAAGGTCGAGCCTTTTTTTTTTGACCCCTGAAAAAATGACTAGGCCATCTTTTCGGGGGTGACTTAATTCCCCCCCTCCCTTGCATCCTCGGGTGGGCGGGCGGAGATGGCTTGGATGTTGATCTCAGCGTTGGTGGAGCACTTCGTATCAAGAGACCTTCCACCACCGTTGCTTTCCCTTCTCCCCGTGCTGCTGGCATTTGGTGCAACCATGCGCGGCCAGCCAGGGCTCCTCTCTGCAACTGGAGCCGAGCAGAGAAACTTGGCTTCAGGCGCTCCTGTCGCTGCCCTTTGAAGGCAAAGCCAATTCTTTTACAAACGACACCCTTCCGACAAAGCCTCCCCTGCCTGAGAGGGCAGCCCAACCCCACGTGGGGAGGCAAATCTCCTGGGGCTGCAGAGCAGGATTGGCTCACCCCAGGAGAAGCGCCCAGCCGCCATCCCTGCCCGGCGCCGGGCAGAGCATGAAGAGCTTCACCTGGGGCGCCCAGTGCAGCTGACAGGTGGGCCCTCCAGCCAGGTGGCCGAGCTCTTGCCAAGGCAGTGAGTGCCTCCCCACTGGGCCCTCCTCTCATCCTGCCAGGGCCATGCCAGAGCCATTCAGGCTGGGCAGAGCTGGGAAAGCAAGCTGCGGGTGCACGCCCGCCTGCCAAGTGAAAGAACTGGGCCGACCCGAGCTTGGTTTCCTTCCCAAGTCCCTTTAACCCAAACCCGAAAGGGCCACCAGGAGACGCTGCCTGAGGAAGTGATAGTGCCCACCCATCTGTGGACAGGGAGGCCAGGCGATGGCCTGTGCCGTGTCCTCCTCCGAGCTGAGCCCCACCCAATGCCCGTGCCACTGCAGTGTTTGGAGCTGCCGGCGCATTTGGAGATGTGTGGGTCTGGGCAAGGGGTGGAAAGGATGGGATGGGGTGGTTTTGGGCTCTCTCTGCTGGACCTACCGGCCAGGGAAGCAGCGCTGCCATTGCCTGGCCTCCCTGTCCACAGATGGGTGGGCACTATCATTGCCTTGGGCAACCTCTCCCGGTGACCCCTTCAGGTTTGGGCTGGAGGGATTTGGGAAGGAAGCCAAGCTCAGGTCAGCCCGCCTCTTTCACTTGGCAGGCAGGCATGCAACCCTGGCTCGCTTTCCTGGCTCTGCCTAGCCCACACGGCTCTGGTGCAGCCCTGGCAGAATGAGTGGAGGGCCCAGGGGGGAGCCACTCGCTGCCTTGGTGACAGCTCTGTTGCCGGGCAGGAGGGCTTGCCTCTCAGCTGCGCTGGGTGCCCCAGGCAAAACTCTTCATGCTCTGCCTGGTGGCTGGGTGCTTCTCCCAGGGTGGGCTGATCCTGCACTGCGGCCCTGGGAGATTTGCCTTCCCACATGGGGTTGAGCTGCCCTCTCGGGCAGGGGAGGCTTTGTCGTACCGGGAGTAGGGCATCATTTTTAAAAGAATTGGCTTTGCCTTCAAAGGCGAAGGGAAGGCAGCGACAGGAGCGCCTGAAGTCGAGTGTCTCCGCCGGGCTCCAGTTGCAGGGAGGAGCCCTGGCTGGCCACGTGTGGCTGCACCAAATGCCGGCAGCACGGGGAGAAGGGAAAGCAACAGTGGTGGAAAATCTCCCGATACAAAGTGCCCCACCAATGCCGAAGTTAACGCAGGCAGCACCATATCCGGGTGTGCAACAAAAGTACTTCCTAATGGCAAGCCCCCCCCTGCCATTCCCCCCCATTTTGCATATTTTATATAGACCTTAATTTGGGAGGAGGGGCTTAATTTGATTTTATGCCTATAAAACATGCTGGGACTTCCTATTGGGGGAGGCCGCATTGTTTGCAAAACACGGTAGACTACTCATAGCAGCTGCCACAAGGGCATCTGGAGTTGATTATCTGCCCCAAACAATTATCTGAATACTTTTGAATCTCATCTGCAGGGCAAAGAACTTTCCAAATCACAAATGCAGGACCTTACTTTCCGACCATGTTTGCTCTTTAAACTAGCAGGGTTTAAAAGTTCGTTCAGTTTCTTCCTGCTTACACACACACACACACACAAAGCAAAGAAAACTAACACAAATCTTAGAGCCTATGATTATACAGATAAACAAGTCACATCGGATGTTTCACTGGTGCAATGAAGGTTAAAACTCAGAGAACCAAATGGACTGCAACAAAATATACTCGCCTCCCAATAGATGTGATTCCACTCAGAACCTCAAAAATGATAAGCCAGTGTTCTCCAAGTTGATGCTTTTCAGGTGGGTTTGACTTCAGCTGTCATCATCCTCATTAGCCAAAGGCAAGATATAAATTGGATGCCTGCATGCAGTTTAATACCGCCATTCCTATCATCTTTCCCAATGTGACTATCAACCAAGATAATTACAAGGGTAATTATCAGTGGTGGGATTCAAATTTTTTTACTACCGGTTCTGTGGGCATGGCTTAGTGGGCATGGCATGACTTGGTGGATGTGGCTTAGGCAGGGGAAGGATACTATAATATCTCCGTTCCCTCCCCACCCCACTAACCTGCTTTCCAGCTCTGTTCTCCTGGGCAGGGCAACAAAAGAAGACCCAGCTGATCAGATGGGACTCGGGAGGCAGAGAATAGATCGGGATGGGGCCAGTCAGAGGTGGCATTTGCCAGTTCTCCAAACT
Source organism: Hydrophis major (assembly GCA_033807585.1). Classification (NCBI taxonomy): domain Eukaryota; kingdom Metazoa; phylum Chordata; class Lepidosauria; order Squamata; family Elapidae; genus Hydrophis; species Hydrophis major. The sequence continues at coordinate 95,542,263 of CM066331.1, forward strand.
ACTGAAAATTTCCGCTACCGGTTCTCCAGAACTGGTCAGATCCTGCTGATATGCATACTGCATAACTATCTGGGAAATTCTAGAACTGAGCATTTAACCGTGTCTCTGGTAACCCAAATATGAACTATTTAAGCGAGAGGCAGACTCTACCCAAGAACATCAAAGGGATGGTTAACTCCTACCAAAATAGCATTCAAAATTGTATAGCATTCAAAGCTGTTCAGTAGAAGTTCATAATTGGCCTCTCTTGCTTGTTCCAATGAGGAAATGAAATATGATCCGATGGAGAGCTAGCTATGAAATCTGAGCCATCCAGTGGTTTAATCTGGGTAAGGAGAAATGAAGCTATGTGGAGAACCAAATAGTAGGTTAATGTCCCTGATGCCAAGTCTTATGAAATTTCAGAGCTTTGTTATTGGTTGTGAAGGACTGTAAGATGTTGGACATGCAGGCTAGAATATACAAAAATGGGGAACTTGTGATTATATTGCTCAACGATGTCCTAGGCATCCCTCTCCAGTGGCTATCACAGCTGGTTTTCTGGTAGTTGAACTTTAGCAAGATCTGGGAAACCACGTATTTCCCAATTCTACCTAAAGCAGGTCAAGATTCTGAAATGTACTACGATACCTAAGGCTGTCATCTGTACCCATCCTACACCAATATATAGTCATTTCTGCCATCCCTACAGCAAAAAGTTGTTAAGTAAATCACTGTAGTTATTAGTAAATCTAGCTTCTCCATTGACTTTGCTAGTCAGGAGGTCAACAAAAGATGATCTCATGACGCCGGGACATTGCAACTGTCATAAATCCAGGCCAGTTGGCCAAGCATCTGAATTTTGATCATGTGACCAAAGGAATGCTGTAATAGTCCTAAATTTGAAAAACAGTTATGTCACTTTTTTCAGTGTCATTCATTCACTCTTAGTAAACGAACTGTTGTGAGTCAAGGACTACCTGTATTAAGTATCCCAGTCCCATTCCATCCAAATTACCTTTATGCTTCCCCTAGCATATAAGGGCAAATCTGCACACCCCTTGCTCAATGTAAAGTCACACTGCGATTCCAAAATGGTGCTTGTTGTCACCTCTTCCACACTTTCAATCAGGTTCCATTATAACACCTTCCCATTCACACTTGGCAGGATATTGCTCTTGCTTCTTTTTCCTTTGGATTTATTGATTGGCTAAATGCTATAAAGTTGCTGTAAACTCTTAATGATCAATGACCCTTCAGAGAACTAGGGCTTCTCATAATAGGTCCAAAATAAGACATCTTTAAACAGAGATTTGGTAAGTGTTTTCTTCCAATTGTCAGGCAAAGATGCACTCTTCACAATTTTAATATTTCTCCACTTACACTATCTACATAGCGTTCACCCTTATCTCTTTCTTTCTCGTTCTTTACCCCCCCCTCTCTCTCTCCCTCTCTCTCTCTCTCTTTCTCCTTCCCTCCCTCCCTTTCTCCCTCCCTTTCCTTGTACATACCATTTATTTTAATACCACATTTCAAGTGACTGGTAACCCTATACATAACTGTTAAATATCCTTCCAGAATTACCTTCCTTCAGTTTCAGCTAGAATTTTGTTTACACTTTTATATTAAACAGCCATCTCTGGTGGGAACTTGTTAGTGTTCTTCACCCTTTGCAGAATAATGATTTATTTCCTTTAAAATCACCCTGCATTTTCTCTGCCATTTTTAATCATAATCATCTTGGCACTCTTTTAACTACATTCTTTGCAGTCCTCTTTTTATTTTAATATAGTTATTTAATATCTTTCTGCCCAGCCCATATTTGTCAGAAACCAATCTCTTATATACATTTTTCTTATCCACAACCTCTTTCTCGTCATCATTCCATCCTACATCCTTTTTCTTCACATAATGCCATACTTTATAATGCCATTACTTTTGACTGTGTTTCTTTTTGTCCACTTTCTATTCATTCTGACAGAACATTAATCATCTATTTTTTCCCACACTGGATTTATATTTTCTTTCCTGGTGGTAGTTCTATTTTCTTTTTCATGCCCAAATGACCCAGTCGCACCATACTCTCTTATCTCAATCATATTCTTTTATTCATATCACCAAGAGGAATAAGATTGTTTCCCAAATCACATTCATTCACAATAGTGCAGAATATGTCCCAAAAGGTTCTCTTATTATCACTATTCATTGGAGTGTAAGTTGCAGCTAAAACAACCTAGGAAATGTTACTTTCTGATACATTTTTATTTTTATTTTATTTTTATTTATTTTATTTTGTCAAGCAATTATAAGATAACAGGTATAAGTATAAACATAGTTATGAATACATGAAATGGATACATATAAGAAAATAAAAAGAAACAATAGGACAGGGATGGTACACACATTGGTGCACTTATGCACGCCCCCTACAGGTCTCTTAGGAAAGGGGTGAGGTCAATAATAGACAGTCTAAGGTTAAAGTTTTTGGGGTTTGGGTGTAAATATACCCACAAGAACTTGGATAGCATTAATTTGTACATTCTGACATATATGTTGGCACTTTTATTTATCTCTGGAACACAAGTTAGTTCTCTAAACTGCATCTTCACTTCCCTCATGTGCTCATTAAGTCTAGTCCATCAACACCAGGCCACACTTCATTCCATCCTCTTACTTTCAAAGGAACACATTATCGATCATATTCTTTCATTCATTTATTATGTTCCCATTCCAAGTTGCAACCTTTCAGACCCCCCACAGTCATCATTAGATGCCATGTATAACAATCTGTGATTAACTGTGATTTATTTATTTTTTATTCCACCTGAATTATTTTGACAAACACCACCCAGGTGATGGACATATCCAATACACCTTCCTCCTCCTATTTTCCCCACAACGACAGCCCTGTGAGGAGGTGGGTTGCACTAACAGAGAGTGATTGGCCAAAGTCACCTAGATGGCTTTCATGGCTAAGGTGGAACTTGAATTCATGCTTTCATGCTTTCTAGCCTGATGCCTTAACCAGGGGTCCAAAACTTGGCCACTTTAAGCAGAGCTGGCTGGAGAATTCTGGGAAGTCCACCAATCTTAAAGTGGCCAAGTTTGGACACCTCTGTACTAGGCTAAACTGGCTTAAAAAGTGATGATAGTGTTGGCTGTTCTAAGCACATTTTGGCCCATAAATTACAAGTATGTCTCATGGCCAATTTTACCCCAAGTGTGCTCACACTGATCTGTGCTAGCCAAATCTCTAATCTAAAGCTTATATACTGTTGTCTCACACCAATTAGAAGGCATACGCAGGTTATAGAAATATGCAAATGGATTCAAGTGTAAGATGAGAAAATTAATTCAAATGAAGTAATGTCTGAGTTTGTAGATGAGATGATGCCTGGAAAGCAAATTTTAGGCAGTAACTGCAGTTGAATTAGATTTTAAAGTACGGTACATGCATATATGAAGTGGTGTCTGGGAGACGAAGAGAAGGCAAATGAGGATAGCACTATTGAGCCAATGTGATGCTCTTTCTACTCATTGTGTACATGGTTATTGATGTACCCATACAAGGGTGAACTTCTGATTGAAGTGATGGATTGTGCAGGCAGTTCTGCATACATGCCGGCATTTGCAGTATGCATACAAACACACACTGTTAGGAATAATTATGCCAGGGCAACAGGGTAGACCTTTTCAATCAATGCTTCATTTACTCTTTTTACCTTTCAAACTCAAGAATCCAAGTTCATTTTGAACTAAATTCTCTTTGTTGGCATTATATGCAAAAAAATAATGCATTGCCTTCTGAGGTTGCTTGGCTCAGGATGTATCAACCAGGTCTGGGATTTGGATCCTGAAAGGTAAGATGGGAATGTGTGTCAAATATTATGGAGTAGGAATGCTCCTTTCCAGAGTGGTGCGGTGGCCTAGAGATGGAGCTCTCGGTCACTATCAGGAGGCTTTGAGTTCGATCCTAGGTAGAGGCAGATTTTTCTCTCTCTGGGCACACTGAGAATATATCTGCTGAATATCAGTCCATATTGGCAACAGGAAGGGCATCCGGCCAGTAAACACTCAGCTCCCTTCAGTTGCCCAGACTCCACCCCACATGGGATTATGGGGTCATTAAAAGAAGATGAATGCTCCTTTCCAAAAGTCTGGTAAGCCACCTAGACCAGTGGTCCGCAACCTTTTTTGTATCACGGCCGAGTACAAAATGATCCACGGACCGGTACCGGCATCAGCACGCACGACCAAGGCAAGGCAAGCCAAGAGACTGGCCAGCCAGCCGTCCCCCGCTTCTCCCCCCCACCTTCAACTCCTCCTTTGTACCTTCTCACGGTCGATGGGCTTTTCGGGCTCTTTCTTAATCTCCTCCTGAGTAACGCAGGACTCCACCGCCATCGGGACGGCTCTTCGTTCGAAGCCGCTGCCCCCCCTTTGACGAAACTAAGGCATGAGGATTCCTTCAGCACCCAAACGCCACTTTCCAACCGACAACCGACAAGCTCACCCAGAAGCACTTTCTCAAGTGCCGTCGAAACAAGATGGCGGCGCCCAAGCAAAGTAGGCCCTACTTTCATTCTTTGCAGTCCGGTACAAAATGATCCACGGACTGGTCCTGGTCTGGGGCCCAGTAGTTGGGGACCCCTGACCTAGACCACACTTTTCCAAAATATTGAATTTTGTCCCATCTGCTCCTTTTTTTCATCTTGCCACCCCTGCTGCCAGTGAGCATTCCATGTCTTTTGAATACACTTGAAATAAGTCCCACTTATGAAAGTTCATCTCTCATTTTTCCCAAAACCATAGGTATTATAGTTAGGTTTTTCTTAAGAGTTTGTCTTGCCTGGTGGCTGCATCTCTTCTTTTTACATTACACTTGCTTATTTGTCAAGATTGATTCACGCTTTCAACTACATTTCTTCTTCACTCTCAGCATGACAATTTAAGGGGGGCAGGATTGGAATGCAGGCGAGGAATAAAGCATCCGTCAGCACCGTGGAACTTTGCTGGCATCCCAAGGACATACCAAGCAGATGCCCTGGCATTGCAGGCTGTTTCCCACAACAAAATGAACATGTGTTGTTGGTGGACATTTTGGCCTGGGAGTGACCTATAAGAAAAAGGGAGAAATAACTACATTTGCTTTTGTGCAGGAAACCCCAGAGCCGGTTTCGCTTTTTCTGTGCCAATTCAGTAAAGTTTATGCTCTTGGTAAAAATAATGTCCCAGGAGTTTCTTTTTCTGGATTTGCCAATTTGGAGAGTTGACATTAAACCAGCTCTTAGTCAGGGGTGGGATTCAAAAATCCCAGCAACTGGTTTGGTGCCTGGTTGCTGGGTGGACATGGCCATGGTGAGCATGGCCTACCAGAACTTTTGTGAGGGCCATTTTTCATCTTCCCCAGGGTCCAGAGGTTTCCCTCAGGCCTCTGGGAGATCCAAAATGGCTTCCTCTGGGCTCCAGAGGGCCTCTGGAAGCCAGAAACAGGCCCATTTCTGGACTTCCGGAACTTCCAGTTTGGCCCATTTTTCACCCTCCCAGAGCCTCCAAGCAGACCCTGCACTTACCTGCATCCAAAACAGGCCAGGTGGAGACTCCTGGGAGGGCAGGGCTAGCCGGTCGGTTCAACTACTGGTTTGGCAAACCAGATGTAAATTTAACATACGGTTCACCCGAACTGTTCTGAACTGGTAGAATCCCACCCCTGCTCTTAGTGTTGTCAAGCCCAAAGTGGACATATGTGTAGCCATTTTAGTTAGGCTTAGTATATCTTCTTTTTCTTACTTTCTCTATGGCAGTCATGGGGGGAAGGGTTTCAGGCTTGCCACATTCCTAAGGGGGGGAGGAGTAGAGATAAAGAGAGTTGGTTTGGCTAGGTGATTCTTCTTTCCGTGGGAAGCAAGCTGTCCATGCTTGGACCCCTTGAGGTGGAGATTTATGACATCAAGCAACGTTAAATTACGTCTATTGAAGAATGTGATTGGGGGGGGGTTGTTTCAAACTTGTAATATTGTGGGGTAATTCCGGGTTTTGTCAGATTCGGAATTACTATGGACTTTGCCAATTTGATGCTTTCCTAGATAAAAGGAATTGTTTTAGAAGATGGACTTCGTTCTTTTCTTTTAAAATGGATTTCATCACTTGGAAACCTGACAAGTGTAGCAGCCTAGCTGGACTTCGGCAGGAGTTTAGCTGCTTCAAGATGTCAGTACCTGACAAAGAGACAGATGGAGTTGTGAAACCAGAGGAAACCCTCTCTCAAGAGACCCCAATGATGACTCAAATTGGAGCTGGGCTGCAAGCGGGCACATACTCCAGGCCGAGGACTGAGAAGCAGGAGCAGCCATCCATGTTCACATGGGAAAGAGCAACAGAGGGGCCAGGATAGGGTCCTGTAGAACTTATGTAAAAATCATCAGTGCATGATGAGACAGAACCTGGTTTATCAACAGGCTGTTTGTTTAGCATAAACTGAAAATGTGTGACCTTTTTTTGCTTTTTTTTTTTTTGCAGTTGTTGCCAGCAATTGATTTTTAGACAACATTAAATGGATGCTGCAATAAATTAACAGTCCAATTCACTATATTTGCATTTGTTGAAGCTTATTTATTAGTTAATCTAATCAATAGTAATAGTTATCCTGATCTCACAGTGGCACCCATCTGATCATGCAAGCTTTATATTCCTTCTCTTATGTTTTTAATAACTTGCTATTGTTACTCCCACACATTGCAAGGACAGCTCTGTAGACTGAATAACTTCTTTTAATTAAAAGCAGTAGTATTGAATTCAGCTCACTTATACACATAATTAAACCTATAAAATGCCACTGTTTTCAATGGGCTTAGCTTGACAGTTAAATCTTTTTTTTTTCTCCTCCTAAATGCCAGAACAGCTTCCCCTATTTGGTAGCTTCCATGGGTGCTTGCCTTTGTGCAGATTTTTTCTTTCTATCAAAATGAATATTTGCAGCTAGGGAAATATGCAGAATAGAAAGAAACAGCAAGATATTTTTTGTTACTGTATAGAATATATATAGATCATTGAGGAACGTAAGTTGGAACCTTCCATAGAATGTTGTGCCTCCATTCAAGATCTTGCCTAAAACTTCTTGGTAAAGCATAGGTAGTTAGCGATGAAGTTACATCCATTAATCCCTGCGTCCCTACCAAGATTCTTGTCTGTCAACATTTCTTTATCTGGTAAATTAATTTGCTGCTAGTGGTGGTGCACACTTTTTCACAGGTTCTGTTTGTTCTTGTGTTTGGCTGTTTTCCTCTACTGTTCCATCTGTGCTGACCATAACTCTATTTTATTTCTTGGAACAATTTGTTGAAATGAGGCAATTTCTTTCTTTCTTTCTTTCTTTCTTTCTTTCTTTCTTTCTTTCTTTCTTTCTTTCTTTCTTTCTTTCTTTCTTTCTTTTCTCACAAAAGAATTTCTAATATTCTTAAGGTACTTCCACACCATCACAGTTTATACTGACCAATCTCTCTAAAAATATTTTCACCCTACCTGCAGTTATCTTCACTCTTGCTGAGAAAAGACAAAAAAAATGTGCTTGGCTGATTTATGTTCATTTCCAAATAACCGACAGGAAAATACAATAAAAGGTGTTTTTTTTAAAAAAAAAGTTGGCAACATAGCTCATCACCAGGACCATGAATCTCTCTTTCCATGGTTTTAGTTCATGCATTCCTCTGATCCTCTGAAGAAGATCAAAAGTGAGGAGAAAGAAGAGTCAGCAGCAGTCCTTTAATAGTTCTTGTGTGCCAGTGGTGGGATTCAAATGTTTTTTTACTACCGGTTCTGTGGGGGTGGCTTGGTGGGGGTGGCAGGGGAAGGATACTATAAAATTTCCATTCCCACCCAGTGGGGTTACTGCAAAATCTCTTTCCAGGGAAAGGTTACTACAAAATCCCATTCTCTCCCCATCCCACAAACCTGCTTTCCAGCTCCGTTCTCCTATGCAGGGCAACCAAAGAAGACCCAGCTCATCAGCTGGGACTCAATGGGAGGCAGAGAATAGATGGGGGCGGGGCCAGTCAGAGGTGGGATTTGCTGGTTCTCTGAGCTACTCAAAATTTCCACTACCAGTTCTCCAGAACTAGTCAGAACCGGCTGCATACCACTTCTGTTGTACGCCCTGACACAGTATTTTTGGGAGAATCCAGAAAAGCTTGATTCACAAGAATTGCAGCAGAGCTACAGATTTCAAAGATTATACCTGGTTCCCTTTTCTTGTTCTCAAAAGTCATCTTGCTCATGATAAAACTTTCCAATGGTGCCATAAATGGTGGACACAGAACAATTCCCCACATCTTTTACATACCCCTGATCCAATGAAAGATATATGGCAGTTTTCAAGTGAATCTAGTGCCAGCTTTGGAAGCCATATTCCATGCTGCCACAAGCCTGAGAAAATGGGAGGTGGGTAGATTCAATTGAGTAGCTCTAAGTAGACAAAATAACATCTTTTTGTTACTTCAAGGTCAATAAGTATGGTGCAGGATGAAATAAGGATATTACTTTGGACAGATTGTGATTGGGCCATGTGATGTGATGGGGCCAAGAGGGGATGGATTTGTAGTTTGGGGAATTGTGGAAAGCCCAAAAACTTTCAGATTCGGGATTCCACAGATGTGCCAGTTACTGTTCTAATAAAGGTATTTTTGAGATACATTACTGATTGGAATGGAGGTTTGCTGGAACGCTGACATCTAGAAGCTAACTACAAAAATGGAATCAATGTTTAGGTTACATCAAATATATGCCTTAAGAAATATGATCAATCAATCAACATAATTGATTGTGAAAGGTTTTGAATATTTATTCTGAAACAGTTCATGGACAGGACTGATTGCATATTGCTGCTAAAGATGGCAAGGTGTACCAATTTGCCTGTGATCCAACCTACATAATCTAGAATGGCTATAATTTTTGGTGTCACTCAGTGCTATTAAAAGAGTGGATGGCACATAAAATTGCTAAATAAAAATTGTTGTTGCAATTTTAGTTGAGTGGGTACAAGCTATGAAATATAGTTGTAGCTAACTCTCGATGACCTAATGGTATAATTTTTAAAGGAATATCACACTACAAAACATTTCTTAGACATGTATAATATTTAAATGTCATTACATTTTCCCATAGATCTTTTTTCTTTAAAAAAAAAAAATGCAGGTGACTCTGCAGTTCATCAATGAGTTAAATGCAATATGCTGAGATTCACTGAAATATGAGAGTTGAATAAAAATATTTGCCTCCACCTCCATAATTGTAGTTTAAGTAAAGATATCTTAAAACAGGAAAATAAAAGCTTTTTTTTTTGTAACCTGTATTTATTTTCCACAAAATAACTATAACTTTCTACCTACCTCTGCTAACAATGGATAAGTGTCTTAAAGCCATCACATAAGAACTTCATACTGTGTCAAAGGTTGTCCATTTCATTTTTGATCACATAAATCAGTTATTCCAGGTTCACCGCTTTACTTTTTTGTGGAGCAACAACACACTGTACTCATGTCAACAAAGCCATCACCACAAAAAATACAGTGGATTTCATTTGAAGGAATTCCTTTAGCAGTCAAATTTTTAAATTAAGAGGTATTGCTTAAAATTTACTGCTAACTTTTTATTTCACAAACAATAGTAATATAATATTTTTCCCACAGCAACTACCCACCAACTGAAGTGAAAGAATAGATACTAAAAAAAAAAAAAAAAACATGTTAGAACTTCCAACCTGCAATCTGTTGGTGATTTGTAACATTGGAAGAACTACTTTTCATTCAGCCTCTGTAGATATGCATCATTTTTCCATAATTAGCAGTGGCCTTCACTGATGAGATCTAGATGGTTTCTAAAGGAGTGATTAAACTCATATGAAACCCATTTTGGAATTTGTATCAGTCCATTTGCAAAATGGTAACAGTATTCTAATTGTATGAAATCGTATTGAACATTTTTTTTCCACACACTTAAAAAAAGACTAAAGAGAAAAAAATATATAGTATATTCATCAAGCTTTTTCTTTTCAAGGTAAGCAAAGTTTATACAAAGCAGAAATAAAAGCAATACTGAGCAAAATTAATTACAGGTAAAGGATAAAAGAAAAGGATGTGTGTAACTAAATCTAGTTTAGACCAAGACTACTCAACATTCCTCTCCATACCATTTTTGCTTTGTAAACTACATGCATATATTTTTGTCCTTTAACCTTCTCACATTTTTTTTCTTTCTGAGGATCTCATTGATCCAATCTAACCACAACTTTCTCGCTTTTTCCAACTTTCCCTTCATCTCAGCACTCTCATTCTTTTTTTCTCATACATTTGTTTGAAAATTCAGTTCTCATACACCCTCCCATTCATCTCCACATAAGTCTTTTGTACTAGTCACTTTGTTTTACATTCAATTCACGTTCTTTCATTGCTCAGTCATTCTTGACCCTGTATATCTCTCATTTCCATATAGGAAGCACACAGAAAGAGGCAAGCTCTTATATACACTCATTTTTTTTCTTCTTCTTTCAATACTGTCCATTTCTCCAAACTTTCAAATTATGTGATATGGGGAATGTAGATAATAGTCTCTCATTTTTTAAATGGAGGAATGGCATTATAAGCCTTGGTGGCATAGTGGTGGGATTCAAATAATTTAACAACCGGTTCTTTGCCCTAATGATTTCTTCCAACAACCAGTTCACCAAACTGCTTAGTAAGTTAACAATTGCTTCTCACGAAGTGCTGTGAACTGGCTGAATCCCACTATTGGTTAAAATGCAGTATTGCAGGCTAACTCTTCCCACTGTCTAGAGTTTGATCTTAATGGATTCAAGGTTGAGTCAGTCCTCCATCCTTCCGAGGTCAGTAAAATGAGGATCTAGATTGCTGGGGAAAATATGCTGACATTGTAAACTGCCCAGAGAGTGCTGAAAAGCACTCTGGGGTGATAAGTATAAGTGCTATTGCTATTGCTACTATAACCAATGAGGAGTCCAACTTGTACCTCCTGAAAAATTGGATGAGTTCCCACTGAAATGGATAAATTGAAAGGCATCTAAACAGTGTTTCAAATTTAGCATCCTTAAATAACATAACGCTTTCACTTATATTGCCAAATCCTAGATTTAATGTTTTGTTTTGTTTTAATAGTCATGTATAAATGAAGGAGGAATTATTTGCCATTTCCAAAAGCAAGCATTAGGCAATGAGTCTTTAAAACAAAATCTTGGGACAAATCACCATTTAAAAAGCAGCTATGGCACTCCTACTCGATCAATGATTTGTTTTGTTTCAATCTTGCTGTCGAGAACACAATGAATTTGACTAATCAACAACATGACTTCTCTTAAATGGACTAGATGTCAAAGTAGAAATAGGTGCAGTGATTAGTCTGGTTTGAGGTATTTGTTTATAGGGGAGCGGGTGCCCATAAACCAGAAAGGACCAGAAGCTGCAGTTGCTGCTGTGAGGTTTTCCAGATCTTACTGAAGTTCTGTTCCCAGATGTCACACCCAGCATGTCCAGTGATCTAGCATTGTTGCAGTCCTTGGGCACATCAGTTGCTATGCAACATTCTATATCAATTTCCTAGAAATCATAGAAGGAAAATGCAAAGTTCCATACAGGAGGTTGTACAATCCTTCCAAACACCATCCTTTCACATTTTCTTACTTACCAGTACTGCCTGTAGATATTAACTTGTGATCTTAGTAATGCAGTAAATTAAAAAAGGATGGTTAAAAAAAAACATTTGGGATTAATGCCTTCTTTCAATATTTTATGGATAATCGCTGCCAACAGCTCTAATATATAAATCTGTCACTGCTGAGTCTTCATCTGTTTGTATATTGTTTCTGAAGCATGTTTTCAGCACTTAATTTTACCTAAAGTGATGTCAGGATTTTTTAAAAAAAAAATTAAAAGCAAGCAGGGCTGATAGAGATCCATGTTTCCTTTCCCTACTTCAAATATGACAAATATCCCACTCAACATTTGGGGACAGTTTGGCAACTTAAAAACTCCCAGTAACACTAAGGGTCTGCTATTTTAAGTTTCTTTCTTTACTATCTTTTTTACTTGGGAGATTGTTTTTCCAGGTTTGTGGTTAGAGAAATGGAGATTGAAAAGTCCCTTCTCAATATGATGTAGGTTCACTTTAGAGTGATGCTCTCACACTTGCTTTTAATTGATTTTTTTTTAAAAAAGTTTGGTTAGGCACTCAGCTCTAGGAAATTAGACCCAACTTGTGTTCGATCCAGATAAAATCCCACCAGTAACAGGGCAGTCTGAATACAGAAAATAGAGCACATTTTTTAAATGGACTCTTTTTAATGGTATAGTTCCTTACCCCAGAGATATTTGTTATAAGAATTACATTTAGATCTAAAACAAGCACCAGCCTATCAAAATAGAATAGAGTAGAGTAGAGTAGAGTAGAGTAGAGTAGAGTAGAGTAGAGTAGAGTAGAGTAGAGTAGAGTAGAGTAGAGTAGAACAGAACTGGAAAGTACCATTGCGCCTTATCTGATCTAAGCAGGTCCTAACCATTAATATAGACTATTCCTGTGCATTAACATGAGTAGCAATAAATCAGTTTAACTGGATCTTCCCTTAACTGATCTTGTAACTGATCTTTTGCACCTGACAGGTGGATATAGAATTAATTCCCTTTTCAGAATAACAGAGTTAGAAGGAACCTTGGAGGTCTTCTAGTTCAACCCTAGTTCAAATTAGGTACGCACGACCCTAACTACCTCAATTCCAACTATGACTGGCCTTAAATGCAAGCTACTCAATGCCAGAAGCCTTGTGAATAAAATAGCTGAATTTCTCCTCTTACAAAATATGGCTAAATTCAACATCATATTTTTCTGTGAAACATGGCTCAATGCATCTCTCCCTGACTCCATTATCTCAGTAAGAGACTATCATGTTTACCGATCAGATCGTGAAATCCGTAGAGGAGGTGGTGTTGCTATCTTCTATAAAAAGTCCTTACATTTGACTTCTGGTTTGAACTTCTTCAGCAACAGACCAAAACCTCATCTCTGCGAGGCTTTGATCCATGCTTGCCGCTGGAGCACCCCAAGCTGGTTGGTTTTGGGGCTGAGCCACCCCGTAGAGGTGTTGAAGAGGGGGGAGACTGCCAGCAGGGTTGAGGAGAGCCGCATCTCTCTTCCCCAGCTGGCCATTACTCCCTTCCCCGAAGGCGGTTGCAGCGGTAGTCAGAAATGGCCACCACAAAGAAGAACTCAGCCAGAAAAGAATGTGCAGGAGGAAGATAAGAGAAACTTTTGGTTGACCGGGTCAAACAGCAAAAGCAACAAATAAGTACCCTGGAATTGAAACTGTTAAAAAACAATAACATTGTTCCTTAAGAAGATTTTTAAGTTGCAAAGGAGAGAGAAAAGGGAAAAGATTTGGTTTTCTCCTTTTCCTATACTGACAGCTAAGAGACTTAATCAAGAAATTGGAAAAAAATCCACTTTGACATCAATAGGCATTTAATGCTGAAAATAAAAAGTCAAAGGGATAATAAAGATTTCTGGACAATTAAAAACTTTTGAAAACAGGAAAGGAGACAGGAAGAATAAAAGGGCAGGATCTGGAAGGGAGGAGACTGCCTGGAATTAAAAAAGAACGTACAACAAAATCTCAACAAGACTTCCAAAAGATACATTCTAACTGAAATATCGCAACAAAAACCCCAGGAAGAGAAAGTCGAAAAAGAAATAAGAAGATATAACTCGGGACTATCTGGATTACTTGATTATTTCTGGATTCTTGGTTATTGTTTTGAATGACTAAAATCAATCAGGTGGTTGTTTAAAACTTTTTAAAATGGCTCCACTTTTAGAAGAACTGAAAATGGAACTTAAAATGTACAAAGAAGATGCACAAGAAGGGAGAGGTTCTTTTGGCTTCGTATTTCAGTATTTAGAAATGGAGATTTGGAATTATGAGAAACAACAAGAAATGCCTGCAGAACAAGAAGATTGCGACAAAGAAGAAGCCATCTTTAATGAACAAGTAATCTTAGATGGGGGGGGAAGGAAAGGGGAGAAAGAGAATGGAAAGTTTAAGATTGGGAAAAACAACTCAAAAAAATAGTATAAAATCAGAAAGCAACAGAAGAGGGAAATGCAGAAGAGAGAATTAGAAGTAAAGAGACAAGGGGGTAAAAAGGGGAGGGAGAAGATGAGAGGGAAGAAAGAAAGGAAAAGAAGTTATAAAGGACAGAAGCAAAATATAGAGAAACAGGGTCTATTTAGAGATAATGGGTGAAAACTTAATGGAAAAGGGAATTCTGCAAAGGTACATAAGATAGTATGGTTATATTAGAAGCAGAAATAATTTTAGAAAATATGAAACAATGTATGATTAAAATGTCCGATAAAATAGCTATCGTAATTCAGTGGAATGCTTGTCAATAAATAAATGTAACAAAAGGTATATTTAATGATTTATAAAACATATGTGAAGAGAAATAAGGGAAAAATTAATTATGGAGATTATATGTGTTTTTAAGGAAGTATGATATTTAATTGAAAAGAAGTGTTAAAGGTATTATGGTTTTAATGATTATTAATGATAGAACTGAACTGGAATGGAATGAGGGTTTATAATTACATATATTTACAATCTTTCTTTCTTTTTTAAAGAATATAGTGTGTATTATAAGAATGTGCCAAGCAGAATTTGATTGGAAGTTATGTATTATGTATTATATTGAAGGTCATAACCTTAAAGTATATATTAAAGTTTAAATAAGAGTTGAATGGATATAATTAAAAGATATAAAGGTGTCATACTCCAATTAGTAACTACAGGAGAAAAATTATTTAATGAGAAAAGATAATATGAAATAGAAATAGAACAGACAAAAGTATAAATATAATGATTTGAATTGAGATGAGATACTCAAAATAAAATTGAGAAAATTAAAAGAGGGGAAAAACTATATAGAAAATGTAAACTAGTATAAGATATGGAATAGAATACAAAAAGGAGCATGGAATTGAGTTTTGTGACTTTATAAAAAAGTTCAACCCAGGACCATGCTATTTTCAAAAAAGATGTTTTACTTGTATTTTGTGTGTGAAAACCCAAATAAAACTTTATTTAAAAAAAAAGTCCTTACATCTAAAAAACATCCAAGTTAACCAAGAGCTTGCTCTTCCTGAGACCATCGTCTGTGAACTATTCTTAAATATCACATTTCAATTTTTACTATGTTACAGAGCTCCTGATTATGACATCGAACATGTAAACAGGCTAAATTCACTACTAACATGGCAACATCCTGCCCACACACTTTATTCTTTCTTGGTGATTTCAATCTACCTCACATTAACTGAACCCTAAATGAACGTAAAACTGAACCCATACATGCAACCTTCTACAATGCTGCAACAAACCTGGGACTGGAATAAATAGTAACCAACAATACTAGACTTAACAACTGCCTTGATCTCATCTTCTGCAATAGTTTGAATTCAATTTACAGAATACATATTAAAGAACCCATTTCCAACAGTAACCACAGCATGATTGACTTTTGTCTCAACATACATCCACACAAAAATCAACACAACTTTGTGATCCCCAATTATAACTTCATAAAAGGCAACTATGATCTTATAGACAACAATCTCTCATTCCTTGATTGGCAATTTCTATTCACTGGATGCAATACTATTGAAGACCATTGCATCATATTTTTATTTGAAGTCAAAAGAGTCATCAAACTATATGTACCAATAACAACTCCAAAAACCAGAAAAAACAGATTACCCATATCAATAAGGAAGCTTCAATCCAAAAAGAGATCACATTGTTGGAAAAACAAATCTGGTCACGTTGCCAACTTCAAAAGCCGATACAAAAATTTATGCCACCAGATAAAGACTGAATGCACCAATTATCACATTAAACAACAGGAAAACCTTCTACGCACCAATTCCACTTGCGTTTTCTACAATTTTGTGAACAACAAACTAAAAGACTCAAGGTCCATCCCACCCCTGAAAGGACTTAATGGTAAAGACTGTAATGTCAACACTATTAAAGCCAACCTCTTTAACACATTCTTTGGCTCAGTATTTGTAAACAGCAATGGATCATGCCCAGTATTTCCTTGTCGAACCACAGACAACTACAATGATCTAATATATATCGATTTTACAGAAGACAATGTTGAAAAACCACTATGCAATCTAAAACCATCTCTATCTATTGGACCGGACGGAATATGTGCCTACTTCTTTAAAAAGCTATCCACTGCCATAGCCGAACCTCTAAGCATAATCTTTGAAAAATCTTTCAGGACCAGCTCCTTGCCAAAACTATGGTCACAAACCACAGTCATCCCCATCTTCAAAAAGGGAGAGCCCAGCCTAGTTGAAAATTACAGACCAATCTCTTTATGCTGCGTCACCTATAAAGTCATGGAGTCAATTATTAACCAATCCATTATGCTGCACTTAGAGACAAACAACCTACTCTCTAATAAACAATTTGGTTTCAGAAAAAAAAACTATCCTGCAATTTGTAACTCTTACACTGCAAAAACATATGGACCACACAACTCGATCAGGGCAAAACAATAGACACAATCTACATAGACTTCTGTAAAGCCTTCGATTCAATGGTACATGACAAACTACTCCTAAAATTAAAATCTTATGGTACCTCCGGACACCTGCATAACTGGATAGAAGCATTCCTGTCAAACAGACAACAAATGGTCAAAATTGGGAGCGTCCTATCAAATTATGTACCTGTCAACAGTGGTGTCCCCCAAGGTAGTGTTCTAGGACCAATTCTCTTCATACTCTACATAAATGACCTCTGTGATCATATTAAGAGCAACTGCATTCTCTTCACTGACTATGTAAAGCTATTCAACACCACAGACAATACTGCTACCCTTCAGAAAGACCTCAACTATGTATTAAAATGGTCAAACAAATGGCAACTTCCAATCTCAACAAATAAATGCTCTGTCTTACATATTGGCAAAAAAATCAGAAAATAAAATACAGGCTGAATAGTCAAGACCTTGTTGAGGATCCAAACTCTGACAAGGATCTTGGAGTGTTCATCCCTTATGATTTAACTGCTAGAGCCTTCTGTAACTACATAGCCAAAAAGGCATTAAGAGTTGTTAACCTAATCTTACATAGCTTTTTCTCTGGTAATATCACACTACTAATTAGAGCATAAAAAACATTTGCTAGACCAATACTCGAATACAGCTCATCAGTCTGGAACCCACATTATGTATCTGATATTAACACAGTTGAGAAAGGCCAGAAATATTTCACAAGAAGAGTTCTCCACTCCTCTACTCATTGCAGAATACCTTATGCCACCAGATTTGAAATTCTAGACCTAGAAAACGTAGAATTACGCCGTCTTCAGTCTGATCTAAGTATAGGATATAAAATCATACATTGCAATGTCCTACCTGCCAATGAATACTTCAGCTTCAACCCTAACAATACAAAAGCAAACAATAGATACAAACTCAAGGTTAATCGGACCAAACTTGATTGCAAGAAATACGATTTCAGCAACAGAGTGGTCAATGTCTGGAATACTCTCCCTGACTCTGTGGTTTCTTCCCCAAACCCCAAAAACTTTAACCTTAGACTGTCTACTGTTGACCTCCCCATTTTCCTATGAGATCTGTAGGGGGCGTGCATAAGCGCACCAACGTGCCTACCGTCCCTGTCCTATTGTTTCTTTTATTTTTGTTATGGTGTTTCCATTTATTCACAACTATGTTTTTATTTATACCTATTATCTTGTAAGCAATTGACAAACCAAATAAAATAAAATAATAAAATAAAAAAGCAAGAGACCCGATACCATTTTAGACAAATGGCTGCCCAGTCTCTTCTTAAAAACCTCCAGTGATGAAGCACCCACAACTTCTGAAGACAAACTATTTCACTCCCTATCTCACTGCTAGGGAGTTTCTCCTTCCATTTATTTAGATGTGGCTGACTTTATTAAGGGCAATATTCATCATATTTTATTTAATTCATTTAAATTGAATATTTTTATATCAGGTAATTGGTTTATTATGCCACTGACTACTGAGGCTTTCCATGATTTAGAAGATTTAGTAAATGGAACTGTGTACATTTTTCCATCCTTTTTTTTTAAAGCTGGGCATTGTTCATACATCAGAACAAGATGTTGAACAAAGCAAGGTCATAGCCGCAGGACAGCAAGATTAGATGTACTGTTCTTAGCTGCTTTCCAAAGCAGATCTAAAATCATTCCTGAAAGCTTGTCAGCATATTTAAAGCAGAAGTTTGTGTGTATAACCTTGGTCAGTGGAGTGAACAGCAACAGCATTAGCATTTATGCTTATATATGCCCCATAGCACTTTACTGCACTCTCTTAGTGGTTTACAGTGGAAGTATTATTTGTATATTTCCCTCACCGTTCATGGTCCTTGTTTTATCAACCTCAGAAGGATGGAAGGCTGAGTGAACCTTGAACCCCATTAGGATCGAACTCTGGACTGTGAACAGAGTTTGTGTGCAATACTACTCTTTAAACACTGCACCACCAGGGATCAACAGATTGATCATATGCATGTCTACAGTTTACCCCAGAGTGGTTTAAGTAAGAATTTGGAACATTCCCCTCAAAGGAACTGGAGGGCTCCCACATGCAATAGAAACTGCCAACATATTTTAATGGCAGTGAAACTATATATAGTCATTTAAGGTAAGGTGAAGAATGGTGATTTGGGGCATAGTGTGGAATTACATCAGTGCCAGTGGTGGGATTCAAAAATATTTATTATCTGTGGGCATGGTTTGGTGGGCGTGGTGTGGCTTGGTGGGCATGGCAGGGGAAGGCTACTGTAAAATCCCCATTCTCTCCCCACCCCACTAACCTGCTTTCCAGCTCCGTTCTCCTGTGCAGGACAAGAAAAGAAGACCCAGCTGATCAGCTGGGACTTGGGAGGCAGAGAATAGATGGGGACAGGGCCAGTCAGCGGTGGCATTCTGAACTACTCAAAATTTCCGCTACCGGTTCTCCAGAACTGGTCAAAACCTGCTGAATACCACCTCTGATCAATGCAATATGTGCTACATATGGCATCATTCCACTATTATTCAGGAACATATGTAGCAGCTGGCTTCCATATGGGTATGGTCCAATTATTAGTTTGGATTGCTTTGGAATTTCTGAGTCTCTTTATAAGTGCCTATAAATAGACTTGCCTCACTCTGGAAAGGAAACAGAATATCCTTTCTCTGGGTTATTTATACCATTACCTATTACCACTAATCACTTCAAAACATCTGAGTATCAGAATGTTTTGCATTTGAATTAATGCACCAAAACAGTACCTAATTACAAATATGAAGATGTCAAGACAGTGAGGGATAGATGCACAACTACACCACCTTGGCCAGGGACATCAACATCAGGGGCTACAGAGGGCAAGAATGGGCTTTTGAGCCAGGTGGAATCTGGCCGTCTCTGCTACAGGTACCTGTGCATTTGCAATCTCACGGTCCCCAGCAGTGCATCAAACCTAAAAATAAAAAGACTTATTGTCCACTTCAGCTGAAATTATGGAATAGAAAGGTCTGAAGGGGAAGACAAGGAGCATGAGAAAAGGACAGCTCTGGACAGAACATCAATCAGCAAAGCAGTCTGCCATGAAGGTCCCTGCCTTCTAGGCCAGCTTCAAACAGGAGAACTTGTCTTGACCAGTGTGAGAGCTCTCAGCAGGTCCTTCCTTTTTTCCCCTTTGCACTAGGTGTCTTCTGGGCATATGCAGGAGGAGATCAAAAAGTCAAGATGATGGCCATAACCATAAGATTTAAGTTCCCGCTTTTTTATAACACATTTTCTGCTATCTGAGATTCCTCATTTGAATGGATGGAGCTGGGGGGGAAATAAAATTGTTTTAGAGGAGGGGGGGAAACAAATATTCCCTAAAACAATCTGATTTTTATTTTTCATAATTATAGCCAGTGAAGATGGGGCTTATTCCTGTAACTTAAGTATATTCAGGTATGGTCAAAAAAATAGGGTAGCTGTAACAATGTCCTTGAAGTTCCATGCATTTTATGTGGTATAAAATTTTATATTTTATATGTCCTTGGAAGGTTATTCTATAAATATAAAAGTAGTTGTAAGTATTTGTGAAGGCCATCATAGCTAATGAACAGAATTCTGGGAGTGATATTCTAAAAGTCTAAAAGACACCAGGTAGTTTATTCCTTAGATATACTTTATCTAATACAGCACTTTCTCAGGCTTTAATGACTATTAAAATATACTAGGCAAAGACTCAGCAAAACAGAACAATATGTATGCTGTATAGCCTACTAGATATTACATAGAGCTACTGTTGGTGGCATCTTCCAAACAAGGTTAAGATTTAACCATGGAAATTTCTATGGAATAGACTCACTTCAAAAACAGCAACAAGAAGAAATTTCATTTGCCTTGGTTTTGGTATTGCTATTTTGTGATATATTTGGGGTCAAAATGAAGAACTGTGGCTCATATGCTCCTTAGCAATTCTATCATAAGTTCTTTCTCTCCTCCATCTTTCAACTACACCACACTTAATCTGATGAGATTAAGGTGATCTTCCACTTCCCAGCATTTATTTAAAAAAAAACCAAAAACCTTCTGTATTGTGGTGGAAACAATGTTGGATATGCCCTCAAAATTTCAAACTTAGGAGAGAAACAACCTAGAAAAAAGGAGACATTTCCTGACAGTGAGAACAATTAATCAATGGAACAGCTTGCCTTCAGAAGTTTTGGCTTCATCACTGAAAATTTTAAAGAAGAAACCGGACAGTCACTTGTCTGTAATGCTATAGGCCAGTGGTGGTTTAACCTTTTTGGGCTCCTGTGGCAAAAATTGCGTGCATACTTGCCCACTTGCATGCCAGCACCCAGAAGGCAATGTGCATGCCTCCCCAACACCTCCTGTGCATCTGCACATGATTCCCCCCACCGACCCCTTACCTGCACCGTGCCTCCCAGCTGATTCCCAGCCTGTTTGAGGCCTTTTTCGGCCTGTCAGAGGCTTTGAGGGAAGCCTCTGCATGCTTTGCAAGCCAAAAAATGGGCCTGTTTCATCTCTTCTGGTATTTCCGAAAATACAGGAAGTGATGAAATGGGCCTATTTTTTTGTCCTGCAAAGCCTGCAGAGACTTCCCTCAAGCCTCTGGCAGGCCAAAAAAGGCCCAAAAATAAAGCTGGGAGGTGCGCAGAGTGAGGTAAGTTTGCCTGGGGCTCGTGTGCCCGCACAAATAATTCTGCATGCAACTTCCGGCATGTGTGCCATAGGTTTGCCATCACGGCTATAGGCTCTCCTGCTTGAGGAGGGGACGTTGGACTAGAAGATCTCCAAGGACCCTTCCAACCCTGTTATTCTGTTATTTTCCCATCCCACCACCCTACAGAAAAGTTCAAAATCAAGCTTTGCACAGTTAGAAAAGGGTTGCAGAGTTTTTCCATTTCTTCTGATTACTTTACATCCCTGAGATACACTTACCCAGCATCCTGACTCATTACCCAAAGAAAGGACCAGGCCTTCCACCCTAGGAAGACACATGGAATTGGAGCCATCTGAAATTTGTGCTGCAATTTGGTCAGCATATAAATTTAAATCATCATCCTCCATCATTATTCTTACAATTCATACAATAGTGCAGTTTTTGAGTGACTTTCAAACATGGCTCCATGTAGAGTTAATTGCAATAAATCAGGTAGGACTGATGATTCCCCAAATCTTTGAGCAAGAACTTGGCTTTCTTTCATTTAGCCCAAGAATAGTATAAAAATAGTATATCAATTCTACCAGTGAGGAGAAAATAAAATTTCCTCCTCAGTGTAGCAACATATCCCTCCTTCTGTTTTTCCTGGTCTCTTTTATTTAGAAGGAACCTAAACCTACTTCTTCCCTATTCAAACCAGTCAACCTTAGGGACTTCTTTAAGATTTTCCTACAAATTCACACTGTCCATCCCCACTTTCTCTTTATCTGCTTATCTTCCTATTTTTTCCTAGTCAATCTAGGTGTTAAACTTTGTATTCTGCATGGGTGTTTAGTTACAAGATCAATGTCTTTAATATAGCTGTGTTAACTATTATAAGTGGATCCTGTATTTAATTGCTCTGCATGTGATTAACTCATATATTATTTAATAAATTAAATAATTGGCTATTTAAGAATTATAGTTTCATTGTGTAGCGTTCAAGAAGAACTCTATATATGCATCTGTTTCTCTAAATTGTTCTGACCCAACCTGTTTCCAAGGGAACAAACACAAGACAAAGGCAGCAGCACAGCCTTTTACCATTTCATCTATGAATTCTGTTTCTTCACAGATAAAAGGCAGCTTCCAACTAATTAGCTCCAACAAGAAAGAACCTTGCAAAGTTTTTGCAAGACTGCCAAAAACGAACAGATAAGAAATAGTTTGCAACACAGGAGTCTTCAAATACCAACTGTAATGTCCACAAGGCTGAATTTCAAAACGTCTTTGCCTTCTGCAAAGAAGGTTTTTTTCACAACTGGCTTTTATCTTCTTGAGGGAGGGGCTATTACCTTGCAGCTTTACTCCCGAGTCGCCCTTGCTGCTGCAGCTGTTCTTTTCTACGAGCAGCAGCCCTTGCTGCTGCCAACACCCACAATCTCTGAAGGCAGCAGTATACTCCCTAATGGTCCTGGCCCCTCATCTGAGTCCTCGGTCTCCTCCACCGTCCTCACCTGCTGCTGGTTAACTACAACATATATACAGGTAGTTCTCGACTTATAGCAGTTCATTTAGTGACCATTCCAAATTACAATGGCACTGAAAGAAGTGACTTACGACTGTTTTTCACACTTGATCACGTGATCAAAATTTGGATGCTTAGCAACTGGTTCATATGTATGACCATTGTAGTGTCTGTCCTGGGGTCATCCCCTTTTGTGACCTTCTGCCAAGCAAAGTCAACGGGGAAGCCAGATTCACTTAACAATCAGGTTACTAACTTATTACCTGCAGTGATTCATTCAATAACTGTGGTAGACAAGGGAGTAAAATGGGGCAAACTCACTTAACAAATGTCTCGCTTAACAACAGAAATTTTGGGCTCAATTGTGGTCATAATTCGAGAATTACCTGTATGTTTATGTATATGCACAATTGAGTTAATACTTCTCCTAAGGCTATAGTAGTTTAAAAGCTTAACCCCAACCCCCTATAAGAGGAGATAAATCTGACAGGTCTGCCATGAATTCTGCCATTTATGTAATCTTACATGACCTGGGTCTTCATTGGTGCCTACTTTTTACCAATTATAGTAACTTCCTGCTCTGATTACTTTCCTGCAATATTCCTCCAGGTTTTATAAGGTAATTTAATTATCGTTACCGAGTGACTATGAATGCATATGACCTTTAATGAAATGGTATTGGAAAGATATCTAAGAAAAATCTGTGAAGAAGAAAAGGGGAATAATATTTGGCAGAGAAGTTGTGGAGGCAAGCTGTCCTTGGAATAAGGTCTGTGTAAAATGATCATCTGGGGCAGTGGTGGGATTAAGTATTATTTTTTTTTACCATCGGTACTGTGGGTGTCTCCATTCCCTCTTCACTCCAGGGGAAGGATACTGCAAAATCCCATTCCCTCCCGACCCCACTTAATCTGCTTTCCACCTCCATTCTCTTGTTCAGGGCAACAAAAGAAGACCCAGCCCATCACCTGGGACTCAGGAGGCAGAGAATAGATGGGGGTGGGGCCAGTCAAAGGTGGTATTGGCCAGTTCTTTGAACTACTCAATATTTCCGCTACTGGTTCTGCAGAACTGGTCAGAACCTGCTGAATAACCACCTATGATCTGGGAAGCTAGTTTGGCATCATGGTGAAGGCATCAGGCTTGAAATCTGGAGACTGGGAGTTCTAGTCCTGTCTTGGGCACAAAATCAGCTGGGGAACCTTATGCCAGTCACTCTCTAGGCTTCCCTAGGAAGCAGGCAATGGCAAGCAAATTCCAAAAAAAACCCCATGCCAAAAAACCTGCAGGGACATATCCATGTAGTTGCTAGAAGTCAAAAAGAATTTCTCAAAGATGTGCAGATATACAAACACACACATAATCATCTACAGTCCATTTAAATATCAAGATTTTCGTCAATGGATGTTTGAAATTTTGAAAGTAGTAAGAATTTTGCTATTTGTAGACTCTAAGCATGCACTCCAATCTTGCCAAAGTCTTCTAACCTTATTGAAATCTCATGAGATAAGTTGCTTTTCTAAACATTATCAGAGATGGTTTTGGAATGTTTGCATGTTTTGGCTATATTCCGGAAAGATATATTTTTAATATTGCAACATCTGTATACAGTTCATGGAGTACAAGGGATTAGAACACCTCTTTACTGTCCACAAATCTAATCTCCCCATCCCAAATTTAAATTAATTAATATAAGTTTGCAGAAACTTGGGTAAATCAGTTCCACTCTTCAACAACCCATTGCTCATTTTTCCATACATACATTTGGTTCTTTCTGTTCCATGTTATTGTAGTTTGAACAGATGCATTTATTCAGACTTGTTCACAGGTACATAAAAAAATTCCTTCTAGCATTTACTAAGGAGAAGATTTGTTTTAGTTAAGAAATGTTGGTACAATCATACAAAACTAGACAAGACATTTTTGTTATCCTTCCTCTTTTCAACTGACAGACCAACATTCTCCAACTGACACTCAACTGAAAGCTCCACCATCTATATATGATTATTATTGTCCTTCTTAAATCTCTCCTTTCCTTGCTGACCCACTTTTCTGAGGATGAAGTTGTGTAAAGAGGGAGACATCTGTCACTATACAAGTAATTATGAGCTGGAGTAGACATGGGAACAGGTCAGCCAATGGGGACTGTTTGAATAGACATGGTAACAAGTCAGCCAACGTGGATTGTTTGGAAACTGAAACATAGGTGATATTCAACAAGTTCTGACCAGTTCTGGAGAACCGGTAGTGGAAATTTTCAGTAGTTCTGAGAACCGGAAAAAGTAGACAAGACATTTACTTTTCTAAACATTATCAGAGATGGTTTTGGAATGTTTGCATGTTTTGGCTATATTCCAGAAAAACTGAAATCTGACTGGAGATTTCACAGTATCCTTCCCCTGCCTCGCCCACCAAGCCACGCCCACAGAACTGGTAGTAAAAAATATTGAATCCCACCACTGAAATTGAAACTTTGTATTTGTTTGTATGGAGACGTAAGAGACTGTTTGGAGTCTGGGCATGGCTTAGACTTGCTGAACTGTATATAAGAGTTGGTTTTTCCTTGGATCTTTGCCTCTGTAATGACTTGCTTCTATGGATATTGCTTCTGTATTCCTGATTTTGTATGCTGACTTCTGCTGAATGGTATTGTATATAAAGAAGTTTCTTATGTCGATGAATCGTGCAGAATTATTTACTTGTGTGCTGGCCGGATGTGCTGCAAACTCTGACCACATCATGCAACCACCCAACAAGCCCTACCCCAAAGCCACAAGTTCAATTGCATCAACATTTTTGTAACCTAACACACCTTGAAAAACTTTTCAACCCTGGAGAAGGCGGAGCTTCGTTTCGGCGATACAGCTGCGATCTCGGGGCTCTGAGATCACAGCTGATATTTTCGCCCCTGGTCGGTCCCAACGGGCCTAAACCATCCCGTAGAGACGGTGATCGTGAAGGGTAAGTCCCAGAATCCCAGAGATATCGCAAAATCTCTGGTTTGATCCAGGAGAAGCCCTTTTGCTGGCGGTGCAGAGGCAGCCTCCATAGCTGCTGAAGTCGGGACAGCTCTGGAAAGAAAGTGGCTGGAAAGAAGTGTGACGGTTGGGTGAGAAAAACTCTTTTGTGTTGTAAATTCGCTGAGGTTGGAAAGGGCACCCTGAATACAGAAGAAACCTGTGAGATTTTTTTTTTTGACAAAAACTGTATGAGCGGCGTTTTTTAAAGTGATGTCAAATTGAGGCTTGGATTTTTTTTTTTTTCTTACTTTTTTGGAGGGACTTTAGTGTGACTTTGTAGGTAACCAGATTGAATTTTCTCTTACATATATTTTTATGCTCCTTTTGATTATTTAATTTTCTTTTAGAATAAAGGCTCCCTTTGGCTATTTCTTTTTTCTTTTTGTATAAATTATCCTTTTTTTCTGGCCTGGGGAGGGAAGAGAATGAAGAAACTTTGTAACACTGCCAACTAGAGGCTTGAAAATATTCTATTTCAATTGGAGAGAACTGTAAGAAGACTCCTTCTCAAGGACATTTTAATGTGATAAGATAGAGGGAGAGCATAGCAAAATATTATTACAGGTGTTCTCCTGGACTCATCAATATTTCAACACTTGAGGCTTGGCTTTGAAGCTGGTGGAGAAGAGAGTCATAATAAGAGCCTTGGACAACTAAATAAAGTGCAGTGTGCATATATATATATATATATATATATATATATAACCGGTTATGTGGGTGTGGCTTGGTGGTCATATGACTGGCTGGGCATGTCTTGTATGTAAATATTGTAAATATTTATATAAATATTGAATTTTTTTTTTATTAAAAAAGAGTAACTTTTACCCAAAATCAGGCAAAGCAGGCAGGCAGATTGAATTGCTCACAGAATCATTCAGAAATCTATCTATGTGCCATCGGCTAGCTCAGTCTGTCACATAAAATTTGCTTACAATAAAACTCATAAAATTTGCTAGCAAGAAAACTCACAACACACCATGTATGTAAATATTGAATCTTTTATGAAAAAAAAAAAAAGAGCAATTTTTACTCAAAATCAAGCAAAGCAGGCAGGCAGATTGAGTTCTCACAGAATCATTCAGAAATCTATCTATCTGTCATCAGCCAGTTCAGCCTCTCAAATTTGCTTGCTGTGAGTCTGCACTGAATAATAGAACCTTCAGTGCTAAGGGAGGTTTGGCTGTGCTTAAAAGCAGAGACGAAGATTTAAAGACTAGCTAGAAAGCAAGAAATCCAACCATTTCCTTTTTCCTAGCTAATCTAAATCTCCTGGCATAGCAGAAAAAGGAAAAATAGCAATTTTAGCAAGCAAGTTTGCCGGGTAAGGAGTGAGTGGGCAGGGATGATTCCCGTGGGCCGTGTGGGTGGCACAGCCTTGTGTTTAATTAATTAATTAATTAATTAGATTGGATTAATTGCCTTGAGGAGTGCTCTGGAGATGAGATTTCTTTGCGGCCCACCAAAATTTTCTCACGGCCCACTAATGGGCCGTGGTCCACTAGTTGATAACTTCAAGGTCTCTTCCAACTCTGTTAATCTGGATCTATAACTATAAGCAATGTTCCCCTGTTGCTTACGTAGGCCAAGTAAGTCAAGCTCAAACCAACAAATTGATATTCACCAGCATTAACACAGTTACATTTGAATATAATAACATTTTCAGGCTCTTGTAAGAGAGATTCCTTCATTTTGCTGGGTGAAGCTCGTTAACAAATTTGGGATTATGGAATTTAGAAGCACATAATATTGGGATGCTTGTTCCATACCACCACAAACTCAAAATGCTTTTTGCTGGTTTTGCTTTATGCTACATTTCTATGGTAGTGATTGGCTGAGATGTTTTCACAGTTAGCTCTCAGCCCCAAAGGCCAAACAACATGTTCAACTGTTTGAATCAACACCTTCAAGAAAGACAGATGCCAGAGAGAAGGCGGAGCTTCGTTTCGGCGATACAGCTGCGATCTTGGGGATCTGAGATCGCAGCCGATATTTTCGCCCCTGGTCGGTCCCAATGGGCCTAAACCATCCCGTAGAGATGGTGATCGTGAAGGGCAAGTCCCAGGATCCCAGAGATATCGCAAAATCTCTGGTTTGATCTGGGAGAAGCCCTTTTGCTGGCAGCGGAGAGGGCCTCCATAGCTGTTGAAGTCGGGACAGCTCCGGAAAGAAAGTGGCTGGAAGTGAGAGTGTGTCGGCTGGGTGAGAAACTTCTTTTTTGTTGTAAATTCGCTGAGATTTGAAAGGGCACCCTGAATACAGAAGAAACCTGTGAGATTTTTTTTTTTTTGACAAAAACTGTATGAGCGGCATTTTTTAAAGTGATGTCAAATTGAGGCTTGGATTTTTTTTCTTTTTCTTACTTTTTTGGGGGGACTTTAGTGTGACTTTGTAGGTAACCGGATTGAATTTTCTCTTACATATATTTTTATGCTCCTTTTGATTATTTAATTTTCTTTTAGAATAGAGGCTCCCTTTGGCTATTTCTTTTTTCTTTTTGTATAAATTATCCTTTTTTTCTGGCTGGGGGGGGGAAGAGTATTAAGAAACTTTGTAACACTGCCAACTAGAGGCTTGAAAATATTATATTTCAATTGGAGAGAACTGTAAGAAGACTCCTTCTCAAGGACATTTTAATGTGATAAGATAGAGGGAGAGCATAGCAAAATATTATTACAGGTGTTCTCCTGGACTCTTATCAATATTTCAACACTTGAGGCTGGGCTTTGAAGCTGGTGGAGAAGAGAGTCATAATAAGAGCCTTGGACAACTAAATAAAGTGCAGTGTGCTTTCTTATATATATATATATATTTTACTTGTGATACCCCTACTCACCAGCCACTTTGTAAATTCCAATTCTAGTAATATTTTTATTTTTGCTTTTTATTTCAAAAGGAAAGCCTCAGAGCTTGTTCTTTATTTTTCTTTTTTTTCCTCCTTATTTTTACTGGGAACATTTTGCTTTTTCTATTCATGTTTTTGGACCACTCTGTTTTTTCTTTTTGATTATTGAGACTTCTCAATATTTTTGTTCTTTTTTTTCTTTATCAATATTATTATTTTTTGGGGGGGGTTTTCTTTCTATTTTTCATTTTTTATGGTGGACTACTTTGTAATTGGATTAGGGTCTAGAAGAACCTGAAGATTTTTCTTCTTCTTTTTCTCTTTTTTCTTCTTTGGTTTTGGGCCTTTTACTATTGGATTCTTCCATTTTGGATTATAATTGGCTACTCTACCAGTTGGATTAAAAGTAAAAAAGAATTTGAAGCTTTGGAAGCATTAAAATGAGAAGGGAACCAATATCAGCTGGCGTTTCTACCTCTACCTCTGCCTCCCCACCAGCTGGAAGACAACGTTTAATTCAGACAATGTTGAAGCAAGTTAAAGAACAAGAAAAAGTAACTTTACAGATGATTATGCAAGGAATCCAAGATCTCAAGACAAAATCAGACACCATTGAACAAAGAATAGAAAACATTGAACAAAGAACAGAGAAGATTGATGAAAAAGTGGAAAATATTAAACAAATGATGGGGAAGTATGAGGAGAGATTCCAAAAAATTGAGGAAGAAGGTAAACAAAGAGAGGAGAAGATTGGAAATATTGACAGTAGATTAACAGTGGTTGAACAAGATAAAAGTGGGATGTTGAGGTGGGAGTTGGAAAGGGCAGAATTTTATCTCAGATTTCAAAATATAGAAGAAAAAGGACAAAACTTGGCTGTGATAATGATAGAAATTTTGGCGGATGCTTTGGAAATTACAGAGGAAAAGATGATGGATGGAGTAGATGAGGTATATCGAGTTTATACAAGATATGCGATGAGAAATAAATTACCAAAGGAAGTCCATATTAGATTTACAAAAAAATCCATTAAAACACAAATACTACAAGTGGTAAGAGAGAAGACATTGAAATACAAAGGCAAAGAGATTGTGGTTTTAAAACAAATACCCAGAAGACTGAGAGAGATGAGAAGAGAATATCGATTTCTGAACAAAATGCTACTGGAAAACGAAGTGAATTATAGATGGCTGATTCCAGAAGGATTAATGTTTATGTGGCAAGAGCAGAGACATAGAATTGATTCAGTTGAGAAAGCAGAACTTTTCCATGCAGAATTTTTTGGAAGAAGAGAAGAGGAGGCAGAGAAAGAGGTCTCATTAATTGAGTTTCAAGAGGAACAACTGGAGACTGAAAAAGAGAAAGGTGCAGTAGGTGGACAGGTGGATAGTAAGGAACAGCGTGAAGTGAGATCCACGAGAGCTGTTAGACCTAAATATAAAGCATAATCATGGAAGAAAAAAAAACTGATTACCATGAATATAAATGGACTCAATTCAGCTGTTAAAAGAAGGAAAACCTTTCATAAATTAGAGAAATTAAAATTTGATATAATTTGTCTACAAGAAGTTCATATTAAAAAACAACATGAACAATTGTTAGTAGGGCCAAAACTAGGGAAAATATTTACTTCTTTGACTCAATGTAAGAAAAGAGGAGTGGTTCTATACATTAAAGAGGCTATCGCAGCAAAACTGATATACACGGATGAAGACGGAAGAGTTCTAATGGTGGAAATAATGGACAATAATATAAAAATACTCTTGATTGCAATTTATGCACCGAATGATAAACAAGAAGAGTTCTATAAAAAACTACACATGAAAATAATTGGACTGGACTATGTTAACATAATTATGATGGGAGACTTTAATGGAATTGTGGACAATAAGCTGGACTATATAGCAACAACACAAAAGCAAAATAGAAAGACTCTCCCTAAATCCTTTTTTAAAATGACAGACGAATTAACTTTAAAAGATATTTGGAGAGAAAGAAATGTTAAAGCTAAACAATATACTTTTTATTCAAATAGACATTTATCATGGTCCAGATTAGATATGATCTGGATCTCAACAGAATTAATATCTAATATTCAAGAAGCAAATATTGAAACAAGTACTTGGGCAGATCATGGCCCAATGACAATTAAATGGAAGGGACAAAAAAAAAAAGATCGAGATGGACATTAAATAATACTATCTTAAAGGAAAAAGATTTTATACAATGGATGGAGAAGGAACTGGCTTTTTTCTTTAGAGAAAATAAAAAAGAAGATACTTCAATGCAGAATGTTTGGGATACAATGAAGGCATATGCTAGAGGTTTGATAATAGATTATACAAGAAAAAAGAATATTAAGAAAAGGCAAGCTTCTAAGGCCTGGGAAGATGAGTATAAAAGACTTGAAAAAGAATTACAGAAAATGCCACAGAAAAAAGATATTAAATTGAAGATGGATGTAATTAAACATAAAATGGAATTAATAGAGAAAGAAGAACTGGCACAGAAAATTAGAAATTCTAAACAGAATTACTTTGAAGATGCAAATAAACCAGGCAGATGGCTAGCATATAAATTGAGAAAGGAGAAGGAATCAAGAAAAATATTGAAGCTAATAGATGATCAAGGCCAAGTTTGTTATAGTAATCAGGAGAAAAAGGAAATTATTCGAGATTTTTATGGGCAACTATATAAACAAGAGAATATTGATGAGGAAAAAGTCAAATAGTATCAACAGAATGCTAACTTACTGAAGATACCTAAAGAGACTGAAGAAATGCTAGAAAGCAATATAACAATGATGGAATTAAATGAAGCACTTAAGAAACAAAATAATGGGAAAGCACCAGGTCCAGATGGGCTTCCGGCAGAATTTTATAAAACATTTCAAGAATTATTGAGCATCCCATTGTTAGAAGTTATGAATGAAGTTATGTCAAAGAAGATGATACCCAAAACATGGTCAGAGGCTTATATTACACTTATTCCAAAAGAAGAGGCTGACCCATTGCAAATTAAGAACTATAGACCTATTTCATTATTGAATGCAGACTATAAAATTTTTGCTTCAATTTTAGCAGAAAGACTTAACAAATATTTAAATAATTTTATCCATCCAGATCAAAATGGATTTCTGCCAAAGAGACAAATCAGAGACAATATGAGAGTAATCTTGGATACTTTGGAATACTAGGAGGCTCATCCTGAAAAGCAAATGGCTTTGATATTCCTAGATGCTCAAAAGGCATTTGATAACATGAACTGGAGATTTATGTTATTACTATTGGAACAGATGGGTTTTGCCAGAAAATTTATTCAAGCAATAGAAGCCATATACAATAAACAGACAGCAAAGGTAATGATGGAGGGAGAATTCACAGACTTTATTAATATAAGAAAAGGCACAAGACAAGGATGTCCCCTATCTCCTTTGCTATTTGTGTTGACTTTGGAAGTGTTGAATAGAAATATTAGGGATGATAAAGGCATAAAAGGAATGAAAATTAAAAAGGAAAAATTCAAACTACAAGCTTTTGCTGATGATTTAGCTTTTATTCTGGAAGATCCGCTAGAAACAGCTCCAAAGTTATTGGAAAAGATAGAGACATATGGTGAGATGGCTGGTTTGAAAATAAATAAAGATAAAACAAAGATTTTGACAAAGAACATGCTACTGAGACAAAGAGAAGAACTGGCAGACCTCTTGAAAATCCAAGTTACGAATAAGGTTAAATATCTGGGGATATATTTGACAGCAAGATGTAGTACATTAAAAGAGAATAATTATATTAAACTTAAACAACAGATAGCTACAGACTTGAAGAAATGGGAAAACTTGCAATTGTCATTAATAGGGAGAATTTCAACAATTAAGATGAATATTTTGCCCAGAATTCTATTTCTGTTTCAGACAATACCTATTAGGCTTGGAAAAGACTATTTTGAAGATTTAAATAAAATCATGTTGAAGTTTATATGGCAAGGTAAAAAAGCGAGAATAAAGCTAAAGCTTTTGCAAGACGCTAGAATTAGAAGAGGTTTTGGCCTGCCTAAATGGGAATTGTATTATCAAGCTGCAAGTTTGATGTGGGTCAAAGAATGGATAACATTAAGAAAGCATAGATTGTTGACACTAGAAGGGCATGATTTGCTGTTGGGCTGGCATGCTTTTTTATGGTATAAGGGAACTAAAACACAGGGTTATTTTAGAAGGCATTATATATGGGAGTCTTTGTGGTTAAACTGGGAGAAGATAAAAAGACAATGTTATTTGAAAATTCCAGTTTGGTTATCGACTATTGAAGCATTTTTCTATCCTATAATTTATAAGAAGGAACAAACAGTTAGATATGGGGAACTATTGGATGAAAAGGGTGAACTTAAATCAATCCAAAACTTAGAGAAACAAGGTATAAGGATGAATTGGTTTTCATATGCGCAAATACATTCAAGGTATGATGAAGATTCTAAAACGGAGGGATTCTATGATAATCAGATTGATCTAAATAAGATCTTGATGGGTACTGATGAGAAAGTGATTAAAAAATTATATGGTTATTTACTGGGAATTAAATTAGAGGAAGAACAAGTTAAAGAAACTATGATTGTTTGGGGGAAGAATTTTGGATATGGGATTGATTTAGAGAAATGGCAAAAATTGTGGTCTCAAAATTATAAAATGACAATGTCAACAGCATATAAAGAAAACTTGTATAAGATGTTTTACAGGTGGCACTTTCCCCCGACAAGAATAGCAAGAATGTTTAAGAACAAATCTGAAAAATGCTGGAAATGTCATCAGATACCTGGCTCATATTGCCATATGTGGTGGACTTGTGAGGACGCTAGAAAATATTGGACTAAAATTTGCATGTGGTTGGAAAAAATGACAAAGAAACACATAGACTTGAAACCAGAGATCTTTTTATTGAGAATCTTACCTGAAACATAAAGATTTGAAATACCTGATTGTAAATGTATTAACAGTGGCTAGGATTGTATTTGATAAAAACTGGAAGAATGAGAAAATATCATTACAGGAAGAAATTATTAAGAAAATATTGGAATGTGCTGAGATGAGTAGATTGACATTTGAAATTAGAGAGCAAGAGGATAAACAATTTTATGAAATTTGGGATCTTTTTTATCAATGGCTACATGATGTAATACGATGATAGAATATTTAGAATGTTAGCCAGTATACTATATTTATAAAGTGTTTTTAGGATTGATTTGGTATGATTATATGATTATTTATTATTATATATTAATTATTTAAAGTACTGTTATCTCATAAAGCATGAATGATTAAAAGTATTGTCAAAAGTTTTTCTTTTAATAGCGATATTAGGATATATAAGTTTGGATTGACAATATGAGTTGTTATGTAACATAATTGTAATTGAGACTACAAAATGAATGCACAAAACTGATGAACCAACCGACACGCTGGATGTACATATGAGAGTTGATGTTTTAATGTTTGGTTTGTCTTGTTTGTCTGTAGAAAATCAATAAATTTTTTAAAAAAAAAAAAACATTTCAACCCTATGAAGTTCCGTATTTTTCCATATCCAAGGAAATATACCGAGACATGTAAAAACCTTTACCATGTTCTTACCCAAAACACCTATGGAATGCACTGTTAGAATGGCTGATGTAACACATTTGTCCTGTTTTCCTTTGAAAGGAACTGATTTGAGAGAAGACGCCAAAGGGTCAATGTTAATGTTATGGATCAGCAACCCATTTGCAAATGTGAAAACATCAGGGGTGGGATTCAAATTTTTTAACAACTGGTTCTGTGGGCATGGCTAGGTGGGTGTAGCCATGTGGCTAGGTGGGCATGGCTTCTTCTTCGTCTTCTTCTTTTTTTGCAGCACATCCCTCCATTTTTTTGCCTTCTGGGCTTCAGAGAAGCCTTCTAGGGCATGTTTTTGCTCCCAGAAGGCTTCCCTGGGGTCCAGGA
Organism: Hydrophis major; assembly: GCA_033807585.1. NCBI lineage: Eukaryota > Metazoa > Chordata > Lepidosauria > Squamata > Elapidae > Hydrophis > Hydrophis major. The sequence goes on from CM066331.1 coordinate 95,576,873, forward strand.
AGGCAAAAAATGGAGTGGGGGGGGGGGAAAAACACATCCCCCTGCAAACACACACACACCCACACACATCCTGCATGCCCCTCTTTGTCTCCTGGGCCTCAGAGAACCCTACTGGGCAAAGCAGTAAGACAGCAAGGGGTATCGCAGCACAACTGATCACCAGAACAGCTGATCATTGGGAGGGGAAAAAAACCCTTAAGGAGTGACTGGGTGGTCGAAAATACAGTCAGCAATGTCGGGCATGTATGTGGTGTTCTGCATGCATGATAAGGACTGACTGGGTGGGGAGGGACCAGCCAGGGGCACAATTTGCTGGTTCTGTGAACTGCACAGAATCATAACAACTGGTTCTATAAAACCTGTCCAAACCGGTAGAATCCCACCCCTGGAAAACATATTGTGGAGCCTCATACAAAAAAGACCATCCTGAAAGAAGTTTAGCCTGTTCCCAAAATGGCTGCTACAAAGGACATGGCCAGTTATGAAACATCTCTTCAGCAGAAGCAAACTGGGGAAGTAACTCCTTGTCACTTGCTTTTACTTCCATGTGTGAGGTATTTTAAGCCACCTTATCTGTCTTCTTTCAAGCTAAAACATTGGACTGTTTAACACCTACTACAGTGCTGGAGATAGGCATTATGTGCCATGTTAATGCCTCATTTTATTTTATATTTTTTAGGGATTTTTTTAAAAAATAAAGTCAAATCAAATTCTTTTTTCCCCCCACAGGTCAGGAACTCCAAATAAGGTAGGACAAACTACAGAATGCACCCCACAAAATAAAATGGACCATCATACAAAGTAAAAATAATATACAATTATGCTTGCACTATTTTGCTACCAACAAGGTGGGAGTTTTACAAGTTGCAAAAACAAACTGCAATGGCGAGAATTACCTTGAGGTGCTTATCTGTCAGTAAACATAATATTCTTCAGTGCATCCAATAAAAGAGGTTGGAAAATGCACCTAGTTTTATGCTAAGCTTTTCCAATATGGAAATAATATGTTTTGTGTCACATGTACTCAAAACTGTATCGGAATAATAATTGTAATTAAAAAAAAGAACTTAGAGGACCATTGGACTGAATTACTAAGGAAAACTCAAGAGCTCTACAGGTTGAAGTATGTCTGTGCCAATGCAGCCAAACAAATAAACAAACATACAATACTACCATAAATATTCAGTCATAACTGCAGTATTCACATCACTTTTATTTTATTTTTTTGCCCTGAAATTTTCCCACCAATTGTACAATTTTCCTACCAATTGTACAATTTTCCTTTTCACTAAGGACTATTCATGAAGCTGCAAAATTCCTGTGATGTCAGCTGGATTCCTATGATACTAAGTAATGTCCCTTTTTTCGCTTTCCTTCCCTTCCCTTCTCTTCCCTCTCCTCTCCTCTCCTCTCCTTTCCTGTCCTCCCCTTCCTTAGAGTGCAGTACTTCAGGCTACTTCTTCTGATTGCCGGCTGACTGCAATTTGGCAGTTCGAATCTCACCAGGCTCAAGATTGACTCAGCCTTCCCTCCTTCCGAGGTGGGTAAAATGAGGACCAAATTGTTGGGGGCAATAGGCTGACTGTGTAAACTGCTTAGAGAGGGCTGTAAAGCACTGTAAAGCAGAATATAAGTCTAAGTGCTATTGCTATTGCATTTTGCTAGATGTTGCATTGATCTCTTTTTGCTTTGTATTTTCGATTTTCATGAGGATCAAACATCACACATAAAAACATTTTTTTAAAAAAAGAAAGGCCCGGATTCAGGGATTCTCATAGCTACAGTGGCTTTCATCAAAATGACCAGTGTCCACAAGCTCCCCATTTTTGGGACATGTAGGTTATGTCATGGCACACATACAAAAGAGACAGGACCTACATTGCAGTGGTGCAGTTTTGTTGTTCTCACACTGATTCATTTTGTCCCTCTTTGCAAATTTCATTGCCTTAAAAAAAATAGGTTAATCTTAGGCACTATTAAGCATGCAAAGATAACAATGCATCCTAAAACTGAAACTCTTCATAGAAAGATCAATATTTGATAAAACCCTTTGCTACCTTCTCCACTTCGTCTGGAGTCATTTCCAATAATTATAAATATACTGTATAAAGTTTTCTTTGCTTTCATTTTGGTCCTAAGTAACATATTACTTCAGGCAAGATGAAAAGCAGGAGAGGAAAAATCCCTGAAGTCTTTGTTTTCACCTTCTCTCATAGGATCTTTTGATTCAATTATAGATGTAAGGACTTGTACTTCCTGTCTCACTTCTGTTTCCACTCACAGCACCCACTCTGATAGCAACAGCAATAGCACTTAGTGTTGTGAATCAATAAATACTTAATAAAGATCATTAAGAGCTTGAAGCAAAGTGCAGGGTTCTGGCCCTGCACTTCTGATTGGCTGATAATAGCGACATCGGATTGGTCCGTTCAGGAGAATCTGATTGGCTATTGACGAGCCTCTCCCATTGGTTAATGGAGCTAGCGCTCCCTGTGTTTTCATTGGTTAAATACTCAAGAGCTTGCCTATATAAAGGGGGCCATCATGGCCATTGAGCTGAGCTGTTTTCACATGTAAATAAAGAGTTGAAGTTCACTGTTTTACTGGCTCGTCTCCATCCTTGCACCCATGCACAGAACATAACACTTAGACTTATATACTACTTCACAGTGCTTTATAACTCCCTCTAAGTGGCTCAGCATATTGCCTCCAACAATCTGGGTCCTCATTTTACCGACCTCAGAAGGATGCAAGGCTGAGTCAACCTTGAATGAGTCAGGATCGAACTGCTGACTGTGGGCAGAGTTAGCTTGTGATACTGCATACTAACCAGAGGTGATATTCAGCAGGTTCTGACCAGTTCTGGAGAACCGGTAGCAGAAATTTTGAGTAGTTCAGAGAATCGGCAAATACCACTTCTGACTGGTCCTGCCCCCATCTATTCTCTGCCTTCCGAGTCCCAGCTGATTGGCTGGGTCTTCTTTTGTTGTCCTGCACAGGAGAACGGAGCTGGAAAGCAGGTTAGTGGGGTGGGGAGAGATTGGGGATTTTGCAGTATCCTTTCCCTGCCATACCCACCAAGCCACGCCCACAGAAATGGTAGTAAAAACATTTGAATCCCACCACTGCACTGCACCACTATGGCTCCTAGTTCCAAGTTAATGTGAAGGATACCAAGGACGGGCTTAAGTCCAAGTGTAGAAAGAAAGATACATGGAAAGATCTTAGCCTTGATTACAAATGTGCATGAGTTGGTTCCAAATCTACCAGTTTCTTCAGAAGCTGTTAGAAAGAAAATTAATAAATTTCCACCCCTTATGAGGTTATATTGGTTTTAAAACAAAAACAGCCAATAAAATTCTTATAATCCCATCCCATTCATCTCACTAGGTGTTGCTAAAGAGGACTGATCTGGGCTCTTTTTTTTTTTTCCTGTTGCTGTATTTATTCGAAACCAGAGCACCGCTAGTGGTTTTTTTTTTTTTTTAACTTCCTTTTTTTCGCTGCACCATTCCAACTTTGCATAGCAGATGGGGAGTCTGCCTTCTCATTGCCTTCTCCCAGCTATTGAGCTCTCCCCCAGTTAATAAGCTCCCGTTCCATTTTTGATAAACACAGCAGAGATTTGGCATCAAAGCCACTGGGTTGGCTTCAAATCACCTTGTCATCCAGCAAGGTCAACGGACCCTGGAGTGGGCAGGCAAAGCAAGCAAACAGATTTTTTTTAATTATTTCTTTTCCTTCCCCCTGGAACAGAGGGAAGAGGACCGAGCCTAGATGACCTCAGCATCATTTGACAGAAGTCGAGATGACTGCGAGTGGGCTTCCAATTGTGTTAGAAGGATTTGGGCATGGAAACTGTGTGAGGTGGAACTGTGGGACTGCAGTAATAGATACGCAGAAGGATTTGGGCACAGTCCTATTGTTCTGGTTGGCAAGAACAGAAGGTTGAGATATCCACAGAAGTTGTTACATTAAAATTGCTGGAGTGAAACTGTTTTATTGAGTTCTAGTACGGTGATTACAATTATGTGTGTTGTGATTTTGAAAGGCAGGCATTAAGTGTTTTCCTTATCTGAAATATCTAATCTTTCATTTGACTCCCTTACAACCACTAGCTAGGTTGGCTGGGGCTGAGTGCAGATGGAAACCAATATTTGGATATTCTTAGCCCTCACCCCATTTCTCTCCCTCCTCTCTCCCTCTCTGTCAATAATCCACCCAAAAACCTAGCAACACAGATTTCTCCAAATGCACTATGACTGCAGCTACCAAAATCCCCAACTGGCATTGTCAAATGTGCACCAGAAGAATGGTTTATATATATATACTAATATCTGAATAATTCCTGGTAATAAGCGAAAGCTTGCAACTGGCAGCACAGCTTTGAGTTGGGCTTCAAAGCTAAGAAGTGTTGGGCTTTATTAGTATTTGGATAGAAGACCACCAGAAATATCAAGAGCTACAGCTTAGTATGGGAGCCAGAGAAACACCAGATCATCAAAAAAAAACCTTACATGGAGGTATACATGTTGTGACAAGAAGCTAAGGAAGCGTTTAACCTTCTTTCAGAGGCATCCACATGATGTGTGTGGATCAAAACTATCAAGATGGAAACCACAGTCCCATGACTGAACCCACTCCCCTTATTTTTACATGTAACCTTTCGACATGGATTAGCTCCTTGCATGGAGAGAAGAGTTCAAGTAACCATGCATCCATTTGCTCTGTTTCCTCTTTCCAAAATACCAGACATTATTGATTGGTTGTGAGACCACTCATATTCTTGAATGTGCAAACTCCTGGACTTCAAAGGGAGGAGAAAAAAACATGTATTGTAAGAATGCACTAACAAAAATGAAATGACGGGAAAATGGGTCTCACACCAGTGGTGGGATTCAAATTTTGTTACTTTCATTTCTGTGGGCATGGCTTGGTGGGCGCGGCTTGGTGGGCGTGGCAGGGGAAGGATACTGTGAAATCTCCATTTCCACCACACTCTTGGAGGAAGGATACTGCAGAATCCCCATTCCCTCCCCACCCCACTAACCTGCTTTCCAGCTCCGTTCTCCTGTGCAGGGCAACAAAAGAAGACCCAGCCAATCAGCTGGGACTCAGGAGGCAGAGAATAGATGGGGGCAGGGCCAGTCAGAGATGGGAGTTGCTGGTTCTCCAAATTACTCAAAATGTCCACTACTGGTTCTCCAGAACTGGTCAGAACCTGCTGAATATCACCTCTGTCTCACACTAATACTGCTGGGTGATAGAATAGAATAGAATAGAATAGAATAGAATAGAATAGAATAGAATAGAATAGAATAGAATAGAATAGAATAGAAAATTTTTATTGGCCAAGTGTGATTGGACACACAAGGAATTTGTCTTGGTACAAATACTCTCAGTATACATAAAAGAAAAGATATTTGTCGAGCGTCAAGAATCATGGTAATATGCAAAGAAACAAATAGGAAGAGACAAAGTCCCTCCCTCTTTTCCACACAACTGACAATGGATCGCAATGATGCAGCAAAGATCTAGCTTTCTTTTTTTAAAAAAAATCCTTCAACTTGATCCTCTTCTCAAACACTTTAATATTGATCCCAGTAGATCTACTTGTGTTTATTCACATAAGAACACACTGTCCCTGGAAGATCTTGCTCTATCATTTTATAATCTGCCCTTTATTGGAAAGGACATCCAGGGAATGTCCTTTCCTTCTCTCACAGGGCTATTTGCCAGCTGTCTGCTTTTCAGATGAGGGGCTCCTCAAACATCTGTTCCAAGTCATTACATTACTGACCTATGATAACCTACCTATCCCAGGTTTAGATAAGGAGAGTATAAAAAGAGATTCATAGTTATGATGGACCTTTCTTAGACCAATGCAGAAGCCACTTTGGAAATCCAAGAATAATTTAAGCTAATCTAATTTTACATGAATAATAATGACATTAGCAATAATGATCCTTCATTATTTTAAAGAATATCAGAAGGGTTCACGTTCAGAATTTTCCATTCCCTCCTAATTTGCTTTGGTGCATCCCCTAAAATTAAGCTGCACATACTCCACCATAAAGATTATCACATTGCTTTTTATTTCTAGGGTGTGTTTTTTTTGGGGTGGTGGTGGTAAGGAGAAGGATTATTTCATACAAGGCAGAAGTCAGATGTGAGATATACTAGAGCTGGCTGTCTGTATTTTAAGAACTAAGGAGTAAACTATTGTTTCTTTTCCTGATGCAGATTTAATCCTTGAGTTCCTGATACATTTTATGGCAATATACCTCAGACAAAAGGTATTCCCACTTATTTTCTATTTTTTTAATACTTCAAAAGCAATTTGAGTTCCTCTTCTTAAAATAAAAACAATTGTCTTCACTTCCACCAAACTCAAAATGCTGGGAAAGAATGCAAGAGAGCCTCATTCAGCCAGGCTTGGCTGAATAAGCAAGATAGTCTCTTTATTTCCAGCCCAAAGGAGGAGGAGGATGTTAAGTGTGGAGTATGGGTGCGAACAACGGAGACGAGCTGGTGGAAACAGTGAACTTCAACTCTTTATTTACATGGTGTGACAGCTCAAACTGGACGGCTGCTATAGCCTTCCTTATATAGGCAACTAATTAACTATTCAACCAATAGCAACCTGGGAGTGCTAGCTCCGTTAACCAATGATAACGGCTTGCTAATGGCCAATCAGACTCTCCTTGCTTTTTTATCTAATAGACGATGTAAAGGTTCAGCAACAGTCGCCTTGTGCGGCAAGAATACATTATAAAAATTGATGAGGCCTAGAAACGCCTGAAGGTCGGCCTTATTCCGGGGTCTGGGAGCATTTTTTATTGCTCTCAATTTGCTATCTGTAGGGTGAATACCCTGACTGTCAATTAAGTACCCTAAAAATTCAACACAATCTGTACACAGCTTACACTTATTTTTCTTCACCTTAAGGCCTGCGTCCTTACGATCCCGTAAAATTTTTGAAGTAGGGGCAGCAATTAACGCATCGTCAAAGTAAGGGACAACGCCTTTAATCCCTTGTAAAAGTCTTTCCATTAGGCTCTGAAAGATCCCCGAGGCTACACTCACTCCGAATTGGAGCCGCGTACATTTAAAGGCACCTCGGTGCGTTATGATTGTCTGTGCCTGTGCTGTTTTTTCATCAGCCAGCAGTTGCTGATAAGCCTGAGCTAAGTCTAGTTTAGCGAAGACTTTTCCGCCCCCCAGGGAATGGAGGAGGTGTTGCACCACCGGCACCGGATATGGGTTTTGCTGCAGGGCGTGGTTCAGGGTGGCTCGGTAGTCCCCACAAATTCTAATTGAACCATCCGGCTTAATCGGTGTCACGATTGGGGTCTCCCAGGGAGAGTGATCGGTTGGCTTTAACACTCCCTGGGCTATTAACTTATCAAGCTGTTCGTCGATTTTCGGCTTTAGTGCGAACGGAACTCGGTGAGGCTTAAGGCGGATGGGAGCTATTTTTGGATTAAGGCTAAAGAATATCGGGGTCCCCTTGTACTCATCTAGCTTTTCCGCAAAGATGTCCTTGAATTCATGGATGAGGTCCTCCTCCCAGTCACTGTCACCGATTCGGTTAATGCCTGCCACTTCAATGCCGAGTGGTGCGAACCATTGGAGGCCTAACAGGCTAGGCTGGTCCTTGTCGATCACCGTCAGGGGTAAGTACGCTGTGCGGTTTTTGAACGAAACCTGGACTCGACTGGATATCATGACTGGAATCCAGTTCCCCTGATAGTCTTTAAGTATGAGTCTTTGGGAATGAAGGTCTTGGCACTGGATAGTAGGGATGAGTTGCTTGAGGGTCTTCCAGGAAACCATCGCAAGAGATGATCCCGAGTCGACTTCCATTTGGCAGGGCTGATTTTCGATGGCCACTTTAATTCGGATTTTCTTAACATCCAAGGAAGAGGCGTGACCAATAGTGATAGTTTGGTGAGCCTCTTTTCACTTTGTCAGGCGATTCATGGGTCGGTTTCTGTAGGAGTGGTTTACTGGTTCTCGCCTTACAGGATGGTTTCCTGTCGATTGGCAATAGTTGGCCCCCTTTGAGGTTTGGCTGGGTCCTAGGAGACTTCTACAGACCCGTCCTATATGGCCTCATTTTCCACACTCATGGCAGAGCGCGTCGCGGAATTTGCAATTGGACCGGTAATGGTTGGCCCCGCAGCCAGCGCATGGTTGTTGGGACTTTGGGTAATGGTCCCGATCGGACCGCAGTCGATGGACCTCTTCTTTGTCGCTGTCTGACGATGAAGAGAGGTCCTCATGGTGGGCCGTCAGAAGCTGTCCTTCTGACTTAGATGAAATGTCGTTGGCTGGTTGGTGTGTCGGAGTGCGGTTTTGGCATAGTTGGGCAGCTGACTTCTTGGTTGCTTCCGCTGCCATAGCCTCAGCGATGGCATCGGCAAGGCTAATATCACCCTTTGCCATTATTTTGCTCTGCACGTTTAGCGCATCTAATCCCAGAACTACTCGGTCTCTCAAAGCCTCTTCCAGGTTGGTGAAATCGCAGAGGCCTCCCAAGTTTCGAAGGTCCGCAACGAATTCGGCAACGCTCTCTCCTTTACACTGGTTTCTTTGGTAGAACTCGTGTCGTCTTACGAGCGTTGGTACGGTCGGTGCATAGTGGGCCCTTAGTAGAGGCTCAAGGATGTCCCAGTCCATAGCCTTCACTTCTGCCGGTTTTGCTAGTGCCTTGGCCATCTTGAATACGGTTGGCCCGCAATGCATTAGGAATACCACCCGTTTCTTCCCGGTTGTGACATCCTTCAAATTATTGGTTTCCAAGAACATTTGGAAACGATCCATGTAAGTCCCCCAGTCTTCTTGCGCTGGGACGAACGGAGCGGGTGGTACAATGCCGCCGGACATGGTTCCGCCGTTGTGCGTTTCAGCCACATGCTCGGTTGTCTTCTTTGTTGTTTAGTCAGCTCTGACGTCTCCACATCCCACCCTCGTCGCCAGTGTTAAGTGTGGAGCATGGGTGCGAATAATGGAGACGAGCCGGTGGAAACAGTGAACTTCAACTCTTTATTTACATGTGTGACAGCTCAAACCGGATGGCTGCTATAGCCTTCCTTATATTGGCAACTAATTAACTATTCAACCAATAGCAACCTGGGAGCGCTAGCTCCGTTAACCAATGATAACGGCTTGCTAATGGCCAATCAGATTCTCCTGAATGGACCAATCTGATCTCGCCATTTAACAGCCAATCAGAAGTGCAGGGCCAGAACCCTGCACTTGACTTCAAGCTCTAGATAACTTTATTAAGCATTTATTCATTCACAATAGAAGAAGAAGAGGAATTATAACTAGTGCTCTCTTCTGCACATTCTTTCTTTCTTTGTTTAAATTTGTTTCTACTTTTTATGCCATCTATTTCCAACAACTCAGATTTGTAAATAATTTGTCGTGTAATTTTGTGTTGTGAAACCAAGGAGCCAGAAGGTAGAATGAGATGTGTATTCAGGGGTAGGATTCTACCAGTTCGCATCTATTCGCTAGAAACAGTTGTTAACATTCTAAACAATTCAGAGAGCCGGTTGTTAGCAGAAATTACTGGCCTAGCCCTGTAAGGAAGGCAGGAAGGAAACATTCTGGTGTTGCTTATAGAAACTGCCTCTCTGTTAACCCTTATTACATTCTTGGCATGACTAGACTTCCTGTCTCAGGAACTTCTCTGAAGTTTTTTGCCCCTCCTTTGCTGGTACTTTACTTGTGTGTAGTGACCATTCAAAGTTACAATGGCACTTATGACCATTTTTCACACTTAAGACTATTGCAGCATCCCCTCAGTCATGAGAGGCCAGGCGAGGAGATGCATGCCTCGATCTGAGTGACATTGAGTTGGCCACACCCAGCCAATCACATGACCATCAAGCCATGTCCACCCAGTCACATGACCACCAAGCCATGCCCACCACCTGAGCCACGCCCACAGAACTGGTTGTTAAAAATTTGAATCCCACCCCTGTGTGTATTCCACTAATTGGAAAGGAACATAAACTCCACAAATCTGCATCTTCGCATACCCAACAAAAGTTCCACTTTCCCACCATTTTCAGATGAATCACATGGGAAGGGAGGGTTCTGCCCTTAAACTGAATCAATAACTTGGAATCACACAGGTCCAAAGTTGTTTCTGACTGATTCCACAGAATTTGCTGAAAGTATCCTGACACTGAAGGGTAAATTTCATGTCTACAATATGTGGATTATTTGTTCTTTTGCCTTGTTGCCACATCTGTCCAGTTGCTTTTGTACCACTTATCTTGGTGATCCAATTCTCATATTCTTTTTGTCACATTTCATGCAGTGGTGGGATTGAAAATTTTTTACTACCGGTTCTGTGAGTGTGGCTTGGTGGGCATGGCAGGGGAAGGATACTGCAAAATCTCCCTTCCTTCCCCCCCCACTAACCTGTTTTCCAGCTTCATTCTCCTGTGCAGGGCAACCAAAGAAGACCCAGCCGATCAGCTGGGACTCGGGAAGCAGAGAATAGATGGATTTGGCGGGGACAGTCAGAGGTGGTTTGCTGGTTCTCCGAACTACTCAAAATTTCCACTACTGGTTCTCCAGAACTGGTCAGAACCGGCTGAATACCACCTCTGATTTTATGAATCCCAGTAAAGACATCTACAAGCTGTAGAGTTGTAATTGCAGGAATGTTCCAATCTCGGATGGCAAACCTCAGATAAAGAATGTTTCCAAGCAAATACAATTCAGGCAAACAAAGTCATTAATCTATGGATAAAGGAGGATTAGAGAGGGGAAGTAAACATATGTTAGACTTTAACTAGAGATAATTAATTGTATGGATTACTGTACTAAACAGTAACCAAAGTTAAATAGTAACCAAAGTTAACCAATGGTGGAGGATAACTAAAAATGTATATAAATGCAAGACTGTACTCCAATAAAGATCATCATTATGATTCAGTTGTTCATGATCAAACAACTCGACTGCCTCATCATTACAACAACAAGCTATGGGTTTAGAGAGTTATACTTGTAAAGAATCCAGAAGTCTTGTGATAATCAGCTTAGCATTTGGCCTCTTTCACAAAGTCACAGCAGAATTGTGGTAGTGTAGAGAAGGATTGGCATAACAAACCTTCTCTTAACAACAAGGGTTGGAATTAAAAGAGGGATCAGCCTAGAATCATTACATAGCCAGAAGAGAATTAAGTCCAACCTGTACTAAACCTTATCTAATCTAAACAGGTCCTAACCATTAGTGTAGAATGTTGCTGTATATTAGCATGAGTACTAATAAATAATTGGAGCTGCACTTGTATAGCTGATCTTTTGCACCTGACAGGTGGATATAGAATTAACTCCCTTTGCAGAATAACAGAGTTAGAAGGGACCTTGGAGGTCTTCTAGTCCACCCCCCTGCTCAAGCAGGAGACCCTATACCATGGCTGCCCAGTCTCTTGTTTAAAAACCTCCAGTGATGGAGCACTGGGGGCAAGCCATTCTACCGGTTAATTGTTCTTATTGTTAGGAAGTTTCTCCTTAATTCCACATTGCTTGTTTCCTCGATTGGTTTCCATCCATTGTTTCTCGTCTTGCTTTCTAATGTTTTGGAAAATAGGCTGATCCCCTCTTCTTAGTGGCAGCCCCTCAAATATTGGAACACTCCTATCATGTCACTCCTAGTCCTTTTTTTCACTTGATAAGTTTTAGCTTCCAGCTCCTTAATTGTTTATGTTGCTCTTTTCCATACTCTTTCCAGAGTCTCTTGTACTCAAGCTGTCAAAGGGTCCTGCAGCTCACACCCATCTTCCTTTCTCTTTACTGCTGGACTCAGTAAGGTGCCAAACTCTGAAAAATTTCTTTCCCAAACTTGTTTCTTCTTCTCGCAGCCCAACCCAGCCAGTCAAAATCCCTTGTTATGCCTTTACTTGCCAGCTGTCAGATAAGAGGCCTGCATGTCAACCTGGTGTATGTTCTACTCTAGTAATGTATTTATTAGTAAGTCAGTGATTGCTGATAAATATTAAAACATAAAATATAAGGTATAAGGTATTTTTCCTCTTTCTATGTTTGTTTGGGGTTGTTTCTTTTCTATTACTTGTTATAATTTTATTGGGTTTTCTGTTATTTTTTTTCTCTCTTTAAATTTAAGTATGGTTTTGTTAATTGCATATGTTAAAAATGTTAAGTAAAAAAAATATTTGTAAAAACCCTGGTGTGTAATTTTGTACAATCTAGCAGATCCCCCTGTGAATTTAGTGTTTGCTATGAAAATTAAAATGGGAAGAGAGTTTCAAGAAAGTATCTTTGCTAAGTGATCTTTTGCAGCTAGAGATTCAGAACCGTTCCAGAATAATACAGTTCACAACATACTACTCAGAGAATTGAGAAAATGGAGAAAAAAAACCCACCCTAATGACCTCTTGGTTATGCAAAGAGAATATGTTCCTTGCTTAATATTAGCGAGAGGAGTTTTTTTTTTTCCTTGAAGACAGGGATTGAATATATTTTGAACACCCAGATTTTACTCCTGCCCAATGTTTTTTTTATAAATATTAAAACAATCGCTTTCTAAGGGCAAAGCCTGACCTAAAAATTATGTAGTTTTCCAACCTGAATACTAGCCAGATGAGGGGTTTTTTTGGTGTTATAATTAAAAAGAAAACGTATAAACTTTTGAATAAATAAATATAACTTTTGAATAAATAAATATAACTTTTGAATAAATAAATATAAATATATTCCAGATTATACCAGAGTTACTTAATTTTGCTGGAAAATTAATTCCTCGGAGCAGAATTACTTTCGAAAAAGGATGCAAAACTTATTTAGGAATAGGTGAGAATGCATCGACAGACTTTTCTTTCATCCATCAGAATCAAAAAGAAATCCGATTCAGTTCAATATTGTGTCTTCTTTTCTTTCAGGCACATGCATGAAGGAATGCAGCCTTCAACATATTCAGTCTCACCAAACAATTTACAAACGAATTGGGGTGACTGACTTTTGAGACCAAAAGGAAATCTTGATCATGTCTATTCCTCCAGAAAAAACTATGTTGAATTTAGGGTACCGCAATAACTTCTCGTGATATTTCTCCTCTTCAAATCGCCTTCTCCCTGGAGGGGAAGGGGAGTGATGCTATAAACCTTTCTAAGTTATGATCCCTAAGAAAATGAATATGAAATTATTCTGAATTTCATGGGCTACATTCTATTTACCATACCACAAAGGGACTTTACTGTTTTTAAAGGACAGATGATTTCTATCATATACTGCCAGGTCCCCGTCAATCCAACTGAGCCATCTTTTTCACCCCACAGGTCATATTTTCTTCTGCTGATACAAAACTTATCATATGAACAATCTAGGACAGGGGTCTCCAACCCTAGCAATTTTAAGCCTGGTGGACTTCAACTCCCAGAATTCCCCAGCCAGGGAGTTGAAGTCCTCCAGGCTTAAAGTTGCCAAGGTTGGAGACCCCTGATAGGATGCCTTGGGGTCAAGCCAGGGGATGATTCAATCAGAGATAGCTTAGCCTCAATTGGCCCAGAAAATCTGCTGCAGAAATGCCATCTCCCCATCTGGTTGTGGGATCTTCCATCTTTGTGGCTGTTTGGACATTAGAGAGAGTCTGAAGTCTGAACCATGTTTCTCCACACTGGCAACCACCTTAAGATCTTTGGACTTCGTCTCCCCACTTTGCTGGGGAATTTTGGGAGATGAAGTCCACACATCTTGAAATTGCCAAGCTTGACAAACACTGTTCTGGACTTTTGTTCTTTTCTTTTTACAATTGAATATTGAACTTCTGGAAAACTGATAGATCTACCAGCCAGAAATTCTGCCATTTGATGTTTGTGGAACTTGTGTCTTTGTGAGGGGGAGATCGTAAAATAGGGAATGTGTGTGATGCACACTCAAATACCTACACCCACACAAAAATTGGAATGGAGGATGGGAGAGAGAAGAGATTCTTTGCCTGGCCAAATATTTTTGGAGAGAGAAATCTGGTGGTAAGAACAACACAATACTGAAAGCTCTGCAAAAGTTTTCAAAAAGACCTGAAGGCAGGACAAGAAGCAATGGATGGAAACTAATCAAGGAGAGAAGCAACCAAGAACTAAGTAGGAATTGCCTAACAGTTCGAACAACTAATCAGTGGAACTGCTTGTCTCCAGAAGTTGTGGGTGCTTAAAAACATCCAATTTTTAAGAAGAGATTGGACAATCATTTGTCTGAAATGGTACACAGTTTTCTGCCTGAGCAGAGGGGTGGATTAATTGTCCTCCAAAGTCCCCTTTGTTATTCTGTTACTCTCTAGTTTAGACTTTTCTGCTTTCTAATTCAAATCAGCTCTTCCAATCACTCAGGGAGACTTTTCCTTGGAGCGGGTGGGGGAGAAAGTTTGCTTCGTCTTCCAGTTCTCAGATTTAGTTTTGCGGTGATCTTATAATGCATGGCATTTGGTGAAGGCAGCAGTGGTTTTCAGCTTTGTTGCTATGGCACTGTAAGGGTGACTGTTTTGGACCGTGTCATTTTACACAGGTAGCCTTCCTCCCTGACTGAAAGAAGATATGAATCACCTTCTGTGAAGCAATGCTTTTAGAGATGAAATTTCCCCTTTGAAAGAATTCTTGCTTCACTCCTCCTTCTAGCTCCTGAGCTTCAGGTTCTACCTGAAATATGCAACCTGGACAAGCCTGTACATCATAGGTATCAAACTCAAGGCCCACAGGCCAGATCTGGCTCACAAGGTGCTTAGTTTTGGCCTGCAGGACCACCCTGGAAACAGTGTAGGACTGGCCTCTGCCAGTGAAAATGGAGCTCAGGAGGGCTGCGTGCAGCCCTCCAAAGCTCCATATTTGCTGGCAGAGGGTTGCAGGAGCCTGTCCCAGCCACACATGGCCCTCCTGAGCTCTGTTTTTGCTGGCAGAGAGTTGCAGGAGGTGGTTGCAGCTGAAAACGGAGCTCGGGAGCTGTTCTGACCCAAACCTTGTCCAAGGAAACAAACACGAAACAGAGGTAACAGCAAAACCTTTTAATGATTCTTTAAGAATTCTGTTCCTTCCCGGTTAAAAGGCTGTTTCAAACTAATTGTCTCTGATAAGAACGAGCCTTGCCAAGGTTGTGCAAGGCTGCCAAGAACACTGGATAAAGTTGCCAAGAAGTATTTCAAACACAAAGAGTCTCCAAAACACAAACTAAGAGAGTCCCAACATCCACAAGGTTTGAGTGCAAAAACGTTTTTGCTTCCTGCAAAGAACTCCAGTTTCTCAGCTGGCTTTTATCTCTTAAGGGAGGGGCCATTATCTTGCAGCCTTACTCCCAAGTCACCCGCTGCTGCTGCAGCTGCTCTTTCTTTCGAGCAGCCCTGCACACACACACACACTGGGCACAGGTTCCACAGGGGCCTCTTCATCACTGCTGCCAGCCTCCACAATCTCCGAAGGCAGAATTCCACTCCCTGATGGACCTGGCGCCATTTCTGCATCACACGCAGGCCCCCCATCTGAGTCTTTGCTCTCCGAAACCTCAGCCATCCAAACCTGCTGCCAGTGAACCACAACAGGAGCCCATTTTCACTGGCAGAGCACTCTGGCCACCAGAGGTGCCCCTGACATGAGTGACGTCAAGCTGGCCACGCCCAACCCAGCCCCCAGAGGTCAAGCACAACCCTGATGCAGCCCTCAATGAAATCAAGTTTTACTCCCCTGTGGTACCTTATTAATTTCTCATGTTCAATAGAGAATCTGTGGATATGGAAAGTGCCAGACTATTGATCTACATATACAGTAGCATCATAGTTGAACCCATCAATTATGGTTTAATCAACAAAACCTGATGGGGAAGCCAAGGCTTAATGTGCAAGCCAACTTAGTACAAACTCCAGTCCAAACTTCATGAGAGACAACAAAGACACAGGATCCAAGCCAAGAAAAACACATGATATTCTGTAACTATAAATACAGATAGAGAAAATTACTTTTCCACTTAGTGCATATCTGCAGTTAATGTGTGTTAATACATCCTCCTTACCTCTTTATTACCTGACAGCAGGATTCAAAATGTATAATGCAATAGAGTGTTATCTGTCTCCATTAATAATCCAGGCTCTTACCCACCCCATTCTCTTTCTTCATTCTGAGCAAATTCTACTGGGGAAGTCAAGCTTTTATTTGCTTTTAAAAGGCATGATTTGCCCCCATTGGCATTATGAAGTAAATCTGCCTAGTGTGTTCCTAAATGCAAGCAGGAGATTGGAATGAAAGATTCAAATTATTCATCCTTTGATTCAGAAAGAAAGTATTTGCTTGGAAATCTTAACTGAACACATCAACAGATGGACCATATAATGCAATGTGAAACTTGCTATTGTGCTTTTACAGAGATTGGAGGAGGCGTTATTATTATTATTATTTTTTGTAGCCTTCAAAAGATAACACACATTGGGAGTTATAGGCCTGGCAGCATTTAAATGCCCCACTAAATGCATTCCCACTTTCAATCTAAATGGCCATTAGTGCTCGACTCATCCTTATTTTTATTGACCTACACCTATAGAAACACAAATGGCTAATTTGAAACACTTTTCCATTTCTCACTTTTATTTCAATGGTGGTTTATATTTTTAGTCAACATCAAAGTTAATACATTTTTACATCAAACTGTCTCTTTAAAATGAAGTAGCAGCAACTTGCTGTTGGTAGAAGGTTTCCTGCCTAAGCATGGGGTTGGGCTAGAAGACCTCCAAAGTCCCTTCTGTTAGTTAGATTAGCTTAGCTTTATTGATTAGCCTATATAGGCCATATCAAAGTACAAGGTTCAAACATGTATTATTAATAAAATCCTATACAAACAATTTAAAATAAGAGTAGGGTAAAATCAGGGGTAGGATTCAAATTTCTTAACAACCAGTTCTGTGGCCGTGACCTAATTTGTGGGTGTGGCTTGGTGGTCATGTGACTGGGTGGGCATGGCTTGCTGACTGGGTGTAGCTTGGTGGTCACGTGGCTTGCATGTAAATATTGTAAATATTTATGTAAATATTGAATTTTTTTGTTTAAAAAGAGCAACTTTTACCCAAAAACAGGCAAAGCAGGCAAGCAGATTGAGTTGCTCACAGAATCACAGATTCACTTAGAGATCTACCTTTCAGCAATCTGCTACCCGAGTCTGCAGTGAAAAATAGAAACTCCAGTCCTAAGGAAGGTTCAGCTCTGCTTTTAGATTAGCTATAAAGCAAGAAATTCAACAATTTCCTGCTTTCTAGCTAATCTAAATGCCCCAGCACAGCAGAACAGCTGATGGTCGGGGGGGGGGAAGGAAAAATAGCAACTTAGCAGGCAACTTTGATGGCACGCATACCAGGTAAGGAGTGAGTGGGCAGGGAAGGGAGGGGTCCTCCAGTGGCGCAATTTGCAGGTTCTCTAAACTGGGCAGAATCATAACAACCAGTTCTATAGAACCGGTCCGACCAGGTAAAATCCCACCCCTGGGTAAAATAAAATAGTTATAGGATAAAATATAATATAATTTAACACATAAATATGTAAAATAGAAAAAAATGACATAAAATTATATTTCTGTCTCACCCCTGCAATCTACCCCAGTCAGGCCCACATATGCCAATCTCAGTCAGACTCGGACCATTGTAGTCAGAAACTGTGATATATTAAATGTTGTTTTCAAATTCTGGCCACACATGAGGTATGTTGTTTTAATATAAGCCTCTCAGTGGGCCCCACGTTAAATGTATGGCTCAAGAACACTTATCTCTCACTCCCTTAGTTATTTTGTTATTCTTTATTCTGTTATTGATGGCTAAATTCCCAAGTTTCTTACAGTAAGACAGAAAGAAAAAAATAATAATGAAGTGAAGCCAATGCCCTAAAAATTATATTGCCATGTCAATATAAGTGGACCTCGTATCATTTTATAAGTTACTGTTATATGTACCCAGTATTGTGAAAAACATCATGCTTAAATGTTTGCAGGAAAACTGCAAAATCTATTTATATACAGTGGTCCTCAAACATTTGTGTTGTGATCATTCAAAGTTACAATGGCACTGAAAAATGAACTGATGTCCATTTTTCACACTGTGCAACTATTGTAGCCTCCCCAAGGTCAAGTGATTAAATTTGGACATTTGGCAATTGACATGTATTTGCAATGCTTGCAGTGTCCCAGGATCACTTTTTGCAACCTTCTAACAAGCAAAGTCAATAGGGAAGCCATGGTTCACTTAAGAACCATGTTAGTAACATAGCAACTTCAACGTTTCACTTAACAACCATGGAAAGAAAGGTCAAAATTCACTTAACAGCTGTCTTGCTTAGCAGCAGAACTCTTGGGCTCAGTTGTGGTCATAAATTGAGGACTACCTTTATTACGAAAACACTCTTTGTCATGACTTTTAACAATAGTACTTAGACTTATATACCGTTCAACAGAGTTTTACAGGTTACAGCCCTCTCTAAGTGGTTTACAGAGTCAGTATATTGTCCCAACAATCTGGGTCCTCATTTTGCTGACCTCGGAAGGATGGCAAGCTGAGTCAATTTTGAGCCTCATCAGGATTGAACCCCAGGCTGTGGGCAGAGTTTGCCTCTAATACTGCATTTTAAGGAAGGAAAGAGAAGGAGGGAGAGGGAAGGGAAGTTTGCCTGTAATACTGGAAAGGAAGGAAAGAAAGAAGAAAGGAAGGATTTATAATACTCCCTCCTAGATCCCCATGAGGAAATGCACTACCTGGAATGCACTACCTGACTCTCTTGTTACATCGACTAAACCCCCCACTCCTTTAACCTCAAACTATCCACTATTGACCTCGCCCCATTCCTAAGAGGCCTGTAAGGGGCATGCATAAGTGCACAATCGTGCCTACCGTCCCTGTCCTATTGTCCCCATTTATTCGTACCTATTTCCTGTATTCTTACTCATGTTTATATTTATACCTATTATCTTGTAAGCGATTGACAAATCAAATAAATCAAATAAATTCAATGGGGAAGTTGGCAGGAAGTCGCTCCTGCTCCCAATGCTTTTTTGCCCATTCTTAGTCATTCTGTTTCTCTGTTTAGGTAAGGAAATATCTCTGAAACGATGAGCCAATAGGCACAGCTTGACTAGTCCTTAAAAGTTACCAGTGTATTGCAATGAACACAAATGGAACCAAACTATACCATAAATATCTGTAACAGTGGCTAATGATCATAAGGAAAACAAGATAAGAAGTATTAGAAATTTGGAGCTGAAGCCATTTGCTCTGTTAGTTAAAGAAAAATAAACTGCAATCAAACTGTTGCATTGCACATTGCAGTTTTCTGTATGCATCATAACATTGTAGCAATGCAGATTGTGCTCATGGTTGGCAATATATGCAACAATAAAATGCCAAAATAATTGGATTTTTAATAACCACCTCAATGTTATTAAGACTGAGTTCTAGGCCTGTATTAGTCATGAAAGCTGATTAGGTAACTTTGGGGTACTCATTCTCTGTGCCCAACCCACCAGACATAGTTTTTGTTGTTGTAAGGAGAATAGGAGGAAGAAGGAATATTAGGTATGTTTGCCACCTTGAGTTATTTATAAAAATAATAAAGGTGGGATATAAAAAATGAAAATTAATAACTTTTAAGCAAAGAGGAAGTAATTTGCTATTTCCGGTATGAATAAAGACATCACAGTGAACTGCAAAAATGTGGACAACCATGGAAAGAAGTCACTTGGCTTATCTCACTTGGGGGGGGGGGGAGAGAATTGAATCAAACAAGAATATTAAGTGTGCTGCGGCAGTTTAATCTTCCTCCCACCCAATTGGGCAGTTCCAACAAAAGCCACCATATTTGGGCTGCCTAAAAATGGAAGATTCCTTGATTGCAGCAGAGAGCTACCAGCAGAATTTGAACAACATGTCAGACTGGAGTATGATCAGCTAGTTTGTATAAATCCAGCCATATTGATTGCACAGATCCAGCCAGCGTAACAAGGTTACATAATATCATCCAAACTCAGGCAACTGACAGGTAGCAGTCCAGTCTCTTCTTGAAAGCTTCCAGTGATGAAGCTCTCATAACTTCTGAAGGCAACTTCTGTCCCATTAGTTGATTGCTCTCACTGTCAGAAAATTTCCCCTTATTTCCAGGTTGAATCTCTCCTTGTTCAATTTCCATCCATTATTTCTTGTCTCGCCTACAGACGCTTTAGAAAACAGATTGACCCCTTCCTCTCTGTGGCATCGCCTCAAATATTGGAAGACTGCTATCATGTCTCCCTGGTCCTTCTCTTCACTAGACTAGCCATGTCCCATTCCTGAAAACCATTCATCATATGTTTTAGCCTCCAGCCCCCGAATCGTCTTGGTTGTCCTTCTCTGCACTCTTGTAGAGTCTCAACATATTTTTTTATAGTATGGTGACCAAAACTGGATGCAGTATTCTAGGTGTGGTCTTACTAAGGATTTATAGAGGGTATTATTAGTACCTCAGTTGATCTTGATTGTATCCATCTGTTAATGCAACTTAGAATTGCATTGGCTTTTTTGGCTGATTAACTTAGTAAAGACAGTTCAGTTAAATATGAATTAGCATCAGATATAACTAAGATTTGGGGTATTTAAAGCAAACTTTAGCCCTGTCTCTAGTCTTGTCTATATATTTCTAAAATTTCACTGGTAAGAGTGATGAGATTGACCATATTTTTAGAGGAACCAGAATTACTGGCTGAGGAATTTTGGAAGTTGAAGTCCACAAGTCTTAAGGTTGCCAAGTTTGGAAACCTCTGATCTAATGGATTGGATTTATGATTCATCATTTGTGCAAACCTGAAAGTGGGTTCAGTCTATAAACCATCATTAAATTAACTATGGGTAAACATGGTGTTCAAAGACAGATCTGTAGGGCTTTCATCCTAAAGTGGATGTGAGCTATGCCAGCTGTGAACTATTACTTCAATGCTGATGTTCCTGTTACTGATTTAAAAAATGTGTGGCAAACGATACATTCATTGGTGAACAACAGACCTAGATAATGTCATTTAATTTTGCTTGGAGAAGCTAATATTTTTTAAAAAATACCATTGTATTCCTAAAAACAACTGTCTGATGTTTTACTTTTGTTGTTTGACCTCCTGAAAAGGAAGAAAAAAGGAGTCTAGTGAAACGTGAACTATCTTTGTATTGAATGATTTCACTGACTTTCTGTCAAAAGAGAAAAAGAACTCCCTCTTACAATCGGAGCACCTTGGGTGATCATTGAAAGATGTTGTGTAGAGTTAGCTGGGATTGTATTGACCATGGCTGACAACAGCCTTTTCTCTGTTCATTTTCTTGTATTCCTTAAACAGATTTTGTCTTTGGAGGTCTTATCCCCCACTTTGCATTCCAAATAATCAGCCTTGTTGAGGTGTGATTCAACAATTGATCAATACCCTGTTGCAATTGTCAGTTCTGTACTGATGGGAACACAGGTGGGGAATTGGTCAAGCAAAAGCTTTAAGAAGAAAATTAGTCATGGTACCATGTTGCTTGCATTTATTTTGGCTGATAAAACGAAGAAATCATTTCTAATCCTAAAGTAAGTGCATTGATTTACACATGGTGCGCAGCTGAATTGGTTTAGAACTTACACCAGTTGAGAAACATTTTTTTCTATTATGAAGTGCTCTGCTATCTCAAAAGAAAGAATCTAACACAACTTCCTGCTGATTTTGTTTTTAATATATTATGTGCTACAGATTCAACACAGCAAGGTTTTTTTTTTTCCAAAGGGAACAATGAAACTTAGGCATCTGCAGAAATAAACAAGAAGCTGAAACTCTCCTAGACCAACAAAGGCAGAGCAGGATTCTTGGGCCAAAACAGATCTGCTAATCAGCGGTAAAGGAGTCACCCAAATCTACATATATATTGTTGAAAAGGGACAAGTCTTTGATTGTGTGATCATGGCTGCCATCTTGAACTATTTGACTCCCCCCTCCCCCATGGATACATTTTCTGTTGACTATTTGCCATTCCAATGCCATCTTGTTTTATTTCGATGATGCAATTGAAATCTTTGGAAGAGACTATTTCTTATCCTACTTGAGGAGTTGGAAGCTATTGCTTGGTTTGGCACAAATCAGTCTGACACTTAAACAGAATAACAGAGTTGGAAGGGACCCTGGAGTTATTCTAGTCCAACTCCCTACTTAAGCTGGAGACCATTTCAGGCAAATGGCTGTCCAATCTCTTCTCAAAATCCTCCAGTGATGGGGCACTCACAACTTCTGGAGGCAAGCCATCCCACTAATTAATTGCTGTCACTGTCAACAAATTTCTCAGTTCTAGGCTGGATCTCTCTTTGATAAGTTTCCAAAGGCAGGTTACTTCTTGACCTGCCTTTGGGTGCTTTGGATTGACTCCCTCTTCTTTGTAACAATCCCTCAACTGCTATCATTTCACCCCTAATCCTTCTCTTTATTAGACTAGACCTGTAATGGCGAACCTATGGCACGCGTGAGCCATTTGTGCCGGTACGCGAGCTGCAGGCAAACTTACCTCACTGTGCATGTGTGCACCTCACAACTGATTTTTGGCTGGTTTGAGGCCTTTTTCAGCCTCCCAGAGGCTTGAGGAAAGCCTTTGCAGGCCAAAAAAGAGGCCCGTTCCATCACTTTCTATATTTCCAGAAAAACCGGAAGTGATGAAACAGGCCCATTTTTCAGCCTGCAAAGGCTGCAGAAGCTTTCCTCAAACATCTGGGGGCCTAAAGAAAGGCTTCAAATGGGCCAAAAATCAACTGGGAGGCACAGTGCAGGTAAGGGGGCAGCAGAGGGGGGAATTGCATGTGAATGCTCAGAGGGCATGGGGGGGCACGCATTGCCTTCTGGGTGCAGGCACGTGAGCGCACCAATTTTTGGCACAGGAGCCCAAAAAGGTTAGCCACCACTGAACTAGACATTCCTAGGTCCTGCATCTGTTCTTCATATGTTTTAGTCTCCAGGGCTGGCAACCTTGAGTGATAGTTTGGAGTGAGACACTGCGAGGGAGCGGAGCGACCAAGCCCAAGGGAGCGAAGCGACCGAGGGGGGGATGGTGTGGAAGGGGGGTGTCCCCCCTTCCACGGTAGGGAGCTTTGACAATTTTACATTTTAAATGGTGCAATCTGATGCATACTTTAGTCATGATTTGGACATATACATACATACATACATTTTAACCCATAGGCATAAGAAAAAAAATGAGGACACATATTACAAAAACACATTTTTCTTCAGTGAGGGAACTTGACTATGAAAACCAATGAGACATAGCATAGGCCTTTTAGTTTCATAAAAGGTTTGAAAAAATAATTGGGTAATTATTTGAAACGGACTGTGATGTTTCTTTGTCATATATGTATGTGTATGTGGGTATATGCGGGTATATGCGGGTATATGCGTAATGGTTATATTTTGAGAACTGAATGCAATGAAATTTTGTTTTAATGTATGCTGATTAGTGTACATTTAAAGTGACAATAGTTTTCTGTTCTGTTCTATTCCAGTTCCATTCCAATTTATTCCATTCCATTCCAGTTTCATTCCAATTCTATTCCATTCTAACTTTTGAATAGCTGATGCAGCTTGTATAAAAAGGGCAAAAGGAAAAATAAACCAGGGAACACTTCACCAATGCCCTTAGTACAATCGAAAAACAAATATATTTTTATCGGCGAGGCGAGCGGCTGCTCGGAGCCACCGATCCCCTGAAAAATCACATCTAAAGCAAAATTAGAGGCAAGGAGCTACGGTTTTTGAAGGGTTAAAATTCAGATTAGTTTGCTAGAGAGGTGTGGTCACGGGGGAAAGAGACGGGGAGGGGAGTTTCTTTCTGTTAAACCCGCCGTTCTTCGGCAAATTTGCAAGCGGATTAGCCTGCTTTAAATTGCAAATCTAAGATGAATTAGAAATAAAATTTGGGGTGGAGGGGGTCTTATTCCACAAGCGCGCCTTTATTTGAGGCCGGAATTCCCATTGCAAGGAAGATCTCTCGGGCCTTTAGCGTGAGATTTCGTTTATCAGAGTGAGACAGTCAAAATTGGTTGAATTGCGTGAGTCTCACTCTGATTGCGTGAGAGTTGGCAGCACTGAGTCTCCAGTCCTTTAATCATCTTTGTTGCTCTTTTCTGTACTTTTTCTAGGCTCTTAGCATCTTTTTTGTATCGTGGGGACCAAAACTGTATGTAGCATTCCAAGTGTGGACTCACCAGTGCAGTATAATGTGGCAGTAATACTTCACATAGTGTTGATACTCCCTCAGTTGATGCATCCTTGACTGCATTGTTGTTGTTGTTGTTGTTTTTTGGGGGGGGCAGGATTGGCAGCTGCAGCACACTAGTGGCTCTTAAGTGGTTGTTCATTAGTAAGCCTAGTGAGCAACTACTTAATTGTGACCTAGCAGTTATGTATGTTAAGTATGGGACATGCTTAATGTGGTCTCTTTGATTTTGGTTATCACCCAGCTGTGATTTATAAACAAATCATAGTTAGGGAAACCTTGCTTTAATTGGATCCTGCCTTTGCCAAAATTGTGTAAAAGCAAGATTCTGTTACAGTTGCTGATGTATACCATGTTTTACACTGCTATAAAAGATCCTAGAGACTTGATCCTACCTCCAAAAAAGATTCTGTAATGCTTAGCCTTAATGAGATTTGCATAGTGTAATGTGGAAACCCACCCACTGTGCCTTAGCATTCTGCATGCTTTTAATGTGATTTGTTCAACTGCCGAAAGAAATAAAAAATAAAGTTCCTGTCTTAGAATGATGGGTGAACCTGACTTTAGCCAGAGGAAAGAAGTACAGAAAGGGGCAAGAAGAGCATTTGCCACAGCCTTCTTAATTTGGTTAATTCAGAGATAAAGGATGGGCATGATAGAAACAGACAAAGAGACATCATTGAAGTAACAGATTTGAGATAAATCAAGGAAGCGGTTCCTTGCATGATGGTTACCATCTCAGGAGGCCTTCAAATTAGGTTAGACTAATTCAAGAAGTGATAGTTTTAACAACAGCTATTGCTGTGATAATTTAAAGAAACATTTCACTTAAAAAAATAGCTTACCTGTGAATACATATGGTTGCAAGCCAAAGTCTATGGAGAAGCTATTTTAGTTACTTCATGTACTAGGAAGTTTGACTGGTTGGCTTCTGGATGTGTGCCTGCCTGCTTGTTCTTGTGGCTGTAAATTTACAAATGAGCTTGTAGGAAGCTCTGATTACTCTAAGAGGGAAGGGAACTAAGAGCTACTGCCACTTATAAGAGAGAAATATAAAGTGCTCTCTCTTTCTCTTTGCCCACTCCTGACGTCTGTCAACAACACTTGCTTTTCCAGCCACTGTTTTGTCTTTCTTTAATGCAACAAATTGGATTAAAAGCTTCACTTTGAGGCATTGCTTTAGATTGCCATCCCAATTTTCCCAGTGCCTCTCTGCCAATTGTATGGGGAGGTTTAAGATGCCAATTTTCCTGAGCACTCAGGAGACAGAATCAGCTTTCAGCTGATGATGATGTCACCCAGTTGTGTCTGACTCTTGGCAATTCTATGGGCCAGGTCTTTCCATGTCTTCCAATCCTGCACTGTGTTTTTGAGTTGTTCTGTGCTCTGCTTGGTGTCAGCTACGACGGTTTCCAGCCACCGTGTTCTTTGGTGGCCTGGTTTTCCTTTAATCGCTAACTCTTCCCATTATCTCTTGAGAAATTCTGGGTGCAGAATTGAGGTTCTTCTATCTCTGGCCATTTTGGATTGCAAAATGATATGATCCCTGCTTGAGAAGAAGGTTATGCAACCCTCTAGAAATTGACAGATTTTGATCTCGAAGGGATTGTTTTTGGTGCCTCAAAACACATCCACACTCCAAGGAATACCTGAGCCTCTTCAAGAACAGATCTATATTTCTAATCGTTTCAGATTGGCAGGGTTGCAGGACTGTGCTTTCCACTTTGATTATAGCCACAGTGAAGCTAATCATATTTTTCTGAGTGCTTGAAATGCTGAATATGTGGGTGTCCAATTTCCCCATTGGCAGGAACCCTTGACTCACCTTACCTCTTTGGCTCCTGAATTTGATGCAATCTTTACATTCATATTTAGAACATTTCTCCATTTTTCTCTCTTAACCATCAAAAGAGACAATATAAGAGAGCTTATATTGGGGGATAGGCAGAGATGGTTATGTTTCCAGAATGGGTGTTAAGGTCTAGAGTCTTTAGACCAGGGGTGTCCAAAGTGACACTTTAAGACTTTTGGATTTCAACTCCTAAGACAGGGGTCCCTAAAGTTGGCAACTTTAAGACTTGTGGACTTCAGCTCCCAGAATTTCTGAGCTAACATGACTGGAGGAGGAATTCTGGGAGTTGAAGTCCATAGGTTTTAAAGTTGCCAGAGTTGGATAGCTCTGCTGTAGAACAGTGTTTCTCAGTTCTCAGCAACTTTAAAATGTGTGGATTTCAATCCCCATCATGCTGGCTGAGGAATTCTGGGAATTGAAGTCCATACATCTTGAACTTGCTGAGATTGCAGAACCCTGGTGTAAACCTTTAACATTTTTTGTCTTCCTATCAGCACAGAATAAGGAAAATGTTGTAGTTGGTTCCTTATGGACTGCTGAATCCTCAGGAACTCTAGCAATGTTTTTAAGTGACATGAAACAGCTTAATGTAACCATAAATTGTCTGAATTAATCCACTGCACTGAGCTATATTGTAGATTGCTAGTTTGTCACAGTATTTTATATGAATCGAGACACCCATCAACCCATATTTATATCTTAACTGTGTTCTAATAATCCAATCAAATATTATGTATTCCTTAAACCACAGATAAACACATCATGGCTTAGGATAATTTGAAAATTTGAATATGTGAGAATCCATCTTGAATAAAAAGTCAAATCCTCATCTTAAGAATGAAAGTCACTTTTAAACATACATAAATCATGAGCTTAATACCCCAAACATTTAAATCAAAGCTAAGAATCGTGTGGTCCTTCAGATTTTGCTGGACAGCCCAGCTTTCACAAATCCCAACAACAAGATTAATTGTACAATTTGGTGACCCACATCTAGAGGCCATTGTTTCCATACTTTGGCAACAGCAAAGAGTATTTTAGAGCCAATTGTAAAGCGAAAGATTTTTAACTACCTGATCTTCATCCCCCGTTTAGGGTATGTTCGCAAGACACATTCAACCACAAACTATCCAATCATGTTTCTGTGTGCAATGTCTTGCCCACATGTTTACTCCATGGATTGCTACTGAACCACAAAATTGGGTTAAACCATGATTCATGTCATCAGAGTATGTCAGGTTAAAATTAATAGCCTTCCATTTCAAAATTAAATGTATTTTGGTGGAACCCCATTTTTCATCACTGAATTGGTCAGCCACATTCCTCAATATACCGGCTAGCTGAGACTGTCTCCTGGGGTAACTTTTCCATGCTTGTCACTTTTGGCTACTGTGTTAGAGGAAACATAAATGCAGCTGTCACCTTAGGATTAAAATGTAACAGGAGAGGCTTGATAGCCTAGGTGAAACTGGCCACTTGTGACATCCCAATTCCTTTTGATGAGAGAAAATAAATGTCAGAAAAATTCAGGGCTACTGCCTTCCCTCTTCTGCTCAACAGAGAACCAAATATATTAGGCACCAGGACAGCAAAACTCTTTTCAAACTTTGCACTTCAATTCTATGCATTTCTTTTTTCGGTTTGAAAAATCCGACGTGTTCAATATCAATGAGAAAACTTCATCATCTACACAACTATTAATGACAAATTATTGATCCATTGATTCAGGATAGAAGTCTCAGAACTTGGCTGGCAATCTTCATAAATAGGTACATTCATAAATGGGCCTTTGGAACATCAGAATAATATGGCAAAATATTATTATATTGTACTTTTAATGTAAGCCTGTCTTCTCATAACATCATACCAGTACTTCAAATAAAAGAAAAAAGAAAAAACCCCACCCCAATTTTATTGTTTAGAAAAATTTAAAATAGTGCCTGATGCATTGGCTCAATGGTTAAGATGCTGAGCTAGTCTATCAGAAAGGTTGCCAGCTCGGCGGTTGGAATCTCTAGCACCGCGTAATGGAGTGATCAGCCGTTACTTGTCCCAGCTCCTGCCAACCTAGCAGTTCGAAAGCATTATAAAAATGTAAGTAGAAAGATTTCCGGTTCCGCGTGGCTTCGGTGGCAGCAGGAATTCGCGACCGTTCGCGATTCCTGCTGCGCTTGCCGCCGAGGTACCCCCAATCCAAATGGGTCAGGGGGATATGGCTGCCCTGTAGGGACAGCCAAAGAGAGAGGGGAGCCGGACAGGGGGTTGGGGGTGCCGCAGACCCCCTCTTCATCCGGAAAACCCCCTTTTTCCCAAGGTGGTGGAGTGGCAGTCAGCAATGGCCGCCACGAAGAAGCCAGCAACCGGGTAAGATTGTGCTGGAGTAAGCAAGAAAAGTGAAAGTGCTGGCTGAGCCGGGTCAATCAACATCTTTTAAATTGGTTGGAATTGAGCTGTCTGAATTGCTGGAGGATACCTTGTATCCCTAAGAAGATCGAAAGCAGCGGAGAAGCTGTTAAAGGGAACTTTTTTTTCCTTCACTCTCCCACCCCATGGAAACAGCAGATGAAGATTTGAAATTTGTTTGGGCACTGAAGGTGAATTATTCTGAAAGTTGAAGTTAAGGGACAAAAGAGTTCTTGGACATTGGACTTAAAAATTTAAGAAATTGGAAAACCCTTATTAGAGGTATGGATTTCTGATCATTTAAAAATTGATGTTGCAAGTGGAAAGGGAGAGGAAAAAAAATGGAGCAGAAGTGGAAAAAGGAGGAGATTGTCTAGAATCTCAAAGAAAGATACAAGGTAATTGGACCTCTTTGATTAAACAGTAACCCCAGAAAAAGAAATAGAAGAAAGAAGAAAAATATAAACTTTTGGAACTTTTTTTGAATTATTTTTGATTAAAAATACTTGGGTGGTTGTTTTGGGGAAAGTTTCTCTTTTCAGGATGGCATCGCTTGTGGATGAACTAAAGACTGAATATCAAAAATATATAAAAAAAGAACAAGATGGAAAAGATACTTTGGGCACTTTATTTCAATTTTTAGAAATGGCGTTATGTACTTATGAAAAATTGATTACGCAGCAGAATGACTGGGACAAAGAAGAAGAGGAACAAGAAGCCATCTTTGATGAACAATGGGTTTTTTCCGGGGAGGAGGAGAAAGAGGATAAGAAAAAGGGGATTTTAAGGTTTGAAAAAACAACCAAAAAAGAGGAAAATGAGAGGAAAGGTGGATGCAAGGTTAGAAAGCAAAGGAAAGGGAGTAAGAAAAGGGAGGAGGAGAGACAAAGGGGTAAAAAGGGCAAGGAGAAGAATAAGCAAGAGAGAAAGGGGGGGAGGAGAAGCCTTAATGATAGGAAGCAAGATCTAAAGAAAAAAAGTTTATTCAGAGACAATGGGTGAATTTAATTTTGGATAAAAGGGGGATTCTGGAAGGTATATAAGATTGCGTTTTTATTTGTGTATTTAGAGTATAAAATTTACTGTTTTAGAATCTACTAAACAGAATCCCAAGATAAATTAAGTGTTATATGAAGTACTTTTAAGTTAGGGTAATGAGTTAAAGGCGTCACTCCAATTAGTGTGTAGGAGAAGCATAGTAAAAGAAAAAAGATGAATGGATAGTTGGAAATAGAACAGACAAAGAATGTTATTGAAAATGGTAATAAGATATGGAAGGATATATGAAGATTTTGTTATGTTTTTTTTTTTTGTATATTGATAAAAGGCAATAAAATTTTAATTAACAAGAAATAATTTGGATGGAAAGGAGAAGCTGGGATAAGATATGAAGTTAAATAGATAAAGTAAATATTGATATTATAATTTGGAATCATTATGTTCTATTGGTTTTCTTCTTTAATTATTATTTTTTTTTTAGAAAAGAATTTATAAGCTGTTATGCCTTGATTGTTTTTGCACTGTTTTTGTAAAATTAATAAAATTGGTTTATATATAAAAAAAGAAAATGATAATAAGATATGGAAGGATATATAAAGTGAATATGATGTTTGAATTTGTGTCTGTGTGAAGAGTTTCAACCCGGGATCAGGCAGCCTTCAGAAAAGATGTTTTAGTTTTGTTTATATTTTGTGTCTTGTATGTTTATGAAAGGCAATAAAATTTTAATAAGCAAGAAATATAATTTGGATAAAAGAAGAAGTCTGGATAAGATATGAAGTTAAATAGATAATGTAAATATTGATATTACAATTTGGAGTTATTTTATATGTTCTATTGGCTTTCTTCTTTAATTGTTATTTTTTTTTAGAAAAGATTTTTTAAGTTGTTAGGCCTGGATTGTGTGTTGTTTTTTGTAAAATTAATAAAATTTGTTTTAAAAAAAATGTAAGTAGAAAAATAGGGACCACTTTTGTGAGCAGGTAACAACATTCTGTGCGCCTTTGGCATTTAATCATGCTGGCCACATGACCACAGAGACGTTTTCAGATAACGCTGGCTTTGTAACAGAGATGAGCACCGCCCCTTAGAGCAGGAAATGATTAGCATGTATGTACGAAGGGAATCTTTACCTTTGAGTTTCAAACATCCAGGTAGCTTCTAGATGTCAGCAGCAGCAAAAGGATACAGAAAACTGTAACTCTTTATTGCCAACTTGTGGTCACTTGTATTTTTGTAACTCCAATAGGGTAGCTTCGAATTGAGGCTACCCTGGCTGGGTGGACAAAAAGTGAATTTCTCCAAAATTTTATTTTTATTCCCTTTCCACACACACAAGCCTGTAAAGACAGGGAAAAACAGACAGAAACACCAGACATCCTAGGGCAGAATGACTTATTCAATACCTGCTCCAAATTTGTAATTTTTTTTATTTTTGTTTCAAAGCTTCAAGCAAAGAAACCATCTGCTCCAAGTCCCAATAGTACAAGGAGACACAATAATCCTTAAACAATCCACAAGTATGACATGGGATTGAGAGGCACAATTAACTCATGGTCTTATTTTGCATATCATACTTCTAGTAGTCTTAATCACCTTTGAGCTTAGTGCAAAC
The DNA here is from genome assembly GCA_033807585.1 of Hydrophis major. Taxonomy (NCBI): domain Eukaryota; kingdom Metazoa; phylum Chordata; class Lepidosauria; order Squamata; family Elapidae; genus Hydrophis; species Hydrophis major. Next base: position 95,607,986 of record CM066331.1, read on the forward strand.
TGCTCAGAGAAAAAGCAGATACTATTAATGATTTTAGAAAGGAAAACTGGAAGGTGGAAATGGTTAAATCTATTCCATCCATGTACACTCATTCAAAATCATCTCAGCAAACTAGTACACATATTGTACTAAACCATGATTTTAATGGCGATGTTTATATTCAGTCTGTAATGAGATCAAAGCCAACCTAATGTAGCTTCTTCAACAAAACTGGCTTAGCACAATATGTGAACATGGAAAGCAGAATAAACACATAATAATGGCTTCTCCACTGAAGAATTTCAGACTGAACTATCTGAATATCCAGTCCTTTCCAAAAGTTATATATTACTGTTCCCTCCTGTGCTGATTCTTTGCCACTCTGTAGGAAGTTAATAAACACTGAACTGAAGAGAAGAGAACTACCAAACTGTTGGCTCAAATTCTGATCCTGTGTATATGGTACTGGGATACATTCAGTAGTGAGATTCAATTTTTTTTACTACCAATTATGTGGGCGTGGCTTGGTGAGCGTGGCAGCGGAAGGATACTGTAAAATCTCCAGTCAGAGGTGGGATTTGCTGGTTCTCTGAACTACTCAAAATGTCCGCTACTGGTTCTCCAAAACTGGTCAGAACCTGCTGAATACCATACCTCTGGATACATTGTAATTGCTTTGATTTATGGTTTAATGTGATTATATGAACCTATCCAATTGTGCCTTAATCCACAAACCCAATTTTAAAAATTGGTCAAGTTTATTTTTATAGATTTGCAAACTATTCTACGGAGCCTAAACTTCCTTGTTTAAAAAAGTGTATTTGTGAATGCAACCAGCTCAGGATTTTGTCAAAACAGCTCGGAGCCATTATCTATATACTTCGTTTTCAACTGTTATGAAATGTAGATTAAACCAAAGAACACCCTTCTTTTTGTCTTCCTGCAAAATGTCAAATGGTTAACCTCCGTAGTGGGAAATAAATTATAGCGCAACTGGTTAATTCATTTTAAACTGTAGAGGCCAAGACAATATTTACCCTTGTTTATTTCTAACCAGGCTCTCTGCTTTTGAAAGCACAGAAGAAAAGCAACAGCCTGGGATGGGAACCTGCAAAGAGAGGTGTGCTTGAATATCAGCCAAATTCTAATTGAATAGTTCCCCAGAGTAGCGTCAATTGGATATGCTTGTCTTCTCAAAAGCTGCTGGGTTTTCTTGCCATGCATTGTTAAGCAATTATCCAGCTTCAGCTTCAATGAAGGAGAAGTGGTTTCTTCTTGCAGTTTTCATTATATGTTACATAGAGGATTATTTTGAGCCAAGCATGGGGCAAGGGTGTTAATTGTGAAATCTGTGAGCTGAAAAATGTGGTTTTCAGGCAATTGTGTTTGTTATTTCTCTACTTGGAGCAAGCTCCTGAGCGTCGTGCATCTATTTTGGTGCATGTTTGAAAAATAAACAGGTGGCCAAGTTTAATTTGTTGTAGTTTTGCTGCCAAAATATGCTAGAAATGGAATTCAGGTCATAAGGCCAAGATTCTCCCTGATTGGAATCTGAAGCTAAAAATTTTGATCATGCTTCTGAATGGGAAATCTTATAATTTGTTGCATAAGTAATATAATAATATCAGTGTTTCATATTTATACCAATATCAGTTTTTAGTTTAAGTCATATATCAAGAGATATTGTAAGTGTACACACACATAAACATACCAGAATGGAAAGACATGTTTTTAACTTTCAGACCTCTAAACCTGCATCATAGCTTTATTTCTTTTTTTAAAAAAAACCACCTATTTTTTTAAAAAATAAATTACTCAAGGTGGTGAATATATCTAATACTCCTTCCTCCTCTTAGTTTTCCCACAATAACAACCCTTTGAGTTGAGAGAAAGTCACTCAGCTGGCTTTTTATGCCTAAAATGGAAATAGAATTCACAGTCTACTGGTTTCTAGCCTATTGCCTTAACCAAACTGGTTCTCCTACAGTGAAGTAACAACACCCAATAATTATGTGCCTTTGATAATTATACTTCATCTTGACTGGTCTCTGGCAATAATCTGTTCCTCTTCAAAGGGCACATCAGTGATATTCTGTAATGCATGTGGTCATAGCAATAGAACTTAGACATATACCACTTTACAGTGCTTTACAGCCCTCTCAAAGCAGTTTTACAGAGTCAACTATTGCCCTCAACAATCTGGGTCCTCATTTTACCCACCTCACAAGGATGGAAGGCTAAGTCAGTCTGGAGCCTGGTGAGATTCGATCTGCCAAATTGCAGTGGGAGTAGCTTGCAGTACTGCACTCTCATCACTGTGCCACCGAGGCTCCATCTTATCTGTTGTCTTCTGTTTCCTCTACATCACACCAATTTTGCCAAGAACAGTCATTTTCCTTCCTAACCCATCATCTGATTATATCATATGCCCCCAATTATATTCTATATTCAAAATATTATATTCCCATTGAAAAACCATCTCAACCACCCTTGTCAGTTCTATTCGTTTTTTCCATTCCTTCAATATTACCACATCAATCTATCCATCCATCCATCTCTCTCTCCACCTCTCCTTCTTCTCTATCTTTAGACATTTTGTTTTACCCACTTTACTTGGGGATGCAATTGGGTTTTTGTTTCTTAATCGCATATTCTATGCCTCTGCCTCAGAAGTAGATGCTATCTTTTTGTTAATTGGTGCTTCATTGTATACTGTATCTATCTTTGTAACACATTGATAAAGGCAATAAGATTGCCAAAACACTGCATTCTTATGTGTTTCATTTTATTAAATTACTGTACTGATTTTGTCTTAAAGGTCCATTAATTAATACTTTAATATTTTAATGCAGATTTAGTAAGCATTAACCTTCTCAGAATGGCTCTGAGCTACTACATTATAATGGTATATTATTTGTGTGATGGGCACAAACTGAATAATCCATGTCATTCTAACTATTAATATGTGAACAACTACAATGACATGGGAAAATACCTGAACAAAGCTGAATGCCATACATGTAAGTACCCGCGAAAACTTAAGAAAACATATATATATGTTGTGACTGAAAGGATCGATCCTGCTGTGAGTTTTGACTCTGATGACTCTGAAGATGAAAGGGTGGAGCCTGCTGTGAATGTGGAGTCTGAATTATCAGAGGACACAAATGTGAGCCAGGAGGATGAGAGATTATCGGACAGACAATCCTCGCCAGAGCCTTCGAATTCACTCATGCCAGCAACTGATCCACAAAATGAGTCAGAGGCTTCTAATGGGGAAACTGACAGATCGTGGATTGATGCTAGAATCAGGAGAAGAATGAAATGCCAAGCTGAAGGGAGGCGCCAAGACAGACATTGATTAGAGAGACTGACACGCCCATCCAGGTGATTTAAGGAGGATTGCTGATTCTCAAACTTTGCTTGGAAGCAAAGTGTTTGATGTGTCGAAAGGATATGTGTGGAGCGGCCTTTGTAATTTATGGACATTCTGAATTACCAGACAGATTCCGGGAAGTCTGCCAAGGACTGGAATATAGTACTATTAACTCTTTTTTAGTCTGGCTTTGTTTTGTTTGAATATTTTGAACTGTGGAACTCTGAATTCTCACTTGTGAATGTAGGTGAGACATAACAGATAGATAGATAGATAGATAGATAGATAGATAGATAGATAGATAGATAGATATAGATATAGATATAGATATAGATATAGATATAGATATAGATATAGATATAGATATAGATATAGATATAGATATAGATATAGATATAGATATATAGATATATAGATATATAGATATATATAGATAGATAGTACAAAGCCAAAATTAAACCACATAAGGGTTTACCTTACTGTATCAGTCTATTGACGGAATATTCCCAGACCACTTCTATAAGGAGAGTACTGTTTTTGGGGATGAAATATTTGTTAACAAGCTGATGAAGTATGTTGAGTGCTTGGGAGAAATTACTGAGTATGTGGCTAAAGGTATTTATTTATTGATGATTAATCCAAAAACTAGAATTGGAAAAATGTATAATGGTATGTGTGAATGTTCATGGGAGACAGGGAGAAGAGCTGCAGCCATTGCAATAGTTGGATAAGAGACAGCTTAGTCTGAAGCAGAAATGTGGTTGTAACCCTCCCTAGTTTCTTGGGATATAAAGGCAATGCAGGAGAAATGTATCTTCAGATATTCAAGATTATGTTACCTTGCAAGAAAGGAGAGCTAATCCTTTTCCAAAGCACCCGAAGGCCAGACAAGGAATAATGGATGAAAGCTGATCAAGGAGAGATTCAAGCCAGAAATAAGGGGAAATTTTCTGACAGTGAGAACAGTCAACCACGTTGCCTTCAGAAATTGTGGTAGCTTCACCCCTGGATGTTTTCAAGAAGAGATTGTACTGCCATTTCTCAGAAATTATGTAGTGTCTCCAGTTTGGGTGGGTGGGGGTTGGATTAGATGGCCTACAAAATCCCTTCCAACTCTGTTAATCTGTGTACTTCTTATCTAGACTACCACAAAAGGCTGAAAAAATCTAAAATTAACTAAATTATCTCATGGAATGGCAGAAGCAAGCTGCCAACAATCTCTCCTGTAATTTTGTAATTTTGGTCACAGAAAACAGGTAACTTGAACAACTAGATTGGCCATACACTCTCCTTCATAGAGGACTGTCTATGCCTTTCAAGGTTTTCAGTACATCTGTCTTAAAGCTTGTTCATTCAAATTCACTTTAGAAATAAAATGTTATATTGAGGTTTCATCTGCATGAACAGCCAGTCAGGTAATGAGATGCCCCACTAATCTCTACTTATTCAATCTCTACTTAAAATAATTTTTGCTTTCTGTGTGGTATGTGTGTGTGTGTGTGTGTGTGTGTGTGTGTGTATACATACATATATACATATACATATACATATACATATACATATACATATACATATACATATACATATATCTTAAGTTTTCGTGGGTACTTACATGTGTGGTATTCAGCTTTGTTCGGGTATTTTCCCACATCATTGCAGTTGTGCTTTTAAAGTTGCAGCAACGTTTCGGCAGAATCTCATCTGCCATCATCAGGCTTCTATATTGTGTTCATCTGTGAGTCAGACTTTCACAGCCATTTCTGTTTTAAATTTGGTGCTAGCCTACTGCTGTGCCAGAATGGTTTTTTCTTCATCCTGATTGGTTGGGAGTCTTAGTCTGTGTTTATTGGTCTTGGAGTTTGCTGTGTTCTGCTTGATTGGTGTTTCTAATATCTTCTGTCTGTTTTGTAGCTTTTTTTTGTCTTGATTGGCTGACAACATTGTGTTTCCTATATTGAAAGCTTTTAGTGTGGCTTGGCTCTAAGTAAATGGACGGCCATCATTTATTAGGAAGCTAGGTTTCATCTGGGTGCCTGGTTGGGGTGTGTTTGAGCTAGAGGTATCAGGGGGAGTCTGTTTGTGCCCAGGTGTTTGCCTGGCTTGTGGTGTGGAGATTTTTTTGTTTGAGAGTGCAGTCTTCCAGATAATTGACAGTCTGGTGGAGTCATATCTTCTATTCATGCTTTCAGGTCTTTTTTCAATCTCTATGGCTTCTCTGATAATTCTGTGGCTGGAGTTTTCTATAGTGGCTAGGGTTTTGGTGCCATTGAAGTCAATGCTATGACCTGTGGCTTTAATATATTGGACTATTGAGGAAATGTGTTCCAGCTTTTTGACTGCATTTTTTGTGTTCATCTAGGTGGGTACTTATTCAGCCACTGTATATGGAGGGAGTTCGTGTGGAACAGGTGGTTGAATGTAAGTTTCTCAGGACCATCATTACAAATAACCTGACCTGGAGTGCAAACACCGCTGCTTTAATTAAGAAGGCACAACAACGATTGTATTTACTAAGGATTCTTAGGAAACAACAACTGGCTGAGAGTCTATTGACTACTTTCTATCGGAGTTCAATTGAGAGTATATTATCCTACTGTCTCTGTGTATGGTTCTTGAGCTGCACAGTGGCAGAGAAAAAGGCAATTCAGAGGGTGATTAAGATGGCCCAAAACATCATTGGCTGCTCACTTCCCTCTTTGGAAGAACTGTATAGGAATAGATGTAGGAGGAAGATACTTAATATATTGAATGACTCCTCTCATCCGGGACATCAGCTCTTTGAACTATTACCATCGAGAAGGAAATTTAGGGTATTAAGAACAAGGACGACCAGATTTAAGAACAGTTTTTATCCAAGTGCAGTTTTGAGTTTGAATGCAGGGTCATAAGATTTATGTGGAAGTGAATGAGAGTAATGGGGTTTTACATTTTTAAATTGCATAGAGATCATTGTATGGTCGGTTGTGTTTAGTTTTAATTTAATTTAATTTTTTTTCTTTTAGTGGTGTTTGTCCAGTTTTTACTTGTGGAAGAGCACCTCATTTCGTTGCACTCGCTTGCGAGTGTAATGACAAATAAACTCTATAAACTATAAACTATTCTTCTGTTGGTCTGTCCAATGTATGTGGCAGAGCATGATGCACAGGAGACTTCATATATGCCTTGGTTTTCTAGGTCAATTTTATCTTTGGGGTTTTGAAGGCAGTCTTGATGTGTTGCCTGTGTAGTATCTTACTGATTTTGTCTGTGGTACTTCTTATGTAGGTCAGGACAGCTATTCCATAGGTCTGTTCATCCTCTAGATCTCCATTATGTCTCAGTGTGTTTTTGTGGATCAAGCCAGTGATTTTGCTTTTGTGGAAGCGGTTGGCTGTCAGTACTTTAGTCAGGGTGCATAGTTCAGTCTTTATGTGTGTCTTGTCTGCCAGGCGTTTGGTTCTGGCAATTAGTGTTTTGGCCACGTAGTTTATCTGTGCTGGGTGGTGGTGGGATTGGGTGTGGAGGTTGCGGTTGGTGTGTGTTTTCTTCTGGTATATGGTGTGTTCTTGTGTGCCATCTGTTTTTTTTGTAGAAGGAGCCCCTATGGGATTACCACTGTCACCCATCATTGAAAACCTGTTCATGGAAGAATTCGAATACTAGCTAATGCCACCCACAAACCCAAACTATGGTTAAGATACATCGATGACACATTTGTTATTTGGCTCCATGGAAAAGAAAACCTAAACAATTTCCTAACACACCTAAACAGCACACACCCCAAAATCAAATTCACTAAGGAAACAGAAACAAATGAACAACTACCATTCCTAGATGTACTAATCTACAAAAAACAGATGGCACATTAGGACACACCAAATACCATTACCTTTTAAGTGTCTTTTAGGTAAGAATCCACCTTGGTCTGGGTGAATATATTCTTGTAGGAGTATTTTCAACCTATTTGCCGACCTCTTTGTAAATATTTTATAACCATTATTCAGTAACAATATGGGTCTATAGTTTCTGATTAAGTTTAACTCGGATCCCATTTTTGGGTATTAATTCAACAGTAACTTCTTTACATGATACTGGCATCCCATTTTTCCTCCTAAAATATAGCTCATTATGTTCTGAAGAGGTTATAAAAGTTCATCTTCAAAGCACCTATAGTAGGTTCCTAGGTGTCCACGCAGACATGGTGCCTTTCCTGGTTTAATTTTTTTTATAGCTTCTGAAATTTCTATTGTTGCTATAGGACTTCCATAATTATCTTGTATATCTGTAAGTTGTGACAATTTTTGCTTTTTAAGGTTACATTTTATTTTTTCCAAGGAAAAATTTAGTCCTTACAAGCCTATTACTATATGAGTGCAGTAAGAAGAATGAAGGAGGAGCTTGAAATTACCATCAGTAATTAGTATCTAGTCAACCAACTCATTTGGCCAGAGTTTATTTTCCACTACTTAAATAATATTGTTTAAATAATAATAATGACTTACAAATGTTTACACACACACTATTTGTCTCTACAGATTTGAGTTGTGGGTGTGACATGCTTTCTCTTTGGAGAAAATATGGAAATGAGTCTATCCACATTTTAAATATTTGTTCTGCAAACACTGTTAACTACATATCTACTGAATATTCATGAGTTATTCAAGATTGATATCAACCCTTGATATTAAGGGTTTTAGTATTTGATTCCATTTTTTGATGAGTGAAGGTGAATGCTTTCTTATTAAGCCATGATGTCATAATTAGGTAACATTCTAAAATCTTGCACAATGCAGTTAGTAATGTTTATATTTCTTTAAATTCTATTTTCCAAGTCTTTTCTTCTCCTCTCCTCTTTTTCCTTACTTCCTCTTTCCTTCCTTCCTTCCATTCATTCTTTCTTCCCTTTCTTTCTTTTCTTTATGTTGCTTTTAATTCATTTTGTTTGTAGTTTCAGCTACTGTAAATTTTCCATGCTTTTCCTGAAATTCTGGAGTTTCATTCCTTAAAAATAGTAGCTCAAAAATAAGACAACTTGGCTATGTTGGACAAATTAAGGCTGGTGAAAACAATATTGCTTTCTCATTGACTGCAGTTTTCCTTTTCCTCAACAGCTTGAACATAAGGGTAATTTATGGGAACAATTTGCCAGAACACTCTGCTTGGATCACGCAGAATTATAAGCCTGAAAGTGAACAAACAGCTACAAGTTGCTGATTTGATTTGACAATTCTTCTGTGCATGTGTTAGGCAGAAGGGAAAACAGTGTTTATAATTCCAACCATTCCCCCCAACCCTTCAATGGAATACAAATGAAAGTCAGGATGGAAGAGGAAGAAATCAATAACATAAGAAATAGTCCACCATGCTGAAAAGTAGATGTATTTATTCATTACGATTTTTCAAGATCCCCATGTGGTTGAAAGAGGTGCTTCTCTACATATTCTCTGGAAGTACTTGATATTACTTTAATACATGAACAGAGGAACTTATGACCTTAAAAATTCTGTAATTGCTAATTATTAGCTAAGGTGACTTACTGGTGGGTGATGGAGTTCAATGATACCTGGAAGGTCACAGTTCCGAGCATAGAGCATAGAATCATAGGGTTGGTGTCAGATCCATGTATGTGCCATTCTTCAGTGGAAGAAGGCACGATTGGATTTGGTACATTTGGTTCTTTTTTCTCTCTATGTATCCTAGGAATCCTATTTCTTGCCTTGTCTTTTCCATAACCTTTTACCTGATTTATAACCATTGCCTGCCACCCCAGATGCCTGGAAAATTCTCACCTCTTGGGGGAATGCAAGGGGAGGAGGGGGCTATGTGGGTTGCAATGCTGGAAGATAGGCCTGAGAAACTTTTCTTATCTGCTTTCTCAGAGACACTGGTACAATAACATCTTCACATCTGTGGATTGGTGGAATCCATATTGGACTGTTTGGAGGGGTTTCTAATCTCCTTTTTCCCAGTTGTATACCCTGAGGGACCTCAGATCCTGCTTTGAATTCTGACTTGCTTTCACCCCTTTTCAATAAAATGTTCCTTTTGAAATACAAAGTTGTCAAGAGTCTATACTTGTTTTGAAGGGGGGAGAGGTTGGTCCTTATAGCTAGAAAGGACGTCCCTCAAAAGTCTTCTGTTAAACCCCCTGCTCGGCAGATTTATAACATCCCGGTCAAATGGTTATCCAATCTTTTCTTGAAAACTTTCAGTGATGGAACAAATTCAGGAGGCAAGCTATTCCATTGATTAATGGTTCTTTCTGTCAGAAAATTTCTTCTTATTTCTAGGTTGGATCTCTCTCTAACAAGCTTCCACCCATTTGTTCTTGTACTGCCCTAGAGAATAAGTCAATGGCCTCCTGACAGTCTTTCAAAGTCTTTCAAAGTTATCATGTCTTTCAAAGTTATCATGTTCCTTCTCTTCAGTAGACTAGGCAGACCTAGCACCCTCAACTTTTCATCATATGCTTTAGCCTCCAGATGCTTTGTCATCTTTGTTCCTCTTCTCTCCACGCTTTCTAGGGTCTCAGCATCTTTTTTTTGTATCATGGATACAAAATATACACATTAACATATTATTGCATAAATTATATTAGTTAAAACATAAGCTTCCTTATATGTATCAACCAGAGATAGTATTCAGCAGGTTCTGACCAGTTCTGGAGAACTGGTAGCATAAATTTTGAGTAGTTTGGAGAATCAGCAAATGCCACCTCTGACTGGCCCCGCCCCTTTCTATTCTCTGCCTCCCAAGTTCCAGCTGATTGGCTGGGTCTTCTTTGGTTGCCCTGCACTGGAGAACGGAGCTGGAAAGCAGGTTAGTGGGGTGGGGAGAGAATGGAGATTTGACAGTATCCTTCCCCTGGAGTGGGGAGGAAATGGAGATTTTACAGTATCCTTCCCCTGCCACATCCACCAAGCCATGCCACGCCCATCAACCCATGCTCACAGAACTGGTAGTAAAATAAAATAATAATTAAATCCCACCATTGGTATCAACCCATTTTTCCATTTATTTCTGTTCTGCCTGCACTAGTTGGTGGTTTGGACAATGAGGTGGAAACCTTTTCCAAAAATGAACTTGAAAGGCTTAACCTTGGACCTAGTCCTTTATGCAAAAAAATCATATTACTCTGATATATTGTACTCACATCCCTCCTTGAATTAATTTGAAGCACTAAACATGAGCAGCCGCAGCTATCACTACAAATATATGTGGGTTCAGTTCACTGTGATTTCATCCAATTTCCCCTGCTCTTGGTCTGCATTTAAAAATAAAACTGGCAAAACCATCAAACCACAATTGCAATGTGGAATGTGGAAGTAAGCCAGAAGACTTTTCCAGTGAAATAAATCATGACAGTGGTCATACTTTATTTCCTTGTCCCTGCTCTTATCTTTTTATTGGCCAAATTTCTAATACCAATCAACCATAAGAATGTGTGTCCTCCTGGAGTTTATTTTTTTAAAATATTAAACTGTAACTTCCCTTTAATTTGGGAGTGTTCTTTTATTTTGCTTTTTTCAAAATAGAGTGTTTCTTTTCAAAAAAATCATTCCCTTTCTGCAATATGAGAAGTTTTTTAAAAACTTCTATGTCTGGGCATCTGTGAATATTCAGGGAAAAAACCTATTTTTTCCCTCCAAGATTTCCTCATCTTTTAAACAAAAACATTTCTAGCCTCTCAGACCTTCCAAAGGCTTCCTTTTTAAATACATTTTCCCCCCCGGTTGATCATGTGACAATATAAGGCCTCATCAGTTCAGAAGATGTGAAAAAGCCTTTTATGGAAATGTGCCAGTCTTCTGATGAAACTTGGCTCTTCGCCTTTCCAATGATATAATTAATAATTAACTATTTTATTTTAATTTTATTTTATAATCATTATGATGAAAGAGTGGAGTACAATTTCACACCTTTTTTGATCATCTAAAATTGCTAAAAAGGATGGTCTATATTTTATTTCCAAATTAGCAAGCTTAATTTTAAAAAAAAGTACTCTGAACCATCACAAGACCCTCATTTGACACACCCACACATAAAGCCCTGATAAATACTGACACATCCAGTAAATTCCACTGAAAATGTTAGCTAGCCTGTTAAAGAAAATGCTTGGAAACCAACCCACAAGCTAAGAGAATGAACCTTCACCGTCATCCTACACCCAAGGTAGAGATATTCACTACTATTGCAAAAATTACTTTGGTTTATCTCTTCTTTTTATTCCATCTCCTTAATAAATACTTTGATTTTACGATAAGCTTAATATTTGAGTGTGAATTTCCAATTGTTCCAAGAGAGGCATCTCATTTCCTACCTTCATTGCTTTGTCAGTTTTGCACATTTGTTCCAGAGAGCCAGCTCAGTGGCACAGTGGTTAGAATGCAGTAGTGCAGGGAAACTCTGCATTCCCACTGCCAGGAGTTCGATCCTGAGTAATTCAAGGTTGACTCAGCCTTCCGTCCTTCCGAGGTTGGTAAAATGAGGACCCAGATTGTTGGGGCCAATATGCTGTCTCTGTAAACCGCTTAGAGAGGGCTGTAAAGCACTATAAAGCTGTATATAAGTCTAAGTGCTATGACTAGTGCTATTGGTATAGAGGTTAAGGCAGCAGGCTAGAAATGGGGAGATCATAAATTCTAGTCCTGCTTTAAATACAAAATCAGCTGAGCCACTCACACTCTCAGCTCCAAGGAAATAGGCAATGGTAAACCATCTCTGAAATCGTGACAAAAAAACCCTACTCTGCAGTCACCTGGAGCCACCATGGCTTGAAGGCATCACAAACAAGCATTTCAAGGTGGACATTCGAAGAAATTAGGCCTTTCCTTTAGAGTAAATGACAGATCTACGTGTCCTAAGAGAATTAACTGGGAAGTAATTTACAGTAAAGAAAATAGTCTACAGATACAATAAGAATTCAAAGAACTAGCTTGCATTAAAAGTTGGTTGTCGTTGTCTTAATTTGTAAAATAAAAGAAGAGCAGCTTGGTTGTTTATTCCCACAACTAAATTCAAGATTCTTCAGTCTCCATGAGGATTGTATATCACATGGGCCTCCCTGAACCAAGATGGGATTTGTAGAAAACGTAATGCACAGTGCGATGTATTTGAATAAGGTCTAAGAGAATCAAAACCAATTCATTGGTTACCAGTTTCCTCTCAGCCCTACTGCATCTCTGATAGCATAGAGATGCTTTCATTACATCAACCGTGATAGTTTGGTATATTTCTCTGCTGATATTCCTGAAGACTTCATCTGTCAGTTATCTTACCTTACCCTATAGATCTAACATTCCCACTTCTCTGCAGCCACTTTCTCTTTTTTATTTATGATAACACTCAAAGCAATTCCAAATAAAGTTTCCTCAAATGAAACTCAACTTCTGGAAACCATATGGAATGTCTTAGCAATGATATGAAAATTGTATTTTTTTTTCATGATTTAAAAAAAAAACCCTTTCTCATCTTCAATCCTGTGATTTTGTCTCTCTTCCAAGGAGCAATCAGGTCTGATCCTGCACAGCTTTCCAAGATCAGATAAGGTCCCTTTGCTTTTATGCAAAGCAATTCATGACTACCAACCTGCTTTCCACTGAGGACCTGTATGCACGAGTCAAAAAGATGGCTGTGAAAATATCGACAGACCCCTCACATCCCAGACATAAACTGTTTCAACTCCTTCCTTCAAAATGATGCTATAGAGCACTGCACACCAGAACAACTAGACACAAGAACAGTTTTTCCTGAACGCCATCACTCTGCTAACAAATAACTCCCTTAACATTGTCCAACTATTTACTAAGTCTACATTACTATTACTATTAATCCTTTCAACGTTCCTATCACCCACCCCCTCCCACTTGTGACTGTATGACTGTAACTTTGTTGCTTGTATCCTTATGATTTATATTGACTGTTTCCTAGTATGATTTGATTGCTTATTTGTACCATATGACTATCATTAAGTGTTGTACCTTATGATTCTTGACGAATGTATCTTTTCTTTTCATGTACACTGAGAGCATTTGCACCAAGATAAATTCCCTGTATGTCTAATCACACTTGGCTAACAAAGAATTCATTCATTTATTTTTATTTTTTATTTTATTTGGTTTGTCAATTGCTTACAAGATAACAGGTATAAGTAAAAACATAGTTATGAATACATGGATACATATAAGAAAAATAAAAGAAGCAATAGGACAGGAACGGTAGGCATGTTGGTGCGCTTATGCATACCCCCTACAGACCTCTTAGGAAAGGGGTGAGGTCAATAGTAGACAGTCTAAGGTTAAAGTTTTTGGGGTTTGGGGAAGAAACCACAGAGTCAGGTAGAGTATTCCGGACATTGACCACTCTGTTGCTGAAGTCATATTTCCTGCAATCAAGTTTGGTGTGATTAATCTTGAGTTTGTATCTATTGTTTGCTCTTGTATTGTTATGGTTGAAGCTGAAGTTTTCATTGACAGGGAGGACATTGCAATGTATATCCTATACTTAGATCGGACTGAAGACGGCGTAATTCTAGGTTTTCTAGGTCTAGAATTTCAAGTCTGGTGGCATAAGATATTCTGCAATGAGTAGAGGAGTGGAGAACTCTTCTTGTGAAATATTTCTGGACTTTCTCAACTGTGTTAATATCAGATACGTAATGTGGGTTCCAGACTGGTGAGCTGTATTCGAGTATTGGTTTAGCAAATAATTTGTATCCTCTAGTTATTAGTGTAATATTACCAGAGAAAAAGCTACATAAGATTAGGTTAACAACCCTTAACGCCTTTTTGTCCATGTAGTTACAGTGCGCTCTAGCACTTAGGTCATTAGAGATGAGTACTCCAAGATCCTTGACAGAGTTTGGATCATCAGCAAGGTCTTGATTATTCAGCCTGTATTTTATTTTCTGATTTTTTTTGCCAATATGTAGGACGGAACATTTATTTGTTGAAATTTGAAGTTGCCATTTGCTTGATCATTTTGATACATAGTCAAGGTCTTTTTGAAGGGTAGCAGTATTGTCTGTGGTGTTGAATAGCTTTACATTGTCAGCAAAGAGAACACAGTTGCTCTTAATATGATCACAGAGGTCATTTATGTAGAGTATGAAGAGAGTTGATCCTAGAACACTACCTTGGGGGACACCACTGTTGACAGGTACATTATTTGATAGGACGCTCCCAATTTTGACCATTTGTTGTCTGTTTGATAGGAATGTTTCTATCCAGTTATGCAGATGTCTAGAGATACCGTAAGATTTTAGTTTTAGGATTAGTTTGTCAAGTACCACTGAATCAAAGTCTTTACAGAAGTCTATGAAGATTGTGTCTATTGTTTTGCCCTGATCGAGTTGTGTGGTCCATACGTTTTTGCAGTGTAAGAGTTACAAATTGCAGGATAGTTTTTTTTTCTGAAACCAAATTGTTTATTAGAGAGTAGGTTGTTTGTCTCTCAGTGCAGCATAATGGATTGGTTAATAATTGATTCCATGACTTTACAGGTGACACAGCATAAAGAGAATTTTCAACTAAGCTGGGGTCTCCCTTTTTGAAGATGGGGATGACCGTGGCTAGTGACCATAGGTTTGGAAAGAAGCTGGTCCTGAAGGATTTTTCAAAGATTATGCTTAGAAGTTCAGCTATGGCAGTAGATAGCTTTTTTAAGAAGTTGGCATATATTCCATCTGGTCCAATAGATAGAGATGGTTTTAGATTGCATAGTGGTTTTTCAACATTGTCTTCTGTAAAATATATATTACATCATTGTAGTTGTCTGTGGTTCTGGTAGGAAATCCTGGGCATGATCCATTGCTGTTTACAAATACTGAGCCAAAGAATGTGCTAAAGAGGTTGGTTTTAATAGTGTTGTCATTGCACTCTTTACCATTAGGTCCTATCAAGGGTGGGATGGACCTTGAGTCTTTTAGTTTGTTGTTTACAAAATTGTAGAAAGTGCAGGTGGAATTGGTGCGTAGAAGGTTTTCCTCTTGTTTAATGTGATAATTGGTGCATTCAGTCTTTATCTGGTGGCATAAATTTTTGTATCAGCTTTTGAAGTTGGCAACATGACCAGATTTGTTTTTCCACCAATGTGATCTCTTTTTGGATTGAAACTTCCTTATTGTTATGGTTAATCTGTTTTTTCAGGATTTTGGAGTTGTTATTGGTACATATAGTTTGATGACTTTTTTGACTTGAAGTAAAAATATGTTGTAATGGTCTTCAACAGTATTGCATCCAGTGAATAGAAATTGCCAGTCAAGGGATGAGAGATCATTTTTTATAAGACCATACCCTGTTTCTCCAACAATACAGCCTCCCCCAATAGGAAGTCCCAGCATGTTTTATAGGCATGAAATGAAATTAAGCCCCTCCCCCCAAATTAAGGCCTATATTAAAACATGCAAAATGGGGGGGGAATGGTGGGGGGGCTTGCCGTTAGGAAGTACTTTTGTTGCACATCCGGATATGGTGCTGCCTGCATTGACCCCAATATGCTGAGGTCAACATCCAAGCTGTCGCCCCCCGCCCGCCTGAAGATGCAAGGGGGGGGGGGAATTAAGTTTCCTCCAAAAAGACAGCTTAGCCTTTTTTGGTGGGCTCAAAAAAAATAAGACCCGGCCTTATTATATGAGAAACATGGTAGTCGCCTTTTATGAAGTTATAATTGGGGATCACATCATTGTGTTGATTTTTGTGTGGATGTATGTTGAGACAAAAGTCAATCATGCTGTGGTCACCGTTGGAAAAGGGTTCTTTAATTTGTATTCTGTAAATTGAATTCAAACTATTGCAGAAGATGAGATTGAGGCAGTTAAGTCTAGTATTGTTGGTTACTAGTTGTTCCAGTCCTAGGTTTGTTACAGCATTGTAGAAGGTTGCATGTATGGGTTCAGTTTTACATTCGTTTAGGGTCCAGTTAATGTGAGGTAGATTGAAATCACCAAGAAAGAATAAAGTGTGTGAGCAGGATCTTACCCATGTTAGTAGTGAATTTAGCTTGTTTACATGTTCGATGACATAATCAGGGGCTCTGTAACATAGTAAGAATTGAAATGTGATATTTAAGAACAGTTCACAGACGATGGTCCCAGGAAGAGCAAGCTCTTGGTTAACTTGGATGTTTTTTAGATGTGAGGACTTTTTATTGAAGATAGCAACACCACCTCCTCTACGGATTTCACAATCTGATCGGTAAACATGATAGTTTCTTACTGTGGTAATGGAGTCAGGGAGAGATTCACTGAGCCATGTTTCACAGACAAATATGATGTCTAATTTAGCCATATTTAGTAAGAGGAGAAATTCAGGTATTTTATTCACAAGGCTTCTTGCATTGAGTAGCTTGCATTTAAGGCCAGTTGTAGTTGGAATTGAGGTAATTAGGGGCATGCGTGCCTAGTTTTGAGTGATGGTGGGTTGGATGAGGTAGGGTTGGATGTGGAGTTGTGGGTTGTGTGACTTACTTTTGATACAATCAGCGCGGTAGAGATCCTTCTCTCCATTGTCTCGATGTCTTTTGAGTTCCTTGCAGAGTTCACGGGAGCAGATTCTTTGCAGTATGGATAAGTCTGGTCTTGAGCGAAGTTTTTTGTGATGGGATTGGTTTTTGCAATGGTGTTTATTGTATGAATGAATATGCATTTGCTGGACTCATTTTTGCAAACAACTCTACAAAATTTTGGGGCCACCGAGCCATCATTGTATTTGGACTCAGGGCCATCTCTGGTTACTTCAGTGATATCTTCAAGAGAGATGTTTGTTGTATTTGAGTTTGCTCGTGATATTATGAACTTTGGCGATGTCATCTGATTCGTTGGTGTCTTCAAGACCAAATAAAATGGCATTTGGTTGTTTCTGATCATGTTCAATGGTGTTTCTGATGAGTAAGGAGATATCATTTGTGGAATTATTATGTATGAATCATTCATTCATACAGCTCAATTCTCACCCATGTATTCTACTCTTTGCCTGAATTTCTGGTCCTTTCACTCATCTCTGGCAAAGGATTTGCCATAGTCTTCCCTATGGCAAATGTGACTTGCTTTACTAAATAAGGCACCCCTTCTTGATACAAGGATTGTCAATTTGAATTTTTGGAAATATGTTGACCCATCCTTTCACTATTAAGCATGTATATAACATTATAACCCAATGTTATTTTTTTTTTCCTAAGTGACTGTGTATCTAGAGAATCCGTTTCAAAGTGGAAAACAACCCCAGGCCACATTTAAGGTGATGAATGTTACCATTACCTGAAGTTCTGCTGGTTTAATCAGTACAATTGCTGTGCTCAGCAGTGTGTTTCCATGCCTGTCATTTGTTATAGTGCCTCTTTTGCAGAAATGTTAGTTGTGCATCAGACTACCCCCAGATGTCCTCTAATTTATTTATTAAATATAGATGCCACTCATCTCACCATAAAGCGGATTTAGGTGGCTTGCAATACAGAAATAACAATATGAAACCTTAAAAAAAAAAAATCATAACATGAAAATTAACAGAAAGGAAGGAAGTAAAATATAAGGCTAAAACATGGGAAGTCAAATAAGGCTAAAATAAAGCTAAAACATGTAAAAAAAACCATTGCAGGAATTGGATTTTTCTAGTCTCGTGAAAAGAAAGACTGGGGTGACATGATAGCAGTGTTGCCATATTTAAAGGGCTGCCACAAAGAAGAGGGGGGTGTTAACCTATTTTCCAAAGCACCAAAAGGCAAGAAAAAGAAACAATGGTTGGAAACTAATCAAGGAGAGAAGCAACCTGGAACTAAGGAGAAATTTTGCTCACAGTGAGAACAATTAACCAGTGGAACAGTTTGCCTTCAGAACTTGTGGGCGTTCTACCACTAGAGGCTTTTAAGAAGAGACTGGACAGCCACTTGTCAGAAATGGTATAGCATCTTCCTACTTGTGCAGGAGTTGGATTAGAAGATCTTCAAAGTTCCTTCCTACTCTGTTATTCTGTTATCCATCATCCCAGGCCTCTTCCATTGTACTATACAAAATCTTTTGACTTCCTCTATCTGACCAGCCTAGACAGATTTCTCCTCCATTCCCACAACTTCTTATCTTCAGCCACCCATTTCTCAGGAGGTGTTTGGGGAGTACAGAAACACAAATCCTCTCCTTTTCTACTCTCAGTAATCCACCCAATGAGATTGTTCTCAGGTGTTTTCTTCATATTCATTACTTTCTCCCTCTGCACTGAACCTATTTCCACTTTTCTTCCTTTTTATTAGGTCCAATTGATTCATTGCCTTCTTTTTCATCTGAAGAGCCCTTTTATTCCCAGGTACAGCATCTTTCCTAGTTTTTTTTTTTTTTCTTTATGATGACTGCTTGTTGGAGAATTTGCTGTGAATCTATTTTAAGCAATAATTCCCCAGAACAATGAACTGAGTCACCACGACATAATAATCAGCTTGAGACCAAAGTGATGTTTTTGTGTATTTTGAACTTATTTAGATGGCTTTTGTTTCTTTGGTAGAACTTGTCTGCTGATACAGAAAATAAACACGTCCTACTCCTCCAAGTGATGAAATTTGGATCAAAAGGCATTGGGAATATTCCAGGTTTTGTTTGTTACCAGAAGATTGCAAATTCCTTGCTTTGGCACTGAGCAGGGGACAAATAGTTCCTATTTAACAGGGGAAGACACTGCTTCGATGTTTATATAAAACACACATTAATAATTTTGCCCTTTCTCTTTACATTTACAAAATTGATTTTTGAACTTTCAGCAGTCATATTGCAATAAATATAGTTGGAAATCCATTTCACGGGAGAGTTTGTAAATTGCAAGTCGTGATTCAACCAATATCTGGGAGGTTTCTTTCTCTGTTCTCTACTCCCTCCCTGTCTCTTCCAACAATGGCCACCACTATTCCTCCAGCTCTTCAGTGTACAGAATTCTCTAGTCAAGTAGTAAATTGAGAGAAACAGATGCTTTATTAACTAAATTTCCCTTGTTGGCTTTGAGATTTCAGGCTGTGTTTTAAGCTCTTGCAAACATAACAATCCAAAGGAGTCCCGGTGCATTATTTCTGCGTGAAAAAGGACCTGTTGCAGGTGAAACCCTTCAAAATCAATTTTCATAGGAAATGCAGTTTCATCATTAGTATGATCATAAAATCTGATTAGGGATGTAGAAACTACAAAAAACAAACCTGTCTACATTATTAGGGCAGCATTAAGTCACAGGAGTTGAATTCAGTTTGGAGAAAATCAAACCGAGTACTCGTGGGTTTAAGTCCTTTTGTTCTTTTTATTTTTAAAGTTCGTAGAAAATTTCATAACCATTCACTTTCTCAGCGTCTCGTCATATGTGAAAACTTTCTATGCATCTTTGTCTAATTTACATAACTTTTAATGTAAATTGCCCAAGAACCTTTTTAAAATGCAAATTCCCATTATTTGCATTAAACATAAATTTCCCTAATGCAGGCTTTTAAAATGCAAATTTACCTGGTATGGATTTTTTAAAAAATATATAATTACTGCACTGTGCAAACAACTTCGGTCCAGTTTTTTTTCACACACTTTTAAAATAGATTTTTAATTAAAGAAAGATGAACATTACTGTAATGGGCTTTGATGGAAGGGTAAACACCACAGCTGAAATGTCAGCTGGGAATGGAATATCCCATTTTTTCCCCCTGTGGGGAAATGCTAAATCAGATATCGCTGCTTTTCTGCTTACTCATAACATTTCTGATTGTGAGATTCATGGACTATCTATCTGCAACCCACTTCCTCCATGAGGACGGGTTAATGCATCAACCTAGAGCAGACTTTAGTGGGCTGACTTTAAGAAAAGTCAAAGAGGCTGCATTTCTCTCAGAATATAACCTATTGAATCTTATGTCTGAGGAGACCAACACAGGAATCCCTTTAAAGCAGCTATAGCCCCTGAAAATCTCCTCCACTGTGAACAAACACCCTGTGATATCTTTGTGGTGAATAATGTTATCCAGGCAAATCAAAGCTGTCTCATAGAGGTCAAGGATACAGCTTAGCTGAAAAAAATACGGATCAGATCTGTAAGTGTAGATGTTTTAGGAAACTTGCCGAGAGTTTTGCCACTTTTTTCTTGCTGTATCATAGTACCTCTATGATAGCTCTTTAGTGGACCTACTGTAGAGAAATGAATGACCTTGGGCAAGGAGATTTATCTATTAGCCTTTCAATGACACTGAAAGAAAAACAATACATTATCACCAGGAGTGAGATAAAGTCATGCCTTATGACCAAGGCACACATGGATGAGAAGTAAAATATTGTCATGCCAATCATGTTTGTCACAGGAGCCAGGTGGAGACTTGTGCTAAGAATGGCATAGAGTGGTAGCCAGAAATGTAGAACAAAGAACAGGTACTGAATAGAAATAAGACAAAACCCTTAATATTAAGTCAATATCTGGAACTAAAAAAAAAAAAAGAATTAGAAAGGAGGCTAAGTTACACTAATTAATGACACTAAGCTGGTCATCAACGCCCCAGAAGATAAGCTAAAGATCCAATACAATCTTGACAGACTTGAACACTGGGCCCTATCTAACAAAATGAAATTCAATGTATCTTCTGCTCAAGCTTTTAAAATGATATAACCAAGACATACATGCAAGAACTAAAATTTAAGATATGAAATCTTAAATTTTAAACATCATTCTGCATTTTACAGTAGCTATGTTATTACAGAGTTGGATCAATCCTCTGTATCTTTTGGGTTCCATAATTATGGAAGTCAAAGCCTAGCATATCTATAGCACAGCAGGTTGGGGGAAAATTGATTTAAGCTGTAATCCCATGCTGCTCTGCTGCGGAAGTAATGCTTATTAGAGATAGCATAATTTATGCTGAAGTAAACATAGGATTAGGCAGTTTTGTCTTTCCGGTCCTCTACCAATATCGTCCTACTCTATCTGTCACTCTTGTTTCAAATATATTTTCAACAAATAAGTAAAGTATTCGATGTTGCGGTGAAGAGCAGTTAAGTATAAAATTAGTTAAACAGCCAGGCCAAAAAGATTTACAATTACCTATGCATTGAAAGCAGAAAAGAAAATGCATGAGAAATGAAAGCTCTGGAACAAAAGGACCTCAAACTTTCAGAATGTCAGTGTTTATCTCACTGGGGAAAATGCCTTTCAAAATATCATTTTCCCCTTTGACCATAAAATGCAAGGTTTGAAAAATCTACCTGAGGTGAATTTCCAGACTCCTCTGAATACGTAGGACAACAAAGAAATAACCTAAATGAAGGTCTTATATATCATTGGCTCACCAGTTCTTAAAAGTGAACTTCAAGTTGTCCTTTGAGAATAACAGCCATACTGTATATATATTTTTCTTTACTGCTGAGAAAAGGACATTCAAAAGGCCATTCTTGTTTTTTTCCAGATCCAGAGGAAAGTGCTGAAGCCTTCTAAGAACAGTAGACTCACCCTAAAAGATCTTAAAGACCAAGATGGGAAGGTCTTCCTTTTTGTGTTGTGGCAACTTGGAAAAGAAAGGACATGAAAGAAAAGAAAATGTTGGATTTCCTTTTAGCGGTGAGAGTAATATACACCGCATTTGTTTGTCTCTCAGATGGACCCACCAATAACATCTGCTGTGCCTTAAAACAATTGCCATTATTGTTATTTTGTGATATTGGGAAGCAGAGAGGAGTCTTTTGGGTTTTTTTTTTTTTACCATTTGTCCTATTGTTTTTGCACAGTGTTCATCTAGGACCTAGGTCTTAGAGAAAAAGTAGCTGTGGATGATGTAACATGGGGATTTGTATATCAGCTGGTTTGTCATCTTGACTGACACTCATTTGAGCTGAAAGTAGATAAGGAAGGACCAAGGTAATCCAGCTGGCTTCCCTGCCTAAGAGAAGATTAGAATCTGAGTCTCCATGCTTTGTGCTTAGGGACACGGTGGCTCAATGGCTAAGACACTGAGCTTGTTGAGCAGAAAGGTCGGCAGTTCAAATCCCCAGTGCTGCATAACGGAGTGAGCTCCTGTTATTTGTCTCAGCTGCCAACCTAGCAGTTCAAAAGCACATAAAAATATGAGTACAAAAATAGGGACCATTTTGGTGGGAAGGCAACAGCGTTCTGTGCGTTTAGTCGTCTTCGTTTAGTTTAGCTTCAGCGTTTAGTCTTGCCGATCACAGGACCATGGAGACATCTTCGGACAGTGCTGGTTCTTTGGCTTTATAACGGAGATGAGCACCACTCCCTAGAGCCAGAAATGACTAGCACTTATGTGCGAGGGGAATCTTTGCCTTTACCTTCGTGCTCCATTCCAACATCTGTGTTAAACAGGATCTCCATTGTTTACAACATCTAATGCTCTCTCCTAGCCATTTAAAAATGATATTTTTTCTAGTTGTGGAATGTTTTTATGGTGTGGTTTTTTTATTGTGCAGTGTGCTGCCCAGACTCCTATCTTGTGAGATGGACAGCATAGTAATATGATAAATGAATTAAATCAAATTATAATCATACCTTTTTGAGACACAAAGAGCAATAGAAAGCATGTAAAGAACACAGATCCATCAAAGAAGTGCAATTTATTAGAACAATCCCAGATCAAATTGGAAGAGATGGAAGCTAACCTAAGATATACAGGTGCTCCTCAACTTATAAGCACAACTGAACCCAAAATTTATGTTGCTAAATGAGACATTTGTTAAATTGAGTGTTGCCCCATTTTAGGACTTCTGGCCACAGTGGTTAAATGAAACAATGCAATTACCAAGTTAGTAACATGGTTGTTAAGTGATTCTGACTTTGCTTGTCAGAAGGACCTAAAAGGTGATCACATGACCTGGGAGACATAGATACGAGTTAGTTGCCAAACATCCAAATTTTGATCACGTGAACATGGAGATTCTGCAAAGGCTGTAAGTGTGGAAAATGGTCATTAGACACTTTTTTCAGTGATGTTGTAACTTTGGTCACTAAAGGAATGGTTGTAAGTTGAGGACTACTTGTACAGTCTAAGGCCATGATGGCGAACCTATGGCACGCGTGGCCCAGGTGGCACGCAGAGCCATTTGTGCCGGCACACGAGTTGCAGGCAAACTTACCTCACTGCACTTGTGCATGCCTCACAGCTGATTTTCGGCCTGTTTGAGGCCTTTTTCAGCCTCCCAAAGGCTTGAGGAAGGCTTCTGCAGGCTTTTACAAGCTTTGTGAAAATCTAACCCAGTTTCGTTGCTTCCTGTTTTCCCTAAAAAAAACGGAAGTGACCAAACAGGGCTAGATTTCAGCCGACAAAGCTTGGAGAAGCCTGCAGAAGCCTTCCTCAAACCTTTGGGAGGCTGAAAAGGGTTTCAAACAGGCCAAAAATCAGCTGTGAGGCGCAGTGCAGGTAAGGGGGCGGTGGGGGTTGGGGGTTAGGGTGGGATTGCACGCATATGTGTAGGGCGTGTGGGGGGGGCACATTGTCTTCTGGGTGCTGGCATGAGAGCATGAGCCTGCAAGCACATGCACAATTTTTGTCACAGGAGCCCAAAAGCGTTAGCTACCACTGGTCTGTGGGATGGAATGTACATTCAATAGATAGGATTCTGATGCCGAAATAGCCACTCTGTGCTGATACTAATCTACTAAACCTTTAGACCTGTGATGGAATTTTAACTTGGGCAAGGGTCAGTAGTTTCAACAGGAGGCAACACCTGGCTGGTCTTGTTGAGGCTTGCCAATTAAGGACAGTTTGACATGGTTGATTCTGATATAAGACAATACCAAGGAACAAAAAACAAAGCCACAAAAAACCCACATTGTATAAGCAACAAATCTATTTCTGCCACCTAGAAAATCACATAGTTATTTAGTTGTACTTGCTAATACAATTCAGTATTGCTTATAATTTATGTTATGACTTTTGAATGTAAATGTTTTGTTAGCTACCCTAAGAATTTGCTCAGGTAAAAAGCCATTTTGTAATGACCTGAAGCGTGGCACGAAAGCAACATAACCAAGAACAGATCTAACTCCCCTTTATTGCTCCAACTGCGCTCCCAAATGTCCCCACATTCACTACAAGTCCTGGAGCAAAGCTCTCACGTGCACCTTCAGAAGCCTCTGGCTGCGAGTAGTTCAGTAAGCAAGGTTAGCCACACAGCAACCAGGGCCAGCAGTCCCATAAGCCAGGTTAACCAAACAGCAACCAGAGCAAGAAGTTCAGCGAAGCAGACAAACCAGGCAAGTACCGCAATCTCCAGGTGCACCAAAGTCTCCAGAGATTCAACACTTGTTCCTGACAAATGCCCCTCCCAGTGGCATCTCCTTACACCTCAGTCCCCAGGTGTGCCTTGTGAAAGGGAGCAGGGCACACTCCTCCCTCGTAGCCGGCTCTAACTGTGCTGATCTTGCCTTCTCTCTTCCCTCTTTGTTCTCAGATCAGGACGGGGTAGCCCTTATTCTTCTCCTGAGTTCTTTCTCTCCTGCTCATCCCTGTCTGCAGGCCTTACTAATTCAGAAAAGTCTTGCCTGGACTGATTCTGCCCTTCCCCAGTTTCCTGCAAGGCTAACAGAGCCACCCTCTCAATCTCCTTCAGCTCTTGTTCCAGCTCATCTTCCCTCACAGATTCAGTCTCTGATGGGGGCATGACCCATTTAAAGATGTGTTACTTCACAGCATGTTGGATCTTTTTTCTTAAGGTGCCTCAATCCGACCGTGTGTCACGGAGGAAAAAACATAATATTTTTCCTCCCTCCACCCATGATTTGATCAGAACCGGTCTTGATTTTAACCGATCAATTCCCAAATTCTATGGATGATCTTAAGAAGAGGAAGATGTACTGTCCAAGTAGTTCTCAACTTACAGCCACTACTAAGCAAGATGAGTTATGACCAATTTTCCAACCTTTTTTGCTATCGTTGTTAAGGAACTGTTACAGTTTTTAAGTGAATCACACAGTCGTTAGACAAATCCAGGTTTCCCCATTGACTTTTCTCATCAAAAGCCAGCTGGGAAAGTCACAACTGGCAATCACGTGACCCCAGGATGCCGCAATCATTGTCAGGACATGCTGGTTGTCAAGTGCCTGAATTTTGATCTCGTGACCGTGGGAATGCTGCAATGGTCATAAGTCACTTTTTTTAGTGCCATTGTAATTTCAAACATTCACTAAATGAATGGCAATAATTTGAGAAATACCTGCATTCTAATCACTGTGTCATGGTGGCACAGTGTTTAGAATGCAGTTCTGCAGGCTACTTCTGTTGACTGCCAGCTGCCTATAATTTGGCAGTTTGAATCTCAAGGCTCAAGTTTGACTCAGCCTTCCATCCTTCCGAGGTGGGTAAAATGAGGACCCAGATTGTTGGGGGCAATAGGCTGACTTGGTAAACTGCTTACAGAGGACTATAAAAGCACCATGTATATAAGTCTAAGTGCTATTGCTATTATCTTGAAAAAAGGGACAATAAAGGTGATCTTTTGTTGCCTTGCCTTGCCTTGCCTTGCCTTTTATCTTATCTTATTTTATCGTATCGTATATCTTATCTTATCTTATCCCATCCCATCCTATTTTATTTTAATCAAGATGAAATGTGAGAAGTATCAGTCAATTGGCATCCTCAGAATATAGATACCTGTTTTCAACTTGACTTGTATAAAACACATAATATAGCAGCAAAAATCAGGCTGTGTATCACAATTCTACAATATCATCACACTGCCACATTAAGAATAAGTTCTGCTAAAGGTCAGTGACCTTTAAGGTTCGAATGTCCCATTCTCATCAACCAATGAAGATTTGAATCAAACAATGCGAAAACATTTTTCTATTATTTTTAATGTTGTCCTTGTATACAGTAGATGCCTTCAAGAATGTTTAGTAAAGGTCAATCAAAATTATCCTGCTGTTGACTGTGGAGTTCAGAAGCTGGAGCGCAATCTCATATAGTTTGCTTTATTTTATTATTGTTACATTTGGGGCTGACCTCAATAGGATTGGTTAATATTACTGTAGATCAGTTGCTGTATATTAAAGATGCAAATGTTTTTCTGATATATCTCCAGCATGTGGAATTGGTTTTATTAGTAAGGTTCTTTTAGACGTGTTTTGCCATTGTCTTCTTCCTAGGATGGAGAGAGAGGGACTGGCCCAAACTATAGGTGGTACCAAAAAATGAAAGGAGGGAAGAGGAGTTTTTTTTGTTTATCTGTTTTTTTTTTTTCTGAAAGCCCAAAGTTCAGCTTTCTCCCATCCAAAGTACACTTTGCCAGGAGTGGACATTAGCATTAATCCCTTAATTTCAGGAATAGTTGCTTCTCTCCAACCCATTGTTTTAGCATCGTAGCTCTGAAGCCACTGGAGTGGGGGAGGTAGATATTAAATTTGCTTAAAACCTTATTTTTCTACCTTGACTTATGAAAGATGTCATCTTCTCTCAACTTCTCTCTGCTGGTATTTTTACAACCATCATTTACACCACTCTGGGTCTAGTTTATAATCCCACTGCTCTGCTGGTGATGAAGGGAGAAGTCAAAACATTTATCTAAATCATCTTAAGCTTATCATTGTATTGTTTCTTGGCTATAATTCCTGGGTGACTGACTACATCCCGCTAAGGATTCAGCTATCAGCTATGCAATGCTGTATTTCTTTCTTCAGATAATTTATTGTGTGCTTATGTGCATGTATGTGTGTGTGTGTGTGTGTGTACAGATCCCATTCTAAAATTAGGGCCATTTTATATGGTAGCATGGGTTGTAAGTATGCCTGCAGCTTAGAAGGGTTACAAGATGTTTTAGATGCTGAAGTCAATTGATACCATCAATTTCAGGCAAAGTAATCAATGGTCCAGTTAGTTCTCTCCTGCTTGGCTCTAAGAAAGTGCCAAGATGTAATGAAAAGTGCCATCAACAAATGAAAGATCTCCTAATTACAAATATGCCTTTTTCTAGGATTAGTTGGGCAAACTGAGCTGGCTGCCTAGAACAGAACAAGGAAGTATCTCTTGCATAAATATTGAGCGAGAAGAAATATTGTGAAGAATTCCCAGCTCATAACCAACACTGAGTGAGAAATTCTTCCAGAGAGAAATTCTTCCAGAGAGAAAGACAAATTCTTATGGATTGGTCCTAGTTTAATCTCTGCCAGGAAAATCTGGCAGTCAGGCAAGCTAAGAAATGGATAAATGGGTTCAGTTTATGGCTATCTCCAGAAGGAATTGAGAATTGTCTTTATTAATAGGCACTGAAATGTTATGAGAAAACATGTAAATTAGCAATATAATAAATCACCCACAGCTTCATATGGGGGAATTTGAAACAACTCAACTACAGATGATAAATCTAAAAGAACCCAGTGCCTCTAAGAGTTCTCTGTTCTAACTTTGCTGCAGTAATAAATAAATTCTAATAAATTCTGAAAATTAAATCGCAAGAGGAAGGTCACAGATATTTTTTTCTGGCCTTGCCTTGTGTCCATATCCGAGCCAATAGTATTTTAAATGCAGCTTGGATTTTACTACATGCTATATGGTATTTTATTTTAACTCAGTAGATGGTAGGAAAATGGAACATTTCTGTGTTCAGCCTTTTTCTTAACTAATGTGCTCTTGTTCTTAGCTTAAAAACTCAGCAACACTTTCTCCCTTCCTTTGGGGTCCCTTCCTTCTTTCCTTCCCTCCCTCCCTCTTTCTCTGTTGGCTGATAGACAATCAAGGCTCGGAATGGGACAACTCACTCCAGCCAATTCACTGAAGTCAACTCACAACTCAGCACTGCACAACTTGCCACAGCCAATATGCTGCCGGACAATTTAACAATTCTATTTAATTATTTCAAATAAAAAAAATATTTTAATTTTTGCACATTTCATTCTGCTCCTCCTTTCCCATCCTTTCCTTAATTATTGTATTCCACCATTTCTTTGATATTAGCGTAACTCTTGTCCCACAGTGAGTTGTCCTGTGGAGAGTTAGCTGTGGTGATGGTGAGTTGGATGTGATGAGTTGGCCACGGCCAATTGTCATCGACCCCTCTTTGGGGGCAGTGGCCATTGAATTACTCCTTCAGATATATTAAAAGAACATCTGCAACAATGGTCTCAGATTCTAAAATAGTGGGTGTGATCAGGTCATGAAAATCCCTTTTCATCATGTTTCTCATGCATTGAATAACACATAAAATGCAGTGGGTCTTTCCTTTTCCAGTTGCTGTGGATGCCTCTGGCTGTGATCATTCAGTAAAAAATAAATTGTCCTTCAGTTTAAGCTTGATTCCTGCATATACTTCACACAAGATGTTGTTTTTCTTAGCAACAGTATGAAATTGGTTGGCTCTTATCTTATTCTGAAACTTACTCATTTTGCTTCTCAGACTGCTTTACACCTTGTGTAATTTCTAGTAGTCTCCCATACGAGCTCTGCTTGACTTTACTTATCAACAAGCTTTTGTGCTCTTTAAAGAAGAACTAGGGATATTGTGAATGTTCCGACATTTAAGGGGCTGCCAGAAAGAAGAGGGGGCCAAGTTCAACCTATTCTCCAAAGCACCTGAAGGCAGGACAAGAAGCAATGGATGGAAACTAATCAAGGAGAGAAGCAACCTAGAAATAAGGACAAACTTCCTGACAGTGAGAACAATTAATCAGTGGAAGAGCTTGCCTTCAGAAGTTGTAAGCGATCCATCACTGGAGGTTTTTAAGAAGCAATTGGACATCCATTTGTCTGAAATGGTATAGGGCCTTCTTCTGCTTCAGCAGGAAATTGGATCCAAGGTCCCTTCTAACTCTGTGCATTGCCCTGCTCACTCACACACATGTAACTTGTCAGGATTCCAGCAGTTGCTCCAATTAAATCACGAGTCTGGAGCCAAACTTCCAAAACTTCAGAAGGATTTATTGGGAGTTAAACTGTCCGGGTGCAGCTGACTCTGAGACACATTGTTAGGGATAACATTGTTTTACCCTAACTGGTCTAGGTAAATAATAATATGTTATCATGGTTTATATGTTAAAGTGTCTGCAACTTTAACTGTGGGATAGTAATTAAGGGAGTGGTTGTGAAAGCACTTTAAAAGAAGCAAGACTGCAGCTTGCTCTCTCTCTGGCTTTGATGATCCCTGATTACTGCAAGGACTCAAGACTGCATTGCTCGAACGGGAGAGAAAACAAAGGACTGATTTGTAAGTGAACTGACAAAGGATATTCAACACGGACTTTGCTAACTGAATATCCCTGAATGGACTGACTAAATGATACATGACTATTGAACTGTTATTTTGACTATGCTATGAATTCATAATGGAATAAACTATATTTTTGATAGCACAAGCGTATCTGTTATTTTTACTGTATGTTAATAAACATACAAACTTAGCTCACTCATTTATCTGTGTGCCTATCTGACTAACGCTGCACATTCTGTTTAGCTTGTCTCCCTAATCCTGGTTGGGGAACCCAGGCTTAACACACATCATTCATTGTCACCCTTGACCCTGGTTTTCCCCCACCCCCTGGGTGTATATTCATATTCTCCAATGGGACACATCCATAGCCAAGGGTCATCAATCATGCTCTCCAGTTAGAATTTTGCACAGCAAAAACTAACTAGTCACTAGTTACTATCTTTGAAAACATTTATGGAATGCACTTTTGATTTCCAAGTTGCTGCACTGCTCCCCCCTCCCTGTCTGTTGGAAACTCTAAAAAGACCATAGAAAGATTTTATGAGTTGACATAACCTGGCTTAGTGAGTTTATTAATATTCTCCAGCAATTATCTTCACTAAAACCCAGAACTGTCCCAATGAAGTACAGTCATGATCACACCAAGGCTAGTCCACAGAGCAATGGGCCAATACATATAGTATAGCATTGGTAATAGTAATAGTACACAAAGAACCATAAAGCACTTGAAAGTTGCTGAGACAAAATAACTCCACCAGGCAAAACTGAAATCCTCACACACTCATGAGTCAAGAAAAGTTCAGAGTTTCCAAGGCACACCATTCAATTACAAACACAGTGTCAATCCAGACTGAGAAAGGAATCATGATGACCAAAAAACACACAGCTAGAAAACAAATATGTCATTCCCAGCAATGCCTCCATCTGTAATAAATCACCAGCTTCTGGTGCAGCACATCAAGATGGGCTTTCTCCTCTCAAGTGGTCTGGCTGACCTTCTCTGTTCCTGCCTTTTCTCTGCCCTAGGTGTTCTCAGATCAGGGGCAGGAGGCAGTTCCTCCTCCTCTTCACTGCCCATCTGCCACTGCAAGCTTTCCTCAGCTGAAGCCTCAGCCAAATCCCTTCTGGATGGCCATTCAGAGATATCAATCAACTCAGTTCCTGATATGCCAGGTAATGGCTCATTTTCCCCCAAGCTGACATCTAAGGAAGTACTGGGGAAACATCCATGGGAGACATCACACTCTGTTATTCTGTGAATATTCTCAGATATTGAATCTTATATTACTTGCTGATGGTCTTATTGTCTTTTTTCAACTGTGATAAAATCTTTATGATAAAATCGATAAGCCCAATAACTTGGAGATGATAAAGAAAGAGGTGAATCAGAACTTAACTGAACAGGATGTCCAGCTCTCCTACCGTTCCAGTAGCCACAATACAAGAAGATGCTGAAACCCTAGAAAAAAATGCAGAGAAGAGCAACAATGATGATAAGGGGTCTGATGAACAGTTAAGGGAACTAGGTATGTCTAACCTAATAAAGAGAAGGATTAGTGGTGACATGATAGCTATCTTGAGGGGCTATCACAAAGAAAAGGGGATCAATTTATTCTCCAAAATACCTGAAGGCAAGACAAGAAGAAATGGGTGAAGCAGGGATGGGATTCTACCAGTTTGCACCTATTCACGAGAACCAGTTGTTAACATTCTAAGCAATTCAGAGAACCGGTTGTTAGAAGAAATTACTGGCTTAATCCTGTAAGGAGGGCAGGAAAGAAACATTCTGGTGTTGCTTACAGAAACTGCCTCTCCGTTAACCCTTATTACATTCTTGGCAGGACTAGACTTCCTGTCTCAGGAACATCTCTGGAGTTTTTTTCCCCTCCTTTGCTGGTACTTTGCTTGTGTGGAGTGACCATTCAAAGTTACAGTGGCACTGAAAAAAGTGACTTATGGCCATTTTTCACACTTACGACTGTTGCAGCATCCCCATAGTCATGAGAGGTCAGGCGAGGAGATGCGTGCCTCGATGTGAGTGATATTGAGTTGGCCACACCCAGCCAATAAAATGATCACCAAGCCAGGTCCACCCAGTCACATGACCACCAAGCCCACAGAACCGGTTGTTAAAATTTTTGAATACCACCCCTGGGTGGAAGCCTGTTAAAAAGAGACCCAACCTGGAATTAAGGAGAAATTTCCTGACAGTGAGAACAATTAATTATTGGAATAGCTTGCTTTCTGGAATTGTGGGTGCTTCCATCATTGGAAGTTTTCAAGAAAAGAGTGGGTAGCCATTTGTCCAGGATGTTATGAGGTCTTCTGCCTTGGGTAGGTAGGAGTTTGGATTAGAAGACCTCCAAATTTCCTTCTAGCCCTATGATTCTATAAATGAAACAAAATGTGCATTAGATACTTTCCTATGAAAAGGAGTAGCTATTTTCTACCTGTTCCCAGGGCCTATGTCTATCTGTCTATTTATTTAGTTGCAGTACTTCTGTACTGCTGTACTGAATCCAATTTTATTCCTGGTAGCATACACATAAGAAAAGCAATTAATGCAATCAGTTATGAATCAAGCAATTAAAGCAAGTTAAAAATAATTTTTTAAAAATAAGTTTAAATGGGGCACTGTCACTGTTTAACTGTGACAATTACAGATAACAGTCTTTAAGGAAGAACATTATTTTTATATAGCTTTCCTAAATGACATCAGGATATAAGTCAACCAAACCAAAGGGAATAGACGGTAATAACCCCCATCTTTTACTAAGATGATCATCCAGGAGAAGACAGTTTTATTTGAAAGAGACAGTTATGAAGACAGCTGGACATAGAAGTCATGAAAAGCTTGATAAATTTAAAATGAAACTTTGAAGCATCTATAAAAGCAGTATTTTTTATTTTTAAATGTTTGTATTTATTTCAAAAATAAGATATTACATATAAAATAAACAGCCATAGAGACAAAAAGTACAGACAAGACAAAAAGAAAAAAGAAAGGAATAATAAAAAAGACATAACATAGAATACATAGCACCAACATTAATCATACATCATCCAATCTGGTTGAATGATTTATGTATGTGTGTTCAAAATTGTATTAGTTTATGAAAATATAAAAAGTAAATACAAAATACAAAAAAATAATAATGTGGAAATAAGGGAGGAAAAAGGGAAGAGAAAAGTGTAGGGCAAGAAAAAAAAAAAGCATTGACTTCCAACTCCATTTGGTGCAGTAAGAATAAGCTAATAGCATCAAACATCAACTTTTAATTAATTTATTTGTTTGTTTATTTATTTATTTTGTCAAGCGATTATTAGATAATATGTATAAGTATAAACATGGTTATGAATACATGAAATGGATATGAATAAGAAAAAAAGAAACAATAGGACAGGAATGGTAGGCACGTTGGTGCGCTTATTCATGCCCCCTACAAGCCTCTTAAGAAAGGGGTGAGGTCAATAGTAGACAGTCTAAGATTAAAGTTTTTGGGGTTTGGGGAAGAAACCACAGAGTCAGGTAGAATATTCCAGACATTGACCACTCTGTTGCTGAAGTTGTATTTCCTGCAATCAAGTTTGGTGAGGTTTAACTTGAGTTTGTATCTATTGTGTGTTCTTGTATTGTTGTGGTTGAAGCTGAAGTTTTCATTGACAGGTAGGACATTGCAATATAGAATTTTATCTACTATACTTAGATCGAACCGAAGGCAGCATAGTTCTAGGTTGTCTAGGTCTAAAATAGGTCTTTTACTTTTATCTAATAATATAAACTAGCCGTTTCTATAACAACAAACCTATCTAAGTGGCAAAACCCAAAATCAAAGTTTTATTTTTTCCCATCTCAAAAGCAAAGTCCAGAAGTGGTTTCCAAGTCAAAACAAAAATAATTGTGTTCTTTTCTTTAATCATCAATCAAATATCCTGGTTGAATATTGAAAAGTATTTCTCAAATAAATCTGGTAGATTTCTTCCTCCCCTTGCAAAGTTGGTCTATAAATAATTATTAACCTTCTCATCTATACTTGCTGTATTTGGTATATTATTATTTTACATCACAAAGTATTGAGAAATATCTCAACAATCTTTAAAGATTGGCTTTTTTAAATAAAACCAATATTTATCATGGCTCTTACCATCAACTGGACCACTGCATTTCACTCCAGTTGCAGCTCAAATGACACCAGGTATAAAGCACAGAGTAATAATTTACAGTAGGTTTGACAACCAATTGCGTAAAATGGTCACATTATTTGAATCCACACAATCCAAAGTAATGTTTCTATGAAAAATAAGCCATTTAGTTTCAGCTCAACAGAATTGGCAATGAAAATGTTTAAATATACATCTGCATAAGGTTATTGTTAAGTTCTGCGCATGGGCGCAAGGATTGGAGACGAGACGATGAACAGTGAACTTCAACTCTTTATTTAACATTGTGGAACAGAGCAAAAACTACGGCAGCAATAGCCCTTTTTATAGGCAAGCTGCTGATCAAATAACCAATAAAAACGGGAAGCATTAGTTCCCTTAACCAATGAGAGAGGCCCGCTAATAGCCAATCAGATTCTCCTGAACGGACCAATCAGATGTCGCTATTATCGGCCAATCAGAAGTGCACGGTTAGAACCCTGCACTTTTCTAAAGGTTTTAATAATCTTTATTAAGCACTTTTATTAGTTCACTTTTATTAATTCACAACACCCCTTCCCCCCGGGTTCCGTTTAAGGGGTGCGGTGATGTAATCTTTGAGGTAGGCCGGTTGTTTAGATTGTCTGTTAGATTTTCACTGTCCCCCAGTACTTGTTTATAATCTTGTTTGGGCAGGACGTTTTCTGGTGAGTAGGTTACCTCCGGTCCTTCATTTAAAAACTCGGTACCGCTAATGTCTTCATTGTCCTCTTGCCTTTGTGGGCTTGCTTCTGACGAAGTGTCTCTTTGAGGCAAGTCCACCACCCTCTCTGATTCTTCCGAATGCTCACTTCTTCCACTCGTGCTTTCTGTCGTTTCAAACTCGGTCTCCTCGGCATCTCCTCCCCCCTCAGTTTGGAAGTTACCGGAGTCGCAGAAACGAGGTTGCAGCCTCGAACGCAGCTGATCAATATGGCGCTTCCATATTCTTCCGTCGTGACTTTTTACTCGGTATGATCTGGGTCCTGTGACTTGGATTACAGTTGCCTTGACCCACAGCAGATCGCCAGAAAAGTTTTTAGTGAAGACTAAGTCGCCTATCTGGAATTCGCGGCATTTCCCACTGGATCC
This sequence comes from Hydrophis major, assembly GCA_033807585.1. Taxonomy (NCBI): domain Eukaryota; kingdom Metazoa; phylum Chordata; class Lepidosauria; order Squamata; family Elapidae; genus Hydrophis; species Hydrophis major. The sequence continues at coordinate 95,642,731 of CM066331.1, forward strand.
GTGTGGTTTTTCTGGTTCGTACGATGGGTGTAGTCGGTCAAGGTGGGAGCGGAGTTTTCGTCCCATTAACAATTCGGCCGGAGTTGTAGGTTTTTTTTGACGAATTGTACCATGCGCTCAGCTCTTCCATTGTTCGCAGGATGCGCCGGCGAAGTTAGCGCATGGCGAATACCATGGTCCGCCAAATACTGTTCAAAAGAAAGCGCAGTAAACTGGGGCCCGTTGTCGGATACCAGAACGTCTGGCAGTCCATGGGTTGCAAATAATCTGTCCAATTTCCTGATGACGGATTCCATTGTGGTACTTTTCATTTTGTGGATTTCAAGCCAGTTTGAGTAGGCATCCACCATTACTAGGAATGTGTGTCCTTTAGTAGGTTCCGCAAAGTCAATATGAATACAGGACCATGGTCCCCTGGGTGTTTCCCACTCTGTTGGGGTTGCTATTGGTGGGGCATTGCTAACTTCCTGGCATTTGCAACAAGTCTTTACCCAGGCCTTGATTTGTTTGTCGATACCTGACCACCACACATAACTTCGTGCGAGCACCTTCATGCGCACTATGCCGGGGTGGCCTTCATGCAAGGTTGTCAATACCGCTCATTGCAGCCGCTCTGGGATGACGATTCTATCCCCCCAAATTATGCAGCCTTTCTGTGAAAACAGTTCCGTCTGTCGATTCTTGAAAGGACTGAAGTTGTCAGGGATTTGTTCCAAAGGCCATCCTCGCACGACCCAGATAAGAACTCGCACCAAAACAGGATCGCGTTTGGTTTCGATCGCGATATCTTGAGCTGTCAGTGGTGGTGATTGAAGTGTTTCAATTTGGAGTGTCATGACGGTTGGAGCTGGGTTGTCAACAGTTTCAGGAAGTGGTGCACGGCTTAGTGCATCAGCATGGGGGATGGCTTTCCCCGGGTGGTGTTGCAGTTTATAATTATATGCAGCCAAGAATTCCGACCAGCGAGTCATTCTGGGAGATAATATATAACGGGTTGGCTTATCCCCTGCTATAATCCCCAGCAAAGGTTTGTGGTCGGTGACATAGTAAAAACTCGCCCATAAATATATTCATGAAATCGTTTAACAGCAGAAACGACAGCAAAAGCCTCTTTATCGATTTGACTATAGTTACGTTCAGCTTTTGATAGCGTTTTTGAAAAGTAGGCAATAGGGGCTTCACTACCGTTTGGTAAAACATGGCTCAAAATGGCACTCACTCCGAATGGTGATGCATCACATGTAATCATTAAAGGCAAAGTCTCATTATACTGCATCAAAACAGCATCTGAAGTCAATAAGTTTTTTACTTGTCGGAACGCGTGTTCCTCTCGGTGTCCCCAGACCCAGGTTGCCTTTTTGTCCAACAGACGATGTAGGGGCTCGGCTACGGTCGCTTTATGGGGCAAGAACACATTGTAGAAATTGATAAGGCCCAGGAAAGCTTGGAGATCAGTCTTATTTCTGGGCCTTGGAGCGTTTTTGATTGCCCTAAGCTTGCTATCGGTGGGGTGAATGCCTTGTTTATCGATTAAGTAACCCAAAAATTCTACCTTATCCATACATAGTTGACACTTATTTTTTTTTTTTACTTTAAGGCCAGTCTTTAAATTTCTGAATAACTAACCTCAGGCGCTCCCTTAGTATTTCTCTAGTTGGAGCAGCAATTAGTACATCATCAAAATAAGGTACAACCCCTTTTATACCCTGTAGTAGTCTCTCCATCAAGCTCTGAAAAATTCCTGGGGCCACGCTAACTCCGAATTGGAGTCGGTTGCACTTAAATACACCTCAGTGCGTAACGATCATTTGTGCCTCTGCCGTTTTTTTGTCTACAGGCAGTTGTTGGTATGCCTGTGCTAAATCCAATTTAGCGAAGACTTTTCCGCCCCCCAGAGAATGGAGAAGGTGTTGTACCACTGGTACCGGGTAAATGTTCTGCTGAAGGGCGTGATTCAGAGTGGCTCGGTAGTCCCCACAAATTCTTAATGATCCATCCGGCTTGATGGGTGTTACGATTGGGGTTTCCCAGGGAGAGTGATCGGTTGGTTCTAACACACCCTGGGCTATCAATTTATCAAGCTGCTCATCAATCTTTGGTTTAAGGACAAATGGAACTTGACGAGGCTTAAGGTGGATGGGAGCTACCTTGGGGTTAAGGTTAAATTATATTGGGGTCCCCTTGTACTCGCCTAATTTCTCTGTAAAGACGTCCTGGAACTCCCGTTTGATGGCCTCTTCCCAGTCATCGCTGTTGGTTCGGTGAATGCCGGCTACTTCAATTCCAAGTGGCGCGAACCATTGGAGACCTAATAAACTAGGCCGATCCTGGTCGACTATGGTCAGTGGTAGGGATGCAGTAGGATTTTTAAATGAGACACGGACTTTGCTGGATCCGACGACTGGAATTCGATTTCCCTGATAGTCCTTAAGTATGATTCTTTGGAATCTGAGGTCTTGCCGCCAGACGGTGGGGATTAATTGTTTAAGGGTCTTCCAGGAAACCTTTGAGAGAGACAATCCTGAATCAACTTCCATCAGGCAGGGCTGGTTTTCGATGGCGACCTTCACCCGGATCTTCTTGGCGTCTAATGATGAGGCGTGACCGATCGTAATGGTTTGGTGTGCCTCTTCCCGCTTCGTTGACTGGGCTAGTGGTTTGTTTCTGTAGGAGTGGTTGTTCCATTGGTGGGTTCAGTTTTCTCGATTCACAAGACGACTTCCTGTGGGCTGGCGGTAGTGCGTCCCCCTCTGAGGTGGGTTGGATCCTTGCTTGCTTCTACAAACTCTTCCGATGTGACCTCTTTTCCCGCACACATGGCAGAGCGTGTCGAGGAATTTGCAGTCTGATCGTGGGTGGTTTGCTCCACAACCAGCGCATTGGTACTATACTCTCTGGTTTTGTTGATGGCGTTGGTCTCGTTCAGACCGGAGCCAGTTGACCTCTTCTTCATCGCTTTCTGATGACGATTCGAGGTCCTCGTGGTGGGTTGTCGTTGTCTGTCCCTCCAGGTGAGGTGAGATTTCACTGGCGAGTTGGCGGAGCGGGGCGTGGTTGCGGTGCATTCGTGCAGCTGACTTCCTGGTTGCTTCTGCTGCAGTAGCGTCAGCGATGGCATCTGCAAGGCTAATGTCACCTTTCGCCATCAGCTTACTCTGCACGTGGGGTGCATCTAATCCCAGAATTATTTGGTCTCTCAGGGCCTCTTCAAGGTTGGCGAACCTGCAGAGGCCTCCCAAATTCCGGAGAGCCGCTATGAAATCCGTAACGCTTTCTCCCCTCCGCTGGTCTCTTTGATAAAATTCATGCCTTCGAACAAGCGTTGGTACAGTCGGTGCGTAGTGGGACCGTAGAAGGGGCTCAAGGACGTCGCAGTCCATGGACTTCACCTCAGCTGGTTTGGCTAGTGCCTTGGCCATCTTAAACACGGTCGGCCCGCAGTGAGTTAGGAATACCGCTTGCTTCTTTCTGGTAGTGGCATCCTTCAAGTTGTTGGTCTCCAGAAACATCTGGAATCAGTCCATATATGAGTCCCAGTCTTCTTGTCCCAGGTCAAATGGAGCGGGTGGTATGATGCTGCTAGACACGGTTCAACCGTTGGTGCGTCTTCAGCCACGTGCTCTGTTTGGCGCTCTGTAGTGCTCAGTCAGCTCTGACATCTCCAAATCCCATCCACATCGCCAGTGTTATGTTCTGCGCATGGGCGCAAGGATTGGAGACGAGATGATGAACAGTGAACTTCAACTCTTTATTTAACATTGTGGAACAGAGCAAAAACTACGGCAGCAACAGCCCTTTTTATAGGCAAGCTGCTGATCAAATAACCAATAAAAACGGGAAGCGTTAGTTCCCTTAACCAATGAAAGAGGCCTGCTAATAGCTAATCAGATTCTCCTGAACGGACCAATCAGATGTCGCTATTATCGGCCAATCAGAAGTGCAGGGTCAGAACCCTGCACTTTTCTAAAGGTTTTAATAATCTTTATTAAGCACTTTTATTAGTTTACTTTTATTAATTCACAACAGTTATTAAAGAAATAAATATTTAAAATAAATAAATCAAATGACAAGCTGGAGGATAAACTATCTCCTGAATTCTGCTGCAGTTTTCAAAATGAGCCTCTTTTTCCTTGAATGGAACTTTCCTTTTCTCCATTTTGCATGTACAACAATCCCACAGCATTCTAGCCTCAACTGCATATATGCTAAGCCTTGCCATAATGGAATGTTGGCTCGTGTTAAACATGATACAGCACTAAACAATTTGCACTAAAATTAAATTCTCACTATGATTTACCACTCCAGATTGAACTGCTACTTCCATTTGTACTTCCACTTGTACCTCTACCTCCATTGACTCTTGATGAATGTATCTTTTCTTTTATGTACACTGAGAGCATTTGCACCAAGACAAATTCCTTTTGGGTCCAATCACACTTGGCCAATAAAGAATTCTAACTATAAAGAATAAAGAATTCTATCAAAGATTCTTGTGGCTACAGTCTCCACTGGAAAAAAAAATCTCACAATAGCCACAATTCAAAGAATCTCACATTCCAGACCAATTTCCCTGATTTTTTTACTCATGCACAATCTTTAATGTGTTTCACCTGGTGTTCAAAATCTTAACCTCTAAAAAGTTAGCAAAGCCAGGCTTAATATCATCTGCAAATTTCATAAGCATCCCTGCCATTGCATCTTCTAGGTCATTCATAAAGGGAATAAATAGGACCAGGCTAAAGCTTTGAAACATCCCTCCGGGACAATGTTGACCTATTTTTGAACACCCTTTGGATGTAGTTGCTCAACCAGTTGCAAATTGACAAGAGGAAAACAATCAAAGAGGGTATACCAGCATATGAGCCATTCATGGTAAAACGATCTTCATTATTTCTGACACGGCAACAATCTAAATCCCTCTGAAATGTAGAATCTAGATTCTTTTCAAACTCCCAGGAAGACTTGAATTGATGTTATGTTTTGGATGAATCTCAAATCTATTGAAATCAGTTCTTATTTATCTTAGGATTTATCTGAAACCAAATCTAAGCCATGCTATGTAATTGATGGAGTGCCAAGCTCCTGATTTTGATATAGGTAGTCATGGAATTATGATTGCATTTGGGATCCAAATTTCCATTATTAAGCAAAGTGATTGTTAAATAATTTCTACCCAAGTTTTACAAGCTTTTTTTTTTTTTGGCCTTGGTTGTTAAGTTAATAGCTGAAATTTTTAAAATAACCACACAGTCATTAAGTAAATGCAGCTTCCCTCATCGACTTGGCTTGTTGGAAACTAGCTGGGAAGGTCACAAAGGCTGGGTATATAAGCCTGGGATGCTGCAACCATTGTAAATAGCAAATTCTTCTTTTTTTTGACTGAGGTCATGCTGTGAGGCTCACAAGCATGAGGATTAGTCACTATTTTCAGTGCTGTTGTAGCTTTAATTAGTTGCTAAATGAATTATTGTTCCGTTGAAGAGCACCTGTATTTTACCTCATGTAGCCTCTTCAAACTCGGTTCAAAATATCCACATGTAGTCACCTGATTTATTAAATGTACCCAATAGAAAACCCAAATTTATTTTTTTAAAAAAAGAAAAGAAAACCCAGCATTATTAATTCTACCTTCATTTCTTCCTTTAACAGAATGGGGGGAGGGGGGGAGTGTTCATGAATCTTCTCACTTCAAATTAAACCTTAATTGGACAATTTGTTCGAAGGAGGTGTGTGGCTAACAGCTAGTTCTTTTCAGCCTTCTCCCCAAACAATTGCAAATATTAACTACAAATTCCTGATTAATCATATTAATGACTTCACGATAAGCTCTTATGAAAAAAGTTTATTTTCAGAAACTGCTTACCATAATTTGTATGATTAAGAAATGAATTTTGGGGAAAGAGCAGGAGGACTTAGCGAGTGTTTTGAATATGTGGGGTGTGTGTTGAAGGGACGCAGGAAATCTGGAAAAGACCGTATAATTTGTCATATAATGTTCGCATTACAGCAGAGAACAGACCAATGGTTAGACAGAATATAAGCTAGTCCTATGTTCTTTGAATGTAATACAGAGCTATTTTGACAAACAGCATTCAAGTATCCTTCTTCTGTTTCATCAGATGCACATAACTATAAGACTTAAAATGATCTTCACAGATAACAGATAATCAGAGTTGGAGGGGACCTTGTAGGTCATCTAGTCCAACCCCCCCCCCCCAAGCAGGAGACCCTACACCATTTCCGACAAATGGCAGTCCAACCTCTTCTTGAAAGTCTCAAGTGATGGTGCTCCCACAACTTCTGAGGGCAACTTCTGTTCCATTGGTTGATTGTTCTCACTGTCAGAAAGTTTCTCCTAATTTCCAGGCTGAATCTCTCATTGTTCAGTTTCCATCCCTTATTCCTTGTCTGGCCTTCAGTTATATGGAAAATAACTTGACCCTTCCTCTCTGTGGCAGCCCCTCAAATATTGGACCACTGCTATCATGTCTCCACTGCTCCTTCTCTTCACTAGACCAGTCATGCCCAGTTCCTGTAACCGTTCTTCATGTGTTTTAATCTCCAGTCCCCTAATCATCCTGGTTGCTCTTCTCTGTACTGTATCTAGAGTCTCAACATCTTTTTAATTGTGTGGTGACCAATTCAAGTCTTGAATCTTCTGATTCAAGACAAACTATCAAGATATCCTTACAGGGAGTCCTCGAATTACAACCATAATTGAGCCCCAGATTTCTGTTGTTAAGTAAAACATTTGTTTAGTGAGGTTTTGCCCCCTTTTATCACCTTTCTTGCCTCCGTTGTTAAGTGAATCACTGCCATTGATTAGTTAGTAACCTAGTTCTTAAGTGAATCTGGCTTCCCCATTGACTTTGCTTGTCAGAAGGTCACAAAAGGTGATCACATGACCTTGGGACATAGCAATATGAAACAGTTGCCAAGCATCTGAATTTTTATCATATCATCCTGGGGAGGCTCAAAGATCATTACTGTGAAAAATGGTCATAAGTCACTTTTTCCAGTGCTGTTGTAACTTTGAATGGTCACTAAATGAACTGTTGTAAATCAACAAGACCAAGGAGCTTATAGTGGACTATAGAAGGAACAGATCAGACATCCACTCCTTGCTTATCAATGGAGACCGAGTGGAGCAAGTGGCCAGTTTTAAGTTTCTGAGTGTTACCCGAAAAGAGGATCTGATCTGGGGTGCCCACATTGCAGCCCTGGTCAAAAGGGCCCAGCAGAGATTATACGACCTGAGACTTCTCAGAAAACAACAACTGAATGGAAAACTGCTGGTGACCTTCTACCGCTGCACCACAGAGAGTAACTTACTGCACCTCTGTATGGTTTGCCAATTGTACAGGGGCAGATAGGAAAGCACTCCAGAAGGTTAACATCATTGCCCAGAAGATCATTGGTTGCCCTCTCCCCTCTTTGGAAGGGCTTTATAGCTCCTGCTGCCTTAAGAAAGTTCAAAACATTCTCAAAGATCCATCTTATCCTGGGAACACTTTTTCTGAACTATTATCATCTGGCAGACGGTACAGAATAATAAAAACAAGGACAAACAGGCTGAAAAGCAGCTTGTATCCCAGGGCAGCAGCTCTTTTGCATTCTACTGAATAGTGCAGTGTTGGTTTGGTGTCAGGGTTTTTTGGTTCAATGTGTGAAGGGTGAAGGAAGTGTGTTTATGTTTATTTTCATGGTCATGATGTGCACTGAAAATGGTGTTTGATTTCGTTATACGAGGTACAATGACGATAAACGAAACTAAACTAAAGTAAGGAGTACCTGTGCATGTAATTCCATACCCTTTGTTTTTTAGACCTCAATCATTTTTCTTTAAATTCAGAAAATAGAGAAAATTAGATAAATATAATAATCTTATGATTCTCGACTCCTGATGAATGTATCTTTTCTTTTATGTATACTGAGAGTATTTACACCAAGACAAATTCCTTGTGTGTCCAATCATACTTGGCCAATAAAGTATTCTATTCTATTCTATTCTATTCTATTCTATTCTATTCTATTCTATTCTATTCTGTTCTGTTCTGTTCTGTTCTGTTCTATTCTATTCTATTCTATTCTATTCCATTCTATTCTATTCTATTCATATATATGTATGCATGTGTATATATATACATACATATATATTTGTTTTCATATATATATATATATATATATATATATATATATATATATATTTCTTAAATTTTCGCGGGTACTTACATGTATGGCATTCAGCTTTGTTCAGGTATTTTCCCACGTCATTGTAGTTGTGCTTTTAAAGTTGTAGCAACGTTTCAGCAGAATCTCATCTGCCATCATCAGGCTTCTGATAGTATTTGTCTGTGAAAGTTTGACTCACAGATGAACACAGATGAACACTATCCAGAAGCCTGATGATGGCAGATGAGATTCTGCTGAAACGTTGCTACAACTTTAAAAGCACAACTACAATGACGTGGGAAAATACCTGAACAAAGTTGAATGCCATACATACATACATACATACATACATACATACATACATACGTGTGTGTGTGTGTGTGTGTGTGTTGTGGCTCCGGGTTTGGATTCTGCTCCTGTGGCAGATATGAGTTCAAGTGATGAGGACATGGCAGCAAAATATGAGCCGGCATTGATTAGTGATTGGGATAGTAACCAGGACGAGGAGATGGATGTAACAAGGGAAGATAGACCTGAAATAATAGTCAGGACCTTCGACCTCCTCTGGTTCTTTATCTGATCAGCAGCCGGGAATGGCTGACAGGGAAGGCAGGAGAGAGTTTTCCAGCAGAGATGAGAATCTGGAAAACTTATGGTTAGACATAAGAAACAGAAGGAAGCTAAGAAGACAAACCCAGTTAGAGGGGAAGTGTAGAGCTAGTCAATAATTAGGGAAATTAGCACGCTTCATAAGTGAATAAAAGGACATGGCTGGGCTGGTAGAATTCACCAGAAGCAAAGTGACTAATTGGGAGTGAAGACATGCAGCAAACGCTCTGAGGCTTGAGATTTACTGCCATGCCAAGATTGCCGGACAGAGTGGGGATTTATTGCCGTATATTGGAATTTACTCCAGCCGTTATTTTGTGGGGATTTGTTTTTGAGTTGAAGTAATTCTGAAATGGCTGCTTTTTGTTTTGCTCACCTGAAACTAAAGGGGAGACATAACATATATATATATATGCTCATTGATCTGAGTTAGGTGATTGTGATTAAGCCTCAGCTCCTACTCGTGTCATTCACTTTTCTGCCTCGTGTTTTAGCATCATTTTCTAAATATCAGTTCCTTTATTTTCCAAAATGATCTGGGGAGGCTTTGTTTGGAAGCCAATCAGCAGCAAAGAAATACTAGCCATCTTCCTCACCACCAGAAACAAATCTTAACAATTTAACATCGCAACCAACCTCTTACTGTATTTTGAATGAGAACTAGGAAGAATCCGCCTAACTTTCAGGCCAGATAATCTGTTGTTGAAACATGCCTGCTGGTTTAATTATAAAGCAAATGAAATCAGGCTTATATTGGACTTAATTGGTTGCTTTCTTATCCTTCCTATCTATCTTGTTCTCCCCAGCCCTCCTGGGCAAGCATGATGGAAAGAAATAAAAAGAAGCATCTCATCTATTTTGGAGGCACTCATTCTTGCCCCATCCACTTCCCCTGAGGCCCCGTAGCCCATAATCCCTTCAAACCATGCCAAGCAGCATAAACAATCAGAGTTAACCAAACTCCACCCTTCCTATATTCCCTCTGGCCCTTCTGCTTCTTGTTCTACACAGCCAGTCCATTTTGACAAAGGGTGAAAATGGCTAATCTCACTGTGGGATGTGGGCGGCCAAGGTAGAAGGGAAGAATCTTGGCAGAAAGCATATTTGGGAATGAAGGAAGGAAGCAGCAATTGGTGAGACATGGGCTATCACCATGCTGTCCAGGGGTGAGCATTCACTAAGGAAGCCAGGAAAAAAGCGGTGGCAGATAAAAGAGTTCCTGTGTCTATATACAAAGAAGAGACAATAGAAAATGTCTCTATAAAACAACACAGCAGTTGTAACCCAGTCTTCTCTTTGCTTTCTGATGTGCTGGTATGCTGGATTGTCTTGCAGTGAATTGCAGTCCCAATAGGTTGGAAGACATCTAGCAATGCAAAATAAGATTCTAATTTCAAGAAAAATTGGGTGAATCATTACAGCCAGAGTTGGTTTTCAGCAAGTCCTGACCAGTTCTGGAGAACCAGTAGGTGAAATTTTGAGTAGTTCAGGAAACCAGCAAACATCACCTCTGTCTGGCCCCTCCCCCATCTATGCCTTCTATTTTCATCTATTGATGAAAAAACAAAAATACCAGGAAAGAAGAAAAAAAGGCTATTCCCTTAAAAAAAGGAAACATTAATACTAAAGCATTCCCTTTAAAATAAAAAGCAAGCATAGAGATTGGATTTCCAAAGAAAAGAAAAAGAAAAACAAATACAAGCTCCAACAAAGGCAAAGATCCAAATAGATATTGAAAAAAAATAAAATGAAATAAAATAAAGCTGGTGAGGAGGGATAGCACAACTTAGAAAAAGTAAAAAGAGCACACTGCACTTTGTTTAATTATCCAAGGCTCTTATTATAACTCTCTTCTCCAAAAACTTATCACCTTTCCCCCCCTAGGTTTCAACACCAGACTCCAGCTGTTGATAGTTCACTTTCACTGTCTCTTCGGGACGGTTTAGATCCGATAGGACAGTCCAGGAGCAAAGATATCAGCAGCGATCTCAGGCCTCCAAGATCGCATGCCGTATCGTCGCGATGCCAGCTCCACCCTCCTGACTGGGTCTTCTTTTGTTGCCCTGCACAGAAGAACAGAGCTGGAAAGCAGGTTAGTGGGGTGGGGAAGGAATGGGGATTTTGTAGTAACCTTCCCCTGCCACGTCCACCAAGCCACGTCCACAGAACCGGTAGTAAAAATGTTTGAATCCCATCACTGATTACAACCATCCTTTAATTCTACTATTACCATAGTCTAATGGTTTTGGAAGTTCTATTGAACTTAGGATGCCAATAATTGAAATAATGCCACACAAACTGTGCTAAATTTATATATATTGTATCACAAATTTGTTTCTCTCTCTCTGTCTAAATCTCCTAGAATCTAGTACCACTGGTTTATGGTGAATATTGGAAATTATTTGCATGAGATTCTTAACTTTTCACAGAGAAGTCTAATTCCTGGGGAAAATAAATGGCAAAAGCAATATATTCAATTCAAATTTTCAATTCAATCTTTATTTTAAAATTTGTGTGTGTGTGTGTGTGTTATGTTATATATTGTTGTAAATATATTATATTTTAATCTGAAAATCTATTAAACTAAAATATTAAAAAAAATATTTAAAAACTGAACAGCTGTCAGTACCTGTCCTTCTACCTTCACCCTCCCCCCCACACATACATCATTAGAACTGATGAAGCTTCTTGGATAAGAAGTGAAATATTTTCTTCTTCCTCCTCCTCAAAGGGAAAAAAAACAACAATCTGGTTGCCTTTGGAAGAAAAAAGCTCCTTTGAGACTATTTTTTATTATGGTCACAAACTAGCATTGTAATGTACCAGCAAATTTGGGAAAGATGCCATGAAGACTTTAAAAAAAAAATACAGTGTGATTGCAACCTGCGAGTCATCCACCCACACATTGGCTTCCACAAAGGTAAAATACATTGGCTAACTGCTGTAATCGTAGTAGTCTGACGATCCTCCTTCTATTCCACATGGTCAGGCTCCAGTACAAGTCTTTTACACATATTTTCATGCCACTATCAATAATCATTGCTTTGACATTTAGAATGTGTCTTCCAAAATGCTTTCATAACAAGAACTCCAAGCTGAGAGGGAGATTTTATTTATTTCCCTTTTTCTGCTTCTCTAATGGGAACCACAACATTTATTTATGTGCATTTAACATCTAAATGCATTGGCCACAAGCCATTTATGCCATCAGGCAAAGCAATCCAGCAAGGCTTCCTTTTTTGCAAAATCGAAAAACACCATTCAGTGCTTTGGCCAACCTTCTTCTTCTTGGTGAACTCTCCTAAGTAAACTCTCAATGAATACACAGAGTTAGGTGTGATATGAAGGGTTAACAATCAAAAGGTGTATGTGATGGTGACCTGTGGAGGAACTATGAATGGCAAAAAAGAGGTGGATACATCTCTGCTATTTGGGCACTACATCATCAAAATCATCAGGACAAAGGAAAAAAATAAATAAAGAAAAAAGGCGTGTTTCTCCAACAATACGACCTCCCCGAATAGGAAGACCCAGCATGTTTTCTAGGCATAAAATGAAATTAAGCCCCTCCCCCCAAAATTTAGGCCTATTTTAAAACATGCAAAATGGGGGGAAGGGCGGGGGGACTTGCTGTTAGGAGCGCCCCGTGGGCAGCAATTCCTCGCCACCAGCTGCTCCTAATGGGCGATCATGGCAGAGCGCGGAGAGCTCCCTACTCCTGCCAAGCACCTTTGTGGCAAGACCTTCAGTGCCTGCCGCTGTTGATTTCCCTTCTGCCCATGCCGCCGCCGCGTTTGGAGCTGCCACTTCCACATTTGGAGCACCGCTGCTGTTTGGAGCACCGCTGCCATTTGGAGCTGCCTCTTCTGCATTTGGAGCTGCCGCTGTGTTTGGAGCTGCCACTTCCACGTTTGGAGCGCTGCCGCTGTTTGGAGCACTGCTGCTGTTTGGAGCACTGCTGCTTCTGCATTTGGAGCTGCCGCCGCATTTGGAGCTGCCGCTTCCACGTTTGGAACCCCACCACTGTTTGGAACACTGCCGCTGTTTGGAGTTGCCATGTCCGCATTTGGAGCTGCCACTGCATTTGAAGCTGCCACTTCCACGTTTGGAGCACTGTCACTGTTTGGAGCATCACTGCCATTTGGAGCACCGCCGCCATTTGGAGCACCGCCGCCACTCCAAACACAGCGGCAGCTCCAAACGTGGAAGTGGCAGCTCCCAACATTATGGCGGTGTTCCAAATGGCGGCAGCACTCCAAATGGCAGCGGTGCTCCAAACACGGAAGCAGCAGCTCCAAACCTGGCGGCAGAATGGGCAGAAGGGAAAGCAATAGCGGCATGTGCCAAAGGTCTTGGGTCTGCAGCAAAGGTGTTTGGTGGGAGTAGGGAGCTTCGCCATGATCACCCGTTAGGAGCGGCTGGTGGCAAGGCTGCCCGCAGGGTGCTCTAGATGAGGATGCAAGGGGGGGAATTAAGTCCCCCCCGAAAAGACAGCCTAGCCATTTTTTCGGGGCTCAAAAAATATAAGACACGGCCTTATTTTATGAGAAATTTCAACCAGAATGAAAGTAGCTTCTTCTGTTTGGTTCCTGTGCTCTAGTGAAAATATTTATTTGCACTTCAGATGAAGAATGACACATGAAACCATATCTCTTGAAAGTAATAAGCATTTTAACTTAGCACAGCAGCAAATTAAGAAACTTTCAATAGATTTATAGTACCTCTTGCCATAATATTGAAGGCTATAATTTGTTGACCTCTGATTACCTGTTCACTCTGTTCTCCCTCTTAATGATTATTTTCCCTCAAATTGGACAATTTTTTTTATCAACAGGATGCAGCCAAAGGGAGAAGTATGCAATGAGTAACTACTATCCAATCAGGCCCATTCAGGACATAAATGCCATTGTGTTGTGGTCTTCTCTAATAATTATAAATTATCTAATTCTCTCTCCCACCCACCCACATCCCAAAAAAGATTGGTTATCCTTGACTTCCAATAGTTCATTTAGTGACTATTTGAAGTTATGCTCGCACTGAAAAAAGTGACATATAATAGTTTTTCACGCTTGTGATCATTGCATTGATTCATGGTCATGTGATCAAAATGCAGATGCTTGGCAACTGACGCACATTTATAGATGGTTGCAGTATCTGGGTGGGGTCATGTGATCACCTTTTGCCACTTTCTGGCAAGCAAAAGCCAATGGGGAAGCCAGATCCACTTAACAACCGTGTTACTAACTTAACATCTCAGTGATAACTATAGACATTTATCAGGCTTGGAGAGTTGCCAGGCCAATATCTTCCAAACATCATGCTGTAGCAGCAATTATTTGGCAAGAAGTCAGGAACACTCTAATGAATTGAACTAACTGTCTCCTGCAAACAGCACTCCCCTTCCGCTCCTCTTTATTCCCTCTGGGAGGGGCCATTCACCGTCCATTTGAGCCTTTACTCCCAAGTCGACCCTTGTTCTTAACTGTTCCCTTCTCCTGGCAGCTCTGCACATGCGCACACTGGGAACAGGCTCCAGCTGTTCTTCTGTCACACTGATCTCTGACTCTGAAGAAAGCTGATAACTGTCAGACGGCTCTGGCTTCATCTCTGCCTCTGAAACAGAGCATCTGTCAGAGCTTTCCCCAGACTCCAGGAATGGTTCATGTTCCTCCCCAACCTCCTTACTGTTCAAGTCATAACTGTAGCAAGAAAGGCCGTAAAATGGGGCAAAACTCACTTAACCACTGTCTCACTTAGCAACAGAACTTTTGGGCTCAGTTGTGGTTGCAAGTTGAGGATTACCTGTAAAATAGCTGCTCATCACTAGCTGAAATGGATTACATCCCCACAGCATTTTCCCTATATACAAGCCCACACTAGCCCAACTTTGGTTGAAAAGTCCCATTCTTCAGCTATGATCAGGTGAATTTCTTCACTTCCTGTTTAGTATTGACTGGTTTTCAAGTTTGCATCCCATTCTATTCAAATTTTCCTGACAGCAGAGTGCAACGTTTATGGGTTACAGGAAAGAAACATACAACACCCCATAAGTTGAACAAACTGAGCAACGTAAGCAAACTGTTCACACATTTGGTATCCCATCACGAAAGGCTGTATGTGGGACTCAGTGTATTTGAAGACTTCTCAATTATGTTGAGGAGCCCTACACATTTACAGTCATAAATAGGGGACCATTGGCATGGATGGCCAAGAAACGCCATATCATGTATCACGATATCACTGCACAAATGACACAAATGACAAACTGCATCATTCTGCTTCTACTAGATCTCAAAGCCCTTAGGATCAGAACTGTAGTTACTTAAAAGTCACACTCCATACCAGACGTAATGATAAAGGTTTATTGTCAATGGTGGCTACGGTCAGAAAACAGGCTTGAAATGGGGCAAGTAGAAACAATGTTCTCACAAAAGGAGCCTTACAGAGTAACAATTCCTCTTTCCCTTTATACACACCCTTGTTATTGTTACCTCATTAACCTCATATCCTCCTACCACCTGTCTTCGGACCTCCCTGTAATTACTCAAGGTAATACAATCTTAGCCATGAGTATCTCAGCTCCAATCAGACTGTTGCTGGTGCTGAACGTCATTATGTCAGCCCCTCCCTTTCCTATGATGAGTCCCTGAAGCTCTAACAGTGGTTATAGTCCTAGAGACATTGTCATTGCAGTCCCAGAGACAATCATCCTGTCTTCCCCCCCCCCCTTAAAGGACCCGACAAAGCCATGAGCAGCTGCCACTGTAGCATCCCTCCAGGGCATTGTAGTGCACCACCAACAGACTCCAGAGCCTTCCACCGTCACCTGCAGCCCTCTACCACGCAGCCAGCCCCTTGGAAGATGCCACTATGATCAGCAGGCAGCCCCTCAGAAGACACCAACATGGTCAGCAAGGCGATGGCCGGTGCTGGATGAGGAGGGGCGTTCAGCACTGCTAAGCAACTATGCTACTGAGGAGTAAGGGGCTCATCACTAGAGACCTACCCTGGACACCTATTCCAAGCCCATTGATATTGCATATACAGGTGCAGGCTACTTGAGGAACATCTCATCCCACTAGCATTGGTGGCAGCAGAAGAGGCATTCTTGTGACTATTTGGCTGATGGTCCAGGAGAAGGGATTTCTCTGCCATTGCACCAGCAGTGGGATCCTACCTGTTCCACTACTGGTTCAGTAATCGAGCATATGTGTGCACCTAATGTGCATGCACAGCTTTCCATGCACCAGCTGAGGCCTGCAGCACCAATCAGCTGAGAGGATAAAGAAGAGAAAAGCGCAGGGGAAGGTGGGAGGGCCGATCCTGCACTTTTCTCTAATTCTCCAGACTTTGTTTTCCTCCTCTCAGCTGATCGTTGGAGGGTTTTTTTTTACTATCGGTTCAGGCAATCCAGGCTGAACCATCATTGCATTGCACCTACCCTTTGGAATATCTTACCTCCACAAAATGAGATCATCGCCAACCCTCCTGTTCTTCCATAAGAGTTTAATGACTGGCTCTGCCAGTTGACTTGGGGCACCAATGGAGACAGGGGTAGGATTCAATTTTTTTAACAACTGGTTCTCTGGGTGTCGCTTGGTGGTCATGTGACTGGGTGGACATGGCTTGGTGGTCATGTTATTGGCTGGATGTGGGCAACTCAATATCACTCACATCGAGGCACGCATCCCCTCGCCTGGCCTCTCATGACTGTGGGGATGCTGCAACAGTCGTAAGTGTGAAAAATGGTCATAAGTCACTTTTTTCAGTGCCATTGTAACTTTGAATGGTCACTCCATACAACCAAAGCACCAGCAAAGGAGGGGAAAAAAACTCCAGAGAAGTTTCAGAGACAGGAAGTCTAGTTCTGCCAAAAATGTAATAAGGGTTAATGGAGAGGCAGTTTCTGTAAGCAATACCAGAATGTTTCCTTCCTGCCTTCCTTACAGGATTAGGCCAGTAATTTCTTCTAACAACTGGTTCTCCAAACTGCTTAGAATGTTAACAATCAGTTCTAGAGAATAGGTGCGAACTGGTAGAATCCCACCTCTGAATGGAGGGGTTCCACATGGGAGGTATTGGTGATTGATAGATTAATCCCATGTCCCCCACTTCTCATCCTACTTCCTCCCTCCCCATCTTTTTATTGGAACTTCGTTTTTGGATTTTTGCAGTATTTTGTTTATATTTTTTTTACGTTTTGTATAGCTTCATCTTTTAATATTGTAAGCCACCCAACGTTACCCTGCAGTAAATTGGGTGGCCAATACATTTTGCAAATAAATAAATAAATATGAATAAATAAGGGCAAGGTCAAGGGCAAAGCTGTGGAAACTGCTATGGGAAGTTTAGGGTCAAATGCCAGGAAAAATCAGGAGATCAAGAGCGTTCAAATGGATATAAAGATTTATTGCAAGCTTGAGTTCTCTACAAGAATCTGAACTACTAACAGTTAAGGGAAAATAGTGGAAGTCAAGAATAGAAAGGAATTCAAGGTGGGCTAGACTTAGATCTCTCATGGGCATGAAGGGAGTCATGATAGATGAGGCGCTTGACTCCTCCCTCAGGCTCCACTTGGACATTTCCTACATCTAGCCCATGTGGCTGAAATTCAGTTTACTTTTTCACAATGTAAGTGGGGCTCGGATGAATATACCTCTCTCCTTTTGTGAACAGCAATATCTTCCTTTCCAAGGAGGAAAGAGTAATTGAGAAAAGGATTTTGAAGTACAGGTCTTCCTCCTGCTTTTTCTTCTTCCAGTTTTCAAGGGATTCAGATAGCAAGCATTTTCCATTTCCCCCCCCCTCAACTTTTCATAATCCTAAAGGTCTCGCAGTACACAGTTTAGAAAGAACTAAATCTCAGTATTTAAGAAGATGTGATATTTCAAGGCTTGTTCATATGTGTGTGTGTATCTCACTTCGCACATCCAATATCTCCACATTTAATTATCTCAAAATGGTCTTAATTCACTATATTTTACTGAAACAAATTGCATTTGAATGTGACTCCAATTTGAGAACATTCTATCAAAAATGATAATCTGTTATAGACATCAAAAGGCACACACTGTTCACCTCTTAATCGACACCCAACAGTAGAGAAAAGTAATAGCATTTTCACCATGTTGTTTGGAAAATAAAATCAATTTTAAAAAAACTGCACAGCATAGCAGAAAAAAAGCATCAGTTAAAGACTCCAATTACTGATTGTCAAACTGTTTCTCCCATTATCTTGACACACAAACCATCAGAGGGGTTTCCCAACCATCAGTGGGCAAAGGGGATTTAAAACAAGAATATATGACCCTTTGTCATTCAAAATCCAAGAAAGAAAACTTTAGACTCCATAGTTACAGAGAAAAGGACTTTTACTGAATTTGAAGTGGTAGCAACAGAAGAAATGCAAGATCCAAGATAATAGGCACGAAAATCGCATATAGAAAGTTATCTCATGTTCCCACCCCTAACAGTTCAAACTGGCCATCCAATCTGAGGTGGGTATAAATATCATGTTGGGCATCTTCAGGTGGCATTTCAAACATCTGTATGCCAATATGGTTGGTGTCATGCCCCTGGTGGAGACAGACTCTGAGGGAGAGGAGGAACAGCCAACAGGAAGTGGAAGTATGGCTCCGAAGGTTGTGGAGGAGGCTGGGGAAGGGCAGAGGCTGGCTGGGCAGTCAGAGGAGGACCCAGGCCCATCCCCTCTCCATCCTAGGGCATGCAGGAGGAGAGGATAAGATAGAGATGTGGTCTACTGGGGAGGAGAGGGCCTTGATCCTCTTCATGGGCTGTAGCTGTGATAACTGAATAAGAGGATGGACATGCATACAGGTGAGTGCTGGAAAAAAAAGTGTGGAAATATCTCAAGTTTATGGTTCCTCTCTGAGTTTGGCGTCCTTCCCAGTGTGCGTTCTGATATTTATGGACGCCTTCAAGCCCTTCTCTTGCCTGGTTTGTGTTGTTTTTTACTCTTTATAATTTATAGGCATTTTTAGTTAAAACAGCATTGTTAGGAATGTAAGTCACCTAACAGTTGGGTTGGAAAATATATAAACCAGGATAGACATTTTAATACTGTCTCTTTCAGGAAATGCTAAAATTGTAATTGGGTGTGGTTCCAAACTGCCGTAAGATGGAGCCAGAAACCTGGGTTGTTCTTCTCTTGTTGCTGAGAGTGTGCTCTTGCATTTCCCTGTTGGCTGTTGCTGATCATTGTTAGTCTTGAATTTGATGTGAGTCTCTTACTGAACTGTTTATGATACTGGACTTTGTTATTAAATTATCCCTGGACTGAAAACTGACTGCTTTAACTGTGAATGACTTGGACTGTTTGTTGAACTTTGTTTAACAGTTTTACTGGAAGTAAAAACCTACATTTTTCCTATACAGTTTATCTGTGTGCTGGTTGTGTGTTGTTCTTCACTACTCTCACTACGTCTCCCTGTGTGCACTCATTCTCCTAACGGGGAATTACTTCAACAAGCATTTGCTCCTTCTTGGAACTGCTCGTGTGGGAGTTTTTTTGTCTCCAGTCAAGGGTATTTGGAGCTTGAAAGCAAAGTGAAGGAATAAAAGGGGCTTCGCCTGTTTTTTGTGGCTGTGTTTATTTTGTATCCCACCCTGGGTCATCACAGTTGGCCTTGGTCTAGAGAGATAAGAGGCTGCATCTGCGCAGTAAGCAAGTTAGCCTAGTCAAGAAAGCATCCCAACATTTACATTTCACCAACTTAAACTTCCAGCACCCTTCCTCCCATGAAACCCAATTATTCTCCCTTTCCCCCATTTCTATGGCAGCTGGAAAGACAAGCAGAAGGAGGATTCTTGGAGGCTGACACCCTTTGACAACACAAACCATTATCATTTATGACCACAAATGAGCCAAATTTCCATTGCTTAGCAAGGCAATTGGTCAGTGAGTTTTGCCCCATTTTACAACCTTTCTTGCTGCAGTTGTTAAGTGAATCATTGCAGCTGTTAAATCAGTGACATGATGGTTAAGTGAATCTGGATTCCCCATTGACTTTGTTTGTCGGAAGATCACAAAAGGAGATGACTTGACCCCAGGACACTGTGACTGTCATAAATATGAGTCAGTTAACAAGCATCCAAATTTTGATCACATGGCCATGGGGATGGCTGCAACAGTCATACATGTGAAAATTGGTTATAAGTCCTTTTTTTTCAGTGCCGCTGTAACTTTAAATTGGATGGTTCTTAAATGGATGGTTGTAAATCAAGGACTATCTCCTTCATTATGAGATAAACCAATAGGATTTTGGACCTTTTTTAGATATTTCAAAATGTATAGCCTGCCCACTGTGAATGGCTCCAGCAATTTACATCTACCCATCCATCCATGCATCTTCCCTCTCTTTCTTTTCACAAGAATCATATTAAAATCCTCTCTAAAATTCTAGATAAAAATATAATTTCCTCCTAAATTGCAGCAAGTAGTGTGCCCACATTAACCCACTGTGAGAAAAACAGAACTTGGAAGCATCCATAGTGGGACCTACAAAAGGTGTTTCACTGAAGACCTAGGAACATGGATGAATTAAATGGAAGTGCACACAGGTAACCCACATCTAAACCAGGTAAATATTCTGAGACAAGAAATATGCCCAGAAACAGATTTGGCAATACTGTGGTTATTACCTGCCTGGTAAAAATGGGAGCTGAGTAAGAAACGCCTATTCTTTTCTTCTACTATAGCCTGCACAAGGGCTACCAGATTGGATTTGCAAAAATCTAGATTATTGTAGATGATAGCAAACATATATACATAAAGAGCCTTTGTGGCACAGTGGTTAGGGTGCAATACTGCAAGCTCCTTCTGCTGCAGCCAGCTGCCTACAATTTGGCAGATCGAATCCCACCAGGCTCAAGGTTGACTCAGCCTTTCATCCTTCTGAGGTGGGTAAAATGAGGACCCAAATGGTTGGGGGCAATTATGTTGACTCTGTAAACTATTTAGAGAGGGCTGTAAAGCACTATAAAGTGATATATAAGTCTAAGTGCTTTTGCTATTGCTGTATATGTTGTGGCCCGCCAGACTCAGACAGTCCTGGAGCCTGCATCAGAGGCACAAATAGGGTGAGGGCCGCCCAACAGTTATCAGCTGCCTTCGAAGTCAGACATCAGTGGGGCAGAAGAACAGTTGGAGCCTGTTCTCAGTGTTCACATGTGCAGAGCTGCCAGGAGAAGGTTCGGCTCAGGAGTAAAGGCTCAAGTGGATGGTGAATGGCCCCTTTCATAGGAGATAAAGAGGAGCGAAAGAAGAGTGGTGTTTGCAGGAGACAATTAATTCAATTCATTAGGGTGAAGATCTGTTCCTGATTTCTTGGCAAGTAATTGCTGCTACAGCATGGTGTTTGGAAGATATCGGCCTGGCAACTCTCCAAGCCTGCTACAGGTCTGTAGTTATGAAATCTCATGAAAGACTGTTTGCCAGGGACTTTGCTGGAGAAAAATTCACTTTAATCTAAATAAAAGGGGTTTTATCGGGACGAGGAGTCTTAGAAAGCCTGGGTCAGAACAATGTATATAGATAATATGGCTAGAAAGTGTTTGTGGTTTCTTTTTTTTTAAAAAAAATAGTTTATTTATATGTTTTCAGATTACATACATAGGTGTTTAGTCAATGACGTGTTGTCTGGGTCAATTTATTTATATATAATAATACTTTTCCCATTCCTAATTTCTACTTCTATTATCTAACCATTTATAAAACAAGTTCTATGTTCAAAAGTACTCTGTATCTTCTTTTTCTTTTATTTTTAGTATCAGTCTGTCAATTTCTGCACAATCTAATTTTTTTAATTATATCATCCTCTGTATGTGTTTTCTCATTTTTCCAGAGTTTGTAGTTTCTATATAACTTTACTGCTGTGTGAAGGTCATTCAGATCTTTGCAGCCTTAATCTTGTTCCTTCTTCCTTCACTTTTCTTCAGACTGACAAAATGTAGACCTATATTGACCAGGGTGACACCTATTTCTGTCCCCTCTAGAAAATGCAAGAAAATCACAGTCACCCTTTTACTGTCATCAGCCTTTCCAACAACATTTTATCTACTTCATCTATTTTTTTCCTTTCTTCATTACAAAAGGCTCATTTTGTCTTGGTCAAGTGCCCTATACTTGTTTTTGCAGTAAATTCTCCTTCTGAATTTCCATTGTTGTTAGCACCAGTGTTAGAGTGAATAATATTGGAAATAACACTGAATGTTTAGGTGTTAATATCCTCCAAACAGCAGCTGCAAGGACCAATCTGACACATTATTTTTCTTTTCTTTTTTTTCTGACACATCATCTGACAGTTATGCAGAAGCAATTGTCTTTGTCTAAAAATGTATTTAAAGAGCTGGATTACTGCTTTAAGAGTCACTGAAATGTTTTATTAGAAGAGTAAAAACAGTTTCATAGATTCTTCCTTGTGCCATTATATTGTAGAATTCTTCCTTGTGCCATTATATTATAGAACAGGTTTCTTCTTATTTTTTGGATGTCTTATATTCTTGATTGTATATAATCCCAGTAAGCATCAGTTGCTAGCAGTAATTGGCACACTCTTACCAGAAAAACAAATGAAAATCAATGAACTCTGTGACACAATCAAGGAAGTGTGACTTCCAAAGACTCTATAGAGGCAATTGAAGGATATACGTTATATTATGAAATAATATAGACCTCTTCCCACCCATCTGGATATTATTATGCCAAGTGAAATGCAGAAATTACTTTAATGTGATATTTTTAAACCCATTTACTGCCTGGAAGATGTGATTTAGTAATGGGAAGCTGAATGAAAGTCACAGTTTGCTTGCAACTAGGTGCTATTTTTATCCCAATAAGTCTAACCCAGTAAACAAAAACGGTGTGGTATGCATGCCATTGACGAACAAGCCCCAGCTTTTGTGCTAGCATGGTTTAGGAGAAATTTCTAGACCCCCAAAGGATATGGAGTAGCTAATTAATGCAGTCTCTCCCCCCCCCCCTCTCCAAAAGGAGGCATATTGGCAGACTGGCTTTATTTGTTCAGGGATTGTTTTTACTTAAAAGGCTAAAAGGAGACTGATCAACAAAGTGCATTCGGGAAGAGTACACAGATGTTCTTTTAGGGTGCTTAATACTTCATGTCCTTCAAGTACACCTGAGGGTACCAAAAACAAACAATTTAAAAAAATTTAACCCTCGACTTTCACCACTTTTTGCTTCGCCTAGTATTTTGAAAAAAATAGAAGGGTTACTCTCAGCAAATATTAATGAACATATATGAAAACTCCCTCTCCAAGTCTTGTTAATGTGTTTATTTAATGCCCAGCCTCTTCTATCAAGAATTTACCCAAGAAAGCTAACAATAAAAATAGTATATAAACAGATTCAAACAAAAGAGTTAAAATGTGGATAACTTCCTTCACCCAGCCAGTGATTCACAAACACCACCAAGAATGCACAACTTAACCCTAACCTGGATAAATCATGACTTAACAATATTTTTCCTTCAATGCTCTCTTCAGTTTATCTCCAGCCTATACCTGAAGCAGCCAAAAGTTGTCCTTTGCCATAGCGATGTTGAAATGATGGTTTCTGTTAGGGATAACATTGTTTACCCTAGCTGGTTTAGGTAAAATAATAAATAAGTTATCATGGTTTGTTGGTTAAAGTGTGTGTAATTTTAACTACAAGAATGTAATTAAGGGTGTGGTTGTAAAAGCACCATAAAAGGAGCAAGACAACGGCAGCTTGCTCTCTGGCTTAATGATCCCTAATTACTGGATGGATTGATGACTGCGTTTTTTCCTACTGGAACGGGAGAGAGAAAGGAGTGTTGATTTCTCAATGGTGAGAAGAGATAATACGGACTGATTTATTGTAAGTGAACTGACATTGAATATTCAACACGGACTTTGCAAATTGAGTATCCCCGAATGGACTGACTGAAATGATACATGACTAATGGACTGTTTTTGACTATGCTATAACTCTTAAATGGAATAAACTATATTTTGATAGCACAAGCGTATCTGCTTTTTACTGAGTGTTAACTAACATACAAACTTATCTCACACATTTATCTGTCTGCCTAACTGACTAACGCTGCACATTCTGTTTATCATGTTCCCTTAACATTGGTTGGGGAACACAGGCTTAACAACGGTTATGGGCCCAGTACGCTTCCACTGCTGGAAACTGAAAGCTAAAGGTCAAGGTATAGCATATTGTTCTTTTATAAAAGAGAATGTAAAAATGTTATATGTACCACAACTTAAGTTTAATTTACTTTCAGTTAGAATTTTGGTTAAACTAGGATATGTAGTTACCTTTAGGGGAGATAACTGCATAATTGAAAAAGAAGATAAGAAAATTACTGCATCTTTAAGAGGTGAATTATCATGTATTAAATGATAATGGTTTAGAGGTGGCTAACATGGTTTATGATAATAAGAAACCTCATGATGAATGTATTCACTTGTTACACCGACGGCTAGGGCATTTAAATTTTAAAATGCTTAAGAGAACTGTTCAACTATCTAAAGGAATAAGTTTGAAACCTTGTAATAAGTATTTGCAATGTTCTGCTTGCAATCAAAGAAAAAGCAAGGTCATACCGGCAAATAGAGTTGATGGATTTACTACCAAAGAGCTTTAGAAGTAGTATTTGCTGATTTAATAGGTCCAAAAAACCAAGTGTAGGAGGTGCTCGATACATACTAAGTATAATGGACCACTATTCTAGATATGGGTTCTGCTATTTGATGAAGAACAAAACTGAAACATATCTAAATCTCTTTAATTGGTTAAAATTTGTAGAAAGGAAAACTAAAAAGAAATTAGTAACTCTTATAACAGATAATGGTGCGGAATTTACAAATAATAAATTCCAGAGTAGACTTAGGATGGCAGGTATTCAACATAAAAAGTCTGCACCATATAGGCTACAACATAATGCCTTTATAGAGAGACGAGGCCAAACACTGCAGTCAATGGCATGTATGTTGTCTGATTCAGACTTACCTGACAATTTGTGGGGAGAAGCAATAATGTGTGGGAATCATATATTAAATAATGTTGTTAATTCAACAACAGGTGAATTACCATTCACACTGTGGCATGGTACGAAACCTGATTTAAGTTACATGCACACATTTGGAGCACCAGCATGGGTGCATATCCCTACACAACTCAGACAAAAAGGACATCATAGAGCTAAAAGATTATTTTTTGTAGGATATGAATCAAATCACAGATCTTATAGATTCTGGGAACCAGGTACATCTAGAGTTTACTGCAGTGCTAGTGCAAAATTCCTAGAACATGTAGGATGGAATAGATTAGAGCAAGATTTAGATAATGATGTAATTATTGAATCCTACAAAAGGCAGAAAGAAAAGACTAGTTATAAGAAGAGTCCAATTAAAGAAGAAGTCCACGAAGAACAAATAGGACCAGAACAAGAGGAAACAGTTGATCAGGAAGAATTAGATAATCAAGAACAGGTAGTAAAGGAAAGTCCACCTGTAAGTCCTGTAATACCTAGACGTTCTACATGTGTAACTAGACCACCTGATAGGTATCAAGCAAGTATAGTTTGCCAAGTAACTAAAGTTCCAACTAGTGTAGATGAACTTAGGATGTATCCTGCTAAGGATCAGGAGAATTGGCAAAAGGCAATGGAAAAGGAACTAAATTCATTAAAGGTAATGAAAGTATATGAAGATGCCAAATTACCTCCAGAAGAAAAGTCCATTGGGCGCAAATGGATATTCAAAGTAAAAACAGGAAATAATAATAATAATTATTATTGATATTATTATTATTATTATTATTATTATTATTATTATTATTATTATTATTGAAGCACATTTCTTTGTCGTTGATACAATGTAATATGCTTCACAAACTATTCTCTTGGCAGTGGTGAGAAACCATCAGTGGTGGGATTCAAAAATTTTTACTACTGGTTCTGTGGGCATTACTTGGTGGGCATGGCAGGGGAAGGACACTGCAAAATCTCCATTCCCTCCCCACCCCACTAGCCTGGTTTCCAGCTCTGTTCTCCTGTGCAGGGCAACCAAAGAAGACCCAGCCAATCAGCTGGGACTTGGGAGGCAGAAAATTGATGGGGGCGGGGCCAGTCAAAGGTGGTATTTGCCAGTTCTCTGAACTACTCGAAATTTCCACTACCGGTTCTCCAGAATTGGTCAGAACCTGCTGAATATCACCTCTGGGAATCATGGTCCACTTTATGACTTATGGACATGGCTGGCTCAGGAATTCTGGGAGTTGAAGTCCACAAATCATAAAATGGCGATGGTTCCCCCACTCCTGGTTTATTGCGTGGCTTTCTTCAGTGGTGGGATTCAAATTTGTTTACTACCAGTTCTGTGGGCATGGCAGGGGAAGAATACTGTAAAATCTCCAGTCAGAGGTGGCATTTGCTGATTCTCCAATCTACGCAAAATTTCTGCTACCAGTTCTTCAGAACTGGTCAGAATCTGCTGAATACCACCTCTGGCCTTCTTGTTTAAAAGCCTATAGATATGATGCAAATCCTTTGGGCAACTTTTCAACCCCTATAGATAAGGATAAAATCCTACTTTCGAAAAGGACAAGATCTGGCCCTTCAGATTTTGGCACATTAGCCATTTAGCCACTTCAATATTTGGGAAATAATGAGCAATTTGAACTGTAAGCTGCAAAAATCCATAACACTCAAAATTGCCATCACTGCCCTGGACACTTCAATGCTTGTATTGAGAGCCAGGGGAGGAAGGACACACACGCACCAACTGCTCTTTCATAAAGGCATTTCTTTATTGCCTGTGTTTTCATTTGATTTGATGATTTGCTGGTAGCTCTTCCTGAAAAAGAGTTAGGGGAAAGATTAAAAAGAAGAGCAGCCTTTCCATCCAATTTAATTATTCTAGGTGGCTCCAATAAGCCAAGTATGCCAGAATTCACCAAGGAATAAACCCCACTCCCACCAATGTCAACAGGAAAAGCTATATAAACAGAGATTAAAAAAAAAAAACCCACTCCCTTCTAGCATTGATAAGGTTGCCCAATTGGGTAATGAAACCTTTGCAAGGAAACAACCAAGAGAATAAATACCAAGGAGTCCTCTACAATGCCAGAATTTCTGTCCAGGGATGAGAAATTGGAGCCTTCTAAGAGCACAGCAAGATGGTAGCACCAACCTGACATTGGGAAATAATGAAAGGTGAAACAGAATTTGACTCTATTAATATTTGGATTGGAAGCTACCAGGTAAATTCTAGTCTAGACTGGAAAGTCAAGAAAAGCATTCTTGAAAAAAGGCCTAGTCATGAAGCCACCAGGAGCCAAGTTTGGAAGGATACTTTGTCAATTCATCCTCCTAGTGTCCAGTCCAGAGCCAATTTTCTGTGTGATAAAGAAACCCAGTTAGTTACTGATACAACAGAAGATAATGACGGCTGCTATTTCTTTCTGAAGGTTGTGCATTTACACTCATGGAGTTATACCTTATACTTAACCATATTGTGGTTTGCTTGAATTTCATATAGAAGATTGTGCAAACCCAGATGTTCTAATTAAGATACCATGATGTGTTGTTTAGCCTGTGTGAACCAGCAATTGAGGCATAACAAACCATGACCATCAAAAATGCATTTGTGTGCTTGTGAATCATTGTTTAGTGTGAACTAAATCATAGCAAGGTCAGCTTTTGTCAAATCTGGAGCTCTCCGGCAAGGATGAACTACAATTATCATCAATGCCACCCTCTAGTGCAGGGGTCTCCAACCTTGGCAACTTTAAGACTTGTGGACTTCAACTCCCAGCTCAGCTTTGCTGGCTGAGGAACTCTGGGAGTTGAAGTCCACAAGTCTTAAAGTTGCCAAGATTGGAGACCCCTGCTCTCGTGCAATATAAAAAAGTCCATAAGGTTTTGAAAGGATAGGGAGAAGGTAAGGAGCTTTTTCCTGTCCTATAGAAATTCATCTTTTTACAATTCAGACTTTGCTTTTGACAGCATTTCCTAATAGGAGGGTCTCAATCTGAATGGTAGTAAGAAAGGCAATAGATATAAAAAGTTAAGCAGTCCCTGCAGATTTTACTCTGGTCATTGATGAATATAGGGGCAGTGCTCATCTCTGTTTCAAGACAATTGAGCTGGTGTTGTCCAAAGTTATTTCTGTGAAAGTGGTCCCTATTTCATTACTTGTATTTGCATGCTTTCAAGCTACTAGGTTGGCAGGAGCTGGGGCAAGGATGGGAGCTTACCCAATCACGTGGTACTCGGGTCTCTACCTTTCCAGTCGACAAGCCCAGCAACCATTGAGCCACTATGTTATCCAGGAAAGGCTATTACTGTGTGTAAAATCAAGTTTTACAAAACATAAATAAAGCAGCACTGAAGTTCTTTTCCTTGCTCATTTCTTTCCCTTCTCCTCCATCTCTGCCATATTAACACACATTTTAGTCAATTTCAATGTCAAGACTGAACCGCTTTTGAAATGTTTAGGTCTTATTGCTATTCAACTATTGCTATTCAACTGGGGGGAGTGAAAGGGAAGAAGAATGCAGATGCGCTAAAGAAAGAGCGTGAGAGCCAAGAACCCACCAAGGCCACTGATGCAGGTGTCTGATAGAAAAGTGAACAGTTCTCAAAGCAAAAGGACAATTTGTCATTGGACAATCAAGGGTGGGGAGAAATCAAAGCTATTGCTTAACTAGACATGCATCATGGGGGGAAAAAGCAGACCTGGTTTTGATTCTTCAGTGCTGAAGTGGTGTCTCCAATAAAGTTTTGCTTTTGGGATTTCAAAGTTCCTGAGATTGTATACTTTTCTTGGGTTCACTGGTCAGATGGTTGACATACAGATGTATTGAACAACATTCAGCCACACGTTGAACTGTGTTTCCCAAACATGGCAATTTTATGTTTTTTGACTTTCACTCTTTACAATTCCCCAGCCAGCAATGCCAAAGTTGAGAAACACTGCTTTGGACTGTGTGCCTTCTCTGTGTGCAGAGAAAAAGGGAGATGATTCCTGCTGATCAAAAGGCATCTTGCAATAGTTTTAATTTATCAAACAAAGATTGACTCCCCAAGAGGACCTAAATACCCAAAGGGAACAGCATGAGGCTCATATCTTTGCTCTCTTCTTCTTTCCTTTTATTTGGAGGATTAGAGACTTTTGCCACTTTGAAACTACTTCAAAATTCCTGCAATAAACCCCGTAAGGCAGGATCTGATAAATAAGGTGTGAACGTTGACATCTTCATTTTAGTAATTTGTCAGGTTTTGTCATCTTTTGTTTCCTGAATTCTTTTTTGTCTCCGGCGTGAGTGTCACACTTGGTTACACACTGCTCAGTGGCAACAATGAGGTTTTTGGATCTTCTGGCAGTGCTGCTCAACTGTCTGATGGCTTTAATATTTCCGAACACAGAGAAATGAAGATAGGAACAAAAGTCTGGCTTTTTCAGACAAAATTTATCCAGGGAATTTCGCAATCATTTCACTGCACAGTGTTGGAGGTGGAAGCTTTCTATGCAGGCGTATGAGTGTTCCCAAGAGCCAAGAATATGACTTGGGTAATAATGAATGAAACAACCTTTATAAGTACTGTATTTTTTTTAAAGTCCATTTTAGGGACAGGTAATTAAGACAGAGGTGGTAGTCAGCAGGTTCTGACCAGTTCTGGAGAACTGATAGTGGAAATTTTGAGTAGTTCAGTGAACTGGCAAAAATATCACTTCTGACTCTCCCCACCCCCATCTATTATCTTTCTCCCGAGTCCCAGCTGATTGACTGGGTCTTCTTTTGTTGCCCTGCACAGGAGAACAGAGCTGGAAAGCAGGTTAGTGGGGTGGGGGAGAGAATGGGATTTTGCAGTAACCTTCTCCCAGGAGTGAGGAGGGAATGGGGATTGTGCAGTATCCTTCCCCTGCCATGCCCACCAAGCCACACCCACCAAGCCACGCCCACAAAACCAGTAGTAAATTTTTTTGAATACCACCACTGAATTAAGCTCACAATTTCGATCATAAGTCATAACAGTTGTTAGATGGATCATCATCACCAGAACCTTCTTTTTACAATGGTCATTAAGCGAGTGAAGCAGTTGTAAAGTGGATGGTGTGGTCATTAAGTAAATACTACAGTTGTTAAGCAAACCCATTGTTTGCTATGGGGTGTTTTTTCTTTTGCTGGAAATCAACAGTAAACATTGGTTTTGGGGGAGGGGGGAGTTGTAAATTGCAGTCATTGTGGAATGCTACGAATGGTCATAAATGCAGGTTGGCTGCCAAGCACCCAAAATGCTTTGATCATATGAACACTGGGAGGTGGCAGTCATCCTAACTTCAAATCCAGGTTGTAAATAGCATTTTTTCATCATAACTTTGAATGGCTGCTGTGACCAAGCATAAGTTGAGAAATACTTGTATAAGCAAAGCCGAGCACCTGGATAACTATACCTTACTAGTGGAAAAACCAAGATGTGTGTGATCTATGCATGAGTGTTTAGAAGTGACCTGAGATTAAACAAAGAGAAATCAGAGCAATACACACACAAAAAAATCCTTAATTCTCCATCAGCAACTCACTGCCCATGACCCATTGGTCAGTAAGTCATGAGCTGCTGAAGAATCAGGTAACTGAAGCCACATTTACAAGACAGAAAACAAGAGGAAAAAAATTATATGGAATTCAAAATTCAAGATTATAAATTGCATTGGACAGAACAGAGACTTTCCACCACCAAAAATCTCAGAAACAATGTACACCAAAAGAGTACAAGTCACAATCAGATCAAAGGTGGGCATCAGAATGACTAACACTACTGAGGGATAAATCAATCCATCCTGTTCATATCATTACACTAGACAACAAATATTTTGCTTCCTGGACACTTTCAGATGCATCTTGTAGATTTTTGGTTGCTAATCAGGAAAATAACCTGTAATTTAATCTGCCTTGAACTATTTTATACAAATCTATCTTTACACAATGGCATTGTACACTCTTTAGTACCTATTGGCAATGTTGCACACACGAAAGAAACATTCAAAAAACATGGAGCTATTGCTGATGTACAACCAGTATTCTTTGATCCTCCCCTTCTTTGTGGCAAAGCATCAAGCTGCATTCAGGCTGGTTGACAAACTTCTTACAGCAAAGAAGACCCTGAAGTGCAACATGTCACTGAAGAGCCATTTGCTACATTTACATTTGGATTTCTTTTCCAAAAATCTAGGTGTGGAGAGTGACAACCATTGTGAAAGGTTTCACAATAGAAAAACAGTAACAGGGAAACTGGAATCCATTAGTGCCGGCTAAACTATTGCTGGACAGTACAGTGAGATGCATCAGACACTGAGTCTAAATGGAAACCAACAGCAAAACACTTAGCCCCATGGAATGCATGCAGTGCAGCAGAAAATGTGATTAAATACACTATATTCATTCTCATTATTCCTGTGTGATATAACCATTCTGAAATTATATTTGTGTTCATTTTGAAGGGGTCGATCATGATCACCAAATGTGTTTCAGGAATCAAAACTTTTGAGAAAAAAAAAAACGTTGGTCAACGTCATTCTTCAATTATTTTAATGTATGATCAGAGATCACTGATCAACAGGATCAGATAAAAATTACACTGTTAAAAGGAAAGGGAAGAGAACGTTGTCAAATTATGACAGATGTCAGTGGTCTCCTTGCTTTAACTGCTGCAACAATAAATTCTGCTACCGTATAAGTGGCTTCACAGTTTGATTCGTTGGACATAAAAATGGCCTGTTCTCTTAGGTATACTTAGTATCAGAGGGGTTATGATGTTCTTTTGAAGATCCTTATAAAAGTTATAATAAAAAGGTCATGTTGGATTGACTTGATTTCCCCAGAGTCACAAGAGCAAGTGCATTGAGCTAGGGGAATCTTGTCAAACTGCCCAATAACACGGATGGACAGATTTTATTCCTGGCCCTGAAAAATTCTTTTCTCAAGGTAGAAGAAGTCAGGGAAGAACTGTGCCTAGTATACTTCTGGGACCTTGAGGGAGTGAGCTGAATTCAGATGGATATTCATTGTCATCCAATCTTTCTAACACCAGCTTTCAGGCCTGTAAAAAGTTCAGAGCTAAAAAGGAATTTACAGACATTCTGTTGCATCTTAATTTCTACTCTGCCCCTTTAGACCAAAGGGACAGATAATTGTCAGGTAAGAAGACTTCTAAAATTGATAGCTGCGGCCTCCCCCACCCAAACCTGTGGTCATGATTCATAGCAAGCTGCATTCTGCATGGCATCGTAAGCCCACGTATGTTACAAACGTTGTGTTTACACAATATGATAAGCCTTGCTTTGCTACACTTAGAGTCAGGCCATGTTCGTTGGGGTCAAAAAAGAAAAAACAAGTCAAAGGGGGGGGGGTCATAGAAGCCACATTGTACATGTGGCATATGGATTTAGGGGCCTGTCATGGCTGCAGTTATGCAGGTGTGAACCAGACATGGAGGGAAAGAAAAGGATGGGAATGTGGGGAATCAGCTGACTTGTAGCTTTGAAGGGCAGCTGGGCTGTTGAGTTCACCTAGTTGCTAACCAGGATTAGGGAGTTTTTAAATGAGCCGTTCCATTGGTAGAGGGAGATCTATAGATTAGAGCCCTGAAGAGCACCCATCTCCTTAGTTTCTGTGAGCCATGCTGCCAGAATAACCTAAACCTGAAGAGAGAGTAAAAGTGGAAAGTGGCAGGAGTGGAAGGAGAAGCTGGAGTGAAAAAGCTGCAGAAAAGCTCGAGAGTGAACTGTGATGTATAAGGGCAAGTGCCAGTTTCTGCTGAGGGTGAGGAGAAAACTCAAAGGGACAAACACAAACCCTATCCAAGATCCCAGACCCTGGAGAGCTAGAAGAGATCTGTCTGGTTGCAGGCAGTGACTTCAGCTAAGGTCCTGAAAAGGGGAGAGGAGTAATCAGCTGCCAGAACAGAAGCTCTGGTTTGGAGAAAACACTGGACAGAAGACGCAGAAAGAGATTCTTCCTCTAATGCAGAACCAAGACATGTTTTAGGTAAAGGCAAGCAATACTGAACAAACTTCAATAATCCCTTCCCTTCCCTTTCTTTCTTGAGCTGTGATGGCACAGTGGTTAGAGTGCTGTACGGCAGGCCATTTCTGCTGATTATCAGCAGTTCAAATCCCACCAGACTCAAAGTTGACTCAGTTTTCCATCCTTCTGAGGTGGGTAAAATGAGGACCCAGATTGATGGGGGCAATAGGCTGACTCTGTAAGCCGCTTAGAGAGGGCTGTAAAGCAACTATGTCTAAGTGCTATGCTATTGGAACGGTCACTATACAAATTGTTGTAAGTCAAGAACTACCTGTAATTACTTTTAATAGTGGTGCAGATTTTTTTTTTAAAAAAAAAAAACTATGTTATTGTAGGCTGCCTGGAGTCATGTTTATTAGATGAGTGGTTATAACAAATTGACAAATCAATTTCATGTTTATTAGATGGGTGGTTATAACAAATTGACAATTCAATTTCATGTTTATTAGATGGGTGGTTATAACAAATTGACAAATCAAATAAATGATTAAAATAAAATGCCAGAGGGTTGAGAAACATACAGCAACAACTGACCTGTTTTTGGAAAGGTTAGTTCTTGGTAACCACAAGCTAATACAAGAAGGGAACTAAAAGATTTCTCTTGCCAAAAGCTTTCTCTTGCCAAAACTCACCACCCCAAATAAATGTTTCTCTTTTTCTTCTTCCAAATACTTTCCATTTTGCATGATGTTATTAAAGTGTTAATTTTTATTAGCATTATTTTACTCTTGTTCAATTCCACATCCAAGGAGTTTATTTTTGATTTAAAAGAAAGATTTCTCTGTTGTTATACCAACCACTTATCCATAATTTGGACAGAGGGGATAAAAAAAAAAAAAACCAGGACATTTTCTTTAGCAGACATAGGGGAGAAATGACATTTTTGTTATTGTTTTTGTAACTCTACAAAAGTCAAAATGTATAATAACTGAAGGAAGAAGCCCACACTTTTGGCAGTCCTGTGCACAGGATGGAGCAGCAGGAAAGCTAACAGTAACACTTTTTTGGGATTTCAGCAGGATCTGGGCATTTGATATAAAAATGCAAAATCCCACCTAGGAACTATCCTGGCCAGAGGCGGGATTCAATTTTTTTTTTTTTTTTTTTTACTACTGGTTCTATAGGTGTGGCTTGCTGGGTGTGGCAGGGGAAGGATACTGTAAAAATCTCCATTCCCTCCCCACCCCACTAACCTGCTTTCCAGCTCCGTTCTCCTGTGCAGGGCAACAAAAGAGGGTGGGGCCAGTCAGAAATGGTATTCACAGGTTCTCCAAAGGACTCAAAATTTCCGGTTCTGTAGAACCGGTCAGAACCGGCTGAATACCACCTCTGAGCCTGGCCCCTTAATGCTTGCAATGTTGCACAAAATGCAACACAAATAAATGGGGAAGCAAAATTTTAACATTCCACCCAAAGCTGAATTCCAACCATTCAGTATGTGCGCTTGATATAAATTAGGCAATTCTGCCATGTTTGATTGAATATACCTTAGAATTATACATAGTCCTTGACTTACAACCATAGTGACCGTACCAAGGTACAATGGAACAGGGGAAAAAAGCTAGAACTAAGAAGAAATTTAGTGACAGTTAGAACAATTAATCAGTGGAATGACTTGCCTCCAGAAGTTGCAAGTGCTCCAACACTGGAAGTTTTTAAGAAGAGATTGGATAACCATTTGTCTCAAATGGTGTAGGGTTTCCTGCCTGAGCAAGGGGTTGGACTAGAAGACCTCAAAGGTCCCTTCCAACTCTGTTATTCTATTCTATTCCATTCCATTCCATTCTATTCCATTGTATTCTATTCCATTCCATTCCACTCCACTCCACTTCACTCCATTTCATTCCACTCTATTCTATTCCACTCCATTCTATTGTATTCTATTCCATTCCATTCCACTCCACTCCACTCCACTTCACTCCATTTCATTCCACTCTATTCCATTCCATTCCATTCTATTGTATTCCACTCCATTCCATTCCACTCCACTTCACTCCATTTCATTCCACTCGATTCCATTCCATTCCATTCTATTGTATTCTATTCCATTCCATCACATTCCATTCCATTGTATTCTATTCCATTCCATTCCATTACACTCCACTCCACTCCATTCCACTCTATTCCATTCCATTCTATTGTATTCTATTCCATTCCACTTCACTCCATCTCATTCCACTCTATTCCATTCCATTCCATTCTATTGTGTTCTATTCCATTCCATTCCATTCCATTCCATTCCACTCCACTCCACTCCACTCCAGTCTACTCCACTCCACTCCACTCCACTCCATTTTATTCCACTCTATTCCATTCCATTCCATTCTATTGTATTCTATTCCATTCCATTCCATTCCATTTCACTCCACTCCACTCCATTCCATTCTATTGTATTCTATTCCATTGCATTCCATTCCACACCACACCACTCCCCTCCCCTCCATTCCATTTCACTCCACTCCACTCCATTTTATTCCATTCCATTCCACTCCACTCCACTCCACTCCACTCCACTCCATTTCATTCCACTCCACTCCACTCCATTCCATTCCATTCCACTCCACTCCACTCCACTCCATTTCATTCCACTCTATTCCATTCCATTGTATTCTATTCCATTCCATTCCACTCCAATCCACACCATTCCATTCCACTCCACTCCACTCCACTCCATTCCATTCCATTCCATTCCATTCCACTCCACTCCACTCCACTCCACTCTATTTCATTCTACTCTATTCCATTCTATTGTATTCCATTCCATTTCACTCCACTCCACTCCATTCCATTCTATTCCATTCCATTCCATTCCATTCCATTGTATTCTATTCCATTCCACTCCACTCCACCCCATTCCATTCCATTCTATTGTATTCTATTCTTTTCCATTCCATTCCACTCCACTCTACTCCACTCCATTGTATTCTATTCCACTCCATTCCATTCCATTCTATTCTATTCCATTCCATTCCATTGTATTCTATTCCATTCCATTCCACTCCAATCCACACCATTCCATTCCACTCCACTCCACTCCACTCCATTCCATTCCATTCCATTCCACTCCACTCCACTCTATTTCATTCCACTCTATTCCATTCTATTGTATTCCATTCCATTTCACTCCACTCCACTCCATTCCATTCTATTCCATTCCATTCCATTCCATTCCATTGTATTCTATTCCATTCCACTCCACTCCACTCCACTCCACCCCATTCCATTCCATTCTATTGTATTCTATTCTTTTCCATTCCATTCCACTCCACTCTACTCCACTCCATTGTATTCTATTCCACTCCATTCCATTCCATTCTATTCTATTCCATTCCATTCCATTCCATTCCACTCCATTGCATTCCATTTCACTCCACTCCACTCCACTCCATTCCATTGTATTCTATTCCATTCCATTCCACTCCACTCCATTTCACTCCACTCCACTCCATTCCATTCCATTCCATTCCACTCCATTCCACTCCACCCCATTCCATTCTATTGTATTCTATTCTTTTCCATTCCATTCCACTCCACTCTACTCCACTCCATTGTATTCTATTCCACTCCATTCCATTCTATTCCATTCCATTCCATTCCACTCCATTGCATTCCTTTTCACTCCACTCCACTCCACTCCACTCCATTCCATTCCATTGTATTCTATTCCATTCCACTCCACTCCACTCCATTTCATTCCACTCTATTCCATTCCATTGTATTCTATTCCATTCCACTCCACTCCACTCCATTTCATTCCACTCTATTCCATTCCATTCTATTGTATTCTACTCCATTCCATTCCATTCCACTCCACTTCACTCCATTTCATTCCACTCTATTCCATTCCATTCCATTCTATTGTATTCCATTCCATTTCACTCCACTCCACTCCATTCCATTCCATTCTATTCTATTCTATTCCATTCCATTGTATTCTATTCCATTCCATTCCACTCCACCCCATTCCATTCCATTCTATTGTATTCTATTCTGTTCCATTCCACTCCACTCCACTCCATTTCATTCCACTCTATTCCATTCCATTCTATTCTATTCCATTCCATTCTATTCCACTCCACTCCACTCCACTCCACTCCACTCCATTCCATTCCATTGTATTCTATTCCATTCCACTCCACTCCATTCCGTTCCGTTCCATTCCATTGCATTCCATTCCATTGTATTCTATTCTATTCCAATCCATTCCACTCCACTCCACTTCACTCCATTTCATTCCACTCTATTCCATTCCATTCTATTGTATTTTATTCCATTCCACTCCACTCCATTCCACTCCACTCCATTCCATTTTATTCTATTCTATTCTATTCTATTCCATTCCATTCCCCTCCACTCCACTCCATTCTATTGTATTCTATTCCAATCCGTTCCACTCCACTCCATTCCATTCTATTCTATTCCATTCTATGACTTATGACTGTTTTTCACACAACCATTGTCGCATCCCCATGGTCATATGATCAAAATTCAGATGCTTGGCAACTGGCATGCATTTATGATGGTTGCAGTGTCCTATAGTCATGTGATCCCTTTTTGCGATCTTCTGACAAGCAAAGTCAGTGGGGAAACCAGATTCACTTAGCAACTGTATCACTAACTTAACAATTGCAGTGATTCACTGAACGGCTGTAGCAAAAAAGGTCGTAAAATGGGGCAAACCTAACACCTTTCTTGCTTGGTAAAAGAAATTTGGGGCTCAATTGGGGTCATAAGTCGAGGGCTCCCTGCAAAGCACTAAGTTACTAGAAGGAGATTCTGCTTAGTTCTTGATGTCTTCCAGAGAATACAGGTAAAGCCAGTTATTTTGTACTTCCAAGCAACCAACTTCATCCACCATGCCAATATTTGAATTAGAAGGTAATTTTTCTTCAGTTTAGGCCAGAGGTTGCCAACTTTTGGATCTCAGGGACCACCAAACTCATAATTTTAAATCCTGGGGACCACTAATATGAATTTTGAATGACGGTGGCTTGCTGACATTGGTGGGAGGGAGGGAGGGAGAGATCCGATCTCACCTTGGAGGACTGGCTGTGATGCTCTCTCTCTCTCTCTCTCTCTCACACACACACACACACACACACACACCTCTCAGGAGAAGTCTCTCTCTCTCTCTCTCTCACACACACACACACACTCTCTCTCTCTCTCACACACACACACACACAAACACATCCCTCCAAGGCAGCCACATTCCTAACCTGCTTTTCAAGAATGAGTCATTGCCAGAGAAATGCTTTTTCTGCTTTCCTTGCATGCAACCCAAAGCAGAACAAGAAAGAAGCAGAAAGAAGCAGCCCAATGGCCAGGCCAGGCGCGTGGGGTGAGTGAGGCAAGTTCCCCCTCTCCGCCCTTTCCTTCTTCCCCTCACTACCTCATGTTGTTCACAATGCAAGCAACAAAAGCCTTGTGTTCCCACGGGCCATGTGGGCAGCGCAGCCTTGTGTTCCTGCACAGCCTGAATTAATTGCTTTAGGAGGTGTTTTGGGGGTGACATTTTGCTGCTGAACACCAAAATTTTCTCATGAACCACCAGTGAGCCGTGGCCTTCCGGTTGGGCAATCCATTTTTCCAATTGTGCAGTTTAGTCTTGGCCTCAGAAACAATTGGCCACCATTGTTAGAAGTCATGAATGAAGTTATTGTTGTGTATGTGCCATAGTTAATAAAGTATGAGCTTGAGGTAAAGTGCAGGGTTCTGGCCCTGCACTTCTGATTGGCTGTAAGGCAGCCAGATCGGATTGGTTAGTTCTTAGGAATCCGATTGGCCCTTAACAGAGGATTATTATTGGGTTAAAGTGCTAGCGTTCATAGCTCGCTAATGGACAATTCTCACAAAGGTTGCCTATATAAGGCAGGGTTCACTGTTATTGTTTTGAGAAGTCACTATGCAATAAAGAGCTGAAAGTTCACGTTCAAAGACTGTCTCCATTTACTCCAACCCATGTCCAAGTACTTAACAGTTATAATAAATAAGAAAATACCTAAAACATGGTCAGAGGCTTATATTACACTTATTCCAAAAGAAGGGGTTGTTGACCCATTACAAATTAAGAACTATAGACCTATTTCCTTATTGAATGCAGACTATAAAATCTTTGCTTCAATCTTGGCAGAAAGGCTTAAAAAATATCTAAATAACTTTATTCATTCTGATCAGAATGGATTTTTACCAAAGAGACAGATTAAAGACAATATGAGGGTAATCCTGGACACATTGGAATATTACGAGGCGCACCCGGAAAACAAATGGCTTTGATATTCTTAGATGCCCAAAAGGCATTTGATAATGTGAATTGGAGATTTATGTTATTACTATTGGAACAGATGGGCTTTGCTAGAAAATTTATTCAAGTAATAGAAGCCGTATATTATAAGCAAATGGCAAAAGTAATGATAGATGGAGAATTCACAGACTCTATCAATATTAAAAAAGGTACAAGACAAGGATGCCCATTATCTCCTTTGTTATTTGTATTGACCTTGGAAGTGTTAAATAGAAATATTAGAGAGGATACAAACATAAAAGGAATGAAAGTCAAAAAGGAGGAATTTAAATTGCAAGCCTTTGCGGATGACTTGGTCTTTATTTTGGAAGACCCTTTAGAGACAGCTTTAAAACTGTTGGAAAAGATAGAGATGTATGGTGAGATGGCTGGTTTGAAAATAAATAAAGACAAAACAAAGATTCTGACAAAGAACATGTTATTAAGACAAAGAGAAGAGCTGGCAGATTTATTGAAAATTCAAGTTACGAACAAAGTTAAATATTTGGGGATATATCTGACGTCAAGATGTACAACACTGAAAGAGAATAACTATATTAAACTTAAACAGCAGATAGCATCCGATCTGAAAAAATGGGAAAACCTACAATTGTCATTGATAGGTAGAATTTCAACAATTAAGATGAATATTTTACCCAGAATTTTATATTTGTTCCAAACAATACCAATTAGGTTAGGTAAGGATTACTTTGAAGAATTAAATAAAATTGTGTTGAAGTATATATGGCAAGGCAAGAAAGCGAGAATAAAATTAAAACTTTTACAGGATGCTAGAATTAGAGGAGGATTTGGCCTTCCTAATTGGGAGTTGTATTATCAAGCTGCAAATTTAATGTGGGTTAAAGAATGGATAACGTAAAGAAAGATTAGATTGTTGGCATTAGAAGGTCATGATTTATTATTGGGTTGGCATGCTTTTTTATGGTATAAGGGAACTAAATCACAGGGTTATTTCAGAAGGCATTATATACGGGAATCGTTATGGTTGAATTGGGAGAAAATTAAGAAACAATGTTATTTGAAAATCCCAGTTTGGTTATCAACTATTGAAGCTTTTTCGTATCCTATAACCTATAAGAAGGAACAAATATGGGGAAATACTGGATGAAAAGGATGAACTTAAAACGATGCAAAATTTAGAAGAACAAGGTATAAAGATGAATTGGTTTTCGTATGCGCAAATACATGCAAGGTATCTTAAAGATTCTAAAATAGAAGGATTTTATGATAAATTGACTGATTTAGATAGGATTTTGACAGGTACTGATGAAAAAGTGAGTAAAAAATTATATGGCTATTTACTGGGAATTAAATTAGAGGAAGAACAAGTTAAAGAAACAATGATTGCTTGGGGGAAGAATTTTGGATATGGGATTGATTTAGAGAAATGGCAAAAATTGTGGTCACAATTGACAATGTTTGACAATGTCAACAGCATATAAAGAAAATTTGTATAAGATGTTTTACAGGTGGCACTTTCCCCCGACAAGAATAGCAAGAATGTTCAAGATTAAATCTGAAAAGTGCTGGAAATGTCATCAGATACCTGGCTCATATTACCATATGTGGTGGACTTCTGAGGAGGCCAGGAAATACTGGACTAGAATTCGCATATGGCTGGAAAAAATGACAAAGAAACACATAGATTTGAAACCAGAGATTATTTTATTGGGAATCTTACCTGATATATATAATAAAAACTTAAAGTATTTGATTGTAAATGTATTAACAGCGGCTAGGATTGTATTTGCTAAACATTGGAAAAGTGAGAAAATACCATTAGAGGAAGAAATTATTAAGAAAATATTGGAATGTGCTGAAATGAGTAGATTGACATTTGAAATTAGAGAACAAGAAGATAAACAATTTTATCAAATTTGGGATCTCTTTTATCAATGGTTAGATAATACAATATAATAATAGAATACTTAGAAATCTAGGAAATAACGAATATATAATTTTTCTTGGTTTTGATAATATTTTTAGAATATTTTATTAAGATAGATTTGGTATGATTCTATGATCTTATAAAATAATTTAACTCAATTATAGTTATCTCGCTTAAGTATGAATTAGTAAAATTATAATCAAATGATTGTTTAATAATGATATTAGGATACTTAACTGATGATTGATAATATGAGTTATTATGTAATGTAATTGTTTTGATGACTGTGAAATGGATGCACAGAAAGGAGTGGTAAACCAACCGATACACTGTAAATTTATGAAGAATGATTATTTTTTTACGTTATGTTTTATGTTTTGTGTGTTTTTGTTTGTTGTTAAAATCAATAAAACTTTTATCAAAAAAAAAAAAAGAAACAATTGGCTTTTTTATAAATTTATTTTAGAACAAAACGTACTTTGAAGTTTAGAGTGTGACCAATCGTGCTCAAAATATGTGCATTTGAAATTAGAGAACAAGAAGATAAACAATTTTATGAAGTTTGGGATCTCTTTTATCAATGGTTAGATAATACAATATAATAATAGAATATTTAGAAATTTAGGAAATAATGAATATATAATTTTTCTTGGTTTTGATAATTCTTAAGAATATTTTATTATGATAGATTTGATATGATTTCATGA
The DNA here is from genome assembly GCA_033807585.1 of Hydrophis major. Taxonomy (NCBI): domain Eukaryota; kingdom Metazoa; phylum Chordata; class Lepidosauria; order Squamata; family Elapidae; genus Hydrophis; species Hydrophis major. The sequence goes on from CM066331.1 coordinate 95,684,514, forward strand.
TTTGTCATAAAATAATTTAACCTAATTATAGTTATCTCGCTTAAGTATGAATTAGTAAAATTATAGTCAAATGATTGTTCAATAATGATATTGGGATATTTTATTGATGATGGATAATGTGAGTTATTATGTAATATAATTATTCTGATGACTATGAAATGGATGCACAAAAGGGAGTGGTAAACCAACCGATACACTGTAAATTTATGAAGAATGTTTAAATTTTTTATTTTTATTTTTTATTTTTTTTATGTCATGTGTTATGTCTTATATATTTTTTGTCTGTTGTTAAAATCAATAAAACTTTTACAAAAAAAAAAAATATGTGCATGTTTAAGTACACATTTCTGTGGCCGTTTTGAAACTGAGGCTCAACACACACTGTCTGAAAAAGATTTATGAATGAATACATGCAAAGCTGACAAGGAAGATCGTAACTTAGATGATAGCTAGATGGACTCACGTCATGGGCTGTTATGTGCCAGCTTCCTACGGCTGGTGTGAAAAAGTCATCACTTCAATTAGTGATGAATTTATTTTACCCATGCTTTGGAGTGTGTTGTACGTCGTAGATCAGGGGTGTCAAACTCGATTTCATTGAAGGCCGCATCAGGATTGTGGTTTTCCCATGTGGGGCAAGGATAGTCCCAGTAAAAGAGAAACCACATGGGCTGCAAGGCTGGGCCCGCGAGCAGGTCATGGAAGTGCTGGTCGTGGGCATGGCACCGATCTACAACTGGATGGTGGCCATCCAGCCCAGAACATGATGAGCCTTAGATCCGGGGGGGGGGGCTGCCCTGGAACCAGCTAGAGGCCGCCCCTGCTGCCTCTGCCTGCCCTGGTCACATGCAGTCAGAGGTGGTATTCAGCAGGTTCTGACCAGTTCTGGAGAACCGGTAGTAGAAATTTTGAGTAGTTCAGAATACCACCTCTGTCTGTCCCCGCCCCCATCTATTCTCTGCCTCCTGAGGCCCAGCTGATTGGCTGGGTCTTCTTTTGTTGCCCTGCACAGGAGAACGGAGCTGGAAAGCAGGTTAGTGGGTGGGGAGGGAATGGAGATTTTGCATTAACCTTCCCCTGACACGCCCTCCAAGCTATGCCCATCAGGCCACACCACGCCCACCAGAACCTGTAGTAAACACTTTTGAATCCCACCACTGCAGCAAGTGCCCGGGAGATGAGGCCGAAAAGGCAGGGTGGTTCCTTGCCAGATCCAGGGCGGCCCCACAGATCTAAGGCTGACCACATTCCTGCTTGGATGGCGGCCATCAAATTATAGATCAGCGCCTGGCCAGTCTGAGCTGGGGCTAAGGCACCAGTGGCCAGTCCTTCGCTGCTCCAAGGCAACCCCAAAAGCCAGATGTAGCCACATCATGGGCCCAATCTGGCCCACGGGCCTTGAGTTTGACACCCCTGTTGTAGAAGACTATCAATGCAAATTTTTCTTAGTTCTTCTTTATTATCATTATTTATGAGTCCTATTCAGAACAGATTGTGAGGCTACCCCAGTAGAGTTAAGTCCTGTACTCATTCAATTCTCCATGTGTTTTGTGATAAGCTGTGTCTAGATTTTCCTCTAAGAGAGCATTCACACAGGCACACATCATGTCAACACATTACTTGATGACAATTGACTGCTTTGTTTGGGAGACATTATATTTAAGGTGCTGTGCATTTAAATGAAAATTGTGCTGATAAATTTGAATTGTTGAGGTTGGTTTTCATAATACAGAAATAAATGAACAAAAAAGATTCCCACGCAAGCACAGTTCTTGGCGGTCTTTCCCTCTGCAGCAGCTTTGTTTCATAAGAATCTGATTATTTTATTTATTGGAACTATCAGAAAAATTACAACTGGTTACAGATGCTAGGGTGGCCACAATTAAAACCAAGAACTATTTTATTTTTGGCACAATGCAAGCTATTGAACTGTGTGCAGTAATGTTCACCAGACAAAATGAGGTGGGGAGAGCAACGGATTGATAACATAGGAAAGTGGTTTTTGTTATTAATGTATTTAGTTTGGCAGGATTTACGGGTAGGCAGTGAGGTATCTACCAGACACATGGCAGGTCATAGCTAACCCCAAACTTGACTTCAGATTGTTGAGATGATTAAACAAGCATATAATTGCTAGTTGCCCAGTGTTAGAAATTTAAATCCAGCTCTTGAGAAAACTTTCCATTTTAGCAAGATATGCAAGATTCCCGTGGCAGGTGGAACGTATCTGTCAAATAAAGGTAGCCTTTATGTTGTTAACAAAGCCGGAGATAATTTAAAAATATGAATTAGCTGAAGAGTAATCCATGGAAAACAAATCAGGTAGGATTAGCTTATGGTAGTAGAATTTGAAGCCCTTGGAGAATATACCCCCAGCATCTGTGCTATAAAATAAAGATATGGATGAATAAGGAGCATGATGGAGGGGGCCCTCCTTCCCTACAGTTTGTGACTGCCACAGAAAAAAACTGAATAGATTTTTGAGGGTGTCAGATGGCCTTTGGGGAAACAAATTAACACTTGGGCTTATGAGGTTAATGCAATTTCATTTGCTGCCTTCCATTTCAAGTGAGTGGTAGCCATAGGGGGAGCTGAGTGGTGGCTTCCGAGAAAGGATGCTGGAGAAAAGCAAGCCACACATTGAAGAAGGAATTCCCCCTGCGTCAAACTTAATTTTACTCTCTCGGGCAAAGTAGCTTCCTGAATGAAGAGAGATTTATCTTAATAGCAAAATAAGAAAGAGAGGGAGCAGACAGGAAAGAGGTGTGCTGGGGAAAGGGAAATGAGAGTGCAGGAAGATAAAGGCGCTTGTGCCCACCTTCTAAAATACAGAGTATTGTAGTCAGGTAAATACTATGGAGAGTCCATACAAAAAGAAATTTTTCAGCATAGGAAGTGCTCTCTATAAAGGATCTCATTGGTTATTTAATTCAACCTCCAGGTCAAACAAATCCACATTCACTCAGTGGCAGGGAAAAAGAAAAGAAAAATTAGTTCTTAATCCCCTACTCCAGAGAATAATAATTGTAATAAAATAATACAAAAGGTTAGGTGAAGAACTCCAAGGATTTCACATAAGTGTGTTTTTCTTTTTTTCTTTCTTTCATTTTCTTTTTCTCTCTTTCTTTCTTTCTCTTTCTTATTTCTTCTTCTTTCTTTTCCTTCCTTCTTTCTTCTTTCTTTTCCTTCTTTTCCTTCCTTCCTTCCTTCCTTCCCTCCCACTGGCTGGTTTTTTGCCTAAGGCAGGATAAACCCCTATACCAAACTGTATTTCCATGTATGCTATGTCATGAATAATATGGCCTCTTCTTGTTTGTCTTCTTAGTTCATGCTGGAAACCATTATTTCTCTTTCAAAGGGTATTTTTTCCCCCAGTAAAAGACCATAAACATGTTTGGTCCAAAAACATTTTTTCTTGTTCTGAATAAACTATCTCTCAGGAATGACTAAAGAATACATTTACTTTCAAGTTGACTTGAGCTGAACTCCTTGGGACTCACGCTGAGGGTCTATTAGTTTGGGGAACATACAGGGAAATGGCTTTTTGTCTTCTGTTTGTCAGCCTAGGTGGCATCTCTGGCCTTCCCATTGGGACCACTACCCAAATATTAGAGTTTTTATTCTATTAGCTGTGAAGTGCTATGGGTAGAAGATTCTAGGACAAGCAAGGTCCCTCTAGCATGAGTTAGTAGTTAGGGAAAAAAATCAATTTTGTAATAGAATTGTCAAAGTTTGGAGTATTCTGATTCAGTTGTCTCAGTTACTAACTTGCATAGTTTTAATTCCAGCTTAACTTCTGCAGACCTCACCGCATATTTAAAAGGTCCTTAAGGGGGCATGCGTAAGTGCACTAACTTGCCTCTCAACCCGATTACATTTTAATTTTTTTCATGTTGGCTTGTTCAAATTTGCAACTTTTGTTTGATGAATAATTTTTTTAAAAAATGTGTCCCCAAATAACAGACAGAGGAAAATTCATAAACTGCACTCTTTGAAAAGTTTTTAGCTAAAATTAGTTTTTCATTACAGCAATAATCAAATCTGGATATTTAAGGAAAAGGAAAAATGGTCAATTATTATGATTGGTTGCTCAGCCAGCCAGAAGTTTTAAACTGGATTTGACATTTTTACCCACCTATCGAGTTCTTTCCAAGGAGATGGAATAAGTAGACATTTGCTGGTATTAACGATTTCAACACAGGATGTATTCTGCTCATGATAAAGCTGCCTTTTGCAATTCACAGATTGCGATTTTGTCAGGGCTGATGGTATTGCTCCAGATGTTTTGGGATGGTACCCAGGTGCCATTACTATTGGTACTACCTTTAGTTTCTTTTGCGGTATGCATTCTATTTCCAGGCGTGGGCTTCAAAAATTTTAGCAAGAGGTTCTCTACCCAGTTGCTGGGTGGGCGTGGCCATGGCGGGTGGGGCCTGGTCAGCCTCCTGAACCATGGCGGGTGGGGGGATTTGCTTTCCCTGGGCTCCGGTAGGGCAAAAACAGAGGCTCTCCGAAAGCCGGAAATGGGCACATTTCTGGCCTTGCTGAACTTCTGTGAGGCCTGTTTTTTGCCCTCCCTGAGCTTCCACATGTGTCCTGCACTAACCTGCATCCAAAACAGACCCTGTGGGGACTCCTGAGAGGGGCAGGGTAGGCAGGGCCAGCCAGGAGAGGGATTTGGGGATTGTCTGAACTGCACAGAATCTTCGCTAGGGCTCTCCTGAACCCCTGCAAACCCTACATGTCTGTTTCTATTTGCAGGATTTTGTATTTTGCGATTTTCAACAGTGCTTTCTCTTCTCTTCCGCTTTCTCCAACTATTTCCATGTCCATTTTCCAGATTGATTTTTTTTTTGGGGGGGGGGGGTCTTTCTTAGCAACAGTCATTAAGTCTGGGGTTTTATGTGGCAGGTGTTTGTCTGTTTGGATTCTAACATTCCAGAGCATTCTTATTATTATTTACATTTTCATCTTCATACATTGAATGATCATTTGGCAAACAAAACATAAAAACAACCTGAATATTACAAATGCACGCAATTTATATCTGTCAGCCTTCATAATTATATCACAACGAATGTCCTTGACTTTAGAGAAATATATTCTGTTTACTAAAGACCTGCTCCAATCTGCCTTTAAAAGTGTTATTATATCAGGAAAGGGAATTGCCTCTAAATGGATCAATAGTATTTAACATTTTTTAACATCTGAAATCTGTATTTTGGTTGATAACCTAACATTATGTCTAATAAAATAAATCCCAGCTGTGGCTCAAGTCTATATTTTTTTGGTCTCTTGGGTTTGTGGTAGCTAATATTTTCTTTGCCTTCATTTTCTCTTGTTTTACTTGAAGCCTGAAATAAAAAATAAAGCAAAGGGAGGTGGGGAAACCACACTCATTGAAATGGGGAAAATATACATTTGAGAGAAGTCCTGTAAATTGGGGACAATCTCAGAGACTGGATATAAACGAACTTCCCTTCCAGTTAATTACCCAGTGGAAAAGGTAAAAATGAAATGACCTTCTCTGTGTTCATAGCAGGGCAAATGAGATCAGATTCCAGCATCAGAGTGGGGGATGTTTGATGGGTTGAAAAGTAGAAATACAAAGAAAACGAGCTTGGAAAACTAGACTGAGAAAGGCAGGAATCCTATCAAGCAAGGGCTTCCTACAAAAGAAACTTGTACATCCCATTTGAATGCATTCTTAAAGTAGGAACCCCCAGCTCATCCAGAATTCAAAATAACACAGCTGGAAGGGACCTTGGAGGTCTTCTAGTCCAACCTTTGCCCAAGCAGGAGACCCTATACCATTCTGGACAACCTCCAGGTCTTCTTGAAAACCTCCAGTGATGCAGCACCCACAATCTCTGAAGGCAAGTTTTTCCACTGGTTGATTGCTCTCCCTGTCAGAAAATTTCTCCTTGTTTCTAGGTTGGTTCTCCCTTTCATTAGTTTCCATCCATTGCTTCTTATGCCTTCAGTTATTTTAGAGAATAGCTGATGCCCTTGTCTTTGTGATAAGCTCTCTCAGAGTGGAAGACGGCCCTAGTCCTTTTCTTCGTAGATTTTGTCATCCATATTTAAAAGGAAGTTGCTTATGCATTCAAATTATATAGAAACAGACCTACCTAGGTATCTGCAGGGTAATAAAAAAAATCTCAGGAGGTCAGCTATGAATGTACGATCAAAGCATCACCTGTATTTTCTAGGTGTCCCATGTCCTTGAGCCTATGAACGTCTGGTCAGAAATAAACCCTAAAAACTTCAGGGAGGGGAGTTTTCTGCCACCTAAGCATGTAGAGATGCAGCCTCTCATAACAAATCTGTTCTTAAATTCCTTTAGCCAAAGAAACTCTGGTATTTTGTGGGACTTACTAGATGGATAGTCCACCATATACTAGGGGGATTTCTGTTTGAGTAGGTATGGCCCACTTTTTTCTATAAGTTAGGTTCCACATAGATTTGAAGTGGCTTGGTGGAATTTTCTTTCCAGAAAGTAGTGGCTGGCTCAAACAAAGAAATTAAATTTGACTTGATTTCATTTTACATTTAAATCATAGTTAAATATGCTGGTTCTATAATGATGTAGACATTTTGGAAATCTATACAAGCTACATTAAAAGCTTTAGAGAACTACTTCACCCTTGGCACTTAAGTTGTGGGTTTTTTGTTTTTTTTTGTCATAAATGATAGTATTTATTCTGTGAGTGTTTCCTAACAATACCTTGCAAGCTGTTATTGAAGTGAACAAAGTGAACCATATCATTAAGATCAGAGTAGTGAAACTGCAAACCCTTCCACACAATATAATTGTCTATTATTGTCTGCATGTCAAACTTCCAGGAACTCCCTAAAGTTTTCCTGGATGTTCACATTTTGAAATTATGGTTGAATCTATCCAAGTGTTATTAGATTAATGAGTGTCTTCTGATGTTAGTTCATGCCCGTGAATGGTAGACACTTTTCATTCTTCAAAATGGCCACCCTTCATCCAATCAGAACTACTGCATTGAATAAGGAGCATGACTTGATTAGAGGCTGGTCTAGGTCCTCAGCACCACGACATTTCCTGGAAAGTACCACCTTACCATGGTGGGATGATTCAGTAACTTCTTGACTCTGAAACCAATGCTAAGAAAATCATGAAATCCTATAAAGGTCAGCCTGCCAATCGAGTGTGTGTATATGTGTAAAGATAAAGATAAAACACAACAAGAGTAATGATAGGTGGAACCAAGAAAACACATGATAGAAACCAATCCACTTAGAAAAAGGAATTCTTAAATAACACCAGAGGTGGAATTCAGCCAGTTCTGACAGGTTCTGGAGAACCGGTAGCAGAAATTTTGAGCAGTTTGGAGAACCAGTAAATACTACCTCTAGTTGGCCCTGCCCCCATCTATTCGCTGCCTCCTAAGTCCCAGCTGATCGGAGTCCCAGATGATTGGCTGGGTCTTCTTTTGTTGCCCTGCAAAGGAGAACGGAGCTGGAAAGCAGGTTGGTGGGATGCGGAAGGAATGAGGATTTTACAGTATCCTTCCCCTGGAATGGGGTGGAAATGGGGATTTTACAGCAGATGTGCTATTCAGCAGGTTCTGACCAGTTCTGGGGAACCGGAAGCAGATGTTTTGAGTAATCCAGAGAACCGGCAAATCCCACCTCTGACTAGAGATTTTACAGTATCCTTCCCCTGCCACACCCACTAAGCCACGCCCACAGAACCAGTAGTAAAAAAATTTGAATTTCACCACTGTTTTACTGTTTCCTTCCCCTGCCACGCCCACCAAGCCACACCTACCAAGCCATGCCACACCCACCAAGCCACAGCACACCCACCAAACCACACCATGCCCACCAAGCCACGCCCACAGAACCAGTAGTAAAACAATTTGAATATCACCACTGAATAACACCAGTAGAAAAACACTATATTGCAGCCAAGAAAACTGTATTTTTATACATGCACATACACACAAAACTTCAATTTCAAGTTAAAAAGTACTCATCTAATTACTAGGATAGAATGAAGAACTTCCAGTAGTAGATTAAGAAATGAGGATATGGCTAGAAGCCACAACGAAACCTGATAATTGAAAACAGAATTTCTCACTTTACATGCTGTACAAAATTGGAAGATAGATGTGAAAATTGTGAGCCAAGGAAAAAATAAAAGTGCCAAAATATAAATGAAGTACATCCAATTGGATGTCTTGGATGTAAGCAGTTTTAGGTGGGCCACAATGAGCCAATGATTACATAATCTAGTTGGAAGAGTTGATTCTCAGGCAGAGAAAGATTAAAGTAACCAAGATGTATCCAACTATTATCAGTAAAGAGAGCTTCTGCTTCTTCAAAGCACTATGACATTTTCAGAAAAAAAGACTCATAAACAGACTATCCCATCGCACATGGAGATACATAGGCCCTAAATGGGAAATAGTTCTGATATAGTTTGAGGCATGGGTTAAATGAATGGAGACAGTCTTAGTTGGTAAACTTTCAGCTCTTTATTACACAGTGACTTGTGTCTTTAATAACAACAACTCTGCCTTATATAGGCAACCTTAATGTGAAATAACCAATAGGGAGCTGTAAAACGCTAGCTCCAAAACCAATAAGAGTCCTTCGTTAAGGGCCAATCGGATTCTCTGAACCCAACCAATCCAATCGAGCCGCTTAACAACCAATCAGAAGTGCAGGGCCAGAACCCTGCACTTTAGCCCAAACTCGCTTTTATTTCAACTATTTACATACATAACACCCCTTCCCCTGGCTCCTCAATTACTGTGTGACTATATAGTCCTTCAAATAGGACAGTTGTCTTTTGGGTCAATCAGATTTTCTTTGGACTGGATGCGTGCAGTCCTGTTGAGGTAGGATGTTGTTTGGCAGTGGCTCAGCTTCTCGTTCTGGTGTGATTTCCCTTGGAGCGTACCATTCTTCCTCCTGCTCCATTTCCTGGGTTTCACTTGATTCATCGCTTTCTTGGAACAGCTTCCCTGGAATGTCATCTTCTTCCATTCCTCCCCCCCCTCAGTTTGGTCATGGGGGAGTTGTTGGCTGGCCGATATGAGTCGTGACCGTAATTGGTCAATATGTCATTTCCACAGTCTTTCATCAACACATCTTACAATATAGGATTTGGGCTCAGTCTCGCGTATTATCGTTGCTTCAATCCAAACCAGGTCGCCCGATAAATTTCTTGCATAAACGGGGTCGCCTACCTTGAAGGTATGGTAGCGTCCGCTGGATCCTGCAGGCTTTTCTGGCTTGTAAGCAGGGTGTAGTCGGTCGAGGCGGGACAGGAGTTTTCGCCCCATGAGAAGTTCTGCGGGAGTTCTGCCAGTTACGCTGTGTGGAGTGATGTGTTGTAGAAGTAGAATGCGGTTTATTTTTTCGTCAATATTATCATAGTCCACTTTTTGCAAAGTCTTTTTTACAAATTGGACCATGCGTTCCGCTCGGCCGTTGGTAGCAGGATGCGCAGGCGAGGTGAGCGCATGGTGGATGCCATTATCAGTAAGGTACTGTTCAAACATTAGCGCTGTAAACTGTGGTCCGTTATTGGACACCAGGACGTCCGGCAATCCATGAGTTGCAAAGAGTCTATTAAGGACTTTAATGACTGCTTCAGAGGTTGTATTGGTCATTCGATGAATTTCTAACCAATAAGAGTATGCATCGACAGTCAACAGCAATGTATGTCCTTTAATCGGCCCTGCGAAATCCAGGTGGATTCTGGACCAGGGTCCACGTGGCATCTCCCATTCAGTCGGTGCAGCTTTTGGCGGTGCGTTGCTGGTTTGTTGGCACTTAGTGCAGGCCTTGACCCATTGCTCGATGTGTCGGTCCATGCCTGGCCACCAAGCGTAGCTACGTGCGAGTGCTTTCATCCGCACGATCCCGGGATGTCCTTCGTGCAAAATTTGTAACAGCATCTTTTGGAGTCATTCTGGAACGACGACTCTATCGCCCCAGATGACACAGCCTTTTTGCGAAAAAAGTTCAGTCTGCCATGTTTTAAATGGCGCGAAGTCATCTGGGACCTGGTCCAATGGCCATTCACGTTCTACCCAGCCTAGGACTCGAGCTAGGGTGTGGTCTCGTCTGGTCTCTCTCGCGATATCTCAAGCGGTCATAGGGGGCGAGTTGAGCGTCTCGATTTGTAACACTGATACTGTTGGTGCCGGATCATCGAGAGTCTCTAGTAGCGGTGCTCTGCTGAGTGCGTCGGCGTGGGGAATGGCTTTCCCCGGGCGATGTAACAATCAATAATTATAAGCAGCTAGGAACTCTGACCAACGAGTCATTCTTGGGGACAATATATAGGGGGTTGGTTTGTCCCCAGCAATTATCCCCAGTAAAGGTTTGTGGTCAGTTACAATGGTAAATGTCCTTCCATATACATACTCATGGAATTTTTTTACGGCTGACACAATTGCAAGAGCTTCCTTATCTATTTGTCCATAGTTACGTTCCGCATGGGAAAGAGTATTCGAAAAGTATGCAACGGGGGCCTCGTTTCCATTAGGCAGCACATGGCTCAAAATGGCGCCCACCCCAAATGGTGAGGCATCAGAAGTTATAACCAATGGTAATGTTTCATTATATTGCATAAGTACAGAATCAGATGTAAGTAAACCTTTTACATTTTGAAACGCTTTTTCCTCCTGGTAACCCCAAACCCACAATGCTTTCTTATCTAATAACCGGTGTAACGGTTCAGCCACAGTCGCCTTATGCGGTAAAAACACATTATAGAAATTGATAAGGCCTAAAAATGCCTGGAGATCTATTTTGTTACGGGGTCTGGGAGCATTTTTTATCGCCCTTAATTTACTCTCAGTAGGGTGAATACCCTATCAATGCGATAACCTAGAAATTCAACACTGTCGGTATACAGATGACATTTATCCCTTTTTACTTTCAGTCCTGCTTCTTGGAATTTTTTAAGGACACATTTTAAATGATTCTGCAGAATTTTTTTACGAGGAGCTGCAATTAACACGTCATCAAAATACGGAACCACGCCCTTGATTCCCTGCAATAATTGTTCCATTAAACTTTGGAATATTCCCGGGGCTACACTTACCCCGAATTGCAATCGGGTACATTTAAAAGCACCTCTGTGCGTTACTATCGTTTGAGCTTGGGCTGTTTTATCATCCACAGGCAATTGTTGATAGGCTTGAGCTAAATCTAACTCAGCAAAAACCTTTCCACCTCCCAGGGAATGAAGGAGGTGCTGTACCACCGGCACTGGATATGCGTTCTGCTGGAGGGCGTGGTTTAGAGTGGCCCGGTAGCCCTCACAGATTCGGATTGACCCATCTGGTTTAATGGGGGTTACAATAGGAGTTGCATTCGAAGGTCTTGGCGTTGGATGGTAGGAATGAGTTGCTTTAATGTCTTCCATGACACCATCGAGAGGGACGATCCTGAATCGACCTCCATGTGGCAAGGTTGGTTCTCTATGGCTACTGTAACTCGAATCTTCTTAGCGTCCATGGCTGAGGCGTGACCTATAGTGATAGTATGGTGAGCCTCTTCTTTCTGCAATGCTCGATATCTGTAGGAGTGGTTTGCTGGATCTCGCCTTACAGGATGGTTTCCTGCCGATTGGCGAAAGTTGGTTCCCCTTGAGGCCTGACTTGGTCCTGGTAAACTGCGACAGACTCGACTGATGTGGCCTCGTTTCCCGCACTCATGGCAGAGTGCATCACGGAATTTGCAGTCTGCCCTGGGGTGGTTTGCCCCGCAACCAGCACAAGGGCGTGACGTTTAGGGCGAGGGTCCCGGTCGGACTGCAGTCGATGGACCCCTTCTTCGTCGCTGTCTGACGACGAAGAGAGGTCCTCGTAGTGCGTTGTCACTAGCTGCCCTTCTGAGCTGGGTAAGATGTCGCCTGTCGGTGGGGTTGGTGGGTTTTGGCTTCGCCGTAGTTGCGCCGCGGACTTTTTGGTCACCTCAGCAGCAGTGGCTTCGGCGATGGCGTCAGCAAGGCCAATGTCGCTCTTCGCCATCAGCTTGCTTTGCACACCTAGCGCATCTAATCCCAGAATTAAGTGGTCTCTCAGTGCTTCATCTAAGTCTGCGAACCCGCAGAGGCCTCCTAAATGTCGGAGGTCTGCCACGAAGTCAGCCATACTCTCTCCTTTTCGCTGGCTTCTTTGATAGAACTCGTGGCGTCTCACAAGTGTAGGTACGGTTAGCGCGTAATGGTCTCTCAGGAGAGGTTCAAGGTCGTCCCAGCTCATTGCTTTTACTTCTCGAGGTTTCGCGAGTGCTTTTGCCATTTTAAAGACAGCCGGGCCACAGTACGTCAGGAACAGTGCCCGCTTCTTGGCTGGTGTGGCGTCCTTCAGGTTGTTCGTTTCGAGGAACTTTTGGAAGCGATCCATGTAGGATTCCCAATCCTCTTGGTTTGGATTGAACGGAGCGGGTGGTACAATGCCGCTGGACATGGTTTCCGTTGGTGGCGCCGTCTTAACATGTGCTCTGTTTTTCTTCCAAGTTCCTTAAGATCAGATGTCTCCAAATCCCACCTTCGTCGCCAGTGATATAGTTTGAGGCATGAGTTAAATGAATGGAGACAGTCTTAGTTGGTGAACTTTCAGCTCTTTCTTACATAGTGACTTGTGTCTTTAATAACAACAACTCTGCCTTATATAGGCAACCTTAATGTGAAATAACCAATAGGGAGCTGTAAAACACTAGTTCCAAAACCAATAAGAGTCCTTCGTTAAAGGCCAATCGTATTCTCTGGACCCAACCAATCCGATCGAGCCGCTTAACAACCAATCAGAAGTGCAGGGCCAGAACCCTGCACTTTACCCCAAGCTCGCTTTTATTTCAACTATTTACATACATAACAAGTTCAATGTAGAATTCTTGTACCACTAAATCTTCCATCCTAATATAACACTATAAATTAATATGGTATCTTGCTAAAATCTGGGAGAATCATGCTTGGAAAAGATTCACTTTTAATTTAGGAAAAGACTGCCAAAGATCTGACAATGCTATTGGGTCCATGGTGTGAGGCTTTCTTCTTGCATTAAATGGGATTACTGTGATCAAAGCAGCAAATATAAACTGCCCTGCCTTGACAAAAAGAGACTAACCCTCTACACAGAGCAAGTAGGATGAAACAGACAGAAGTTTTGCAATTCTAATTGCCTAAAAATAGATGTTTTATTTGAAAGCTGGGATTCCTATGGAAATGTTTGAGTTAACCTTAACTTTCCTTCTAATACATTGCTAAGCCAAACCATTGGATTCTCATGGTGATAGTCCAGACTGCATGGAAATTTGACACAAAGGAAAAGACTTTTCCATGGAAAGTGTGGTGATGATACTCAAACATACCTTTCCAAAGGTTTAATGAATCTTGGCTTGGTTTGATAAATGGCACATTCAGAATTTGTGGATGTCCCAAAATCAACATTACTGAAGTTTATCCACCTAATGAGCCACAGTGGTGTGGTGGTTAGAGTGCAGTACTGCAGGCTACTTCTGATGACTGCCAGTTGACTGCAATTTGGCAGTTCAAATCCCACCAAGCTCAAGGTTGACTCACCTTCCATCCTTCCAAGGTGGCTAAAATTGTTGGGAGCAATAGGCTGACTCTGTAAAATTGCTTAGAAAGGGTTGTAAAGCACTGTGAAGCAGTATATAAGTCTAAGTACTATTGCTGACACAGATTCAGAGAAGGAAGCTATTAGATAATTTTGTTCTAAAATACAGATTTTTCCAAAATAGATGTGGAAATTATGATGTAGCCAGACTAAATCCACAAGGACATCTGGTATTGTCAGCTTTTAAAGAGGATGTTCCTTTATTTTATTTTTGTAAAATAAGATATGCTTTTTTTTTTTTTTACAGAAAACACCTTGTTGAAACATGGGTTTTGAAAATACGAACCAAGGAAAACTTGAAATTAGTAATATGAAAATAAAGCATTATAAATTATATGTTTTTTTAGGAATAAATGAATTAAAATGGATCAAAATGGGCTGTTATATATTATGTGATCTTTTAAATGATTAGGTAATACTGTATATAACTCAGGGTATGAGTCCATATAAAGATATAGAAAGGGGGTGATATTTAAAGAAGACAGATAAATACTGCAAGAGATGAAAAGCATTACACTTAGAAAGAACATAATAGTGCTAATGAGTGATTAAAATGCTGGAGTTGGAGAATTAAAGGGAATTTAAATTTAAAGAAGAAACAAATTGAATAAATATAATGATGAAGGAGATAGGTTAGAAGAATTTTGCAAAAATGAATGTTGCAAAAGAAAAATATTGATTGTTAAACACCTGCTTCAAGCACCATCAATGAAATATATCATTGGATGGCAATATTTGAATCAAATTGACTACCTGACAGCAAACAGAATCCAAGGACCCAAGAAGTTTGAGGAAAAGTAATAATCATTGTAAAAAAGCAAAGTAAAATATAGTTCCAAAATTTCAATGAAGAAAAGATCCAAATGGTTTTCAGAAGAAGCTATCATAAAACCATGAAAAGCTGGAAGATGAAAGATTTGAGCAATCAGAAAAACATCTGATAACTAAACACAAACATTCATGATCAAGAAATAAAAGGCTGAAGAAGAGTATCTCACTCAAAAAGACAACAAACAGACAACAAATGGTCAGAAGATGTAAAGCACCACAACAACACTGCTACCCTTCAAAGAGACCTTGACTATGTATCAGAATGGTCAAACAAATGGCAACTTCAAATCTCAACAAAAAAATGCTCTGTCCTACATATTGGCAAAAAAAATAATAATCAGAAAATAAAATACAAGCTGAATAGTCAAGACCTTGTTGAGGATCCAAACTTTGTCAAGAACCTTGGAGTACACATCTCAGATGATCTAAGTGCTAGAGCCCACTGTAACTACATAGCCAAAAAGGCATTAAGAGTTGTTAACCTAATCCTACATAACTTTTTCTCTGGTAATATTACACTAATAACTAGAGCATACAAAACATTTGCTAGACCAATACTTGAATACAGCTCATCAGTCTGGAACCCACATTATGTATCTGATATTAACACAGTTGAGAAAGTCTAGAAATATTTCACAAGAAGAGTTCTCCACTCCTCTACTCATTGCAAAACACCTTTGCCTCCAGACTCGAAATTCTAGACCTAGAAAACTAGAACTATGGCACTTTTGGTCCAATCTAAGTATAGTATATAAAATTATATATTGCAATGTCCTACCTATCAATGAACACTTCAGCTTCAACCATAACAACACAAGAGCAAACAATTGATACAAACTCAAGGTTAATTGCGCCAAACTTGATTGCAGGAAATATGACTTCAGCAACAGAGTGGTCAATGTCTGAGATACTCTACCTGACTCTGTGGTTTCTTCCCCAAACCCCCCAAACTTTAACCTTAGACTGTCTACTATTAACCTCACCCTTTTCCTAAGAAATCTGCATAAGTGCACCAACGTGCCTACCGTCCCTGTCCTATTGTTTCTTTTTTATTTTTCTTATATGTGTCCATTTCATGTGTTCATAATTATGTTTATACTTATATCTGTTATCTTATAATCGCTTGACAAATAAAAATAAATAAAATAAGTAAAATATATAGCATGTGGTTCATGGCCTCAGCTGCTGCCAGGAGTTTGTAGCTTTTGTAAGCTAGCATATTTTCTTGTTTTCTCTTTCCTTTTCCCACATCAGCCTCCTGACAGTACCCAATGGAGAGCATCATATGGGGATGTGCATTGCGCGTTATGATTACCTAATTTGATATTCATTTGAAGAGAGTTAGTTTATATTGGTTTTGCTGATAGAGTTCCTGGTGTACAGGAGATACCGGAGCGAGGTTGCATGGGGGGGGGCAGGTTAATTGGATAATTCTCACTGAAGCATCCTGAGTTTAACGAGCCAGAACCCCTTCTGTATTTTTACATTAGTTTGCATTCTAACAAGACCTTACTTCCCATGGAGCGACAGATGAAAATTAGAGCATTAGCAAAACCGGTGCCATGGTGCTCTTAATTCTCTTCTCATGATTAAGAAGCATTTTAGGGATAACACCAATGTGCGCCTGCCTATGTTTTTACCTATACCAATTAACACTTCATGAAAGGATCTAGTTATATATCGAGGTTATACATGAGATGGAACATGAGAACATCTGTCTCCGACATCTGGACTGCACATGCCCCGTGAGTTCAATTAACTGATCTTGTGTTCTTGGTCCATCTCAGAAAAGAGACTCCTGGCCTGTAGCCCTTTGAGTCTTCACTATGTCTAAAACTGTACTTGCTAACTATACATCATAAAATAATAACTGAAAGTTGTTTCCACCAACAAGTCTGAAAGGGCTAACATGTATAGATTTTCTAGTATGCAGTCTTGTCATTCCAATTTGCACAGATAAAAAGACAGAGGCCAGTATTAAAGACTGTCCCACTTAAAAAACTTGCATTAGTCATGATATCAATGGTAGAACTTTATATACTCAGGCTAAACACCCTTGCTGTGATCCCTGGTTCTCCTCCAAGGGTCACTGTTAATTTTTCATTAGGAAGGGAAATGTTATTAAATATATAATAGGGAGCACTCCTATTCAATTACATCTGGTTTGGGACAGTGGGATCTGTTTTTTTCCTATTGATGCTTTACCTAGACAGAATATTAAATCTAGAAATTCAACCAGCCTTCAGGAATTAGGACCAGATGTGTCAAGAACAGTATTTAGATGGATACGTGGACTTACTGCTGGGGGGGGGGAGCCTGAGGAACAAAGGAGAGCAGCTACTGAAGGATCTAGCAATCCAGTCATCATCATCATATTATTATTATTATTATTATTATTATTATTATTATTATTATTATTATTATTATTATTATTATAATATAATTGTTATATGCAATAGCCTGAAGGTTCAATTCTCATATCTCTTTCCCTTGCCTTTATTTAGTAATTTTATACTGTGAAGGGTACCATGTTTGTTTCTCATCCTTATTTCTTACTCGACCCATTTCTTCATCCAGAACTGGCCCATATTTGGGTGGTTGGCTCTGGGCATGCCACATGAAGGACAAAGATTAAAAAGAGTATACAATTCTGATATATGTCCTAATAATACTGTTGGGAAATGATTTTCAATTGTTGCTTCATTTTGTCAACAGCTATATTTTCTCTTTCTCAGTCTCAGGGAAGTTTTTCCAGGACTGAATGACTGAAAAGAAACGTGTCTGCATGTGTTAAATGTAACATTCTTCCAACTGGCGCTAGAACCTTTCCAGAAATACCTCTAATTATCAAATAGGACAGATTTTATTAGGAGGTGTAATATGATTTCAATAGAATGTAGCTATATCAGTATAAATATCACACTGCTAACATATTGGCTGTGATAATGAAAAATTCTTGTAAAAAAGGATAAAAGATGAAATTTAGAAAAGATGTTGCTGCATGCTTACATTTTTCATATGGAAATCAATAAAAAATGTTTAACTTTGATTAGATTTTCCCCAGTGCTACTCATCATATCCCTTACAGATTCAGCAAGACAAGTCAACTATATCATTTTTCCCCCTTGAGAAGTGGCAAACAAACACTCTTTATGTTAATCCAGTTCCTCTTTTCATTCACTTTTTTTCAACCTTCTCCTGCAAATGCTTCTATCTAATGGGGCATTCACAAAGGATGACGAAATATCTGTTAGTTGGGTGAGCCTAATTTCTCACATTTATGATATATGATCTTCATGACCACATGTGTAGTCATGAAGCAGATTAACTTTTCCCCATTTGGATGTGTTGTACCCAACTATTACCATTCTATCATGGTCATTATAGTTCTTTGTGTATAAAACTGAACTATAAATGCAGACAATTGTCCTTCGTAACGTTCACTAGCATTACAGTATTATTTGTTAAATTTATGTCCTGACCTCCAGGAGCTCAAAATGTGCTAACATGGAGATTTCCATATTATCTGTACATGAGATAGATTGATCTAAGCAAGACCAACTCATCCAAGACATTCAGTGCCTGAAGAGAGACTTCAACTTGTATCTCCCGGGTCCTGCTTCAGTAGCTAAGCCATTGTTCCAGACCAGTAGAGTAGTTGCAAGTTTTATGCCTCTCTTTTCTCCCAAAATTCTACACAATTTCCCCTTCCCCCTTAGTTTGGGAAGAGTATTTATGCAGATGTCATTGTAACAATTTCTCTCTTAGAAAGAAAATGCAGGTGAGAGTCAAAAGAAACTGTGGTGTGACTATTACTATATTTGTGTTGATTAACTGTAGAATTAATCACAGTGTTGCTTGTTTTGCTCTTTAGGTTGTGTATTTTTTATTCCTGTGTTAGGTTTTATTCTTTTTCTTGTTTACTTCCAGGATAAGTATTAGTAATAATGTTGTCTTTATTCTGACTATTGAACAACATCATATGGGCAGCCATCCTATGACTTATAACCATTTGTTTAATGACCATTCAAGGTTACTATGACCTTGAAAAAAATGACTTACCTCCATTTTTCACATTTGCAGCCATTTGCAGCATTCCCACGCTCACATGATCAAAATTCAGACACTTGGCAACTGGCATGTATTTATGACAGTTGCAATGTCCTGGGGTTATGTGCCACCTTTTGCAACTTTTTCAAAAGCAGTCAATGGGGAAGCCACATTGACTTAACAGCTGTGTTACGTATTTAACAACTGCACTGATTCACTAAACAATGGAACAAGGAAGGAAGTAAAATAGTGCAAAAGTCAGTAACTGTCTTGCTTGGCAACAGAAATTTTGCGCTCAGTTACGGTCACAACTTGAAAACTACCTCTATAGTGATAATAGTCTCATCTATGTAATATGGGAATTCAAGTTACCAGTGCAAACTATGAATCGTTATACTAATACCATTGATTTTGTAAGACTGTAATTATGAGTGCAGAGAAGAGCAACCATGATGATTAGGGGACTTGAGGCTAAAACATATGATGAATGGTTGCAGGAACTGGGCATAGCTAGTCTAGTGAAGAGAAGGACCAGGAGAGACATGACAGTGATTTTCCAATATTGGAGGGGCTGCCACAGAGAGGAAGGGTCAAGCTATTTTCCAAGGCACCTGAAGGCCAGACAAGGAATAATGGATGGAAGCTGATCAAAGAGAGATTCAACCTAGAAATAAGGAGAAATTTCCTGACAGTGAGAAAAATCAACCAATGGAACAGCTTCAGATGTTATGGGCACTTCATCACTTGAGACTTTCAAGAAGAGACTGGACTGCCATCTGTCAGAAATGGTGTAGGGTCTCCTGCTTGGGTGGGGGGTGGGGGTTGGACTAGATGACCTACAAGGTCCCTTCCAACTCTGTTAATCTGTTATGAAGACAAGAATGAGTATGACACAGTGTAGACATACATGTATAGACATGTGTCATTTGTAGAATAAAAACTAAAATAATTAAGGTAGCTTACAAAAAGCATAAAATAATTATCTTACTAAATTCTATAAATGAAACGATGTACAGCATAATATTGACACACTAACTGCAGGAGGTGTGACAGTAGAGTGTAAAACACAAAATGGTGGCTATAATACTAAAAGGCTAAAGACCTAAAAATAACCAATAAAATACAAATAATGGGGACAATCTGTTAATCTGGTGTCTTTGATAGTCAGTGTAATCATTGGCTATACATAATGAAACATGCACCTAAACTACATCGTTAACTATTATTTACCATCTGTTTAGAGGTTACACATAATGAAACAAAACTTTGCTATATTTAGAGAAATAAAATTATCCTGATCATCTAGTAAAGGGTGGAACTAATACTTGCTGTACCTCCTTGAAAATTTACATGAGAGGATTAATCAGCTGAAGATAAAAGTCCCTGAAAAATCAGCAATGACATGGACATGAGCTGTAGTTTTTATGTCGCTCTTGACATGGAATAGCACTGGGTTTCAAAAGAATTTTTTTTTTTAATGTATTTCACCTCAAAAAAAGCAGCAGGGGGAGAACTTCTAAGTCTTACAATTGAAGTTTGAATTTGGCTTAAAATTTACATTTTGTTAGTTTACTAATACAACCTGTGAAAGAAAAGCAAATTTGAATTACTTTCTGGGTATAAAATTGTTCTGTCCCTTAATTAGCATTCTTGAGATCCCCGCGCTTTGATTGGCTAAAGCGCAGGGCACTCTGATTGGTCAGGCGAGCCGCGCCGATTGGCTCGCTAAGAATCTCCCGCGATTGGTCTATTCGAATCGCAGGAGATTTAAAGCAGTGCCATTGGCCGTGGCCGCGGCGGCTAAAAGAATAAAAGCCGCAAACCTTTTGCAAAGCGCCAGTTCAGTTCCAACTTTAATAAAAGAGCATGATTTGAAGTCACCGACTCCTGGCATCATTTTCGAGGACACAACAAGGGTGACGAGGATGGGATCCAGACCCTGAACCGAACCACGTGTCCGACGGAAGCCAGACAAACCACCACGATGGCGAAAATCGCACCCCCCGCACCCTTCAACCCCGCCACCGAGGACTGGGAATCGTACTCCGACCGATTCCGCATGTTCCTCGAGTGCAGCGATCTGAAGGACGCCACCGGCCCCATGAAGCGCGCCGTCTTCCTGACCCACTGCGGGACCGAGGTATTCAAGATGGCCAAGGCGCTTGCCAAACCCGCCGATGCGACTGCAATGGACTGGGATGTCCTCGAGCCAATACTTCGGCGGCACTACGCTCCAGAGGTACCCATCCTGATCCGGCGCAACGAGTTCTACCGTCGGGACCAACGGTCGGGTGAGAGTTTCAGCGACTTCGTCGCCGAACTACGACGCCTAGGGGGGCTCTGCGAATTCGACAACCTGAACGACGCCCTGCGAGACAGAATCGTGCTCGGCTTGTGGGACCCCGTCCTCCAGAGCCGGCTGATGGCCAAGGGCAACATCAGCCTAGCAGACACCCTCACCGCAGCCGCAGCCGCCGAAGCAACCCGAACATCGACCGACCGCATGCGCAGACTGAACGCTGGGGACCGCAGTGGGAACAACAACCCTGCAAGGTCGGCCGAGGCCCAACCCGAGACGACCACCCACCAGGGCGATTTCCACTTGGCATCGGGCACTTCCGATGACGAGGAGGACATTCATCACCTCCAGACAGGCCGCGACCCATGGAACCGGTGGGGTCGTAAGTCGAGGACCAACTGTGCCGGGTGCGGAAGCGACCACCC
Organism: Hydrophis major; assembly: GCA_033807585.1. Classification (NCBI taxonomy): domain Eukaryota; kingdom Metazoa; phylum Chordata; class Lepidosauria; order Squamata; family Elapidae; genus Hydrophis; species Hydrophis major. Next base: position 95,705,759 of record CM066331.1, read on the forward strand.
CAGGTCCGAATGCCAGTTTTTCGAGTTGATCTGCCGGCATTGTGACAAGAAGGGACACATCGCCCGTGTCTGCCGCCTTAAAAAGAACCGCAGCCCGGCCCGATGGGACCAGAGCGACCGGCGGAGAGAGAGCACACCACCCCAGACCAGAGATCGCCCCTCGGACAACAGATGGGACCGGAACAGACGATCCCTACGAGGCGGCGATAACCGGCGAAGAGAAGAGACCCATCAGACAGTCACCATTGGCCACGCCATAACCAATGACGCCCGGAAGGTCCACGTGGAGGTAGGCATCGAGGGCCAGCCATGCAAAATGGAGGTGGACTCCGGGTCCTACCTCTCCATGATAGCATGGCAGGAAATAAAGCGCTTGGTGCCTACCCTCCAAAGGAGGAACCTAGACAGCCAGAGACTCATCGTAAAGGACTACCAGGGAAACCACATCCTGGTAGTCGGAACCAAACACTTCAACATCACATATAAAGGGCACACCGAAAGGCTTCCCCTGACAATCATCGACCGCGACCGCCCAAGCCTACTGGGACTGCAATGGTTCGCCCCGCTCGGCATCGCAGTCACGGGAGTCGACCACGTCACCGACGACAGCTGGGAGCAACAACTGGCCTGGGAATTCCAAGAGGTCTTCGACGGAAACCTAGGTAAGTACCGAGGGCCCCTTATATCATTCAGCCTAGACCCAAACGTCCCCCCAAAACACCTGAAACCAAGGCGAGTGCCATTTGCACTTAAACCCAAGATAGACAAGCAAATTGACAAGCTCGTCAAGCAAGGGGTCCTACAGCCAATAGACCATGCCCAGTGGGAGACCCCCATAGTCACCCCGATCAAGCCTGATGGGTCAGTGAGGATCTGTGGGGACTATAAGGCCACCCTAAATGGCACGCTGCAACAAAGCGCTTACCCCGTCCCAGGAGTGCAACACCAACTGCACTCACTGGGAGTGGGCAAGGTTTTCACCAAGCTCGACCTCGCCCAGGCATACCAACAGTTGCCAGTCGACGAGCAAACGGCAGAAGCGCAAACCATAGTCACCCACCGGGGAGCATTTAAATGCAACCGACTCCAATTCGGAGTCAGCGTGGCACCGGGAATATTCCAAAGCCTAATGGAAAGACTATTGCAAGGCATCAAGGGGGTGGTACCTTACTTCGACGACGTCCTAATGTCGGCAACCAACCAAGCTGAACTAGAGGGTCGCCTAAGGGAGGTCCTAACCAAATTCAAAGAGACCGGGCTCAAAGTAAAAAGGGAGAAATGCCAATTATACACGGAACGGGTTGAATTCCTAGGATACCTCCTAGACCGTCACGGCATTCACCCCACAAACCAAAAAATCAAGGCCATCAAAGAAGCCCCCACACCCAAGTCAAAGACGGAACTACAGGCATTCCTGGGGCGACTTAACTTTTACAATGTTTTCCTGCCCCAAAAGGTGATGGTGGCGGAGCCCTTGCATAGGCTCCTGGACAAGGCGGCGACTTGGACTTGGGGGAAACGCGAGCAAGCCGCCTTCCAAAGAACAAAGGACCTCCTCACTTCGGATGCTGTCCTTATACAGTACAACGAGACCCTACCTCTGGCCGTCATATGCAACGCATCACCCTTCGGCATTGGCGCTGTCCTCAGCCATACCCTCCCCGACAGAAAAGAAGCGCCCATCGCGTTCTTTTCAAGGACCCTCACCAAACCGGAGCAGAACTATAGCCAGCTGGACAAAGAGGCTCTGGCTATCATTGCCTCCGTAAAAAGATTCCACGAGTACCTCTACGGCCGGACATTCACCATCATAACCGACCACAAGCTGCTGCTGGGAATCCTTGCAGGAAACCAGGCCACCCCGAACATTCTGTCTCCCTGAATGACAAGGTGGTCCGAGTTCCTGGCAGCCTACAACTACGGACTCATACACAGACCGGGTAAGACGATCTCCCATGCAGACGCTTTAAGCCGCTCGCCACTACCGGAACCTGACACCGACCCAGCACCCATGACGACCACCCTCAGCATAGAGACTCTACCCAACCTGCCCATAACCCCATCAGACATTGCCCGAGAGACTAATAAAGACAAACGTCTGGCGCGGGTGTTGCATTGGGTAGAGAAAGGGTGGCCGGAAAGAGACAACGACGAGTCCGTCAAAACATTCCGAAACCGGCAAACGGAACTCTCGTTATTAAAAGGGTGCATACTATGGGGGGATAGGGTGGTCATTCCAGAAAAACTACAAGGGAAGGTTCTGGAACTACTACACGAGGGGCACCCTGGCATCGTTAGGACTAAAGCCCTGGCCAGAAGTTACGCTTGGTGGCCAGGGATGGACAAACAAATTGAGACCTGGGTAGCAAGGTGCCAATGATGCCAGGAAACTAGGCCAAGCCCACCCACAGCATCCATCCTAGAGTGGGAAACCCCAAGGGGACCTTGGTCTAGGATCCATATAGACTTCACCGGGCCCACAAAAGGACACACCTTCCTTATAACAGTCGACGCTTACTCCAACTGGCTGGAGGTAAGCAACATGAAAACAACAACCACAGAGGCCATGATCAAGGAACTCTGCAAACTCTTTGCAATGCACGGCCTCCCAGACGTCGTCGTTTCCGACAACGGGCCCCAATTCACCTCGCTGGAATTCGAAAAATTCCTAGCGGAAAGGGGCATCCGCCACGCGCTGACAGCACCGGTGCACCCGGCAGCGAACGGTAGGGCGGAACGGATGGTGCAATTCACTAAGAAGACCATCCGGAAAATAGACCACGGGGAGATCCAGGAGAAAATAAACAAACTACTCTTCACCCAACACATAATCCCAAATACCCCAACGAATAAGAGCCCAGCCGAACTATTAATGGGGAGGAAATTAAGGTCCCCACTCGACAGGTTACACCCCATGTATAACCCGGAGAAGCCCCCAGACTCAAACAGCAAACACCGAACTTTCGCACCAGGCGACCTCGTATACGCAAGAAACCTGACAGGAGACCCACTATGGGTACCGGTCGTCATCACACAAATAACAGGCCCACACTCGTACCGGCTACAAACAGCAGACGGACGAGCCTGGAAACACCACATCAACCAATTAAGGTCGAGGACTACCAACCAAGAGACCACCGACGCACAAACAGGCGAAACCGACCCCCACAACACAAACCAAGGGGGAAGGGAATACCCAGGGGACCAAAACCAAAGAAGAATAAACCAGCCATACTTATCGGAAAGCAGCCAGCACGACCCCTCGCCAGGAAGAGACAGCCAGGCCAGCTCGACCGACCCGGGGAGACCGAGAGGGAGCGGCGAAACCCGCAGCTCAACCAACCCGGGAGGCCCAGGAGGGAGCTACGGAGAGCGGCCCGGCCCGACCGACCAGCCGGTTCCCACGATGGCATCAGGAGCGACAGAGATCCCGACCAAACCGGCCGGGATCCAACCTACGACTGAGCTGCGTAGGTCCAGTAGGCTCAGACGGAGCCCCGCCTACCTACGTGACTACGCGACGTAAGGACCAAACCAAGAGGGGAGGGGTGTTCTGTCCCTTAATTAGCATTCTTGAGATCCCTGCGCTTTGATTGGTTAAAGCGCAGGGCACTCTGATTGGTCAGGCGAGCTGCGCCGATTGGCTCGCTAAGAATCTCCCACGATTGGTCTATTCGAATCGCGGGAGATTCAAAGCGGTGCCATTGGCCGCGGCCGCCGTGGCTAAAAGAATAAAAGCCGCAAACCTTTTGCAAAGCGCCAGTTCGGTTCCTACTTTAATAAAAGAGCATGATTTGAAGTCACCGACTCCTGGCATCATTTTCGAGGGCACGACAAAAATCCTATGTTTTCATGGTAATATAGCTTGGTGCAAGAGAGTAGTACAGGAGCTTTCACCTCATAATCAGGAGGCTGTGAATTCGACCGTAGATAGCGGCAGGTATTTCTCTGGGCACAAAGAGAATATCTGCTGAACAAAACTCTGCATTGGCAACTGAAGGGCATCCGGACAGTAAACATTCAGTTCCATTTGATTGCCCCGACTTCACCCCAATGCAGAGGATTACAGGGTCATTAAAAGACAAAAAAAATATAGCTTGGTGCAAGAGGTAGATGGATTCATGGGAAAAAATCCATTTTCTTAAGAGGCTTTGAAATTTTTGTCAGAATTACATGGACTGAGTGAACGGGAGAGTGGTTTTAGTGCATAAAAATAGTTAACCAGGGACTGGACTTAATTGCTTCCCACGACAGGAACCGAACTAGTTAGCAACAACAGTTATCTAGTATTGACTTAATTCTTACAGTAATCACTGCTGATTCTTTTAAATATTAAGGTACCACCTGAGAATTCCAAGACTGTTGCCTGCACTAGAAAATTATATGCCATTTCTATAAAGCTGTCAAGAAATCAGTGTAGATGCCATCTGGTCGAGGCCAACTTCCCATGACCAACTCAATGCAGGACAACGCACTGCAGGCAAGAGTTACACTAATATTGAAGAAATGGCAGAATAGAATCATTAAAGAAAGATGCGGGGCAAAATGAAATAGGAATGACAAAAATTAAAATCCTCTTAGTGTGAGGTAAATAAACAAGTGAAAATAAGACAAGAGTAATACTCCAAAAGTTATAAATGAAAGGACTGGTTGTCAAGTTGTTGTTTTTTAGCATTGCTGTTGCTTTGAATCATCGCTAAATGAGGCATTTGCTAAGCAAGGACTACCTATATTTCTATATTTAATCTTGGACAACTGCTTTTAACAAATAGACGGTAAATCCCTTTGACTGGTTGACTGGACTATTTTTTAAATTCCTTTCAGTTCTCCTCCTCTCATTGTTACTGCTCTTAATTTGGTAAGTTGTGAACCACTTTGGATACAGTTTTACAGAACAGCTGCCTGCAAATGAGGGGATAATGATGAAGACTACAGCGAAGCTCAAGTCTGATTTAATTTTCAAGGGCTGCCATCTCAAGCAGGAGATTTTCCAAGAAAATGTTGGCTGTCAAGAGAATTTAACAGGAGAGGACATACTGTATTTGACAGTCAAAAATTCTGGATGTAAATAAGTACTTGGAGTGCAAGCATTCGTTTCAATCCACATTAACTCAGTAGTCAAGAGGAGAGCAATTACAAAATTCATCAGCAAAAAGCCAGATAATAAGAATCTTTGTGCTTAATCAAAGGACATTCTTTTTAGAGGAAAAATAATCAAATGATTGGCTTAGCAGAGCTGTTATTTTCTCCCATGATTATTTTCTAAGAAACAACGAGAAAAGTTCACAAGAGAGTGAGTGTAGGATTGATTGGTGCATTCAGATAAAACACATTTGGTGTTTGAGGTAGAAATTATTCCACATTTGAATGTATTTGCAGTGTTTAGGATAGGGTACCTTCAGAGGTGTGAAAAATATATTTCCTTCATTGCAAAGCATTTATTTGTGTGTGAGAGAGAGTGGGGGGAGAAAGAGAGAGAGGGAAAGAGAGAGATTGCCTAATAGTTCTTTTTATAAATATAATAACTCTTATCCAACTAGAATTAATTCACATAAATCATTGGGCTAAATTGGTTCTTTCTTTCATCCCGGTAGCTACGAGAACATTATGCAATGACCTCAGTTTCCCAAATGAGAAGAATGGGGGATGAGTTGCAGAGGAAATGTGGAAACAAAAATATTTTTGGGTGAAGAGTGATGCGTCCACTGCTTCCTCTGTTTTGGCTTATTGCAATGCTCGGATAGATGATCACAGGAAGATCTCCTTACTTTGTGGGCCACAGGGGAGGATGTTTTCCTGAACAGGGCAATGACTCCCATTGTTGCTAGAATAATCTGATTCCAGAAAGAGGAGTGGAATGACGCTCCCTCATCAGCTATTCCTCCCCTTTGCTCATAACTCTGGCAGCCTTTTCAGCTGAAATTGTCAAAATATGTTTGTCACACTCCAAGCTGTATCTGTCTCCCTCTTCCCTACTTCCGAGAGCTAAACTTATCCATTTGGAAGCCAGCTCTCATTTCCTTTCTGGGTGGTTTATCTAGATATTCCACACCTGCCACTACAAGCTAAAAAATTGTGGTTATGATTGCCTTTTCAAAAACAAACCCACCAAATGCTCTTAATTTGCTCCCTGTTCACACCAATCCTTTTGCACATGACATTGGAGGGGGGGGTTGTTAATAAGCTGCAGATACCCACTTCTGGATTTTATAAAGGAAAAGCAGATAAAGAGTATGATGACCTAAGGCATGGCACAAAGGCAACACAGTCACATAAGTAAGAAAAGTCCCTTACCTCCAACTTTGCCCCCAATGTCCAGTTACCTTTGGCTAGAGAAAAAACTCTCCCAAGAACAGTCTTTAAGTGGAGGAAATTCAGCCCCAAAACAAAGTATATATAAATTGTAAATAAAAATCCACACAAACCACGCTGCAGAAATTAACTGGACAGGGCAGGATAAGGAATTGCAGACTTCAAAGGCCAACAAAACACACATAGTTGGGAAGACACCAGGAACCCAGATAAGCCTCGACAAACAAAGATAACTCACAGTTTGCTTCTAGCAACTTTGCTGTGCGTAGCTTGCCTTTTTAAACACTGTGTTCAGCTGCAGCTAATGAAGGGAATCAGGGCCCTTTCCTCCCCCCATAAGCCACACAACTCATGTTGCTCCCTTCTCCGTTCCTCCCTATATGCCCTAGAATGAAGAGAGGGTGGGACTGGATCTTCCTTTGAATTCCCTCTGCCTTGCTCTACCTCTTCCCTGCTCTGCCCAGCCAGACTTTGCCCTTCCCCAGTTTCTTCCACAGCCACCAGAGCCACACTCCCACTCCCTGTCAGCTGCTCAGTCTCCCCCTCGGAATCAGATTCCAACAGGGGCATGACAAAGAGATTCCAAGAGGCAAGATTCAAAGTAAGATCCAGGGACCCAGTCTTAGATGTATTCAAGTTTAAATTGCAAAACCACAAGTCTTCTTTTGATATATATGTTAGCCCAAGAAGGTACTTTTACTTGACTCCCACAGCTATTTCACAATCAATACTTGTGTTTGTGTGTGCCTTTTCTCTGTGTGTCCTCTCCTCTAACACTAACAATAAACTGAAGATTCTATGGAGTTTGACTGCTCTTGGATGAGAAACTAAATATTTTCAAACAAACAAAAGAACACCCAAAAAAGTCCAGTTGCCCTTTTGGAAAAACACCTTTGGGACAATAAACTGATAGCTGATTTTTGTGGAAAGTGCTTCAACAAATACATCGGGTATTCACAGCTATTGAAAAATGGACTGTGTACATTCACATCTGAAGTCTAACAAAATTCAAGCAGGAATTGTTCTCTTATATACAACATATTACACAGAAAGGCAAGCTAAGACACTTAGAATGTTTTTTGAGGGGGAAACATATGGAGGAAAAAAAGAGAGAAACTATTTTAAAAGGAATTAAAATGATCCAGAAAAGAATGAATAATAAACACAGGTATCCAAAGCATAACATAAAGATATTTAAGTAGCAATTAGTGGTTGGGGGGGAGGCAGAGAGGGAGGGAGGGACTACTACTATGTTTTTTCCTATACATTTTATTTTGTACTAGTTTTGCCCATTAAAAAAAATGTATTTTCATCATATTTTCACTTTAGCCTTACTGTAGGTTTTATTTTGTGTACTGTATTCTCTTCCGTTTTCTTTGTTTTTGCTTTTTTGTTGTTTCTTTTCCTTGAATAATTAAAACAAATAAATTAGGTGTGGAAAAATGTAGTCAGTGATAAGTCAGATTCGGCAGCTATAAGCAATGGCATATTTTTTTTCATCTAAAGGATATTTATGAAATTGTAGGTGATCCCTTGATATATTTTGTTGGCTTTTTGGTTGTCTCTTTTGAATGGTATGTAGATGTTGTTTCTGTCTATGTGCTTGTTGATGGCTGATTTGTTTGAGTGCCAGGCTTCCAGAAATTCTTCATGGTTTTTGGACTTGGTCTAGGATGTTCATATTTTCCCCATTTAAAACTATGATTAAGTCTGTCCACCAGTGGTGGGCTTCAAATTTTTTTAATACCGGTTCTGTGGGCATGGCTTGGTGGGCATGACAGGGGAAGGATATTGTAAAATCTCTAGTCAGAGGTGTTATTTGCTGGTTCTCTGAACTACTCAAAATTTCTGCTACCGGTTCTCCATAACTGGTCGGAACCTGCTGAATACCACCTCTGCTGTCCATGTGTTGTGAGGAGGCAGACCTTCTCCATTACAACAGCTGCCCATGGAACATCATCCCTCTCCTCAAACATCCAACATCAGAAAGCACCAAGATATCATTAGAAATATTAATGGTCTTAAGTGTTAGCATATGAAGTTGTGTGTGTGTATGCATACACAAATATGTGTCTATATATTTGATGAAATAGACTCTGCCATGATAATTTTATTATCTTTAACACAAATTTCTGACTTTATTTGCATCTATTTTTTTATTTTATTCAAGACAAAAACACAAAACAGTTCACACATTAAAAAAGAAAAAAGGTACATTGAAGAAACCCCAAAACATATATAGACATATTATCTCCTCCAACTGAATACTGATTTATATTACTACCTCATTGATTCCTACCCATTCCGAAACAGCCCTCCCCCCCAAATTTTTAAACTGATACGTCTATTTGCAAGTTATTGACCTGTATTCTATATTTTATATTAGTGACAAAATAATTAATAGAAAGATTAATAATATTAATATTTCTGGCTTTGTTTGGGTGCTTTGGCCAGCAATAGCAATAGCACTTAGACTTATATACTGCTTCATAGTGCTTTGTATCCCTCGCTAAACAGCTTTTACAGAATCAGCATATTGCACCCAACAATCTGGATCCTCATTTTACCGCCCTCAGAAGGATGAAAGGCTGAATCAACTTTGAGCCAGTTATAATTGAACTGCCAAACTGCTGGCAGCCAGGAATCAGCAGATGGAGCCTGCAATACTGCATTCTAACCACTGCACCACCATGGCTAATTGGTCATCGGTGTCTTAATACAAGACACAGTGATGTTTTCTATGGCACAACCATATCACACATTGCAGAATTTCTGCTTTTAGTGGATGAGTGGTGATCTGCCCCTCACTCACATATTTACATTTGTAGAATGACGCACACCCAGTCTACTGTGTTCCAGGCAAAATGTCAGACCAGGAGCAGCTGTTTTCAGCAATATACAAGTAAAAAGTACAATTCTGTTCTAAAATGACCATTGATCTCCGCTCATTCAACACCCAAAATAGGAACTAGTTTCAGCTGGTCAAAAGTACTGTTAGAGGTGTTACACGGGGCTATTCAGAGCCAGAGGGAGCTAAAATATTTGCTAAATAAAACTACACAATTTGTAGAAGAAAAGATGTTTTCATGCATTTTAGATTGGGGGAGGGGGGGAAGTGACCAACCAGGCAAGGGGATTTTTACGATTTTCACTCCACAATTTAGGTGGGTTGGGGTTGGATTGTCTGTTTGGGATATTGTTTTTAATATGAAATTATCTTGTATATTAGAACTGACGTTCAAGAAATGTATGTATGTATACATTTATGCATGTATTTAAATTATTTATGTAGCTGCCCCTTTCATAGCAGTGATTCTAAAAGGTGCACAAAAAATTAAAGCTAAACTAAAACAATGTTGCTGTTGTTGTTGTTGTTATTATTGTTGTTGTTGTTGTTATTAAAAATACCAGGTATCAGGACTTGAGAATCGAACTGCAGAGACTCTGGCATAAACCAGTGCAGGTTTATGGTACTCGGCACACTGGGTGCTGTGCCTAAAGACCTAGGTAAGCACTTGAAAACAATTGGCGCTGACAAGATCACCATTGGTTAGCTGCAGAAGGCCACCTTACTGGGATCTGCTCGTATAATCCGCCAATATATCACACAGTCCTCAATACTTGGGAAGTGTTCAACTAGTGATTTGTGATACAAAACCCAGCATAGTTATCTTGTTTGCTGTATACACTGTTGTTTTTTGTGTATAATAATAATAATGCCCAACTCCCAGCAATTCTGGGCAGTTTACAATTGTTAATACAATTAAAAAAAAACATTCTATATTGAATATGTGGAAAATATATTGCAAATATGTTGAAAATATACAGAACAAGACAAAAGGACCACTATAATAGAGAGGAACAGAAAGGAAGAAAGGGGCATCAATCACCCTTTCCAAAAAGCCAGGTCTGTAAGGTCCTTTGAAATCCCAGTACAGTGAGAGTTATTCAAAAAATTTGGGGGCAACTTCGTTCCAAAGTATAGGTGCTCCCATATTATAGATAAGGCCACTTCCTGGCTCCTGATAGGTGGAACTGTTTAATTGATGAAACTTGGAATGAACCAGTCCTGCCACATTAAACTGGTCAAGTTGATACTTTTTGAGATAGGTGGGCCCATAAGTAACCAGACCATATGCTATGTAGGACATTATAGATAGCTTTCACCAACCAAACTAGCAACCACAAAATTGCATGAGGATATCACTGCCAGTGCATTGCATCCTAAACCAGCTGAAGCTTGCACATGGTCTTCAAGGGCAGGCCCATGGCAGAATGTATTAAAGTAGTCAAGCCATGAGCAGGGCATGCGTGGTTTTCTGAAGGGCCCCATGATTTAGGAAAAGAATCAACTGATACACAAGATGTAGCTGGTCAAAAATATTCCTGGTCACAGCTGCCACTTGTCCATTGAGGAGGAGCTGTGAGTCCAGAAAGATACTGAAATTACACACCATCTTTGAATGGAAAAGTGAAATGCCATCTAAAGTTAAAGCTGGAATGTCACTACATTTGGGTGGTCCAACACCGACTCAGTCTTGGTAAGACTGCGTCAGAGACAATTCTTCCCCAGTATTTTTTGACACTGAGGATACCAAACTGCAAAGCAGCAAATGACCTCACCTAGCACTTTCATGTTGATGTTGCAAAGGATAGCAACAGCACATAGACTTATATACTGCTTCACAGTGCTTTACAGCCCTCACTAAGTGGTTTACAGAATCAGCCTATTGCTCCCAACAATCTGGGTCCTGATTTTACTGACCTCGGAAGGCTGGAAGGCTGAGTCAATCTTGAGCCGGTCAGAATAGAACCCCTGGCAGTCAGTAAAATTACTCTGCCCACACTACGTTCTAACCACTGCGCCAGTGCATCTCTATAAAAGAGGATGGGAGAGAGGACAGAACCTTGTGGCACCACATAAGTGAGAGGCCTAGCAGATCACCTTTCCCTAACAACCAACACCAACTGGAACTTATCCAGGAGAAAGGAAGAGAACCATCATAAAATGGTACCCCAATAGCAACACACAGAACTGTCTCAGAAGGATACTGTGGTTGGTGATATCAAAAACTGCTGAGAGATTAAGGAATGCTGCCATCTCAATTCTGCCCCAAATCGTCAATAAATTTGACCAAAACTGCCTAAATCCAAGCCCGAAACCTGGCTGATATGGGTCTATAGTCTTGACAGCTTTAAGACTTGTGGACTTCAACTCCCAGAATTCCTCCTCCAGTCATGTTAGCTTGGGAATTCTGGGAGTTGAAGTCCACAAGTCTTAAACTTGCCAAGTTTGACAATCCATTTCCTTCAGGGTTCCCTCATCTTAAAACATATTTGTTCAGGCCTTTGGTTCATTTAGTGCTTTTCTGGTCTCATCTGATATTGTCTTATGTGGCTGGGGAATTGTCAGAGTTGACATTTACATATGTAGCTTAAAGTTGTCAAATGTGAAAAGACTGTTTTAGCATTATGATGTAAAATTTCAGCATATTTTTGGAGGATTTTTACTAAATTATTGTTTCATTTTAACTGTTCTTTTACAGTGCACTGTAATTTGCGTTCCTTTGTTCATTTCTGAGTAGTTGTACTTCCACTTTGCAGTTTTCACTTAATGATGACAAAGCAAGATTAAAAAGTTTAATGAGATAAGTAAAATTTTCAGAATAAGAATCAACTCTCATCTGTCATGGTAAGCCAGCAGTGGCACCGCTCTTGAGATATTTTCTATGGTCCACCTCACTTTCATTTCCACTGTAAGTGGAAAAGGAATTTAGCGTTCTTTATAAGAACAGAGAGTGTTGGGCAAGGTAGGAAAAGAGAGATCCATTTTTCCCTTGCAGCTAAAATTGCAGACAGATCTCAACTTGTATAGTACACCAGGCAGAGGTACCTTGTTGAGTGGCAGGAAATTTATCACTTTGGTCAAGGACAAAAGAAAGGGGCATGTGTTGAAACAAGAAAACCAATCACAGCTGCAAATGAAAAAAGGATGAGGTGTGAAAAGGCTTGGAGGGTGTTGGTTCTCCTGACTATTATTGCCCCGTGTTGTGTTCTTAAGTTGTTATTCTTCTGCCACCAAACCTTTTTTTTTTTTCTTGATCAGGAGGTATGATTATTATTCCATGAAAACTAAGCGAGCAGAGAGGCTAATGATTTATTAGATGTGGTTCAGTCCATTCTCATCCCATGTCTGCTCCCACCATCAGATTAAAATGGTGTCTGTAAACAAGAATATTGTGAGTATATTGTGCTGGTTCACTACAACTGTTTTTCCCTTTGCCAAATGTGTGTACCTTGAACGTGGGGCTCTATGTGATTTTTTTTTTTTTTCAAATTAGCTCCCACCAAATTTGTCTGTGGAGATTCTCAGTCATCCATAGTTGTCCCAAAGGTGCTTTTTCAAGAGGCAACTGGACTTCCTTTGTTTTTCTTTGAAGACGTTTCACTGCTCATCCAAGAAGCTTCTTCAACTCTGACTGGATGGTGGGGAATGGAAGGATTTATAAACCCTTTCAGTAGTTCCAAGAAGGCTCCATACCCATTTGCACTACTCAGGTGACCTTGAAGACATAGATAAACTTCCAAGTGGCCTCAATGGCTCTCTAAAAGGATGCAAATGACCAGTTGTCTGCAAGGAATATACATTCAAGAAGCTTCTTGTTCATGAAGCAAAATGTCCTCAAAGAAAGATAAGGAAGTCCAACTGTCTCTTGAAAAGGGACCTTTGGGACTCCTACCAAATTTTAAATCTGTTCTAGAAACCACAACATAAATGGGGTTTCATGATTCTGGATGCAAAGGACTCTCACTCTTTTGCAACTCCATATACTTTATGAGATGGCAGGTGCCAAACTTGGGACTTTCAAAACTGGCATGGTAGACCTTTGCATCATTTTCACATTGGCTCTGTACTAAAAAAAATAGTTCACAATAGGTCAGGATTCATAGTCATCAGCAGGGGACAAGATTGGACAAATTGCATTACATGTCTCATGATGTCACTACACATCTTGGCTTACATGGATTCCTATGCCAGTATTTACAAATGGTGAGCATTTAAGCATAAGAAGTCTATAATAACTAAAGTCTGAAAATATACTAGTTTAAGAAGTTATATATTTATTAGCTTTATATTGCTACCCATTTTATGCAATATAATCCTGGGTGCATCACAAACCCTGGCTGGCTCACAAGCGACAATAAAAACATAAAAAATCAACTTCCACCAACCCCAAACACAACCCATTCCCAGTTCCCACACATCCACAAAGAACTTTATAGGGTTCCAGCCTCAAACTCCCCCAATATTTTGGGGAAAAGCCAGATCTTCAAACTTTTTCAGAAAGCCAGGAGGGTAGAGACCTACCAAATTTTATGGGGAAGAGGAAGACATACTTCATTGCATGCTAAAAGTGAGTTTAATATTTGTTTCTGTTATTTATAACTCTACTCAACTCTACCCTGAATTAAAGCATTACAGGGTTGTAAAAAGGGATATTTTCCCCATATTTATAAAATTGGATAATGTATGTTTATAGAAGATCTGCTTCAAGGTTTAATGGTTTTTTCTTATATTCTATTATTTATGCATATACAACACAACACACACACAAACATTTTCTCAGAATATACTAGGAAAAGGGAAGTAGTTAAAGAAGTAACCATTAGTAAAGAACAGGCCTGTCAATCCCACATCATCACGTTGTTGTCACGTGACATATTATGACTTTTTTCCCACTTTGCTAAACCAGGGGTAGGCATGGCCAGAGTGTGACACATCCGGCCTGCGGGCTGTGGGTTTGACACCTCTGAGTTAAAGCATCTACTTCCGACCTCATCTTATATAGCCACACCATGTAGAACAATCAGATGAAAATTGCTTATGCTCAGATAGCAATTACCACCCTTTTTCTTTTATGCATTTATATTTTTATCATTTAGAAATAACAAAGTGAAAAAGAGACATTATAAATAGCTCATATCTGAATCTATTGCTGATAAAATTAAGAATCTTTGGAAATATTATGTTTACTTCAGAAAAAAAATATGAAGGACATTTCTGGGCACGTGTAATTAGGAACTCCTTGCAATATCCCTTCTTCAATGTACAGATTCTACACCTTAATTGAACACAAACACAACAAAGCTTGTGTAAGCATTCATTCCCAATAAGCCACTATCCAGGCATCTAATAGTTGCATAGAAAGGAATTCTGATTCATACTCCAGTAGCAATCACTATATTTATATTTATATTTATATTTATATTTATATTTATATTTATATTTATATTTATATTTATATTTATATTTATATTTATATTTATATTTATATTTATATTTATATTTATATTTATATTTATATTTATCCTACTAGTTACAATTTATTTTTGTTTTTAAGTACAGTAGCAGCATATTTAATGTTTGCATCTTTTGAAGGATGTTATGAGGTAGTTCTACTGAAACTACCGCTGAAGTCATTGTTTGTCCTGGTGAAAATAATTGACAGAGAGTGTGTGTGATTTTTATGTCTATCACAAAAGCATTAAATTTTCTTCACATGTAATTCCATCCTGATACTTCTCAAAAGCTGTGATTTCCTGGGATCTCAACATGTTGTCTATAGTTACTAACATGTTCAACACCATCTTTCTGACTCATTTCCTTTGTCATCTGTTCACTTGCTTACGTTCTAGAATCCAGAGGTGTTTATACAAAAGTGGTAAATGGCAGCAGATTGGTATTGGTATTGTTTTGGAAGAGTGCTAACTTGTTTAAGAAAAAGAAGACAAAGGTAAGTTGAAGTAACAGAGACCATCCTGAAATGCTGTGAGAGGATGGGGACTTCAACAATTTTCTTTCTGGTAAATGGTTGGGTGTTTTGCAAGCCACTATTTTGTGTCAGTGCCCATGATGTGTTCTCAAAATTCATAATATGCACTATGGTTCAGAAAGTTTAGAAATCCCCTTGCTATTTAAAGAGAGAATAAGAGAGAAATGAAGTGCCATCAAATTTTTAACATAGTAGTAGACAGTAAGCAATCAACTGCTTTGTACTCAAAGTCAACAGTGACAGAGGGAAGAGGGAATGCTGTGTTCCTATTGAATTAAAAAATAAAACAGGCTAGTTAAATGTTTTGCTGGCTAAATACCCAGTGAGTTGGTGGAGAAGAGACAGAGCACCGTTTCCTCCTCTAGTCAGCATTTTTTTATCCACCAACAGTAGGAGGTGGATGGGTGGGTGGGTGAGTAGAGAGAGAGGAGGAGGGAGAGAGATCACACCCTCCACAAACCTGCTGTAATGTCTAATTTTGTGGGAGGTGTTCTTGGGAAGGATGAGCAAAGAAGGTGTCAACTCTGAAGCGACCCTGGCTGAAGCCATCTTTTGCTGCATCATAGTTGCCACAAAACCTGAGAGAGGGAAGGGAAGGGGGAAGTAGATAGCCCAGCTAACAGTCAAAGCAAAAAGTTTTCCTGTGGGAATCAAGGTCATTGTAGCAGATGGCTATTGAAGGAGGAGAGGAGCCTTCTGGCTATATTCATTGGACAATGTGACCAGTGACACCTGGGAGGGGGCATTTTTACTCTTTTAATTAGGTGAAAACTGCGGGAGCTTTTAGAGTTGTTTTCCACTGCCTGCACCGATATGATGTATCCAATAAGCATGTTATTTGAGGAATTTACCTGCCTCAGAGTTCTGCTTTCAATGGCTGCATTATTCAGAATGCTGACAGAAGGTAACTGGCTATAAAAAGGTCATCCTGTTATCGAGATAAAGCAAGGAAACACCTGCAATGGCCAGCAGCAATAGAGAAAGATGTTAGAGATGGATGACAATGGCAAACACACCATTTCATACTGCACAGGAGAAAGCAATAATAAACTACCTCTGCATTTTGCCAAGAAAACACATGTACAGTCAGTATAAAGTGATTGAAGATACAATGCCAGGTGATAGGCACCTCAGGTTGGGTGTCACTCAACATGCTCCTGAGGAAGATCTGAGAATTTTTCAGAATATTAATGTTTATGACCCAGTTGGATTAAAGACATCTAGTTGCATAGAACTTTGGACAGGGAGTAATTAATTTTAAGATCAAACAAAAAAGATATCAGAGTATTAAAATACTGTACAATAGAGATATCAATATCCTACTAGATCCCTTAGATGATATCCCTATTTACAATGACCTGAAGTACTAAAAGATAAAGCTAGATCAATCTTCTGGCATTACTGACATTATTGACTTGTACAGCTACAGGAACTGATGAAAGCTGACCATTGAGGTAGGATGAAGAGCCAATGCCTAGAACAGCTCCTTGTAATTTTTCTCTGGACAACCATAGAGTTGCTCCTCATAAAGAGATTGCAAGACAAGATCTCTAACAGGTCCAAAACTCTGAGAAACAGAGCAATAGATATCTTGCTGACACCACAGTCAGGGAGTTATGGCTTCATGTATTTTCTTTTCTAATGACTTTTAAAATTACTTGTTATCTGTTTTACAGCTACTTTTAGATCAACACGTTCACAGCACTAGATAGGGTTCCTTCGATGCCCGTGAAAGAAGTTTTAAATACATGTTTAAGGACTTTTTTTCTGGAATAAAGAGCAAAGGGGTGATCAAAACTTTGATTGTAGAATGTTATGAATGAAATAACAGATGGATTTGAAATGAGATTTTCCAATTGATAAGAATCCTTTCCATGGGAAAATGCTTTGGTTTTTACAAAATGATAGGTGGGACTTTTGAAGCTTGAACACTAGAGAGAATCAGAAAGAACTGAAGATTACAATTCAAGATGGAGACCCTCCAAATTTGACTTATTAAAGCAGAATGGAGTAAAATATTTTACACAGAACGGAGCAAAATATTTTAACAGTGGACATATTGAAGGATATTTTTGAACAATGGTCCCAGAAGTTTCTTTTAAGAGTATCTGCCTCTTGTAGACTGTATTTGAAACATGAGGACAAAGTATTAGCAGACAAGAGCGACACTGATGTTGTACCTTTTAATAGACTTTAGCTGAACAGGACTGAACAATGAGGTTTTAAGGATCTGTTTGTAGATAACAGCTAGAATATGGAAGAAAAGATTATTTATTGTATTTTAAGAGACAGTGATAATTTACTAACATCGTTTACAGCTCTTGCTATCAAGGGGGAAGACATTTCTTTTTCTATTTTTCTTTCATTCCTCGATGACATTGTCTCATTAGAGCAATTGAGAATTCAGCCTGAGTTTTTGGAGGGTTGGTGTTTTGGGTACAGATTTATAAAGCCTTAATATCTGGAATATTACATTCATTTTTGGTTACCACATCAGAGGTGGTATTCAACCAGTTCAGACCGGTTCTAGTGTACCGGGAGCAGATATTTTGAGTAGTTTGGAGAACCGGCAAATACCACCTCTGGCTGGTCCCGTCCACCCGCCCCGGCTTTTACCTCTCCTATATTCCCTTGTTTTTTCATTCAACTGATTTATGGGGAAGAGTGGATTGCCGTGCCTCAGCTGAGTTAAAAAAAAACAGCACAGCTCACCAGCGTTGACACAGAGGGCGATGTTTGAGCCCTGTCCATGTGTGCATGCAAAGCACACTCTCAGAATCAGTTGGGAAAAGTTTGGAATCCCACCACTGCACCACATTATAAAAAAAGATGTTGAGATTCTGGCCAGTGCAGAGAAGAGCAACAAAGAGGAAGGCTAAAACATGTATGAAGAACAATTGCAGCAATTGGGTCTGGCTAGTCCAAGCGAAAAGAAGGAGTAGGAGTGACATGACAGTGGTGCTCCAATATTTGAGGGGCTGCCACAAAGAAGAAGGGGGTCAACCCAGGGGTGGGATTCAAATTTCTTAACAACCGATTCTGTGGGCATGGCCTAATTTGTGAGTGTGACTTGATGGTCATGTGACTGGCTGGGCATGGCTTATATATAAATAAATTAAATATATATGTAAAGATTGATTTTTTAATTTTTTTAAAAAAGAGCAAATTTTACCCAAAATCAAGCAAAGCAGGCAGGCAGATTGAGCTGCTTGCAGAATCACAGCTTCATTCCCAGACCTACCTTTCTGCAATCTGCTGCCTGAGTCTGCACAGAAAAATAGGAACTTCAATCCTACGGAAGGTTCAGCTCTGCCCTCAGGCCACTTCTCCCTCCTCCAACCCCCTGAATACCACCCTGACTGGGCCTCAGGGAAGCCTCTGGAGTGGGGTGAATGGGGAGGGAAGGGGCCAGCCAGTGGTGGTTCTCCAAACTGTGCAGAATCGTAACAACCGGTTCTATAGAACTGGTCCAAACTGGTAGAATCCCATCCCTGGGTCAACCTTTTGTCCAAACCACCAAAAGAAACAATGGATGGAAATTAAGCAAGGAGAGAAGCAGCCTAGAACTAAGAATAAATTTCCGAACAGTGAGAACAATTAACCAGTGGAACGGCTGCTTCCATTGTGGGTGTTCCATCACTGAAGGTTTTTGAGGAGAGACTAGACAGCCACTTGTCTGAAATGGTAGAAAGTGTCTTGCTTGAGTGGGAAGGGGTATGTGGATTAAAACACTTCCAAGGTTCCTTCTAATTTATTTTGTTATTCTGAATATCAAGGGCAAACTATACGCACTTTGTATCTTGGTTAGAATATGTCCAAGAAAAAAAAATGAAGATTATTTTCATTCTGGAAATGCTATCCAAGCTCATTGTCAAGCCGAAACAATGCAGAGCAGTCTCGTTTTCCATAGCTGAGATTTCGAACAGATGGATTCTTTGACCACAGTCTCCCATGGAAAGATCTCTCCACCCAGACCTCCCATCTTGGAAAAAAATGACCCCTATTTCTTTCCTGCATTTTAAACAGGGCAATAGTCTCCATGAGAGGCACACAGACGATATTACAATCCTCTCCAAGTTTCTTCAGTTTGATTCTAGCCCACCATTTTGTGGGATACTTCCATACACAATGACAGCTGCTTTGATTTCTCCTGTTGTTTTGATAATACTTGCCTCTGGTGCACCCAAAGATTTTTCCTGCTATCCCCTCCTCTTTTGCCCACATTTGGAGATGGTGATTGCAAGCGGCTAGCTGATTGCTTTGTACTCCCGGGTGAGGGGAGAGGGGAGAATGTCTTGAAGGTTTGACAGTTTGTACACAGCAGTACCTGGGGTGAATTGGTGAGGCACTGCCGATGAATAGAACTGTTTTATTTCGCCTCCAGCTGAGCCATGCAAAGCTCAAGAGGACTTTTTCCCACATTGTTCCATTAACACACAAACAGGCAGCAATGTTGGCTGCTGACACCAGGGTTAATTAAATCTATCTCTCCATCAATTCTTATTCAACTATTATCGATGGCCATTAGATCACTGACAAAGTAACAAGAAAAGACTGTAGGCTCATCTTAACCCTTCTCGTTCCAGGCAACTTAAGGAAGAAACAGAGCTGGTATTTTCTCCTAAGTACTTAAGATGTTACTTCTATTGCTACTTATATTATGAACTGATATAGGGAGTCCTTGACTTGCAACAGTTTGTTGAGTGACTGTTCAAAGTTGCAACAGCCCTGAAAAAGAAGTGAATTTTGACCGTTTTTCGCCCTTACAACCTCTGCAGAATCTCCATGTTCATGTGATCAAGATTCAGGCTCTTGCCAACTGACTCATATTTATGACAGTTGCCATGTCCGTGGGTAATGGGATCCCCCTTTGCAACCTTCTGACAAGCAAAGTCAATGAGGGAGCCAGATTCACTTAACAACTGGATTACAACCTCAACACCTGCAAGGATTCACTTAACAAACATGGAAAGAAAGATTGTTAAATTAGGGCAAAGTTCGCTTAACAATTGTCTCATTGAGCAACATCAATTTTGGCCTCAATTATGATCTTAAGTCAAGGACTACTGTACCTTTTGGGTGCCAAACTGTGCAAACAATCTGAGAGAGAGAGAGAGAGAGAGAGAGAGAGAGAGAGAGAGAGAGAGAGAATTATTGACTAAGGACAGACAATTCAGAAATGATATGTAAATCTGAACACCTAACTAATAAAATCCATAAAAGTGATTACTCATGGAATAAAATGACTTGAGAAAATTCCCTGAATACTTTTTTATCTCTAAAAGGTTTTAGAAAAGACATCATTACAGACGGCAGTAATCTGTATGTTAAATGCCCTTCAGCCATTTTTGCAATGCGTTTTATTTATAGATCACTTCGCTAAATAGTTATATAACTGTCTATGAAATGGGAGGAAAACAATACAGGGAGAGGTGCAATTTTTGGCTTTTATTGCATTCAATTCCTGAAGGATATGAAAAAAGGTATGAAAAAAAGAACATGCAACTACGCATATACGTTTATGTTTACTCTTAAAATTATCGCGTGTGGGGAATCTGTAATATGAGTTAGATCAGGGTTATCTAACCTTGGCAAGCTATGCTGGCTGATAAATTCTGGGAGTTGAAGTCGACAAGTCTTAAACTTGCCAAGGTTGGATAACCCTGAATTAGAGGTTTTTATTTAGTTATTTGGAATCTCACAACTTCCTAGCGATTGTAGGAAAATATTCCATGTCCCAATTAATCAATACTGCAGATTCATTCTGGAATAGATTTTTGCATTGCTACCTTTACATCAAGGTGTATTGTCTATTTTTTTTTCCTTGATAGCAAATAGGCCTGCAATTCGCTTGTGCTTGAAGTCCCATTTTCCTATACTTGACTGATTGTTAATGGTCAGCGATCATGACTGTTGCTTGCAAAGCTCGTTTGCAATGTTAGTTCAATGACTTTAAACACGTTTCTTGAGTTTACATGATTAGCTTGTACAGACTGAATATAAGAGCCACTGCAAATGATCATGAGTTATAGCAGTGGTGTCAAACTCAAGGCCCAGGGACTGCTCTGGAGACAGCATAGGACTGGCCTGCAGGGTCTCTGCCAGAGCAAATGGAGCTCGGGAGGGCTGTGTTCTCCTCCTGAGCTCTGTTTTTGCTGGCAGAGAGTTGCAGGAGGCCATCACAGCTGAAAACGGAGATTGGGAGACCGTTTTTGCTGGCAGAGTGCTTAAGTCTCCACAGGAACCCTCAACACGAGGGACGTTGAGCTGGCCATGCCCACCCCGTCCTCCAAGATCAAACATAACCTGATGCAGCCCTCAATAAAATTGAGTTTGATACCCCTAAGTTCTAAGGGAGAAATGCCTGGGATAGTAGTATAACTGGTGGAGGAGAAATAAGTCTAGATTTAAAAACTATCTAGCCTTAAACATACAGTGCAATCATTTTCCTTATCCTTTGCTTCGATGGAATCCACTTTTCTTTAGATAGTACAGTGGGGTTCTGCTTCCTCATAATTAATATGTCCAATGTCCAATGCTTATCTTCCAAAGCAACAACCCTTGTTAGAAACTATTCCAAGAATTTTGCACTGTTTGGCAAAACAGAGTTATGGGCCTCCTTGAACTATATGGAAAGGGACATTTAGGACTTTAAGGAGAGAGGGATTTTGGCCACCCAAAAATGGGATGACTACTTGATTTGGGCTGTAAAATTTCAGATTACCACTAGATGGAAGCAAAAATGTAAGTCTTGACTATTACCATGTTTCCCCCAAAATAAGATCTGGTCTTTTTTTTTCTTTTTTTTTGCCTACAAAAGAGATATTAGGTCTTATTTTAGGGGGATGTCTTCCACTGTTTCACCTCACAGCGATGGCCTGTGTGGCTTCAGGAAAGGCATCTGCAGCCAAGAAACAAGCTCTGGATTGATGGATAGAGCACCTGCTAGTCTCTATTTCACCATCAGAGGCCTTTGGAAAGCAGAGGCCACAGAAGAAGCAAGGTGAGGCAGGGTGTCGGAGGCATGGCTGCAACTGTCCTAAGGTAAATGAGTGTGGGGCAGATCCACCCCCCATCCTCCCCCCCAGCTTGGTTTTTACCCATGCACTTTGCCTCACCTCATGCAACCAGGTGCAACTGAGTGGGCAGGGTCTTAACTAGGTCTTATTTTGGGCACATGCAAAAATCAAACTAGGGATTATTTTTGAGATAGGTCTTATTTTGGGGGAAACACAGTAATGTCCTACTTTCTACATTCCCTGCAATAACTCTGTGGTTCAGGAAGGCCTTCTACTCTTCAGCAAAGCATTTTAGGAGGTCCCACTGACTAGAACTGATGCTTGTCAACTTTCCAATTGTTACCTTTCCAAAATTCGGTCTCCAGAACCAACCTGGTCAGCATGAAAAGACCAGCTTCCAAATCGTTTCCACCTTTCCCAGAAACAGAATGACTTTTTTTTTCCCCATAATGATTTTCCTCCCATGTGGCACCCTGCTTAGGGAGCTTAACTGGTAGCGAAATGAACATATTTTTTCACTTAAAAGATTTATCTCTGCCTATAGTTAATAACATCTACCTCAGTCTTTCCCAAATTCAGGATAGTCTCTGAGTTGGACTTACCACTCTCAAAATTCCAGGAACTATGTTTTAATGGGAGGAAGGGTCCCAAAAGAGAAAGAAAAAGAAATGAAAGCCTCGTGGCTGAAAGTCTCATAACTTGAATTGCAGACTTCTTGAATTTGTCTTAGCTATAAAGAACTCAAGGGATGTTTGAGTGCATATTTATTTGGGTGAACAAGTGGCAGGAAGGGATCCCCTTTTTCACTGAAGAACCTTCTTCCAGAGATCTTCAGCTTGCCTGACTTCTATGCTTCAGAAAAATTCCAACGGAAAACTTCACAGAGCGTCAGAGTGAATGGGCAGGCAGGTGAAATTGGAAAGCAAATTTCAGCCTTTTTAACAGGTTCTCTTGTCCTCCAGTTTTTAAGCAAGCTCCTGTGATAGCAAATTGCTTGATTCTTTCTCTGCAGATCTTTGCTGATCAAGATAAAGTGAGAGATTAATTAGTTGTGTGTTATCATATTCAGTATTAACCCCTTACAAAAAAAGGGGAAATAGCTGCATGCAAATGAGCTAATAACGTATTTAGACGTATTTTGCTTACTCTTCCCCAAATAAAGGCACCCATTGTAACACAAATAATTACCATTCACAGATATAATGTACATTTTTTTTTTATCTTTTAGGCATGAGGTCCAATAAATGATCTTTATAAAAGAATCATAAAAACTAGAAATGACAGATCTTAAGGCAATTTGGACAGATTTATGTATTGCTACAAGGGTTAAACCATCTACATCATTTCTCCTGGGAACAAACTTCCAATTTTACATAGTTACAAATGAAAATGGATTTAGCATCTTCACCTAATTCCCAGTAGAGGCTGGTGAGTTTCCCAGTGTAAAATCACAACTAAAGAAGTATAGCTCTTCTGCCAGGAGATCTGCTAGACTATAATAGCATGGATATAACATATCAGGAGTGAATTGGCTAGTTTCCGTTGAGGCCCCAGGCAAGAATAGCAGAGGACAGCGAAGCCAAATATAATTTTCACCAAATTTTCACCAATAACATTCTCATTTTATTGGAGTGCATTATCAGAAGCTCCTTTATCTATGGCAGAAATTGAGAAGTTTTCTCACCCTCCTTTCCCTTGTGGTAGAGGAGCAAGTCAGTTGATAGAAATCCTACCTTATTTTTTCTCTGATTATTGCAGAATCAATAATAATAGTAATAATAATAATGGATTACCTAGTAATCTGCTGCAAGAAGATCACATAGATACACTACAAATAAATGCATGACTAAGTAGCAACAATGGCACATTGGAAGATCTGCAAGAATTACCATTCACCTGTAAACAAGAACTGATGGAACCACAAAATAGACAAAGGTAATAGAAAATGAAGATGTGTAAAATACTCTGGGAATTTAGAATTAAAACAGACAGGCATCTGCCACATAACACACCAGAGTTAACAATTGTCAATAAGACTGACAAAAAAAGTCTGGATAGTGGATGTGGCAGTGCCTGGAGACAGCAGAAGAGAAGAGAAAGAATTGGAGAAAATAACAAAATGCAAAGACCAGCAAATAGAACAACTGTGGCAAAAGAAAGATAGTACCAATAGTAAAAAGTGCCTTGGGTATAATTCTAGCACACCTGAAGCACCACTTGAATACTATCACCTTTGACAAAATCACTCTCAGTTAATTGCCAAAGGCAGCTGAACTTGGAATAGCTTACATTTTGTGAAGATATCTTTAACACTATTAAACAACAACAGCTGGTTGTCCCAAATATTTGGGAAAAATCTCACTAGGGAGATAAAAATGTTAAATATAGTCCAAATATCTGGCTGACTTTGTGATTTAACCATAATAATAATAGTAATACTTTTATAAAGGCAAAGGAACATCAATATGTTCTAGACAAGCAGTAATGCCAAAATTTTAAACAATCAAAGCATAACAATGTAATTAAAACCAATTGTTGTGACCTGTTGGCTGCCAGCCCCTCCAAGCAGCCAAATCAGAGGAGAAGGTGTGAGAGTCAAGGCAACCTGAGAGCTCTGAGGGGGGAGGGAGAATGGAGCTGACAGAGAGAGAGGGGGAGGGAGGGAAGGAGAGGGAGAGAGAGGGAGGGAGGGAGTTTGGGCCATCCATCAGCCTTCAGATGGAGAGTCAACAGCTTCCAGGTCTGGAGGTGGTTGATGAAGAAGAGGAGGAACAGCTGGGTCCAGTGCCTGATGTGCGGATGCTCAATAGGCAGAGAAAAGGAGAGCAGTAGAAAGCCAATACTTGGGAAGGAAGAGCCACCTCTGCTAGCAAGGCCTCACCCTGGCTCTGGGGATAAAAATCGGGGGGGGGGGGCAGAGATGAATAGGTGTGGCAGACAACTACCGTATTTATCTTCCAGTCATCTTCTTGCTAGCTGTGAAATAAACCTTTTGCCAGGAATGTTGGCATGCCTAATAAAGGAATCTTTTGAATTCATGTCAGAGTGTTTGTCGTATTTGGGGAGCTGGGTCAGAACACCAACTAATTTAATAATCACCAACCTAGCACAGCCAAAGAAACCTACCAGAATGGCCAATAAAACAATCTGATCCAGTTTTAAGAACCATAAATAATGTAACATTTAACAATCCACATGCCTATCTGCTTGGTGTAAGATCAAGATTTGCAGTATCAATCAAGTTAAGTATGTTAACTATGATTTGCAGTATCACCCAAGTTAACTACAATCCCCAGTGGGAATCCTCTGTACAGCCCACTGTAGAAGCCAGGTTGAGGAAAGTTTTGTAAAAGTTCAAGATGAAATGGAAGAGACATACATGTTTTGTTTTTCCTATCGCTGCCTGGAGGCAAATAAGATTGATGCTGTATAGAAAAATATGACGAAGAGATAAGAAGAAGATTTAAAGACAGGAGGGTTAAAATTGATTGTGCTCCATGAAGTTGTATATCTGCAGTTCAATATGTATCACAGATTCATCAATTAAAACAAACAACATAGACACACACACACAAAAAAAAACCCCACACAGGAAACATGACTGTAAAATTTCAAGGTGGAGGATACCAATTCAGAAGGTGGGGAATGTTAAAATATAGTTAAATCATTAGCCCTAACCTTATCCACCCTTCTTCAAACTTTACTGGTTTCCTCTTACAGAAACTCTTCAACTTTCCCACCCCAAAGTCCTAGGACAACATTCATATCCCATCCTTTCTGTTAAGTACTTGGACATGGGTTGGAGTAAATGGAGACAGTCTTTGAATGTGAACTTTCAGCTCTTTATTGCATAGTGACTTCTCAAAACAATAACAGTGAACTCTGCCTTATATAGGCAACCTTTGTGAGAATTGTCCAATAGCGAGCTATGAACGCTAGCTCTTTAAACCAATAATAATCCTCTGTTAAGGGCCAATTGGATTCCTAAGAACTAACCAATCCGATCTGGCCGCCTAACAGCCAATCAGAAGTGCAAGGCCAGAACCCTGCACTTTACCTCAAGCTCATACTTTATTAACTATGGTACATACACAACACTTTCCCATCTGTGCTGGTTGTAATGGCCCAGTTCATTTCATTTTCTAAAAAATTCCATTGCATTTCACTGCATATGGAGTAATGAGTTTGTATTCAGCCAAATTTAAGCAGAAGAATGAAATTCTGAGGTCTGTGATTTATACCAGTGAGTAAAAGAGAGATAAGATCCATATTCTTGCTGAGCATTACACAAGAGGAGGGAAGGACTAAACTATTTAATGCTGGATCTAATTTGGCCCAAATACTTCTCTTCGATCAAAGCAAAGTTTCAAAAATAAAAAGAATCCCAGATTTGGAGATGTAGATTCATTTATAAGAGAAAATAATAATTATGAAATCTGCAACGAGAAGTCAGCTCTCTCAATCAGGAGACAGCTCCATTCCAAAACATGCAATTTCAAATAAGATTGATGGGGAATAAGATTGACATTTATAGGTCTCAATTAACAATAAGCATTTGTTTTTCCCTCCTTTCCTTCCTCTGTCACATAAATTGTGTCAAAGCTACAAGCTGATAGGAGTTCAGAATCCCCTAGTTGGTTCAAAGAAGCTCCAACTCATCAAAAGTCTTGTTTAAACTTGAAGTTCAGACATAGTTAACCGCTAAAGACCTCCTCTTGTTGTCTCTGTAAATAGAACTGAACCTAAGAGCTATTCCAGATTTCTTTTCCTCCTAATACAAAGACAGAACAGTTATTATGCTCCATTTACACAATCCAGATATCTTTTCTCAAGAGTATGGTGTCTAACGTGTTTCTCCGCTATCCTGAGCCCATTTAATTTTATGATATTTGACTTTCACACCCTACACAACATTAATCTTGGTGTCTTTCCAACATAGGATTTCAGGCGCATTCAGAATCTTCAAGGTACATTTTATTTGCCCAGGATAATTGATATTAATTACCATTGAGTGGGAGATGGAAATTGCTGGAGCATGTCTAGTAAACGTATCTATTTTTCATGAATTGCTTTAAAATTATTGAAGTTGGTAAAGGTTGATACCTGATAGCAAAGTGATAAAACATTGATGGTGATGTATTAATATTTCAGGAGAGGCCATACATGTTTTGTGGCTTCCTCATTAAATCTTTAAGTGTTGTTGGATAACCTTGAAAAGGTGTGTTTGCACATTGTCATCTATTTGTTGGCAAGACAGACAGTGACTATTGTAAGTGTTGTGAATTAATAAAAGTGTTTGAATAAAGCTTGTTGAAACCTTAAAGCAAAGTGCAGGGTTCTGGCCCTGCACTTCTGATTGGCTGATAATAGCGATATTGGATTGGTCCGTTCAGGAGAATCTGATTGGCTATTAATGAGCCTTTCTCATTGGTTAAAAAAGAGCTAGCGTTCCTGTGTTTTCATTGGCTAAATACCCAAGAGCTTGCCTATATAAAGGGGGATGTTGAGGCCGTTTTTAGAGCTGTTGCACCATGTTAAATAAAGAGTTGAAGTTCACTGTTCGTTGACTCATCTACACTTCTTGCGCCACGCACCGAACATAACAGTAAGAAAGCTCATTAGAAGCAGTTTTCTTCCTACATTCTATTTAATTTCACACCAGTAAAAAAAAATCATACTGGTGAACTCTATTAATTATACATGTGAAATTCCATAGCTTGTTTGGCAGCGATTTATGGTGATGACATTACTTTCATAAAAGAGGTATAAGGTATCCTTTGAGACAGTGGCCCAAAGTCATCTAGTTAGCTTCATGCCTTAGATAGTCTCCTGGTTTCTAGCCCAGTGCCTTTAACCACTACACCAAACTAGATTTCGTGATGCATTGTACCTGTATGGAAAATGTCGTGTCCTCGAAAATGATGCCAGGAGTCGGTGACTTCAAATCATGCTCTTTTATTAAAGTAGGAACCGAACTGGCGCTTTGCAAAAGGTTCGCGGCTTTTATTCTTTTAGCCGTGGCAGCCGCGGCCAATGGCACCGCTTTGAATCTCCCGCGATTCGAATTGACCAATCGCGGGAGATTCTTAGCGAGCCAATCGGCGCGGCTCGCCTGACCAATCAGAGTGCCCCGCGCTTTGGCCAATCAAAGCGCGGGGATCTCAAGAATGATAATTAAGGGACAGAACACCCCTCTCCTCTTGGTTTAGTCCTTACGTCATGTAGTCCCGTAGGTAGGCGGGGCTCCGTCTGAGCCTACTGGACCTGCGCAGCTCAGTCGTAGGTTGGATCCCAGCCGGTTTGGTCGGGATCTCTGTTGCTCCTGATGCCGTCGTGGGAACCAGCTGGTCGGTCGGGCCGGGCCGCTCTCCGTAGCTCCCTCCTGGGCCTCCCGGGTTGGTTGAGCTGCGGGTTTCGCCGCTCCCGCTCGGTCTCCCCGGGTCGGTCGAGCTGGCCTGGCTGTCTCTTCCTGGCGAGGGGTCATGCTGGCTGCTTTCCGGTAAGTATGGCTGGTTTATTCTTCTTTGGTTTTGGTCCCCTGGGTATTCCCTCCACCCTTGGTTTGTGTTGTGGGGGTTGGTTTCGCCTGTTTGTGCGTCGGTGGTCTCTTGGTTGGTAGTCCTCGACCTTAATTGGTTGATGTGGCGTTTCCAGGCTCGTCTGTCTGCTGTTTGTAGCCGGTACGAGTGTGGGCCTGTTATTTGTGTGATGACGGCCGGTACCCATAGTGGGTCTCCCGTCAGGTTTCTTGCGTATACGGGGTCGCCTGGTGCGAAAGTTCGGTGTTTGCTGTTTGAGTCTGGGGGCTTCTCCGGGTTATACGTGGGGTGTAACCTGTCGAGTGGGGACCTTAATTTCCTCCCCATTAATAGTTCGGCTGGGCTCTTATTCGTTGGGGTATTTGGGGTTATGTGTTGGGTGAAGAGTAGTTTGTTTATTTTCTCCTTGATCTCCCCGTGGTCTATTTTCCGGATGGTTTTCTTAGTGAATTGCACCATCCGTTCCGCCCTACCATTCGCCGCCGGGTGCGCCAGTGCTGTCAGCGCGTGGCGGATGCCCCTTTCCGCTAGGAATTTTTCGAATTCCAGCGAGGTGAATTGGGGCCCGTTGTCGGAAACGACGTCTGGGAGGCCGTGCGTTGCAAAGAGTTTGCAGAGTTCCTTGATCACGGCCTCCGTGGTTGTTGTTTTCATGTTGCTTACCTCCAGCCAGTTGGAGTAAGCGTCTACTGTTATAAGGAAGGTGTGTCCTTTTGTGGGCCCGGCGAAGTCTATATGGATCCTAGACCAAGGTCCCCTTGGGGTTTCCCACTCTAGGACGGGTGCTGTGGGTGGGCTTGGCCTAGTTTCCTGGCATCATTGGCACCTTGCTACCCAGGTCTCAATTTGTTTGTCCATCCCTGGCCACCAAGCGTAACTTCTGGCCAGGGCTTTAGTCCTAACGATGCCAGGGTGCCCCTCGTGTAGTAGTTCCAGAACCTTCCCTTGTAGTTTTTCTGGAATGACCACCCTATCCCCCCATAGTATGCACCCTTTTAATAGCGAGAGTTCTGTTTGCCGGTTTCGGAATGTTTTGACGGACTCGTCGTTGTCTCTTTCCGGCCACCATTTCTCTACCCAATGCAACACCCGCGCCAGACGTTTGTCTTTATTAGTCTCTCGGGCAATGTCTGACGGGGTTATGGGCAGGTTGGGTAGAGTCTCTATGCTGAGGGTGGTCGTCGTGGGTGCTGGGTCGGTGTCAGGTTCCGGTAGCGGCTAGCGGCTTAAGGCGTCTGCATGGGAGATCGTCTTACCCGATCTGTGTATGAGTCCGTAGTTGTAGGCTGCCAGGAACTCGGACCACCTTGTCATTCGGGGAGACAGAATGTTCGGGGTGGCCCGGTTTCCTGCAAGGATTCCCAGCAGCGGCTTGTGGTCGGTTATGATGGTGAATGTCCGGCCGTAGAGGTACTCGTGGAATCTTTTTACGGCGGCAACGATAGCCAGAGCCTCTTTGTCCAGCTGGCTATAGTTCCGCTCCGGTTTGGTGAGGGTCCTTGAAAAGAACACGATGGGCACTTCTTTTCCGTCGGGGAGGGTATGGCTGAGGACAGCGCCAATGCCGAAGGGTGATGCGTTGCATGTGACGGCCAGAGGTAGGGTCTCGTTATACTGTATAAGGACGGCGTCCGAAGTGAGGAGGTCCTTTGTTCTTTGGAAGGCGGCTTGCTCGCGTTTCCCCCAAGTCCAAGTCTCCACCTTGTCCAGGAGCCTATGCAAGGGCTCCGCCACCGTCGCCTTTTGGGGCAGGAAAACATTGTAAAAGTTAAGTAGCCCCAGGAATGCCTGTAGTTCCGTCTTCGACTTGGGTGTGGGGGCTTCTTTGATGGCCTTGATTTTTTGGTTTGTGGGGTGAATGCCGTGACGGTCTAGGAGGTATCCTAGGAATTCAACCCATTCCGTGTATAATTGGCATTTCTCCCTCTTTACTTTGAGCCCAGTCTCTTTGAATTTGGTTAGGACCTCCCTTAGGCGACCCTCTAGTTCGGCTTGGTTGGTTGCCGACACTAGGACGTCATCGAAGTAAGGTACCACCCCCTTGATGCCTTGCAATAGTCTTTCCATTAGGCTTTGGAATATTCCCGGTGCCACGCTGACTCCGAATTGGAGTCGATTTCATTTAAATGCTCCCCGGTGGGTGACTATGGTTTGCGCTTCTGCCATTTCCTCGTCGACTGGCAACTGTTGGTATGCCTGGGCAAGGTCGAGCTTGGCGAAAACCTTGCCCCCTCCCAGTGAGTGCAGTAGGTGTTGCAATACTGGGACGGGGTAGGTGCTTTGTTGCAGCGCGCCATTTAGGGTGGCCTTATAGTCCCCATAGATCCTCACCGACCCATCAGGCTTGATCGGGGTGACTATGGGGGTCTCCCACCGGGCGTGGTCTATTGGCTGTAGGACCCCTTGTTTGATGAGCTTGTCAATTTGCTCGTCTATCTTGGGTTTAAGTGCGAATGGCACCCGCCTTGGTTTCAGGCATTTTGGGGGGACGTTTGGGTCTAGGCTGAATGATATAAGGGGCCCTCGGTACTTGCCTAGGTTTCCATCGAAGACCTCTTGGAATTCCCGGGCCAGTTGTTGCTCCCAGCTGTCGTCGGTGACGTGGTCGACTCCCGTGACTGCGATGCCGAGCGGGGCGAACCATTGCAGTCCCAGTAGGCTTGGGCGGTCGCGTTCGACGATTGTCAGGGGAAGCCTTTCGGTGTGCCCTTTATATGTGATGTTGAAGTGTTTGGTTCCGACTACCGGGATGCGGTTTCCCTGGTAGTCCTTTACGATGAGTCTCTGGCTGTCTAGGTTCCTCCTTTGGATGGTAGGCACCAAGCGCTTTATTTCATGCCATGCTATCATGGAGAGGTAGGACCCGGAGTCCACCTCCATTTTGCATGGCTGGCCCTCGATGCCTACCTCCACGTGGACCTTCCGGGCGTCATTGGTTATGGCGTGGCCCATGGTGACCGTCTGATGGGTCTCCTCTCTTCGCCGGTTATCGCCGCCTCGTAGGGATCGTCCGTTCCGCTCCCACCTGTTGTCCGAGGGGCGATCTCTGGTCCGGGGTGGTGTGCTCTCTCTCCGCCGGTCGCTCTGGTCCCATCGTGCCGGGCTGCGGTTCTTTTTAAGGCGGTAGACATGGGCGATGTGTCCCTTCTTGTCACAATGCCGGCAGATCGACTCGAAAAACCAGCATTCGGACCTGGGGTGGTCACCTCCGCACCCGGCACAGTTGGTCCTCGACTTACGACCCCGCCGGTTCCCTGGGTCGCGGCCTGTCTGGAGGCGATGAATGTCCTCCTCGTCATCGGAAGTGCCCGATGCCGAGTGGAAATCGCCCTGGTGGGTGGTCGTCTCGGGTTGGGCCTCGGTCGACCTTGCAGGGTTGTTGTTCCCGCTGCAGTTCCCAGCGTTCGGTCTGCGCATGCGGTCGGCGGATGTTCGGGTTGCTTCGGCAGCTGCAGCTGTGGTGAGGGTGTCTGCTAGGCTGATGTTGCCCTTGGCCATCAGCCGGCCCTGGAGGACGGGGTCCCACAAGCCGAGCACGATTCTGTCTCGCAGGGCATCGTTCAGGTTGTTGAATTCGCAGAGCCCCCCTAGGCGTCATAGTTCAGCGACAAAGTCGCTGAAACTCTCACCTGACCGTTGGTCCCGACAGTAGAACTCGTTGCGCCGGATCAGGATGGGTACCTCTGGAGCGTAGTGCAGCCGAAGTATTGGCTCGAGGACGTCCCAGTCCATCGCGGTCGCATCGGCGGGTTTGGCAAGCGCCTTGGCCATCTTGAATACCTCGGTCCCACAGTGGGTCAGGAAGACGGCGCGCTTCATGGGGCCGGTGGCGTCCTTCAGATCGCTGCACTCGAGGAACATGCGGAATCGGTCGGAGTACGATTCCCAGTCCTTGGTGGCGGGGTTGAAAGGTGCGGGGGGTGCGATTTTCGCCATCGTGGTGGTTCGTCTGGCTTCCGTCGGACATGTGGTTCGGTTCAGGGCCTAGATCCCATCCTCGTCGCCAGTGTCGTGTCCTCGAAAATGATGCCAGGAGTCGGTGACTTCAAATCATGCTCTTTTATTAAAGTAGGAAGCGAACTGGCGCTTTACAAAAGGTTCGCGGCTTTTATTCTTTTAGCCGCGGCGGCCGCGGCCAATGGCACCACTTTGAATCTCCCGCGATTCGAATTGACCAATCGCGGGAGATTCTTAGCGAGCCAATCGGCGCGGCTCGCCTGACCAATCAGAGTGTCCCGCGCTTTGGCCAATCAAAACGCGGGGATCTCAAGAATGCTAATTAAGGGACAGAACAGATAATGTGACCATAGTTACAAAGGTTCTACTTAGGGGGAAGAAACAGACAATTGTTTTCTATAGTGTCCCGTCTTTGCATACTTTGGAATTTACCTGTATTTATTCAGAACCATTCTCTACCAACATCTCAACTTATAAAACTTGCATGTTAGGTATATATGTATATAATTTTGATGAGGCTTTCACTTATTTCAAGTTTTCAGATTTATTAAACCTTTCGGTGGGGAAAGTTCACAAGAGGAGAAATTTTTAAAAAAGAAATTTGACTTTCCTTTCCGGCAGAGTAATATGACAATAATATAACCATATTCATTGATTCCTTCCTTCGGTTCCACTTCCTCTGCTAGTTATAATTTTTCTAATGTTTATCATTATTTCTCACTGGATTTCCAAGGAATTAATATTTGGATTTTTCTTCTCTTTTCCTCTGAATGTCAGAAAATGGCCAACCAGAGATACTTTGGATTACATAAAGGTATACTGTACATAATTATATATTTCCTCTGGAATTATGGAGCATTTTGTACTAAAGAATTTATAGCATCCTAACCTTTGCTATGGGAAAGTAAAGTCTGCCTGCCTGCATTAATGGCTGACACTCTTAAACACTACTTATGACATATTTCTTTCTTTTGGCTAAACTAAAAGGTTGTATTTATATATTGTGACTGTTACAAGCAGGAGTGTTTGCATACATAAAAAACACACAGAACTTTGATCGACACATCACATTCACAATTTTGACTTTTTTTTAAAGCATCCCTAGTGATAGATCCATTCTCTGAACATTCTACTTATGTTGCTAATGCAAGCATTAAATGCAGCATTACACTTGACCATATAGGACAATATTGATCAATATTTCTATTCTGTCGATAAGGAAGCAGTTCATAAGCAGTTCTTACACACACAACTTTACATTTCTAGAAAAAAAGATGTTAATAGTAATCCTTTTAAAATGTTATCTGAGTAGAGAACAAAGTCATATGTACTCTTTTTGAAATATTTAATGTGATTTATTAAAATTGGCTGCTTCAATTCTTTATTCTAGTCTTCTCAGTAATGACTAATATATACCTTAACAATACTAGTTAATGGCTTATTATTGCAACTATAAAATCAGCAAAGCTATATTTCAATGTTGATGGTGAAGGGAATATTTTAAAGTTATTATTATCAGAATAAAAACATACAGAGGTAGGAAAATTTGAGCTAAC
This sequence comes from Hydrophis major, assembly GCA_033807585.1. Classification (NCBI taxonomy): domain Eukaryota; kingdom Metazoa; phylum Chordata; class Lepidosauria; order Squamata; family Elapidae; genus Hydrophis; species Hydrophis major. The sequence goes on from CM066331.1 coordinate 95,739,976, forward strand.
AAGGTAATAAGTAAATATGGGATACAATATAACAAGTTGTAATTTGTCATTATGTAGATTAGCATGTAGCTTGTACTAATTTTAAAGATAGAATAGAAGATTATAAGTGGTTGGAAAGCATGTAGCTGAACCAGGCCTATCAACTGGGCCTGGGTAGGAGGGAGAAGCAGGCAGTGATAGGAATCCATAAAATATGATGAGATCTGTAACTGGGTGTGGACTTTTGTTGCTATGCTAAGTTGAAGTTCCATCGGTTTTTGCAAAAACTCTTAATAAAACTTACTTCTGGTTTATCCAAATATTGTGTGAATTTGTTGTGCACAATAGAAGTTCAGGCATTTTAGATACTACTTCTCACTTAGCACCATGGGGCTTGTTGGACTACCTACTCCAAACTGATTTTACTCATCCAAGGAGATACTCTGGTTGAAAGATTGCTGGTGGTATTCAGCTTCCATGAGTGAAGGGGAGACTGAAGTCCGAAAGCATATATTATGAAACAGCCTTATTCTACAGCCATCTTTCTCAACCTCTACAACATGCTGGCTGGGGAATTTTGAAAATTGCAGTCTACACATCATAAAATTGCTATGGTTGGGAAATATCTCTAGAAATTCAGACTGGACCCTTTTATGGTGGTCTTCTGGAGATCAAACTTTTTAGAAGGTCTTTTGAGAAGGACAATTTGCTGTCTTTACTTGGATGTTGTTTATATATTATCAATTATTACATTAGTGGATGCTATTGTTGTTCATTGTATTGTGTTATTTTTTGCAGAACATGTTGTTGTATTTTAGTATATTGGCTTTTCAAGATTTGGCAGTATTATACATTTGATGAAAAAATAAAGGAATGACACAACTAGAGTAAATGGTAAACTTATTCAATGGTTACAACTGTATAAACTGACAACTTGCGGTTTAAATTCTACTTGTAATAACTCAAATGATTTAAAAATTTGATTAGCAATATGTTAACCTAAAGTATTAATAGCCTAATAAGCAAACTATTTTCCCACAAATTAAAAAAAATTAAGAGTTCAAACTGGTATTATTGAGAGTTTTATGTTTGCCCTGTGAATAAGGTCCAAATTATAATTCTAAATATGTCTTATATATAACAGAATTATAATTTTAGAAAGGACAAAACATATGCCATGATAGTAGAGTCACATAAAAACTTAGAAGTGTGCCCATATTGCACTGAACCTGATAAAGAAACAAATCCAGTAACAAGGGTGAACATCAAGAACGTTGAAACCCCATCATTGTGTAGCAGCCACAATTACAAGAAAGAAAGGTGTTCCTTCTGCCCATTAAAACTTTAATAATATATCAACGTTGTCCTGTGATTGACCTGAATTTTCAATTAACATCTGGAAGAGAAGCTGCATACACATAGAATCTCTTCTTGTTTACTCATTCAAGTTACAAGATAATAAACATCCTAGTCTAACCCCACTTAGATAATTACTCCCCATTTTTGACTTAGCTAGAGACCCATTGCCTAGGTTTTAGGAATGCAGCTAATCTTTGTAACTTCCCTTGCTGATGCCTAAATTGAGCAATACCATGGTGAGAAGAGAGGTTGAAAGGCTATAAAACATGCCCATTTCCAAGCAACTTCCTTTCTATTGTTTTGGTTCACTGGGGGAGCTGGGGAAGGAATCACTGATGTTATAAGTACTGGATTTTCATTAATGAATCTTTATTATTGATTATAATTATCCTGGCATCTTGTCTGGCATACACCCTCTTTGACATCCAACCAGCAAATTCTAAATTAATTGACCACAAAGGTACTTGAAATAGCTTAAATACATATATCAATCTTGAAGTAAAATGTTATAGCATTTATTTATTTTTATTTATCACATTTTGGAACTGCTCATCTCTCTCACATTTATCATTTCTTAAAAGTTCACTAGGGACACAGTGGCTCAGTGGCTAAGACACTGAGCATGTCGATCAGAAAGGTCAGCAGTTCAGCAGTTTGGCAGTTCGAATCCCTAACACAGCTTCATGGAGTGAGCTCCTGTTACTTGTCCCAGCTTTTGCCAACCTAGCAGTTCAAAAGCATGTAAAAATGCAAGTAGAAAAATAGAGACCACTTTGATGGGAAGGTAACAGCGTTCCGTGCACCTTTGACATTTAGTCATGCCAGCCATGTGACCACAGAGTCGTCTTCGGACAGCACTGCCTTTTTGGCTTTGTAACGGAGATAAGCACTGCTCCCTATTGGTTTGCCTAATTGGGAATTGTACTATCAAGCTACAAATCTGATGTGGGTTAAGGAATGGATAACATTAAGAAATACTAGATTGTTGACATTAGAAGGACATGATCTGTTGTTGGGGTGGCATGCTTTTTTATGGTACAAAGGAACTAAAACACAGCGGTATTTTAGAAGACATTATATATGGGTGTCTCTGTGGTTAAACTGGGAAAAGGTTAAAAGACAATGTTATTTGAAAATTCCAGTCTGGTTATCGACTATTGGAGCATTTTCGTATCCTATAATATACAAAAAGGAACAAACAGTTAGATATGGTGAAATATTGAATGAAAAGGGTGAACTCAAATCTGTACAAAAACTAGAGGAACAAGGTATAAAGATGAATTGGTTTTCATATGCGCAAATACATTCAAGGTATGATAAAGATTCTAAAACAGAAGGTTTCTATGATATATTGACTGACTTAGATAAGATTTTGACAGGTACTGATGAAAAGGTGATTAAAAAATTGTATGGATATTTATTAGAAATTAAACTAGAAGAAGAACAAGTTAAAGCAACTATGATTGCTTGGGGAAGAATTATGGATATGGGATTGATTTAGAGAAATGGCAAAAATTGTGGTCTCAAAATTATAAAATGACAATGTCAACAGCATATAAAGAAAATTTTTATAAGATGTTTTGCAGGTGGCATTCCCCCCCGACAAGAATAGCAAGAATGTTCAAGAATAAATCCAAAAAATGTTGGAAATGTCATCAGATACCTGGCTCATATTACCATATGTGGTGGACTTGTGCAGATGCCAAAAAATACTGGACTAAAATCCACATGTGGTTGGAGAAAATGATGAAAAAACATAGACTTGAAACCAGAGATATTTTCATTGGGAATTTTACCTGAAATATATAGTAAAGACTTGAAATACCTGATTGTAAATGTATTAACAGCGGCTAGGATTGTATTTGCTAAAAACTGGAAAAATGAGAAGATACCATCACAGGAGGAAATCATTAAGAAAATATTGGAATGTGCTGAAATGAGTAGATTGATATTTGAAATTAGAGAACAAGAGGATAAACAATTTTATAAAATCTGGGAACTTTTCTATCAATGGTTAGATAACAAAGTACAGTAATGAAAAATGTAGATTTCTAGAAAATAATAAATATATAAAGATGTACTTCTTTCTTATAACTACAAAATGATTTTAGGATAGATTTGGGGTGATAATATGAACTGTTATACAATAAATTAAGTAAATTATGGTTATCTTGTAAAACATGAATGAATAAAAGTATAGTTAAATGATTGATTAATAATGATACTAAGGTATTTAGTTTTTGATTGACAATATGAGATAATATGTAATGTAATTGTAATTGAAGATTACGAAATGGAAGCACAAAACAATTTGTAAACCAACCGGCACACTGTATGCACACCTATGGAAGACGGCTTGATCTTTTTATGTTTTGTTTGTTTTTAAAAACCAATAAAATTAAAAAAAAAAAAAAGCACGGCCCCCTAGAGCTGGAAACAACAAGCATTTATGTGCGAGGGGAACCTTAACCTTCACCTTTAAAAGCTCACAGGGATACAACCATTGATTTATATTAACATTAACCTGAAATAAACAGTTTATGTATTTGTATCTACACTTTCCAATCCTGCCCCTCTTTCTTTAAGGTAGTTATTATGAGATACTTAAGAGTTTAATCACAAGTAAAATCCAATTTTTCCATACATACATACATACATTAGACATGGAACATATTGATAGATGAGGAATCTATTGCCTAAACAAAAAAAAAAATCTTATTTTGTGGATTCTTGTAGAAAAACAAGTCTGTAAATTTTAAATTGCTAACTTTAGTATCAGCTTCGCTTGAAAGTATGTTTAAGGCCTTTTACATTTTACCAAATAATTAAAGATGCTGTAAATATTTTGCACAGCTAAAAATATTGTGGAATTTATATTGCTTGGTTGTGGCCACCATAACTGAGATAAGCTAGAAGGAATGATATAAATAATAATTGCCAGAAAAAAACCTTTTGTTTGGCTGACAAACAATATATACTGAATAACTTCTACTTTGTGCCTTTTGTAAAGGCAAATTTGGAAAAATCACTACACTGTTTTCTTGAAATACCATTCCATAATTCCTGCTTGAGATAAATGCAAAAGTTGCTGCCAAAATGTAGAGCTAAAAAGTCTCATGAGAGAATGTGAATTTTCTTAGAAAAGGGAGCAGATGATATTTTATTTTTTATTTATTTATTTTTGTCAATTGCTTACGAGATAATAGGTATAAGTAAAAACATAGTTATGAATACATGAATACATATAAGAAAAATAAAAGAATAAAAGAAACAATAGGACAGGGACAGTAGGCACGTTGGACAGACCTCTTAGGAAAGGGGTGAGGTCAAGAGTAGACAGTCTAAGGTTAAAGTTTTGGGGGTTTGGGGAAGAAACCACAGAGTCAGGTAGAGTATCTCAGACATTGACCACTCTGTTGCTGAAGTCATATTTCCTGCAATCAAGTTTGGTGCAATTAACCTTGAGTTTGTATCTATTGTTTGCTCTTGTGTTGTTATGGTTGAAGCTGAAGTGTTCATTGATAGGTAGGACATTGCAATATATAATTTTATATACTATACTTAGATCGGACCAAAAGTGCCATAGTTCTAGGTTTTCTAGGTCTAGAATTTCGAGTCTGGAGGCAAAGGTGTTTTGCAATGAGTAGAGGAGTGGAGAACTCTTCTTGTGAAATATTTCTGGATTTTCTCAACTGTGTTAATATCAGATACATAATGTGGGTTCCAGACTGATGAGCTGTATTCGAGTATTGGTCTAGCAAATGTTTTGTATGCTCTAGTTATTAGTGTAATATTACCAGAGAAAAAGCTATGTAGGATTAGGTTAACAACTCTTAATGCCTTTTTGGCTATGTAGTTACAGTGGGCTCTAGCACTTAGATCATTTGAGAGGTGTACTCCAAGGTTCTTGAGAAAGTTTGGATCCTCAACAAGGTCTTGACTATTCAACTTGTATTTTATTTTCTGATTATTATTTTTTTGCCAATATGTAGGACAGAGCATTTTTTTGTTGAGATTTGGAGTTGCCATTTGTTTGACCATTCTGATACATAGTCAAGGTCTCTTTGAAGGGTAGCAGTATTGACTGTGTTGTTGTGGTGCTTTACATCTTCTGACCATTTGTTGTCTGTTTGACAGGAATGCTTCTATCCAGTAATGCAGGTGTCCAGAGATACCGTAAGATTTTAGTTTTAGGAGTAGTTTGTCGTGTACCACTGAATCAAAGGCTTTACAGAAGTCTATGTAGATTGCGTCTATTGCTTTGCCCTGGTCGAATTGTGTAGTCCATATATTTTTGCAATGTAAGAGTTGCAGATTACAGGATAGTTTTTTTTCCTGAAACCAAATTGTTTATTAGAGAGTAGGTTGCTTGTTTCTAAGTGGAGGATGATGGATTGGTTAATAATTGATTCCATGACTTTACAGGTGACACAGCATAAAGAGTTCCAATTTTAAATGTACATTCCAGTTTACAATAAAATAATTCCAGCTATATATTTCTCCACGAATACTATAGGTCTTGCTCAACATTACAAACCACAAGTGGACATAAGTACAACATGCACTTAATTATGTTATCCTACAAATGATGTAACTCAGTACTTCAATATCTGACCGGAAAAAAGTAAATAAGTAAAAAAGACATAATTTGTCTTGTATTTTCATGCCACCAGTGGTGGGATTCAGTTTTTTTTTTTTACTAATGGTTCTGTGGGCATGGCTTGGTGGGTGTGGCAGAGGAAGGACACTGTAAAATCTCCAGTCAGAGGTGGGATTTGCGGGTTCTCCAAATTACTCAAAATTTCCACTACCAGTTCTCCAGAACTGGTCAGAACCTGCTGCCTGGAGAATTCTGGGAGTTGAAGTCCACAAGTCTTAAAGTTGCCAAGCTTTAGATTATCAACTACTCAAGATCTGTATTTGTCAGTGGACTATTGATTATAATGACTATAGATTAAATGATTGCTGTGTCTCCTATGTACAATTTATTTAAAATAAATCACATACACACATCTGTTTAACAACTTTTAGGATCTAATTCCAACAGAACAACTATTGTGAGTGGACCCAGTTCCTTACAAATAGATTCCTTTGTTTTACTGTTTTTCGTTTTTCTTTTCTTAATGTTTCTTTTCTTTGTTTCCTGTTTCTTCAATTTTCTTTTTTTATCTTTCATCTTTCCAGTCTTTGTATTTTCATTTTGCAAATTAGCAAAAAGCAGATGAATTAGCTTTCCCATAAATCAAGACTGTAGGCACAGAAATGTCTATAATCTATAATTATTTTATACATTTATTATTTTTCAGTCTGTTGCAACTTCATGGGTAACTCTCCTAGATCCTTAAGAAGAGTGCCATTTTATTACAACAATTTATCTGCAGTCAATTTCTCATCTTATGAAGTCTAGAATTATTACGATTACATTCTTCCCTGACTTTCTCATAGAGTTTGCATTGAGAGATACCTACCCCAACCTCTAGACCTGGGGTGTCAAACTCAAGGCCCGGGGGCCGGATTCGGGCCATGATGTGCTTAGATCTGGCCCGCAGGGTCACTCTGGAAACCGTGAAGGACTGGCCCACAGTGCCTCTGCCAGCTCCATTTTCACTGGCACAGGGTTGCTGGAGGCCATTACAGCCAAAAAAAGTGCTCAGGAGGGCTTCATGGGACATTTTCTCTGGCAGAGAGTTGCAGGAAGCTATTGCAGCTGAAACGGAGCTCAGGAGCCTGTATTCATGGCAGAGCACTTGGACCACCACAGGCGCCCCCGACATGAGTGACATCGAGCTGGCCACACCCACCCCAGCCCCCCAAGGTCAAACATAACTCTGATGCATCCCTCAATGAAATTGTGTTTGACACCGCTGCTTTAGACTCCTTGATCTTCAAAGGTGCCTTTCAAAAGGACTTTCTTGGATTTTCTTTTCTTGAAGATGAAGAACAGAAGAAGCTTTTTGAATGAGAAGCCAAGCATCTTCAAGAGGGGGGAAAAAGACAGAAAGTCCAGTTGCCTTTTGAAAAACACCTTTGGGACAACCATGACCTGGGTGATTGATAACCTCCATGGACAGTGATTGGTCTTAGGCCTCTTGGATTTGGTTCTCTCTCTATTCAGTGGAACAGAAATCAGTGACCATTCACCTGCTTATTCATGCTTCACAATAAGGCATTCCTTCCCCATTTTGCACACTGTCCTCTTGTTCAAATAGTTTGGGGGGAAAAAAGAGAAGTGTTGAAATGCTGCCCAGGACATCATCCCTCACTCATCGTTGAAAAACTTTTGATCTTTTCCTGAAGAGGCATGGGAGGGTATGTGGCCACAGGTGTGACATCACCGGCAAGCATTCCAAAGGTTTCAGGAGAGCAAGGCCCATCTGCTAACAGGGATGGTTAGAATGTCAGCACAGGATGTCTGGAGATATGAAATACACCACGTAGAAGGGTATAAATCAGCACAGATAGTGTGCCGATGAGATAGGCCTTATAAACACAGTGCAAGGCAAGCATTCTTCATCAGGAAGACATATTAGCTAACCTTCTAAGGGCAATTTTTACAAGATCAGAGGATTTGTGATAGATGGTTCAGGCCGGTGATAACAAGTGCTGGGAAATACATGAAACCTCAGGGAGGTCTCTAACCATGACAAAAATAGACTTTGTTGCATTAAAGACACATTCGAGCAGCATTCACACAGCCCTATTACAACAGGTCACTGCTTAATTTCCAGGAGAATCATTTTACTTCAAATGACCTAGAGCAGGGGTGTCAAACTAATTGAGGGCCACATCAGGGTTGTTTTTGACCTCAGGGGGCCAGGGTGGCAGTAACCAGGGTGGGCACGGCCAGCTCAACATCACTCCTGGTGGGACCTCTGTGGCAGCCTCAGTGCTCTGCCAGTGAAACCGGGCTCCCGAGCTCCATTTTAAGATTCCATCACCTCCTGCAACCCTCTGCCAGTGAAAATGGAGCTCAGGAGCCCCCTTGAGTTCCGTTTTCACTGGCAGAAGGTTGCAGGAGGCCATGGCAGTCAAAAATGGAGCTCAGGAGCCTGTTTTCTTCTGACAGAAGCAGCACAAGCCGGTCTTTCACTGTTTCTAGGATGGGCCCATGGGCCAGATCTATGTACCCTACATGCCAGATCCACCACCCCCGGGCCTTGAGTTTGACACCCCTGATCTAAAGGCCTGCTATTTTTAAAACCCATCAAGCCTCTCCCTAAAAGGACCATTGAGGCATGGTGTTGTTATTTTAAGGTGACCAATTGTCCTCCTTTAGGGAAGACAGTCCTTTTTTTGTAAGTTCTGTCCTCTCTCAAAAAGTGCCTCCTATATGTCCTCCTTTTGATATTTAAAGACTAATCTGTAAATCTCTGTATTTGATCGATGCCAAGCCAATCCATTGTATGTGATGTGATATATTTGTATTTGACATGACGATTCGTCAAGGCTTGGTACAGTGTGGTGAGAAGTGATTATGAGACGCATGTACTCCACACAGGAGAATTGTTTTGAGAGAGTGTGCCATGTGCAAGTGGCTTTGTTTTTTTTCTTCCGTTTATTTGTGTCCTCCTTTTCATTGTAAAAAAGTTGGTCACCTTAGTTATTTGATTTCTTTTCTTTAGCCAATTTATGATAAATGATACGTGCCCTAAGCTTTTAGCAGCTCTCTCTGCTTCTCACCCCATCTATTTTATTTTAAGACAAATATGTTTTAATGCCCTTTTTGGAAGCTGTAGTAGTCCATCTCAAACACAACTGAACAGTAGTGGCTGATCAATTTACTAGCAAAGTCAAGAATTGTAAACCAGGGTGAACTTGTATTGGTATTTTTTCCTAGAATAAATCCAGTTCAGTATTGTATTTATTCAGTGCTTGTCCTTCTTATCACAAAGTTCAACTCCATCTTTGAATGGCCACTAAACAAATGGTTGCAACTTGAGAACTATGTGTAGTTTGTTATTACCTGTCAACTCTGAAGCTGACCTGACCAGAACCATCTTGGAGCTTCAGTGTTGCTACACTGGAGCTGAGGGAAATGAGGGGGGATTAGAGACAGCTGGGGTTTTGTAGCCAAAACAAAATACTTTATCTTGGGAGCCAAGGACATTCTCACACTTGGTCGGAGGAAGGAGTGATGTCACTAGGCAACCAGACAGTGCCGTGATTGGACCATGTGACTAATTGGAGAAATTAATGAACTTTTACTTTTAATTAGGTGAAAACCATGGGAACCTTCAGAGTCAGTTTTCACCAGCCTGTGCCAAAATGGCATATCCATTAAAACTATTCTTTGAGGAATCTACCTGCCTCAGAGTTTTGTTTGCTGTGAGTATGTTACTTGGAACCCTGACTGTTATGTTTGGAGCATGGGCGAGAAAGAATGGAGATAAGCCTCTGAACAGTGAACTTCAGCTCTTTATTTACATAGTGACTTCTGGCTTGTATAGCAGTTTTTAACCCGCCTTATATAGGCAAACCCCGTAACTATTAACCAATAACCAACGAGGAGCGCTAGCTCTCATAACCAATAGGAACTCTCTGTTAAGGGCCAATCGGATTCCCCGGAGCGGGCCAATCCGATCCGGTCGTTTAACAACCAATCAGAAGTGCAGGGCCAGAACCCTGCACTTTACTCCAAGCTCACGCTTTATTAAAACTTTATACATTCACAACACCCCTTCCCCCTGGCTTCTGTTTGCAGGGCGCTGTTACAAAGTCCTTTAGGTAGGACGGTTGTTTTATTAGTCTCTTTGATTTTCACTGTGTCATTTGGCTGCAATCACGCTGAGGTAGATCGTTGTTTGGCAGTGGGGCTGTTTCTGGTTCAGAGTTCATTTCCCCGTCGTTGCCAAGGTTCTCTGTAATTCCCTGAGGTGCAACTGTTTCCCTCTCTGGTTCCACTTCCTGAGTCTCTATTATACCGTCGTTCCCTTCGAACGGGTTTTCTTCTTCTTGGAATTCATCTTCTTCCGTACCTCCCCCCCCCTCAGTCTGGTCATAGGGGAGTTCAGGACTGCCCACCGGAAGCCGCGATCGTAATTGATCGTTTCCATAGTCTATCGTCAAGGCATTGTACAAGGTAGGATCTTGGGCCGGTTACACGAACTACTGCCGCCTCCACCCACAATGGGTCGCCTGATAGGTTTTTAGTGCATACCAAATCTTCTACCTGGAAGGCACAACAGTGGCCGCTGGATCCTAGTGGTTTTTCCGGTTCGAAAGCTGGGTGTAACCGGTTGAGGTGGGAGCGGAGTTTTCATCCCATTAGCAGTTCAGCGTTAAGAACACTGCCCGTTTCTTTCCTGGTGTGGCGTCCTTTAAGTTGTTGGTTTCTAAGAACATTTGGAAGCGATCCATGTAAGACTCCCAGTCCTCCTGTACTGGATCGAACGGAGCGGGTGGTACGACGCCGCTGGACATGGTTCCGTTGTGTAGCGTCGTCCGTCACGTGCTCAGTGTTCTTCGAAGTTTCGTTGGTTCAGATGTCTCCACATCCCACCTTCGTCACCAGTGTTATGTTTGGAGCATGGGCGAGAAAGAATGGAGACAAGCCTCTGAACGGTGAACTTCAGCTCTCTATTTACATAGTGACTTCTGGCTTCTATAGCAGTTTTTAACCCGCCTTATATAGGCAAACCCCATAACTATTAACCAATAACCAACGAGGAGCGCTAGCTCTCATAACCAATAGGAACTCTCTGTTAAGGGCCAATTGGATTCCCCGGAGCGGGCCAATCCGATCCAGCCATTTAACAACCAATCAGAAGTGCAGGGCCAGAACCCTGCACTTTACTCCAAGCTCACGCTTTATTAAAACTTTATACATTCACAACACTGACATTACCATCGTTACATTTTATGTCACTTACGTTGACTTAAATAGTAATGTTATATTATTGGCTTTTCCTACAATGCCTTGCTTTGGGTTTAGCGATCATTCTCATTATATTTTATCCTTGGACTGTTGACACTTTGGGTAGTTATTGGCTGGGGTCTTTTTAATTAATTTTTTTCCATGGATTGTTTAACAGTTAATGATGCTTTTATTGGTGTTTCTATAAACCAGCGTGGGTCTGTAATGTTCCAGCAATATACAACCAGAGGTCGGCTGTTGGTGGGTTCACACAGATTCGGGCGATCCTCTAGCTAAGATTCTGCAGAATTTGATGAACTGTAAATCCCCTCCCAAGAGTCCCCAAATGGCCCATTTTGGATGCCAGGTAAGTACAGGGCCTGCACTGAGGCTCAGGGAGGGTGAAAAACAGGCCTTCTGGAGGCTCCAGAAGGCTGGAAATAGGCCCATTTCTGGCCTCCAGAGGGCCTCTGGAACCCATGGAGACCATTTTTGCCCTTCTGGAGCTCAAGGATAGACTCTGGAGCCAGGGGAAGGTGAAAAACAGGCCTCCCGGGGGCTCCAGAAGCCCAGAAATAGGCCCATTTCTGGCCTCCAGAGGGCCTCTGGAACCCATGGAGACCATTTTTGCCCTTCTGGAGCTCAAGGATAGACTCTGGAGCCAGGGGAAGGTGAAAAACAGGCCTCCCGGAGGCTCCAGAAGCCCAGAAATAGGCCCATTTCTGGCCTCCAGAGGGCCTCTGGAACCCATGGAGGCCATTTTCGCCCTTCTGGAGCTCAAGGATAACCTCTGGAGCCAGTGGAAGGTGAAATACAGGCCTCCCAGAAGCTCTGGAAGACTGGAAATGAGCCAGTTTCTGGCCTCCAGAGGCTGGGAAGGCCCATTTTTGCCCTCCCAGAGCCTTGGGGAAAGCTTTCGGAGCCTGGAGAGGGCAAAAACACCCCTTCTTGCCATGGTGCAGGAGGCTGACTAGGCCACGCCCACCATGGCCACGCCCACCCAGCAACCAGGCAGAGAAACGGTTGCTAAATTTTTTGAAGCCCATCCCTGCATACAACTAGGATCAATCGATCAATAATTATTGAGAGGCCAGCTTGACACAAAGCGCCATTCACTTTGTACCTATTTTGATTTCCTTGTTTGTTTATTTTTTTCCTGAAAGCGAAATTTGCAGGGTTGCAGAAATGGAATTTGCAGGCACTGTGACATCATTTCCCTACCATCTTCCAAATTGCCTTTTTCTGGGACGGAGGAAAGGAGGGAGAATGCAAGGGAGGGAGGGAGGAAGGGAAGCTTGAATCAGTGACAGGATGATAATTGGCAACAATTTCAGACTGAAGAGATATTTCCTTTTGTATTCACTGGAGACAGTATATGGCCCCAGTTCACAGGTCGTTCTTTTCTCTTGTTTCTTTCTCTCCTGTCTCTTTAAAGCTCATCCTGTTTTCCTATTGACATAAACCTATTAATTAGATTTGAGAGATTAAAAAAGAAGGAATTTACGTTATGGAGCTATAATGCCACAATGGCGTTCTTGTGTCATCATAAATCATGACTTCAAAGATGTCACCAGCCACACTTGATGGAGCTGTGTGAAATTCCCGAGGCAGATAAAACTGTTTTTCATGAACATTATTAAACAAGACACACACCCCTGCATTCCAGAGGGAATAAATTGGAGAAAAACTATCAAAAGTTGTGTTCAAAATCAAGTTTAGGCAATGCAATTTCTTTCATATCAACACATAAACAGCTAGAGCAGATGAACTACAGGCCAACTTAAGACAGATTGAAAGAAGACAGACATATGTGCCTCTGTGTGTGTGTATGTGTTTATAGCAGTGGTGGGATTCAAAAATTTTTAGTACCGGTTCTGTGGGCATGGCTTGATGAGCGTGGTGTGGCTTGGTGGGCATGGCTTGGTGGGCGTGGCAGGGGAAGGATGATACAAAATCTCTATTCCCTCCCCACCCCACCAACCTGCTTTCCAGCTCCGTTCTCCTGTGCAGGGCAACAAAAGAAGACCCAGCCAATCAGCTGGGATTCGGGAGGCAGAGAACAGATGGGGGAGGAGCCAGTCAGAGGTGAGATCTGCTGGTTCTTCAAACTCCTCAAAATTTCCACTACCGGTTCTCCAGAACTGGTCAGAACCTGATACCACCTCTGGCGTACGTGTGTGTGTGTGTGTGTGTGTGTGTGTGTGTGTGTGTGTGTTACTGAAGACTATTCACCCTAATTCTTCCATAGATACCCAGAGAGGGCCTCTATACGACAGATAGTCCTCAACTTAACAACAGTTCATTTTAGTGACTGTTCAAAGTTAGAATGGCAATGAAAAATGAAACTTATGACCATTTTTCACAGTTACAACTTTTGTAGCATCCCGATCATCATGTGATCAGAATTCAGACACTTGGCGACCGGTTTGTATTTATGATGGTTGCAGTGTCCCAGAATCATGTGGTCACCTTATATGACCTTCTGATAAGCAAAGTCCATGAGGAAGCCAGGTTCACTTAACAACCGGGTTACTAACTTATCAACGGCAGTGATTCACTGAACAATTTAGGCGAGAAAGGTCATACAACGGGGGCCTAACTCACTTAACAAATGTCTCCCTTGAGAGTTGAAATGTTGGCCTCCATTGTGGTCGTACGTCTACCTGTGTTATCTCCTCTAATTCCTTTTGTTTGGAAAATGTCAGAGGCATTTTCCAAAGCCAGACTCCCAACTTCATCCTGGAAAGCAAAATTACTCATCAGACTACAGTATTCTCCAGACTCTCCACCTTCACCAAGATCTAATTCCAAAAGAATTAGAAGCCATTTGGCTGGAGAAGGCTGGATTCAATCTTGGGTGATCTGGAACTCTCGGAAACCTTGCCTGAGTAGTTCACTGATCTGAAAAACTATATACTGTGGTGGTGCTGTAAAGGTGATTAAAGCGAGATAATTATTTGCTAGAATAGGAAAAAAAAAAAGCCATTGTGATGACTTGCCAAGTCCACATTCAGACTAATATGCAATTAGAAAAGGGAAATGTTTTGTCATAAGTGTCAAGTAGTCTTAATCAGCCTTCTGAATCATCTGGACTTTATAAATTAAGGAAGAGTTTGAAGCAGTTCCATTGGACGCTGGTTTAGTAAAATATGGAAATGAGAGTATATGTCAAAACCAATAAAGTAATTACCCCTTACTTCTCTATATTGTATAATTTGTTGTTTTAATTTATCATTTTCCTTCCTCCTTTCTAATCAAATATTGGAACAAAAACTGTCTTTCAAAAAACACTGAAGGGGCTCTTAACTTAAAGTTGCACTAATTAGAATAGGTCTCTAAAGCAAACATTGGTTAGGATTGATTAATCCTCTATTCAGTAACGGGTTGAAACCATAGAATAATAGAGATAAATATAGAAGAGTTTCTCCAACCTTTTCAACTTTGCAGACTGGTGGGGATGGAGTAGAGGCAGAGGTGGGATTCAGCAGGTTCTGACCAGTTCTAGAGAACCAGTAGCGGAAATTTTGAGTAGTTCAGAGAACCGGCAAATCCCACCTCTGACTGGAGATTTTACAAGATCCTTCCCCTGCCACGCCCACCAAGCCATGTCCACAGAACCGGTAGTAAGAAATTTTGAATCCCATTGGGTTATACCATTGGGTATAGTTCCCTGCACATGTGGCTGGCAAGCACATGCCTGGACAGAGCTCCATTTCAGTGAGCGGCATGCACACATGCCTGCCACTCACACAAATGGAGCATGCATGCATCAGCTCACCCGCAAGTGGGGATACACGCACTTGCCCACTGTTTTTTCAGCCCACTTGCAAACAGTTCAAGGTCCACTAGTAGGCCATAGCCCAGGGGTTTGACGACCCCTGCAATATAGTTAAGTATCCTTGAATCTGGCCCTACATCACCATCACCTGTCTCTGGTGATAACCTGTAAAACTGGTTTTAATCATCATTTGCAGGATGGTCTGATTCAGCGGTCTATAACCTGTGACTCTGGAGCCACATGCAGCTCTTTCGGTCCTCTGCTACGGCCCCCTGTCAGCTGATCCCACCACTGGCTGGCCCGTCCTCTCTTGTTACTCCTCACCTGGCCTGAGAAGGTAAGGGTGATGGCGGGGGATGGAGACTCGCTCCATATTCCAGACCAGGAGGTGGCTGAGTGGGAGTGAGTGATGTCAAGTTGGCCATGCCCACCCAGTCATACCAGTTGTTAAATTATTGGCTCCCAGTGTTTTCTTTTCTGTGGGGAAACAGGTCCAAATGACTCTTTGAGTGTTCAAGGTTGCAGGCTAATTCAATGAGTCAATGAACTATGTATGCTGTAATGGTACAAGTCCAAATTAGATATACAGAATATCAGCCTACTTTACTGGGATGTAATGGGAGTTGATTCTGGCAGGTATGAGTATGGGGTATGCTTAAAAAAAAAAAAAAGCCAAGTTGGCAACCAAGAAGATACCTGCAGTCTGTTTTTCTACTGCACAGGCTGCAGTTTTCTCTTTTAATTCTTGTTGAATGTGTGTGTGTGTGTGTTATTCAGTTCATAGTTTGTTTCAGTACTGGTACTGGTACTAACTCTGTTGTTGTTACTTCTTCTAAGTTACCATTTCTGTAGTTCATATCAGCTGTTTCCTTTCTATTTCCAAATGATGTTATCTGAGTTTCTTCTACTGCTCTACTATTGGTTTTGGATCTTCCACAATTTTTATGAATATCTGTTAGTTCTGCATCACTAAAAAAAAAAAAAAAATTTCTAATAATGAATGCTATTTGACTTGCTAATCATTGTTCAGTGATATTTGAGACTGGATAAATTGTTTTCCAGTTTTCAAACATTCTTTTTAAGACCTGCTATGTTGGTTCCAATTTACAATAGCACGCCATGAGAATACAATTTTCAAACACTGTCTGTTTTTGTCATGTCTGTGGTTATTTTTCTTCCAGTAATCCTACTGTGTCCTGGTTGCCCAGCTACATCGCCTCAGTCCTATTGCCTACTTGTCAACGGATATGCAGGAACTCATGAGAATATCTGATGTGGTCCTTATTGATCTGGGCAGCCAGTATTATGTTACAAATTTCCTTTTTTTTTAATTTTTTCACCCTACTGAATGGGTTGGTGGAGACACTGGCTCATCTCATGTGGATGACTCTTCTAGTAAAATGCATCACCACCAAGACATCTCTCAAGCTCACCAGAACATTGCTTGCTCCTCCCTGAAGACAAGAAGGCCTATATTGAGAGGTAGCATCTCATTTATTTTAGTAACAATCATGGGAACATTTCTTGATGATAAGACATGTGGAACCCTCCCCAACATCATTAAATACATTAAAATCAGAGGTGGTCTTCAGCAGGTTCTGACCAGTTCTGGAGAACCAGTAGTGGAAATTTTGAGTAGTTCAAAGAACCGGCAAATGACACCTCTGACTGGCCCCTCCCCCATCTATTCTCTGCCTCCCATTGAGTCCCAGCTGATTGGCTGGGTCTTCTTTGGTTTTCCTGCACAGGAGAACGGAGCTGGAAAGCAGGTTAGTAGGGTGGAGAGGGAATGGAGATTTTACGGTATCCTTCCCCTGCCATGCCCATCAAGCTACGCCCACCAAGCCACACCCACAGAACCAGTAGTAAAAAAATGTGAATCCCACCACTGGTTAAAATGGTAAATCATTTACCCATGTGGTGGTCATGACTTGTCCCCTTTACACTGTA
The DNA here is from genome assembly GCA_033807585.1 of Hydrophis major. Lineage (NCBI taxonomy): Eukaryota > Metazoa > Chordata > Lepidosauria > Squamata > Elapidae > Hydrophis > Hydrophis major. The sequence continues at coordinate 95,756,895 of CM066331.1, forward strand.
ATGAAGTTGCATGACTTTGTGCTTCTAAGGTCCATCCGTGTCTCCTCTGTCTGTTTCTGAATCAGACTGTTAAGATCTGACACTCCAGAAAGACTGCTTCACGTTCAAAATAGCAAACTTGTCAGTTTGAGGTTGTAGAGCATTATTGCCAATGAATTATTGATAGTTATTGTACCCTCTGGACAATAAATTATTGAGGCAACATACTGACTAGAGAGTATGGTTTATATTCTGTTTAGTTTACTGATCTGGGTGGATTTCTTCTTCCTTCCTTCCCTTCCTTCTACACACACACACACACTCACACACACACACTTTTTCAGCAAATGAGATTCTATTTCAAGGTCAGATTAATGTATTGCCAGGGGCCCTTATTCAGGCAATTGGTCCAGGCAACTGACATTCCAACAGTGGGAATATCCAACCTTATATGGCCTCTTAGGGGTCTCATTAGTTGTTTCTTAATGAAAGATGAAGAGCAAAATTTGCAGCAAAGATGGGGCCGAAGGGAGCTTGGGCAAATGTCTGCCAATTAATCATCATAAAGTTTGCATAGTTTGAAGTTGTTTGCTTCGATCCTATCAGGTCTTCAAAAAAAAAAAAAGGACTAACTTAAAGCACCTGGTAATAATATTTTTGGGAATTCTTAATATTTCTGGCAGAGGTGAGATGAAATTGGATAGTCTTCAAGGCTCTGTTAACAAGTTCACCATTTTACGGCCTTTTTGTACAAGTAGTCCTCAACCTATGACCACAATTGGGCCCAGAGTTTTTGTGACTAAGCAAAGTGGATGTTAAGTGAGTCATGCCCAATTTACTATTACTTTACCTTTACTTTTGCTTTTACCATGGTTGTTAAGTAAATCATTCAAGCTGTTGTACAACTTAAAGATGAGTTGAGAATCTTGACTCCGTGACTCTATGAGTCAAGATCAGCAAATATTTCTGTCAAAGGGATGCTTGACTCATTTTGATCAGCATTTAGGGTGCCTGTTTTTGTTGTCAATCAGACTCAAATTCCACAGTTTGGATACCATTGATAAAAGCCATCTCCCAGCCTTACCCAGCTTATTGCTTATCTAATACATTGAGAGTTGGACATCCAATATACTTTATTTCCATGACTTTTGCCTTGAAGCTCTTCCTTATTTGGTTTGTAATATGCAGATTGGCCGTTGCTCATGAAACTGGCTAAGCAAAGAAAGAAAGAGCTACAGTGTGAGGTTTGTGTTAGTATGAAATGGAATTATAGTCCAACGTTCTCATGATTGATAGTGATATTTATATTTAGACATTACAGGGACACACACATATCATATGTAAAGTTCTATAAACCAATCATTAGAGATTTCTTCTAGAAGGCTTGAAAGGAAAACAAAAAAAAACCAAATCAAAGTAAACCATCTTTGCTCTCCAAATATGTCTTTTCTGGCATTTCAGAAAAAAGTTAGAGCTCATTATTGTTGTTCCATGTATTTGTTGGAGCTTCATTTATTTCCTGTTCCATATATTAATTAAATAATGAGAATGCTTAAACCGTGCTCTTCAACTGTTTATGCAGATGTTGCTGTGCTTGCAGGAGAAATAGCCATAAAAAGTACTTAATAGTGCCACAGAAGCTATAACCCGGAAGAACCATCTGTTTATTTTTAGGTGACCATGATTCCAAAATTGTAAATATATTGTTCTTTTGGCCAATCCCTCTCAAAAAAAAGTATTAACTGCTAGACTGCTTTGGAGATAGAATAATAAAATAGGATTTCCATGATGAATAAGTGCTTTGGTGGTGGATACTCATAGAACTTAGCTACTCTTCCTGTATTCCTTGATGTTCCTCACTTCATTAAAGTTTTATTTTTTATTATATAAAATATAAAGAAGAGAAGAAAAAATACAAAATTAAAGGAAGCAAAGGGAGTAGGCGGAAAAGGGTTGTGAGAAACAAAGGGAAAGAGGAAAAGGAAGAAAAGGGCATTGACTTCCAACTCTTCTTAGCACAGTACAAGATAAACACACTCCAACCTCAAGGTTTTGCTTTTACACATTAATTCCAGGGATCTTCAAACTTGGTAAGTTTAAGACTTGTGGACTTTAACTCCCAGAATTCCTGAGCTAACATGACTAGACAAGAAATTCTGGGAGTTGAAATCCAAAAGTCTTAAAGTGGCCAAGGTTGGAAACCCCTGTTCTAATGAACAAAACCAAAGTCAAAGTTTCATATATTTTTTTCTTCACAAGCACAAATTGCAGAAGTGATATCCAAATGGAAACTTTACTTTGGAAAGGAGAAAGTGTGAATCAAGTATTACACACCAGTCACACAAGAAGAGTAAGGCATCCAAAAAGAGAAGCCACCTTCTAGTTGGGGACTCAATTGTAAGGGATGTAAATTTAGGAAAGGATACTGAGGTTTTGAAAGAGGTCAGGTGTCTACCAGGTGCTACTGCCAGCAGATACACGAAGATTATTCTTAAAATAGTCAATAATGCCAGCAAGGACTGTGATGCTGATGCTACTATACATCTTGGTACAAATAATCTGTCCCAGAAGGATTTACTTTCTGTTCAGAAAGACTTCCAGAGCTTGGGGTATAAACTTAGTAATATGGGCTGTAGGCTTATCTTTTCAGAGGTTCTACCAGTATACAAGGAACAAAAAGGGAAAGGGCAGCGTGTAGTAGAGTTTAATGTGTGGCTAAAGGAATAGTATAAAAGGGAAGGCTTTGGTTTTATGAGTCATAATGTCTACAGTTGGTCCAATAAAAAACTGTACAAAAGAGATGGTTTGCATCCATCAAAGAAAGGGATTGAGTTACTTGGCATTAAACTCACAGATTTCCTGGATAAACATTTAAACTGAACAGCGGGCACAGAGAATTAATGGATTCAGAACATTTCTGTCCCCAGCTAAAATTAATAAGGATACTAGTGCATGCAAAATAGATGTTTGTGCAGGAGATTATCAACCTTGATGCCAACCAAAACCAAGCATTTAATAGTGAGTGCCATGTCAAGTTCATTAATCAAACAGGTGGCAAGAAAGTAGGGGCAGGCAGGCACACCACAGGTTATGGAGACAGTAAACACAGTGTCAGACATAAAGATCTCAGGTGCCTATATACAAATGCACAAAGTCTGGGGAACAAACAGGGTGAATTCGAACTAAGAATACATGAAGGTAAATATGATATAGTTGGAATAACAGAAACTTGGTAGGATGAAACCCATGACCTATGATCACAGAAGCCCAGACCAGCACAATACCACTGAGAAAGAAAAACAAGAAATCCAAGAAGAAACCAGCATGGCTGCACAAAGATCTCTCTGGCAAATTGAAAGAAAAAAAGGACAAGTACAAAAAATGGAAAGAAGGATGAACAACTAAGGTAGAATATCAGCAGATAGCCAGCATCTGCAAAGACAAAGTCAGGATAGCAAAGGCTCAGAACGAACAAAGACTTGCAACAAAAGTCAAAGATAATAAACAAAGTTTCTTCCAACATATAAATAACAAGGAAAAAAATCAAGGAAGCAGTCAGTCCATCAAAGAGAGAAGATGGCAAGGAAGTAACAGGCAACAGAGAGAAAGCAGAAATGCTTAACTCATTCTTTGCATCCATCTTCATGCAAAAAGAAACTAGCTCAACCCACCAAAAACATAACTGTAAAAGACAGACCAGAAATAAAAGTTAAAATAAGCAAAAAAATAGTAAGAGAACACCTATCTGATCTTGATGAAAACAAATCATTGGGACCTGATGGATTACATCCCAGAGTTTTAAAGGAGCTGGCAGAGGTCATCTCAGAACCATTGCACCATATCTTTCAAAAATCTTGGAGCACCGGGGAACTACCAGAGGACTGGAAAAGAGCTGATGTGGTTCCCATCTTCAAAAAAGGGAAAAAAAACAGACCCAGGAAACTATAAACCAATCAGCCTAACATCAATACCCAGGAAGATACTGGAAAAGATAATAAAAAAAACAGATCTGCCAACATCTAGAAACAAGTAAAGTAATAACTAGCAATCAGCACGGGTTTGTTAAGAACAGATCATGCCAAACCAATCTTATTTCATTCTTCAACACAGTGACTAAATTAGTAGACCAGCAAAATACTGTGGACATAATATATTTAGATTTCGGAAAAGCATTCGACAAAGCATTCAACAACCTACTTCTTAGTAAGCTAGAAAAAAGTGGAATAGATAGCACCACCACTAGATGGACTCGCAACTGGCTGGCAAACCGTACTCAATGAGTAGTCCTTAATGGGTCTAAGTCTACATGGAGGTAAGTACGCAGTGGGGTGCCACAAGGTTCAGTCTTAGGCCCAGTAGTCTTCAATATCTTCATTAATGACTTAGATGAGGGAATAGAAGGGGAACTTACCAAATTTGCAGATGATACTAAGCTGGTAGGAATAGCTAACATCCAAGAAGATAGGCTCAAGATCCTGATGGTAGACTAGAACACTGGACTGTATCTAACAAAATGAAACTCAATGTAGAGAAAAGTAAAGTCCTACACTTAGGAAAGAAAAACCAAAAGTACACATATAGACTGGGTGAAACCAGGCTCAACAGCAGTAACTGTGAGAGGGATTTTGGAGTCTTAGTGGACAATCAGCTAAATATGAGCCAGCAGTATGCAGCAGCAGCCAAAAAAGCTAATGCAATCTAAGTTGTATTAACAGAGGGATACAATCAAGATCAAGTGAAGGACTAATATCATTCTATAAAGCCTTAGTAAGACCACACCTAGAGTATTGCATCCAGTTTTATTCACCACATTATAAAAAAGATGTTGAGACTCTAGAAAAAGTACAGAGAAGAGCAACCAGGAGGATTAGGGGACTGGAGGCTAAAACATATGAAGAACGGTTACAGGAACTGGGCTTGGCTAGTCTCGTGAAGAGAAGGACCGGGGAGACAGGATAACAGTCTTCCAATATTTGAGGGGCTGTCACAGGGAGGAAGGGGTCAAGCAATTTTCTAAAGCGCCTGTAGACCAGACAAGGAATAACAGATAGAAACTGAACAAGGAGAGATTTAACCTGGAAATAAGGAGAAACTTTTTGATAGTGAGAACAATCAACCAATGGGACAGCTTGCCTTCGGAAGTTGTGGGAACGCCATTACTTGAGACTTTCAAGTAGAGATTGGACTGGCATTTGTCAGAAATGGTGTCGGGTCTCCCGCTTGGGCGGGGGTTGGATTAGATGACCTAGAAGGTCCCTTCCAACTCTGATTATCTGTTATTATCTGTTATCTGAAAACATATTTTCCTCTATGAATAAAATAATCAATTTAACCATTCCTTTTCGATCTTCCTTGCTATGGATGTTCCTCACAATTTTATCATATACATTGCAGTGATGAAATGGCTCTATGTGTGTACAACAGTTTTGCACATGACTTTTTTCACGTGAACATTCATGGGTACATGAATGGGCTGCTTGCATAAGCTTCTGGTTTTATGAAAGCTGCCACACCCCTATTCATATCTGCCACCACTCCGCATGGAATCACATCACGTGCCCTCTGTTGTTCAACTTTAAATGATTTTATTCTCACAACAAAACAGTGTGCTCAGCGAAGACTTCTAAGGGGCATATTGGAATAGACCAGATAGTGGCCCAACTCTAAATTTGATGCGACATTACTTTACTCTTACATGATAGATTTTAAAACTACTTAATATGAAAGATTGCTTAGCATAAATGGAATATTGATGTTCCCTTTACAAGACAGAGCTACTACTTAAGGCATTATTGATGTCCCTTATTTATACTCATATACAGATACTTAAGATGGCTTCTGAAGAATAAGGAAGCGGGAAGTCTGAGGACCAACCTGAAGATATTGAGTTAACAAAGACTATGGCCTCATGTCATTAGTTCGCACATGTTCATTGTTTGTTTTTTTTAGTTAAAACTTTTTATTTTAAACAAACATAGACAAACAAAACATAAAACAATTTTTCAGTTATATACAGTGTGTCGGTTGGTTACAAGTCTTTTGTGCTTCATCTCCAAAGTCCTCACTTATAGTTTGTATAAATTCTCATATTATCCATCTAGTGTATGTGTGTGTGTGTGTGTGTGTGTGTGTGTGTGTGTGTGTGTGTGTATATATATATATATATATATATATATATATATATATATATATATATATATATATATATATATATATATATATATATATATTTGTTTGTTTTCTGAGGTTCTCGTGGGTATTTGTATGTGGATCTTTGGTTATTCGGGTTTTCTCCCGCGTAAGATTGGAAGTATCTAGGCAACGTTTCGATGAAGTCTCATTCATCATCTTCAGGCTTGGTCTTCAGCTCTGTGCTTCTCAGAGTGATGTGAGCTTGCAGCTGCTTCTTCCTTTTAACTGCTAGTGGGTGTGTGACTTGATTGGGTGGGGGCTGGGTTGTGTTCTGATTGGGTGGGGGTGTGTTCTCATTGGTTGGGGGTTTGGCTGTGTTCTGATTGGTTGGGGGGTTGGCTGTGTTCTGATTGGCTGGAGGCGTGTTCTGTTCAGGTGGGGGCTTGATTGTGCTCAGGTTAGTCTTAGTTGCTGGAGGGTTTGAGCTGGTGAGCTGTGATCTTGCTGTTTGGCTTCGAGTTCGTGGTCGTGCTGCATCTTCATGGTGTAGGTCAGTTCGCTTCATGTATGGCTCAGAGGGGTTTGAAGTGGGTAGTGATGCAGCTGCAGTGCGGCTTCTGGTCCGTGGTCATGTTTCATGTTCTGTGTGGGTGTGAGTCTGCTTTCTACATGGAAGTGTGGTGGTGGCATCTTGTGTGGCTCTCAGGGGTGTGGGTCTGGTGTCATTCTTCATGTTAGGTACGCGTCTGTTCATGAGGGCGGGTTTCCAAATGGCTGGTAGGCGGAAGGTATCATCTCGTTTATTCATGCTGTGTGGGCGTTTTTCTATCTCTATGGCTTCTCTGATGATTCTGCTGCTGAAGTGTTCGGTTTTGGCGATAGTTTTGGTATTTTTAAAGTCAATCTCATGTCCTGTGGCTTTGAGGTGTTGGACCAGGGAAGAGGTTGGTTCTTCCTTTTTGATTGAGTTCTTATGTTCTTCAATGCGTGCACCTATTCTTCTGTTAGTCTGTCCAATGTATGTGGTGGGGCAGGCAGTGCAAGGGATTTCATGTACTCCTTGATTTTCTAACTCGATTCTGTCCTTAGGGTTTCTTAGGATGGTGGATATCTTTCTGTTTGTGCAGAATGCTGTCTTAATGTTGTGTTTTTGGAGGATCTTGCTGATTTTGTCCGTAGTGCCTTTTATATATGGGAGGAGGGCTTTGCCATTCTCTTGTTCTTTGTCTTGGATTTTGGCTGGGGTTTCTTTTTGGATTAGGTGGGTGATCTTCTTTCTTTGGAATCCATTGGCTGTCAGCACGCCGGTGAGAGTGTGTAGTTCGGTCTCTAGGTGTTGTTCGTCGGCTAAGCATTTTGTTCTGGAGATGAGTGTCTCGGCTACGGAATTGATCTGTGCTGGGTGGTGGTGTGAGAGTGCGTGTAGATAGCGGTTTGTATGTGTTTTCTTCTGGTAGATGGTGTGTCCTAGGGAGCCATTGGATTTTTTGTATACCAAGACATCTAGGAAGGGAAGTTGGTTGTTAGCTTCTGTTTCCATGGTGAATTGTATTTTGGGGTGTTGGCTGTTGAGGTGTGTGAGGAAGTTGTTCAGTTTTTCTTTCCTGTGTGGCCAGATTATGAAGGTGTCATCTACGTATCTGAGCCAGAGTTTGGGTTTGTGATCATATTTTTCTAGAGCTTGTGTTTCAAAGTGTTCCATGTAGAGGTTAGCGATGACAGGTGAGAGGGGTGATCCCATGGGTGCTCCTTCTATTTGTTTGTATTTTTGTTCGTTGTAGGTGAAGTATGTCTTGGATAGGCAGTGGTTGGTCAGATCTAGGATCTGCTTGGGGGGGTTGTATTTGTTTTGGATGGCTGTCAAGGCTTCTTTTATTGGCACTTGGGTGAAGAGGGATATGACATCGAAGCTCACTAGTAGGTCACTGGGTTGTAAGTTTTGTTTCTTTATGATCTCGATGAACTGGAATGAGTTTCTTACGTGTGAGTTGATGGAAGACCCCACATACAAACCCCTAAAGACAGACCCCACCACTTACCTAGAAAAAAGCACCAGATCCAAAATAAAAGCCTCCCCCATCAGTGAAGAAATCCAGCAAAGAATCATACCCAGAGAGAAATCATCCAGATGCCCTAAACTTTATGGTCTCCCCAAGATACACAAAGAAGGAACCCCACTCAGACCAATAGTCAGCTCCATAGGCTCACCTCTACAAAACCTAGCCAAATTTCTCACCAAACAACTACAGCCCTATGCAGAATCCATCAACTCACACGTAAGAAACTCATTCCAGTTCATCGAGATCATAAAGAAACAAAACTTACAACCCAGTGACCTACTAGTGAGCTTCGATGTCATATCCCTCTTCACCCAAGTGCCAATAAAAGAAGCCTTGACAGCCATCCAAAACAAATACAACCCCCCCAAGCAGATCCTAGATCTGACCAACCACTGCCTATCCAAGACATACTTCACCTACAACGGACAAAAATACAAACAAATAGAAGGAGCACCCATGGGATCACCCCTCTCACCTGTCATCGCTAACCTCTACATGGAACACTTTGAAACACAAGCTCTAGAAAAATATGATCACAAACCCAAACTCTGGCTCAGATACGGAGATGACACCTTCATAATCTGGCCACACGGGAAAAAAAAACTGAACAACTTCCTCACACACCTCAACAGCCAACACCCCAAAATATTGAATCTAGTAAGTCAGAGCCTTCATTCTTCATTTTTGAACTGTTTACAAATTTCAAACTGAGTAATTTTGAGTAACAGAACCAGACAATGGAATCTTCCTGGGCATCTGTTTCAATATCCAAAATAATGAGATTTTATTAACCTCCAGAAGAAGGCAATGATTACACAGTACTTAAAATACTGCTGGCTGATGGTCCCTGTCTTCACCTTCTTTTTCCCATATATACAAACATACCTCAAGAATTGGTGGGGGGGGGAGGGGTGATTGTAATAATTCCAGTTGTTTAAAAAAGTCAGTCTAACTCTGCTAACACTTAACCAGGCAGCAACCGGTTACACTTAATACATGTAGTTTTCAACTTGACAACCATTAATTTGGAAATCATTCAAAGTTATGACAGCATTGAAAAAAGTGATTTATGACTGGTGTCCTCACAGTTTTAATGATCACAGTATCCCTGCAGTCATGTGATCATGATTCAGGCATTGGGCAACCTAGGATCACGGGATTGCTATCTGTGGCTGGATTCTGATAAGCAAAGTGAATGGAAGAAAACGGATTCACTCAGCAAATCATTCAGTGAATGAGAAGGACAGTCTTAAAATTTGATATATAAATAAATATATATGAATAAATCAACAGCCACAACCAAAAAAAGTTGTAAAATCACGAAGGATTCATTTAAATATTACACTACTTCGTGGTGGAAGTTCCGGTTTCAATTGAAGCTGTAAGTCAGGGACCACCTATAATTAGAGAGAAATTGGAAGAATAGATAGAGAAGGAAGTCATTCTAGGGCAAGAACAGGCAAGTATCAGATCTGGTCTCTTCATTGTAGATCATGTTTTAATTCTAGCTCATCTGACCGGAAATTGACAGGTCTGCAATCTTCGCTTGGCCCTTTGCTGCCATCCTGCCATCAAAGCCCAGGAGGAAGAGGTGGGAGGAAGAGGACAAATGAGTAATAAACATGGATGGGGATGTGATGGGAAATAGGGAGGGGGGATGACAGCTTGAGGAAGATCAGGAAAGCATGGAACCAGTTTGTGCCAGAACTCAAGGCCCTACACCCTGAGACTGGAGTGTGGACTACCTTAGCATTCTCAAAACACCTACGTGGCTCTTCGTCAGCCAAAGATGGATAGGTCATGGGGGGAGGGCTGGTATGAGAAGAAAAATTGGGAATTTTTCTCATGGTAAATTTAGTTCTAGCCTGACTACTGCAGCCAACAGCCTTTAGTAAAAGTATCTATCACTTCATCTAAATGGAATCAAAGATCTTCCTTTCCTAAGGGACCTGACTGGGGCAGGTCTGAACCATTACAGTGTGAAACCTAAATTGGTATTTGATTCAGTTGTATTATCTCTTTTATGGGGAAAAATCTTTAGGATACAGACTAATAGCACCAGTCATAGCATTTACACTTATATACCGCTTCGTAGTGCTTTACAGCCCTCGCTAAGTGGTTTACAGAGTCAGCCTATTGCCCCCAACAATCTGGGTCTTCATTTTACCAAGCTTGGAAGGATGGAAGGCTGAATCAACCTTGAGCCGATCAGGATCAAACTGCTAGCAGTTAGCAGAGTCAATAATAATATTTATTCTCTGTTCAAAAACTGTATGAAATTTTAGATTGAGAGTAAGATTCTACCTGCAAGGCATGTAACATTATCACATCCCTGTATATGTGAGGAATAGATTTGGTTGCATTTTAGTTTCTTCCCTGTTCGATCTATTCATGAATGCAATTTAATTTGAATTTCTACCCATCCCAACTTTCTCTCTTGATGCATCAGAGGTGGTATTCAACAGGTTCTGACCAGTCTGGAGAACTGGTAGCAGAAATTTTGTGTAGTTCAGTGAACCAGAAAACGCCACCTGTGACAGGCCCCAGCCCCATCTATTCTCTGTCTCCCAGGTCCTAGCTGATCGACTGGGTTTTCTTTTGTTGCCTTGCAGAGGAGAACAGAGCTGGAAAGCAGGTTAGTGGGGTGGGGAGGGAATGGGATTTTGAAGTAACCTTCCCCCAGGATTGGGGAGGGAATGGGGATTTTGCAGTATCCTTCCCCTGCCATGCCCACCAAGACACACCCACTGAACTGGTAGTAAAAAAATTTGAATCCCACCATTGTGATGCATATAGATGGTGATAAGTGGTTATTTCCAATTGGCCTTAGATGAGCTTTCAGAAGCTTAGGATAATATTTTAAAGAAAGCTAGAGTATCCTTGTTTAGTGATGGGTTTTGTAAAACAAAACAAAAAACCTAGAAATGGAGTTGGACATTAGAAACACAGGTGATGGAGCAAGTGAGTTTTCAAAACTTTGGGCAAATATTTCAGAGTTCCTGATCATGGAAAACACTCATGCACTTTATGGAGGCCCAAATAAAACTTTTCAACAATTCTAAAATCCTTTTGTATAAAAGATGAAAAAAGTATTCCTGCACCTCTGAAGTCTTTCACCACTCAACATTTACTTCAGTACTTTCTTTAGTTTGACAAGAGGTACATTGTCCTAGGAGCAAATATTTCAACCGTCTAGTTGTAAGTACATCCCTTCACGTTTAGTGCCAGGTTTAACATTCTACCCTTCGTTTTATAATGGGAGGTTTAATAAAGTCCATCTAGTGTGTGAGACCAATTCCTGCAGCTCTGGTGCTATTGAATTCTTTTTGTGTTGTAATTTTGCTCATTTTATAACAACAGCCGAAAAAACTCCCCATCTCTCTTCCATTATTACACGTTCCAGGTCAATCTGACATATGTTTCATTAGCTTTCTTTTATCAGGCAAAGAAAAATTGTCCCATAGAAAGTTGCAATTTGGCATAGAAGCTATCAATAGTTGTAAACCTGTATCCTGATATGTTTCTGATCTTGGATTGGTATAAATTGAACCAACTGGTTGATTAATATTTTATACAATCCTTGACACCTCTCTCTATTCTTGTCAACTGACCTGCTTTTTGTCTTGACTCCATCTTGGTTTATTTATAGCTGGCTTGGTTAATTTAACATTATTCCACATTTTTCATTACTACATACACACTTTTTTGTTTATTGCATACAGTTTATTATTTATTGTTTTCTGTGTATCTTATTGGTACATTTTCAAGAGTTCTTAAAGATTTATCATCCTTATGTCTTCTTTACACAATGTCAGCATTTTCTCAAGTCTCCCTACAACCATCTCAAACATTTCCTTTCATCCCTTAGACTTCTGTATACAGGTAATCCTCAACTTATGGCCATAATTGAGCCTGTAAGTATGGTCGCAAATTACACCAGTCACTAAATAGGTCACCACATGAGCGTACCCAATTTTACAAGTGTTTCTGCAATAGTCATTAAGCAAATGCCTAAGTTGTTAAGCATATCCGCTGTCTGCAATGGGCACTCTTGCCAGAAATTGGAAGTAAACATCAGTTTCTGGGAAAAAAGATCATGCCTCTGTGGCGCAGTGGTCAGAGAGCAGTACTGCAAGCTACTTCTGCAGCCAGCTGCCTACAATTTGGCAGTTCAAATCTCACCAGGCTCAAGGTTGACTCAGCCTTCCGAGGTGGGTTAAATGAGGACCCAGATTGTTGGGGCAATAGGCTGACTCTGTAAACTGCTTAGCGAGGGCTATAAAGCACTATGAAGCAGTATACATGTCTAAGTGCTATTGCTATTGCTATAAATTGTGGTCATGTGACCACAGGGTGCTGCCAACAGACATAAGTGCAAGCCAGTTGCTGAGTGCCCAAAATATGATCACGTGATCATAGAAAAGGTCCTGGCCGATGGAATTTCAGATCATCCATCATAACTTCAAACGGTTGCTAAGTAAACAATCCTATGTTGAGTGTCTGTAGAGATTCTAAGTCATCCAAGTCATGGTTGTCCCAAAGGTGTCCCAAAGAAAGTCCCAAAACTGAACTTTCTCTTTTTTTTTCTTTGAAGACGTTTCACTTCTCATCCAAGAAGCTTCTTCAGCTCTGACAGGATAATGGGGAATGGAAGGATTAACATTCCTTGCAGACAGCTGGTCATTTGCATCCTTTTAGAGGGTCATTGAAGCACTTGGAGGTAACAGATAACAGATAATCAGAGTTGGAAGGGACCTTGCAGGTCATTTAGTCCAACCCCCCCCCCCCCAAGAGGGAGACCCGACACCATTTCTGACAAATGGCAGTCCAATCTCTTCTTGAAGGTCTCAAGTGATGGTGCTCCCACAACTTCTGAGGGCAAGTTGTTCCACTGGTTAATTGTTCTCACTGTCAGAAAGTTTCTCCTTATTTCCAGGTTAAATCTCTCCTTGTTCAGTTTCCATCCATTATTCCTTGTCTGGCCTACAGGTGCTTTAGAAAATAGCTGGACCTCCTCCTCCCTGTGACAGCCCCTCAAATATTGAAAGACCTCTATCATGTCTCCCCTGGTCCTTCTCTTTACTAGACTAGCCAAGCCCAGTTCCTATAACCATTCTTCATATGTTTTAGTCTCCAGTCCCCTAATCATCCTGGTTGCTCTTCTCTGTACTTTTTCTAGAGTCTCAACATCTTTTTTTGTAATGTGGTGAACAAAACTGGATACAGTACTCTAGGTGTGGTCTTACTTTATAGAGTGATATTAGTCCTTCCCTTGATCTTGATTGTATCCCTCTGTTAATACAACTTAGGATTGCATTAGCTTTTTGGGCTGCTGCTACAAAAAAATGATTTATCTGTGTCCTCAGAGTCACCTGAGGAGTGCTCCTATGTCCTGTAGTCTGCAATTTTTTGGGATATCCATTCCTAGTCTCATACCATGCAAAGGGTGCTCATACCAAATTGTTCACTATTCAAAGTGTTATATTCTGAGCATGAGTGCAAGGAATGGAGATGAGGCAGTGAACAGTGAACTTCAACTCTTTATTAAGGATACCGAACAGAGCAATTACCTAGGGCAGCAGCAGCTCTTTTATAGACTTGGCTGCTGTCCTATTATCCAATGAAAAGCATTTTAACTTTTAAACTTTTAACCAATGAGAGACGACCTGTTAGCAGCCAATCAGATTACCCAGAAAGGACCAATCCTAAGATGCTATCATGGGCCAATCAGAAGTGCAGGATTAGAAACCTGCTTTTCTAGTAAGGTTGTTAAACTTTATTAATCGCCTTTATTTAGTTCATAACATCCCTCCCCCCTAGGTTCTGTTTGAGGGGTACAGTGATGTAATCCCGTAGATACGCAGGTTGTTTCACCCGCCTGTTAGATTTGCGCTGTCCCACCGGTTCCTGTCTGCAGTCAGTTTCCGGTGGAATGTTTTTTTAGTTTTCCGGTACAGGCGGTTCCGTATCCCCACAGGATGACTTGGCACTGCTAATTCCGTTTCCACCATTGTTGTCCTCTGGGCTCTGCGGGATTGCCTCCATTGAGGTATTTCTCTGTGGTGAAACAACCCCCCTTCCTAATTCTTCTTCAGACGACTCGCTAGGCTGCTGGTTTCCTCTGATTGTGCCATCTGCCATCTTGAACTTGGTTCCCTCGACATCCCCTCCCCCCAGTTTGAGAGTCAAGGGAGTCGTGGGAACTGGGCTGCAATCTAGAGCGAAGCTGATCTATATGGCATTTCCATATTTTTCCATCGGTCGTTTGCACGCGGTGCGATCTGGGGCCGGTGAGTTGGGTTACGGTTGCTTGAACCCACAACGGTTCGCCGGAAAAGTTTTTAGCAAACACCAAGTCACCTACCTTGAACTTGTGGCACTTTCCGCTAGATCCGAAAGGTTTCTCTGGCGAGTAGGATGGGTGTAAACGGTCGAGGTGGGAGCGAAGCTTGCGTCCCATCAACAGTTCAGCTGGAGTTTTGTTGGTGATGCTATGCGGGGTGATGTGTTGGAGTAGGAGTATTCTGTTCAGCTTGTCGTCAATGTCCCCATGGTCCATCTTGTGGAGAGTTTTTTTAACGAATTGGACCATGCGCTCGGCTCTTCCATTGGCCGCAGGGTGCACTGGCGAGGTTAGCGCATGGCGGATGCCCCAGTCCACTAAGTATTGTTCAAATGCCAGGGCTGTGAACTGGGGCCCATTATCAGAAACTAAAACGTCTGGTAACCCATGCATTGCGAATAGTTTATTTAATTTGTGAATGACCAAATCGGTTGTAGTAGTCTTCATCTTGTGGATTTCAAGCCAGTTGGAGTAGGCATCCACTGTTAGGAGAAACGTATGTCCTTTGGTAGGTCCCGCAAAATCAATGTGGATGCGGGACCACGGCACCCGGGGGGTTTCCCATTCAGTTGGAGTTGCTCTTGGTGGGGCACTGCTGACTTCTTGGCATTTTTGGCAAGTCTTTACCCAGGCTTCGATCTGCTTATCGATGCCCGGCCACCATGCATAGCTTCGTGCGAGCGCCTTCATACGCCCGATGCCGGGATGACCGTCATGCAATACTTTTAAAACTGCCCGTTGTAGCCTCTCTGGGACGACGACTCTGTCTCCCCATAGGATGCAGCCTTTCTGTGAAAAAAGTTCTGTTTGCCAGTTCCTGAAAGGGGCGAAGTCGTGGGGGTTTGGTCGACTGGCCATCCTCGTTCGACCCAGCTGAGAACTCGTGCCAGGACAGGATCTTATTTTGTTTTGATGGTGATGTCGCTTGCTGTTAGCGGCGGTGAATGTAGTGTTTCAATCTGGAGTGTCATGAGGGTTGGAGCTGGGTCATCGACGGTTTCTGGAAGTGGGGAACGGCTCAATGTGTCTGCGTGGGGAATGGCTTTCCCCAGGTGATGTTGCAATTTATAATTGTATGCAGCTAAGAACTCCGACCAGCGAGTCATTCTTGGTGACAATATGTAGGGGGTTGGCTTGTCTCCCGCTATAATCCCAAGCAAAGTGGTCCATAATTATAGTAAAGACTTGCCCATACACATACTCATGAAACCGTTTTACAGCCGATACAACAGCAAGAGCCTCTTTGTCAATTTGGCTATAGTTGCGTTCAGCCCTTGATAATGTCCTTGAAAAATATGCAACAGGGGCTTCACTACCGTTTGGTAGCACATGACTTAAAATGGCTCCTACTCCAAACGGTGACGCATCACATGTAATGGTTAAAGGCAAAGTCTCGTTATACTGCATTAATACAGCGTCAGAGGTTAATAAGTTTTTCACTTGTCGGGATATGTGTTCCTCTCGGTGTTCCCAGACCCAAGTAGCTCTTTTGTCAAGAAGTCTATGTAGGGGTTCAGCTACGGTCACCTTCTGGGGCAAGAAGATGTTGTAAAAGTTAATGAGCCCCAGGAAAGCTTGGAGATCTGTCTTGTTCTGGGGTCTTGGGATGTTTTTGATTGCTTTTAGTTTGCTATCAGTGGGGTAAATTCCTTGCCTATCGAGAAGGTACCCAAGGAACTCCACCCTCTCCATACACAGTTGACATTTATTTTTTTTGACCTTTAGGCCAGAGTCTTTAAATTTTTGGAGAACCATTCTGAGGCATCTCTCTAATACTTCTCTATCAGGGGCCGCAATTAAAACGTCATCAAAATATGGTACGACTCCTTTGATGCCTTGTAAAAGTCTCTCCATCAGACTTTGGAAAATCCCCGGGGCTACGTTCACTCCGAATTGGAGTCGATTGCACTGAAAAGCACCTCGATGGGTAATGATAGTTTGTGCTTCCATGGTTTCTGCATCTACGGGTAGCTGTTGGTACACCTGCGCTAAATCCAATTCAGCGAAGATTTTCCTGCCACCAGGGAATGGAGAAGGTGTTGAACCACCGGCACCGGGTAAGCGTTCTGTTGAAGGGCGTGATTCAGGGTGGCCCGGTAGTTCCCGCAAATTCTTAATGATCCATCCGGTTTGATGGGTGTTACAATTGGGGTTTCCCAACGAGCGTGGTCAGTTGGTTCTAAAACACCCTGGGCTATTAATTTATCGAGCTGCTCGTCGATCTTTGGTTTTAAGGCAAAAGGCACCCGACGAGGCTTAAGGCAGATGGGAGCTACTTCAGGGTTAAGGTTAAATGATATTGGGGTCCCCTTGTACTCACCTAGCTTGTCTGAAAAGACGTCCTGGAATTCCTGGACGAGGGCCTCCTCCCAGTTGTCACTTCTGGTTTGGTGAATGCTGGTTACCTTGATCCCGAGTGGAGCGAACCATTGAAGGCCTAACAAACTAGGCCGGTCACGATCGATGACAGTCAGCAGTAGCGACGCAGTACGATTTTTGAATGATACTTGTACTTGGCTGGAGCCAACGACTGGAATTCGGTTCCCCTGATAATCTTTGAGTATGATTCTTTGGGCTCTGAGATTTTGACGCCAGACGGCAGGGATTACCTGTTTGAGGGTCTTCCAGGAAACCATCGAGAGGGACGACCCCGGGTCAACTTCCATCACGCAAGGTTGGTTCTCGATGGCGACCCTCACTCGGATCTTTCTTGCATCTAACGATGAAGCGTGGCCAATGGTAATGGTTTGGTGTGCCTCTTTCCGTCTCGTTGAAGTGGCAAGTGTTTTATTTCTGTAGGAGTGGTTGTTCCATTGGTGGTTCATGCGTTCCCGACTCACAGGAAGATTTCCTGTGGTCTGGTGGTAGTTAGTTTCTCTCCGAATTGGACTGGATCCTCGCTTGCTTCTGCAGACCTTTGCGATGTGGCCTCTTTTCCCACAGGAATGGCAGAGTGCATCGAGGAATTTGCAATCTGATTGCGGGTGGTTTGCCCCACAACCCGCGCATTGGCGTGGTAGTCTTTGGTTCTGCGGGTTACGTTGGTCACGTTCAGACCAGAGCCAGTTGACCTCCTCCTCTTCACTTTTGAGGTCCTCGTGGTGGGTCGCTGTTGAGTGCCTCTCTAAGCGAGGTGAGGTATCGTTGGTGAGTTGATGGAGCGGTGCGTTGGTGTGGCGCATTCGGGCGGCCGACTTCCTGGTTGCTTCTGCTGCAGTAGCGTCTGTGATGGCATCTGCAAGATCAATGTCCCCTTTTGCCATGATCTTGCTCTGCGCTGTGTGGTCATCTAATCGCAGAACTATTCGGTCTCTCAGAGCTTCTTCGAGGTTTGCAAACCCACAGAGGCCTCCCAGGTTCTGGAGGTCAGCGATGAAATCCGTGACGCTCTCGCCTTTCCGCTGGTCCCTCTGGTAAAACTCATGTCTTCGGACAAGCGTTGGTACGGCGGGTGCATAGTGGGCTCGTAGAAGGGGCGCGAGGGTGTCCCAATCCATCGATTTCACCTCAGCCGGTTTCACTAGTGCTTTAGCCATCTTAAAGACGGCAGGCCCGCAATAGGTCAGGAACACCGCTCACTTTTTCCCAGTCATTGCGTCTTTTAAATCATTGGTCTCCAGGAACATCTGGAACCGGTCCATATACAAGTCCCAATCTTGGGACAAATGGAGTGGGTGGTATGGCGCCGCTGGACATGTTTCTGTTGTCGATGCGCCTTCAGCCATGTGCTCTGTTTGGCGCTCTGTAAGTGTTCAGTCAGCTCTGATGTCTCCACATCCCATCCTCGTCGCCAGTGTTATATTCTGAGCATGGGTGCAAGGAATGGAGACGAGGCAGTGAACAGTGAACTTCAACTCTTTATTAAGGATACTGAACAGAGCAATTACCTAGGGCAGCAGCAGCTCTTTTATAGAGATGGCTGCTGTCCTATTATCCAATGAAAAGCATTGTAACTTTTAAACTTTTAACCAATGAAAGACGACCTGTTAGCAGCCAATCGGATTACCCAGAAAGGACCAATCCTAGGCTGCTATTATAGGCCAATCAGAAGTGCAGGATTAGAAACCTGCTTTTCTAGTAAGGTTGTTAAACTTTATTAATCGCCTTTATTTAGTTCATAACACAAAGGGTGTTTGAATGGTGAACACCAGGCTGTGAGCTATACAATTTGAGATGAACACCCTTTGAACGGTGTGGGAGTAGGAATGGATTTCTCAAAAAATTGCAGATTACAGGACCAGGAGCACTACCTGGGTGACTCTGAGGACATCTCCAAGTGTTAACCCCCAAGTGCTTCAATGACCCTCTAAAAGGATGCAAATGACCAGCTGTCTGAAAGGAATATAAATCATTCCATTCCCCACTATCCTGTCAGATCTGAAGAAGCTTCTTGGATGAGAAGTGAAATGTCTTCAAAACAAGGAAGGCCAGTTGCCTCCTGAAAAATCTCCTAAATTGAAGACTGCCTGTATCTGGGACTTTTCATAGAGCAAGCATAGAAAAGGGCATATCTATATATAAGCATACTTAAGATGCCCCACATTCACAGCACCACCTCAGCCTGTGGTGCTAAGGGATCTTTACATGTTCCAGCCACATTGGGGGCATGGAAAAAAGGACAGGGTTTTAATCTTGTAATCATAGCTGCCGTTTAAACTTTTTTTTAATCCTCTTCCCCCTAAATACAGAGCCCCCTGCTTGAGGTCCGGTATCACCTTAGCAAGGATTGATGTGAGCGGTGCAGCCATGAAAGGCAGAGATATTGGATCATTCCCAGCCATTCATTACCCTCCATGAAATCTGCTCTTCTGCACGCCTGCATTATTCAGCTGCAGCTTCCAGCCAAATTATCACAGTCGCTTAGTCAAATATTAATTCCCCACTGTTATGTAGAAATAAAGCAGAAAAGGGGGAAGCAGAAAATTACAATAAAAGCAGAATAAATGAGGGAACAGGTGATTTCTATGCAACTAGGGCTGCGTTGAATACTTTGGTGGCAGTCTCTGCCTTGCGATGTTTGTTATAAATTGTACATATCAGAGGTATCCATCATGTTTAATTACTTCAAAGGTTTGGGGTTCAGCCTTTTCTTGCTCTCATCCTCTTCAACCCATAGATATGTGGGTGGCTCCTGAACAATATTTTGTGCTTGAAGCACATTTTCCTTGTTTATGTCTTAATATATTCCATGACAATGCTCTGATATGTTAGAAAGGGCACAGGGCCAAGTCCCATCATTGAACCGTAACTTCACAAGAAGTCCTTTTTCAAAAAATTGTCTCTGTATTTTGCAAGGCAACATTTGGAGGATTTCATTGCTCTGTCTGATGTTTCAGTTCTTTCATGGTTGCCTATCTATTCCACTGTCCCAATAGTAGAGTGAGGTGGCCAATCCTCCTTTGCTAAGAGCTAGAAGATGGAGGAAGGAATGCTTGTTCCATGGAGTTGGATAAATTGAGCAGCTGAGATGAGACCCTTCATTTTTGGTGAGCTTGAGAGGAGATCCAATAAGTGGGTCTAGGCAATTCACCATGGCCAACTCGCCATGGCCAACATGCCATGGTCAACTTGCCATGGGACAACTCGCTACAGGCCAACCATGGGACAATTCAATGTTGTCTTAATTTCATAGAATTACTTTTATTATTGGTGACCACATTTTTGTTGAAACCATTGTAATTCTTGTATTTCTGGATTTACTTTATTTTATTATTATTGTCC
This sequence comes from Hydrophis major, assembly GCA_033807585.1. Classification (NCBI taxonomy): domain Eukaryota; kingdom Metazoa; phylum Chordata; class Lepidosauria; order Squamata; family Elapidae; genus Hydrophis; species Hydrophis major. The sequence continues at coordinate 95,777,130 of CM066331.1, forward strand.
ATGGTTCAATCTATTAATTTGTTTTTTGTATTTGTTGAATTGCCCTGCAGCAAGTTGTCCTGTGGTTTGTTGACCACAGTGAGTTGGCCGTGGCAAGTTGGCACATTCTGCAGATAAGCAGTGACTGGCTTTGGATCCCCTGCACTTACCTATTATAAAATTTCATGGAAGAAAGGATAACCTCTGATTGATCATCAATTCTTTATGAGCTGTAGACTTGCAAGCAGATATGCCCATGTCCATAATACCTTTCATGTCTTAATAGAAGAGACATTTGCCCCTCATGGCTGACCACCTGCTGGACCAACATGGAGAATGGGTGTTTGAGCATTTTTTCAATCCATCAGTTCTGCTTTTGTAACTCATCGAGGGAACGCTATATGCACCTTGAGTAGGAGTACAAACCTGAATTCAGAGAAATACACTATTTTTTTTCTTTATATGACACTGTAATCCCTTTTATTGAGGTGGAATTAGGACAACTGAATGGAGCTGAGCGTTTACTGGCTGGATGACTTTCCTGATGCCTATGTGGAGTTCTCAGTAGATATTTTCTCCTTGCACCCTAATAGAGAAACGTCTGTCACTGCCTAGGATTGAACTCTCTTCCTTCCGAGTGGGAGGCAAGTATCTTATTAGGATTAGGATTATTTGTCATAATCCTAATTACCATCAGCCACAAAATATTGAATAGAAAGGAAAGGCCCCTGACCATCACACCTGGGAAAACTTTGTCTACTTACAAATTCTACAGTTGTGGCCATGTTTTATTTCCCTAAATGACATCCAATCTAAACTTGATAACCTTATTCAAGCTTTACCAATGCCTTGTTCTAGTAGTTGCCAGGTTACAATATTTAAAGTTACAAGAGCCTCTACTAAAAATTCAATCTGCGGCTGTAGTAGGAATGCTCCCTCTCCCACAAAAAGGAAGGGAAGGGCTTTGCTGTTATTCCCTTAAATAGCCTGTGTACTAGGAATTTTACACATGTGAAAGCAGTAATAAATCTGTTAATCCAGCTCCTCCACTGTCATCCCAAACATATAGTTCTGGATACATATCATTAGCTGAAGAAATGGGACAGCATGCATCTGAATTTGTCAAAGCTGTCAAAAGATAATTGATTGCTTTGAAGGTAGAAAGGAAGAAAGGACCATAAAAATGAAAGGATGAAAGGAGGTGAAAGAAGTTGTTACCTAAAATGAAGAATCTACAGGGCATCTTTTGGGGAGAAGTTAGAATAATGAAATGGAGATTTTAGAAAGTAAATTATAAATAATAAACAGAGAGATGGAAAAGGGCTTAGACAATTTGATGTTATTGAAACTGAGAGAGAAAAAGAATTCTGCCTGAGATTGAGGGTAGGTCCAAAGGATCCAGAAGACAATAGAAAAAAGATTACTCAATCTCTAACTATTTTTTTTTTAGAATGGGATGAAGGTGAATGGAGACAGAATTATGAAGTTTAGACAGCATGAAAGTGTGGGATAGGGTGGGATAAAAAAAGAAAGCCATAAAAGAGAAAGATGGAATAAGAAATTCAGCATTTCTGTCTCCAAAATATTTTTCCAGTAAATTAAATTTTGGCTAATTACATCAAAGCAGATTATAATGTAGAAAAGAGGAACTAACTACACTGAATATTGAAGCTATGCATCTAGCAATTTCAGAAAAGAATTTTAAAATCCCTATATGTTGAATCTAAGCATTGTCAAATTTTATGGGCTCCAGATTTTCATCAAATAAGCTTTTTTAAAATCCATTAAGCATTAACACTAAGCATCTGACAGTTTTTAAAAAAATGTTTGGAAGATATTCAATATTTCAGCTAAGGAAGAATTATGAGAATACATTGTTAAGTTCCTTTTCAAGAAGTACATAAAATGAAGCTTCTACTTCATTCAGCTTGGAAAACATTTTTTTTTTTGTTATTGGATCTCAGATGAATTATAGTAAAAGTGTCCCCACTTGAAGTCATTTGTGGATAGATTGCTTTAGAGTTAAAATATCATTGAACTTTAAAAGATATAAAAAATGTTTTGTGACTGTTAATAATCTTGTACAGATGTTCAATATTTTTTCTTTTTCATGTAAAATTTGTAAGAACAAAAAATTAAAATTGTCACATTTTCAAGTTGTTCCATTTGCTTGAAAGCAAATCATTTTAGGGCTTACTTTGAAGTAACTGTGACTTCAGATACCAGACAGAAATCCAAAGATAGCTTTTAGGATAGAATAGAATAGAATTTTTTATTAGCCAAGTGTGTTTGGACACACAAGGAATTTGTCTTGGTGCATATGCTCTCAGTGTACATAAAAAGAAAATATATATTCATTAAGAATCATAAGGTACAACACTTAATAATAGTCATGGGGTACAATAAGCAATTAAATCATGCTAGTAAATAGTCAATAAAAATCACAAGGATACAAGCAACAAAGTTACAGTTATACAGTCAGAAGTAGGAGTAGATGGGTGAAAGGAAGGATAGGAAGATTAATAGTAATAGTAATGCAACCTTAGTAAATAGTTTGACAGTGTTGAGGGAATTATTTGTTTAGGAGAGTGACGGCATTCAGGAAAAAGTTGTCCTTGTGTCCAGTTGTTCTGGTGTGCAGTGCACTATAGTGTTGTTTTGAGGATAGGAGTTGAAATAGCTAGGAGTTGGTGCAGAAAGAACATTCTTTGTTGTGCTTTTTTGATGATGCTTTTGATGTTAGGTGTCCATTTTAGGTCTTGAGATATGATAGAACCTAGAAATTTGAAGGTCTCTACTGTTGATACTGTCTTTTAGTTCCATGAAGGAAAAAATGGTCCAAATTCCACAATTGGACAACCAAAGGACAATAGAAATACATGCAAGTTTTTCATGTCTTCAAATTAATTAAAGAAGGCAATGTAAGAGACCAATACAAAATAGCTTTCTGTTAAGACACAGAAAAAAATAAAAGATAAATTCCTACCTAATTTTTTCTCAGGAGATATTAAGATGACACCCAAGGAACTCTGGGCACAATACAAGATAGACTTGCCTTGACATTGGTCCCAAGTTTTAAAGGTGGCTGCTTTGGGAAATGTATAGTTCTCCTTCATTTCTTATAATAAGTCATTGGGTCAAATTCTTATCTTAGTGCCAAATTGTCTAAGTTAGTAATATTCTATTGCCACTGCTTAAGAATAAGCTATCAGTGTTACCACTGATGGTTGCTATCTTAAAGTACATATTCACACTTTATATATCATAGGCTACTTTATCATCCTTGAGGAAGAAAAGGAAATAGAAGTAGATTTCTATATTTTTTTTAACTGAAAATGTTATACTGGAGTGGTATGGAATTTAAGCTCTTCCTTTTATTTCATAATTTGGCTGGCCTCAAAAAGCTAATTAGGACCAAACATGTTAGTATTTAGATGTGAAAGTTCCAAGGATACATGTTAAGTCCTAAAAAAAAAAAGACAATAGCATTTCTGTACTGTTGTCAAAACAACTGCACGGAGGCCTCCTCAGATGTGTCCACCTGGAGTCTAGCTCAGCCCAAAAGAAGACATTATTTATCCCAGCAGATGGCACCCTCTAGTAAGAGCGTGCTGTCTTTTATTGCTTCTAGAATGGAAGTTTTTCCTGCTGTGTCTCTAAAATGTTCACAATTATGTAAGGTGCTCCAAAATTCACCCTGATACTTGTATAAAGTTTCTTGCAATTGGCTCATTAAGTATGTCACTTCTTTTCCCACCTCCCTGCCCTGCCCCTCGAAATGGGGTTTTCCATTTGTTGTCTATAACCAGTTTGGTTCATCATTTTTTGCAGGGTGACTACAAGGCAGAGCCATCACACTAAACCATGGTGAATGTTCCTGCATATTTTTATTTTTTATTTTATTTATTTATTTTGATTTGTCAATTGCTTACAAGATAATAGGTATAAGTATATACATAGTTATGAATACATGAAATGGGCACATATAAGAAAAATAAAAGAAACAATAAGACAGGGATGGTAAGCACACTGGTGCGCTTATGCACGCCCCCTACAGACCTCTTAGGAAAGGGGTGAGGTCAATAGTAGACAGTCTAAGGTTAAAGTTTTTGGGGTTTGGGGAAAGAAACCACAGAGTCAAGTAGAGTATTCCAGACATTGACCACTCTGTTGCTGAAGTCGTATTTCCTGCAATCAAGTTTGGTGCGGTAAACCTTGAGTTTGTATCTATTGTGTGCTCTTGTGTTGATATGGAAAGCAATGACTTAGCCTTCAGTCTTATTCCCCAAATTAACAATTTAAGTTATATGCGACTGGAAGGTACATTTGAGTAGTTTTTTTTTTAATTGTATTGGTTTTTAAAAACAAACATAAACAAATAAAACATAAAAAGATCAAGCTATCTTCCATAGGTGTGCATACAGTGTGCCAGTTGGTTTACAAATTGTTTTGTGCTTCCATTTCATAGTCTTCAATTACAATTACATTACATATAATCTCATATTGTCAATTAAAAATTAAATACCTTAGTAACATTATTAATCAATCATTTGACTATACTTTTATTCATTCATGTTTTGCAAGATAACAATCATTTACTTAATTTATTTTATAACAGTTCCTATTATCACCCCAAATCTATCCTAAAATCATTTTGTAGTTATAATAAGAAAGAAGTACATCTTAATGTATTTATTATTTTCTAAAAATCTACATATTTCATTACTGTACTTTGTTATCTAACCATTGATAGAAAAGTTCCCAGATTTTATAAAATTGTTTATCCTCTTGCTCTCTAATTTCAAATGTCAATCTACTCATTTCAGCACATTCCAATATTTTCTTAATGATTTCCTCCTGTGATGGTATTTTCTCATTTTTCCAGTTTTTAACAAATACAATCCTAGCCACTGTTAATACATTTACAATCAGGTATTTCAAGTCTTTACTATATATTTCAGGTAAAATTCCCAATAAAAATATCTCTGGTTTCAAGTCTATATGTTTTTTCGTCATTTTTTCCAACCACATGTGGATTTTAGTCCAGTATTTTTTATTTGAGCAGTTTTTATTAATGGCCTTTATAAGACAGGACTGTATTTCAACAATAAAGTGCCTTAGTACAGGAAGGACTGGAGGAAAAACATGAAGAATGGTTACAGGAACTGGGCATGGCTAGTTTAGTGAAGAGAAGGACCAGGGGAGACAGGAGAGCAATATTTGAGGGGCTGCCACAGATAAGAGGAAGGGGTCAAGCTATTTTCTAAAGCACCTGAAGACCAGACAAGGAATAATGGATGGAAACTGATCAAGGAGAGATTCAACCTAGAAATGAGGAGAAATTTTCTGACAGTGAGAATCAACCAATGGAACAGCTTGCCCTTGGAAGTTATGGGACCTTCATCATTGGAAACTTTCAAGAAGAGATTGGATTGCCATCTGTCAGAAATGGTGTAGGATCTCTTGCTTGGGCAGAGGGTTGGACTAGATAACCTACAAGGTCCCTTCCAACTCTGTTAATCTGTTAAGATGCTCCTCTGTCGTGCACATTTAGAACAGAACATCCTTGGAGTTGAAAGGGATCCATCCAACCCTCCTGTCAAGCAGGAGAACCGATACCATACCAGGCAAATGGTTGTCCAGTCTCTTCTTAAAAGCTGCCAGAGGTTGTGGGTGATGGAGCACCCACAACCTCTGAGAGCAACTCGTTCCACTGATTAATTGTTCTCACTGTTAAGAAATTCCTCCCTAGTTCTAGGCTACTTCTTTTCTTGGTTAGTTTCTATCCATTACTTCTTGTCTTGCCTTCCAGTGCTTTCGAAAATAGGTTTAATCCTTTTTCTCTGTGGCAGCCTCTTAAATATTGGAACATTGTTATCCTTCTTTTCACTAGACGAGACATACCCAGGGGATGTGATGACTCAGCGGCTAAGACGCTGAGCTTGTCAATCAGAAGGTTTGGCAGTTGGGCGTTTTGAATCCCTAGCATCACGTAATGGAGTGATGGAAACAACTAGCATGTATGTGTGAGGGGAACCTATACTTTTACATTTAGACAATTTACCCAATTTCTGCAACCATTCTTCCTATGTTTCAGTCTCTAGCTGCCTAATCATCCTTGTTGCTCTTCTCTTCACTTTTTTCCAGAGTCTCAACAGCTTTTTTATATTGTGGCGACTAAAACTAGATGCAATATTCCACATGTGGTCTTTGAAGATTTGAAAGATTTCAATGGAAAATGGTTGTATGACAATCATTGAATCATTGTTGTCCATCATCTAGAGCAGGGGTGGGCAAACTACGGCCCACGGGCCACATCCGGCCCGTTGGTCTGTCCAATCCGGCCCGCCCCTGAAAAAAAATTGCTGGGCGTGGTGTATTGCCCTGCGCCGCGTGGCCCCCAAGGCTGCAAAACAGTGCAGAGCGCTCTTGGAGGAGGAAAGAAAAGAATGTTGCAGAGGCCTCGGCTGAGAATTTGAAATCACCTTCGAGTGTGACCTCTCCGAAGGTGAGTCCCCGCCGATCCCCCTTTTTTTCCCGGGGCTTCCAGGCTTAAACTTTGCAAAGGCAAAGCTTGCAGGCGGGAGCATCTTCCCACCGAGGAAAGGGAAGGGTTCCGCCCGGCAGGCGGGTGAGCGGGCTGCTTGGAGGAGGCAACCCGGGCGGCACTCCGGGTTTCCCCTCCACCGCGCTGTGCAAAGTTTAAGCCTGGAAGCCCTTTTGGCTTCCTTTTAACTCGCTCACGCCTGGCCCCGAGCCGCGCAGTGGAGGGAAGCCCGGAGCGCTGCCGGGTCGCCTCCTCCAAGCAGCCTGCTCACCCACTAGGCTTCCCTCTGCCATGCAGCTCGGGGCCAGGTGCGAGTGCCCACGAGTTAAAAGGAAGCCAAAAGGGCTTCCAGGCTTAAACTTTGCACAGGCAAAGTTTGCAGGCAGGAGCATCTTCCCGCCAAGGAAAGGGAAGGGTTCCACCCGGTGGTTGGTTGGACGGGCTGCTTGGAGGAGGTGACCCAGCAGCGCTCTGGGTTTCCCCTCTGCCGCACTGTTCAAAGTTTAAGCCTGGACGCCCTTTTGGCTTCCTTTTAACTCGCGGGCGTTCGCGCCTAGCCCCGAGCCGCGTGGTGGAGGGAAGCCCGGAGCGCTGCTGGGTTGCCTCCTCCAAGCAGCCTGCCCACCCGCTAGGCTTCCCTCCGCCGCGCAGCTCGAGGCCAGGCGCGAGTGCCCGCGAGTTAAAAGGAAGCCAAAAGGGCTTTCAGGCTTAAACTTTGCACAGTGCGGCAGAGGGGAAACCCGGAGCGCCACCGGGTCGTCTCCTCCAAGCAGCCCGCCCACCCGCTAGGCTTCCCTCCGCCGCATGGCTCGGGGGAAGGCGCGAGTGCCCGCGAGTTAAAAGGAAGCCGAAAGGGCTTCCAGGCTTAAACTTTGCATAGCGCGGTGGAGGGGAAACCCGGAGCGCCACCGGGTCGCCTCCTCCAAGCAGCCCGCCCACCTGCCTGCCGGGCGGAACCCTTCCCTTTCCTCGGTGGGAAGACGCTCCTGCCTGTAAACTTTGCCTGTGCAAAGTTTAAGCCTGGAAGCCCTTTCGGCTTCCTTTTAACTCATGGGTGCTCGCGCCTGGCCCCGAGCCGCGTGGTGAAGGGAAGCCCGGAGTGCCACCGGGTTGCCTCCTCCAAGCAGCCCACCCGCCGAGCAGAACCCTTCCCGCTCATCCCTTGGGTGTCTGCCTCGTTCCTCTCTCAGTCGCTCTCTCGCTCCTCCACCAGCCCAGAAAAGAGAGAGAAAAAGAGGCAAATAGTTATTATTCTCAGCCGAAACAACCAGAAACGAAGGCAGGCAGTCAGGCAGAACGGAGCACTGGATTGAACTGTGGGCGGCTGTGTGGGGGTGAATGGGCGCTTCGGAGGAGCTGCGCTGACAGGAAGCCACCCTGCCGGCTTCTTTGAAGCAGTTTCTTCCTGGGCTGGTGGAGGAGCGAGAGAGTGACTGAGAGAGGAACGAGGCAGACACCCGAGGGATGAGCAGGAAGGGTTCTGCCTGGCGGGTGGGCTGCTTGAAGGAGGTGACCCAGCGGCGCTCCGGGTTTCCCCTCCACCGTGCGGCTTGGGGCCAGGCGCGAGCGCCCGAGAGGAAAAAGCAAGCTGCAAATTGCTGGGAAGTTGCTCGGGTGCTGGAAGCCGCTGTCATGGTGAGCGGCTCGTCGGGCATGTACGTGAGGAGGAGGGCTTTTAAAGTGCCACCCGAGATGGACCGCCGAGCCAGGAAATGGGGCACCAAGGCAGGGCAAGGCTCCACCAGCAGCGGCCGAGCTTTAGGTGGGCTTGGATGCCCCTGAGCGTGGTTTGCTGTTTGTTTTTTCCTGGGACTCGTGTTTGGAAAGCGTGGAAAATAGTAGCAGGAGCAGCCGCGGTGTTACTTTTTCTTATATATAATATATATATATATATATATATATATGTTTTCTGAGGTTCTCGCGGGTACTTGTATATGGATCTTTGGTTATTTGGGTTTTCTCCCGCGTAAGATTGGAAGTATCTGGGCAACGTTTCGATGAAGTCTCATTCATCATCTTCAGGCTTGGTCTTCAGCTCTGTGCTTCTCAGAGTGATGTGAGCTTGCAGCTGCTTCTTCCTTTTAACTGCTCCTGGGGGTGTGACTTGATTGGCTGGGGGCTTGGCTGTGTTCTGATTGGATGGGGGTGTGTTCTCATTGGTTGGGGGTTTGGCTGTGTTCTGATTGGCTGGAGGCATGTTCTGTTCAGGTGGGGGCTTGATTGTGCTCAGGTTAGTCTTAGTTGCTGGAGGGTTTGAGCTGGTGAGCTGTGATCTTGCTGTTTGGCTTCGAGTTCGTGGTCGTGCTGCATCTTCATAGTGGAGGTCAGTTCGCTTCATGTATGGCTCAGAGGGGTTTGAGGTGGGTAGTGATGCAGCTGCAGTGCGGCTTCTGGTCCGTGGTCGTGTTTCATGTTCTGTGTGGGTGTGAGTCTGCTTTCTACGTGGAAGTGTGGTGGTGGCATCTTGTGTGGCTATCAGGGGTGTGGGTCTGGTGTCATTCTTCATGTTAGGTACGCGTCTGTTCATGAGGGCGGGTTTCCAAATGGCTGGTAGGCAGGAGGCATCATCTCGTTTATTCATGCTGTGTGGACATTTTTCTATCTCTATGGCTTCTCTGATGATTCTGCTGCTGAAGTGTTCGGTTTTGGCGATAGTTCTGGTATTTTTAAAGTCAATCTCATGTCCTGTGGCTTTGAGGTGTTGGACCAGGGAAGAGGTCGGTTCTTCCTTTTTGATTGAGTTCTTATGTTCTTCAATGCGTGCACCTATTCTTCTGTTAGTCTGTCCAATGTATGTGGTGGGGCAGGCAGTGCAAGGGATTTCGTATACTCCTTGATTTTCTATGAAAAATATGATCACAAACCCAAACTCTGGCTCAGATACGTAGATGACACCTTCATAATCTGGCCACACGGGAAAGAAAAACTGAACAACTTCCTCACACACCTCAACAGCCAACACCCCAAAATACAATTCACCATGGAAACAGAAGCTAACAACCAACTTCCCTTCCTAGATGTCTTGGTATACAAAAAATCCAATGGCTCCCTAGGACACACCATCTACCAGAAGAAAACACATACAAACCGCTATCTACACGCACTCTCACACCACCACCCAGCACAGATCAATTCCGTAGCCGAGACACTCATCTCCAGAACAAAATGCTTAGCTGACGAACAACACCTAGAGACCGAACTACACACTCTCACCGGCGTGCTGACAGCCAATGGATTCCAAAGAAAGAAGATCACCCACCTAATCCAAAAAGAAACCCCAGCCAAAATCCAAGACAAAGAACAAGAGAATGGCAAAGCCCTCCTCCCATATATAAAAGTCACTATGGACAAAATCAGCAAGATCCTCCAAAAACACAACATCAAGACAGCATTCTGCACAAACAGAAAGATATCCACCATCCTAAGAAACCCTAAGGACAGAATCGAGTTAGAAAATCAAGGAGTATACAAAATCCCTTGCACTGCCTGCCCCACCACATACATTGGACAGACTAACAGAAGAATAGGTGCACGCATTGAAGAACATAAGAACTCAATCAAAAAGGAAGAACCGACCTCTTCCCTGTTCCAACACCTCAAAGCCACAGGACATGAGATTGACTTTAAAAATACCAGAACTATCGCCAAAACTGAACACTTCAGCAGCAGAATCATCAGAGAAGCCATAGAGATAGAAAAACGCCCACACAGCATGAATAAACGAGATGATGCCTCCCGCCTACCAGCCATTTGGAAACCCGCCCTCATGAACAGACACGTACCTAACATGAAGAATGACACCAGACCCACACCCCTGAGAGCCACACAAGATGCCACCACCACACTTCCACGTAGAAAGCAGACTCACACCCACACAGAAGATGAAACACGACCACGGACCAGAAGCCACACTGCAGCTGCATCACTACCCACTTCAAACCCCTCTGAGCCATACATGAAGCGAACTGACCTCCACCATGAAGATGCAGCACGACCACGAACTCGAAGCCAAACAGCAAGATCACAGCTCACCAGCTCAAACCCTCCAGCAACTAAGACTAACCTGAGCACAATCAAGCCCCCACCTGAACAGAACACGCCTCCAGCCAATCAGAACACAGCCAACCCCCCAACCAATCAGAACACAGCCAAACCCCCAACCAATGAGAACACACCCCCACCCAATCAGAACACAGCCAAGCCCCCACCCAATCAAGTCACACCCCCACTAGCAGTTAAAAGGAAGAAGCAGCTGCAATATATATATATATATATATATATATATATATATATATATATATATATATATATATATATATATATATATATATATATATATATATATTATAAAGGGCCCATTATAAAATGCAGCAAATTATATATAAGAATATTATATATAGATATAGATATAGATATAGATAGATAGATAGATAGATGATATAGATATAGATATAGATATAGATATAGATATAGATATAGATATAGATATAGATATAGATATAGATATAGATATAGATATAGATATAGATATAGATTTTCTTAAGTTTTCGCGGGTACTTACATGTCTGGCATTCAGCTTTGTTCGGGTATTTTCCCACGTCATAGTAGTGGTGCTTTTAAAGTTGTAGCAACGTTTCAGCAGAATCTCATCTGCCATCATCAGGCTTCTGTATACTAGAACCAAACGCCTGGCAGACAAGACACACAGTAAGACTGAACTATGCACCCTGACTAAAATATTGACAGCCAACGGCTTCCACAAAAGCAAAATCACCAACTTGATCCACAAAAACACACTGAGACATAATAGAGACCCAGAAGATGAACAGACCTATGGAACAGCTGTCCTGCCCTACATAAGAGGCACTACAGACAAAATTAGTAAGATTCTATACGGACACCACATCAAGACTGCCTTCAAAACAGACAGAAAAATAGCAGCCATCCTCAGGAACCCCAAAGACAAAATTGACCTGGAAAACCAAGGCATATATGAAGTCCCCTGTGCATCATGCCCGGCCACATACATTGGACAGACCAATAGAAGAATAAGCACCCGCCTGGATGAACACAAAAATGCAGTCAAAAAGCTGGAACACACTTCCTCACTCGTCCAATACATGGAAGCCACAGGTCATAACATCAACTTCAATGGCACCAAAACCCTAGCCACTATAGAAAATCCCAGCCACAGAATCATCAGAGAAGCCATAGAGATTGAAAAAAGACCAGAAAGCATGAACAGAAGAGATGATTCCACCAGGCTGTCAATCATTTGGAAGCCTGCACTCACAAACAAAAAAATCTCCACACCACAAGCCAGGCAAACACCTGGGCACAACAGATCCCCCCTGATACCTCCAGCTCAAACACACCCCAACCAGGCACCCAGATGAAACCCAGCTTCCTGACTAATGATAGACGTCCATTTACCCGAAGCCAAGCTGTACTAAAGGCCTCCAATAAAGTAACACAATGTTGCCAGCCAATCAAGATACAAAAAGAGCCAAAAAAAACCAGACAGAAGATATTAGTAGCAGAACACAGCAAACTCCAAGACCAATAAACACAGACCAAGACTCTCAACCATATATAATTTGCTGCATTTTATAATGGGCCCTTTATAATGGCCTTTTATAAAATTGGTTCGGCCCTCGAACACAGATCTGATTTTCCATGTGGCCCCCAACAGAAATTAATTGTCCACCCCTGATCTAGAGTGACTTGTATGAGACGGGCAGCCATATAAATGTAATAAATACTTCTACAAAACATTCAGTGGCAAAAGAAGCCCTTCTGTCTCTCCTTTTCTGATACTACCCTAAAAGATATGTGAACAAATGCTAGTGTTTTATGATCTGAGTTGGTGGAGCCTGCTCTTACATCATTGTTTATTTCTGATCCTCAAGGAGCTGATATTTATCTTAAGTGACATGTCCTAAAACTCACTGAGCCAATTATTGTAATTTTAAGATGCCAAGGCACTGTGCCACTTGCGCAAAAAGTTCCTTGAGGAATTAGTTCCATTATCCAGTCCACCCTTAGATACTGTGGAAAGGCATTTTATGTTAATTGTTTCATGAAGCAGGAGAATGATCACCATCTTGATGGAGCAGTTTTGGTTTTTTTTGTTCTCTTGGTACATGTTTCTTCTTTTCCTTCACTTGTCAAATCCTAATTAGGTTAGAGTGGCTGTCAGACATGATAGTGTAGCTATGTGTAATTTATGCAAATTATCTTGAAGACTAAAGAAGTCCTGAAATAGAACAGATAAGGGTTTATAGCTCACCCAGCATGATCCTTTTGAAGGTTCTTCCCACACCAACAAGGGCTGAGAATAATAAGACTGAAGCGTTTAATCTCCCTGAGTCCTATCATCTCCATCTTGAGGTAATAAACATGATTAAAACAAGGGCTTCTGGAGAAAACAGTGGCATGTTTAAGTATCTAATTCTCAAAATGTTTTTCTCAAGCCAGTTTTAATTTTCTCACAGGCTCTATCCTTGGGTTTGTTTTTGCTCATTACTTAATGTTCTACTTCATTTAAATTTCTCTACACCTTTACCACAATCCTGTGATTGGTGTTACATCAGCCATGCTCATTGCAGTCCCCATATTATGTTAGAACCTAGGAGATTCAATGGGGCTTGATGCAACTTGAATTTGCCTTTAGTAGCAACACATCTATTAAGGCAGGCATTCATGTCACAGTTCTATATTTCCAAGTTCAGAGCATTCAAAAAATTTTGTGATGGTTTTATTGTGCTGTTTTATTTTCTGAACTGCCCTTATCTTTCATGTTCAGAAGTGAACTGTAAATCCTCAGGATAAAGGCATTTCTTCAAGGTTATTTGCACAAAACTGACAGTTCAGGATGATCTTTTCCTTAGCTAATATTTTAATATTTAGTTCATAATCTTAGCTATCTTTGCAATCATCTAAAGGTAAGGAGAAATGTAACAACAGTGAAAACAATTAATCAATAGAATAGCTTGTTTCCTGGGGTTGTGGGTGCTCCATAAAAGGAGGTTTTAAAAAATAGATCAAACAACCATTTGACTGAGATGGGGGTTAGACTAGAAGAACTCTGAGGTTCCTTCCCACTTTCTTGATTCTATGATTCCACGAGTCTGTGATGCACGCCATCAAGATAGGTACCTCACATTCTTTTCACTTATCTTTATGGTTCTTAGGCTAACATCTCTGCTTGGAAAGCTAGTAAGATAGACTGACAAGCCAATTGTCCATCTTTTGTTTAAACTTAGCTTAAGCTTTGAGCACATGAGTTTTGCCCCATTTTATGACCTTTCTTGTCAAAGTTAAGTTAGTAAACACAGTTGTTAAGTAAATCTGGTTTCCCCATTTCCTTTGCTTCTCAGAAAGTGTCATGCCCCTGGTGGAGACGGACTCTGAGGGAGTGGAGGAACAGCCAACAGGGAATGGAAGTGTGGCTCCGGAGGTTAGTGGAGGAGGCTGGGGAAGGGCAGAGGCCGGCTGGGCAGTCAGTGGAGGACCCAGGCCCATCCCCTCTCTAGGGCACGCAGGGAGGAGAGGATAAGGCAGAGATGTAGTCTACTCAGGAGGAGAGGGTCTTGATCCTTTTCATGGGCTGCAGCTGTGACAACTAAATAAGAGGACGGACATGCATATGGGCATGTGTCACTTCAAATCAGTTTTGGGATTCTGCAGCAGATCTGTGGTCTAGATCAGGGGTCTCCAACCTTGGCCATTTTAAGTCTGGCGGACTTCAACTCTCAGAATTTCCCAGCCAACTGGGAGTTGAAGTCCGCCAGGCTTAAAGTGGCCAAGATTGGAGACCCCTGGCTTAGAAATTTCATAAAGGTTATGCCTTTACAGCAGCCATTTATGTGTGGAAGTACTTATGAGTTTACCCAATGATTCCATTTTGAAAATAAGCTCTAGTGCAGACCTAAAGTCAATGAATGGAGAGACTGGCCTTGACGTAATATTTTTCAGCTACATGTTGCGGCAAGAAAGTATGTCAGGAACACAGGGTCCACCTATGTTCACCTGCCAAAATATGTTCTAGAACAGTGTTTCTAAACCTCAGCAACTTTAAGACGTGTGGCATCGATATGTTGGGGAAGTCTGGAGCTGAAGCCCCTATATCTTAAAGTTGTTGAGGTTAAGAAACATTGATCCAGACCAGGGGTGTCAAACTCAATTTCGTTGAGGGTCGCATCAGGGTTGTGTTTGACCTCGCAGAGCCAGGAAGTGGCGTGCCCAGGTGGGCCTGGTCAACTCAATGTCACTCATGTCTGGGGCACCTGTGATGGCCTAGGCACCCTCCCCAAGCTCCATTTTTGGCTGGGAGAGCTGCAGTGATCTGCCAGCAAAAACAGACGTGTCCCCCAGAGCTCCATTTTCATCGGCAGAGGGCTGCAGGAGACCATCGCAACCAAAAACGGGAACCACAAGCGCCCCCCTGAGCTCCAATTTTGCTGGCAGAGGCCCTGAGGGCCAGTCCATCACTGTTTCAGTCGTGTTGTCGGAATGATGCCAGGAGTCGGTGACTTAATTCAAGCTCTTTTATTGAGTCAGGAACCGAACTGGGGCTAAAGGAAAAACTTGCGGCTTTTAATTTCTCAGCCGCGGCGGCCGCGGCCAATGGCACCACTTTGAATCTCCCACGATTCGAATGGACCAATCGTGGGAGATTCTTAGCGAGCCAATCGGCGCGGCTCGCCTAGCCAATCAGAGTGCCCCACGCTTTGGCCAATCAAAGCGCGGGGATCTCAAGAATGCTAAGGAGGGGACAGAACAGTTTCCAAGACAGCCCTGCAGGCCAGATCTAAGCAGCTTGTGTGCTGGATTTGGCCTATGGGCCTTGAGTTTGATACCCCTGATTTAGAGCTGGGGTCTCCAAACCTTGGTCTGTGGACTGGCACCAGTGCATGGCATGCCAGAAACAAGTGGGATGCAGGCAGCACATGAAACCACATCCCCTCCAGTCTGCAGAAAAATATATTTCCACAGAACTGGTCCCTGGTGCCCAAAATGTTGGGGGCCACTGATCTAGAGTGATCCAATTTGCCAATTTATTGTGTAGATGTTTAGCATAGTTTACTTATTATGCTTCAAAAGCTGAAGCGCTGACATCCGGCAGTTCTCAACTACTCTTTTCATAGATGCATATGATCATCAGTTCTAGACAGCTTATTATATATAATTAAAATTATAAGTCATGGTGGCGCACTGGTTAGAGTGCAGTACTGCAGGCTGCTTCTGCTGATTGCCAGTTGGCCTGCAATTTGGCCATTCAAATCTCACCAGGCTCAAGGTTGACTCAGCTTTCCATCCTTCCGAGGTGGGTAAAATGAGGACCCAGATTGTTGGGGGAAATAGGCTGACTCTGTAAACCGCTTAGAGAGGTCTATAAAGCACTGTAAAGTGGTATATAAGTCTAAGCGCTATTGCTATATGTTCTGTCCTTATTAGCATTCTTGAGATCCCCGCGCTTTGATTGGCCAAAGCGCAGGGCACTCTGATTGGTTAGGCAAGCCGCGCCGATTGGCTCGCTAAGAATCTCCCGCGATTGGTCCATTCGGATCGCGGGAGATTCAAAGCGGTGCCATTGGCCGCAGCCGCCGCGGCTAAAATAATAAAAGCCGCAATCTTTTTCCCTTTGCCCCAGTTCGGTTCCAACCTCAAATAAAGAGCATGATTTGAAGTCACCGACTCCTGGCATCATTTCGCGGACACAACACTGGTGACGAAGGCCCTGAACCGAACCACGTGTCCGACGGAAACCTAGGCAAGTACCGAGGGCCCCTTATATCTTTCAACCTAGACCCAAACGTCCCCCCAAAACACCTGAAACCAAGGCGGGTGCCATTCGCACTTAAACCCAAGATAGACGAGCAAATTGACAAGCTCGTCTAGCAAGGGGTCCTACAACCCATAGACCACGCCCGGTGGGAGACCCCCATAGTCACCCCGATCAAGCCCGATGGGTCGGTGAGGATCTGTGGGGACTATAAGGCCACCCTAAATGGCGCGCTACAACAAAGCGCCTACCCCGTCCCAGTAGTGCAACACCTACTGCACTCACTGGGAGGGGGCAAGGTTTTCGCCAAGCTCGACCTCGCCCAGGCTTACCAACAGTTGCCAGTCGACGAGCAAACGGCAGAAGCGCAAACCATAGTCACCCACCGGGGGGCATTTAAATGCAACCGACTCCAATTCGGAGTCAGCATGGCACCGGGAATATTCCAAAGCCTAATGGAAAGACTACTGAAGGGCATCAAGGGGGTGGTACCTTACTTCGACGACGTCCTAGTGTCGGCAGCCAACCAAGCCGAACTAGAGGGTCGCCTAAGGGAGGTCCTAACCAAATTTAAAGAGACCGGGCTAAAGGTCAAGAGGGAGAAATGCCAGCTATGCACGGAACGGGTAGAATTCCTAGGATACCTCCTAGACCGTCACGGCATTCACCCCACAAACCAAAAAATCAAGGCCATCAAAGAAGCCCCCACACCCAAGTCGAAGACGGAACTACAGGCATTCCTGGGGCTACTTAACTTTTACAATGTTTTCCTGCCCCAAAAGGCGACGGTGGCGGAGCCCTTGCATAGGCTCCTGGACAAGGTGGCGACCTGGACTTGGGGGAAACGCGAGCAAGCCGCCTTCCAAAGAACAAAGGACCTCCTCACTTCGGACGCCGTCCTCATACAATATAACGAGACCCTACCTCTGGCTGTCACATGCAACACATCACCCTTCGGCGTCGGTGCTGTTCTCAGCCATACCCTCCCCGACGGAAAAGAAGCACCCATCGCGTTCTTTTCAAGGACCCTCACCAAACCGGAGCGGAACTATAGCCAGCTGGACAAAGAGGCTCTGGCTATCGTTGCCGCCGTAAAACGATTCCACGAGTATCTCTATGGCCGGACTTTCACCATCATAACTGACCACAAGCCGCTGCTGGGAATCCTTGCAGGAAACCGGGCCACCCCGAACATTCTGTCTCCCCGAATGACAAGGTGGTCCGAGTTCCTGGCAGCCTACAACTACGGACTCATACACAGACCGGGTAAGACGATCTCCCATGCAGACGCCTTAAGCCGCTCGCTGCTACCAGAACCTGACACCGACCCAGCACCCACAACGACCACCCTCAGCATAGAGACTCTACCCAACCTGCCCATAACCGCGTCAGACATTGCCCGAGAGACTAATAAAGACAAACGTCTGGCGCGGGTGTTGCATTGGGTAGAGAAAGGATGGCCGGAAAGGGGCAACGACGAGTCTGTCAAAACGTTCCGAAACCACCAAACGGAACTCTCGCTGTTAAAAGGGTGCATACTATGGGGGGACAGGGTGGTCATTCCAGAAAAGCTACAAGGGAAGGTTCTGGAACTACTACACGAGGGGCACCCTGGCATCGTTAGGACTAAAGCCCTGGCCAGAAGTTACGCTTGGTGGCCAGGGATGGACAAACAAATTGAGGCCTGGGTAGCAAGGTGCCAACGATGCCAGGAAACTAGGTCAAGCCCACCCACAGCACCCGTCCTAGAGTGGGAAACCCCAAGGGGACCGTGGTCTAGGATTCACATAGACTTTGCCGGGCCCACAAAAGGACACACCTTCCTCATAACAGTTGACGCTTACTCCAACTGGCTGGAAGTAAGCAACATGAAGACGACAACCACGGAGGCCGTGATCAAGGAACTCTGCAAACTCTTTGCAACACACGGCCTCCCAGACGTCGTCGTTTCCGACAACGGGCCCCAATTCACCTCGCTGGAATTTGAAAAATTCCTAGCGGAAAGGGGCATCCGCCACGCACTGACAGCACCGGCGCACCCGGCGGCAAATGATAGGGCGGAACGGATGGTCCAATTCACTAAAAAGACCATCCGGAAAATAGACCACGGGGAGATCCAGGAGAAAATTAACAAACTACTCTTCACCCAACACATAACCCCAAATACCACAACCAATAAGAGCCCAGCCGAACTATTAATGGGCAGAAAACTAAGGTCCCCACTCGACAGGTTACACCCCACGTATAACCCGGAGAAGCCTCCAGACTCAAATAGCAAACACCGAACCTTCACACCTGGCGACCCCGTATACGCAAGAAACCTGACGGGAGACCCACTATGGATACCAGCCGTCATCACACAAACAACAGGCCCACACTCGTACCGGCTACAAACAGCAGACGGACGAGCCTGGAAACGCCACATCGACCAACTAAGGTCGAGGACTACCAACCAACAAACCACCGACGCACAAACAGGCGAAACCAACCCCCACAACACAAACCAAGGGGGGAGGGAATACCCAGGGGACCAAAACCAAAGAAGAATAAACCAGCCGTACTCACCGGAAAGCAGCCATCACGACCCCTCGCCAGGAAGAGACAGCCAGGCCAGCTCGACCGACCCGGGAGACCCAGGAGGGAGCTACGGAGAGCGGCCCGGCCCGATCGACCAGCCGGTTCCCACGACGGTAGCAGGAGCAGCAGAGATCCCGACCGAACCGGCCGGGATCCAACCTACGACTGAGCTGCGCAGGTCAAGTAGGCTCAGACGGAGCCCCGCCTACCTATGTGACTACGCGACGTAAGGACTGAACCAAGAGGGGAGGGGTGTTCTGTCCTTATTAGCATTCTTGAGATCCCCGCGCTTTGATTGGCCAAAGCGCGGGGCACTCTGATTGGTCAGGCAAGCCGCGCCGATTGGCTCACTAAGAATCTCCCGCGATTGGTCCATTCGGATCGCGGGAGATTCAAAGTGGTGCCATTGGCCGCGGCCGCCGCGGATAAAAAAATAAAAGCCGCGATCTTTTTCCCTTTGCCCCAGTTCGGTTCCAACCTCAAATAAAGAGCATGATTTGAAGTCACCGACTCCTGGCATCATTTCGCGGACACAACACTATAAGCCTATGGATTCTGTCTGCCTATCTGTCTATCTCAAGCAAGCAAATATATTTAGTATTCTTCCCTCCTCCTATTTTCCCCACCACGACAATCCTGTAAGGTGAATTGGGCTGAGATTGCTCCAAAGTCGCCCTGCTGTTTTTCATGATTAAGAGAAGTCTAGAACTCACATTCTCCTGGTTTCTAAGCCAGCACTTTAAGCATAGTACTGTTGTTGGTTTTTTCCCCAGCTATGTCAAGTCCTGGGTAGAAAATGCAGGTGCTTCCCCCTTATGCAGTTTGAACAGCCTAATCAATTCATGATTGGCTTGAACTGGCTACCAACCAGAGTCGAGAGGAACAAGTCTCCTTCTCATTTTTTTCCCCCTCTCTCTTGCCTGATAGCGGATAGATTAACTCAATAAGTTTGGTATAGTTCCGTATGATACAATCTCCAAGTAAATGTGCAATGCTACCTCAGCAACTCAGCTATTGTCTCTTTCTATTGTTAAGTTTATTTAGCATGAACAAACCCTGGCTCAAGCTTCAATTTCATTTTGGCAGGAAGGTCCAATTCCAGGAACAGATTATCAAATGGTATTATGCTTAGAAGATGTTCACTGTCAGGCTCACTGTTTAGCTAAAAAAAAAATTTTTTTTGTATGAAAGGAGGCAGTTTTCTTAAGATTACAGTGTAATCAATCAGAGAAGGCCATGGCTTGGTCCAGGGAGACAATTCACCAAGAAAATTGCTCTGGATGCATCCTTTCAATAGATAAAAATATAGTCTGTTAGTCATTTGTAATAAACACAGCCCCTTGTAATCCCTTGTTACATCCTTAGATTGCTGAATGAATAAGGGAGGGGGGACCGATAGTATCTACTTCTAGGGAATATTGATGGAATTGAGCAAATGGTGCCTTATCATTTACCCTCATCTTTGCGTTGAAATCACCAGAAACTATTACACAAGGCTAAATAAACATAAGATTGCTTTGCTAAGATTAAATAGCCTTCTACTTTGGCCCATAAGCTATTGATCTGGGACTTACTTTGCTGAAGTGGGATATATATATGTTGACCAATAGCAATAAGGCATTATTAAATTTTAACAGCACGGACATTGTGTAGCGTTCCAATGGGTCTAAGCTGTATAATTTTGAATGCAGCTTTGTTGAAATGGGTAAACTCAAACTCCCACACTATCCGCTTTGGACTGCCCCAGGGAGAATTGCCAATGGGTAGGACTTGTACCCAATGAAAAATAGATTGTTAAAGTCCTCTGCATCTGCCAGCACTATTAGGATTATTGTTATTATGCACACCAACTGTGTAAAACCACAGCTGCCAGTTCTTTAACTAGTGTTGGCTTTCAAACATACTGAGGTTGATACTATATGGAACAAAGATGTGACTGAATCTAGATGTTCTGCTTCAGATATCACAAAGCCCCCTCCCAGAAGATAACAAGGAAAACCGGTCATGGAGAGGATGTGTAGCTTCCCAGACAATACTGTGGATCCTGCTCAAGTATCGTTTATATGCTATTTCCTGGATAAAAGGAAGTGAAAAGGAAGTAGACCATAATATTGTCTGCTGTCCTCACAGACAATCCTCTGCATCATCTTCTTGTCTGAAGCAGTAATGGTTCCAAAGCAGAAGCACTGGTTTTACTAAAAATATATCTTTTTTTCTGTTAGTGGAGTTAAGGGTCTTTCTTCTTAAATGCCCAAGCTGGTACAGGGCTGACACATGGCTTGTTTATGCCATAATCTTTCAACTTTGATTGTCACATCTTGGTACTTTGTGACCTTCTGTATTTTACATTTCTCCAACGTTCACAGTCCATAGTGTAGACCAGGTGAATACAAAATGTTAGACTAATCTATGGGGAGAAATTTAATCTTGCTGCTACTGTGTGATTCTAAGGATGCAAACTATCACCCTATCCCATAGATCAGCCTTCTAATATTCCCAGGATTTTTAGCCAGTAATATAGCATGCTGAACATCATATGCCGCTGTATTTTGTAATGTCTAATGCTGCCCAAGGGGGAGCATTCAAAATTTTGGTGCAGGTTAAAAAGAATATGAATGATCCTAACAACAAAGGAAGTAATGAGCATATATATGCTTTTTTTAAAAAAACTGAGTGTTCCAGACAGCTCTTGACTTAACTAAAAATCCCCCTCCCCTTTAAATAATAACCAATCCCATTTTTTCTTAGCTTTCCAGCCCAGGAATATGGGGTATTAACATAGGTTTCATTACATGATGTCAGCAGTGAGATGTATTGGCCTGGTCTTTTTGAGTCCTGTGGATTGGTTGGTAAAATTTTGTTCCAGAAAAAAAGAGAATTAAGTTGTAACGCAGTGGTGGGATTCAAACATTTTTACTACTGGTTCTGTGGGTATGGCTTGGTGGGCACGGCAGGGGAAGGATACTATAAAATCTCCATCCCCATCCTACTCCTGGGGAAGGATACTGCAAAATCCCCTTTCCCTCCCCACCCCACTAACCTGCTTTCCAGCTCCGTTCTCCTGGGCAGGGCAACAAAAGAAGACTCAGCCAATCAGCTGGGACTTGGGAGGCGGGAAATAGATGGGGGCGGGGCCAGTCACCTCTATTGTAACGATAGCAAAAAAAAACAAAGTTGTAGAATTGTACCTATAACTGATATAAAGAAGATTGGAAGCCACTTGTTTGTATCCTTTTTCCTTCCATTTCTATTTTTCTTTTTTCTTTTTCCTCCTTTCTTGCTCTTTTAGCTTACTCTTTGATTTATTTTTTTATTTTTTTCATTTATATTTGTTGGTTTTAGTTAGTATATATGTGTGTGTGTGTATGTATATGTGTACGTGTGTGTGTGTGTGTGTGTGTGTGTGTGTGTGTGTGTGTGTGTATATATATATATATATATATATATATATATATATATATATATATATATATATATATATATATATTTGTTTTCTTAAGTTTTCGCGGGTACTTACATGTCTGGCATTCAGCTTTGTTCGGGTATTTTCCCACGTCATAATAGTGGTGCTTTTAAAGTTGTTGCAACATTTCAGCAGAATCTCATCTGCCATCATCAGGCTTCTGTATGGTGTTTGTCTGTGAGTCAGACTTTTACAGTGGTTTCAGATTTAAATTTGGGGCAGCCTATTGCTGTGTCAGAAAGGTTTTTTCTTCCTCCTGATTGAAGTCCACAAGTCTTAAAGTTGCCAAGTTTGAGGATTCCTGGGTAAGACTCTTGCTGGGTTTCCAAGCATGGTGGAACTAGAGGTCTTAGTATATTCATATGTTATACATGCATAACTATTTGCATATAGTTTTGTGTGTGTGTGTCTGTATGAATCTGTCTGTCTGTCTGTCTCTGTGTATATATAGATAAGCGCTACCTTCCTACCCCTATAATCCTCCCCATACCTTTGTACAATTTCTGGTAGACCTTATTTGATAGACGCTGCCACCAACTCCTTGTCCCCATGGAACAACTTAAATAGTTTTCCATAAATTAAAGCTAGGGGGAGGAAAAACTAATCAGTGCCTAGCGTCGCCATTTCTGATTTTGCCACAACGTACATTTCCTATCTCCAACTTTGCTTCCGAATTAAGGCATTGCTTAGCTGGCTTTGAGACAACCTGGGGTGCAGGGAGATGTTTCTCCCTTTAAAAAAGAATCCCCACAAAGAAAGGAGCAGTGTTCAACTCTACTCCTTCATTTAAGAGCCCACTTAACATGGGTATTGATCTACTCCTGATTGATTCTTCAGCATTTGATTGTCTCTGACCTCTGCCTGGATCAAAAGATGTAGGTCTGATTGGCAAGTCAGTTTTGGGGTTGTGTCTCCTGGTTGGAATTCCTCACCATACACATCATTTTCCTAAATAAATCCTTATGTGGGTTCTTCTCTCTCATCCAGCCCTCCTTAATTAAGAACAGAGAGTGACAGAATGTGCCAAGCCAAATTTCCTGAAGAAAAGGCAGCGAAGGAACACTAAATAACTCCTTGAGATTTGGACAATGGTTTGGGAAACAAATTGGAGGCTGCTACGGCCAGCTCACTGAGGTTTGTAAATGCTATAAAGGACAAGCGTACAATAGACAGTTTTGGCTAGAGAGTCCAAACCCTGCCTGCCGCTGTTGGATGTTCATAATAGGAGCTAAAACAGACAGCAGGCTGGATTTTTAAGATGAGTAACCAATTGAACCAGCGTTCTTCAAGCAGATTTTAAGAAGGATGGTCAATTACAAGCCATGAAGCAGAAACATGGGAAAAGAGAGAGGGGGGGAAGGAGGGAGGGAGGGAAGAGGGAGAGAGAGATCAGCTTAGAAACAAACAGATCTTTATACAGGCATAATAGCTGCAGCTGTCAAAGAATCACTATTATAGCTTACTGCATTTAGTCTAAGTCAGTGTTTCTCAATCTTGGCCACTTGAAGGTGTGTGTGTGTGTGTAGCAAAGCTGGCTGGGGAATTCTGGGAGTTGAAGTCCTCCAGGCTTAAAGTTGACAAGGTTGGACACCCCTCATCTAGAGGCTCTCTGGAACCCAGAAACAGAGCCTCTGGAGGCCTTCTGGATCCTCAAGGCCCATTTTTTGCCCTCCCTGAGCCTCCACGTAGGCCCTGCACTTACCTAGGATCCAAAATAGGCCATGTGGCGACTCTTGGGAGAAGAGGGGCAGCTGAGGCCAGCCAATCATTGGAACAACCAGTTTGGCAAACCAAATGTAAAAATTAACATCCGTTTCGCCCAAACCAGTGTGAACCAGTAGCGGCCCACCCCTGCCAGGGGGCTTCTGAGCAAAATCATTGGGGAAAGCTGAGTTCACTTAACAAACACATGATTTGCCTAACAGTCACACCATTTGCTGAACAAACATGGTGAAACGTTCATAAAATTAGGCATGGCTCACTTAACAACCATACTGCTTAAGGATGGGAGGTCTCAATTGTGGTCATACGTTGAGGACTATCTGTACATTTTAAATAGGTGCAGTGTTTCTCAAACTTGCCCATTTTAAAATGTGTGGACTTCAACTCTCTAGATTTTCTAGCCAACCAAGTTAAAGCTGTCAAGGTTGAGGGAATGCTGCCTTGAAGAATCGACTTAATGCTGATACATTTGAAAATATTACATAGTGTAAATTATAATATGATCTATCTATTGCATAACCACTAGGCTGGCATAAAATTCTATTTCAAATATCATCATGGATATATCGTAACCTTGAATAAAATCATAAATAAAAATACAGACATTTTGTGCACCGTGACTGTAATAATGCTAGGAGCAGGCTAACCTGAAATTGTTATTTTCCTGGGACAAATAGGATTCAGAGACAAGACGTTTATGAAGACAAATGTTTGAATTAGCCATGCATTCAAGACTGGCTCAGACATGCACTTTGTCACCTAATTGGCACTACAGCATCAAGAAGTGCCTTACAGGTGGAAATAAAGCATCACCAGTCAATAATCTGGAACACTATAGTTTTAATCCATACTGTGCATGCATTTTGCCACAGGTGATCAGATTCAAGTGCACATGAAAACAAGCAGGTGTAGTATTCAATTCAGGATTCAATATCTTTGGGTAAGACATGTGTCAAACTCGATTGCATCACTTATCTATATGTCACGTATATATCACGTATATATATATATATATATGTCACATGTCCATGACATATATCGCAATTGTTTTTTGCCTTTGCGGAGCCGGGATGAGTGTGACCTGTGTGTGACGCATCCAGGCCATAGATCATACTAGGAAACAGTCAATATAAATTGTAAGGATACAAGCGATAAAGTTACAGTCATATAGTCACAAGTGGGAGGGGATGGGTGATAAGGAATGATGAGAAGATTAATAGTAATAGTAGTGCAGACTTTGTAAATAGTTAAGACAGTGTTGAGGGAATTATTTGTTTAGCAGAGTGATGGAGTTCGGGAGTAACTTGTTCTTGTGTCTCGTTGTTCTGGTGTGCAGTGCCCTATAGTGTTGTTTTGAGGGTAGGAGTTGAAACAGTTTATGTCCAGAATGTGAGGGGTCTGTACATATTTTCACAGCTCTCTTTTTGACTCGTGCAGTACACAGGTCCTCGACTGAAGGCAGATTGGTAGTAATTGTTTTTCTGCAGTCCTAATTACCCTCTGAAGTCTGTGTCTGTCCTGTTGGGTTGCAGAACCAAACCAGACAGTTATAGAGGTGCAGATGATAGACTCAATAATTCTTCTGTGACTGGATCAGCAGCTCCTTGGGCAGTTTGAGCTTTCTATATCATCATCATCCTGTTTAAATCCCAGGAGCAAAAGATAACATCTTAAGTACCTCTGTTTTGCAACAAACTTTTGAATGAGGTTGGCCTAAAAGAGAACAATTGCTTAAAATTACTCAGTGATCTTCTGTGGCCGAGGAAATCTGTATCTCCTTAGTACTGATACAACACCTTAACTACTACACCACCTTGACTGTGAAGAAGTACACACACATGTATTCAATTTATATGGCCCTCCGTCTCAAATACAATCTGGGCAGCTAATTGTGATGAAAGGTCTTTGGTGCTCTCTGAGATTGATAGTTTTCTTGCAGACATTTCATTACCCAAATAGGTAACATTATCAGTGTTAGTTGGGGGGGGGGGGTTTGCTCTCAATTTATATTCTAGTGGCTTGCCCTGTCATTGTTAGTGAGAGCAGTTTTGGTGGGTCTTTGTTTAGGCTGTTTATTATTTCCTTGTTTGGCAGTTCCTTGATTGGTATTGTTTACTTCTTGATTGTTAGTCCGAGGTTAGGGTTAGAATATAAATTGAAAGCAAACCCCACTCCCTACCAGCACTGATGATGTTATCTAGTTTGGGTAATTAAACATCTGTGAGAAAACCAGAAGTGGTATTCAGCCAGTTCTGACCAGTTCTGGAGAACCGGTAGCGGAAATGTTGACTAGTTCGGAGACCCAGCAAATACCACGTCTAACTGGCCCCGTCCCCATCTATTCTCTGCCTCCCAAGTCCCAGCTGATTGGCTAGGTCTTTCTTTCTTTCTTTCTTTCTTTCTTTCTTTCTTTCTTTCTTTCTTTCTTTCTTTCTTTCTTTCTTTCTTTCTTTCTTTCTTTCTTTCTTTCTTTAATTTATATTGCCACCTATTCGCCCATGGCAACTCAAGGCAGCTTACACAATGTAAAACCATATTTAAAACAAAAAAAAACAATTTTTTTTGTTGCCCTGCACAAGTGAACAGAGCTGGAAAGCAAGTTAATGGGGTGGGGAGGGAATGGGGATTTTGCAGTATTCTTCCCCTGCCATGCCCACCAAGCCACGCCCGCAGAACCGATAGTAAAAAAAAATGAATCCCACCACTGGAGAAAACCACCAAGTTCAGAGAGCACCATTTCAACTTTGAGCTACAAATATTCACCTTTATCTGCTAATAGTGATTAAAGAAAAGATTAAAAACAATAAAATATAGCAGCTAAGATAAAAGGTTAGCCAACACAACAACTAATACAACCATGATATAGGCTCAACCATGCACTTGATATAGGCTCAACCATGCATTCTCAATGATGGAAATAGTTCTTCGGGGCCTTATAAAAAGTCAGTAAAAGTTTAACTTCTGAATGGTATTCCAGAGTCCCATTAGATGGCTCTTCTTAATAGACAGGACCTGCAATTTCATCTTTCGTAACAGATCTGACAGGATGGATAGATCAGTGGTGGGATTCAATTTTTTTTGATACCAGTTCTGTGGGCGTGGCTTGGTGGGCATGGCAGGGGAAGGATACTGCAAAATCCCCATTCCCTCCCCACCCTACTAACCTGCTTTCCAGCTCCATTCTCCTATGCAGGGCAACAAAAGAAGACCCAGCCGATCAGCTGGGACTCAGGAGGCAGAGAATAGATGAGGGTGGGACCAGTCACAGGTGGTATTTGCTGGTTCTCTAAATTACTCAAAATTTCTGGTACTGGTTCTCCAGAACTGGTGAGAACCTACTGAATACCACCTCTGGGATAGATACAACTGAGAAGAAACAGTCCTGGAAGTCACCAGACCTAAACCCTGAAGTATATAAAATCTACCAGTAAATAAGTTGTCCTCAATTTATGACCACAATTGGGATCAGAATTTCCATTGCTACACAAGATGGTGGTTAAAGGAGTCGTGCCCAATGTTTTGATCTTTTTGCCATAGTTGTTAACCAAGTTACTGCAGTTGTTAAGTGGAGCATGCAGTTAAGTAAATAGCAATAGCCCTTAAACTTATACATCACTTCATAGTGCTTCACAGCCCTCTCTAAGCAGTTTACAGAATCAGCCTATTGCCTCCAATAATCTGGGCCCTCCCTTTACCGACCTCAGAAGGATGGAAGGCTGAGTCAACCTTGAGCTGGTCAGGATCGAACTCCTGGCAGTTGGCAGAGTTTAGCCTGCAACCCTAACTACTGAGCCCCCACCGCTCATCTCTTCTCCCACTGACTTTACTTGTTGAAAGCTGTCTGGGAAGGTTGCAAATGGTCATCACATGGCTTTGCAACACTACAATCATTGTTTCATACATGCAGGCTGCTAAGCACCCAAATTTTGATCATGTGACCCTAGGATGCTGCTACCATCCTAAGTGCAAGATCCGGTTGCAAGTCAGTTTTTCAGTGCCACTTTAACTTTGAATGATTGCTAAATGAGTGATTGTAAGCCAAGGATTATCCGTATTGAGAATCTTGATCCCTACTACACAGGCCGGGCGAGGAATGACTGGGAGGGAAGGGCAATGGGCAGGGCTAGCCAGTGGTGGGATCACCCAACAGGGAGCTATAGCAGAGGGCCCAAAGAGCCGCATGTGGCTCCAGAGCCTTAGGTTGCTGATACCCGGACTAGGGGAATCAGTTTTCAAGAAGCCCTTGGAAGATTACTTCACCTCCTTTATTTATCTTTTAACATATTACTATTTTGCCTATCGTAGTACGTAAAGAGCAATTAAAGAATTGACCTCTTTTCTTCAATCTTCCAAAGAGCTATTAAAAAGATGGAAAGCAGCAATTCCGAGTCTCAGGTAGGGAGTGTATAAATGCTAACCACACAGCAGATTGTGCAGCCGCTCTCATTTTTATTCATTTGGAAGAGGGCAAGCTCCTTTCCCATATGTTCACGGCAATAAGGGCCCGAAGAGGACATGATTCAAGTATGCTGAAGATTCTACAGCTTGGGGAGTGAACTTGAAGATGGATTGGAAACTGTGCTTATTAGTCAGTCATAAAGGATCGTGAGAATGGTCATCAAAAAGGGGGGGGGGGTGGATTCCATAGGATCTCAATTGAAATCTATCATTATTTTTATTGTTGCTATTGTTGCTATTGTTGTTATTGTTATTTTCATTTGAGGGCCCAACAAACTGAGCAGATGGCAAGGAGATTTCCAGTAAGGAAGGAAAATCATTATCAGAATGGGTTAGACCAGACGTCTCCAAACTTGGCAACTTTAAGACTTGTGGACTTCAACTCCTAGAATTCTCCAGCCACCTGGCTGGAGAATTCTGGGAGTTGAAGTCCACAAGTCTTAAAGTTGCCAAGTTTGAGGATTCCTGGGTAAGACTCTTGCTGGGTTTCCAAGCATGGTGGAACTAGAGGTCTTAGTAGTCCAATATAGAGTTCTAGACATTGTAGAGGTCGTAGTACTGCAACTGTCCAGAGATGTTATTTGAGACGAAGAAGCTGTGGTACTTCAATTACTGGAGTTTTGCTGAGCTTCCGGGTATGGTGGGTTGCCAGGAGCTCCTGGATTAACTGCCTGTTTGTAATGATGTCAAGAAAGAGGCAAGGGGATCTGGAAGACTCTGTTTTACCTGGGAGGTCTTTGTGGGACCAGAAGCTTGGCCTCTAATGAACTATTTCTCCTTCTTTTATCTTTGATCCAGCACCTTATCTGTGGGATGCTCAGTGATGCAGAGATCCTGCATTTCAACCCCACATGAGGGAGAGTTATTGGTGGTGGTTTATCCTCACTGGAAGGTGATGATTGGTGGGAGAAGAAAAATAAGTCTGGGAAATCTACCAATTCAGTAGTTCTCAACCTTTTCTTCATCACAGACAAAATCCCTTTTTTGGCTACACACAATGGCCACTAACCCTCAAGACCTAACTCAAGATTTAAATCATAACATTTCTTCAAGCCTTCGCAGACTTGTGATGATACTGTGCCCTCCCCAGGGTCCATGACCACTGTACTTGTTCTGTCCTTAATTTGCATACTTGAAATCCCCGCGCTTTGATTGGCTAAAGCGCGGGGATTTCTGATTGGCCAGGCGAGCCGCGCTGATTGGCCCGATTGAAGTCTCCCGTGATTGGATCACTCCAAGAGCGGGAGACTTGAATCGCTGCCATTGGCCGCGGCCACCGCAGCGAAAAGGATAAAAGCCGCGGGCTTTTTCCTTTTCGCCGGTTCGGTTCACAACTGTTAAATAAAGAGCTTGAAACTTAGTCACCGACTCCTGGCTTCTTTTGCGGACACGACACTGGCGACGAGGGTGGGATCCCGACCCTGAACCGAACCCCGTGTCCAACAAGAGCCAGTTTCAGCACGGAGATGGCGAAAATCGCACCGCCCGCCCCCTTCAACCCCGCCACCGAGGACTGGGAATCATTTTCAGACCGTTTCCGTATGTACCTCGAGTGCACCGGAATGAAGGACGCCCCGGGCCCGCTAAAACGCGCCGTCTTCCTCACCCATTGCGGAACCGAGGTCTTCCAGATGGCCAAGGCATTGGCCAAGCCGGCAGACGCAACCGCCATGGACTGGGACGTCCTCGAACCTATCCTGCAGCGCCATTACGCCCCCGAGGTCCCCATCCTGATCCGGCGCAACGAATTTTACCGCCGAGATCAGAAACCAGGCGAAAAACTGAGCGATTTCGTCGCCGAATTGCGGCGCCTAGGAGGACTCTGCGAGTTTGAAGGTCTGAACAGCCTCCTAAGAGACCGATTCGTACTCGGCCTATGGGACCCTACACTCCAGAGCCGGCTTATGGCCAAGGGCGACATCAGCCTAGCAGACGCCCTCACCGCAGCCGCAGCCGCAGAAGCAACCCACACTTCCGCTGACAGCATGCGAAAATCAGACGCGAAAGGCGGAAACAACAACCCGGCAAGGTCGGCCGACCCTAAAAGCGAATCAACAGCACACTACGGAGAATTCCAGTCTACGTCCAGCACGTCAGAAGACGAGGAGGACATACATCGCGTGCAGACGGGTCGCGGCGACCAACGGAACCGAAGAGGTCGTAGGTCAAGGACCATCTGTGCCGGGTGCGGCGGCGACCACCCCAGATCAGAATGCCGATTTTTTGACTCTATCTGTAGGCATTGTGAAAGACGGGGACACATCGCTCGAGTTTGCCGCCAAAAGAAGACCCGCAGCCCGCCCAGATGGGAACATCACGACCGAAAGAAGGAAAGCCCCCCGCCCAGGACCAGAGATCGCCAATCGGACGGTCGGTGGGACCGAATCCAACGATCTTCAAGAGGCGGCGACAGTCGGCGCAAGGAAGATACCCACCAGACGGTAACCATCGGCCACGCCATCTCCGACGGCGCCAGAAAGGTACACGTAGAAGTCCATATTGAAGGCCAACCATGCAAGATGGAGGTGGACTCCGGGTCCTACCTCTCCATGATTGCATGGCACGAGATAAAACGGCTAGTGCCCACCCTCCATAAGAGGAACATTAATGCCCAAAAAATCATTATAAAAGACTACCAGGGAAACCGCGTCCCGGTAGTGGGCACCAAGAACTTTAATGTAACTTACAAAGGCCGCACCGAACAACTCCCACTCACAATCGTCGATCGCGACCGCCCAAGCCTGCTGGGCCTACAATGGTTCGCCCCGCTTGACATCGCGCTGACAGGAGTCAACCACGTCGTCGACAACGGCTGGGAACAGCGGCTAGCCCAGGAGTTCCGGGAGGTCTTCGACGGAAGCCTGGGCAAGTACCAGGGGCCCCTTATCTCATTTGACCTAGACCCTAGGGTCCCCCCTAAGCGACTAAAACCTAGGAGGGTACCATTCGCCCTAAAACCTAAAATTGACGAGCAGATCGACAAGCTCGTCAAACAGGGGGTGTTGCAGCCAATAGACCATGCCCGATGGGAGACCCCTATAGTGACCCCAGTCAAGCCAGACGGGTCCGTGAGAATTTGTGGGGACTATAAGGCCACCCTAAATGGCGCGTTGCAACAAAGCGCCTACACCGTCCCAATCGTGCAACACCTACTGCACTCACTG
Source organism: Hydrophis major (assembly GCA_033807585.1). Lineage (NCBI taxonomy): Eukaryota > Metazoa > Chordata > Lepidosauria > Squamata > Elapidae > Hydrophis > Hydrophis major. Next base: position 95,808,827 of record CM066331.1, read on the forward strand.
GGAGGGGGCAAGGTCTTTGCCAAGCTCGATCTCGCCCAGGCATATCAGCAGTTGCCGGTTGACGAAAAAACAGCGGAAGCCCAGACCATCGTTACCCATCGGGGGGCATTCAAATGTAACCGGCTCCAATTCGGAGTCAGCGTGGCACCAGGCATTTTTCAGAGCCTGATGGAACGTTTACTGCAGGGCATCAAGGGGGTGGTGCCCTACTTTGATGACGTATTAGTGGCGGCGCCAAACGAAGCCGAATTAGAAAACCAACTCAGGGAGGTCTTAACAAAATTTAAAGTAACGGGACTTAAAGTTAAACGAGAAAAATGCCAACTATGCACAGAACGAGTGGAATTCTTGGGCTACCTTCTAGACCGGCATGGCATTCACCCTACAATTAAAAAAGTGAAAGCCATCAAAGAAGCCCCCACCCCAAGGTCTAAAACGGAACTACAGGCTTTCTTAGGCTTGCTGAATTTTTATAATGTTTTCCTACCCCAAAAGGCTACGGCGGCGGAGCCTTTGCATAGGCTCCTGGATAAGGCGGCAACCTGGACTTGGGGGAAACGAGAGCAAGCCGCCTTTCAAAAAACCAAAGACCTCCTCACCTCTGATGCCGTCCTGATTCAATTCAGCGAAACCTTGCCCTTGGTTGTCACTTGCGACGCATCACCTTTCGGCGTCGGCGCTGTCCTCAGCCATACTCTCCCCGACAAAAGAGAAGCACCCATCGCTTTCTTTTCCAGGACTCTAACTAAACCGGAGCGGAACTATAGCCAGCTGGACAAAGAAGCTTTGGCTATAGTTGCCGCCGTTAAGCGATTCCACGAATACCTTTATGGCCGCCCGTTTACCATTGTGACAGATCACAAGCCGTTGCTGGGCATCCTCGCAGGAAATCGAGCCACCCCGAACATTTTATCACCCCGGATGACAAGGTGGTCCGAGTTCCTGGCAGCCTACAGCTACGAACTGTTACACAAGCCAGGTAAGAAAATTTCGCACGCGGACGCTTTAAGCCGCTCGCCTTTACCAGACTCTGATCCTGACCCAGCACCAACAACAAACACCCTTAACATCGAAAATTTGCCCAACCTACCCATTACCGCGTCAGACATTGCCAGGGAAACTATAAAGGACAGGCGTCTGGCGCGAATTTTACATTGGGTGGAAAAAGGTTGGCCTGAAAGGGACAGCGACGAATCCGTTAAGACATTCAGAAACCGCCAGACTGAACTCTCACTACTCAAGGGATGTATCTTGTGGGGTGACAGGGTGGTCATCCCGGACAGGTTGCAAGGGAGGGTCTTAGAGATGCTGCACGAAGGGCATCCTGGCATCGTCAGAACTAAAGCCCTGGCCAGGAGTTACGCCTGGTGGCCAGGGATGGACAAGCAGATAGAGGCATGGGTAGCCAAATGCCAACGATGCCAGGAGACCAGACCCAGCCCACCCGCAGCACCCATCCTGGACTGGGAAACACCAAGGGGACCCTGGTCCAGAATCCATTTAGACTTTGCCGGTCCCATGAATGGACATACCTTTCTGATCACAGTTGACGCTTACTCCAACTGGTTGGAGGTAAGCGACATGAAATCTACTACCACGGAGGCCGTTATCAAAGAACTTTGCAAACTCTTTTCCACACACGGCCTCCCAGACGTCGTCGTCTCAGACAACGGGCCCCAGTTTACTTCCCTCGATTTCGAGAGATTCCTGGCGGAGAGGGGCATCCGCCACGCATTAACAGCACCGGCGCATCCGGCGGCGAACGGTAGGGCGGAACGGATGGTACAATTTACCAAAAAAACCATCCGGAAAATGGACCACGGGGAGATCAACGACAAAATAAATAAACTCCTCTTTATACAACACATCACCCCGAACACCACTACCAACAAAAGCCCAGCCGAGTTGCTAATGGGAAGGAAGCTGAGGTCCCCGCTCGACAGGTTACACCCAACATATAACCCGGAGCGACCCCCAGACTCAAGTACAAAATACCGGACCTTTGCCCCCGGTGACTTAGTGTACGCGAAAAATCTGACGGGGGACCCCCTATGGATCCCAGCCGTCATCACTCAAATCACAGGTCCACGGTCGTACCGGCTCCAAACCACCGATGGGCGAGCCTGGAAATGACACATAGACCAGCTCAGGTCACGAACAGCAACGGACCTCAACCCCCAAAACACGAACCAAGGGGGGAGGGAATACCCGAATAAACAAACGCCAGAAAAAATAAACCAGCAGTACTTACCGGAACGCAGCCATCGCGATCCCCCACCGGAGAAGAACCACCTGGCCAGCTCAACCGACTCGGAGAAGCCAAGCGGGAGCGGTGAAACCCGTAGCTCAACCAACCCGGAAGCCCAGGTGGGAGCCACGGAGAAAGAACCGGCCCGATCATCCAGCCGGTTCGCACAGAAGAGGGAGCAGCCAAAAACATGACCGCTCCGGCCGAAATCCAGCTTGCAACTGAGTTGCGCAGGTCAAGTAGGACTAGACGGAGCCCCGCCTACCTACGTGACTACGCAACGTGATGGACTATACCAAGAGGGGAGGGGTGTTCTGTCCTTAATTTGCATACTTGAAATCCCCGCGCTTTGATTGGCTAAAGCGCGGGGATTTCTGATTGGCCAGGCGAGCCGCGCTGATTGGCCCGATTGAAGTCTCCCGTGATTGGATCACTCCAAGAGCGGGAGACTTGAATCGCTGCCATTGGCCGCGGCCGCCGCAGCGAAAAGGATAAAAGCCGCGGGTTTTTTCCTTTTCGCCGGTTCGGTTCACAACTGTTAAATAAAAAGCTTGAAACTTAGTCACCGACTCCTGGCTTCTTTTGCGGACACGACAGTACTAATTCCTTTCATTAACTCTCATACTGCATTAAATCTGCAAATACAACCCTAGGAATGAGGTAGAAATGAGCACACTAATCAGCAAATATTACAATCCTATATTTTTCTGCTGATTCAAGGATTCAGTGGATTGCACTTTAAGGCAGCTATGTCTGTTGGGAATATTTAAAACAGCTATATCTTCTACACCAGGGGTCTTCAACCTTGACAGCTTTAAGGCTTGTAGATTTCAACTCCCAGAATTCCTCCTCTAATCACATTAGCTCAGGAATTCTGGGAGTTGAAATCCAGAATTCTTAAACTTGCCAAGTTTGAAGACTCTTGTTCTACATTGATGTACAATCTAGGGAAAAATCATGTTTGATTTATATCTATCCCAGAGGTACTATAGGACACTTTACCCTTTGAATCCAGATCCTTGAATCCAGAGCCATTTTATGCATTTTATTTTTTTAGGCAGTTAAAATGCAGCAAAAAGAGATGTTGTTGTTTGGTACCATAAAATGCAGCAAAAAGAGATGTTATTGTTTGGTATTCAAGTGTGCGCAATTTTAGCTGTTCATCAACTGGTAAATATCATGCACTGCTTCAAAGCCATTCATAACAAAGGAGGAGCAAAAAATGAAAGTTTGCCAAAAAACTATCCACTACCTACCTTTCTTCTTCTTCTTCTTCTTCTTCTTCTTCTTCTTCTTCTTCTTCTTCTTCTTCTTCTTCTTCTTCCTCCTCCTCCTCCTCCTCCTCCTCCTCCTCCTCCCCCTCTCTCCTCCTTTAACACTATAATAGTACATGCATTCCTCAACAATCAACTCATGTGACTTCAGAGTGAATTTCTTCTGATCAAAACAATTTTACCCTTGGCAAGATAGGTGGCTTTCTGTGCCTTGAAAAAAATGAGTGACCCATGGCATGATGGATCCAATGGCATTAGCATCACTAATAAGAAGAGGAGGTAAGAAAAGGTGAAACCTTTTGGGGGGAGGATTTGGAAAAACAACAACAATCCAAGTATTTTTTTCTCCCTTTGAAAAGCACTTCCCACCTCAAAAAAATCAGACTATCATACATTACTGTTCCATAAGCGAGAGACATTTAACACCCACTGGAATTCTCCCGACCAAACTATAGCCATCAGGAGAAGGATTTTGGGTCTGAAGGAATAAAGAATGCCCTTCACCACTGTTTGAATATGATTCTTGTTATTGTTTTTAATGTCAAAAGGGCACAATCATATTTGCACCCTTTAGACTTTAGACCTACGGCTCGGTTGTCTGAGAGTCACAGCCTGGCTTGACAACAGCCTCATCCCAAGTACGACTCTGTCAATTAAGCTTTTTGTTGCTGGATATCTTGAGGGCTACAATCCAGCCTCTGCGTCTCCCCCACTCCTTCTCTCCTAACATTTTAGCAAACCGGCTCTACATTTTGTTGCCCGAAGTCTTAATTAAGCAGCGGGACAGAGTAGCTGCGCTGTACCTATATCCTGAGGTTAAGGTTACCTAGCGCCCCCTTGTGTAGATTCCTTTTACTGCCACGGGGATGGCCGGAGCGAGGTTGCTTTAAGAGAGGTGGGCTCGTTTATCTATCACCCCATTGTTTTTAACTCAGACTGATCCAAACTGCAGTGCTTCAGTGTGGAAAGCTGGAGTAGCGGTGGAGGAGGAAACAACTCTGTTGGCATTACATGGGCCATTGAACATCCAGGTCTATCATTGTTTTCCGTGTATCATTAACAACCGCGTCAAGACAGAACCCAGAGCAGGATGGTTAAAAGGAGCAGCAGAGCAACGAATTAAAAAATAAAATAAAAAACTGCTATGCAAAGCTAGTCCTCAGGACGGGGGAGACCATCCAAGGCAGTAATTAGGCAATCCCTTTCTCCACAACCAGTACGTGGGAAGGAGAATAAAATGTGAAGAAATCAGAATTTAGAAGAAGGAGGGCAGGAGGGCACCAGAACAACCCATCCATTTGGATAGCAGTGGCAAGAAATGGAATATTAAAAGAAAGGCTTAAAGACAGTTGAGTTAAGAATGGAAAAGTAAGAGGAGTTTGTAAGTAGCCAGACACTGGGGCACTATATTTCATTTTTCTCACTCTTTCTCATGATCCAGTTCTTTCTTTCTTTCTTTCTTTCTTTCTTTCTTTCTTTCTTTCTTTCTTTCTTTCTTTCTTTCTTTCTTTTTCTATTTTTCTTTTTCTCTTTCTTGTTCCTTCCTTCCTTTCGTTCATTCTTTCTCTTTCTTGTTCCTTCCTTCCTTCCTTCCTTCCTTCCTTCCTTCCTTCCTTCCTCTTTCTTTCTTTCTTTCTTTCCTTCCTTTCTTTCTCATTCCTTCCTTTTTCTTCCTTTTTCTTTCTTTCTTTCTTTTCTTTCCTTTCTTTCTATCTTTCTTTCTTTCTTCCCCCCACTCTTTCTTCTTCTTCTTCTTCTCTCTCTCTCTCTCTCTCTCACACACACACACGCACTCACACAGTCACACTTTACAGCAGGGGTATCCAACCTTGGCAACTTTAAGACTTGTGTCCACAAGTCTTAAAGTTGCCAAGGTTGGACACCCCTGCTTTACAGTGAAGGGAGAAATCTTTTTCACACATTTGAAGGTACCCTATCCTAAACCCTACACCGCAAGTAAATTCAAGCACTGAATAATTCTAACTAAAATTCTCCCTGCCTTCCTTCTGCTGCCGAGTGTATGGCATCCAGAAATGACACACAGAGAATATATTCATTTTTTTATTGATACACTTAAAGATCCTTAAAGATCTCTGGGGAAGTAAGTCTTGGGTTTTTAGAATGCAGCCATTCTGGACTGCAAGATCACTATGAAAGGTTTGTTTTCAAAACAGAATCATGGAAGCCTCAATACTTTTGATGGGCAGTTTATATCTTCCATTGATGCCATCTCAGTCATCTGTTTTTCTTTGAAGTTGGAATAAAAAAAATCATCTCATGTTCAGCCCTACACGAGAGGTTCTTTAGGATGCTGCCTCTTGTTTTAGTCTGCTTGTTGTTTCATTTGCTTAAAACATTTAATTGTGCTCAACTGTTGGGATATGATATGGATGACAACTCTGGAGAGAAGTAGGCGGAGCTCACTTACTGGCTTGTCGCATTAACCTGAAGCAAACATTAGTACAGTAAGCCATAATATGGTTTGGATTTGGCTTACCGGGTGCTGTGAGGCAGACCATAGTGGTTTGTTAGCCAGGGTTTATAACACGTTCTTTAATGACAAAGGTTCCCAGTTTGGGGAAGGCCTAGGATCATGCTGGTTATTGCAATTATGCAGGATGGACTGAGTTATGCCACACACATGACCATTGCAAGGAATATGTACTTTACACTAAAACACTAAGCTTCTGCTAATGATGATTTTGAGCAGTTATAATAAATGTCAGCTGGTGCTCCATTCAAAATCCAAGAAAGAAATACTTAGACTCTTGTAATTAGAGAAAAGATGTCTTTTACTGGAAGTCAAGTGGTAGCAACAAGAGAATTCTGAATCTGAGGAAATAGGCACGTACATCACATATATCAAGGGAGTGAAATGTCCCCACCCCCAACAGCTCAAACGGTTCTTCCAATTAAAAGTTGTGAACCTCAGCATGTGGACATCTCCAGGTGGTGATGATCAGTTGACCTTGGCTTACTCAGATAAAGGTTTGCAGTTGTGCAGAGAAGAGAATGCCAAGCAAGAAATAGAAACCCTCCTTAGTTTATACAACATTAGTTAGTAACATCTCCAGCCTTCCCCCTTCCGTTACTCATGACAGCCAGAAAGAAGACCTTAAAGGCTGACATTAAGGTTCATGAAGCAAAAAAAAAAAAAGTTTAATACATAGTTTGGGGGCCACGGGTTGCCTATCACAGTTTATGACTGGACTTTTGATATAAACTTTGCTGTTTTATTTAGCCACAATCATGAGTTAATGCAAGGGTCTTCAAACTTGGCAAGTTTAAGACTTGTGGACTTCAACTCCCAGAATTCCTGAGCTAAGATGACCGGAGGAGGAATTCTGGGAGTTGAAGTCCACAAGACTTAAAGTTGTCAAGTTTGAAGACCCCCTGGTGTAATATATAGATCATCCTCCGTCTATAGTTAGCACTATACATAATGTTATGAGATGGAAGTTTAGTCCCTGTTGTTGTGAATGCTCCAACACTGGAAGTTTTTAAGAATTAACAATTCTATTCTGTTCTGTTCTGTTCTGTTCTGTTCTATTCTATTCTATTCTATTCTATTCTATTCTATTCTATTCTATTCTATTCCCATTCCCATTCCCATTCCCATTCCCATTCTATTCTATTCTATTCTATTCTATTCTAAGCTTGCCTCTGACAAGAATACATTAAGTAGCCATCAGCCAACCTATCTCTTTCAGCTTCTCTGTGCCACCTAATGAAGCGGTATTTAATAATAGATCCTTATATGGGGCACTACTTTGGTATTCCAGGGCTGAAGGTAGATCAGGATTAAAAAAAAAACCAACCCATAGGCAATCCTCAACTGATGACCATAATAAAGCCCCAAATTTCTGTTGCTGAGACATTTGTTAAGTGAGTTTTGCCCCATTTTACACCTTTCGTTCCACAGCTGTGGAGAGAATCCCTGCAGTTGTTAAGTTACTAATACAATTGTTAAGTGAGCCTGGCTTCCCCATTGACTCTGCTTGTCAGAAGGTCGCAAAATATGATCACATGATCCCTGTAGAGACACCGCAGAGGTCTTAAATATGAGTCAGTTGCCAAGTGCCTGGATTTTGATCACATGACCATGGGGATGCTGCAGTGGTCATAAGTGTGAAAAGCAGCCATTAACACCCTTTTTTTTCAGTGCTGTTGGAACTTTGAATGGTCACTAAACAAACAGCTATAAGTCAAGAACTACTTGTATTGGGAAACAACAGACAAACCACATCCATATCAAGCTAAGAAAACTGCACAGGCAGCTGAGATTATTATTTGAGAATATAACCCAGCTTTAGATTGTCAGAACTAAGCCAACCTTGGTTTGAGAATCCATGTAAGCAGGCCATGGATATTTCAGGATACAAATCCATCTGCTGAATCGACCAATGTTATTTTTCTTCTTTTCTTTGTCTGGGGCAGGAGGCGGGGAATCAGAGGTGGTATTCAGCAGGTTCTGACCAGTTCTGGAGAACCTGTAGTGGAAATTTGGAGGAGTTCGGAGAACCAGCAAATCCCACCTCTGACTGGCCCCGCCCCCATCTATTCTCTGCCTCCCGAGTCCCAGCTGATTGGCTGGGTCGTCTTTTGTTTCCCTACACAGGAGAACGGAGCTGGAAAGCAGGTTAGTGGGGTGGGGAGGGAATGGGGATTTTGCAGTATCCTTCCCCTGCCATGTCCACCAAGCCACGCCCACCAAGCCACCAAACTGCGCCCACAGAACCGGTAGTAAAACTTTTTGAATCCCACCACTGTTGAGGAGATGATCAGAGGATGGTTTTCAATTGGACTGGATTAGACTACAGCAAGAGCAGAGCCTAAAAACAGCCTGCTTTTTTGTTGAGGAGACTTTTGTCAAGAAAATGTCACCAAGTTAAAGATCTTGACGTCCTTGCCATTGATTTGACCGAAACTGGCATCTTACCTTCTTTTACACAACTGGATTACCTTGTGGAATGTGTGGGGATGTAGGAGAAAGAACGACTGAACCTGGGGGCAGAGTTAAAACAGGAATCAACCTAGAATCCCTATGTAGACACAAGTGGAGTGGCTGTGCAGGGATTCTAAGCTGATCCCTGTTTTAACTCCGCCCCCCCCCCAAGCTCAGCCACTCCTTTTCCTACAAGAGATAAGCAAACAGCTATTTTCTCACAGTTCTTTCACACACAGTAATGTGTAGCTTGGCTGTAATTTTCTTAAGGAAAGGCAGGATATAAGGGTGATAAATGGATATTATGTGTATCAGTGTAAAACTAAGTAGTCTAATTTACATTGATGATATGTGTGCTTTGCCCCAGACTAAGATCTATTGCTGAGTTACTCAGTTACAAGTCCTCATGTGGGGTGGTGTATTTTGGTGAATCTCCATATAGAGAAATTACACAGCCGTAGTAGCCATCTTCACAAGCTAAAGGAAATTTTGAATGGTAGCAATGGTTTCCTCAGGGAAATCAATCCCATCATTGCTTTTCAAGTTTCAAAATCCCTTTGCAAAAAAGCAGTAATTTCTTCTCTGTTCACTCATGAGGAAGATTGACTTAATTTCTATGGCCATTCATCTCAGCCAAATGATTCCAAGAGGTGTATTAAAAGTAATCAACCACATGCAAACAGCCTCTTCTCCTAACCTCCATGTGATTTTGGTAAAAAACAGTCTGTGAATCAGTGGTGGGATTCAAATTTTTTTACTACCAGTTCTGTGAGTGTGGCTTGATGGGCATGGCAGGGGAAAGATACTGTAAAATCCCCATTCCCTCCCCACCCCAACAACCTGCTTTCTGGCTCCGTTCTCCTGTGCAGGACAACAAAAGAAGATCCAGCCGATCAGCTGGGACTCAGGAGGCAGAGAATAGATGGGGGCAGGGCCAGTCAGAGGTGGGATTTTCCAATTCTCTAAACTACTCAAAATTTCTGCTACCTGTTCTCCAGAACTGGTGAGAACCTGCTGAATACCACCTCTGCTGTGAATCCATCCTTCCTTCCTTCCTTCCTTCCTTCCTTCCTTCCTTCCTTCCTTCCTTCCTTCCTTCCTTCCTTCCTTCCTTCTTCCCACCTCAGAATATTTTAATCTTATCTGCTTTCATCTCCCATAGACAAAACCTAATTCAAATGCTTCCTGTACTTGAAGAATTTAGTGACCTCAATTTCCCTTCATAATATAATAAACATCAGCATGGAGCAGACCAATTCCGAACAACTAGTATAGGAGGGGGCAAAGCAAAGCAGCTGGAGGAGAAAATATATTGTTGTATCACTATAACGTCGCTCCAGATTTCATTCTTCTCTTCAAAATATATTTTTAAAAAATGGGAGCAGAGGAAATGTTTACTTAGGGATGCTGAATATTTATAGATTGGGCTGTTCCTCTGTTGCTTCCCAACATATGTCTGATCTACACTTCTTTTTCGCTGCATACACACATTTGATGTAATAAATTTGTCCCCTGTGAAATAGTCCTCTGTTGGCAATGGACAAGAAAAATTTGCTAGGCAGCTGCTATCATCCTCTGCCCAACTACAACAATAGCTAATCCGTTCATCACAACAAATGGAGTAATATTATTAGAACCATGGAAGAATGTCCTTAGCAATCTTCCCAACAGGGGATCCAGTCGGTCGGTTTACCACTGAGAGTCACTGGATTTTATTTTATTTTTAATTTGGGTGTAGGAACTCAGAAATGGGTGTGACAGCTGAATCATTCTATGCTGGAATCACACCTTGCCAGTTCAGTTGGAAAGTTGTCTATTTGCAAAAGATTCAGACAAACATCCAGACCCAAATGTCTCAATTCACTAACGCCAAAGGCAGGTCAACTCTCTTTGCAAAAGGTTGGATTCACACCAGAAAAGCTGGCTGAGGAACTCTGGGAATTGAAGTCCACAAGTCTTAAAGTTGCCAAGGTTGGAGACCCCTGCTCTACAGCAGTGGTCGCCAACCGGTGGGCCACGGCCCACAGGTGGGCCATAAGAAAATTTTGGTGGACTGCAGAGAAATCTCACCCCCAGAGCACCCCCCCCCCAATGCAATTAATCCAGGCTGCACAGAAACACAAGGCTGCGCAGCCCACATGGCTTGTGGTAACCTTCCCCACCCATTCACTCCATACCCAGCAAACTTGCCTGCTAAATTGCTATTTTATCTTTTTCCAACCATCATCTGTTCTGCTGTGCCAGGAGATTTAGATTAGCTAGGAAGCAGGAAATTGTTGGATTTCTTGCTTTCTAGCTAGACTTGAGCTCCTCAGCTCTGCCTTTAAACATAGCAGAATCTCCCTTCAGACTGAAGCTTCTATTATTCAGTGCAGACTCACAGCAAGTGAATTTGAGAGACTGAGCTAGCCGATGGCAGATAGATAGATCACTGAATGATTCTGTGAGCAAGTCATTCTGCCTGCCTGCTTTGCCTGCTTTTGCTCTTTTTTTATATATAAAAAATTCAATATTTATATAAATGTTTATAATATTTACATACAAGCCATGCCCAGCCAGTCACATAGCCACCAAGCCACACCCATAAATTAGGCCATGCCCACAGAACTGGTTAGTGGTCCTTGGGATTTAAAATTATGAGTTTGGTGGTCCCTGAGGTCCAAAAGGTTGGAGACCCCTGCTCTAGAGTACCTGGGTCCCAGCCAAGAAGTAATGGTTGAAAACTCATCAAAGAGAGATCCAGCTTAGAAGTAAGGAGAAATTTTGCTCACAGCAAGAACAATTGATCAATGGAACGGCTTGCCTCATGGAATTTTGGATGCTCTATCCCTGGAGGTTTTCAAAAAATAGACTGGAGAACCATTTCACTGGGATGGTTTTAAGGCCTCCTGCCTTGAGCAGAGGGGTTGGTCTATAAGACCTCAGAGGTCCCTTCCAACTCTACGGTTCTATGTTCTATTTTAAGAAGAAATAGCCCATTCAATTTGGAGAATGTTTTTTTCTTGCTTAAGATGGTAGCCTTCCATAACCATAAGTCTTCTTGGGCTCCCAACTGTATTCCTAGATTGATTTAGATAGGCTGATCTGGATAGCAGGTACTTCTTCGTCACGGGTTCTCCAATGCAATATTATCCCACAAACTGTAATTCTCAAGGACCCAAAATATTATGATTGTGGTGACACACACATACCTCTTTGAACAGGTAGCAGTGGAATCAACTCTTCATGCAATTGGATTTTTTTTTTTTCTTTTCCCTGACTAGCAGTTGTACATGCTGGAGAAACAGCCAAAGGTTGCTCTATAGGGAGAGAGATAATTCTCAGTCTAAGAGTCCAATCGCCCATCCAATTTACGACTCAGCTGGACAGAACAGCCAGGACTGCATAGATTAAGTTTTTGAACAGTGTTAGTTGTTGCTTAGGTCTTTATAGTGGGTTTGCACCCATTCAGAGAAATGGAGAAGAGTGTTGTGGTTCGCCGGCAGCCTGTGCAGACGGCAGCAGAATCAGACAGTGGGGAAGAACGGGGACCAGTCTGGGAGTCTGGGGAGGATTCGGACGAGGGTCCTGCATCTGATGTAGAGATGGGGCCAGGACCATCTGGGAGTTATGTGCTGACTCTGGAGCCTCCAGAATCTAGCAGCAGTGAGGCAGAGGAACAAGGGGAGCCTGTTCTCAGTGCATGTATGCACAGAGCTGCTTGAAGGCACAAACAGCTGAAACAAAAGGAGCGACTTGGGAGTAAGGCTGGGAGATGATTAGCCCCTCCCATAAGGTATAAAGGACAGGCAAAGATGAAGAAACCTTTGAAGGAAGCAAAGTCGTTGGTTCTGTTCAGATTGATCCTTGAAGCTCTGTGTGGACTTTGTACTTCAGTTGTTGTTTTTTTAATAGTTCATTTGGCACTTTTGTTGTTGGCAGCAATTCAAAAGAGAGAAAGGTAGGTGCTTATTTAGGGGAATTGTTTGAGACTCATTACAGGCTGGGAATGAACATAATTCCCAGTGTTGAAATAAAATAAGAGTTGTTTTAACCAAACGTGTGCTTAATTACGGTCTCAGAAGCCTTGGTCAGAACATAGAGCCTGAGGAGACTGCAGACGGAAAGGAGTCCGAATATAACTAACTATATTTACTTTCAATGTATTTAGCATGTTTAGGAACTGCCCATCTCCCTCACAATGGGACTCTGTGAATAGCTAGATATCATGAGATTTTTGGGCAGGGCGGCAGCAGCCAAGAAAGCTAATATAATCCTTGGCTGTATAAACAGAGACACAGAATCAAAATCACATGAAGTATTGTTGGAAGAAATATCCTTCTGGGTTCAAGTGGAGAAAAAGACACTGGAATCATGGAAGTTGCTTGGAAAGAAGGTTTATTGATGAACAGGATCACATCCCTTGGAGCTCTTGGGCGAAGAAAAGGGAAGAGATGCTGAGAGTGCCTGGGTTTTATACCCTCTCTGGGCTTTGAACTTCCTGGGGCACAGGAAACACATCCCGAATGGTTGCTGTCAGAGGTCCTAGCTAGCTTTGTAGGACGTCTGTGTGCTAAATTTGGTTAAAACTTGGTGGGTGGTGAAATGAAGGGCAATTAAATGGCTCTGCCTGAAGGAGGTAGGTCTTCGTTACATAGAATAGACTGACCCAGGCCTTAATGGCCCATTAACAAAGGCGGGGGGGGGGGGGCTGAGTTTCTGCCTCTCTGAGTTTCTACTTCTCTTTTAGGGAAAATATTCTGCCTTTTTTAGTATATCCTAAAATATTTCATTTTCCTAGGAGAGGGGAGGGTTTTTAACTTCCAACAATGTGAGTACCGCTTTATACATCTGGAATACTGCATCTAGTTTTGGTCACCACATTCCCCCCAAAAAAGATGTTGAGATTTTGGGGAAAAAAATGCCAAGAAGAGCAACTAAGATGATTTAAGGGCCTGGAGACAAAAACATATGAAAAACAGTTGCAGGAACCGGGTATGGCCCGTCTAAAGAAAAAAAAGAACTAGGGGTGACATGATAGCAGTATTCCAGTATTTGAGGGGCTGACACGGAGAGGAGGGGATCAACTTATTTTCCAAAGCACCAGAAGTCAAGACAGTGAGGACAGTTAATTAGTGGAACAGCTTGCTTTCAGAAGTTGTGGGTGTTTCATCACTGGTGGCTTTTAAGAAAAGACTAGACAGACACTTGTGTGAAATGGTTTAGGATTTCCTACTTGAGTAGGAGGTCAGACTAGAAGACCTCCAAGGTCCTTTCCAACCAGTGGTGGGATTCAAAATTTTTTACTAGTGGTTATGTGGGTGTGGCTTGGTAGGCCTGGCATGGTTTGGTGCGTGTGGCTTGGTGGGCATGGCAGGGGAAGGATACTGCAAAATCCCTTTCTCTTCCCACCCCACTAACCTGCTTTCCAGCTCCATTCTCCTGTGCAGGGCAACAAAAGAAGACCCAGCCAATCAGCTGGGACTTGGGAGGTGGGGAATAGATGGGGGCGGGGCCAGTCAGAGGTGGGATTTGCCGGTTCTATGAACTACTCAAAATGTCCGCTACCGGTTCTCCAGAACTGGTCAGAATCTGCTGAATACCCCCTCTGCTGCCCACTCTATTCTGATTGATTGATCGTCTCAGAAACAAGAAGTCCCATGTTCAGAAGGGCTTATTTACTGATTATTGGGTGTCAGGACGCAACCAAAAGATACATATTTAAGCTAAGTGGCACCTCATTTTCATTTTATGTGCGTATTTTTAGGGCCAGCCTATTTTCTTTTGAAGTGTCTCGACACATCTCTTTGATCAAAGCAGAAGGACAGCGCAATAATAGTTTGCATCAGTGGAAGCCAAAAAAGACTCACAAATGCTTCTTCAAAGGGCAGTGAAAAAGGAGAGCATTTTACAAAGGCAGCAGAGCCTTCCCCACCACTGAATTCTGCCCAAGGCAGAAGCTGACTGTCTGTTCTCTTCACCCACAGTTCCAAAGCCAAATTAGGTTGACAACTGAATCTCCCTTTCGTGTTGGGTTGTTTCAGTGCTGGGATAATATTCCCTGTCTGATAACATTTCTCAAGCTAATCTAGAGGTTACAGGAGACAGTCTGTCCTCCTCTCTGAAAAGAGAAGCAGAAGAAATATCTCCGAGGGAGTAGCTGCTACCGCCAAGCCCAGCATGTTTCAGACAAGGCCCGTTGCCTCACAAATTTTTGCCCTTTCCCCTCTTTTCTGAACTGCAACTTCCAACATCCCTTGTTGCAACACTTGCAGGCTGCAGATTCCCTGCTAGATTTATATCACTCCTTGTCCCTAGAAGCTCAAGAAAGCAGACGTAATACTTCTTATTCCTTACCTTAACAGAACAATACAACCGGGATAGGAGTGGAATACAACCGATTGGCTACCCAGCTGTTGGGTGCGCATGGACATGGTGGTCATGGCCTACTGGAACTTCCTGTTTCCGACTTCCGGTGAGCCTCCAGAGCCTGGGGAAGGCTGTTTTTGCCCTCAGAAGGGTCCAGAGGCTTTCCCTGAGCCTCTGGGAGAGTGAAAATGGCCTCCCCCGGGCTCTGGAGGCCCTCCGGAAGCCGGAAACAGGCCCGTTTCCAGACTCCTGGAAGGCCCATTTCCCCCCCCTCCCAGAGCCCCCATGCGGACATTGCTTGGAGACTCCTGGGAGGGGAGGGCCAAGGTGAGCGGGGGTCAGCCAGTCAGTTGAAATACCGATTTGGCAAAGCAGATGTCATTTTAACATCCGGTTCGCCCAAACTGGTCCAAACCGGTAGAAGATTCGGTAGCAATAGCACTTAGACTTATATACCACTGCACAGCGTCTCTCTAAGCAATTTATAGAGTCAGCCCATTGCCCCCCCCCCCCCACCAACGATCTGGGTCCTCATTTAATCAACCCTGGAAAGATGGGAGGGCTGAGTCAACCTTGAGCCAGTTGGGATCGAACTCCTGACAGTGGGCAGAGTTTGCTTGAAATACTGCATTCTAACCACTGCACCACAGTGGGTTCTATACTCTTACCCCCCCCTCCCCCCAAAAAAGGACTGATGAATATGGGTAAATCGTCACCAGGAATTAAATTTAACTCTCCATAACCTTTACCTGGGTCAACAAGAAAAGGAGTTTTCTGGTTGGTTGTTCTACTCGATCTGTATGTGCTACTTGAAGATAAACGTAAAGGTTTCCCCTGTCCAATCGAGTCCAACTCTAGGCAGCAATGCTTCTCTCTGTTCTTAACTGAGGGAGCCAGAGTTGTCTGATGACACTTCTGTGGTCATGTTGCCAGCATGACTATATGCCAAGACGCACAGAACATTATTACCTTCCCACCAAAGTGGTACCTATTTATCTCCTTGCATTTAAATGCTTTTGAACTGCTTGGTGGGCAGGAGCTGGAGCAAATAACGGGAACTCACCCCATCGCACAGCGCTCGGGTCTTGAACTTCGGGCTTTCAACTTCCCAGCTGACAAGCTCAGCATCTTTAACAGCGGCACGCTAGTTTAATGAAGTGAAGAAACTCTCCTGTACCCAATTTTTTCAAATTAAAATTCAGAGAGCAGAAATACTTTCATTCCACCAACGTTGCCATCTTGAAAATTAATACTTCAGGTGATTTCCCAAAATGGATGATCTCTTCTGGATGTCGGGGGGAAAGAAAACATCGAACTTCTTCTGTTCATCAGCATCTCAAGGCTATCTTTAAAAAGGCACAATAGATCTGGTCAATTGTATAGGACTAGACAATTTCTGATCCAGAACTGTGGGTCACACAGCTCTGGAACAGATTGCAATTCTTCACAATGATTGCAAATGAGTCTATGGTTCTGATTTTAGGAAGGAAGCTCATAACTCATTCCCATGTCATCCTTTCCCCTTTGCAGATCTTAGCAGGAAAGTGTTGTGTGTTGTTTTGCAAAACACCTCCTTGAAGTTATTGTAGAAGAAGAATCCTGTTGGTCTATGGAGACCAGAATCAGAAATTCTGTCTGATTTCTGATTCTGGTCTCCAGAATCAGCTCCCTTGAAGTCAGAGAAAAAGCTAATTCACTGCATATAAAAATAAAATATGTTCAATAGCCATTGTTTAAGCCCATCTGGCTTTGGCAAGAAATCAATAAATTGCAGGTAAATGTCAGCAAATCCTAACCTGAGTTTGTTGGCACGTGCCTGCAAAAAAGGAGCAGCTGTCCATAGGCAAGCATAGGATCAGGGCATATGAATTTAATATACTTATTAGAAGCTAAATTGGATTAAAGGAAGTACATGGCATCCTACCAAATACCTAGAGCCCCCCCCCCCCTCAGTACAAACACTGTAGGGATGACCATGGCCCATAAGTTCTCTTTAAACATAACCCCAAATCACATATGTCTTTCTCCTGGACATTCTTTCCAGATGCTCCAGAAAAACGCAGGCGATACTAGCAGCTGGTAGGAATAGCCAACACCCCAGATGCTAGGCTCAAGATCCAGATGGATCTTGACAGACTAGAACACTGGGCCATATCTAATAAAAGGAAATTCAATGTAGAGAAAAGTAAAGTCCTACACTTAGGCAAGAAAAACCAAAAGGACACACATAGACTGGGTGAAACCAGGCTCAGTAGCAGTAACTGTGAGAGGGATCTTGGAGTCTTAGTGAACAACCAGCTAAATATGAGCCAGCAGTGTGCAGCAGCAGCCAAAAAAGCTAATGCAACCCTAAATTGTATTAAGAGAGGCATACAATCGAGATCAAGTGAGATACTAATACCACTCTATAAAGCCTTAGGAAGACCACACCTAGAGTATTGCATCCATGGTCACCACATTATAAGTGGGAGACCCTACACCATTTCTGACAAATGACAGTCCAATCTCTTCTTGAAAGTCTCAAGTGACATGATAGCAGTGTTCCAATATTTGAGGGGCTGCCACAGAGAAGATGGGGTCAAGCTATTTTCCAAAGCAATTGAAGGCCAGACAAGAAATAATGGATGGAAATTGAACAAGGAGAGATTCAATCTAGAAATAAGGAGAATTTTTCTGTCAATGAGAGCAATGAACCAATGGAACAGCTTGCCTTCGGCTTCATCGTTGGAGGCTTTCAAGAGACTGGACTGCCATTTGTCAAAAATGCTGTAGGGTCTGCTTGGGCAGGGGGTTGGACTAGATGACCTATAAGATCCCTTCCAACTCTGTTCATCTAACATCATTTCATCAGCACACCTTGGTCCCAAAGCACACCTTGGTCCCAAAGCAATTTAATTGGGAATATGATTGATTTACAAAGTAATGGAATATTAAAGGACTTCGTTCCATTTTGGTTTTGATTGACCGTTCCATTTTAATGATGCAGAATATAATAACGAAAGTAGCCTTGCAGCGTAACTAAAATTTCTCCAAGACTTTATCCAAGAAAAAGGTGCGGACATTGAAGAATATCAAGCCCCATCTCTTCTACACACAAGACACCCTCCCACCCGCTATAATATAATTGAAAAGTAAATATCCAGACTCTTGTTCTAAGGAATATTTATTCCAAACCACAACGGTACCAAGACCCCCACACGCACCAAGGACCCTTCCAGTTTCATTCGGGTTTTGGAAAGAGAGAGAGGGGGAGAGAGAAGCCCAAACACTTCTTGGATTTGCCCTCTATTCGGCCCAATTTCCTAAAAGCTCCGCTGCATTAGAGCACCGTCCATACGTGAGGAAACGACCGGCGGCAAAGGGCGGTCCGAGTTGCTCGATTCTCGTCAAGAGAGACTCCAACTCCGAGGAGGAGGAGGAGGAGGAGGAGGAAGCGGGCTCCGACGCCACGTTTTCCGCCTGGTCCCTGTACGTGTGGTAGGCCGTCGGGAACCCCCCCCCACACGCCTCTGGTCCCCCTTTCGCTCCGCCAAGCTCCTTCGCTCCGCCCGTCGCGGTCCTCCTCAGTAGAGCCCCCTCCAGTTCCTCTCGCTCAAGCTCCCGGGCTTTCTCTGCGTGCCGGACACCTTGGCAGTGTGGCAGGAGGCTGGCTGGCGAGCGGAGGCAAAAGGGGAGCGTGGCTCGCTGACAAGAGCCTTTGCCAAGGGATGCCAGCCGCCCAGCAGCCGAGCCTGCCTCGCTGATTCCCGCCGTTGGCTTGGCTCGCGGGTCTCCCCCCAAGTTGGCCGAGGGAAAGAGGAGCGCCGCAGCCTTGGCACCAAGGGAGAGAGCCGCCGCGGGCGAAGGGAACCCGCTGTCCCAACTCGCTTCCCACTGCTTTTCTGGCTTCAAAGTTGCTGGAAGAGGAGGAGGAGGAAGGAGAGGAAGAGGCGCGGGGCTGAGGGCGGGGGCCTTCGCCTGGGGGAGGCTGGAGTCTCCCCTTTCGGAGAGGCGGGCGTCTCTGGAGACCAGCGGGAGGAAGAGCGAGGGAGGCGCCGTCGTTGCCACCGCCGCCGCCGCCGCCAGCGCCACCGCCGCCTTAGCCGGGCGCGATGCCTTCTGCCTGGAGGAGCCGAGGAGCGTCTGGCCCCGGAGTAATGACCGCCCTGCTCCTTCTGGTAGCCGTTGGCAACCTGGGACTTTGCCACGCAGGTAAAAAAAAAAAGCGCATCTCGGGCCCGGCTGGTGAGGGGAAAAACCAACCACGCGCGCCCTGCTTTGGCTCGCGCCCTCTCGCTTCTCGCGGAGTCGCTTCGAAGGAAGGGAAGGAAGGGAAGCCGCTGCCTTCCTCCTCCTCCTCCTCCTCCTCCTTGCCCGGTCAGGAAAGTTTTTTCCGGAGCTTCCCGGGCGCCGCACTCCCGTCCCCATCCTATGCCTCGGCTGGGTTCTGGGTCCTTTCAGCGGCGCTTCGCAGACTTTGAGGACAGCTTTGCGGGCAGCGAGCGAGCGAGCGAGACCGCGGCGTGGCGAAGAGATGAAAGCAAAATAAAAAATAAAAAAGGGGGAGAAAGTGTTTCGAGCGCTCCCTTGTCCCGGGCGGTTCCTTCCTTCTTTCCTTCCTTTCCTAACTTGTTTCTTTCTTTCCTTCCTTCCTTCCGTCCCTCCCTCTCTCTTTCTTCCCTCCTTCTCTTTCCTTCTTTCCTTCTCTTTCCTTCCTTCCCTCTCTCTTTCTTTCTTCCCTTCCTTCCTTCCTTCCCTTCCTTCCCTCTCCTCTCTCCTTTCTTCCTTCTCTTTCTTCCCTCCCTCCCTTTCTTCCTTTCTTTCTTTCCTTCCTCTCCCTCTCATTCCTTCCTTCCTTCTCTACCTTCCCTTCCCTCCCTCCCTCTCTTCTTCCTTATTCCTTCCTTCCTTCCTTCCTTCCTTCCTTCCTTCCTTCCTTCCTTCCTTCCTTCCTTCCTTCCTTCCTTCCTTCCCTCCTCTTTCTCTCCCCTTCCTTCCTTTTCTTCCTTCCCTTCCCCCTTCCCTCTTTCTTTCTTTCTTTCTCTCTTTCCCGGTTCCGGCAAAGCTCCGTCAGGACGTGGCTCCTGCAAGCCCGCGGCTTCTGGGGGCCGGTGCCGCTGCCCGCAGCTTTTGAACCAGGCGAAGAAGATGGGGGAGGGGAGGGAGTGCGTGCGTGCGTGCCCGCTTAAGGGTTCTGGGATCCGGGGAAGGAGGCGCGATGGACGGATGGCCGCGCCGAGGGGACCGCGGGGAGGGCGCCGGAGTGGGGCTGTCACGAAAAGCGGAGAAGCCGCGGGGCCGGAGAGCTTCGCTTCCGAAGCCCGATCCTTTGAAGCTCCGACTAGGTTGAGAAGTTTCGCGAGGGTTTCCTTGGCCAGGGGCTGTAAGTTGCAGCGTAGGAGACCTCGAAGTGGAAGTTTGGAAAGGCCAGGCGGCGAACTCCTGCTTTGACCCGGGGGTTGGACTAGAAGACCTCCCAATGTCCCTTTCCAACTCTATTCTGATTCCGCATCTGGATGAACTGGGCAAGGAGGCAAACTTTCCCTTTCCTGAATGTAAAGCCACCCGCCTTGTCTTGGATGGTTGGGGTGTGGGGGGCGTTTGGGATGATGTGTGTGTGTCCTTGGAGGTCTGCTTCGACCTGACTCTATGCTGGGAGGATTTGAGTGGGAACATTTAAAAAACGGGGTTGTTTGACTTCTTCTAGTTTTGGGTGTAGCCAGGCTTGGCCTAAGTTCCAGAGGATTTTCCTGCTGTCTATTATTTACCAAAGATGTGCCCAGCATTGGCCTCTAAGCCACTACAAATCCAGGATCCCCAAACTTGGCAATTTTACAGACTTGTGGACTTCAACTCCCAGAATTCTGAAAGTTAAAGTCCACAAGTCTTAAAGTTGCCAAGTTTGGAAACCTCTGCATACTACATCCTTGCCAGACTGACTTAATAATCCTGTAAGGTTAACTAACAATGAGGGATATATCTATTATTATGTTTTTAAAGGAAAGAGAATAAAATTCTTCTGATGTTTAGATTAACCCAGCACTACTGTCACCATTGGCTTGTGGGTCTGGTAATTTTTGGAAACCAGGTCTCATAGATCCAAGTAGTCATGACTGTTGTGAAAAATCTCAACTTCTTTAAAAATACTATATGTTGGAAACCAGGCAAGGAAGGGCCTAATTTTTCTCAGGGTCTGTTTGTGCTGTGTAGCTAAAGGGCAGGAATTGTCCCAGTAAAGATATATTTTAAAAAATGCCAGAAGAAATAATAACTGCTACTTTTCTTTTCCTTCAAGGAAAACAGGCTAGAATAGGGGCACTGATTACGAGGAGGCATTTTATTTGACAGTACTTTAGAGATCCTGTTTTGCAAAACAGCATATTTCAGATAAAGCTGGGATGCAAAAATCCAGATGGCCACTGGGTGGTCACAAAGAGTTTTCTGTGCTTCTTGGCTGATTAACTCTGCAATTGCCTGGATTCGGTAGTTCTCAGACTGGGCTGTTCATTTGAGTTGATCCGCTGACCTCAACCGGCTTCTGCTGTTTTCAGCTGCAGCCCAAATGCACATTTATTTTTTCCCTCTGGAGAAGAAGAACTTTGAACTTAAAGGGACTTCTAATTTTAATATAACAAGTTAATTTGGGATCCACAGGCTATAATTTCATCCTGTAACTTCCTTAAATTCTGAAAACGGTCCTTGATTTAGAAGGAAATCTAATGAAACATACAAAGAAACTGATTTCTATTTCCTCCCCAAAGAGCTTTAGCGTTGAGGTTTATCAAAATGACCAGGAGGAACTTTATAAATAACTTGAAGTTATTTATTGGGGGAATTAATAATTCCACTAAATGCTTGGGTGATGCATTTAGGAATTACGTGTGTACGCTCACCTCTGTGTTATAAAGCCAAGAAAATGATGTGGTTTCTCTTTTAGTATCAAACTTGGGGAGTAGACTGTCAAAGTTGAGCTGTAAGGGAACATGAGATGGTTTTTGCAAATGTATAGAGAGGGAACAAACCCAAAAATGTTACTGTATTAATTTTTTAAAAAACATATGAACTCTTTGAGTCCTTAAATTTCTTCAGATTAATATAGCTGACATGATAGTATATTTAATAGAGATAATTATTTTGCCTAAAAATATGGACACAAGCATTTAAATAATGTAGAGTAGCTGCTTTGGTTGGATTTGTTTGAGCCTTCCACTATAAATGTAGCAATTCAGTAGATAAATGTTTATTTCACCCCACAGGAACAGTTTTCCCTCAGTGGAAAGAATGAGCAAAGTGAAAAATGCGATGTCCTTTAACTCCCTCTCCTCAATTTAATCTCTAGCGTGACCTGAGTAGAACCCCCTCATTTTCTATTTCATGTTCTCCTGATAGTAGTTTAAGGGCAGATGCTTTGAGGTGGTCCAAGCCATTTGAAGCCAAGCCATTCTGACAAGATAATCTAGAGACAATTTTGGTGAAAACTGATGATGGATGAGAATGTCCCTAATTGCTGATAGTTACTATGTATGTTGAGCAGCTGTTACTCAGTACACTGGATGCATTGTTTATAGGGTGCTGTTTGCTCTGGTTCCAAAGAGCTGGCTTGTAATTAACTGGAATCATATTATAATTTGTATTGAGTCTGGTATTTTAAAGATCTATTTTGAAGTTGCAGTTAATGATAGAGGGAGAAAACTGAGTATGAGAAGAGTACAGTGTTTAAAGGGATTCTGGAATGTAAAATAGGACTTGTGCTAAAAGAAATTCTCTTTCTGCATTTATAAATATGCTTTCTTATATACACTTAAAGAGGGTTGAGCTTTTTCAAATGTAAGGTCTTATTTGTATCCCAACCATCTGCTAGAATGTAAGAAAAACTGAGAGGATGGGGAAGGATAGGCATAAAACTCCAATTTTGAAGTAAGGAGCTGGTTCCTTTAAAAAAAAAAAATCATGCCACCTCAGATAACCTGATTTAGGAATAAATGACCATAGGAAAGAAAGAAAAAATGGGAGAGGGTAGGAGAGTATGAATGACTGCCCCTACTGTAAACTCCAGCTTTGAGCTGCATTTGAACCTTATTGATGTTCCATTTTTCTGGCTGAGCAAATGATAAGTGTTGAGCAATCTCCTCTTTTCATTTAGTAGTCATGCTAGGTGGAACTATTACTTGAATTTCAGGCATCAGACTTCTTACTGTGGAAATGACATGAAGACAATAATAATTTAAACTCTCAAGAAGTGCCTTTTCTGCTTCTCCAATGCTGCATCAAATATCAGCTTGAATTATATTTACCCCATGTGGCTACATAACAATTTATTGATATAGAATCAGGTTCTTAACTTTTCTTAACCCTTTTGAGCAAGGACTAAGTTTCTTTGTAAAATGTAGAGGAATCACAACGCTTATACTGTGGAAAAGTTTGAATCTTTTAAATGTTCCCACTTTTGGTGCATTCGCCTGTTGGGTTGTCTCTCTATCCTTGGAGGTTATTTTAGTTAGTTAGTTTACTTTATTGTCATTGCACCTCATACAATGAAATCAAACACCATCTTCAGTGCACATCATGACCATGAAAATAAACACAAACACACATCCTTCACATTCCACACATTGAATTGAAAACCCTGATTAGTTGGTTTATGGCTTTTTTTTTTGTTTTCCAAACGTGACAACTTTAAAGAAATGAACTCTGAGAAGAAGCCAGGCTGGGGAATTGTGGGAGTTGTCCACACCTCTTAAAGTTGTCAAGTTTGGAAAACACTGCCCTTCATCAAAATGATGCCTTCAGATATGTTGCAGATTCTTGGGGTGTCTGTAGAATTATAGTTCTGGAGGGCATAAGGTTGAAGAAGGGTGATATATGTGCGCTCTCTCTCTCTTACACACACACACACACACACACACACAAAGAGGGACACTTGTGCTTGAAACAATAGCATTACTAACCCCAGTTCTCTTAGTTCCTGGCCCAAGGCTGTCTAGGATAGGTAGGCATTTAAATCTCCTTGCTTTGTGCTACTCCCATTCAGCAACTCACAATTTAGATATTATATGCTATCTATGCATTGCAACTTTACAGCATGGGCCATCAATAAGGAGGTGGTGTGAAGTTCCCTTTTGAATATTAGATACAAAAGGGTGTTTTTGGTTGCTTTATCTCACAAGACAGGAAACCATAAAACCTGATGGCTGCAAAGTTTGGGACAGATCCTGGCAATAAATATGGAGGATATGGTGTCCCATGACGGACAGGGACAAGCCAAAGAATTTATATGTTTCCTTGAAAATGACTTCTGAGGCTTTTTAATGGTACAGGTTGTTCTCCCTCCCTCCCTCCTGGTAAAAGCAGGAGGAGGCTTTTAATAAGCAGAGCAATGTGTCACTAGATAAATTTGCAGCTTACGTCTGTTCATGGCCAGAAGCATCTTGGGGCAAAAGTGCCTTGTGAGAGAAAACTGAAAGGGGAACACTTGTTTTGACAATATAGTTAAAGTGCTGGGATGTTTGCAGAATGTGTCACCTTTAATAGTACATGCAAACTCTGCCACTTTCAGCCCAGATTTTCCAAGACCTCCTAAGTTCACTGGGAACTAATGAAAGAGAAGCAACCTAGGATTATGAGAAACTTCCTAACAGTGAGGACAATTAACCAGTGGAACAGCTTGCCACCAGAAATTGTGGGAACTCCATCACTGGATGTCTTTAAGAAGAGACTACTAGACCTGGAGTCTCCAACCTTGGCAACTTTTAAGACTTGTGGACTGCAACAGCAAAGCTGGCTGAAGAATTCTGGTAATTGAAGTCCACAAGTCTTAAAAGTTGCCAAGGTTGGAGACCCCTGTACTGGACAGTCACTTATTTGAAATGGTATAGGCCAGTGGTGGCTAACCTTTTTGGGCTCCGCTGCCAAAAATTGTGTGCATGCTTGCATGCTTGCGTTCGCGTGCCAGCACCCAGAAGGCAATGCTTGCCTCCCCCATGGCCCCTATGCACGCTCATGCAATCCCACCCCACTGCCTACTCCCCCACTGCCCCCTTACCTGTACTGTGCCTCACAGCTGTTTTTCAGCCTCCCAGAGGCTTGAAGAAGGCTTCTGCAGTCTTTGCAGGCCGAAAACTAGGCCCGTTTCATTACTTCCAGTATTTCTGGAAAAACAGGAAGTGATGAAACAGGCCTAGTTTTCGGTCTGCAAAGCCTGCAAAAGCCTTCCTCAAGCCTCTGGGAGGCCAAAAAAAGGCCTCAAACTGGCTGAAAATCAGCTGTGATTTATTTGCGCATGCATGCGTATGGGGTGTGTGGGCACGCATATTGCCTTCTGGGTGCTGCCATGTGAGCGCGATCATGCAAGCACGCACACAATTTTTGGCATAGTAGCCCAGGTTAGTCACCGTTGGTATAGGTTCTCCTGATTGAGCAGGGGGCTGGACCTCCAAGGTCCCTTCCACCTTGTTCTATTCTAAATTCATATAGTGATGTTTGACATAAGAAAGCACTGGTGCATCTCTTCTTTAATTCACTCTTTAATCAGCTTCACTTACCTATTGTTTGTATTCCAGAAGTTCCTGGTGTTGAAATACAGTTATGAGTTCCACTGCTATTTCACTGTCTTTGTTTTCTTAGCATCTGAACTAATCCTGCAGTAATTATGAGACTTCATAATTTTCCATCTCATTTGGGGGAAGGCTGAGGTAACAGATACACAGGGCTGTGCTATTTACCCAGAATGAGGAACAAGAGATTCTTCCTTGATTTGTGGACTTCAACTCCCAGAATTCCCCAGCCAGGCACTCTGACTGTGGAATTCTGGGAGTTGAAGTCCACAAAATCTTAAAGTTGCCAAGGTTGGACACCTCTCATCTAAGCAGTTTTACTTTTCCTGCTTCTTGTTTTCTTAACCATCTCTCATACTACCTTGTCACTTGCAGACTTCTCCACAGAGTGTTTCTCCATAGAGCAGGTACTATAGCTCAATTCATGTGTTCTGGCAGGAATATTTCTTTGGTTCATCTCTTGTCCACCCATGTCGTTAGGTACAGAGGGGTGTTGAATGTGAGTAGCCAGCTGTAGTTCATCCTTGAATTGCTATATATGCCAAATGTGATACATGGAGGGCTGTGTAAGTTTGTATTTCCCCCCCACCTGATAAATTTTGCAAGGTTAATCATCTTCATTGTGTACAGGTAGTCCTCAACTTACCAATCTTTCATTTAGTGACTATTCGTAGTTACCTCAGCCCTGAAAAAAGTGGCTTGTGATCATTTTTCACACTTATGACCTTTGCAGCATCCCTGAGGTCACATAATCAAAATACAGCTGCTTGGCAACCGGCTCATATTTATGTCAATTGTAGGATCAACTTTGGTGATTTTTTTGAAAAACAAAGTCAATGAGGGAAGCCAGAATCCCTTAAGAACCCTGTTACTAACTTGACAACTGCAGGGATTCACTTCACTGTGGCAAGAATGGTCATAAAATGTGGCAAACCTCACACAATTGTTTCATTTAGCAACAGAAATTTGGGGATCAATTATAGTCATAAGTTCCAGAACCTCCTGTATTCAGGCCAAGAGAATATCATTTCTAAACAATTATTTCTGGTGTGGCTTTTTATTTCTGGTGTGGTTTTTTTATTGTACTAGCAGCAACCTGATTCATTTCTTTTATGAAAACAAAATCCCTGATAATAGTTCTATGTTAATGAATATCCCACTCTCTCTCTGTGTGTGTTTTTTTTAATTAAGTAGAAAACATTTGTGGGTTGGGAAAGACAGGCTTATTTTCTTTAATGTTGATATTTTTGCTACACAGACAGCTGACTCTTTATCTTTATTTGTCCTGTGCAAAGATATTACAAAGATGATGTAGGTTAGCCTTTTCCCAGATCTATTGAACTGCAACCTCAACACCTCTCCATTCAATAAGACAGTTGGAAGTTTGTGTTGAGAATAGTAAACTGATGCATTTGAAGGATGCAAGATCTGGGATAGCTTATTTAGATAACAACATCTTAGCTTTTTCTCAGTTCTTTGTTTCATGCTGCTAAAATTGTACATGTGCAAGTCCAGTCCACATTATTGGGAAGTAAAGCAAATAGTCACTAAGACACAAATATAAAATTATAGAATACACTCTCTGTAGGTGTAGATGTTTGCAGACACACAGAGACACAGGAGAGAAGGAGGGGGAGAGAGGGAGAGATCTCCATGTTAGAAATTGCAGGTTTGAATCAGAAGAACCATTTATTTATGGTTCTGCGTAGGGTTGGCTGTTTAACAACTTTTTTAAAAAACTTTTTGAACAGGAAGAACGCTTCTTGGAATGACAGTATGGTAATAATTTCCTTCTGTAAAAGTGGGGCAGAAGCTGATGAATGTGTTTCTGGGCTTGTTTGTATTATTTGACAGGCCAAAGGACCTAATCACTGCTTCTCCTATTATGGAGGGGAGGTATGTTAAGTGGGGAGGGAGGAATTGCTGACCTGATGATCATTTACAATACGGATTTTCAAGACTGACCAAGAGCAAGAACTGCAGGAAAGGTTAGGAGGAAAAAATGAAGTTTCAACAGTTACATGAACATTGGTATCTTACAACTAGATCTCCTTTCTTCGGAGTTTTCAAGCAGGAGAAAGGCATTTTTATCTTTCTGTATTCCCCCTTCCTGTATGTAGACACAATCTGATACTTAAATCTAAAACTCTTTACATTAACGCTGCAAAAAAATAAATAATAATACTTGGATATTCTTAGTCACTATTTGTCTGTGCATGGGTGTGTATAATTAAGAGCTTGCCTTTTAGAAAAGGGTGATGCTTCAGTGTGCATGCATGCACTTGCTTTTCCTTTGCTTTCGTGAAACATTTTAGTGCCAAATTTACAGCCCTGTTTAAAGTCTAAAAATTATTAATCCGTTTGCCCTCTCTGTTTCTTTGGCTTCAAATCAATGAGCCCCATTATTGCCAGCAAATGGCCAAGTCAGATTCACATATTCTTCCTGGTACGACTGTGTTCCAGTCTAATAAGTACACAACATACAGCAAGTCCATAAGCATTGATTTCTCCATCAGTTGGCTTGTTTTTTCATGTCCTGTGTCTACTTTGAGGCCCACAAAATGCACACTTGTTGGACTGGGGGGTTGGATGGGAAAGATCACCCCCCAGAGCTCTCTGCCATCCCAGTTTCTGAACTGCAGCAAGCAGAAATTCAGTTCTTCAGACTTGCCAAATGTTAGCGTGAGCATTGATGTGTTTAACACAGAGACCAGTTCAGAAAATATAAGTCAGCTTTTGCATGTATGGGTAGGTTCAAAGAGACCATTAAAAAAAAAGAGAACAGTCTTTGCAACGTTGAAAACTGTAAATACAGTTTACACCAAACCAGAGTTGTTCCTTTGGCTCAGGGCTGCTGCACAAATCCATTCCGGTAGAGAAATCATGGTTTACAAAATTCAGTGAAAGGTTTTTGCAAGAGATATTTGAAGCCTAGAATTTAAAATGTATTGTCTGTGTGTATTTTTGACAAGTTGTCAGTTTGGCAACAATTTGTCACTATACAAGTAACAGTAACAGCCCTTGAGCCTTCCCCACACTTCTCTGGTGTATCTCTTTCTTTGGTTTGGTTCATTGTCTCTGTTCAACTATTTTATTCTCACTTCTCCACAGCTCCATTCTATCCATTAGTAATCTGCATTTTCTCTTTAGATGTATAATATTATGGGACCTTTGTGGTTTAAGATGGAGAGAGATGTCTCTGATGGGAATGGCTTTGTTGGCTGGGAAGAGAAGAAGAAAAGAGATTGAGGAGGGTTTGACACTGCTGTTGTGATAAAACCAAGACAATTGCAGTAACAATCTCCAAAGTTTTGCATTTTTAAAAAAGAAAGAATAAAAATGCTGCTTCTCTTTCCCTTTTCTTTAGCTATTCTATTCCCCTGTTACATCCTTATTTTTGGCTGGCAAAACCAGGTATTTACAACAGCCTGTGAGGAAAGGCAGCACCTGCATTTTCTGTCACTGCCTTTGGAATTAATGAAGACACTGGTTGCAATGTCCCAAGTTATAGTCACATACCAGAGTGCTGTAGTTTTCTTTATTTGAGGGTCTTCAGATCTCTACTTTTAAAACCAACTCTTGGAGGACAATGCAGATTCATAAACCACGTAAGAAAGAAGAAAAATAACTGTCTTAATCAGGCAGAATTTTAAAAAGCGTAACCCTCCTCTGGGGCTTGGTTCCTAGCCAAAAACAGAAAGTTGCAGGTTTGGGAATATCTTTCTTACCCCTGTGCAGTGATGGGATTCAAAATTTTTTACTCCTGGTTCTGTGGGTGTGGCTTGGTAGGTGTGGTATGGCTTAGTGAGCATGGCTTGGTGGGCATAGCAGGGGAAGGGTACTGTAAAATCTCTATTCCCTCCCCACTCCTGGGGGAGGGATATACTACAAAATCCCCCATTTCCTCCCCACCCCACTAACCTGCTTTCCAGCTCCGTTCTCCTGTGCAGGGCAACAAAAGAAGATCCAGCCAATCAGCTGGGACTCAGGAGGCAGAGAAGAGATGGGGGCGGGACCAGTCAGAGGTGGGATTTGCCGGTTCTCTGAACTACTCAAAATTTCTGCTACCGGTTCTCCAGAACTGGTCAGAACCTGCTAAATGCCACCTCTGCCCCTGTGAGATTCCTCCCTGCAAACAGCAGCGAGATCATCATGGTGTCTAATTTTCTAGCTACTGTGCCACTCTGTAATAGCGGCAGCTCTCATGTTATGTGTGAAATTCTGTGCTCTTTGCTTCGAAGCATTGTAGACCCTGTTCTGGCAGGTGTTTATGGGGGATAAGGGCAAGAAGCAGCATTGGAAGGGGGGGCCTTGAAGAGCTTCATTGGAAAAGAAAACCGGTGCCACGCTGTTGACTTGACTTGATGTTTGTTTCAAAAGTGGCTTGTGAAGCTCAGCAACAACGTTTGCAGCTCCCTTGGGTCCTGCCTGCCGTCCTTTTTTCTCTTCTCCCCACCCCACCGTGGCATCTGCCTTAAGCAGCTGTGAAAATCTGGAGTGGGATGCAGCAAACAGGGCTTCTGCATTCTCCTAGCAGCAGGAGTGTGAACTTGTAATGATTGTTGATGATCAAATAGCAGAGCTCATGTTGGAAACTGGTGAGCATACGGGCTTTGAACCTTTCAAACAATAGGTTTAAAAATAAAATGGAGGAGAAGACATACTGGGTTTACCCTGCTGAATTGAGGAAGGATGGGGAGGGGGTAGAACCACAGATTGTTAACAGCAGGTGCGTCTTACACTTGTGATTTATAGGTACTCCACAAAGATGTCAAGTGTCGTCTGTTTTTTTTTTTTTTTTTAAAGGAGATCCCAGATTTTTAAAGATACTTTCAGCAGCGTGCCTTGGAACACAGTGCCCCTATGATAAAACTGGGCAAAGGACTTGCCAAGGGATAAGACTTATTGCCAATTCATTTGTAAAGGAACTAACATTTGGGGATCCTTTACATGAATTCTAGAGCAGTGCTTCTCAACTTCAACCACTTTCAAGAGGCATGGATTTCAATTCTCAGCATGCCACAGCCCAGCATGCTGCGAATATCATTGTTTTAAAGCAAAGAAGGTCTTCAAAGTTGGCAAGTTTAAGAGTTGTGGACTTCAACTCCCAGAATTCCTGAGCTAACATGACTCGAGGGGGAATTCTGGGAGTTGAAGTCCACAAGTCTTAAAGTTGTCAAGTTTGAAGACCCCTGTTCTAAAGGAATCTAGAACAGCTCTAGAATGACCTTCTAGAGAAATCTAGGGATTCTCTGGAGAAATCTATTGCTATTGAATCCCAACTGAGGATTTTCTTCTGAAGAAAGAATTAGAAAAATTTCCCACATCACGGACATCCTGATATGTTGGACTCCAATTTCCATAATACATTTTGGCCAAATTTCCTCAGTGTAGATGACTGCAACTATAGATTATCAATGAGATCAGCATTTGGTTGAAACTCGAGTAGAACAAGATTAATAGTAGTCTGTTATAGATCCTCTCCCCTCTCCAAAGTTGCAACAATGGTGCACTGGAAGATCTGCAAGTAATATCATTTGCTTGCAAGCAAGAACTGGTGGGACCATGAAATAGAGAAAGTCATAGAAAATGAAGAAGTTAAATTCCTTTGGGACTTTAGAATTAAAACAGACAGGCACATAACACCCCACATCACACCACAGACTTAACAATTATCAATAAGAAAGACAAAAAAAGTCTGGATACTGGAGGCGGCAGTAACTGGAGGTGGCAGAATAGAAGAGAAGGAACTGGAGAAGATAAAAAGAAAGACCTGCAAACAGAAACAGAGCAACTGTGGCAAAGGCAAGCAAGGGTAGTACCAATAGTAATAGGTGCCTTGGGTACAGTCCCAAAACAAGTGGAGCACCATTTGAATACCACAGGCATTGACGGATTTGGCACCAGTCAATTGCAGAAGGCAGCTTTACTTGGAAGAGCTTCCATCCTGCGGCGATATCTGTAACACCGTCAAACATCCAGATTTGCCTATCCCAGGTAAGGACTCATTAGGTAGATAAAAATGACAAACCCAGTCTGAACATCTGGCTGACTGTGCAATGATCAACAACAACAACAACAACAACAACAACAACAACAATAATATATTCAAAGTGATTCTTGACATCTGCTTCCTTGTCTGCTGCCTAATTCTCCACTGAATGGGACATTCCAGAAGCTATGTTTCACAAGCTATGTTAATTTGATAGATTTATTTCACAACTGAGTCCTTGCCAAGTATTGGGTCTCCTTCCTTCCTTCCTTCCTTCCTTCCTTCCTTCCTTCCTTCCTTCCTTCCTTCCCTCCCTCCCTCCCTCCCTCCCTCCCTTAAATAAAACTATGGCAATAAATAGGTGGGTGATTTGACAACAGCAGTCTTGCCTTTATAACAATAATGTAGTGCAGTGATACTGGTGGTAAAAGAGAAGCAGACACTTTTAGGGTCCTGACTTCCTGGGCTTTGCAACTTTAGCATTTTTGACTCTAGCCAGAAGGGCTAGATGTATGATTTATAGATTAAATGGAGTAGGGTTGGAAAGCTTTTTATTTATTTGTTTATTTATTTATTATCCTGCCTTTGTTATTTTTAGAAAGCTGCGAATATATCTAACAATTGTTCCTCCTCCTATGTTCCCCACAACAACAAGCCAGTGAGGTGGATTGGGCTGAGAGAGAATGATTGGCCAAAGCAAGGGTCTTCAATCTTGGCAAGTTTAAGACTTGTGAACTTCAGCTCCCAGAATTCCTGAGCTAACATAACTGGAGGAGGAATTCTGGGAGTTGAAGTCCACAAGTCTTAAAGCTGTCAAGTTTAAACTCCCCTGGCCCAAAGTCACCCAAGCCAGTTTTCACACCTAAGGTGGGACTAGAACTCACACTCTTCTAGCCTGGTGCCTTAATCACTAGACCAGATCAGTGGTGGGATTCAATTTTTTTTACTACTGGTTCTGTGGGCATGGCTTGGTGCACATGGCAAAGGAATGATACTATAAAATCTCCAGTCAGAGGTGGCATTTGCCAGTTCTCCGAACTACGCAAAATTTCTACTACTGGTTCTCTAGAACTGGTCAGAACCTGCTGAATACCACCTCTGGACCAGATTCTTGGAGAGGAAGTGATGTAAAGAAGAAAATCAGTGGCCTTGTTCTACTGCCTTTAGGAACAATTTTGCACATCTACTACTCTGTATTCAACTTCCTTCAGCTTTCTGGGTGGGCTGATGGAAGATCTACTCTGCTAATATGTGGGCTCCCCCCGACTTGTTGTAAGTATGTCTGGGGAGCTGGCAGAAAGCCCTGAGCTCTGAGTTGATGATGGAGAGGGCTGTACACAGTCTGCAAGGAGTTCATTACAGCAGATGTTCCTGCCATAAAGCCATAGGTCCCTGCTGTTTCTTATTCACTTATATCCTTTAGGCTTTAGCGATGCTAATGTTAAGGAAAACATTTGGCTGAAGTGGAGATATAAATCACAGCCTTCTTTCCCTCCTGAATTCCCCACACATGCCTCGGCTGTCTCCCCTTTTCTGTCTGCTACTTTTATTTGTCTGTTTGGATTGAGAGTCATAGACAACTCAGCCTCCCTCCCTCTCCCCTTCTTTCCTCATCCTGCCACGAAATAGACCTTATTAGCATCTCTTTGGCAATGTGAATTTCATTCAGTGACAGTCAGCAAACATGAGTACATTACTCTGCAGAGCTTCTGTTTCTTGGCACTTTTGAAGGAGACCTGCTCCCTACCCAGAATTACATTCATCTCTTGCTTTTATTTTCCTTTATCCACAAATCCGGTGAAACAATCTAGAAGTGGTGCAACAATCTAGAAGTGGTGATTTCCCCCCTACCCCTAGTTATTTGCTGGGTGCCATCCTTTCTCATTGCCAAGCAGATCCCTTTCATGGGGGGTAGGAAGATACAAAGCAGGCGTTGCTCATTTGTGCTCCAGCCACTAAAGGATAATCCCCACTGTGACAACAAACCCACTTCAAAAGGTTAAGGAGACGTTTCCCTTTCTTTCTGGTAGCATGGACCTGATTGCAGAAAAATGACAAGGTCAGGCTTGGTTAGGACTTAGATGGAAGGCTACCAGGAAAACATAGGACCTCATATCTCCCCCAAAATTACATGGGTGTTGTCTAGCCAAAAGTTAATCTTGATTCAAAGGAATGCTTACTTTTCATTAATGTTGTTAAGCCATTGATAGCAAAGCAGGGTATTAAGGAAGCCTGCTCTCTTGTTCTGTTCTTCCACAAAATAAGCCTCGGGAGGAAAACTGTTTTAATATGAAAACCTACCAAAGTCCATACTATGAAAACTAGATACATTTTGCGCTGCTTCCTCACATGAGAGAGTGGCCTTTCTGTTCTTGGTTTTGTTGATTGGAAATTAGCTCTGTGTGCATTTGTGTACATCTGTAGGAAGTAGTGGCCAGACAGCCTTCTGGACAAACCTCTTTTTTTTTTTTTTCATAGAAATTCTGGAAAATATGTCTACCTAGCTCTGTACCTGTGCTTCACTACGAAACTGTCTGATTGGGCTTAGCTTTTGGGGGAGGAAAGTAAGGGGGAAAAAACTGTACCCCTCTGCCTATCAACATCCATCAGTATTCATCTGACTACTGTTCTGTTGGTGTGTGAGACAATTGAGGGCTGTTTGGAAACCAAAACATAGAAACTGAAACAGTATTTGCTGTGTGAGCAAGAAGGAGACAGCAAGGAGCCTGGGCATGGCTTAGCTCAACTGTTCTGTACTAAAGCTGCTTGGTGCTATGAAACTAAAACTGAAACTCCTCTATTTGTGTTTTGCATTTGGAACAGATTTATTTTCAGGTGGGGAGGGGGAGTAGAACTCCTTAGCATCAGAGCGTGTTAATAATAATAGTGGAAATACTAACGCTCTGATGGTCATTTCGAAAAATCCTTTCTTAGTCAGCACCTAGAAGCCAAGAGGAACATACGTGCCAAATTTCAAGTTTGTAGGCTTTACAATTCTGGAGATTTTGTGACGATGTATGAGTGGTATTTCGCTTTTATATAGCTAGATATGTTCTTTCCTATAAAGTTGCAAGGCCTTCTCACAAACATAGTAACCAGATTGTAACTAGAAAAAAGGAGCAAAACAGCGTCCCTATCACCATGATTAACATCTTTCTATTAGTAATGAGTTGTGTTGTGATTCTGGAGTTGGAAGTCATTTAGTTGGCATTTAGAAAAACTGCACAAACTAGAACTTCATATCTACTTTTCCTTCCTTTCAAAAAGCTTCCATGATATCTTTCAACAGTAGCTAAACTGGATTTGCCATTGGTTCTGTTCTGGAGAGGTATGAAATCAACAATGGTGGGATATTTGTACACAAATGGTAAAATACTGGCGTGACAACACCTCTCTCATACAATCACACCTCTTTGTGAATTGCTATTCCTTGCTAATTATGAAGGTCAATGATATGTTCAGCTCTTACCTTTAATTGTGAGTTTTGTTTGCATCTGTTTCTGATACATGAATCAAAATGCAACCCCACAATATAGGCATTTTGGAAAATTATGGGAGCATCTTTTATTGCGGTACTTTGGGGGGGAAGTATGTCGGAAATTTCAAGGCTTGTAATAAAACAGAATTCATCCTTCATTAATCAAAGGCTGTTGAATATGGAAATGCTTTGGCCCCCAAAAGAAGTTTTATCAATTTAAGCCGCTATATCTTTTCTATATGTTTTTAATATTTTTTTCTATATCTTTTCTATATATATATTCTTTTATATGGTGATAATTTAAATTGCACCCACATAAAAGAAGCCAAAATTGATGCATTCTTAGACTGGTGAGACCTTCTTGGGTTGCATTGATGCTCTAAAGTTGCAATTTTTCTGAAAAACAAGAATTCAACAGAGTATTTCTGTGACTGTTAACCTTGATTACAGCTCATTTTCACCAGTTTTATAGGGAGCTATTGCACTGATTTGATTACGAAAATCCACATTTTGTTTCTTCCCCAAAGGTGGTTTTTCCCTAAGGGCCTTTTAAAGATCCATCCTGATTAAACTGAAACTGCTACGGAGATTCCCTGGGGAGAAGAACAGAGCCATTTCTGCTAAAAGAGAAGGGAGTGAGTAACAACTGACTTTCTCCCAGAACAAAAAAGGAAGAATGCTGTAGTCAGTGTGTAAAACAATACTGAAGTTAGCGTGTAAAACAAAACAGAAAAGTCTTTTGCAGGATTTGGCTTTTAAGTCAACACCTTACTGAAGCTGATTTATGCCATAGTTACCCAGTGACACTCTGCCCAGGAGTGGGATTCAAAAATTCCAGCAACCGGTTCCTTGCCCAATTGCTGGGTGGGTGTATCCATGATGGATGTGGCCTACTGGAACTGGGAGGGCTGTTTTTTGCCTTCCCAAGGATCCGGAGGCTTCCCCAAGGCTTATGGGAGGGCAAAAATGGCCTCCCTGGGGCTCTGGAGGCCCTCCAGAAGCTGGAAACAGTCCCATTTCTGGACTTCTGGTACTTCCAGGAAGGGTATTTTTCACCTTCTCAAGGGTCCAGAGACTTC
Source organism: Hydrophis major (assembly GCA_033807585.1). NCBI lineage: Eukaryota > Metazoa > Chordata > Lepidosauria > Squamata > Elapidae > Hydrophis > Hydrophis major. The sequence continues at coordinate 95,844,723 of CM066331.1, forward strand.
CCTCGGGCCTATGGGAGGGAAAAAATGGCCTTCCTCAGGCACTGGAGGCCCTCTGGAAGTCCTTCTGGACTTCTGGTACTTCCAGGAAGGCTGTTTTTCACCTTCCCAAGGGTCCAGAGGCTTCCCTCAGGCCTATGGGAGGGAAAATGGCCTTCCTCGGGCACTGGAGGCCTTCTGGACTTCCAGTACTTCCTGAAGGCCCATTTCCCCCCCCCCCCACCTCCCAGAGTCTCTGTGCAGACCCCACACTTATGGGGAGGGGAGGGGTGGGCAGGGCCAGCCAGTCATTTCAAAAACTGGTTCAGCGAACCAGATGCAAATTTAACATCTGGTTCATCTGAACCAGTCCGAACTTATAGAATACCATCCCTGACTCTGTCTAAGCACCGACTTCCTTTCCTTTTGTGTTGAGATTTGCTGAAGTCTACCTGGCACTGTGACTTGTTTCACAAATGTTGAGCTAGATTTTTTTTTTTTTCTACTCCTCCTAGAGCTGAAGGAGAAAAAGAGAAATCTGATTTGTTCTGCTTTGGAGGACCTTGAGAAAATCAAGGATATCCATAACTATAAAACTGAGAAAATTGATGGAGGAGCAAGGGGAATGATGTTGCTTGAAGCTTTAAATGAGAGCCCTTGGATGACTTTAAATTGCTAGGAGAAAGATAAATTCACGTCTACAATTTGAAAATAACAATAATAATTCATTGTGAATTCATCCTGAATTCATTGTAAGGTGTGTTTTTTCACACATATCTTTTTGGCCAGGATGGAAAAGACTAATTGGATGTTGGTAAATTCCTCAAAACGACTTGTAGTGTTTTGTTTTGTTTTTTCCCTTTGTCCTGCATGAGTTTATTCAGTTCTTTTGGAGAAGGAGAAACGAGTAAGGAATTTATTTATTTTTAATCTTCCCAAAATGAGGAATGCTTCTCATATAATAGAGCAGTATTTTTCAACCTTGGAATCTTTAAGATGTATGGACTTCAGCTCCCAGAATTCCCCTGCCGGTATGCTAGCTGGGGAATTTTGGGAGTTGAAGTCCACAGATCTAAAGTGGCCCCTAGAAGCCACTTCCTACCCATGGTAAGGAGAGTTTCCTTGAAACTGACAATGGCTCTTTGCTTAGATTAATCCTCTATGGCTGAACCAAAGTGCCTTTTCCCTTCTTTCCATGCCCCTATCTTTTTTTTCCCACATCTACATTTTGGTCTGAGGACTAGGGATATGTAGGCATGTCTACATAAGAAGCAGAACTCTGTTTTATGTTGTAGCCAGAAGATCCATTCCAGAGCCAACGGATAAAAGTTTGTGAATGAGAATGAAAAAGAAGTGGGACAGAGGAAGACGTGGGAGGAAGTAGGCTAAGTCTTTAATACTGGGTTTGTAGTAGCTTGTCCTATATCACTCGGCTTTAATCGGTCAGTTCCACCTTTTCTCCACCCCAGTTTGCTTTCCAGAATCCACACCCCATTCTGTGAACAAGTGATAAATTTCCTCCTTAGGAGACAGACCAGCTTCTTGCCTGAACAAGCAGGCCCAACCCTGACATTGGTCAGTTACCAGCATGAGAAATGTGTCCACAGGCTCTTTTATTATATATTTCTCACCCAGCCTTCCAAGAGTTTAGGGCAAAATTAAAAAAATAATACAGAATATTTTTTTTTTTGTCAGAGAACACTTGAGAAGGAAAGGCCTATGCATTACTAAACCCAATGATGTGGAAACTTTGATCTTTTCACTTTTGTTCTGTAAAGGAAAGGTTCTACCTTGATTGCTCAGCTAGTCTTAAATGGAGGAGAAGGGAAGGAAAAAATAAGTTTCAGATGACAGTTTCTAGAATCTTCCCATTTCTGTGTGGTATTTCCTGCACCCCATTTTGTTCCAGTCATCTATAGCCACACCTTTTCATTAAGTGTGATAAATGACCAGTGACCTTTTTTTTTATTACAGTTTGGTAATCTATACTCCCTGTTTTGAATCAATAAATACTTAAATAAAGATTATTAAGAGCTTCTTCCTGGCTCACTTAATATTTTGGGTGTTTTGCTTTTTTTAGAGGCCTTTGCCTTCTCTATTATCAACAGGCTCTTCTTTTAAAATTGCTTGATTCTTTTCTCTGTTAAACAAATACTATTTTGCCAAGTAGGTCTAGTGACCTACTTAAAGTAAGGAAAGTATTTAAAAGTATTTAAAATGAACTATATTCTTCCTTTGTTAATATCCCTGAAATAGTAAGGTGCCATCTCCTATCATTTGTTTCCTTCATCATATGAAAATGGAAGGCTAAGCCGTAAAATATAATTTAAAACAACAGCAACGTTCCTTCCAAAATCTAGGCTCATTTTTATTGTATCATGGGGCAATCCAACCATTTTGCAATCTGTTCCCCCTCCTCCCCAAAAATGTTAAGAATGGTTTTTGGTTAGCATGCATTTAACCCACTTCTGTATTAATTCCTCATCCAGTTTCCTTTGTGGTAAAGATTTCCCTTTAAAAAGTGGGGGGTGGGGTGGGGGATGTAGGAAGGTAATTAGATCTTCCCTTCCCCATCCATTTAATCTTGGGCCATTCAATATTCCCCCACTCCTTTTCATTCAACCTTTCCCATCAATTTAAAGGGATTTAACACCAGGGTTGAAATTTGCAAGATAGTAAAGGGCATCAGCCTACTCAAATAAAGAAAATCTCTGTAGGAAACCAGAGACTACTATCCCTCCCTATCTGAGGTTTCCTCATTTCATAAACATAAGGTCTTGTGCTTCTGAGGGCCATCACCTTGATTCATAATGCAAAAAATCACAAGCCCAGCAGGGTGCCTGACCACAGAGTGCCCCTTTTTGGCTTTCCAAAAATCCCAAGAGGAATTTTTACATGCTTCCAAAGTGTGTAAAGTTGGAAGAGTTTTCTGATAGATAGATAGACAGACAGACAGACTTCTTTATTGGCCAAGTGTGATTGGACACACAAGGAATTTGTCTTGGTACATATGCTCTCAGTGTACATAAAAAGAAAACATATATTCATCAAGAATCATAAGGTACAACACTTAATGATAGTCATAGGGTACAATAAGCAATCAAATCATATTAAGAAACAGTCAAAAATCATTAGGATACAAGCAATAAGGTTACAGTCATACAGTCATAAGTGGGCGGAGATGGATGAAAGGAAGGATGGGAGGATTAATAGTAATAGTAGTGCAGCCTTAGTAAATAGTTTGACAGTGTTGAGGGAATTATTTGTTTAGTAGAGTGATGGCGTTCAAGAAAAAATTGTCCTTGTGTCTAGTTGTTCTGGTGTGCAGTGCTCTATAGCATCATTTTGAGGGAAGAAGTTGAAACAGTTTATGTCCGGGATGTGAGGGGTCTGTACATATTTTCACAGCCCTCTTTTTGACTCAGGCAGTATACAGGTCCTTGTTGGAAAGCAGGTTGGTAGTAATTTATTTATTTTTTTATAAAAGAAACTGTCCTGAGAAATTGAGGCACTGCCACCTCTGAGCAGCTGATCTTGCACTTTTCTTGTACTGTCCCTTTGGAAATAAACCTTCTCTTCTGCTTCAAGCAACTGTCCTGTGTTCTTTCAAACCTTGCTCAGAATGGACCTACTTTTCCTTCTAATTATTTTATTGTACATAATTATTTATAGGTGGCAATTAGGATGCGGAAAGAGTAATCAAGAATGGTGGATTTCAGGAAATGACTTCCCTTAGGAAGTCACACTTCAATCACGCTTGATTCTGGAATATGTGTGAATATTTTAGTCTTTCTCCTTCACCTAGCTGTTCTCCAGACAGACACAATAGGAGAAAATCATGCAATTACTACATAACAGTGGTATTCACATTGTTTTTATTGCATCAGGGGGAAAAAACAATTTGGTATCGCTTGCTTGTTTGAAAGAAGCTGAAAGAACCAAATCTGGATTTAATTTTTCAAAGGTAGAATATTTCACATTTATGCCTGCATCGTTTCTAGTACCTTCTGCTATTGATATCTCATACCTCTAAGCCATGGTGGCACAATGGATAGAGTGCAGTACTGCAGGCTGCTTCTGCTGAGTGCCGGCTGCCTGCAATTTGGCAGTTCAAATTTCACCATGCTCAAGGTTGACTCAACCTTCCAGCTTTCCGAGGTGGGTAAAATGGGGACCCAAAATTGTTGGGGGCAATAGGCTGACTCTATAAACTGCTTAGAGAGGGCTGTAAAGCACCGTGAAGCAGTATATAAGTCTAAGTGCTATTTCTATTATATTACCTTGTTGTTTGTATATATACCAATGGTAGCTAACCTTTTTGGGCTCTGTACCAAAAATTGTGCGTGCATTAGCATGCATGTATTCGCATGCCAGCACCCAGAATGTGCGTGCAATCCCCCCCTCCACACCACCCCCTTACCTGCACTGCGCCTCACAGCTTATTTTTTGGCTGGTTTGAGGCCTTTTTCGGCCTCCCAGAGGCTTGGAAAAAGCCTCCACAAGGCTTTTCAGGACGAATAATATGCCCATTTTGTCACTTCCAGTATTACAGGAAGTGACAAAATGGGCCCATTCATCCTGAAAAGGCTTGAAGAGGCTTTTCCAAGCCTCTGGGAGGCCGAAAAAGGCCTCAAGCCAGCCAAAAAATCAGCTGTAAGGTGTGCACATGTGCAGTGAGGTAAGTTTGCCTGCAGCTCGTGTGCCAGCACAAATGGCTCTGCATGCCACTTGTGGCATACGTGCCATAGGTTCGCCAACACAGGTATATACACTGTAAGGTTATGCACCAGAGACAAATTTGTATGTCCTATCAGTCTATTCTATTCTATTCTATTCTATTCTATTCTATTCTATTCTATTCTATTCTATTCTATTCCATTCCATTCCTCTATAAATGTACAAGAGAATTGTACAGACTACTCTCCTATTCAAGGATCTCTCAGAAATCTGTACCAATCATTTGAACAATATCCTTGAATGTTTAGTAATGCATAACTTTGTAATGGATTACAAATGCTACTCTTTATATATTTTACAGGGAGAAAAATATCATAAGCAACGTTTAATTATGGAAGCTTAGCCACTGAGTCCTCTCAGCTGCTCAAAGACACTGGAGCAACTGCTTTTAAATTTTTCCTGAATACTAATATTGGAGTTCTAGATCAGTGCTAGTTTAGAGTCCTTCTATGGTAATCTTATTTCCTCATTTATATCCTGCTGCTCATTCGTGAGAATTCTTGGGATGGAATGCTGTTCTTTGAGTTGGAAGAACAAATGAGTTGGAAAAAAAGGAGGGACAGAAGCAGGAGGTTCCAAGATTGATAGCAAAGGTGTAAGCCTCTTTAGGTGTCCCATGCTGCTTATCTCTAACATCAAGAACACATTGACCAACTTTTATGACATAACAGCAATTAAACTCCCGGAAAGTAGATAAAATGAGTCATGCCTTTCTGCAAACATGTTATGGGATAATGAAATTAATTTAGAGGTCATTGAAATTTCACAATTGGAATTGAGTTTAGTTAGTTAGGATAACTTTTGTTTATTATAATAAGACAAAACACTGAACCCATTTATTCGTCCCACTGTATACTTTAAGATTACAAAGTAAAACCAAATCTTCATTTTTAGATATGGAGGTAGAACTTCCAAAATTTGTGAAGTGAAGCAGATTTAAGTGTATATTAGATATAAGCTCTAAAACTTTGAAATGCCCCTGGCATGCTTCATTATTGCAAACTATGGGATTAGTATGAAAGCAGATCTGTGCCATCCTGCTTGTCCTTTGGGAAAAGATTCCTTTGTCAGTAAATAAGACAATTTAAGTTATAAGGAAAGAAGCTTTTTTCCACAATCCTTTCCAACTGAAGTAATAATCATGTATAATCAACAAACCTTTTGTCTTAGGAAGAATTTCCATTTCTGTTTCCAAAAATTCAAAGATAGGAAAACTCTTGGCTGATTAGCATCTATTCTGATTTTTTTAAAATTAAAATCGTAACATAAATTGGCACATATAAGAATTTGGAAATCATGAGAATTTTTTTCCCTTTCAGCAATACAGAGGGTTATTTTGTTGTTTGTTTTAATTCTTTTCCTCGTTTCTATCCCATCTCAATTCAATTGTATTATTATGAAAGGGATATTATTTCTGGGGTCATTGTTGTGTCAGTCGCGGAAGGAGACTCGGAGTCAGTGACTTAGTTCAGCTCTTCATTGGATCCCGAGATCAGCTTGCGATTCAAGGGGAAAAACAGCGGCTTTTATTCTCTGGCCCTGGCGGCCGCGGCTAATGACATCACTTTGAATCTCCCGCGATTAGTTTCCACCAATCGCGGGGGATTTGCAGCGGGCCAATCAGTGCGGCTCACTCAGCCAATCAGATCGCCGTGTGCTTTGGCCAATCACAGCGCGGCGCTTGCAAGTATGCTAATGACTGTACAGAACACCCCTCCCCTCTTGGTACGGTCCTACGTAACGTAGTCCTATAAGTAGGTGGGGCTTCGTACTTGCCTACTTGACCTGTGCAGGTTAGTTGTTGCTTGGCTCCCGGCCGGTTCGGTCGGGTTCTGTGTTGCTCTCTGCCTCATCGGTGGAACCGCCTGGAAGGCCTCGCCGGGCCTTTCGTCACAGCTCCCTCCCGGTCTACCCGGGCTGGTTGAGCTGCGGTTGTTGCCGCTCCTGTCTGGTCTTTCTGGGCTGGTCGAGCTGGCCTGGCTGCTTCTTCCTGGTGAGGCTTCGAGCTGGCTGCTTGTCGGCGAGTATTGCTGGTTTCTTTCTATTGGTTTTTGGTTCCTGGGGTATTCCCTCCCCTCTTGGTTTGTGTTATGGGGGCTGTCTGTGTCTGTTTGCGTGTCGGTTGTGTTTCCCGTGGTTGTTCTCGATCTTATTTGATCGATGTGTCATTTCCATGCTCATCCGTTGGTTGTTTGCAGCCGGTACGAGCGGGGACCTGTCAGCTGGGTTATGGTTGCCGATACCCAAAGTGGATCTCCGGTAAGGTTCTTCGTGTAGACTGCGTCGCCTGGTGAAAATGTTCAGTGTTTGCTTGAGGAGTTTGGGGGTTTTTCTGGGTTGTATGTGGGGTGCAGCCTGTCGAGTGGGGACCTTAATTTCCTCCCCATTAATAGTTCTGCTGGGCTTTTGTTGGTTGTTGTGTTCAGGATTATGTGTTGTATAAAAAGCATTTTGTTTATTTTTTTTTGGATTTCCCCGTGTTCAATTTTTTGGATGGTTTTTTTCGTAAATTGAACCATCCGTTCTGCCCTCCCATTCGCTGCCAAATGTGCCGGTGCTGTCAGTGCATGTCGTATGCCCCGTTCCGCTAGGAATTTTTCAAATTCCAGCGAGGTAAATTGGGGCCTGTTATCCGACACGATGACATCTGGGAGGCCGTGGGTTGTGAACAGCTTGCTGAGTTCCTTGGTCACGGCCTCCGTGGTGGTGGTTTTCATGTTGCTTACCTCCAACCAGTTGGAGTAAGTATCTACCGTGATAAGGAATATATGTCCTTTCGTGGGCCCGGCAAAATCTATGTGAATCCTGGACCATGGTCCCCTGGGGGTTTCCCATTCCAGGATTGGTGCTGCGGGAGGGCTCGGCCTGGTTTCTTGGCAACGTTTGCATGTTTCCACCCAAGTCTCAATCTGCTTATCCATCCCTGGCCACCAGGCGTAACTCCTGGCCAGGGCTTTTGTTCTAACTATGCCCGGGTGCCCCTCATGTAACAACTCCAATACCTTCCCTTGTAACTTTTCCGGGATAACAACCCTATCCCCCCAAAGTACACAACCTTATTGTAATGAGAGTTCTGTTTGCCTGTTCCGGAATGTCCTGAATGATTCGTTGTCGTCCTTTTCCGGCCACCCCTTTTCGACCCAATGTAACACCCGCGCCAGACGCTTGTCTTTATTAGTCTCGCGGGCAATGTCTGACGCTGTTATGGGTAGATCGGGCAGAGTCTCTATGCTGAGGGTGGCTGTCGTGGGTGCTGGGTCGGTGTCTAGGTCAGGGAACAGCGTGCGGCTCAGGGCGTCTGCGTGGGTGATCGTCTTACCGGGTCAGTGTGTGAGCCGGTAGCTGTAGGCGGCAAGGAATTTGGACCACCTTGTCATTCTAGGAGATAGAATGTTCGGGGTGGCCCTGTTCCCTGCCAGGATTCCCAGCAGCGGCTTGTTGTTGGTGATGATGGTGAACGTGTGGCCGTAGAGGTACTCATGGAGGTACTCTTCACTGCGGCGACGATAGCCAGGGCCTCGTTATCCAGCTGACTGTAATTTCTCTCCGGTTTGGTGAATGTCCTTGAAAAGAAGGCAATGGGTGCTTCTTTTCCGTCGGGGAGCATGTAGCAGAGGACGGTGCCAACGCCAAAAGGTGAGGCGTCGCATGTGACTGCAAGTGGTAGGGTCTCGTTGTATTGGGTGAGGACGGCATCTGAGATGAGCAGGTCCTTGGTTTTGTTGAAGGCGGCTTCCTCACGTTTCCCCCAAGTCCATGCGGCCGCCTTGTCCAAAAGCCTATGCAAAGGCTCCGCCGCGGTCGCCTTTTGGGGAAGGAAAACATTATAGAAATTAAGCAGTCCTAGAAATGCCTGCAGTTCCATTTTATTCTTTGGCGTGGGGGCTTCTTTAATGGCTCTGATTTTTTTCGCGGTTGGATGGATGCCGTGCCGGTCTAGGACCCACTCTGTGTACAGCTGGCATTTCTCTTTTTTCACCTTTAGCCCGGCCTCTTTGAATTTGGTTGGTACCTCCCTTAGACAACCCTCTAGTTCTTGTTGGTTGGCTGCTGACACCAGTATGTCATCAAAGTAGGGCACCATCCCCTTAATTCCTTGCAAGAGTCTCTTGAAAATTCCCGGAGCCACGCTGACTCCAAACTGGAGTCTCTTACAGCGAAACGCTCCCCGGTGGGTGACTATGGTCTGCACCTCAGCGTTTCTGCATCAATTGGCAGCTGTTGGTAGGCTTGCACCAGGTCAAGCTTCGCAAAAACCTTGCCTCCCCTCAGTGAGTGTAGGAGGTGCTGCACTACTGGGATGGGGTAGGCGCTTTGTTGTAAGGTGCAATTTAGGGTGGCCTTATAGTCCCTGCAGATTCTCACCGACCCATCGGGCTTGACTGGGGTGACTATGGGGGTCACCCACCGGGCGTGATCGATTGGTTGTAGGACCCCTTGTTTGATAAGCTTGTCAATTTGCTCGTCGATTTTGGGCTGGAGTGCAAAAGGTACCCGCCGTGGTTTTAGGCGTATTGAGGGAATGCTGGGGTCTAGGCTGAAGGAAATAGGGGGCCCTCGGTACTTGCCTAGGGTCTGTTGAACACTTCCTGGAAGTCCCGTGCAAGTTGCTCTTCCCAGTCAGCATCTGCGACGTGGTCGACACCCATAACTTCGATCCCGAGTGGTGCGAACCACTGTAGTCCCAAAAGGCTGGGGCGGTCTCAGTCCACAATCATCAGGGGAAGCTTTGCTGTGCGGCCCTTGAAAGTCACTTCGAAATGTCCGGTTCCGACTACCGGGATGCAGTTCCCCTGGTAGTCTTTAAGGATTAATTTCTGGGTTTCGGCTTGGCAGTCTCTGGCCCTGGGGTGGGGTGCCGTCTCGTCTCCGGTTGCTGTGATCTTGCCGTCGGGGGCTGTAGGCTTTCCTCAGTCGGCAGACTCAGGCGATGTGACCTTTTTTATCACAGTGTCGGCAGATCGCATCGAAAAACTGGCACTCCGATCGAGGGTGGTCACCTCCACACCCGGCACATGTGGGTCCTGACTTATGACTCCGCCGATCGCGCTGGCCTCGTCCCGTCTGGAGTCGATGGATGTCTTCTTCCTCGTCCGTGGTGTCGGAGGTGGAGTGGAAGTCGCCATGATGGGTGGTGGTCTCTTGGCGGCTTGCTTCTGGGTGGGCCTCGGTCGCTGGGCCCATCTCAATGGTTGCGGTGCGTTCCCCAGTGTCCAGTCTCCGCATTCGATTCACCGATTTCCGGGTTGCCTCGGCTGCGGTGGCTTCGGCGAGGGCGTCAGCGAGGGTGATGTCACCTTTTGCCATCAGATGGCTTTGGAGGACTGGGTCTCTGAGCCCGAGTACGACACGGTCCTGCAAAGCTTCGTCCATGTCCGAGAACCCGCACATGCCCCTAGGCTCCGTAGATCAGCCACAAAGTCGCTGATGCTCTCACCCGATCTCTGGTCCCGCCGGTAGAAATCGTGCCACCTGATGAGGGTGGGCACGGCGGGGGCATAGTGGTTTTGGAGCAACGGCTCAAGATCAGCCCAGTCCATCTCCTTCACATCCCCGGGTTTTGCGAGAGCTTTTGCCATCTTGAACACTGCGGGCCCGCAGTGTGTTAGAAAGACGGCTTTTTTCTTCTGCCCGGCTGCATCCTTCAAGTTGCTACTTTCAAGGAACATTAGGAATCGGTCTGTGTACGATTCCCAGTCCTTGGCAGCTGGGTTAAAAGGTGCAGGTGGTGCGATGCTGGCCATCTTGTCGGTCTCGCTTCTTCAGGACACGTGCTTGATGGGGATTAGTCTCGAGATCCCATCCTCGTCGCCAGTGTTGTGTCTGTCGCGGAAGGAGACTCAGAGTCAGTGACTTAGTTCAGCTCTTTATTGGATCTCGAGATCGGCTTGCGATTCAAGGGGAAAAACAGTGGCTTTTATTCTCTGGCTGCAGCGGCCGCGGCCAATGGCACCACTTTGAATCTCCCGCAATTAGTTTCCACCAATCGTGGGGAATTCGCAGCGGGCCAATCAGTGCGGCTCGCTTATCCAATCAGATCGCCATGCACTTTGGCCAATCACAGCGTGGTGCTTGCAAGTATGCTAATGACTGTACAGAACAGTCATTCCGATGTGAAGTTAACAAAGTGATTTCTGGTTACTATAAGTGCATGGCTATAGTTATTATTTTTTAAGCAAAGTAATATTTTGCCACTGCCTTCTTCTGGGATTTTAGCATTCCTCCAGTGTTAAAGTCCAGTCTATAGTGTTGCAATTTTCTTGCAATCTTCTACATAGGGACTAACCAGGTCTGATCCACCAAAGCCAACTAGTTGCTACTACCTGCTGTGATATCCTCCAGATCATGTTGGAATACAATTAACTTTTTCATTAATTTTACCTGGTCAGTGACTTGGAGTAATGGAAGATGTAGTTCAGCACATCTGTGGTATGCAAGGTAACATCAGATTAAAGATATTCTTGCCAGCAGCTGAGACAGGAAAGCAACCTGATCCAATTGGAATCGTCTCCTTCCTGGAGTCCAGCAATGGCCAATTTGGTTAGGAAATTCTTTTACTAAGTTCTGAAATAGGGAAGCTCTTCTGGATGGAAGAAAGCTTAAAATCAAACCTGGTTGAGACAAGCTGTGGAAAAGAAGTATTCCTTGTGTTTCCTGACAGAAGGAACTTTTTAAAAAGTGGCCAGCTTTCCAATAGGGTTCCTTTTTTTTTACTACTGGTTCTGTGGGCGTGGCTTGTCTGGCGTGGCAGGGGAAGGATACTGTAAAATCTCCAGTCAGAGGTGGGATTTGCCGGTTCTCTGAACTACTCAAAATTTCCGCTAGCGGTTCTCCAGAACTGGCCAGAACCTGCTGAATATCACTTCTGCTCCTCACCCTACTAACCTGCTTTCCAGCTCTGTTCTTCTGTGCAGGGCAACAAAAGAAGACCCAGCCAATCAGCTGGGACTTGGGAGGTGGGGAATAGATGGGGACGGGGCCAGTCAGAGGTGATATTTGCCAGTTCTCTGATCTACTCAAAATTTCCGCTACCGGTTCTCCAGAATGTCAGAACCTGCTGAATACCACCTCTGAGTATAGCTGAAGGGGCAGAACTATTAGTGTCCTTTGCAATGTGATGGAATAGAATCGTCCTGGAATGAACTGCAACTTTTTGATCAGGGAACAAATTATTTTTGGCATGTCTTCTGCAGATGTTACCATTTCCACCTCATTCAACACTATAGCGTCAGTACAGAAGCATGGAGAATGGTTCATGTGTTGCTATTCATATGATTTGTTTGAGAGGGACATTTCAAATACACAAAATGGGTTTGAAATGTTTTCCTTTATTACAAAATCATCAATCCAGGAATAAAAAGGCAAATTTCCAGTGCAGAAGGAGCTGGGCAGCAGGAATCCCTCCCCCACCTGCCCCCTTCTCTTTGCCTTCAAGAGTCCTTTTCTTTCTCTCTTCCTTTTCTCTACATACGGATACAGTGCATACCACAGTGGAAGGGATTTTTTCCTTGTGAAAGAGCATGGAAAATCTCATTTGCGGAATTTTAATGCTTATTAGACCCATCTGCCTCCAGGGTGAACTGTCTTTCTCTCTAGCACCAAGGCCACCAAAAGAGGAGAGAGGCAGAGACCTCCTAGGCAAACAGAGTAAGCTAAAGGATGTAGGCAAGGCTACGGAGAGAGGTTGTCAGGAGTCCGGATTGTCTTTTCAGTGAATCGCACAACTTTAGGCATGAGTAGTCCAGCAAAACTTTTCTATTGCCTGTGTAGTTACAGAGCCAAGCTGGTTGTCCTGGAGCAAGGAGGATTGCTGGAGGAGTAATACCTCCTTAAAAAAAACCTTGGTCCAGCTGGAACGGCTGGTAGCACCATGTAAGGGCCCCTTTTTAGGGTTACAGGAGAAGAGGGTCAACAGTTTTGAAGGCGGGAGACGGCTTTATGCCCCAATGACAGATAAAACGGTAGAACATCTTCTAGGAGAAGGGAAACTCTGATTTCAAATCTCCACCGCCTTGTGGCTCTATCTATTATTGGAAAAGGCTTCAGGAGTCCACCTCGAGGCAAAATCTGGAGCCGAGGTCCCGGAAGCAGTTCGTGACTATATACAATCGCATTCTGGTAACTCCTGCAACACAGCTGGAACTAATCGTATCGGCTCTGCCATTGCATTAACGGCTCTATTTCAGTGACTGTTTCAGTGACGTGGAGAGGGGGGGAATCTGCTGCTTGGGTAACGGTTTATCCTCCATATTAAATTACCCAGGCCTCATGCTCTGGAGAGGACACGCCAGCTTTGCATGCAGCATTGCAACAACACGGAAAGGGACAGTTACCGGTTTTCTCGCACAATACCATCGTCTCTTGAGAGTGAAGGATGCCCATTCTGTTACAAAGCAGCTGTTGGAAAGCAACCCTTTGCATTTGGGCCCGAATGCCTTCCAAATATTACAGGGGGTCCTTGACTTGCAGCCACAATGGAGCCCAACATTTCTGTTGCTAAGCAGAGACAGCGGTGAAGTGAATTTTGCCCCGTTTTACCATCTTGGTAAAAACCAGGGAATCACTGGTTAAGTTAATAGCAGGCTTGAATCTGGTCCCCCCCCCCAATTGACTTTGTTTCAATAGGTGATCACATGACCCCAGGACACTGCAACCGTCGTAAATATGAGTCAGTTGTCAATAGTGGTGGGATTCAAAAAAATTTACTACTGGTTCTGTGGGCATGGCTTGGTGGGCATGGCAGGGGAAGGATACTGTAAAATCTCCAGTCAGAGGTGGGATTTCCCGGTTCTACAAACTACTCAAAATTTCGGCTACCGGTTCCCCAGAACTGGTCAGAACCTGCTGAATACCACCTCTGTTCCTCATCCCACTAACCTGCTTTCCAGCTCCATTCTCCTGTGCAGGGCAGCAAAAGAAGATCCAGCCAATCGGCTGGGACTCGGGAAGCAGAGAATAGATGGGGGCGGGGCCAGTCAGAGGTGGGATTTGCTGGTTCTCTGAACTGCTCAAAATTTCCACTACCGGTTCTCCAGAACTGATCAGAACCTGCTGAATTCCACCTCTGGTTGTCAAGCACCTGAATTTTGACCACCACGTGACCATGGGGTCATAAGTATGAAAAACAGTCATGAGTCACTTTTTCCAGTGGCGTTGTAACTTCGAACTGTCACTAACAAACTATTGTAAGTCAAAGACTACCTGTACAATGCTAGCCTTTCTCCAGTATTTCTATGCTGTTGTATATTTCTTTCTTTAAACCAGACACCAAGATAAGTGTTGCTGCTGTATAGACTGTGATCAGTACCTGGGAGCAAACTATTGAAATGAGTGTAGTTTATTTTTGAGAATGTGATATTGCCATCTTAGCCTTGCTTATGTCTCTTGTATACTTAAGATTAATAAATAAACTATGAGACGGCCTTGGAAATGAATTTTGAGCTCTAAAATGTAATTTGGCTGGCTGTTTTAGTCATACAGTAATGAAAAACATGTCTTGAGTTATTCGGCATTTTTTAAAAAAAAAAACCAGGAGTGTAAAATGGAAGACTTCATTGATGGTTTATTATTTATAATTGATGGATGTAATCTTTCATTAACTAAATCCCTACTTAATGAATGGGTATGTGTTTGAACTAATTTATTTGTATTGTAGATGAGAAAAGTTCCCCTTGATGAGTTTCTTGGCAAGGTTGATATCTTTTCCTACGAGAGAGATTGTGATTTATGGACTTTCTAATATTTAATGGCAATAACAGGGATAATCTATTATAGTAACTTGGGTTGTTTTAATTAACTTTGTTATCCATTAGCTACAGTTAAATATTTTACTTAACTATTAAAAACTGGTATTTTTCCCAATGTTGATTTTTAAAATCCGGGAGTCACTATGCTGACCATATTGAGTATAATTTATAGGAGTAAGATTTTGGATTATTTTGATAAGATGGTCCCAAATATTAAGTACTGTGTGGCCATCTGTAAAAAAAGTAATTTTACCAGTTGATTGCCTTGAACTGTCTTACACATGAGAAGAAGATTAAGTCATATATTGGTGTGTTCGGATCTTTTCCCGTGTAAAATTGAGAGTATCTTGGTGACATTTCAATGAGGTCCCACTTGCTATCTTCAGGCTGGTGCTTTTGGCTTCATGCTTTTGTGAGCAAAGCAAGATCCGAGCTGCTGTCTCCCTATATATACTGGTGGGGAGGTTGGCTGTATTGTCATTTCTTGATTGGTTCATGAAGTTGATATTTGCAGATTGGCTGGCTTTTTTGTAAGAACATGTGTTGCCGAGATATTGGCTGTGTGTCTATCAGCCTCCTGTGTTGTAACGACGTGGGTAATGGGCTGTGTGATGACCTTCTTTGTTCTATTGTTGTGACATCCTGGATCTTGTGCTGTAATCTCCTGGGTCGTTGGCTGTGTTGCAACATCCTGAGGTTTTGTGGTGTAATCTCCTGAGTTCTGTGATGTGATATCCTGAGCGGGTGGTTGTGATGTGACGTTCTGGGTTTTGGTTTGGCTCCGCACACAAACATACACACACACACACACACACACACACACACACACACATATCTCCAGTAGCGGAAATCTTGAGTAGTCCAGAGAACCGGCAAATACCACCTCTGACTGGCCCCCTCCTATGTGTTCTCTGCTTCCCAACTCCCAGCTGATCAGCTGGGTCTTCTTTTGTTGCCCTGCACAGGAGAACAGAGCTGGAAAGCAGGTTAGTGGGGTGGGGAGAGAATGAGGATTTTACAGTCCCCCAGGAGTGGGGAGGGTATGGGGATTTTACAGTATCCTTCCCCTGCCATGCCCACCAAACCACACCCACCAAGCCACACCATGCCCACCAAGTCACGCCCACAGAACCAGTAGTAATAATTTTTGAAACACACATATACACACACATATATAGATGCCTTGCTCAAAGAGTGATATATTTTGTTACACTATTATATAATTAGAAATGTGATGAAATGTGGCCCATTATTCTGTGGCCCTTTATTAGCTCCAACTTTGCCCCCTATGTCCTGGTTACC
Source organism: Hydrophis major (assembly GCA_033807585.1). Classification (NCBI taxonomy): domain Eukaryota; kingdom Metazoa; phylum Chordata; class Lepidosauria; order Squamata; family Elapidae; genus Hydrophis; species Hydrophis major. The sequence goes on from CM066331.1 coordinate 95,860,484, forward strand.
TTCTGGGCTGGGGAAAAACTCTTCCAGGAACAGCCTTCGGCTTCAGAGAATCAAGTCCAAAACATTGTCAACAAAACCTGTAACTATAAGTCCAAAATAGGCAAAATGAGGTAATAAGTCCAGCAGGGCAGGAGAAGGAATTCCAGATGTGAAGGCATGGCAATAACTCAACACAGTTGGGAGGATGCCAGGAACGCAGATAACCAAAGTTCTTGTGATGACCCAGGGTTGGATACAAAACAAACATAGTCACAGAAAACAGATGAAGCCCCTTTTATTCCTTCACTTGGCTCCCAAGCTCAGAATATCCTTTGACGGAAGACAAAAACTTCCCACACAAACAGTTACAAGAAGAAAGAAAAAAGCAACACAAACCAGGCAAGATAAGGGCTGAAGGATGTCCACAGATAACAGAACACACACTGGGAAGGATGCCAAACTCAGAGAGGAACCATAAACTAGAAATATTTCCATGCTTTGTTTCCAGCGTTCCCCTGTATGCAGGTCCGTCCTCTTATTCAGTTGTCACAGCCGCAGCCCATGAAGAGGATCGAAGCCCTCTCCTCCTGAATAGACCACGTCTCTCCCTTACCCTCTCCTCCCTGCGTGCCCTAGGATGGAGAGGGGGTGGGTCTGGGTCTTTCTCTGAATTCCCTCTCCCTTGTTCTACCTCTATCCTGCTCTGCCCAGTCATACTTTACCCTTCCTCAGTTTTCTCCACAGCCAATGGAGCCAAACTCCCACTCCCTGTCAGCTGTTCGTCTTTCTCCTTGGATTCAGACTCTGACAGGGGCATGGCAGGAAACCTTTACCTTTTTACTTTTTTTAAAAAAAATTGTTCTATGTCAGATTTTTCATTCAATTATACTGAATGCCAACTGGAGGCGTCGATATCTTGTTATGAAGTTGAACTGGAGAAAGGTAATTGAGTTAACATAGAATTATGGAAGATGTGATTAGGACTTGTTGGGTGGCTGATGTTCAGGGAGCGCCCTCAAACTTTTTTTCTTGGCTTATCTTCTTCGTATCACAGCTTATGCACACTCCCTGAGTGTAGCCACCATGAAGAGATGGAATAATTAGATATTCTAATGGGTTTTTCTTCTGGACATTTGTATGTAAAAGAAGTACAGGCCGTGCCTGACTTAGTAATCATTCATGTAACAGCCATTTAAAGTCACAGTGCTGCTGAAAAAGTGACTCATGACCAATCCTTGCATATCGCAATGGTCACATGGTCAAAATTTGGGCACTTGGCAATCGACATGTTTTTACAATAGCTGCAGCATCCCACGGGTTATGGAATCACTCCTTGCAATTTTCCCAGGGTGCGTCCAACAACAACAAAGTGAATGAGGGAAGCCTGATTTGTTTAATGACCACATAAAATAGGATGTGATTAACAACTGTGTTACTTAGTCACAGATTCTCCAGTCCCAGTTGTGGCAGTAAGTTGAGGACTAACCAGTGGTGGGATTCAAAAATTTTTTACTATCGGTTCTGTGGGTGTGGCTTGGTAGGTTTGGCAGGGGAAACATACTGTAAAATATACATTTCCACCCGACACCAGGGAAAGGATACTGCAAAATCCCATTCTCTCCACACCCCACTAATCTGCTTTCCAGCTCTGTTCTCCTATGCAAGGCAACAAAAGAAGACCCAGCTGATCAGCTGGGAGTCGGGAAGCAGAAAATAGATGGGGGCAGGGCCAGTCAGAGGTGGTTCTCCCAACTACTCAAAATTTCTGCTACCAGTTCTCCAGAACTGGTCAGAACCTGCTGAAGGCCACCTCTGGGACTAACTATAAACCTGCTGTCTAGGGAATTCTGGGAATTGAAGTTTACACAACTTAAAAGTTCTCAAGGCTAAGAAACACTGATCTGGAAGATTTTTTTTTCCCTTTAGGTTTCCTAATGTCCTAATTTCTAAGACCCAGCAGTTGCCCTTCTGATACTGCTACCTGAGTGAAAGCATTCTCAGTGCAGGTTCTCCCTGTGTCCTCATGTGTGACACTTGCCACTTTTTGTGCAACACAAAGACCCATTTTATTATCTAGGCTTTTGGTTTAATTGGCATGGCTAAGCTTATTGTGTCACTGCAATCACTAGAACCAGCATGGTAGAACGTTTTCCCACTCTGGTGCCCTCCAGATTGATTATAATTCTCCTCTTTGGCCATGCCACCTATGGATTATGGAATGGCAGTTCAATACATTTAGAAGTTGTCCATTTGTGGAAGACTGAGCTAAAGAGGTTTGGGCTTTCTCAGCTCTGCTTAATGCCGAAGCTCTTAAGGTGGCCTTGGGCAAGTTGCCATGGCTTAGTATAATAAACTGTCTTGAAAACAAGGGTTGCTAGGCTGCAGCTTCGAGAATTCATCCTCACATTCACCGTCCTACCTACTGGAGAGCAATTCTGAATATCTGCTTTGAAAAGTAGGCAAAATTAAATGGAAGGCTGTAAGATGGGAGCTGACCAGGAAAGCCAAAATCGGGCAGAAAGCTGGCCGATTTCCCACTGCTACCATTAAAATGCAGTCGTTGGTTCTCCAAATCACAGCCTAATGATGTAAATAAAAGGCATGTTTTATGATAATAACCCTGTCTATCATTGTGATAAGGTACAAAAGTGGGGTAGATCCTTTGTGGATATGAAATTTTAAGTTGGTTAGCTATAACCGCCCCTTTAATTCCAATTTCTAATGAGAAAGTGTGAATGAATGAATTTTGTGTTGCCTGCAGCAGTAATGCTTTTTGTTTTGTAAAAGTGGTTTTGGAGAAGATATCAAAAGTTCAGATAGCTTTAAGAGTAGCTGTAGCAAATTACTCATATGGAAGGAATGGCTATTTGCTCAAGCTAACTCCATGGGTAATGATGTAACAAACAAGAATATTCACTTCAGACTGATAATACAGTATAAAAAAGATGTTGAGACTCTAGAAAAAGTGCAGAGAAGAGCAACCAGGGTGATTAGGGGACTGGAGACTAAAAGATATGATGAACTGGGCATGGATAGTCTAGTGCAGGGGTCTCCAACCTTGGCTCCTGGAAGCCTGGCGGACTTCAACTCCCAGAATTCCACAGCCAGCTTTGCTGGCTGTGGAACTCTGGGAGTTGAAGTCCGCCAGGCTTCCAGGAGCCAAGGTTGGAGACCCCTGGTCTAGTGGAAAGAAGGATCAGGGGAGACATGATAGCAGTCTTCCAATATTTGAGGGGCTGCCCCAAGGAGGAAGGAGTCAAGCTATTTTCTAAAGCTCCTGTAGGCCAGACAAGGAATAATGGATGGAAACTGAGCAAGGAGAGATTCAACATGGAAATAAGGAGAAACTTTCTGACAGTGAGAGCAATCAACCAATGGAACAGAAGTTGCCCTCGGAAGTTGTAGGAGCTTCATCACTGGAAGCTTTCAAGAAGAGACTGGACTGCCATCTGTCAAAAATGATGTAGGGTCTGGGAGGTGGTGGACTAGATGACCTACAAGATCCCTACCAACTCTGTTAATCTGTAATAGGGTGCCTCTTTCCCCCTTAAACAGAGGCCTTTGGTAAGATGCAACACAATCATAACAAACTTTTTAAAGAGGGACAATACCTAAGGTGAGAGGTGGGCTTTGCTAAAACTGCTGATTGGGGTACTGCAAATAATTAATGCTCATTAGGATGGCGAGCTCAGTATTGCAGTCTTATAATCTGCCAGGAGCTAGGCTAAGAGTAGTTGCTGATTTTACACTTGTCACCATTTTTTAAAAAAATCTCCAGCATATCATTTAAAAGTTATTACAGGCGGTCCTTGACTTGCGATCATCACTGGGCCCAAAATTTCTATTGCTAAGTGAGTTTTGCCCCTTCTTTTTGACCTTTCTTGCCACCATTGTTAAGTGAATCACTGCAGTTGATTAATTAGTAACCCAGTTGTTAAGTGAATCTGGCTTCCCCATTGACTTTGCTTGTCAAAAGGTCCCATAAGGTGATCACATGACAGTGCGACCGTCGTAAATATGAATCAGTTGTCAGGCATCTGAATTTTGATCCCATGACCATGGGTGTGTGCAATGGTCATGAGTGTGAAAAATGGTCATAAATCATTTTTTTCAATTTTTAACTTCGAAAGGTCATTAAATGAACTATTGTAAGTTGAAGACTAGCTCTTCTCACCTACCCCAAACAAATCATACATTATGTCTCACTGCAATCCCATTCTTCTTCTGTGCCATGGCAGCTACTCTGTTTGAACCTCCCATTAAGTGAGTAGTCCAAAACCTCTTCAGATTTTCTTTGGATAAGCATAATTTGCCATCCACTCTACCCCACACTGGCTCTGCATACACATTCATCAACTTAAATATACTACTCCTGGATAAACAATTGAATGAGATGGCTGCAAAAATTACAGAATATAATAACAGAGTTGGAAGGGACCTTGGAAGTTTTCTAGTCCAACCCCTTGCTTAGGCAGGAAACCCTGTACCAGGGGTGTCAAACTTGCATTGTAGTGACAGCGTCACATGACATATTGGGACTTTTTCCTCCTTCACTAACCCAGGCGAGGACGACGGGGCCAGCATGTGATGCATCTGGGCTGCAGCCTGCAAGTTTGACACCCCTGCCCTATACCATTGCAGACACATGGTTATCCAGACTCTTCTTTAAAACTCCATTGTTGGAGCATTTACAACTTCTGGAGGCAAGTTGTTCCATTGATCAATTGTTCTAACTCCTGAGAACAATCTCCTTAGTTCTAAGTAGCTTCTCTCCTTGATTAGTTTCCACCCATTGTTTCTTGTCCTGCCCTCAGATGCTTTGGAGAATAGCTCGACTCTCTCTTCTCTGGGGCAGCCCCTGAGATATTGGAACACTTGTGATGACCCAGGATGTGACACAAAAATAACAAAGTCACAAAAGTAGAATAAATTCCCTTGAATGCCTCCAACTTGGCCCCAATATCCAATTATCCTCGGCTGCATAACAAATTCTTCAAAAAAACAGTCCACGAAGGGCAGAAATGCAGTCCGAACCCAATGTAAAGATAATTAGAAATGTAAAAACCAACACAAACCACACTGAATTAATTAACAAGGCAGGCCAGGATGATAAATTGTAGACTTTCAAAGGATAATGCAGCACCCACAGTTGGGAGGACGCCAAAACCCAGATAAGGCTCCCTGGGCTCGAGACGTCTTCCAGCCTCCAGGAGGCCTGTTTTTGCCGTCCCCGAGCCTCTGCACACGCTCTGCACTTACCTGAAGTCCAAAACAAGACTGCGTGGGGACTCCTGGGAGTGGCAGGGTGGGGTGGACGGGCCAGCCAGGGGTGGAATTTGCCTGTTCGCCAAACCGTCCATAAAATTAACAATCCATTCATCTGAAACTGTGTGAACCAGTAGCAGCCCACCCCTGGTTAACACCATATAAAAACCTTAAAATTCTTATCCGTTCCCCACCATCCAGTCAGAGCTGAAGAAGCTTCTTGGATTAGAAGTGAAACATTTTCAAAGAAAAACCAGAAAGTCAAGTTGCTTCTTGTAAAAGCATCTTTGGGACAACTGTGACCAGATGACTGAGAATCTCCATAGACACTTAAAATCCTTAATATTGGATTTGCATTTTTTCTTTAACTCAGCAGAAATTGTTCATTCTGAGCAACAAAGAATCAAAACTTTCTCATGAATAAAGTGATTTAGACAATGTTATGCTCCAATTACTGCAGTGCCTGTTTGTAGTATCTTATTAGTTTAACTTGCTCCTATGTCCCTTGTATAATGTGAGGAAATTCACTCCTGGAACATGACATTGTTATTATATGCTTGATACTGCTACCTTGACAGATTGAAAAATAGCCTTTTAGCCTTTCTACGGTGCTACTTATTAAACCCATGCGCCCATTTGATTTTGAGATCTATAATGAAACACATACACACAATAATTTTTTTTAATATAGACAGGATATTACTTGATATCTTATGAGATAAGTCTGAAGAATGGCTAAAATGTTTACAAATGCTTTGTGGATTCTCCTCCAGTCCAGCAGAGAATTGATTTATCAAATTCATTGTGCAACTATACTGTTATACAAAAAAAAAAGAGAACTTTTTTCTCTCCATATCAGGTATAGTTAGAAAGGAACGCTTGAGTTGATACTATGACCTGAGTTTGCAATGGAATCAAAAACGGTCTAACAATCATATTGTCATATTGTCAATGCGACAACTTTTATCATGATCAAGTCCATAGAAAGCACAAGATTAGAGATATTTCATCCGACCAAATCCTGGAATTTTGGAAAATTATCCGTATTACACAGATACATTTCCCATAGCCAGTAACAATTGCTATGGCTTTGCCTCTGAATTATACCACTGCATCATAAACCACCTTTCTAGGTTGGGCCTGGTTCCGTGAGACCACATCACAATTTTTGCTCTTAATAATCTTATTTTGGACCATGAAAAATAACATGTGTAGTCAGAACTTCCTGCTGGTAAAAGTAGGGGAAAGCAGACTGGCATTTTGTAAATAATGTTCATTTCCAAATTCATAAATAGAGAGTATCAGTTGGAAAGGACCTTGGAGGTCTTCTAGTCCTACCCTAAAAGAGCCTCTGTGGCGCGGTGGTTAGAGTGCAGTACTACAAGCTACTTCTGAAGCCAGCTGCCTACTGTTTGGCAGTTCAAATCCCACCCAGGCTCAAGGTTGAACTCAGCCTTCCATCCTTCCGAGGTGGGTAAAATGAGGACCCAGATTGTTGGGGGCAATAGGCTGACTCTGTAAACCGCTTAGAAAGGGCTGTAAAGCACTATAAAGCGGTATATAAGTCTAAGTGCTATTGCTATTCCGTGCTTAGGCAGAAAACCCTTTACCATGAGTGTCAAACTCAATCGCGTCACATGACATATCATGTGACTTTTGCCTTCATGGAGCTGGGGTAGGTGTGGCCTGGGCGTGACACATCTGGCCCATGGGCTGCCAGTTTGACATCCCTGCACCATTTCAGACAACCTCTTCTTAAAACTTCCAGTTATAGGATAGCTTTGAAGGCCTCTCAGATCTTTAGGAATTGTCAGTCCCATTAATTTGGACTTAATTAACTGCTCATGTTTAATTTTAATTTTTCCCCCCTTTGTATTAATCCTTATACTTCCTTACTCACTCCAGCTAATAATAGTCGCAGCCAGTGATCGTTATACAAACATCAAGCTCAGGCAACATGGAAGTGAATATGATAGCTTATGCTTCCCGCTTGTGGTCATAACCTGTCATGCTGGGCATCAGATCTCCTTGATGTCTTGGTACAAGTAGTTTTCATCCAGAAATGATGGTGTAAGCAGGGTTGTTGTTGTTTTTTTAAAATCTAAACCAACAGTATATTTACAACAGCATTAGGGGTGCTGCTGCCATAAAATGCAGAGCTTGCTGTTTAACTCTTTTAATAGCCAAGCATGGAGGTGTCGTGATGTGGGCGTTATTTATAGCTTCTCTCCATCTAATTTCTCCTCTCAGTAATAATGCAGTGATGAAATTTCATAGATAAGGGTGAATCCTTATAATTCAGGCTTTCCCATTTCCATTTCTAGAGTAACTGTCACTCAGCATTTATTTTTATTTTTATTTTTTGAAAATGTTCTGTACCCTCTCCCAACTCCGAGGCCATTCAGTTTGTGAAATCCTTTGAGAGGAACAGCCACCAAATTGTCTTTATGGGGTGCAAAACAGAAGAGGGGTTAGCTGATACCGTATTGTCCTTCTCTGTTCTGCCATTACACACGTACAAGAGTTAAATCTAGATCAGCCAGAGGCCAGCTGTCTTTGATACTGTCCATGCTAATTACCATGATATTGTTTTCAAAGGTTCTGGAAAGTTCAATGCCTTTGATATATCGATACAGAGATAATGTAAATTCTTGCTCATGGTTCATCTCCCTTTCTTCTGTCTCCCTGCTTTTGACTACCTTGTGTCTCTTTTTTTCTTCTTCCAGGCACCTGGTTTTGGATGTTTGCTGATGTTGGATAAATTAACATCATATATTTTTGCTAGCTTGAACCAAGTGGCTTGTGTGCTTGCTCGTATCTTGACATAGAGATGGACTGGGGTGCTTTGGGCGCTTACTAAACAAATTACTCAAATTGGGTTTTATGCCATTGCAGTTACTCATTATTTCATTTTGAATTCACAATTTAGCTCAAATCCAAACGTGTATCTTGATTATCTTTTACATAATTTAATGTCAGCCCCATTACATAGACCCAAACCAAGAAGCCAACTTCACCAGAAAGATAAGACTACTTTTATTAATATTAGCTACAGTAATAGGATCTTGCAAATCTCATTGTGTTTCCCTCTTTTCCTTGTTTGCACTCATGTGAATTAAGGGAGTGTCTGCCCGAATCCCTTGCTTATACCTTCTTCTCGTTTTGTGCTCAAGCCATGTTTTTCCCCCGGTTGCTGTGGTAATGCATCTGGCCTTTCTCTGTTGAAATCGTCTTCTTTACTCACTACATCAGGGGTGTCAAACTCAATTTCATTGAAGGCTGCATCAGGGTTGTGTTTGATCTTGGGGGGGGGGGGTTATGGCCAGGGTGGGCGTGGCCAGCTCTATGTCACTCATCAAGGCTCTGTTTTCAGCTGCGATTGCCTCTTGCAGCCCTCTGCCAGTGAAAATGGAGCTGAGGGAGACTGTGTGCAGCCTGCCTGGGCTCCATTTTTGGCTGCGACGCCCTCCAGCCCTCTGGCAGTGAAAACGGAGCCAGGGAGGGCCACATGCGACCATCCCGAGCTCCATTATCGGCGGCAGAGGCACCGCAGGCCAGTCCTTCACTGTTTCCAGATCTAAGCACCCTGTGGGCTGAATCTGGATTGTGGACCTTGAGTTTAACACTCCTGCTCTGCATTTACAGGTTGTTGTCTTTTTGATTTCAGCATCAGCAGCCTGAGATTCCTACCTTTTATTTACAGGCAGAGAAAGTCACAATGTGTTTTCTCTTTTGCCTGCATATGTCATGCAGAGGCCATTTGCACTCCACAATGGCAAACCAATCTTCTATTCTGTTTGCATAATTAAAAATAAATAAAACTATTGGTTGGTACCTTTCTTCTTTCTTTAACCTTCTTTTTGAAGGCCATTGCTCTGTGATGGTACCCGAACAGAAATGTTCATTCTGAAGTGAAATTATTCAGGGCAATGATTCCCAAGAACTAAAGGTATCCATAGAATTTTATACTGCACCTCCCCTCTCATTCCCATGACTGCAAGTTTACTATCCCATATTTTGTACAGGAGAGATGTTTGGTATTCCCAAAACCCTTTGAGTACCTTTGAGTACCTGTTTCTATGTGCACAGCTGACATTTTGGTTCTGTTTTCATGAGTATTTATGGATTTTCTGTGAGGGAATGCAGCACTTCCATCTTGATTGTTAATGACCCCTCCGCACAATAGCCAAGACCACTTAGCAGTCTCAGCTGAGGAGTTTTATTGCCAGCTGTTCCATCTAATTCTGCCTCGGTCTGTCTTAAGCCTTTAGAGAGTGATATAAAGAGATGAGTGTATGCTTTTCACTCAGAAAAAAACATATTGGGGCCTGCGCAGAGGAGAACAACAAAATGCACAGGGTTCTGTTGGCACTAGTGAAAATAAGAAGGGAGGGATTTGCACACCTTACCTAACTTGTGCTATGACTGATCGGTGGGGGACAGAAAGCGACATTTCAGCAGTGTTGGGGAGGGAATAATCGTCTCCCACTTACCCAGTCATCCTCCTGCTGTTCTTTTTGAGCAGTGGATTATGGAAAGAAGCAACCTGCCATCGTTCCGTTGCCCCCTTCTGTTAAATGCTCACAAGCTTATTCTATATTTGTCTTGGTGGATTCTACAATAAGTACAGTACTGCAGGCTGGCACCAAGTCAAATTATCCTACTTTGGACATGTGCGAAGACCTAGTTCTCTGGAAAGGGTTCTCTAATGCTGAGACAGGTAGAAAGAAAGAGAAGAGGAGGATGACCAGAAGCAAGGAGAGGTGTGGGCAAAGTTACAGTAGTGATGGGTGAACTGTTAGAAGACCTGAAAGACCAGCTTGAGGAATAAAATGTCATGGAGAAATATCTACGTGGTTGCTAAGAGTTCACAACAACTTCATGGCATGTAATCGGTCAGTCAAAAACAAGCTGCCCTAACTTCTAAATAAAGGAAGAATTGAAGCTGGTCTTTTACGCTTTTCAATTCCTTTCTTTCCTTAGGAAAACAGAAAATCCACCCACCCACCCTGTTTCCCCCCCCCCCCCCCAGAATGAGTTCTTTCACTCTGCTACAGTGGAAGTTATTTTTCTAACTAGATGCCTCTCAGATGGGTTGGGTTACAGGTCCCTTCCGCATTCAAGAACCACAGGCAAGTTCACGCTTCATGTCTGCAGCCTTCACAAGGGCAGGGTCTGTTGGCATTTGAGGAGAGTTTCATCAACAAAATCCATATTCCCGGCCTGAGATATATTACAAAGCTCATCTGGCCTATTTCTTGGGAGCAACAAATAAAATGGAAATGACTAGGCTGCTTACATTAAGATGTCATCTATTCACTGCAGAGTTTATTAAATTGAAATATTAGGGGTGGAAACAGGCCTGATAGATGGAATAATTTTTAAATGCTGAATTTCTGGATGCTGCCTGCAACTTGCTTTTGAGTAGACTTGGTCTGGACTACATTGTTAGCTTTAAATTTTTATCTATAAAGTGTAGTAGTTGTAAACAACTGTTGAAAGTAACAATATTATTTTTCTAAAATTACATTCTGAGTGTAGAAAGGGCTTGTAATCATAACTAAGATGAAGAGAAGCCTCTCTATTTAAAATTAGAAATGAGAGCCCTCAAACTAAATAAAAAAATGAATGAAATAAGTCAATAACTATTTTATTATCATCTGAGTATTGTGGATTTCTTCTCCAATGTGAAAATACTGCAACTCCTTGAACCCATTTATAGGCAAAAGATTCGTGGGGTACCATTGATTTTAGTGGGGTTATTGTAAAAATAAGCATAACTGACAATAGATGTACTATTGTAAATCCTGCTATTTCTTAACAATATGCAGTCAACATGTTGCCACTACTACATGGGGGGGAAACATAGTTGTCAATATTAAGTGAAGGGAAATCAGGAAACTATACTAGGATGTTACTAAATTGATTTTAAAAACAACAACAGTAACCCCTTTTTTTCTTGTGTAGTTCCTTGAAACAACTTTCCAATGAAAACTTGCATACAATGTGGTGAAAAACAAAACAAAACAAAAAAAACGTTTAGCAGTTCATTCACAAATGTAATAGGACTCAAATCTACTCCTGATTTGATTTCAGTGTTTAATTTCTTGATCAACCCAGGCTTTTGAATTTGTCAGTGCTGAAGTACGTACAGGAATGGTAGTCAAAAAATTAAAATTGATGATACTAACAGCTGATTAGTATTGGATCTTAGTCTTCACAAGAAGTCGGACAAGTGGCGATGGAGAACAGGAAGTTGTGCTACATGGCAAACATCTACACAATCACTCCATGGTTTGGAGTAGCTGTTGGCTGTACTGTTATTTCTGTGGTTTAGATTGTAATTTTGTTGTAGTTCCTGACAATGTTAGCCTTCTTGAATTTTAAAAACTACACAGCCTGCTTGCTGGTTAATTTCTTACTCCTTTTCTAGTGCATGAAATTTGTCATTAGAGTGTTGTTTTTGCTGTTGTTTCTTCAAATATATTGTGATCTTGCAAATACATGGTAATAAATTAACAGATTGCTTTGCTATACCTTTGCACTGAATTTCGGATTTAGTTTTGTAAACAGACTGGGAATTGGAAGGTTTCCAGCTTTCCATGGGTTTGTTCAAATAGATCTATTTATGTTTCCTTATTGAAAATTTGTATGGAATAATTCAATCACAAATGTTTGTACATATAGCAGCTTAGTTTTTGGAATATATAAAAAAAAATCATGCACATGGTATCTAAGATAGAACATAATTTCCAATTAGGCAAATTATACTTTTCCAGTGGGAGGAAAAATTGCATTTAGACAAATGTCAGCATGGAAGCTAATGATACCTGTCAGCAGAATCAATACATTTCCATATTGAAAGGAAATCATCAAGCAGTTCAAGATTGCTAGCAGATCCCTGAGATTCAAAAAGAACCCCAATATCCTGACCTTTATCTGCCTTTTTTCTCAAGTATTATGAAGAAAATCTTCTGTGGTCCCTAAGAATTTTATGATTTGATGGCCCAGAATGAAAAAAAAAAAAAGAAATAATAATTGTTTCAGGTTAATCTACAAACAACTGCTGGTTATTGGATTAACATTAAAAAAAATTGTTTTAGACAAGGATTTTTAACTCCCTAATTTGGTTAAGTTCAATGGATTATTTCTGAAAACCAGAGTACGCGGGAATAATACTGGCCAAAAGAAAGTGAATGTTGTATGAGAGACAGATGAGCAGAAAGAAAGCCTGTGGTGATGACTTACGGTAGGTTCCTGCAGTGGCAATGGCATAAAACCAAATGGGATTATAACAAAGCATTGGTGTGGGTTCATCAAAAAACTTGGGTAGTGATTGAAAGGAATGACGAAGCCTAGATTTACATTGATCAGTGACACAGTTTATGGATGACTCATCTCTATTTGAGAAGGATATGTGGAACAAGGTGCTGAGAAGTCGCCCAGATGAGTCTTCTGATAGGTTGCCTGCATTTACGTTTAGTCATTTGGGTTGAGCGAAAAGAGATGAGAAAGGCAGTATCATATGATGTAATTGGGATTCTTTTGAGAGTTGAAACCTGAGGAGGTAGGTGGGGTTCTCTGGAATTGTGAGTTAATAAACCCATGGTTTTCCTGGCTTTTCCAGGATTCTTGGTGGGGCGTGTGTTGTTGGATTCAAGTGTTGGTTGTTATTTCCTTGGTAGAGAGCATTGTGCCACCTCCCTTCAAAGAGGCAGAGTATTCTTGAAGATACCATCATTCAATATGGCCAGATTTATCGACCTGTGGTGCAGATGTTGAAAAGATGGTGGAGATTCATCTGCAGAAAACCCTAGAAGAGACAGATTATATGGATCCTTTTTTCAGTCAGGACCAGCCTGATTGCTCTCCTTGGTGACCTTTATTGTGACTAGATGAGAGGAGTGCACCTCATCTGGAATGTTGAGACCTCTTGTGGACTTCTATTCTTCTGGACTACCACCAAGGGTTAGAAATAGGAAGTCCTGATTTGTTAGAGGCTCTGCTCTCTGAAAGGGCAGCTTTAGTTGGAAGATATGGGGAATACATAGGTGTGCTCTTAAGTGCTCCAATGTATGTTCTTGAGTGTTCCATTATCTATATGAGATACTAGGAAAGATCACCCACTGTCTCACTAAGCCAAGTAGAGATGCTACAGAGGTCTTGAACTACTACCTGAAGGTGCTACTTGAGAGTGCTAAATCATAACTGTTTAGAAACATTGGCCTTGGTGGTTGCTCACTCCCCTAAAAGAGCTGATCAGCAGTTTCTCTATAACCCTGGACATGTAGTTTATGAAAGAGCATCAGATGGAAACTACCATCAATGTGGTCTTTGCCTGCTTTTGGTTTCACCACCTTGGGGTTGGACTGCTGCAATATGCCTACATGAAGCTGCCCTTGTAGATAGCTTGACAATTGTCAGTGGTGACAACCTAGTTTGTAGAGTACTATAAAAAAAATAGCAGTAGCACTTATATACCACTTCATAGTGCTTTACAGCTTTCTCTAAGCAGTTTATAGAGTCAGCATATTGTCTCATCAATCTGGGTCCTTATTTTACTGACCTTGGAAGGATGGAAGGCTAAGTCAACCTTCAGCTGGTCATGATCGAACTGCTGGCAGTCGGCAGAATAAGCTTGCAATGCTGCATTCTAACCACTATACCACCATGACTCTTAGCACTTGCGTTAAAGTTGCTGCACAGCCTACTGGTTGATTTTCAGCCCTAGTTCAAGGAACATCACCTACAAAGCCCTTGGTGCCATGGCACCAAAATGATCAGTACTGCCTTGCCAAGCATAGGCCTAGGGCAAAATTGCTCTGAACATTGAGAGGGGACTGGCCTAAGAATCTCCCTTCCTTGTGAAGTGAGAGGAGTGAGGTTTAGAAGAAAGGTCTCCCCTGTAAGGAGTCTCACTTTGTGGACCATGCTGTCCTCCAGAGCAGGGGTCTCTAAGCCAGCTGAGGAACTCTGGGAGTTGAAACCCACAAGTCTTGAAGTTGCCAAGGCTGGAGACCCCTGTCCCAGAGGTATGACTGATCCTGAACCTGCTTGCAATTTGGAAGAGCCTTAAAATCATTTCATTCCCATGAGTCTTTGGCTTGGGGGCTGACTGGGAACAGCCATCTGGCTGTAGACTGCCAATTGTTTATTGTGTTTTGGTAGTTTTGTGGGTTTATTTGCACTCTTCTTGCTGTGGCACCATTCGGAGTCTTCTGACTGGGGCAGTTTAAAATATTGTTGAATAAATAAAATGACCAGAAAGCTGTCCATTTAAAGCTCTTGCTATGCAACTTTAATTAAATTATTTGGCACCATAAAACTTACCCAAATAAAAAAAAAGGATTGGAGCTGAAAAATTGTGATCTCTTCAGCCTCTAGTTCAGACAGCAATACAATAAACAGCTTTTCCTTCATTTCCTTGTGGCAGGGGTGTCAAACGCAAGACCTAGGGGCTAGATTTAACCTGCGGAATGTTTAGGTCTGGCCCTTGGGGCCACCCTAGAAACAGTGAAGGACCGGCCTGTGGTGCCTCTGCCAGCGAAAACGGAGCTCAGGAGGGCAGTATGCCCATTTTCGCTGGCAGAACTATGGGCCACCACAAGCGCCCCTGACATGAGTGGTGTTGAGCTGGCCACGCCCACCCTAGCCACACCCATCCCATCCCCCCCCAGGTCAAACCCAACCCCCCCCCAAACCCAGCCCTCAATGAAATTCAGTTTGACACTCCTGCCTTGTGGGTTTGTCATAGCATCCAATGTGATTTTGGCGTACTTCTTACCTAATTATTTCTCTGATCCTGGCAATTCTGTGAAATAGTAATTCCTTTATTTATCCACTTTATCTATCTGCATTTGAATGCAGACAACATTACTTGATCTTTTATATTTTTTCTGGCCTAAGTTCTGACTTTTTAATCAATAGTATCAGTCTAGTCTTCTAGCTTAAACAGAAGCCTTTTTTATAGTCCCTATTAAAGATAGCAAAAAACGACAGTAGCTTAGTGCTAGGCCATGTACTTCGGATGCTAACATCCTAGGTTCCATTCCTTGCATTATCTGATTAAAATGGTGCCAGATAGTCTACAGATATTTGTTTTATTAAGTATAAGTAGCCAGTGCAATATTTTTCTCTATTAGGCATCTCTTTAAAGACTGGATTTTGAATTGGTCCCCACCACTAATCTGCCATTTTATCCAGGAAAAAAAACAACTTCACCCTTAGGTCTGTTCATTCTCCCTTCACAAAGAAACTCCTGTTTTATTTCTTTTACAAACTTATTTTATTTTAAACCTATATAGCCATCCATGTTTTCACAACTCTTGGGGGGGGGAGTCCAAAACAGTAAAAGCAACAAATTCCCCCAAAACAATCAGAATAAAAAAACGATGAAACATAACTGTTCATAAAAACTGGGGACACCCCAAGGCAACATGCTGCCATACATTCACGTACAAGCTTACTTATCCAGCCTCATCTTACTGCAGCATTTGTGGGAAGGGTCAGTTCTTCAAGGCTTTCTGGAAGGCAAGGAGTATGGAGGTTTCTTTTTTACTAGGTCTCTGGGTGAGGGATATTCCTCAGGGCACAGCAGCTATGGACAAGGCACGCTTCCTAGGTCCCACTAGAACAAGGGTGTCAAACATGATTTCATTGAGGGCTACATCAGGGTTGACCTTAGGGGGCTGGGTGGGCATGGCTAGCTTGATGTCACTCATGTTGGGGGGCGCCTATAGTGGCTTGAGTGCTCTGCCAGCGAATACAGACTCCTGAGCTCTGTTTTTGCCTGCGAGGGCTATCTGCAACCCTCTGCCAGCGAAAACAAAGCTTGGGAGTGTCCCACGCAGCCCTCCCAACCTCTGTTTTTGGTTATGATGGCCTCCTGCAACCCTCTGCTAGAGAAAACGGAGCTCAGGAGTGTTCCACGCAGCCCTCCTGAGCTCTGTTTTCAGCTATGATGGCCTCCTGCAATCCTCTGCCAGTGAAAATGATCCTTGAGAGTGTCCCATGCAGCCCTCCTGGGCTCTGTTTTTGGCTATGATGGTCTCCTGCTACCCTCTGCCTGTGAAAATGGAACTCAGGAGTGTCCCACGCAGCCCTCCCAAGCTCTGTTTTCACTGGCAGAGGCATTGCGGTCAGGTCCTTTGTTGTTTCCAGAGTGGCCCTGTTGGCCAGATATAAGCACACCACAGGCCGGATTTGGGCCTTGGGCCATGTGTTTGTCACCCCTGCACTAGATAATGAAGCTTCAATGGATCTTGCTATCTGAGCTGGTGGGTCAGACAGTTGCTTCTAAGGAGGGGCAATTCCATAAGTAGCTTGGTCCAATGCTGCTTAGGGCGTTAAAGGACCCTAAAGAACCTTGAATTGAACACAGAAAGAAACTGAATTCTGGAGCAGCTCATGTAACAGCAGAGGATTATAGGCATCCAGAACCACACTCACTGCTACACATATTTTGGACCGGTTGCAGCTTCTGGGTGGTCTTTAGAGTCATCCTTATGAAGAGCACATTTCAAAATCCAATCAGGTGGAGTGACCACAGCATAAACACTATCATCCACAGTTGCAGTAGAAATTTTTCTCGTGTAGCTTTCTTGTGCCTTTGCCATGTTGTAATAGAAAAACAAATACATCAGATTCCTTTAAACTGCATACTTATTACTTGATTCAAATGGCACAGTATGTTAATAGTAGCATACCAAGCCCTGAGAAATGTGTGAAGACATGAGTTCTAAATGAAGAAAGTTTACACACTATTTATGGGAGTGGATGGCACACATCCATAAAGTAATGTCAGCGAATCTTAAGAACCTGACTGCACCATTTTGGCTATTTTAAGCATTTTTTATAAAGAGTTCATTTTAGAAAGAAATAAAAATGGGGATAATTATTGTGAAAATTTTTTGTTGTTGTTTGAGACAGGACTAGCAGACCTTCTCTTCCAGGTCTTTAAACTGAACAGTTTTATATACCATATATCCTGCATATCTGAGAATATGCTTTACTTATAAATCACATAAAAATTCTTTTAGTTAAACCAGCAAGAGGCTTCTTCAGCCTGGAACATATTCCACAATTTTTTTAGCCCACATAGTCATTCTTGATGGACTTTTGGAGAATTTGAGTGAGAGGCTACATTTGAAGAGCAAATAGATTTAGTAAGGCTGAAAAACAATGGCTAATCAGTGTTTCTCAATCTTGACCACTTGAAGATGTGTGCATTTCAACTCTCAGAGTTCCCAGCCAGCATGAAAAGAAAAAGAAAAGAAACCAGGTGCAATATATTCTTTTTCTTTTCCATCCAAATACATCTCATGTTTTTATAGCATATTTCTTTGCCCTTTGCTACTTGATGCACTTTTCAGGATGGGGCAAGGTAAAAATCTTTAATATGCCTTGCTATAGCACTGCTACTGAGAACAGAAATAGAACTAGAAGGAGAAATGTATTATATAGGATTTCTTCCTTAGAGAGGCTTCTCATTATTTTGAGATAATAAACAATAAGAGGCTTAAGAGAGATTCTGATTCAAATAATCATGACCTCTCATATTACCTGTGACTTTTGGACTTCCTCTCCCAAATTTATATTCATAAACTATGAGGTTATTTTAGTTAAGGATTTGAGAAATTGTCAAGCTAGACTGGTTTCGACCATATGTTGATTCCAATACATTATCTGGAAGAAAGTGAAATTAGAGCAGGGAGAACAATTTATTAGGACTATGAAGATGGTACAAAGCATGTTAGTATTAAAGCCATCACCATTTTGGAAATTTGCTGCAGATTATATCCAGATTTCCATGTATGTACATGCATATATATATATATATATATATATATATATATATATATATATATGGATCTTTGGTTATTCGGGTTTTCTCCCGCGTAAGATTGGAAGTATCTAGGCAACGTTTTGATGAAGTCTCATTCATCATCTTCAGGCTTGGTCTTCAACTCTGTGCTTCTCAGAGTGATGTGAGCTTGCAGCTGCTTCTTCCTTTTGACCAGCCATTTGGAAACCCGCCCTCATGAACAGACGTGTACCTAACATGAAGAATGACACCAGACCCACACCCCTGAGAGCCACACAAGATGCCACCACCACACTTCCACGTAGAAAGCAGACTCACACCCACACAGAAGATGAAACACGACCACGGACCAGAAGCCGCACTGCAGCTGCATCACTACCCACCTCAAACCCCTCTGAGCCATACTTGAAGCGAACTGACCTCCACCATGAAGATGCAGCACGACCACGAACTCGAAGCCAAACAGCAAGATCACAGCTCACCAGCTCAAACCCTCCAGCAACTAAGACTAACCTGAGCACAATCAAGCCCCCACCTGAACAGAACACGCCTCCAGCCAATCAGAACACAGCCAACCCCCCAACCAATCAGAACACAGCCAAGCCCCCACCCAATCAAGTCACGCCCCCACTAGCAGTTAAAAGGAAGAAGCAGCTGCAAGCTCACATCACTCTGAGAAGCACAGAGCTGAAGACCAAGCCTGAAGATGATGAATGAGACTTCATCGAAATGTTGCCTAGATACTTCCAATCTTACGCGGGAGAAAACCCGAATAACCAAAGATCCACATACAAATACTCGCGAGAACCTCAGAAAACAAATATATATATATATATATATATATATATATATATATATATATATATATATATATATATAGATGTGTGTGTTTTCTTAAGTTTTCGCGGGTACTTACATGTCTGGCATTCAGCTTTGTTCGGGTATTTTCCCACGTGGTGCTTTTAAAGTGCTTTTATATATATGTGTGTGTGTGTGTGTGTGTGAATGTATATATGTATGTGTGTGTGTATAAATGTATATATGTGTGTGTGTGTGTGTGTGTGTACACACATTCACTTAGGTCTTGGATATACAAAAGAAACTGGCTGGAGTTTAAAAAAATTAAACGGCAAGTATGAGTGACAAATCAAGAGAATGACCTGGAAAATATTTTGTTATTGGATCTACAAAAAAGAGTTGTTAAGCCTTGGAAACGGAATAAAAAAGTAAAAAAGTGAAATCAAATCCAATAACAATATTTGTATGAGCTAAAGATTAAGTTGTTAGAAGTAAAAGGAATGAATTGGTTTATTGGGTCAAAGTTAAAATTCATATGTATGTATGTATGTATATGTGTGTGTGTATGTATATATATATTTTTTTTTCTTAAGTTTTTGCGGGTACTTACATGTATGGCATTCAGCTTTGTTCGGGTATTTTCCCACGTCATAGTAGTGGTGCTTTTAAAGTTGTAGCAATGTTTCAGCAGAATCTCATCTGCCATCATCAGGATATCCAGTATACTATATATACTGTATAGTATATATTGTGGTATACTATATATATATATATATATATATATATATATATATATATATATATATATATATATATATATATATATATATATATATAAAGAGAGAGAGAGAGAGAGAGAGAGGTATACTATATACTGTATAGTATACCACTATACAGAAGCCTGATGATGGCAGATGAGATTCTGTTGAAACGTTGCTACAACTTTAAAAGCACAACTACTATGACATGGGAAAATACCCGAACTAAGCTGAATACCATACATGTAAGTACCTGCGAAAACTTAAGAAAAAATATATATATATATATATATATATATATATATATATATATATATATATATATATATATATATATATATATATATATATATATATATATTTGGTTATTTGGGTTTTCTCCCGCATAAAATTGGAAGTATCCTGGCGACGTTTCGATGAAATCTCATTCATCATCTTCAGGCTTGTGTCTTTGGCTCTGAGAAGCACAAAGCTGAAGACACAAGCCTGAAGATGACGAATGAGATTTTGTCGAAACGTCGCCAGGATACTTCCAATTTTACATGGGAGAAAACCCAAATAACCAAAGATCCACATGCAAATACCCGCAAAAACCTCAGAAAACATATATAGATATGTGTGTGTGTGTGTGTGTGTGTGTGTGTATAACATTACTAAATTTGTACTTGTTTTAATGAAGGTTGGAAATCACTTCTTTACATATTTCTTTTTTATTCTTTTTTTCTTCCGTTTTTTTTATTATTTCTTATTCTTAGTCTTTAGACTGTATTAGTTTTTACTATTCTAATCAAAATTATTGATAAAATTATATACCAAAGAAAAGGGAAAAGTTGCAATGTAGGTAAAATTAGTTCTTCCTTCTTTAAAATGCTACTACTCTATGATTCATGATAGAGGAAAGTTGCTTTGCTTGTGGGAAACTATGCAAGTTGCAAAAATAAATTTAAAATAATTTTTAAAAGATAGT
This sequence comes from Hydrophis major, assembly GCA_033807585.1. Classification (NCBI taxonomy): domain Eukaryota; kingdom Metazoa; phylum Chordata; class Lepidosauria; order Squamata; family Elapidae; genus Hydrophis; species Hydrophis major. The sequence goes on from CM066331.1 coordinate 95,881,074, forward strand.
TATGTATTAAACTAATCCTACTTGTAAAGTGGAAACTTGTGTACTATATGTTATAGCATAATCTTAATTGTTTTAACTTGAATGTAGATTTGATTATCATGTTTTTTTGTTTGTAAAATGATATATTTTGTCTTTCTTCCATTTTTTTAATATCATAACAAATCACCTAGTGAGTTTTTATTGTTGAGGTGGGTTGAACCTGGTCCCTCCTGATCTTATATCTTTACATTATACCATATTATATTTGAGGTCTTCATTTCATGCAAGCTCACCATAAGCCATTTCCCTGGATCCTTGTGGAGGAAAGGAAAAAAAAAACCCAGAATTGTTTCCTTGTCCAGCTGGTAACCCCAATTGTATGTATGATAAACAACTAAACCATTGCAAGCTTCTACTATCTTTCTACTTCTACTATTGAAGCTGTGCAAGGCTATTTAGCTTCACAGAGGTTAATAACATTTAGAATGCAGATGCTTAAGGAGTATTTGAAGGCTTTCAACTTTTCTTTTCCATTTGACTAAATTGTATAGATCAACACATTGAAAGCCTGAGTGCTGCCATTTGTTAAAACTCAGGTTGATTTGTTTAGACCGAAGATAATTACCGAACTAGACAGAGGAAAGTCTCTCAGATCCTTTTTGTGTCTGAGAACAATGACTGTTTTAGTAAATACAACCCTAAATTGGAACTTAAGATCTGATGGAAGCAAAGAGTAGAAATCAGTATTTATCGTGGAATTACAGAGAAAATTGGATTCTCCTTTAAACTGGAATTGGAATACCAGTGAAAATCTCCCATTGCAACTGGAAATTATCAGTGGGAGTGCTGAGTCCTCTTCTAAGCACACATCCTATGGTAAAATTAAGTTGCAGATCTTTCCAAAGTGAAATTGTACAATTTTAAGAGCTTGTGGGAGAGGGACATATGATCCGCAGCAGTCAAAACTATACATTACTTTACTTCTTCATAATTCTTTGAAGTGAGAGGTATTACGGTTTGAATCCTACCATGGGGCCCTCATCTAGGTAACAGATTTAAGGTGTCATGAAAGGGCAGCCAATGGGTAGTTATTTATCAGAGTTTTATTGCCAGAAATGGGGTAAGAATGTTTGGGGGATTTTCTAGCTCATGTGCCAGAAAAAACTTAGCTAACTGTTGTAGCTCTTGCTTTGATTGGATTGGATAGGCATTCCCATTCCTGTTCTGCCTTGGGCAGAAAAAAAAGTTATAAACCGGTCCTTGTAAAATAGATAACTCTTCTACTTGGGTATTTATATAGCCTCTCCCTCCTTCCATCCTCCAGTCTTCTCCCAACAAGCACAGATATTTAAGCAAGAAATCTTTTGTCTGAGACATGAGTGGGCAGCTTTCTACCGAAGTCTTTTCCAAGTGCCATGATAAGTGTTGAGGAAACAATTCTTAACTGATGTGAGGGTTTCTTTTAATGTTTAATCCAATGAATATGCTTCAAACATTAACCTTACCTTAGTTCCCAAAGGGGAAAAAAAGTAACATACTAGAGAAAATTCTGGAAAATCCCAGGCCAGTGCACTTATAGGATACACTTTTGTGCAGCTTTTTATACCAACAGAAGCACCACAAAATGATATCCACCTTGCTTTAATCTTAATGTACTAATATATACGGCCAGTCTTTGATTTACAACCATTTTTGAAGTTACAACAGCACTGAAAAAAGGGGCTTTTGACCATTTTCACACTTACGAATGTGGGAGCATCCCCATGGTCACATGGATCAAACTTCAGATGCTTGACAATTGACTCATATTTATGACAATGACCACCTTTTGCGACTTCTGACAAGCAAAGTCAATGAAGAAGCCAGATTTCACTTAGTGAGGGTGTTACGAACTCAGGAATGCAGGAATATCAGTGTTTCACTTAACAACGGTGGCAAGTAAAGGACGTACATGGGGCAAAACTCACTTAACAATGGAGATTTTGGGCTCAGTTGTGGTTGTCCATCAAGGATTAACTGTAGTAGGGAACTTTCAGTCCATACTAATCTTTAAGCCAGTGAGAATGTAAAACAGCTGTCCTGGGCCATACATGGACAACATTCGAATATTCTTTAGCAAAGTTTGAATTTTTCTTTAGATTTCTGTTTTACCAACATAAATTAATTAAAAACAAAGCTATTATTTCAAAATAACACTGGCATTTCATATAAAGAAGTGGCATTGCAAGGGCTGGTGAAAAGATCTCAACAAGAATGAAACAAATAAAATGGGTTTTGAATAAAAGGTGGAAGAATTAAGCAAATGTTTAAAGAATATCTCTTGAAAAGGAAAGAAATGTCCATAGTAGGGGTTGGGAAAGTTCAAAAAAGTCAGATTGATGGCTGTGACTGTTTATCAAATGTTGCTCCGACAGGATTTTTATACCATGGTTATGTATAGTTTAGTTTAGCTTACTTGATTGTCATTGCACATCGTACAATGAAATTAAATATCATCTTCAGTGGTAGAATTCAATAGAGTTACTGCCCTGGGATAGATGCTGTTTTTCAGCCTATTTGCCCTTGTTTTTATTATTCTGTACCATCTACCAGAGGGTAATAGTTAAAAAAAAAAGGGTTCCCAGGATGAGATGGATCTTTCTTAAGGCAGCAGGAGCTATAAAGCTCTTCCAAAGAGGGGAGAGGGCAACCCATGATCTTCTGGGCAATGATATTAACCCTCTGGAATGCTTTCCTATCTGCCCCTGTGCAATTGGCAAACCAAACAGAGATGCAGTAAGTTAAGATACTCTCTATGGTACAGTGGTAGAAGGTTACCAGCAGTTTTTCATTCAGTTGTTGTTTTCTGAAAAGTCTCAGGTAGTTGTGGCCACCATTTCAACTTTTTACAAACTTCTTCCTGCATCTTTCCCCACAACCATCCTTAACGTAAGGTCGGAATAGTGAGGGGTAAGGCTATACCTATATGTGGGATATGCTATTACTGCAGGAGGCCAGGTGTGTATCTCTTGAATTTAATCTGCTGTTGTGTGTAAAACATTGTGCCTGCAGAAGGAAAGTAGATTTTCATTGTCATTAGTTAAAGCAGCTACAGCTCTCATTGTCAAGGCTGGGCAAATTATAATAAATGTCAAAGCAAAGAAATCTGTAAATAGCATTTCAGTGAATATGTCAGAAACCATATATCTACATTGTTGCCTGCTTGGATCTTACCTTGCCCATCCCAGTTATTTGGCTACACTTTGGGGCAAAATAAATTGGTTTGTTGGTACTGTATCCTAGTTATCGTCGTTCTTGATTTGAGGGATTATTATTTTTTCCCCCAAGAGCACCAGCAGGCAAAAAGAAAAATGAAAAAGGACACAGGTACAGCTGAGAAACAGATTAAACAGTTTCTACTTGAAGAACAATGATTAACACCAAGGAAAGAATGTATTCCTGCATTTGGAAAGTTACGTTTATATTTTCCTGATTGTTTCCCAAAAGGATGGGCAGTTTTTCTTGTAATTGTGGGGTAGCCCAGCTAAGAATGCCTCCAGACATGCTGTCTTTTCCCATTCTAGTATTTGGGGGCTGCAGATTAGGATAACGAGGACATCAGAGCTTAAAGGATCACCTTGGGTGTTAAAGAATCTTGATGCATCTCTCTTCCATGCTGATAAGGATGATGCCAGCTATTTCAGGATAAATATGAAGATTTCCCGATAATGTTAGATTTAAATATATGTGCTTGTTGAAGGGCAAGTACATTCTCAAGAAGTAAAATAAATGCTGGTGTATTTTTTAAGGAACATGCCAGCTGCTGTCCTTGTGATGTTCTAATGCCCACCAAGATATTAAGTTTAGTTTAGTGTGCAGGGAAGCCAATCCTTGTTTCTGAATGGCTGAACTGTAATGTATAAGAAATTTAGTATTGAATAGAGTAGAGTAGCGTAGCGTAGAATAGAATAGAATAGAAAAAATGGGAATGGGAATAGAATAGAATAGAATAGAATAGAATAGAATAGAATAGAATAGAATAGAATAGAATAGAATAGAATAGAATAGAATAACAGAGTTGGAAGGGACCTTGGAGGTCTTCTAGTCCAATCCCCTGCCTAGGCAGGAAACCCTACACCGCTTCAGACAAATGTTTATCCAACATCTTTTTTAAAACTTCCAGTGTTGGAGCATTCACAACTTCTGGAGGCAAGTAGTTCCACTGATTAATTGATCTAACTGACAGGAAATTTCTCCTTAGTTCTAAGTTGGTTCTCTCCTTGATTGGTTTCCATCCATTGCTTCTTGTTCTACCCTCAGATGCTTTGGAGAATAGCTTGACTCCTTCCTCTTCTTTGGGGCAGCCCCTGAGATATTGGAACACTGCGATTATGTCTCCCCCTAGTCTTTCTTTTCATCAGACTAGACATACCCAGTTCCTGCAACCGTTCTTCATATGGTTTAGCCTCCAGTTCCCTAATCATCTTTGTTGCTCTTCTCTGCACTCTTTCTAGAGTCTCAACATCTTTTTTACGTCGTAGCGACCAAAACTGGATGCAGTATTTATGGGATGTTAGTTTCTTTCCTGAGAGATCAGATTCAAAGTGGTATCTAAAACAGGAAGCACTTAATCACAAAAGTATATTAATTATACCAAGGCTTACTTGAGAACCAACCAGATGGTGCATTCGTATGAATGTACATAGTCCTTGTATTGACACCTAAAGTGTTTTACGAGTGATTTCAGAGATGGCTCTGAATATTTCTGGCTGGTTGACTGACTGGCCTTAACGATAGGAAAATTGTGTTAAGGAAGCAACAAGTAGAAATGGGGAGAATCAATCCTGAAGGATGGAGTTGCCCAGGTGATAGTAAAAAAGAGAGAGAGAGAGAGAGAGAGAGAGAGATTGATGGTTTGAGTATGTGGATAATTATTGAATGAAAGAGTTCGGTCAAGAGAGATTCTGGCCTGAACAACAGCAAATGGATGATTTGCCACTTAATTGGTATTCTAATGCCAGCTGGGACATGAGACAGAAAACATCACAAGTCCTTTTTTCCTCCTTTCCTGTGGAATCCTTGTTGTGAAAATACCAGAAAAATCAACAACATAGCTCATAACTTGCTGGTGCTTTTCATGGCAACCTGCCTAGAGCAACTATTATTTCACCTCTTTTGGTCTGGTGTGGGGATGGGGTGGATAGAGCCATCAAAGAAGAGACAAGGAGGGATGCTTTCAAAGATTAACATAAATAGATTAAAGAATAATTGTTCTGGACCTCCAGGCTCCACTATTCATCAATGCCTCCAAAGCCCAGAGAGAGGCAGTAATTTAGTTATTCAGACATTTGAGAAAAAACTGCTTTGTCAAAGGACATTTAAGAGTTTAATCTGAAGTTCCACTCACGGGTAAATCTTCCTCTGGTTTGCAGAAGAGAAGATGGTAAAAGCAGGAAAGTAAGGAATATCCTTTCATTAGTTCTAGGATGACAGAAGAAGAGAGATGATCTATGTTTTAAACAGAGGAAAGCAATGTTCCATCATTTTAGTCTGATGGAGAAATTTACTTACAATAGAATATTGGAACATAGAAATGACTAAGGACTCTAGGGGAAAAAAAGGTGCACATGTTCTACCTATTTGATCTTGTTGATTGACTGAATCATTCAAATTCATTAAATGTGTATCCCAAACTTTCTTCCAAGAATCTAGTAGTGAACTAGCTCCATGAACTTTTGAACTATGAACTCCATGAACTATGGCCATGAACTTTTGTTTGCCTAGTTGGATTCATCATGCTGACAGTACCATTGCTGGCCCTCTTCGTATCCTTGCTCTGAACTGGCTCCAGGTTTTACACTTGCATGGGAGAGCCCCATTGAACTCAAGAGATATAACTTCGCCATTATATCTTTCATATTTTGCTTCAAATCTGATTGTCTGGAGCCTTCCCTTTCTTTTGGAAGAGATAATCCGAATGTAAACTGTATCTGTACATTTCAGTTCGTGGCTTTGCTCACTTCCTAAGGTATGGTTTTCTAGTATGTTTTGCAAGAATCTACTCTAGAAACAATTTCAGTGGAATTCAGTGGACTTTATTCTAAGGTAAATGAGTAGAGAATTACAATGTATTTATTTTGGGAAATGCTTGTTTGCTTGGAGGCAGAGGTGGTATTCAGCAGGTTCTGGCCAGTTCTGGAGAACCGGTAGCGGAAATTTTGAGTAGTTCAAAGAACCGGCAAATACCACCTCTGACTGGAGATTTTACAGTATTCTTCCCCTGCCATGCCCACAAGCCATGCCCAGAGAATCAGTAGTAAAAAAAACTGAATCCCATCACTGCTTGTACCTATTTTCCTTTCCAGCCTGTCTGTGATATCAATGCATTAAGGAATGTACTGTTAAAGTATGCTTATCTGATTTTTAGGCTTGTTGTTCAAGATATTTGGATGTTAGCATTTCCTATAGGAGGACAGTGATTAACTTTATGTTAGGGAAAAAAAACTTCTGCCGTTAATCCAGTATTTCTCCTTTACTGCGGAATTGATTTTAGGAAAACTGCTGATCAGAAGTATATAGCATTGTTCTATTTACAAACATTGCTTGCACACTATCTTGATTTTGACTTTCCCTCATTTTGGGGGCTTAATATATACTTGTTTCATACCTCCTATGCTTCAGCAAGAGTACTGTACTTGAAACCCACAAATTTAAGAAGCCCTTCATTATTTCAGGTACATCCTCCTTAAATGAATATAAAAACTTTCTAAATCCCGAAGCCTATGGCAACTGTTTTCCAAATCCGTAAAGAGCTATTTGCATAATACTGCCTGACATTTGTATTTGAGTTATTTATGACAGAAAGCATCATTTGAATTAGCAGAGCCTGGGATGGGGAAACAGCTCCCATTAAGGAGAGCAGCACTCATCTAAATAGCTGCACTGGAAATGAATTAATCACCCGTGTGAATATACTCTGGATGCATCAAAACGTTGAGGCATTATGAAGCTAGTCCTATGTCTGGATTTCTAATGAAGGGGAATAATCATAGCATATTTTCTTAAGAGGTTGACAGCTCTTAGGGCTTCACGTGTAAAGAGTCTGTGGCAGAGGTAGGATTCAAAAATTTTAACAACCGGTTCTGTGGGCATGGCTTAGGTGGTGGGCGTGGCTTGGTGGTCATGTGACTGGGTTGACGTGGCTTGGTGGTCATGTTATTGGCTGGGCGTGGCCAACTCAACATCACTCACATCAAGGCACGCATCTCCTCCCCTGGCCTCTCATGACTGTGGGGATGCTGCAACAGTCGTTAAGTGTGAAAAATGGTCATAAGCCACTTATTTCATTGCCATTGTAACTTTGAATGGTCACTCCACACAAGCAAAGTACCATCAAAGAAGGGGAAAAAAACTCCAGAGATGTTCCTGAGACAGGAAGTCTAGTCCTGCCAAGAATGTAATAAGGGTTAACGGAGAGGCAGTTTCTGTAAGCAACTCCAGAATGTTTCCTTCCTGCCTTCCTTACAGGATTAGGCCAATAATTTATTCTGATAACCGGTTCTCTGAACTGCTTAGAATGTTAACAACCAGTTCTAGCAAATAGGTGCGAACTGGTAGCATCCCACCCCTGGTCTGTGGTAAGTCTAAGCTACAGAGATTATGTGGAACTCGTTACATATAGTATTAACGCAAGATTTTGTAATACTTTGCCTTCTGCCTTTGACTGCTTTGCATACATCCCCAATTGCTTAGCTTTCTAATTCACACCTATTGGGCATGTGCTGACATGTGACTTGCCAAGCCAGTCCATAACATTTTCTTTCTCTGACCTCCCAGTCACACCTTCTGCCATTGCATTTTGTCTCTATGCTTCAGTTTTTGCCATTTGCCTCAGGAACCGAAAAGAACATACAACTTCCACGGAATGCATGGTTTTTTTTTTCTTCAGCTGATGTTGTAGGATGAAATCGAAGGTTAACTGAGACCATGGCAAAGGAGTTGTTCTGTTCTGTTTGCCCAGAACAACCCCAGTTCCCAATGCTTTCTCAAATACGTATGCACCTCTTATTTGCAATAGATGGAAAACTTTGATTTTATACCATGGGGGGAATTTGCTTCCTGCTGGCATAAACAAATTTGGAGGAAGGGAGGAATGTTAAAGCCTCCATTTTCCCATTCCATTAACTATTTTGTGAAGCTCTGTGATTCAAAAAAAAATTGCATCAATTCTATTGGTCAGAATGAATGATGCTGACTGGATCATCAGATTTCATCCGGGCTCCCATCCTGTTGGATTCAGGATCTGTACCATTAAACAGTATCCTTCTCCAGTTCTTTAAACCTAGTCAGTCATAGGCATCTTATGCCTTTTATCCAGAGTTATGGAGGGTTGGACTTAAAGACAGCTGAGTGTGCTCAGTTTTTATGCTTGAACCTGTAATCACAATTAACATGAAAGTAAATCCTTGTTGGCTTTAATTAGAGATTTATTTCTAGGTAAATATGAATAGGACGGGGCTTTAGTATAAATCTTCTCGTTAATTTCATCTACATCACCAACAACGTTTGAGCTCCCACCTACTGAATCCTATGCTGTGCATATCATAAGCAAAGATAATTTATCCCAGCTGAACGTGTCACCAGAATAGTGTGCGGTGTAACCAAGTCATTGATACACTTGTGGAAGTGCAACCTCGTTCATTGTAGTATCAGTGACAAGGAATATTTTTTTAAAAAATACATTGCAATATAGCACTATGGTTAAGAAGCTGGATTTGGAACAGGATCACCCAGCCACAATCCTGCCTGCATGTGAGTCAGTTGTGGTCTATTGCACTTTTGTGAAGTAAGCCAACCTGTCATGGTATGTGGGAATGACCATAAGAGATGAGATGCAGCCAAGGGGATAATTAAATAAAAGGCAGCCTACAGCAGGAAAGTGGGCGGACAAGTGATTCAGAAGGGACCATCCTGGTTTTGGAGGGTGTAAAGGGGAAGCATTTGCTCAAGGCATGGATATATATATAACATTTATGTGCCTCTGCCATAGATACAGCATCCTAATACCCTATAGACTTACCAGTGATGGGATTCAAAATTTTTTACTACTGGTTCTGTGAGTGTGGTTTGGTGGGTATGGCAGGGGAAGAATACTGTAAAATCTCCATTCCCTCCCCACTCCAGGGGGAAGCTTACTGCAAAATCCCATTCCCTCCCCACCCCACTAACCTGCTTTCCAGCTCCATTTTCCTGTGCAGGGCAACAAAAGAAGATCTAGCTAATCAGCTGGGACTCAGGAGGCAGAGAATAGATGAGGGTGGGGCCAGTCAGAGGTGGGAGTTGCTGGTTCTCCAAACTCCTCAAAATTCCACTACCAGTTTTCCAGGACTGGTCAGAACCTGTTGAGACTTACACAGTCTGTTAATTTGAGTTTTCTTAGGAAGAGAACTAAAAAGCTACAACCATGGCTACAGTAGCTGGAGATCAGCTTCAACCAGATCAGTGGTGGGATTCAAATGTTTTTACTACTGGTTCTGTGGGCGTGGCTTGGTGGGCGTGGCAGGGGAAGGATATTGTAAAATCTCCAGTCAGAGGTAGGATTTGCCGGTTCTCCAAACTACTCAAAATTTCCTCTACCGGTTCTCCAGAACTGGTCAGAACCTGGTGAATACCACCTCTGATCCAGATACAGTGCAGCCATATTTAAGTTGCCACAAACAACAGTCAGCTACAGAAATAGCCCTGCCAACTGCCAGAGGGAGCAACGTGTTGGGGGAAAGAGGAAAAGAGAGGAAACAGGGAATCTGTAAAGAAATGTGTGTTTTAGCAGTTACCTTTTCATCTTCACTTCCAATCACCAGTTGACGGAGCTCTGCACCCTGACCATTCAGAACTAACCAGTCTTGGAACATTTGCCAGTTGGTTTTGAACTTCTGCCCCTTTGCTGTCCCTCTCTGACCCATGGTGGGAGCCCAGTAGGTTCAGCCCTCCATAACAGATTTACATGTGACCCTTGCACAGCTTGCCTGGAGTAAAAAAAAAAAAAAGGAAAGGACAAGGACAAGGACAAGGAACAGAAGGGAACAACTGCTGGGTCCTACATATCTGGCCTGCACTTAACTCCCTTGTTCCCATCCCATAGATATCGCAAGGTAATTGTAAGTGAGAAACTAGGCCCATGTAGTTTGTTAGTGTGTAAGGAAAATGCTGAGTTGGAAGGCTGTTTTAACATGAAAGGCTTCCTACAGCCCTCTCCTCTGTTGTCAGTGAACGTTGGGGAGAAATCTCACGCACAGCCTTTCTCAAAGCAACTCTGCTGAGTCTGTTCCTCTGGTGTCCCAACCAAGGGCATGGAGGATTGGGTTGTCTCCTCCTATTGAGAGCATAGCTCCCCTCCCAGCCTTCTTTTCTTCCCCTTTTCTTTGGGGCTGTGTGTGTGTGTTGTGCGTGCTTGTGTTTCTTTCACAAAAATGTATAAGTGTTGCCTTGATCCACATTCCTCTTTACAGGGAGATAAAGATCCTGTCTGGCGCCTGGGTTTCAAATCTGCTGCTTGATTATCTGCAGACGCCCTGGTAGGAGAGCCTGAGGCAATAGATAAAGAGAGAAGGGAAGCATTCTTCAGCCCACAGCCACAGGAGCCAGCCTCTTGTTCCCATGGCCTGTTGGCTCTGCTCACTAAGGCCAGGCAAAACCCTATCAGGATATATTAATGTTGCTGCCGCCACCACCACAACCACCGTAGGATAGGATGGAGAGGAGGAGGTTAACCTCATCTAAGGGGAGTATTACTGTCTATCTTCCTCAGGGCAGGCAGGAGAGAGACAAGGTCCAAAGAATAAGAGGAGAGGGAGAAGGTAGGACTGGAAAGAAAGAGCACTGATTCTGTGGGAGGCCAGACAAAATGAATGCATGTAATTGATGCACTTTTTCTAGGCATTTTCTCCAGAGTTCTCAAGTAAAAAAAAGTTTGGAATGAAGAGGAAAGGAAAGTGTAATAGGGTCCCAATCCCCCCCCCCCAACAGTTCTTTCCCTGATGGGATGGTACTAATTAGAGTTAACTGCTATACTTGGTGCAACACTTGAATCTTGTTGAGCTATAAGCAGCCTTTGAATGTGTTCCCTCCCTCTTTTGATGTATCTTTAAGGCGGGGGTGTCCAACCTTGGCAACTTTAAGTCTTGTGGACTTCAACTCCCAGAATTCCCTAGCCCAGCGGTCTCCAACCTTGGCAACTTTAAGTCTTGTGGACTTCAACTCCCAGAATTCCCTAGCCCAGCGGTCTCCAACCTTGGCAACTTTAAGTCTTGTGGACTTCAACTCCCAGAATTCCCTAGCCCAGCGGTCTCCAACCTTGGCAACTTTAAGTCTTGTGGACTTCAACTCCCAGAATTCCCTAGCCCAGCGGTCTCCAACCTTGGCAACTTTAAGTCTTGTGGACTTCAACTCCCAGAATTCCCTAGCCCAGCGGTCTCCAACCTTGGCAACTTTAAGTCTTGTGGACTTCAACTCCCAGAATTCCCTAGCCCAGCGGTCTCCAACCTTGGCAACTTTAAGTCTTGTGGACTTCAACTCCCAGAATTCCCTAGCCCAGCGGTCTCCAACCTTGGCAACTTTAAGTCTTGTGGACTTCAACTCCCAGAATTCCCTAGCCCAGCGGTCTCCAACCTTGGCAACTTTAAGTCTTGTGGACTTCAACTCCCAGAATTCCCTAGCCCAGCGGTCTCCAACCTTGGCAACTTTAAGTCTTGTGGACTTCAACTCCCAGAATTCCCTAGCCCAGCGGTCTCCAACCTTGGCAACTTTAAGTCTTGTGGACTTCAACTCCCAGAATTCCCTAGCCCAGCAGTCTCCAACCTTGGCAACTTTAAGTCTTGTGGACTTCAACTCCCAGAATTCCCTAGCCCAGCGGTCTCCAACCTTGGCAACTTTAAGTCTTGTGGACTTCAACTCCCAGAATTCCCTAGCCCAGCGGTCTCCAACCTTGGCAACTTTAAGTCTTGTGGACTTCAACTCCCAGAATTCCCTAGCCCAGCGGTCTCCAACCTTGGCAACTTTAAGTCTTGTGGACTTCAACTCCCAGAATTCCCTAGCCCAGCAGTCTCCAACCTTGGCAACTTTAAGTCTTGTGGACTTCAACTCCCAGAATTCCCTAGCCCAGCGGTCTCCAACCTTGGCAACTTTAAGTCTTGTGGACTTCAACTCCCGGAATTCCCTAGCCCAGCGGTCTCCAACCTTGGCAACTTTAAGTCTTGTGGACTTCAACTCCCAGAATTCCCTAGCCCAGCGGTCTCCAACCTTGGCAACTTTAAGTCTTGTGGACTTCAACTCCCAGAATTCCCTAGCCCAGCAGTCTCCAACCTTGGCAACTTTAAGTCTTGTGGACTTCAACTCCCAGAATTCCCTAGCCCAGCGGTCTCCAACCTTGGCAACTTTAAGTCTTGTGGACTTCAACTCCCAGAATTCCCTAGCCCAGCGGTCTCCAACCTTGGCAACTTTAAGTCTTGTGGACTTCAACTCCCAGAATTCCCTAGCCCAGAGGTCTCCAACCTTGGCAACTATAAGACTTGTGGACTTCAATTCCCAGAAGTCCGCAAGTCTTAAAGTTGCCAAGGTTGGAGACCCCTGCCCTAGCCAGCATATTCATGAATCTTAAAGTTGCCACGGTTGGACACCTCTGCTTTAATGGGAGAATTCTGCTGGCAAATCAATTTCCACTAGGTTGTCTCAGGAAGGCAAAATAAGAGAGGTTTTGAAATAGTCTGGTGCTCCTCCGTTCACACAAGGTTTATGAAGGGGGAGCCTAGTGAAACCTACCCAACCAGTTAGCAGTCTTGTGGGTTTGATTTATTTTCCTTTGAAGTCTCTCCAAAATGTCTTTGAGACTTTCTGTGATTTCTCCTTCTCCTCTTGCCTGACTTTAATATGATTAGTCCTGTCCCAAACATCTCCAGTCTAGTACTTGCCAGACTTGTTTGAAATTTCCAAAATCCTCCAGTGAGCTTGGTGAAGGCCTGATGCCAGAGATTTTGGGAAATATAGCCCAACACAGCTGGAAGATACCAGCCTGCGGGAGGCTGATCTAGCCACCTTATGCCACTTGGGCAAGATCATAAATGCAACAAAAATGGTACAGTTTCCAAGGTAGTAGGGAAGAAGTGGAATCAAAGGTCTGGATGTATAGGGTTTTTTAATCAACGAAGCATCAATGAAATTTGAGACATGCAAGTGATTCCTGTTGCTCTTCAATTGCTCCATCTATTTTCTTCATTTTTTCTAAGGAGTTCAAGTTTGGCTTAATAAGTCTTACAAGACCATAAGTTCTAGTCCCACCTTAGCCATAAAAGCCAGACTGCTGACTTGGGGTCAGTCGCTTTGTCTCAGCCCAACTCACCTCACAGTTGTTGTGGCGAAAATAGGAGCAGGAAAGTGTGTTGGGTATGTTCATCAACTTGAATTATTTGTAAAAATAAAGGCAGCATATGAATAAAATGAATGAATGAATGAATGAGTAAGTCTAGAGCAAGTTGGACAATGTCTCTTGGACATTGCTTGCCATTGCAAGGGGTAGGCTGATTTGACTCTTTCCATGGTGAGGATGGAAGCAAGATATTTCTAAGTGGTCAACTCTTCCTAGTTTCACCCATGACCCCAAATAGATAAATGTATGCCAAGATGACTATTTCTATGGGTCATTTTAAGGAAGATTAGGAGTGGAAGCAGAAATAGTAGACTCCAATTTACCACCAAGTTTTGAATAAAATTGGCTGATAATTCCATATAGAATGCAGGGGGGACTTCATGGAACCATTTGGACATACGTACATATAGAAGAAAAGCAGGCAGAACTAGCAGGTAGAATGAAGGACATCATCAGTTAAGAATCCCTGTGTTCTCACAAGTCATCCAACTTCCATTGACTCTTATATGGCAACAATTTAGTGTTGAACTTTAGTTGACTGGATTCTTGTGTATAAATAAATCTTGAATAAATCTTCTATGCTGCAACCTTACCAAGGGTCCCAATTCTTTGCGCCTAACAATAAGTTGCCCAATCCTTTCCCTATCTAGAAATTATCTAGTTTATGCATTGAGCTAAACATTGTCTACTGAAATATGATTTTTTTTAATCAATTGCTGTTCAATTGTATAAACTCTTGTTCCAAGCTTTAAGTCATGGTTTGCAAAGCTCAGTCCACACAATGTAGATTTACATATTGCCTTAAGGCAAAAACAAAGCAAACCAAATTGTGGCATAGTACAAACTGTATTCCAAAGCTGAAAAAGTACTGTAGCTACTTTCAATATCACAAGGAACCACTTGGAAGATTAATGCGGGAAATGATCAGGAGGCACCACGATCAAGTCAAATATAATGCCATCATCATCAAAGAAATTGGGAAGTTGCTTTTCGTAGGCCTTGATTCCAATTTTGGAGCTGTAAAGTAAATAATACATCCGGTGTAAGTGGATGGAAGGCCCTGACAGCAAGTCTTAGGCCATCTGTGTCTTCCTGTTATACTATCTGTTGTAAGGCAAACTCTTCATCCAAGCTGACAATCCTTCTGAGACTTGATCCATTAGTCTTTGAAATCCCTAAAGTCCTTCCAGCTAAGGGAACCACTTTATTTTGTTCCTTCCCTGTGTTGGTTTGGATTCTAAATTAAATGTTGGGTTAGTTGGATTCTAGACATTTCTAATAACATGAATTGAGCTTTGCACACCCTCCGTTTGCACAAGTGGAGCTTCAGGCATGAGCACAAATGTCTTCCACTCAAGCACCTTCCACTCAGATACAGATTAACAGAGTTGGAAGGGACCTTGTAGGTCATCTAGTCCAACCCCACAAGCAGGAGACCCTATACCATTTCTGACAGATTGCACTCCAGTCTCTTCACCAAAGCTTCCAGTGATAAAGCTCCCACAACTTCCGAAGGCAACTTCTGTTCCATTGGTAGATTACTCTCACTGTCAGAAAATTTCTCCTTATTTCTAGGTTGAATCTCTCCTTGTTCAGTTTCCATCCATTATTCCTTGTCTGGCCTTCAGGTGCCTTGGAAAATAGCTTGACCCCCTTCCTCTCTGTGGCAGCCCCTCAAATATTGGAAGATCCCTATCATGTCTCCCCTGGTCCTTCTCTTCATTAGACTAACCATGTCTAGTTCCTCCAACCGTTCATTGTATGCTTTAGCCTCTAGTCCCCTAATCATTTTTCTTGTTCTTCTCTTGTATTCTTTCTAGAGTCTCAACATCTTTTTTATAGTGTGGTGACCAAAACTGGATGCAGCATTCTAATGTAGCAGTTACATTTGGGTGTAAACCATTATAATTCTAGTCAAAAATATGCTGCTGTGACTGAAAGTACAGACAGACCCAAAATATTGTTTACTCATTGCAAAAACATTGTTCATTCTTTAGTGCTTACAGTTTGTGATGATGGCTCCTTTTTTCCCATAGTTTTCTAATAGCTTTCCTGCCTAACAAACTATTCAGACATCTATTTACTTTGGAAACTTCACATAGTGTAACTTCCCCTGTGACATTGCCTTTACACTCTTATCGTACTCAGAACATGTCATTTGTGAGCTTAAATTATACCCTATTCTTGCTTTATATGTCGTATGCATAGAAGTCTCATTCATAAGATTTGCACAGTGCTATCTAAGAGAAAAACCTGGTGGTAAGATAAACTCTCCACTGAGTCAAGTTAAATTGCTAGTGACTACTGTACAGGCATCCTGGAGTTGTTTTAGCAACTGGACTGATCTCATTTGCTACTGTAGTGTTGCTTCTAGGATATCTTTTTTCAACTGTCTTTTCTAGTTTACAGTCTAGGATAGCATTCCCCATCCTTGTTAGCTCTATGGACTGGAAGTGATGGTGTTGGAGGAGGGGCAGGAAGAGGGGATGGTTTTGCATGTGCACCGGCTGCTTGTGCAAATGGAGTTTTGTGTGCTAGCTTGGCACTTGCATAGCCCGATTCTCAAGAGGCCATAGACCAGTATCGGGCCATGGACCAGGAGTTGGGGACCGCTGGTGTAGGGTTATATTATGGTCTCCCATCCAAGTATTGGCAATGAATCAGGAGGTATGATGATCAAATCTAGCATTCTGTTAGAATAGAACAGAACAGAACAGAACAGAACAGAACAGAACAGAACAGAACAGAACAGAATAGAATAGAATAGAATAGAATAGAATAGAATAGGAATTCTTTATTGGCCAAGTGTGATTGGACACACAAGGAATTTGTCTTGGTGCAAATGCTATCAGTGTACATAAAAGAAAAGATACATTCGTCAAGAGTTAAGAATCATTAGGTACAACAGTTAATGATAGTCATAGGGTACAATCAACAATCAAATCATACTAGGAAACAGTCAATATAAATCGTAAGGATACAAGTGACAAAGTTGCAGTCATACAGTCACAGATGGGAGGGGATGGGTGATAAGGAGTGATGAGAAGATTAATAGTAATAGTAGTGCAGACTTTGTAAATAGTTGGACAGTATTGAGGGAATTATTTGTTCAGCAGAGTGATGGCATTCAGGAAAAAAACTGTCCTTGCATCTAGTTGTTGTGATGTGCAGTGCTCTATAGTGTCATTTTGAGGGAAGGAGTTGAAACTATCCCTATGGTGCCACATTGACACTTATGAGAAACTACAGAAACAGGACATCTGTGCGATGACATATGATGGACATATCCAGCAGTTTTGTTTAGCCTTGACATCTGGGAATCTGCCTCAATATCTTTAACAGTAATGATATCTTGCTATGTCCTCTTAGTCATCTTTTCTGAAGCTTTAGACTTCGATTGGGAGTCAGATGATTTCTTTGTTCAATTTATTTTTGGTTATCATCAGATTGCTATTCTGTTGTCTTCGGTTTGTAAGCATCTTATTAATCATAATAATGTCCTGCAGAGAAATGGCCTCTTTCATATAAGAAGCATTTGTGAAGGCCGGTCATTCCATTTGTACCATGCAAAGCATTAGGTTTCTAATGCTTTGAATGAGTTCCATCAAGGGAGCCTAATGCACGTTCACAATTTTTTTTTTTAAAGAAGTCGCTTGCCCCTTGCAACAAGAAATTCATGCTATCCCTTCCTGCATTGTTGCCAAAAGAATTTCGGACCATACAGTCTAATTTAAAAAGAAAAAAGGTTGAACATACTATTCAAATAATATGTCCAGACTCTCTTATCACCATAAAGAAAACAAACTCTTGTTCAAACTCTTTCCCAGACACATATTGGAAAAATGGTAACAACTCTAATAATTTCTCTTCCTCCTGTTCTTGCTTGCTGCATAAATCTTCACAATCCCCAAGAGCAGTGCTGAAGCCCTCAGTGTCATTCTCTGTTTCAAAATATTGCCCAAGTCCATCTAGACTCCATTGTCAAGATAGAGTCCTTTTATCCCTTGCAAATCTGGGATCCTAACAGATGAAGGGAAATGTCTTCAATATAACTACCCATAATATATGTTTTCTCATTTCTGGTATATTTTCCACAACACTTTCTGATTTCAGTGTTTGATTCTGTGCCCTGAACTGAATATTAGAGAGATACAGGCCCACCATCCCTAGAAAGTATTTAAAAATGAATTTTTTAAAAAAAATATGTTTGCCTACAGCAGATGCCAAGTACTGTGGGCAGCTGTGGGTCAGGAGCCAAAAAGATTATGGTCCTTTGATTGCCTGCTTGCATATCTCTATTTCCTTTTTCTGGCAGAAAAAAACTGCCTTCAATTGAGGACCTGTATACTGCATGAATCAAAAAGAGGGCTGTGAAAGTATCTACAGACCCCTCACATCCCAGACATAAACTATTTCAATTCCTTTCTTCAAAATGACGCTATAGGGTACTGCACACCAGAACCACTAGACACAAGAATAGTTTTTCCCCGAATGCCATCACTCTGCTAAACAAATAATTCCCTCAACACTGTCCAACTATTTACAAAGTCTGCACTAATGTTACTATTAATCTTATTATCACTCCTTATCACCCATCCCATCCCACTTGTAGGACTGAAACTTTGTCGCTTGTATCCTTACGATTTATATTGACTGTTTCCTAGTATGATTTGATTGCTTATTGTACCCTATGACTATCATTAAGTGTTGTACCTGATGATTCTTGACTCTTGACTCTTGACGAATGTCTCTTTTCTTCTATGTACACTAAGAGCATTTGCACCAAGGCAAATTCCTTGTGTGTCCAATCACACTTGGTCAATAAAGAGTTCTATTCTATTCTATTCATAAAGTTCCATAAAACCACTACTTGAAAAACAAAAAACTTTTGACAAGCTTCTGGTTCTCTTAAATATTTCCCCTTAGTAGCGGTTCTATCTGGACTCCCAGCTAAGACTCTTCCTACACCGTAAAAAAGCATCCCATCTTTTACTGGTTTTTAATTAATAACAAAAAGAAGACAAAAAAGAGCCAAATCCAAAAACAATTGTGATAGCAAAAGTGATACATACATTGTCAAAGAGAAGAAGAAAATCACGTAACTATCTTGTTATACTTTGAGAGGATTTAAGCTGCATCCATCATGGATTTGCAGCAACATTCCCATTTGTAAACAAACATAAAATAAGGTCTCTTATGTTCCCAAAAGTAAAAAGGAGAAACAATAGAGAAGATTGGCTGGGCTCCACATTCACCTCTATAATTTCAGTTTGTTATGTGAATCTCAGACCTGGAATCCATATTCATGTCAAGGAATTCTGGTGATTGGTTTTTTTTCCCATTAGATATTTTCTGAAACTCATGGAAAGCTCAGATAGGAACTGATGGGTTGTTGGCTTCCAAGATTGTTTCTTGACCTATGTAAAGACCTCCTGTAAAAATCTGAGCCTTTCCTTTATAAAGATGTCAATGTAGGCCAAGGGTCTTCAAACGTAGCAAGTTTAAGACTTGTAGACTTCAACTCCCAGAATTCCTGAGCTAACATGACTAGAGGAGGAATTCTGGGAGTTGAAGTTGATAAATCTTAAACTTCCTAAGTTTGAAGAGCCCTGATCTAGCCTCTAGAGCATGGGTTTCCAAACTTGGCACTTTAAGTACTTGTGGACTTCAACTCCCAGAATTTCTCAACCAACCTTGCTTTAGAGAAAACAAGGTCTCAGATTCCATGAAGAAGCTGGCTGGCAGATCAGTTTCAGATCTCCTAGCTCAAAACCATTGAATCTGATGCAGTACCCCAAGGGAACAATTGCTAGAAGTGCAGCTTCAGGAGGAAATGATTTGGGAATATCATCTGATTGCAATTCTGAAGGTTTTATGGAAGAATGATTTGACCCGCATATGAAAGTAATACTGATGGTCTCTGTGGGGTTGTTTTTTTTTATTGCCGGTTCTTCATGAATTAAAGAAACGTGGACCAAATTACAAATGCTGAGGACAACGGGAGTGATTCTTAGTTTTTTTTTTCCACCCAAAGGAGTTATGTAAAAGAATCAGTATTCTGTCTATCCCAACATAGTAAGAATTTATTATAATTTTCCAAAAACGGAATGAAATGAGATAAAATTTGATGTTGAGGGAGAAGCCATGAAAAAGAATTTAAAAAAAAAAAAGCCTAGATCAGGCTGGGGATTTTGGGGTGTGTGATTCCCCCACTGCATCCTTATGGATGAGGAGGTCCTTGTTGCTTACTCCTCCATTTTAAGCTGTCTCTTCCTTCCTCTTTCTCAGGTTCCTGATTCAGAAGAGAGCACACACAGTCATGCTGTGCTACCCAGGGTATAGATAGTAACACAGAGAGGTGAAATGTGTTGAGAGATCCACACATGCAGATGGGTGTATAAAGAGGAGGGCGGGAACCACCTATAATGGGTGATGATAAATGAGTGGGATATAGTTCCAGAAAAGTGATCCTGAATGTATTCTCTACTTTGTAAAAGTATTTGCTATCCAAATGTATGCCGCAGTGGTATTTGACAATTTCAATATAATTCAAATCACGAGCCCTGTTTTAAAGCCCATCGGCATCATGGAACTTATTTTTAATTTGCTAAGCAAAGCGAATGACTTTTTGCATGCCCATAATCTCTCCACTATAACTAAGTCTTTTTTGCATTGGCATTGATTTAGTCTCGTATGTACTGAGGATGCTTTCCATTGGCTGGTGCATAAGGCCAAGCAGTTTACATTGAGCCATGCAGCCCATTTAATCCGCGTTGAAATGCATTAGGAGGGGATGTTCCTTGTCATGGGGCAAATAATTGTGGCTATAGGGAAATAGCTTGGAAAGAAATACATCCTATGTAACCAAATTCTCCCCAGAAAGCAAAGAGATACATTTAATTGTGATTTTCTTTAGCCACAGATCAGAAAAGTCCTCTTGGTCCATTTTTTTTTTTTTTTTTGGCACTACGATACCTATGTTTCTATGTTTGAATGCAGAGCATCCTATTCAATATTGGAAAAGTAATTTCTGTGCTAAGCAATGAAAACTGCTGTGACATCGTTATTGCTCTCTCTCTCTCTCTCTGTGTGTGTGTGTGTGTGTGCGTGTGTGTTTTCCTTTTAAGGACTAGCCCATAAAACACTCTCTCTCTCTCTCTCTCTCTCTCTCTCTCTCTCTCTCTCTCTCTTCCTTTTAAGGACTAGCCCATAAAACTCTCTCTCTCTCTCTCTCTCTCCCTCCCTCCCTCCCTCCCTCCCTCTCTCTCTCTCTCTCTCTCTTTTCCTTTTAAGGACTAGCCCATAAAACTCTCTCTCTCTCTCTCTCTCTCTCTCTCTCTGTTTTCCTTTTAAGGACTAGCCCATAAAACTCTCTCTCTCTCTCTCTCTCTCTCTCTCTCTCTGTTTTCCTTTTAAGGACTAGCCCATAAAACTCTCTCTCTCTCTCTCTCTCTCTCTCTCTCTGTTTTCCTTTTAAGGACTAGCCCATAAAACTCTCTCTCTCTCTCTCTCTCTCTCTGTTTTCCTTTTAAGGACTAGCCCATAAAACTCTCTCTCTCTCTCTCTCTCTCTCTCTCTCTCCCTCCCTCCCTCCCTCCCCCCCCTCAACTTTGGGGTTGTTGTGAGTCATAATCCATGCATTCAAAACTAACTAGATAATCAGCCCGCCCAAGACTGTGCATGTTTTTTGCAGAAGCATGTTTCTCTCTCTGTACAGCTTTATTTAAAGATGTAACACCTTTAAATCTTTTAAGTAAAAAGTCTCTGCAGCTGTAGCTAGTGTTTGCATACAAGATACACTGAATCAAGATGCTTTTAAAAACATCTTTTCTGTTCATAGTGGCTTAGCGGAGACATCAGTGCCACTGCCTCTCCACACTGCATACCGAGGGCTATCTTAATAAAAATTTTAATGTCTGCATTACAATGATAAAGGATACTAAAATCTAAAATTAGATTAGTTCTTTCTAATTATAGTTGAGCTCAGAGCTCTGGCTTCGATGTATACAAATGAGAGGAGGGGAGGCTGAGAAGATGGAGCATCTAATCACAAACAGATTTCTGAATCTATTTGAGGGTTTTACGATCTTGTAGGTAATTACAACAGACAGCCTTCATTTATTTCTCTTGCATCAGGAGGGGAGACATCCAAAAGCAAAGGCAAAGAATCCCGACATCCTGCTATTGCATTTAAGTTTATTACTTAATAACTTGACTCAGCGGCTCATAACTTCACGACATATGAAAATTGGAAGTGGGCAAATAATAATCGTAAAAATTGTTTGCATTGAAAGAGGACTGTCTGGATTGACGCTGGAGATTCTGTTTGTTCCTGTTGCTCAAGTTAATATGGAGATATGATTGTGCATGGAAGCTTCTCAGTTATAGGGGTAGGAAGCTATGCATTATCCACATTGGTTCTTGCCTCTTAGGCTCCAGTCCAGAGGTGGGCTGCTGGGGGTTCGAAGGGTTCGGAAGATCATCTAGCTTCTGCACAGTTTGGAGAATCCCCAAATCCTACTCATGGCTGGCCCTGTATGCCCCCATCCCACCGCTCCCAGGAATCCCCAGGTGGCCCATTTTTGGATGCAGGTAAGTGCAGGATGCATGCAGAGGCTCAGGGAGGTCAAAAACAAAAAACGGGCCATTCGAGTAAGGCCAGAAACAGGCCCATTTCCAGCTTCCAGAGAGCCTCCGCAGCTCAGGGGGGGCATTTTTGCCCTCCCGGAGGCTCAAAGAAAGCCTCCAAAGCCTGGGGAGGGCAAAAACACCCTCCCTTGTGGTGGTGCAGGTGGCCGAATAGGCCACACCCACCATGGTCATGCTGACCCAGCAACTGGGCAGAGAACCCATTGCTAAAAATTTTGAAGCCCAGCCCAATCTTGTTCAGCTCACGCACCCAGAATTAACTCCACACCAGAAAGCAATGGACCTTATGTTTGCACCTCAATAATTAACTTAAAATGGGATCCTTTTTTGATTTATGAACCTGGAGGACAAGGCCAGAGGTGTGTGTATTGGGGGGGGGGGAGGAACTTTGATAACTTCATTAAGGCCAAGGTTTTGGAGATGGTGTTTCTGCAAGGTGGTCTCTCCACACCTCCATCCCAACTTGTGCTCGCTTTCCCCCCCAGGAAGTTCAGTTGCTACTGCCTTGTCCAGCTGTTGCAGAGGTTCCCTCCTCTGCCATTAGCTGTAAAATAAAGTTACTGGGGGGAGGGAATGTAGCTTTCAAGTGGCTCACAGGAGGGAGATTACGGCAGAATCAGAAGGCGGTTGTTGAGTTAGGAGGCTGTAATGGGCAAAATGTTTATCTTTCAAGAAGGATTCATTCTTGACTGAACAGAGCTGTAGATCTTCTTGGTTCCCCTTCCTCTGTGGGCAAGATACATTTAAGGGAAAAGAAAATCCCTTTAAGGATATGTAGCATTATCAACCATGTTCTGGAGGATTAGGACTGTAGACTTGAATATAGACAGATACATAGATAGAATTCTTTATTGGCTAAGTGTGATTGGACACATAAGGAATCTGTCTTGGTGCAAATGCTCTCAGTATAGATAAAAGAAAAGATACATTTATTAAGAGTCAAGAATCATCAGGTACAACATAGTCATAGGGCACAATAAGCAATCAAATCATAGGAAACAGTCAATCTAGATCGTAAGGATACAAGTGACAAAGTTACAATCATGTAGTCACAAGTGGGAGCGATGAGAAAATTAATAGTAAAAGTAGTGCAGACTTTGTAAATAGTTGGACAGTGTTGAGGGAATTATTTGTTTAGCAGAGTAATGGCATTTGCGGAAAAACTGTTCTTGTGTCTAGTGCCTACTTCTTAAAGAAGCTATCCACTGCCATAGCTGAACCTCTAAGCATAATCTTTGAAAAATCTTTCAGGACCAGCTCCTTGCCAAAACTATGGTCACAAGCCACAGGCATCCCCATCTTCAAAAAGGGAGACCCCAGCCTAGTTGAAAATTACAGACCAATCTCCTTATGCTGTGTCACCTATAAAGTCATGGAATCAATTATTAACCAATCCATTATCCTCCACTTAAAGACAAGCAGCCTACTCTCTAATAAACAATTTGGTTTTAGGAAAAAATTATCCTGTAATCTGTAACTCTTACACTGTGAAAACATATGGACTGCACAACTCAATCAGGACAAAGCAATAGACGCAATCTACATAGACTTCTGTAAAGCCTTTGATTCAGTGGTACACGACAAACTACTCCTAAAACTAAAATCTTAAGGTATCTCTGGACACCTGCATTACTGGATAGAAGCATTCCTGTCAAACAGACAACAAATGATCAAAATTGGGAGCGTCCTATCAAATTCTGTACCTGTCAACAGTGGTGTCCCCCAAGGCAGGACCAACTCTCTTCATACTCTACATAAATGACCTCTATGATCATATCAAGAGCAACTGTGTTCTTTTTGCTGATGATATAAAGCTGTTCAACACCACAGACAATACTGCTACCCTTCAAAAAGATCTTGACTATGTATCAGAATGGTCAAACAAATGGCAACTTCAAATCTCAACAAATAAATGCTCTGTCTTACATATTGGCAGAAAAAAATCAGAAAATAAAATACAGGCTGAATAATCAAGACCTTGTTGATGATCCAAACCCTGTCAAGGATCTTGGAGTACTCCTCTCTAATGACCTAAGTGCTAGAGCCCACTGTAACTGCATAGCCAAAAAGGGGTTAAGAATTGTTAACCTCATCTTACATAGCTTTTTCTCTGGTAATATTACACTACTAACTAGAGCATACAAAACATTTGCCAGACCAATACTCAAATACATCTCATCAGTCTGGAACCCACATTACATATCTGATATGAAGACAGTTGAGAAAGTCCTGAAATATTTCACAAGAAGAGTTCTCCACTCCTCTACTCGTTGCAGAATACCTTATGCCACCAGACTTGAAATTCTAGATTAGAAAACTAGAACTACACCGCCTTCAGTCCGATCTAAGTATAGTATATAAAGTCATACATTGCAATGTCCTACCTGTCAATGAATATTTCAGCTTCAATCATAACAACACAAGAGCAAACAATAGATACAAACTCAAGGTTAACCGCACCAAACTTGATTGCAAGAAATACGACTTCAGCAACAGAGTGGTCAATGTCTGGAATACTCTACCTGACTCTGTGGCTTGTTCCCCAAACCCCAAAAACTTTAACCTTAGACTGTCTACTGTTGACCTCACCCCTTTCCTAAGAGGTCTGTAGGGGGCGTGCATAAGCACACCAATGTGCCTACCGTCCATGTCCTATTGTTTCTTTTATTTTTCTTATGTATATCCATGTATTCATAACTATGTTTTTACTTATACCTATTATCTTGTAAGCAATTGACAAACCAAATAAATAAATAGTTGTTCCAATGTGCAGTGCTCCATAGCGTTGTTTTGAGGGTAGGAGTTGAACAGTTTATATCTGGGAAGTGAGGGGTCTGTAAATATTTTCACAGCCCTTTTTTTGACTCGTGCATTTTATACAGGTCCTCGAGGGAAGGCAGGTTGGTAGTAATTGTTTTTTCTGCAGTCCTAATTATCCTTTGAAGTCTGTGTCTGTCCTGTTGCATATATATGAAATTGCAATAAAATCTACAAGGATGGCATTCACGGCTGATAAAATTGACACCCACGTGGTTGTTCTAGTTGCCCTAGCCCTGCCGATCAAAGAGTCTAACAGCAATCTCATGCAAGCAGCATGACCTACAGTTGCGTCTTCCCTCTCTTCCATCAGGTTTTATGGCTCTTCTCTCTCTGGTCTCCCTTAACCTCCAGGTTGCCTCGTCTCTTCAGCCTCCACACCACAACTGCATCCATCATGCCAGACTGTTCTGCAACGAGCTTCTTCCCTGGCCAACTCCGCCTCTACATTAATTCTTCTTCTCCATCTGATAGGATTCACCCTCCAGGCTTTCTCTCCACCCCTAGCACACTTATCAGCTGAGCCCAGGACCAGGCCAAGCACAAGGGTAGATTTTTCAAAAGCAAGTCTGGCAACCAATGTTGTTCCTGCCTTTTCCTAAAATCTCCTTTTTAGATGGGCTGGTCATTTCCCATGCTATTCCAGTGAGTACAGCAGGACAGTAGATGATTAAAAAAAAATAAAATAAGGGAAAGCCGTTCAACTTGGATGGTGCTTCACTTCATTTCAACAGTCCCTTCTGACAACTTTTGCTTAACAAATTCAATGAAAGGGAAGTTATCACTTCTTTTGGAAGTTTGTTTGTTTTATTTCAGAGCCCTTCTGGTTTTCTTTTTAAGCCCCCCCCCCCCTGTGGTTGCATTCAAATTTTTTTACTACCGGTTCTGTGGGCGTGGCTTGATGGGCATAGCAGGGGAAGGATACTGCAAAATCCCATTCCCTCCCCACCCCACTAACCTGCTTTCCAGCTCCGTTCTCCTCTGCAGCGCAACAAAACAAGACCCAGCCAATCAGCTGGGACTCAGGAGGCAGAGAAGAGATGGGGGCGGGGCCAGTCAGAGGTGGCATTTGCCGGTTTTCTGAACTACTCAAATTTTCTGCTACCGGTTCTCCAGAACTGGTCAGAACCTGCTGAATACCACCTCCGCTCCCCCCCTAATATTCAATTTGCCTTCTTGTAATTTAACACTTTTACAGGTGGGCCTTGACTTAGGACTACAATTGAGCCCAAAATGCCCATTGCTAAGCAAGATAGTCATTAAGTGAATCATCCCCCATTTTATGAATGTTTTGTACATGGTCGTTAAGCGAATCACTGCAGATTAAGTGAACTATGTGGTCCTTAAGTGAATCTGTCTTCCTCCATTGACTTAGCTTGTTGGAAGTCCGCTGGGAAGGTTACAAATGGTTATCATGTGACCCCAGGACTGTGTAAACTGTCATAAATACATGTCAGTTTCCAAGCACCCAAAGTTTGGTCATGTGACCATGGAGATGATGCAAAAGTCCTAAGTGTGAAAAACAGTCATAAGACACATTTTTGGGGGTGCTATTGTAAGTTCAAATGGTAATTAAACAAATAGCAATAACACCAGTGGTGGGATTCAGAAAATTCTGTGGGCATGGCTTGGTGAGCATGGCAGGGAAAGATTACTGCAAAATCCCATTCCCTCCCCACCCCACAAACCTGCTTTCCAGCTCCATTCTCCTGTGCAGGGCCACAAAAGAAGACCCAGCTGACCAACTGGGACTCGGGAGGCAGAGAATAGATGGGGGTGGGACCAATCAAAGGTGGTATTTGCCGGTTCTCCAAACTACTCCAAATTTCCCCTTCTGGTTCTCCAGAACTGGTCAGAACCTGCTGAATACCACCTCAAAATAGCACTTAAACTTATATACCACTTTACAGTGCTTTATGACCCTCTCTAAGCAATTTACAGAGTCAGCCTATTGCCCCCAACAATCTGTGGCTCCATTTTACCAACCTCAGAAGGATGGAAGGCTGAGGTCAACCTTGAGCCTGGTGAGATTTGAACTGCCAAATTTCAGTTAGCCGGCAGACAGCAGAAGTATCCTGCAGTACTGCACTCTAACCACTGTGCCACTGTGGCTTATTCATTGGTTGTAAATTGAAAACCACCTGTATTCCCAGCCACAAATTCTGGGAAAAGAAAATAGGACTTGATGATCTTTTGTGTGGTGTTTGTTTATTTGATTTTTACCCTGACTTTATCACTTTGTAAGTAACTCAAGGCAGCAATCATACCTACTACTACATCCTCCTCCTGTCCTCCTCATAACAACAATCCTATGAGATGAGTTGGGCTAAGAGAGGGTGAGTGGTCTAAAGTCACCTAGCTTTCTTTCATGCCTATTGTGGAACTAGAATTCACAGTCTCCTGATTTCTAGCCCAGTACCTTAACCACTACACCAAATACGTTCTATATCAGAGGTCTCCAACCTTGGCAATTTTAAGACTTGTGGATTTCAACAGTTAGAATATTCTGGGAGTTGAAGCCCACAAGTCTTAAAGTTGCCAAGGTTGGAGACCCCTACTCTATATGACAAAACCTGGCACCAGATGCTCCTTCAAATGCCAGCAAAGTGCTCACAATTCTCATCATTACTTTTCTCAAGACTGTACAAATCCAGTTCTATTCAAGTCCTTTGATGAAATTCAGTATCCTGTCCCTGAGCATTCTTCATGCTCTTCTCTACATATATTCCTCTTTGTTGTCATTTTTTTTCCTCTTAAAATGTGGTTCTTCAAATTACACACGGTATCATATGAAGCTATTATTTATTGCTATATTTTATTAGATACAGCCTAAAGTAGCATTTTCCTTTTTAACAGTCATACCAAAACAGCTAACTCATATTCCACTTATGATCCATTACTGTCCTAAGATTCTTTTCACTTTTATTATCATAATAAACAAGACATCCTCCATTCTATAACCCATGGGACTTTAAATTTGACACCTTTTAGACTTCTGAACTTCAACTCCCAGCATTCCTCCTCTAGTCTTGTTAGCTCAGGAATTCTGGGAGTTAAAGTCCACAAATCTTAAACTTGCCAGAAGACCCTTGCTATAACCCAAGCATTTGATTTCTTTTTTTCCTAAGTAAAAAAATGTACTTGGCTCCCAGTGATTGATTTTGCTTTGGGAGGGAGAAAGCTTACGTTATCGTGAAATCCTACCTATCAAAAATGTCGTTATAATTTGCAATTATGACTCTTGCAAATAGCACAGGGAATTAAGTTTTCTCTATGCTGTTGCCACTTCCAGGAAGGGAAGCTGAGACACACAGTTACGTTGTAGTCTCTTTAAATTGGAAACAGTCGCTCATCTTTTGTTACAAAGATTACACACGCAAAGCTGCACCCAACTAAGTTAAATCTACTTTAAAGGGAAGTGTTGTTTATTCATCAAAATAATCCTATGCTGTCTTTAGGCAAGATTGCCAAAGAGATTTACCAAAAGATGCTAAAATTTAAGAATTGAAACAAGTTACAGCCTGTTAGTATAGTATACCCAAAGCCTGGAATAATAACCCTTGGTTATTATTTGGTTGAAGGAGTTGATTCTTCAACAAATTTCCAAAATAACAACTGTATTGTCCTCTGGATGGCTTACAATTATATATTAAAAATGTAATAACAGAACAGTTAAAACTAACAGGTCAATAAGATATAGAGACATGCTGAGACATACTCAAAATGACCACGTAAAGAGGGGAAGGCTGGTGTGGAACAGCAAACTTTACATGATTTTATTGGGATCTTGAATTGAGCTTGGACATAAATTCACATGAATGCTGGAAGTAGTTAGTATGAAATAGTATGAATGCTAAACGGAAAGAGGGGACTTTTTATCATCTATGGTAGACATGATAAAAAAATTGGAGTATGATTCATTTATATATATATATATGAAATAGTATGAATGCTAAACGGAAAGAGGGGATTTTTTATCATCTATGGTAGACATGATAAAAAAATTGGAGTATGATTCATATATATATATATATATATATATATATATATATATATATATATATATATATATATATATATATATATATATATATCTGGCATTCAGCTTTGTTCAGGTATTTTCCCACGTCATAGTAGTGGTGCTTTTAAAGTTGTAGCAACGTTTTAGCAGAATCTCATCTGCCATCATCGGGCTTCTGTATAGTGTTCGTCTGTTTAAATATATATATATATTTAAATGGAGATAAAAATGAAACCAGAGCTTTTCCTTTTGGGTTTAATGGAAAAAGAGCTGGAGAAAAAAATTGGAACTTTGTTACTATATATGTTGACAGCAGCAAGACTATTGTATACACAAAAATGTAACAACACTTTGATTCCTACTATGGACGAATGGTTGCAGACAATTGATGGAGTTGTTGGCTGAAATGGCAAAACTAACCACTCTGATTAAAGCAAATAAGTACTTTTGTTTCTACATGGAGACAGCTTCTGAACTTCGTGCTTGATGTGGAGAAGAATGAAACTCTGACGTTGGGATTTACCAATTAGACTGATAGATCTTTATAGAAATGGCTTGTTCATACTAATAGGAAAAAGTAAAAAGTTGTGATTTGATGTTAATGCTTTGTTTTACTGTTACAGAGAGAGTCTTATCTTTCCTCACTTCTCCTTCCCCTCTGCTTTCCTATTTACTTTGTATTTTGTATTTTATATGATTCTATAACTCAATAAAAATGTTATTTGGTAGGAAATAAAGTCACAGCCAATAGGATTTGTTCCCAAGCAGCTAAAATTCTAGATTTTGAGGCTTGTTTAAATAAAGCCTCATATTGCTGTCTAACTGGGAAGTTATCAGACTGGTTTTCACGTGTTCAAGTTGTTGCTTGTTTCAAGGGCCGACTGAACTGAGACTAGACATTTCTTCTGATTGCAAAGCTCTGCTATGGGGCATCCTTAACAGAAGACATTCCATGGATAAATATGCAAATATTTATAAATGTACACAAGATTTTGACCTGGACCTTTGTGACAAGTGACTTTTTATTTAAAAGAAAATAAATTTCATAAGCATCAATCCATTTGAATCATCCCAGAAGCATAGGGGAACAGTTTTGTCAAAGTTGTCTTTTCTTAATAGTTCTCATTTCTCTAGTAAGCCTTTTTCTTCAGCAACTTTGCAAGAGTTAAAGGACTTTAAGGTGATTTTTTTTTTTTTCAAAAGGAGGGGAAATGGTCAGAAACAACCTGTCTAGAGTCTCTCTTATCTCTGATGGAATTATTCTTTGTCCCATCTAGTTTTATTTGTGCAAGGTTTTGAACTGCTTCCTTGTGGAGACAATTTCACTGTTTATTGACAGATATGTGTGACCTAATAAACTGAAAGATTGTGGACAGTATCCTGGATCATATTGTTCTTTATAATCAGATTGTCATTCCATTCGTTTCAATGCATGTGTTTAGGTAAGGATTTGTTGGAAGCCTGAAGATTTCAGATACTGAAATCCCATTTCATTCCCTCTGGTTTTTCCTGGAGGTTTCTGATCTTTAAATCTTTAAAAGCAACGTTAATAATCTAGCAGTTCTTTGGATAAAAAGACATCAGCTAATGTTTCAATTTGTCTTCTTAAGCCAAGTTCCTCTTCCTATTGCTGTTTTCATAGGTGTTTTCCATTTGTAAAATACATCTGCAGAAATATACATACACACTTTCACACATACACAGATTTTCTTGTGTCCTTTTCTCCTCTTTGTCTTAATACTTTATTTCCTCAATCTGCTTAAAACCTTATAGAAATTTGGCTTCACAGGCAGTGTGACCCTGGCATGTTCAGAATAGACTATGGCAATGTCAACCTGGATAACTTTGGCTGGGGAATTCTGGGAGTAGAAGTCCACAGGTCTTAAAGTTATCCTGGTTGAGAAACACTGGGCTATAGAAAAGTTACTTCTAAAATCCAAGAAAGCTACTGCTAGTTAGTGTAACAGTGAGTGGCAGGGTTGATTAATCTGATTCACTTCCAAGCAGGCTGTTCCTACACATAATTGGGATTCTTGACTGAGCTGTGGCTCCTTGAATGTCATAAAATTCAAAAGCTAATGGGGGCTTTAGTTGGGTAGCATTTCAAAGGGATTTTTCTGTGAGGAGTCACTGCTTGAAACTCTTTCGCTTGCAAATCTTGTATCCAATGAAAGACAGGTAGGGTGAGATATTATTAAGGAACACTGGTCTTTAAGGCAATGAAGAACATCAAGCTGAGAACAAATAATAAAGTCATTGGAGGATAGCGTTATGGTTTGAAAAAGAGCTGGCTGTATTAGGTGTGTACCTTCCTCTGACAAAACAGCTGATCGTTGCAGCCTTTATGAAGGCTGCAAAATTTGTTACACCTCAGGTGTGGATACAAGAAATCTACGTGCTCCCTGGAAAGTAATACCACATATGCTATAATTATCATTCAGTTTCAGGGCAGAACCCAACAATGTATACTTTGGGTGAATTACATTTAAAGTGGAATGATGGTTTTCAAGAGGATTTAGGATATTTACCAAGAAGCATCTTGTATATTTGCCTGCCATAATGTGTGACCCAGTCAAACTAGGTTTTTGTAGTACTTTATGCCATGTGCATGGCAGGGTAAGACTCTGGGTAAAATATAGAGATTCTCAGTCATCCAGGTCATGATTATGCCAAAGGTACTTTTTTTCTGGAGGCAACTAGTCTTTTCTTGAAGAAAAAAAAACACCTTAGGGACATACCTAAGGAGTTCATGCAACTATCTGCTCTTTTAAGGATGTAACTGGAAGCTGTGGGAAGATCTTGGCAAAGGGAGACTATTGTGTGTGTGTGAGAGAGAGAGAGAGAGAGAGACCCAAGACTGCACAAATGTTTTAAACCTGCTAGCTGTCATGATCTGTAGAAGCAACTTCTTTTCTATGGCTATTTGCAAACTGGTGTGCAGCCTCAGTACCTTGAATAATAAAACAGGAACCTAAAATAGCTATTACTGTCTGACACATGTGTAAGGCATTAAGAAATGAACAGCAGGAGTCCAGATGTTTTCCCCTTTCAGAGAGCTCTTCTCACTTTGACACCTGTTTGGTCCAACAGAGCTAAGCTGAAGGTTGAGGCAAGCTGCCTTCTCCTGTTTATGTTCTTCATTTGCTTACTTTGTTCAGTTTTGTTTTTAGCTAATGCTGAAAACACTAATCCCAAGATTAAAGAGTGGGTGTAAGCCTTCTTTCTTTCTGAAAAAGTGGAGATGTAAATGAAAATTTATGGGCAGGCATGAGAAATCATTTCTTTAAGCTTTTCAAGTTTGTGTTTTTTGTTTTTTTTAAAAAAGCCTTTGAAAGATTTAAACATTTCTTCCTGGTTTTGATTAGCTGTGTTTTTCAATTTAAATTCCAATCTCAATGAAACAGAATTAATTAACACATTACCTGCTTTCTTCTTTGCCACAGATTTTATCACAGAGATGTTCTTGTGTAGCAGATAGCAGCCTATCCCAGTTTGGTGCCTTTAGATGTCCAGGCTCGGAAGTTAAAATTTTAGGGAGCTGAAGAGTCAGTTACTAGAAGTTGCCAAGTGAGATAAAGCTACCAAAATACTCCATCAGAAACCACATAAAATAGGTGTAACTATGAGAATAGGTTAAAGCCTGTGTCCTTTGTTCATTTGCACAAGTATCCAAAACTGCCTGCTTTCCTGGGGTGGTTACTTCTGTAAACACACTGAAAAACAATTGTGTGGAGTAAGAGAGTTTTTAAAAATCATGCAACATTGTGCCTGGCCTTAATCCAAATAGCTGTTTCTCTAGATCCACTGCATTTTCATTTTAAAACCATTGTGATAGATTGCACACTGACTGTTGCCATCTCCCACAGTTTTGGTGGTGGGGTGATCCATGAAACAGATGGTTCTTTGTAAGAAATTTAACATCCTTTCTTTTGTAGGATGAATTGCATGGTTCTTTGGATCCTTGCCTTAAAAAGAGCCCAATCTCTTCGATTTAGCTGATGTTATGTTCCTCCCCAGTAATTATCATCCAGCCAGCATCCAAATAATTAGATATGCCATCACTTCCCATAGGAAATAAAAGCGTATATGTGAAAGTTCAGCCAAGTCTTTTTGTATGGATTCTGAGTAGCTTAGCTGAATTTGCCTGAACAACTGAACCTTGAGGACTGTTATGATTAACCTGAAATTGTGGACATAACTGTGTCTCAAATGACTCTGTGTATTCTAAAGCAAGTATAGATTAACAGGTAGTTGACAATTTGCCACCTGGGGATTTCCCATCAGAAAGAGGGATCCTCCGTAGACAGAATGGACGAGTTTTTTTCTCTCAATGTTTTGCACACTGAGAATGGCCTCAGATCTTTACAGCAGCCACAGATGTTTGAATGTTAACCAATAATACAAATGAATGGAACAGAGCCCTCAATTTCTGTTTCCACTCAGGGAATCTGTTTCAGAGAAGGACATCAGTCAAAGTAGAATGAACACCAAACTTGCCTCTCATTGAATGGTGTCATTTGCAGAAAGGAAGAATTTTTCAATGTGGAATTCTTTATTTTTGCAGAAGGCTTCAGGTATAATGTATGGTGGTGTTCTTTGTAAGGCTATCTGTTCTTCATCTATTCTATCAAAGCTTATGAGGAAATGGAGCTGGGATCTTGAAGTTACCCCAAGAGTTAGCACCTATAGGGCAGAAAGAGCTGGCATACCTTCATCACTATCATAATTCTATTTTATTTTACAACAATGTTTTAAATCTGCTGTCTGGCAATTATGAAAATTGTAGTATAAAGCATCAAATGAACATCAGATTAGAAATAGTGGCTATAGGAACATCCTTTTCTTTTCTTTTTTCCTTTTCTTTTCTTTGAAATGTCATGCAAGAGGATGAATTCATGATGGCTGGTAAAATATTAACTTTGCAATGTTTCTGTTGCATAAGTCGCTGTGTTTCTATCAAGTTTAATTTCTTCAATAAATTTCAATCTTCTGGCATCATCCACCCTACCCTCATCTTATATGCTGATAGAAACATCATTCTCCAAGCACTACTCTTACCCATAAGACTTGTCACCACAAGATAACTGTAGAGGAAACATCTGCACAGTAGAAGAATGGATTTCTATGCATAGAAACAAAGCCTTCTCAATAGGCATCAAAAGCTGATTGGCTATAAGGAGAAATGCGGGGGGAGAAGGGAACAGTTCAATATCTGGATTATTTTTTCCTACTCTGTTACACAGGGGTCTCCAACCTTGGCAAGTTTAAGCCTGGAGGACTTCAACTCCCAGAATTCCCCAGCCAGCTTTGCTGGGAGTTGAAGTCCTCCAGGCTTAAAGTTGCCAAGGTTGGAGACCCCTGCGTTTAACAGACATCAGGGTGCTTCTATGTTGTTTAGTGGTTTTTAACCCTCTTGATAACATATCTCAGCTCCTTTTATTAAAATGCTATAAAATTGTCCTACCCATAGGGACTTGTAATTGTTAAATAAGCAACAAAGTCCAAAAGAAATAAAGATATGGAGAACTTCATTTGAAGATCTCTTACCCTATCTGAAATGCCCAGAGTTCTTGAAAAGAAGAAGGACATGAATGTTTCTTGGACCTAGATGATGACGATGATGATGATTATTATTATTATTATAATTATTATTATTTAAAGTCTTCTGGAATTCAGGCAGTTTCTCTTTGTGCCTGGAACAAAGTAAAGTAAAGAATAATTATATCACTTTCTAGGGAGGCTGAGGTAGACGCTTCAGAAGTGGCACTACTGTAGCAACAGGAGGAAAAGATGGCTGCCACTAAACCAAACATAGCTGGTCGGTTGGTCTCAAGGATTGCCTTCTGTAACCCTGAGCCTCTTCTGCATTGTGTAATTTATTGCTAGAAGCCTCCTTTTCTTTTCTCATCTTTATCTTTTTTTCCAACTGCTCTGCTTCTGGAGGTCAGAGGAGAGAACAACTGGTGGGAGACCAAATGGTCATCTCAATTAGCCATTAATCAAGCAAGCAACCATCTATTTTTGTGGGGGAGAATATAAGTTTTGTAGGAAGGTGCCTCTGTGGGGACAACAGAAGAATTACGGTCAAATGAGAGGCATATTTGAAGGACCAATTTCAGAAGATATGGTGGAAAGAAAGCCAGCTAGAGGCTTCTAAGGAACTTAGAAATTCTAGGGTAGTTCACAAGAAGGAAATTTAGTTCCAGTAAGGTATAGGTCAGGCATGCCCTATCCCCATCATTTTTCTTTTCTTAAACTATTGGCCTTTCCAGGTAAACCAGACAGGAAACACAACTAGATGGGCTAAATATACTTTATTGTAAGGCTACATTAGCAGAATCTTGTACATCTGAAAATGAAAATGGCCAACCTGCCACTTTTAACTGTTAGGCAGGCCTTTCCTAAGGTTCTCTACCTTAAATGTTGCAGGCTTTTATCTCTTCCCAGGCAGCATCTGTACTCCCCTTTCCTCAAAGTTATCTATGCATTCCATGACACAAACGCAGCTAATAATTATTCAGATCATGCCGAACCATATTTCCTCCCAGCTATGATGGTGGCCATGGATGCTGATCTTTCAGCAGCATTTAGAAAGTTCCATGTTCTCACATACTTGGGATGAGTTATTACCATCTCCCCTACTTTGTTGATTTTACAATACTGTTGATTTTTTTAAAAAAAAAAATGATTTTGAGGGTTTTTTTTTACAGCTTTGGAAGGATTATTATCCTGAAAACCAGGATATAATTACATCCTGGTTTTCAGAAATACAATCTTTCCAAAGCTGTGAAAACGATAAATATAGTCAGAGGTGGTGGTAACTTGCCATGGAACTGGTAATGTCAGTATATCTCTAGCTCACATACCACATTGGTGTTCCTAGGTTTTCTGTTGATGTGATATGCACAGTGATATTAATTGACATGGTGTTGATATGTTATATATTCAGATACGAATTTATTCCTTCAAATTGAAAAAAACCCACTATCTATATAGATATCCATCCGTCTGTCTGTCTGTCTGTCTGTCTGTCTGTCTCTCTGTCTCTCTGTCTCTATCCCCATCTATCATCTATCTATCCATCCATCTATCTTCTATTTATCTATATATCCACATGCATATGTTTGTATTTCCTGTAGTGTGAGCTGTGAATTGCACAGAGGGAGACATTTCGATTCACTACATTTTTTTTCAGGCAATCATCTTTTCTCTGGCACAGTTGTGATGAAGTGGAAAAGATCCTTATGACAATCACCACATTAAAAGTTCCTGCAAAAGTTAGAGTTAGGGCTAATCCTAACCCTAACCCTAACCCACTCGTTATACCTTCCTGGATTTTAATCATAGGGAAATGGGTCCTGCATCAAAGCAGGTGAATAGGATCATTGTGGGTTGTAAGATCACCCATGTCAACAAAGTGAGATTGAAAAAATCAGAAGCAGAAAACATTTCTAGAACATCAATTTTGCATATTATGGTCCCCTTGGTAACCTGTAAATCTGCTTTCTGCCTTCCTTCTATCTTCTCTCCTCTTCTGAAGATCTTGTGCATTTTTCCCAGGAAATGTACAAATTCAGAATATCTAGGGTTGTTTTGCATAGTGTCACAGTTTTTACATGGGACGGTGCTAAATGCAAAGTCAGGGCATGCACATTAGGTAGTTCTGGAAGCCATGGCAAAGCTGGTTTGGTTTATCATAGAAGCCACATGCATCTTGCATTTTACTTCTTAAAGCACTGCAAGGATTTTAAGGCTGTGCATGCCCTAATTAAGGCTTTTCAGGCAGCATGGCAGAGTTGCTGCGACGGCCTAAAATATCCTCAGGGGTCCTTCTGGTTGCCAAAGATACAGGCTGAGCTTTTCATTTTTGTCTCTTGGGCAGCGTAGCAATAGGGAGTTGAGTTTGCTTTCTTTTTTAAAAAAAGTCATTATTTCTGGCTGCCTCAGCCATACCAAAAAAAATAAAAAATAAAAAATAAAGACAGAGTGTTTACTATATGCCTCTCCTGTTTCGTTCATATAAAATGTTTCTGAAGGCATAAGCAACACACGATTTTAGCTGAGTGTTGCAAATAGATTTAAAAAGCAGAGGAAGAGGAGTGAAATATCTGGGAAAAGTCTTAATTTTAATGGAAATGGAAATTCTTAATGTGTAGGGAGGATCTCGCCTTTGAAGAAGAAAGAAGAAGAAGAAAAAATAGCCCCAAAGCCTCACGTAAATAGTGTAATCCAGAGTCAGAAAGTTAAGAGAAGAATGATACAGAAGGAACACAACAAATATTTGACTACGTGTTTTATTTCCTCGCTCATTTATGCAAAAGCATTAAGTACCTTGAGAACTGGTAGTCCTGCCTGGTTTGCAATAAAGTCATGCCAGATGTTTCCCAGATGGTTTTCACTTCCTGTCTGGCTCCTCCATATTTAGCTTGGGCTCTTTTCTTTTTTAAAAAAAAATTAAAATGTTTGCTTTGGACTACAAATAGTGTATGCACATACACGCACACACACGTACACCCACCCACCCACCCACACACACACACACACACACACACATATGTACAGAAATATCTTTGCAATCTTTTTCCCTATGAGAAGGTAGTCCAGGATGTAATTACAAAGCAACTATTGTTCCTTCTGGGGTTATTTCTTTCATATTTTCTATTCTCTTCTTACTCATTTTTTTTCTTGCGCTATTGGACACTTATTGTGCACTTTCCAGACAAGAGTGAAATGCTGGGAATGACTTAATGTCCTGTTTCTCACATTTGATCTACAGTAGGGTTTATGGTAATTTCTGTAGCCTTCCTGCATTCTCCCTCCCTCTTTCTTTCTTTCTTTCTTTCTTTCTTTCTTTCTTTCTTTCTTTCTTTCTTTCTTTCTTTCTTTTTCTTTCTATCATCATCACCATCATTATGCTTGGTGGCACAGTTGACCAGATGTTTTGGATTTGGCATCTTCTCCACTTATCATGTTCTTCCCAAAGACCTGAGATAGACAGATGTTGTTGCTGTTATGTTATTCAGTTCATTTTGTGAATAGCAAAGATCCATCTGTACCAGTGGTGGGATTCAATTTTTTTTACTACCGGTTCTGTGGGCATGGCTTGGTGGGCATGGCAGCAAAAGATACTGTAAAATCTCCAGTCAGAGGCGGTATTTTCCAGTTCTCCGAACTACTCAAAATTTCCCCTACCAGTTCTCCAGAACTGGTCAGAACCTGCTGAATACCACCTCTGGTCTGTAAATATATTTCAAGTGCACCTAGAAACCATGCTGAATAACTAGAGCATTGCTGGAGGGTGAGCCACCCATTTTTGGTAGCAAACATCATGTGAATTTTCTTCCTATAAAACAGGGGTCTCCAACCTTGGCCCCTGGAAGCCTGGCGGACTTCAACTCCCAGAATTCCACAGCCAGCTGGCTGTGGAACTCTGGGAGTTGAAGTCCGCCAGGCTTCCAGGAGCCAAGGTTGGAGACCCCTGCTATAAAAGAATGGCTACCATTAATTGATTATATTTTTAAAAAAAATAGGAAAGGGGCGCATACCCCCCCCGGCTAAAATATTATTTTAATTGTAATATTATTTAGGTATGCTTTTTATAGAATGATATTTCAGCTCCTTGAATTCTAGGAATTCAGGAGGGACTGGGGAGAAGATTCAGGAATGAGAGAAACATGAATATTACATTTACATTTATTCAGATTTCAGTGCAACAGTTGCAACTGATTATTTGATGCTTTATATTTGCTGTAATAAGGAATAAAAGAGAAATGATTAAAAGTGGGACTTACCATTTTTAAGTCCAAATAAATTCTTCCTTGCACCCTCATTATTGTGGAGTCCTTGGTGCTTTCTGAGCTTGGTTGTTTGCTTCTAGACATTTAATTACCTGAGTAGGTAATAGCATCAGTGTTAGTGTGATTTGGTCTCTCTATGCAGCTACAGGACAAGACGCTGTATATAAACAGGGAGCAAACACCACACAGCCTGTACTGATGATGTTACCTTGTTGGGTAATGAAACATTTGCAAGCAAATGACCAAGCTCAGAGATCACCAACAACTGCACAGTTCAGTCCTCAGCTACAGATTGGTACCTTCATCATTCTAGCTTGAAATGTAATCCTGAATGCCTTGTTTTGTAGTCCCTGTACAGGTAAAATTTCAAGTATTCTTTGCATGATCTATGGTGAATCAAAGCTTTAGCTTATAAATAGGAATTCTCTTGAATAAAATCCTCCTACCAACAAAGCTTTGATACCAGTGAAATTTATTTTAAGTGGAATAATTGCATTAATTAAAGATGAGTGCTAAGCAAATTAAAATAGTAAAAGACTCCCTTGAGTGGAGCTCAGCTTGTGATGCCTACATGACCTTATCTATCTAGTTTTCTTGGATAATAACAGTGGAAAGAAAATCACTTGATCCTTGCAGTTCACAATTGATGACCTTTGGTATCAAATAAAAGGATCTAGCAATAGATTGGAAATTTAGTATTTTATTTTTTAAGAAAAGAAGTGTTTCCCTACCCTTGATCCAGCATTATTCTTAATTTTTGAATACTTAGATTCACAAATAATGTACATACATGGCTTAGAAGTCTAAGAGTACATTGTGACCTGGGAATGTTTGGTGGGTTGAAGGTACTTCCTCTGTTTTTTTTAACTCTGCAATTGTACTTTTTAATTCTGTTTTAATTTGGTTTTTAACTCCGTTTTTAACTATAGTTTTTATACGACTTTACTGTTTTATTTATAAATCATCCACTGTTACGCAAATGTGATGGGCAGTATAGACATTTGATAAACGAATAAATAACAATATTACATCATAACCTGGCTTGTTTGGTTCTGCTTTAGTAAATTATTTGGAGCTACTCATGGTAGCTTGTTCTTTAACTCTGATTTATCTTTAATATGAGCCCAGCCATTATTTAGCTTTCTGTAACCTGTCACTCCTCAACTGTGATGGAACTAATGAAGGCCAACATATTTTGAGAGCACCAAGTTGAAAAAGTCCCAAAGGTGCTTTTTTTTCAAGAGGCAACTGGACTTTCTTGTTCTTCTTTGAAGACGCTTCACTTCTCATCCAAGAAGCTTCTTCAGCTCTGAAGAAGTTGAAGAAGGTTCTTGTACATTGTAAAAGAACCATGTTTATAAATAAGAATCATGCTTCTAATATGATTTATTATTATGTGCTCTGAAATTATGTGTATACACAATGTTTACCGTAGTCCTGTGTGACCAAAAGTGGTCCTAGCACATCTAACATTTTGATAAATAGCTTCATTAATGGTGTGCAAAATAAGCATTCTATCTACGTGGTGGTATATGTGGAAGACTTTTCGATAGAGGGATGGGAAAAAACCAGAAAATAGTGACAGTAGCACTTTGAAAATGATCTATAGCCTAATTTATTTTTATTTAGATGTAGATATAAACGGAGGTAGGAGGATATTATGAAATAAGGAGGCAAATGACATGAGAAAATATATTTTGTGGAAAAGAACTCTGTCTTTATGATATTACATATATGCCTACATTTTTTGCATATAATAAAAGGTTTTTGCCATCCAGTTTGAAAGATTCCCCCATTTCTTTAACATTTTAGAGAATTTCACAGCATGCTGCTTGCTATTGTGAAAAAACCATAGCCATATTCTCAGACCCATCTCACCTACCAAACTATTAGAGATATAGAGGCCCTGAGCAAAATGGAACCTCACATTTTTAATTAAAATGTAGGTGAAGTGGAAGGAATGCACATCAAATGCAAAGTGAAGGATTGGAAGTATAGCCATGACAAACATTCTATATTTGAGCCATTCTGGAGCTGTTATGTCCCACAACAAGGACAAGTTACTTGGGAAAAATGACAAGAACATAGAGATCTCTCCACACTGGCTAGGATCATAATTTGCAGCATCAGTGAACTATGGTGTAAAATCTCTGCAAACTACCAGGATAGTAAGCCAGGAAAAATCATTGGTTATAACACTGAAATTGCCCTTTGTGTGCGGTCAGGATTTATATGAAAGAGTCATTAAATCTTTACCTTCCTCCTTTGCATCTTTGTAGAACAAATGAAGTGAGGAAGCCTAAGTAACTTGAACAAGGAGGCATATAATTAAATGCAATAGTGTTAACTAAGTGAATATATGTTCTTAGATTGACACGTATTAATTGGTGGCTTTGTTTCTTTGTTTGTTCGTGGCCACCATCTTGTAATAAACAATCCTGAGAGGTTCACAACTATAATAAAATCATAAACGATGAAACCAAGAAAAACCAAGTGTTTAGTCCATTGTTTCCATACAACAATCCCTGGGCTCCAACCTTTATATTCTGGGGGAGGAACCTCTTCTTTACAACTTTTCAGGAGGTTAAAAGATTAGGCAGACCTGCCAAATTTCAAGGCAAAAGGTGTTCCACAGGGCAGGGGCCGCAATGGGAAAGGCACACTTTGTAGATTCTACCCAATGGCAACATTTCAGAGAAGAAGTTTGCAGCATTCCCAGACTATCCAACCTGAGGAGATAGGCAGATATCCTCGAGGAGAAGCAATCTCACCAATGACCTAGTCCCATGCTTTGTAAGGTTTTAAAAGTAAGGACCAGCATCTTGAATTGGCCAATGGTATCAAAGCCACTGAGAGCTGCAGGAGGGCCAGGACAGCCGCAGCACCTTTAACGTGAGACCTCCACACTCGTCCACAAGCAGAGGTGGTATTTAGCCGGTTCTGACCAGTTCTGGAGAACCGGTAGCAGAAATTTTGAATAGTTCAGAGAACCAGCAAATCCCACCTCTGAGTGGCCCTGCCCCCATCTAGTCTCTGCCTCCTGAGTCCCAGATGATTGGCTGGGTCTTCTTTAGTTGCCCTGCCCAGGAGAACTGAGCTGGAAAGCAGGTTAGTGGGGTGGGGAGGGAATGGAGATTTTGCAGTCTCCTTCCCCTGCCACACCCGCCAAGCCACGTCCGCCAAGCCAAGCCAAACCCACCAAGCCATGCCCACAGAACCAAGTCAAGGCTACCAAACCACGCCCACAAACATGACCAGTGCTGTTTCTGTACTATAAGCTGACCTGAACCCAGACTGAAAAGAATCCAGATGGGACATTTTTATAACATTCTGAGACCTGAGGTAGATTTGCCAGCTGAGAACAAGACATGCTGTCTTTAACCAAGTGAGTAGAAAGCTATCATACTTGTCAGTGTAACCTTGAGTGACAAGCAATCAGGATTTCAACCTGATTGGGAAATTCTGAGCCTTGGGATGGCTCTTTCACATATGCCAATGAGGTGGCCACTTGTGATTGCATGTGAATTCATTCTGAATGTAAATCAGAGTAGAGATTACCACATAATATTTGGGAAAGCAACAGTTCT
Source organism: Hydrophis major (assembly GCA_033807585.1). Lineage (NCBI taxonomy): Eukaryota > Metazoa > Chordata > Lepidosauria > Squamata > Elapidae > Hydrophis > Hydrophis major. The sequence goes on from CM066331.1 coordinate 95,923,323, forward strand.
CTCAGCGATATTGAACATCTGGTGTCCTCCTTAGCAGATGTAATAGCAATGAACTCAGCAGACATCTGTAGTATGGGTTAGGTTGCTTTTTTTAAAAAAAAAAGTCTTCCTTCAGATGGGCCGTTTGCCATTTTTCAGAACAGCTACAGGTGGATTTCTACATTCAAAAAAAAAGGTGCCCTTAAAAATAATTGCAAAACTATTTTGAGAGAAGATGTAGGACAAAATGCACATGTAAAACTTGAATTTCTACTGCTTGATCCTAGGGAGAAAAGTTACGTTTTGATTAAATGGAATAATAGATTTCCAGTTTACTGGACTGTCATAATATGAAACACAACCACTGCAACACAACCCTAGTTGTGCTCTTTCTCTGAGAGATAATCATAAAAGCTCAGTTCTGCTGACATGTACATGCTACTAAAATAAGGATCACTTCTACAGATTTTTTTTTTTAAAAATGGGAAATTACCCGCCTGTAACAATAAGGACGATGACTGACAATATTAGTTAAAGAAACACACTGGTTGTTTTTCTTTCCCCTCAAGACAAACGCTTCTAGTTCTGGAGTTAAAGGTTGTCTTTTTTCCTTTGCTCCTGCCTTTTCCTCTGTTAATTCCCTGTTTAATTATTTAAATATCTGGGACCAAAGGGCTTCAGTTATCCATTAATTTACATTAGTAATTTATATATCAGGCTGAATGGACACGCTGTTACTCTAATGGGTCCCAGTGGACTGGCGGAAGCCACAGTGTAGTGGATTTTCCTGGAACAGGATCTATTTCTTTCTACTGAATGTAGTCTTTTTCAACATGCATGCTTTCTACAGGGCATACATGTAGGTTAACTCTGAGGAGCACACAGATAAGAGGGTTATATCCAGGGGTGGGATTCTACAGGTTCAGACCAGTTTGGGTGAACCGGATGTTTAAAGTTACAGCTGGTTCACCGAACTGGTACTTCAAATGATCGGCTGGCCCCACCCCGCCCTGCCTCTCCCAGAAGACTCCACACGGCCCATTTTCAATGGAGGTAAGTCCGTGTGGAGGTTCTGGGAGGGGGGAAAAAAACGGGCCTTCTGGAAGTCCAGAAACAGGACCTCCAGAGGCCTGGGAAGCTTTTTTTCACCCTCCCAAAGGCCCGGGGGAGGCCTCTGGACCCTGGGAAGGGCAAAAAACAGCCTTCCTGGAAAAACCAGAAGTGGCGAAATGAGCCTATTTCCAGCTTCCAGTGACCTCTTCATCACTGCTGCCAGCCTCCACAATCTCCGAAGGCAGCATTTCACTCCCTGATGGTCCTGGTCCCATCCCTGCATCACCCACAGGCCCCTCTCCAAGATCTCAGCCATCCGCACCTGTTGCCGGCGAACCACAACACTTAGCCACACAAATTTTGAACTCAATTGTGGTGGCACGTGGAGGACAACCTATACTACAATTAATGGGTACAAGGTTTTCAGATACCTACACAGCGCAGGGCTGAGGCCTGTGTCCTTTGTACACCTACAGCCGCGAGTTGCCGAACACCATTATTTGCACAACTCTTTCACTCATGCTGGATTGGAGAATTCCATCTTTTTTTTCTCGAAACGCAGGCTGGTTTGTGCAAATTTTGTCTTGTCTCCTGTTAACCGGCTGGCTGCAGGGCTTCGGATCATTCTCTTGGCAGGAAGAGCAGCAAAGAGGAAAATATTTATTGCCTCTTCAATATTACTAAGAAAAAAAAGAAGGAATCTAAATTATAGTGAGGGTGGCGGCTGCAAGGGAAGATTTTCATTACCTCTTCAAGTGCCTCTGTTAGCTCTGTACAATGACTTCCACGCGACCTGCACTCTTTCCCGAATGTCGGGGAAATGAGCCATTGGGGGAATTTCTCCACTTGCTTCTTCTCACAAGACTGCCCAACAGGAATAGTTGAAGTTTCGTTCTTTCCTTCTTGGGCATTACCTAAAAATTGTGAGAACACAATAGTTGGTGTGAAAGGTGCATATGCATTTACTTACCAAAAAAAAGAACTCCCAAACCACACACAGAGAACTGAAGAAGCTTCTTGGATGAGAAGTGAAAATGTCTTCAAGCAAAAACAAAGGAAATCCAGTTGCTTTTTTGAAGCAAAAAATAAAATAAAACAAAATAAAAGCACCTTTGCGGCAACCATGGCCTAGATGACTGATAATCCCCATACAGAGTATATTGAACAAATAAAATTTTCAAAGTTTTTCTTTAAATCAGTTTCACAAAACCCTGTCATTTAAAAAAATTTCCTGAAACAACTCACCCCTTTGCTGAATATTGCAAAAAATAAAGATCTTACAAAGCTGAAAAGAAATTATTTTCTTCCTTTTTAAACAGACTGCAATGAAGCTCACACAGTGGCTGGTAGGCTTGTGGGTCCTAAAGGTTTTTCAATCTTAAAAAGGCAATTAAAAAAATAAAGCTCCAAAGGGAGTAAAAAGATGAGGCTTGGTCAAACCTTGAAGCCATGAAAGGCTGCATTTATGGCTCAGAGCCCAATAGAACCCATGACTACCAGCTGACCCCAAGGGGCTGCAAAAACTTCAATTCTGCAATCTATTCACAAAAAAAATCAGCAGATTAGAGTATATATCGTCAATCTCTAGATCTCTTTATTCCAGAGAAAATTTTGTAAGTCTGAATCTCACAACCAGCTGCCTTGTTGGCTTTGCTGTCCCCACGATTAACAGTGTAGAGAAAAATGTGGGCATTTGTTTGCCTTGTCACACTAGAAGTTGGGAGCTTTAATCTTTTTTTTTGGGGGGGGGGGATAAGACCAATAGTAGGTTTTGGTCAAGAGTTACCTGGAGCCCCTAGTGAGGAAGACCAAATACAAACTAAAATAGAATTTAAAATAATTAAATAAATGCATTTAATCCCCTTGTATTCATATAGTTGCACACACAAACACACAAGATAGATAGATGGATGGATGGATAGATAGATAGATAGATAGATAGATGGATGGATGGATGGATGGATGGATGGATGGATAGATAGATAGATAGATAGATAGATAGATAGATAGATAGATAGATAGATAGATAGATAGATAGATTTGGATGGATGGATGGGTGGATGGATGGGTGGATAGATAGATAGATAGATTTGGATGGATGGATGGATGGATGGATGGATGGGTAGTGTGTGTGTGTGTGTGTGTGTGTGTGTGTGTGTGTGTGACATGCAAGATTATAAATGATTGTTTGATAGGAATTGTCCTTGATCTCTGAAACTGTAATCAAAGTCTGTCAATTGCTTTTTCTTTCACCCTTTTCTGTTGCACGAAAACCAAATGTTATTGAGATTTGCAGCCATTGGAGATGGGAAGTTGTCTCTTTCCCTTCCGATCCTCCACCATTATTATCAAGAGTGGAGCTTAGTTTGAAGGCGATATTCATTCATTACTTCATACATATGTACATACATCCAATTTCTAGGTCACCCAATCTCAATCACTCCAGGTAGCTTTACCTTCTTTCTGGTAATGGCCACATAAGGGGACTTTTTTAAGGATATCATGGACAATATAATCTTCATGATAATCAAGTGGGCACATCTGTAAAGAAATTCACAAAAACAAAAGACATTTACTGCATGTTTCCTCAATAAATAAGAGGAAGTTTGCCTCTGAGAGTCTTAAAGCATTGAATTATTCACATTATCTACTGTCTGTGATTCAGTATTTGACTCGGTAGGAGAATATAGTTCTGAATGCAGCTTCAGAACTTCCTGGAGGAAAAGTAAGTTTATTCCAAGCCAATCCCAATGTTAGCAGAATGGCCCCCTCCCCATCTGTAGGTCCCCATTGTAGTCTCAATGCTGGGATTCACATAGTATGCAATACTGGTCACGGGAATGAAAAGTTCTCCTTTTTCAATTGTGTTGTAGACAATCACATGATTGACGTTCTACCCAACATCCTATGAATAGTTACTTGGAGGTAGCAGGCGTGCTTCTCAGCTAGAGGTTGGTGGTTTGATCGTTGTGCAACCTCTGCAGTTTCTTGCATTTTTGGGTCCCGTGGCTTTGGTTTGTGACGGAGGGTTCTGGGTAGAGGTCATAACAGAATAACAGATTTGCAAAGGGACCTTGGAGGTCTTCTAATCCAGCCTCCTGCTCAAGCAGAAGACCATGTATCAGGGGTGTCAGACTTGATTTCATTGAACGCCGCATCAGGGTTATGTTGAATAGAAGAGAAGAGAAGAGAAGAGAAGAGAAGAGAAGAGAAGAGAAGAGTTGGAAGGGACCTTGGAGGTCTTCTAGTCCAACCCCCTGCTTAGACAGGAAACTCTAGCAGTATCCCCAAGGTCACAGGATCAAAATTCAGGTGCTTGGCAACTGACTCATATTTATGATGGTTGCAGTGCGTGGGCCTCATGGATTTTATCTTTTGCGACCTTCTGACAAACAAAGCCAATGAGGAAGCCAGATTCACTTAATGACGTTTAACAACTGTGGTGATTTCCTTAACCATGGTAGCAAGAAAGATTATAAAAGGAGGCAAAGCTCACTTAACAACTGTCTCGCATTTTGGGCTCCGTTGTGGTCGTAAGCCAAAGACTACCTATATAAATTCTTTTATATGTTTAAGCTGGATCTGGACTGAATAGTCCTTTAACCGAGGAATCCTATTAATCAGAGGGATTAATTGGCCTTTGTAAATTAGGATTGTAGAGCTGCTCTGTTTTTCTGAGGATTTTTTTAGATACAACGCCTTATTTTAAACAAAGGAGTGCCCAAAACCTGTAATGGTAGAAAGTCAGAGCAAGTGAAAGGTCAAAGAAACTGTGCATTTGGAAAGTCCCTTCTGGAGATCTTGTTGATCCAGTGAAGCATCAGATTCATATTGATTGTGTAAGAACATCAACGTGCTTTAAAATCCACAGAAGAAAAATTGAATATGCCTCATTGATATTAAACCTTAATGGCGGCATTCAAATATCCTTTTTCAGCCAGGTACAAATTACCTCAACTTACCCCCATAATCGGCACTTCAGAATTTCCATTGCTAAATAAGTTGGTTGTAAAGCAAGTCATTCTTGATTTTATGAGGTGTTTTTTTTTTCCCCTTGGAAGCTGGTTAGGGAAGGTTGCATGTGGCAATCAAGTCAACCTGGGATGCTGCAACCCACATAAACACATGCCAGTTACCAGGACGAAAACAGCCTCCCCGGGCTCTGGAGCAGGGGTGGGTTTCTATTGTTCGCACCTATTCACTAGAACCGGTTATTAACATTCTAAGCAGTTCAGAGAACTGGTTGTTAGAAGAAATTACTGGCCTAATCCTGTAAGGAGGATGGAAGGAAACATTATGGTATTGCTTACAGAAACTGCCTTTCCATTAACCCTTATTACATTCTTGGCAGGACTAGACTTTCTGTCTCAGGAACATCTCTGGAGATTTCCCCCCCTCCTTTGCTGGTACTTTACTTGTGTGGAGTGACTACTCAAAGTTGCAATGGTACTGAAAAAAGTGACTTATGACCATTTTTCACACTTATGACTGTTGCAGCATCCCCACAGTCATGAGAGGCCAGACGAGGAGATGTGTGCCTCGATGTGAGTGATATTCAGTTGGCCACACCCAGCCAGTCACATGACCAACTAAGCCATGCCCACAGAACCAGTTGTTAAAAAATTGGAATCCCACCCCTGTTCCGGAGGCTCTCTGGAAGCCTGAAGCGGGCCCATTTCCGGCCTTTCCAAATTTCCGGGAGGCCCGTTTTTCACCCTCCCTGAGGCTCTGTGCATGACCTGCACTTACCTGCATCCAAAATGGGCCGTGTGGAGACTCCTGGGAGGGGAGGAGTGGGAGGGGCTCAAGAAAATCCATCAATGTTAGTGCTTTAAAGTAACCGCCAGACTTGGAAAACAAAAATCAAATCCCAAATAAGACCAGTTGGGATTTATATTGAAGTTAGGAATATTTGGAAGGGAAAAATTGGCCAACGGTGGAAACAAAGATATGCCTCTCTTTTTTTATTCCTATAAGGTGGGAGCATTACGTTCTGTAGTAAAGTAAAGTAAAGTTCTTTTACCCTTTCTGCTACTAAGTCTTCATTCCTTGAATATCTGGGGATTTTCTGTGGTAAATCTTGATGACTGAAGGTGTGAATTGACCCTCAGGAAACACATTGATCGCATTGTTATTGAATTTTTAAAAATCTCTTTTAGCTTTTTCACACATGCTAGTCTCTGCCATTAGCAAGTGACAAACATATTTGTGTAAATTGAAACTTTTTTTCTGTTTGTGAGAGAAACAGAAGTATAATCACAGGGCTTCCCGGATATACTTTTTCAACTTCTGATATACTTCCCAGGAATTTCCTGGCAAAGTCTAATTTCAAACACTATCCTAGGCCCAAACAAAATTGCTCACATGCTGCTATGACACAGGTAGCCTTCAGCTTACAACAGTTCAATTAGTGATCGTTCCCAGTTACAACACTGAAAAAAATGAATGATGAGCTTTTTTCACAGTTATGACCTTTGCAAGCATGCTCAAAGTCACTTGATCAAAATTCAGATGTTTGGCAACTGACTCATATTTAGAATGGTTGAGCTGTCTCAGGCAGTGGTGGGATTCAAAAATTTTTAAAAACCAGTTCTGTGAGTATGGCCTGGTGGGCATGGCACAGCTTGGTGGGCGTGGCAGAGGAAGAATATTGCAAAATCTGCATTCCCTCCCCACACCTGGGGGAAGGTTACTACAAAATCTCCATTTCCGCCCCACCTCACCAACCTGCTTTCCAGCTCCGTTCTCCTGTGCAGGGCAACAAAAGAAGACCCAGCCAATCAGCTAGGACTTGGGAGGCAGAGAATAGATGGGGGTGGGGCCAGTCAGAGGTGGTATTTGCCGGTTCTCCAAACTACTCAAAATTTCCACCACCGGTTCTTCAGAACTGGTCAGAACCTGCTGAATACCACTTCTGGTATCAGGGTGCTATAATCTTCCAACAAGTAAAGTCAGTGGAGAAGCCAGATTGATTTAACAATCAGGTGGACTTACTTAACAACTGCAGGTATTCACTTAACAACTATGTCAAGAAAGGTCATAAAATGGGGCAGCATCCATTTAACAAATATCTTAGTTAACAACAGAAAATTGAGGCTCAATTGTGGTTATAAGTTGAGGAGTACCTGTACTACTTGTGACAAAGATCACAGGCCTTTTTTCAAATCTTGTTTGAAAATCTGTTATTTTTTCCCCTCGTCTTAAAGAAAATAGCTATGTAATACATTGAATCATCATGATAATTGACAGACTTTCCCTATTCTGACAAATGAAAGAGTGAATCTACTTGTTCACTCATAAGTTTTCAATATCATTTCATTACCAGATGCAATCCCAGGATGGTATTCATAACGTAATAAAACAACATAATAAAGCTGTAAAGATAAAGAAGACATGAAGACTCTAAAGCCAGCAAATAATATGATGCAATCCAAAGTAAGCAGAAGTAAGTTCTGTGCAGCTTACTACAGGCTAATGATGCATAGGACTGTAGTGATGCCTTACAAATTTAATTGTGAAATTGCGCTTCATTTATTTATTTATTTTTCCTAATTAAATGTTAACTGGCATTAGCTCCTTTTTAAATAAATAAGACCACACCAGGATGTGAACGCGCCTTCTGGACATGGAGCAATTTCTCCTTGTCACGAACGGCTGTTGTGTGGACTTCCTGCATTTCAGAATGAGCTGCTGAATCACTGCTACCAAATGCCGCCATGTTTTTTTAATTTGGGATTCATACTTCTGACTTTATAGTCCCTTATGAAAAGTATGTAGATACATACAGAATAGATCTGGATGGGACATTGGAGGTCTTCTAATCCAACCCCTGCTCAAGCTCGAGACCTTATACTATTTCAGACAAACGGCTGTCCAGTCTCTTCTTAAAAGCCTCCAGTGTTGGAGCACCCACAAGGTCTGAAGGCAAGCTGATCCGCTGGTTGATTGTTCTCTCTGACAGGAAATTTTTGCTAAATTCCAGGTTGGTCCTCTCCTTGAGTAGTTTCTTTGAAAAATAGGTTGACTTCCTTTTCTTTATAGTAACTGTTCTTCATAGATTTTAGTCCCCAGGCCCTTAATCAACTTAACTGCTCTTCTCTGGACTTTTTCCAAAGCCTCAACATCTTTTCTTTTTTTTTATGATGTGCTCAAAAATGAATGCAGTATTCCAGGTGTGGTCTTCCTAAGACTGTATGTTTGTATATTGTACAGGCCCAATTGATCCCTTGCACTATTACAGAGAGTTCTAGCAAGCATCACTTTGTGTAGGGAACTAGGAAGATGATCTTGATGGAGATATGTAGGTACTGTTGGCTAGGAAAAGGGACCAAAGCATTTTTAAATCCAGAACAGCTACATAATGTTTGGAAGTTGGTCATATAGAACAGGGGCCTCCAACCTTGGCAACTTTAAGACTTGTGGACTTCAACTCCTAGAATTCCTCAGCCAGCTGGCTGAGGAATTCTGGGAGTTGAAGTCCACAAATCTTAAAGTTGCCAAGGTTGGAGGCCCCTGATATAGAATAGCACAAACAGATTTGCAAGTTTTTGTTGTAACCGGAAATCTCAATAAAAGCAGTTTTAGTCTTTTGTGGAGTTGATTTCCTGATCTGATCCATCTAGTGGAGTTGACTTTTAGCATCCTCCTCTATCATGTGCAAAAAGCCTTAGTTAGAGGTGAGTAAAAGCAAAAGTAATCCTGACCATTTCATCAGAATGGACTAGGTCTGGGAGCTATAGCAGAAGTTTTCTTGCCTCTTTTTCTTATTCTCCATTTTCTTACTCTCCACCCCATTCTTCACCAGATGGGTTTAGTAATTATCATAAAAACTTCTTCAGTGACCATTACCCAGTTACATCCTAGATCAAGTAAAAGGTCAGCTTACTAGGCATAATAGTAAGCTAAAAGCATATACACCTGGATGCGTTGTGGGCCACAGAATATTTAAGGAAGAACCTTGGGCATAATAAAATAGATTTACTGAACTAACCTTGCCATCTTAGGCAAAATATTGTTAGAATGGCTTTCTTAAGCCTCCAAAGATACTGTACTTGGACTATATTTCCCCAAATTCCTAGCTACTCTCCTCTGAATTGTATTTCCTATTACATTTGGAGATCATCCGATTGGGAATGTTGACATCATTATAATGTAGGAAGAGATTGAAACACAAGGTAACTGAAAGCCCATGTTACACATGAATCCTTGGAAGCTGTAAGATCCACCTGAAAAATTGCTTCCAATATTTACTCAAGGAAGGTCATTGAAAGAGGCACACTCAAATAGATCATATCACAATGTCTATTAGGAAGAAAAAAGTAGGTGACATCATATTTTATAAATATAGGACATATATTTCTTCTCTCTTAATAAACGTTGCAGGCAAGTGAATGGAGAGATATTCACCAACTGGGAAAAAAAAAAACTAATGAAGTCACTTGGAAATTTTTAAAGTAAGTAAGTGGAAGAATGTTAAGACCTGGCTGTGCCAATTAGCATGAGGGTCTAAAGCAGGGGTCTCCAAACTTGGCAACTTTAAGACTTTTGGACTTCAACTCCCAGAATTCTCCAGCCAGCTATGGAGAATTGAAGTCCACAAGTCTTAAAGTTGTCAAGTTTGGAGACCTCTGGTCTAAGTGTTTAACTTTGACTTTGACTTTTAACTGTGCTTTTAGTCATACTTTATTTTGTTGTTTGTAAATTTCCCAGAGTCACTCAGATGACATGGGCTGTGTGGAAACTTGATAAATAAATAATATCCAATGAGGAAAAGCTGGAGACAGAGTGAAATAGAAAACAATATATGGGCCAGGAACAATGGTGGGATTCAAAAAAATTTTCACTGCCGATTCTGTGGGCATGGCTTGGTGGGCATGGCAGGGGAAGGATACTGCAAAAATCTCCATTTCCACCCCATTTCCGGGGGAAGGATACTGCAAAATCCCCATTCCCTCCCCACCCCACTAACCTGCTTTCCAGCTCTGTTCTCCTGTGTGGGACAATCAAAGAAGACCTAGCCAATCAGCTGGGACTCATGAGGCAGAGAATAGATGGGGTGGGACCAGTCAGAGTCAGTCATTTGCTGGTTCTCCGAACTACTCATAATTTCTGCTGCTGGTTCTCCAGAACTGGTCAGAACCTGCTGAATACCACCTCTGATCAGAAAGCAGAGAAAGACAAAATGTGGATACAATGAAATAAACTCACATCAGAGAATGACTAAATGTAAAACAATTGAATTGTTTCTGGACTTTTGTTCATTGGTTTATTGTTATAATTGCTAGTTGCATCAACTGGGATTATTTTATTAGGTACATTTCCTTTATGAGATCTGGACAACATAGACCACACTCTCTCCCCTATTCTTCCTCTACAATAGCAATACTTGTTGAGCTGAGACAAGATGATTGGCCCAGAGCCAAGATTTTGTGATTGAGAGTAGGGATCTTGAAGTCTTGGTGGACAACCAATTAAATATGAGTCAAAAATGTGCAGCAGCAGCCAAAAAAGCCAATGCAATCCTAAATTGCATTAACAGAGGAATGCAATCAAGATCAAGGGAGGTACTAATACCATTCTATAAAGCAGAGGTGGTATTCAGCAGCTTCTGACCAGTTCTGGTAGCAGAAATTTTGAGTAGTTCGGAGAACCGGTGGTAACCTTCTCCCAGGAGTGGGGAGGGAATGGAGATTTTGCAATATCCTTCCCCTGTCATGTCCACCAAGCCACACCCACCATGCCATGTCGCACCCACCAAGCCACGCCCACAGAACCGGTAGTAAAAAAAATTGAATCAAACCACTGCTATAAAACCTTAGTAAGATAACACCTAGAGTACTGCATCCGGTTTTGGCCAGCACACTATAAAAAAAATGTTGAGACTCTAGAAATAGTACAGAGAAGAACAACCAAGATGATTAGGGGACTGGAGGCTAAAGCATACAATGAACGGTTAGAGGAACTAGGCATGGTTAGTCTAATGAAGAGAAGGACCAGGGGAGACATGATAGCAGTGTTCCAATATTTGATGGGCTGCCACAGCCCAGGAGAAATTTTCTGACAGTGAGAACAATCAACCAATGGAACAGCTTGCCTTCAGAGGTTATGGGAGCTTCATCACTGGAGGCTTTCAAGATGAGACTGGCCTGCCATTTGTCAGAAATGATGTAGGGTCTCATGCTTGGGCAGGGAGTTGGACTAGATGATCTACAAGGTCCCTTCCAAGTCTATTACAATTAGAATTTTTATTTGCCAAGTGTGATTGGACACACAAGGAATTTGTCTTGGTGCAAATGCTCTCAGTATACATAAAAGAAAAGAAAATTAATCTGTATCTGTATCCCCCTCCTAGTCAAACACCTTTACCGCTACACTATCCCAGTTCTCAAAGCAACAAGCATCGTTTTATTGACAGATTCTAGGTTGTTGTGCCTCTTCTCATCTACAGATATGATCATTTTGATTGGTTCACCAAGAGTGGCTAAAGAGATTGTGTTGCATTGGTCATTATGTAAATTATCTGACAATTGCTGTGTTCCAGAAGAATTAGGAAGGCTAGGTCATCCTTTTCCTTGAATCTGCTGAAAAAGATTATTGTGCATTTTTTTTATAAAACACTAACAGCATATTTTTTTTAGAAAATTGATCATCAGGTTTTTTTAAAAAAATCCAATTATTGATATTGATTGTTCTCTTCTTGTTACTGATCCATTTCTGCACTTAATTCCTCTTTTTTATGACTGCTCAAGGGAGCCTGGCTTGATATTCTTTTTACTGGACATGATATAAGAATGAGGTGGAGGAGGAGGAGGTAATAAATAATATTAGGTAGGCATGTAGTAAGTCCACAATTCTCCAACAGAATTGGCATTGAATGGCAATTTCACAGAAGCTCTACATGCCTCTTTGAGTAGTGGTTAAGACATCCAGCTAGAAAACTAGCCACTACCTCTCAGCCTTAGGAAGGAAGCAGTGGCAACCACTTCTGAAAGCCCTTGTTTGAGACTTGATTGAATAGGGGAAACAACAAAAAAAACACATAGACCAGTTTCTTCTGCTGTTGGCTTGGATTTCAGATTCTGCAGTAAGCATTCCCTGAACCATAAACCCCAGCTTCGGCCGATCAGAAGTTATGCTCTCCATAAAATAAAATAAAAATCATTGTGAATCACAAGCTATCAATATGATGCAATCTAGCTAGCCGTGGCCAGATTATTGCATTAGCAGAAGAAAATGGGTCCTTGCATACTTCTTGAGAGGCTGCTAAAATAGGATGAGGTTTCTGTGGTCCTATTTGTGTTAAGACACCAAAGGAAAGGGTCAAGAAAGCAATAGGTTTTTGAAGAGTGAAAAAGGGAGAGATCACCCATTGTGCAGTTTAGCAGGAGCAGATCATAAATCTCAGGTGGCTGCTTTGCTGCTGACCTACAGCTCCCAAGCTCCGTCACCATGGATCATTGTCTGGGACTTGAAGTTCTGCACCACCTTCAAAGCCACAGACACACTCTTGTTCCATATCCACATCAGGACTTCTCAGCAGGGATGGATTCAAAGATCCCAGCAACCAGTTCACTGCCCAGTTGCTGGGTGGGCTTGACCATGGTGGAGGGTGGCCTACTGGAACTTCCGGGAGGGCCATTTTTTGCCTTCCCAAGGGTCCAGAGGCTTCCCCCCAGGCCTCTGGGAGGGAGAAAACAGCCTTCCTCAGGTGCTGGAGGCCCACCGGAAGCCGGAAACAGGCCATTTCCGGACTCCCGGAAAGCCCATTTTTCCCCTCCCAGAGCCTCCAGACAAACCCTGAACTTACCTGCATCAAAAAAGGGCCATGTGGAAACTCCTGGGAGGGTCGGGGTGGGGTGGGCAGAGCCAGTCAGTCGGTTGAAATACTGGTTTGGTGAACCAAATGAAAACTTAACATCCAGTTCACCTGAACCGATCCAAACCGGTAGAATCCCACCCCTGCTTCTCAGCACGTTGACTTTGTGTCTAGCAACCTTTCATCTATGCCAGCATTTTCCAATCTTGGCAACTTCCAGATATGTTAACTGGAAGAATTCCCAAAATTCCTCAGCTACCCTATTTTGGGAGCTGAGATCTTACCTATTTGGGACCTGCCAAGTATGAGAAACACTGCTTTGTGTAATCACACCCAAAGTGTGGCTGGGTAATTTTACAACCGCTTTCTTAATGTGGACTTTGAATCCCATAATCTGCCATCTGGGTTATGGAGTGGAAGGCCAAGGCTTCTTTGCATAAGCATCCCTTTTCTGTCATGGTTACAGAGAAAAACAAGTGTCCATATTTCATCTTATCTTTTGAAACCAGTTTCAAGAGGTTGGAACAGGAGATAGTTTAAAATAGGTAAGAAAAAAGAAAGAAAGAAATTAGAAGGCAGATAGTGGTAGAACTGTAGTAGTTCCTTATCTTGTTCACTTGTTTTTACTTGTCCCTCATTTTCTCGAAATCTTTGTATTTGAATTTATGGAGATTTGACCTGAGAATGAACAAAAACACCTCATGCCCTATTGCCTATAAGGAAATACAATCAAAGGGAATCTAGGAAAATCTGAATTTAGAGTTTGTTGAATTCCTCCATATCAGAAAACAAATTTCTCAAGTGGTGAGTGAGATGATAAGGTCATCTCTCTTAACTAGTCCCATCCTTGATGTCTTCCTTGCATCAATGGTTGTGAGATAACATTCGAGTTTTTTGACAAGCTCTGTACTGCCATGGACTAACATCTAATTTCATGACCTGCCAATCAATCATTATTTTACTGCTATGGAAAGTTCTGTCTTGACAGAAGCAGATTTAGCTTGACAAATCATCTTTTATTAGCTCTTAATGGCTAATGTCCATTGGAAAACACAGTCACTGCTGTCATTTCATTACTGTTATGCTTGAAGACACAGGGTGTAATTTGAGTAGGCCGAATTGGGGATGGAGTGGTTGGTTGCTGCTGCAAAATGTTGACTTCATACTGGAAATAGTCAGTCATGGGCACAAGACTGAGAAAGTTAATCTCAGGAATGCTTTGTATTTAGGATTACGTGTCATCGAAGGTTTCTTCTAATTTCATCTAAAACATACACATAGATACAGCACATGGCGGGCTCAGGAATTCTGGGAGTTGAAGACCACAAGCCATAAAAGGACCATTGTTCCACACCCCTGATATAGATAAATGGGGATTAGCAAGTCAATTTAGAAGTCATTCCCTGTTTACATGTGGTAAGGGAACATCCTTTGGTCTGTATAGTTGAGTTCTTACTTTACAGTACTCAAATCTCTTACCAAAAAGTAGGTTGTGATCTTTATGATACTAATCACAAATAAAAGAACGTATTAGATGCATACATAATTCTCCCACATATACATACTCTCGCTCCTGGACTTGAAACTTCTTTTAAAAAAATAAATATATTTAGAGGAGAATATTTTTAAAAAAATATTTAGAAGAGAATATTTGTAGATCAGGGTTCTTGGTGGGGTACTTGGTGCTCTCTGAGCTTGGTGGTTTTCTTCAAATGATTCATTACCAAACTAGGTAACATCATCAATACTGCTAGCATCACTGATGATGTTACCTACTTTAATAATGAAATGTCTACAAGAAAACAAGAAAACTGGGATAGCACAAAGGACCCCATAGATATCTTTAATTAAATAGTAAAGCTCATGTAGAACCATAGGAGGTGGAAGACATAGGCTAAAATTTAGCCCACTTGTAATCATCAATCCTGGAGGAAGAATGCCTGGCCAACCAGAAAATGTTTCCAAATCTTCTTCAAGGATGAGATACAGATGTAGTTCTATGGAATCCAGATTTTGAGTGACAGCCTTTTCAGATTACAGATGGTAGCTCACATGAGTACAAGCATGATCACACAATTTAAAAACAAATAATAAATCCTCACTCAAATAAAATTGGTGTGTAAGGCTATATAAAAACTGCATTTTCCAATTATTGAGAAAATGTTAGAATAGTAATAAGATATGGAATATAATACAAAGATAAATATGAAATTGAATTTGTGTCTGTATGGAGAAGTGATAACCCGGGACCATGCTATTCTAAAAAAAAAAAAAGAAATTTTACTTGTATTATGTTTTGTGAAAACCCAAATAAAACTTTTATTTTAAAAAAACTGCATTTTCCAACATTATACATTAAGAACTATTATTTTAATTATGTTTTGTTTCTGGTTTTAATCTGCCTTTAATTAAACAGAAAAACAAAGCAATATATTGGCAACTCATGACTATGTGTATGTGTGTGTGTACTTTATATATATAGTCCTCAACTTATAATTGTAATGAAGCCAGGAATTTTTATCATCAGTCATGACAGTCGTAAGTTGAGATATCCATGTGATGAGACCCAATTTTATAACTTTTTTTGGGAGTGGCCATTAAGCAAACATTGCATTTGTTAAATGAGTATAAAAGATAGCAAAGTCCCTGTGGATTTTACTTCCTTAGTCGTTGCTGACTACATGCTAAATGAATTTTGCAAAAGATAAGCGAATCCATGTATTCCTATGGGCATTTTTTGCTGGGAACTGGTCAAAAAGGCTGCAAACCAGCAAAAGTATCGTAAATTATAGTCACATGACAATGGAACATGGCCCCCTGTTCTGACCCAAACCCTTTTCCAATAAAACAAACATGAACCAAAGGAAACAGAAACCTTTTAATGATTCTTACGAGTCCCTGGTTAAAAGGCTGCTGCAAACTAATTAACTTTGATAAGCACAAACTTTGCCAACTGTGAGAGACTGCCAAGAATAACAGATAAGAAATATTTCACAACACAAGAATCTTCAAATACCAACAAGATACTGCAGTGTCCATGAGGCTGGAGTTTCAAAACGCCTTTGCTTCCTGCAAAGAATGTCCGATTCACAGCTGGCTTTTATCTTCTTGAAGGAGGGGCTATTACCTTGCAGCCTTACTCCCGAGTTGCCCATGCTGCTACAACTGCTCTTTCCTGTGAGCAGCTCTGCGTGCACACGGACTTGGCACAGGCTCCTCAGTAACCTCCTCATCGCTGCTGCTAGCCCTCACAATCTCTGAAGGCAGCAGTCCACTCCCTAATGGTCCTGGCCCTTCATCTGAGTCCTTGCTTTCCTCAGCTATCCGCACCTAATGCCGGTTAACCACAACATCCCTGGGCATAATTCCTAACATATGAAACAGGACCAGCACATGCATGCGTGCATCATCAAAAGACCAATCCACATTGGTTCTATGGATTATGGATCACAGTCCTAAAAGGATTTGGATGCAATTGCTCTGATAGAACTCAAAAGAGATTTCCATCACTCTACTGTTGACACTGTCCCAAAGGTGCTTTTTCAAAGGGCGACTGAGCTTTCTTCATTTTTGTTTGAAGACGTTTCACTTCTCATTCAAGAAACTTCTTCAGTTCTGAATGAAGAACTGAAGAATATGAAGAAAAACAAAGAAAGCTCAATTGCCTTTTGAAAAAGCACTTTTGGGACAACCATGACCAAGAATCTCCATAGATGTTTACTGTTAATGCTGTTTTTAAGTCCTTTTTCTTTTCCCATGTGCATGCACTCACCTTGGGTATCGTTGTGAAATTTGAAATAGGAAATTGCCTCCTCTAAACTCCTGTAGGTCAGTCCTTCCATTGACTGGTCCTTTGGGGAAGTGTAGTTACTGATGCAACGTAGAGTAATGACAGGCAAAAGCAACCTAGCAACCTTATTTCTTCTCTTTTGTCTCATGGCAACAATAATACAAGATTCCAGATCCAACCACGGTCCTGCACAGAATTGCAACAATTGCTTGGTTTTTATCATATCCTGCAGTTAAGATACAAATATATTTCAGCACTTCCAGATCTCTTTAATTTCCAAATTCTGGCTTTATTACTTTGACCTGGCCTGCTTATTTACCATATGCTCAAACTGCCAAGAAAAGAATCACAAACAATACACTGACTAGACATTACTGAATGATCAATTCTGGACCAGAGAGGAAACAAGTGACTTATTTAAGACTCTGGGGCTATTCTTTTTAAATCGCCCAAGACATTCAATTAAATGGCAATAATGTATATATTTTTCACTGTAGCAGATCAGAATACAATCTGAACTGCTGTCTTTACTTAGAAGGTCTGATTTTCTTCTAATTCTTGCTCTTGTTCTTTCTTGATAGCAATGACAATAGCACTTAGATTTATATACCGCTTCATAGAGCTTTTCAGCCCTCTCTAAGTGGTTTACAGAGTCAGCATATTGCTCCCAACAATCTGGGTCCTCATTTTACCAACCTCGGAAGGATGGGAGGCTGAGTCAACCTTGAGCAGGTCAGGATCAAACTCCTGACAATGGGCAGAGTTAGCCTGCAATACTGCATTCTTACCACTGTGCCATCCTGATGCTTCCTTATGGTATAAAACGTTGCCACCTTCTCTGATTCACAGCTCAAGCGCATGTTCCATCCATTAGGTACTTATTTAAGGCCAATCGACAGCATTACTTCTACAATGAAAAGTAAAACAATGTTCTGCTTTAGAATATGAAAGGCGCATTCAGATAACAGAATAACAGAGTTGGAAGGGATCTTGGAGGTCTTCTAGTCCAACCCACTTCACAAACAGGAGACCCTATACTATTCCAGATAAGTGACTGTCAAGTCTCTTCTTGAAAACTTCCAATAATGGAGCATTCACAACTTCTGAAGGCAAGCCATTCCACTGGTTAATTGTTCTCACTGTTAGGAAATTTCTCCTTAGCGCTAGGTTGCTTCTGCCCTTGATTAGTTTCAATCCATTATTTCTTGGCTTGTCTTTTGTTGCTTTAGAGAATAGGCTGAGTTCCTCTTCTTGGTGGCAGCCCTGATTTCTGTCATCAGTGAGATGGGAGTATTTGGAACCACATAAGCATAATGCAACTTCTAATATTTCTGGCAGCTCTGTGCCAAGTAAATTAGAAGTCAGGCTTGATGTGGAGCCAGATTCTTAATTTGCCTTGCTCAAGTTGTGGTTTCTGTATTACAGAAACTGGATCTCCTTCACATGTTATAACCTTGAGTCCATTCAAGCATTACAGTGTAGAACAACCTTATTACTAACAAAGTTTGTTGCTGATTAATGTTTTGAGTACAGATTTAACAGATCCGGGAGGTTTTGTATTCTCTTTGTAGTGATACTCATATGGTATAAGAGAGATACTTTGGTGCTGACTTGGTTAAGGTGCTGACCTTAACTGGGTGACTGGGAGTTCTAGTCCCACCTTAGTCACTAAGGCCAGCTGGGTGATTTTGAGCCAATCACTTACTCTCAGCCCAATTCACCTCATAGGATTATTGCTGTGGAAAAAATAGGAGGAGAAAGGACTATTAGGTATGTTTGCTGCCTTGAGCTACTTCTAAAGTAAATAAAGGTGGGATAAAAACAATCTAAACAATGTAACAATGTTTTACACTGTTAAATAATGTAACAGTGTTCATGAAAGGTCTTAATTTTAAGCATGGAAGTGTTATGTTCTATGTAACTACATTGTTTTCTAGATTCTGTGAATATTTGATGATTGGGGCCACATTAGAACAGTTTTTTTTGCAACCCCCCAAAAGAAAGCAAAACAAAGCAAAAAAGCCAGGTGGCTTGCTGACTTTTTAAACAAAAGAGATTCTTGAAACTTCAAAAAGTAGACCGAGGGGTTGCATCTTTGCCACAGATTGCCTATCTTGCTCCTATTGCTCTTCCTTAAACTGCTATATTCGCAAAGAGTCAGGCGTGACTTAGAAACTGAACAAAAAATATTGCTATGTGTTTAAGAGTATTTTCCAATATAGCAAACTTTATGAGAGACTATTTTCCCATTTTTTCTCCCTCCCCTTAGGAAACTATATTGAACCTTTAAGGAGATCTCCACAACCTTGGATATCAGGGTAAATTGGTGCTTTTCAAACTTCGCAACTTTATGATGTATTCAGCCCCCAAAGAATTCTCCAGTCAGTACATCATAAAAATTGCCAAGTTTGAAAAAAAAAATGATGTAGAAGAACAAGTGTGCCTTTGGAAGGAAATGGCAACTTTTTAAAAATTGTGAGAAATCATTTGCATAGATATTCAGAATTCGGAAGTGCGATTTCACATTATAGCTGTTAATTAAACTGGGCACAGACCATGTAGTACACAAAGCAAATGTCGAATCAGGCTACCTAATCTTTGAAATGAAGCTCTTGCTATTCTTTCTGTTCCACTCTCCTTTATAGGAGTGCACTATTCATTGAACATGAAACTGTACAGTTAGCTTCTTTAAATTAATAACGTTAATATATGTCCAAGTACAACTCCTAGAATTCCCAGTCAGCATTTTTAGAAAAATTGAGTTTGATTAATTGGACAAGCACCACTTGGGCAGCTGGCTGCATGTATTCAGCTTGTAATCACACAGTGGTGAACTTGGTAAGACCAGACCTGGAATACTTATCCAGTTTTGATTGCCATGATGTAAAAAAGATATTGAGACTGTAGAAAGAGTGAAGAGAAGAGCAACAAAGATAATTAGGGGACTGGAGACTAAAACATATAAGGAACTGTTGATGGATTTGGGTATGGCTAGTTTAAATGAACAGAAAGACTAACTATTGTGGTTCACCGGCAGCCTGTGCAGATGGCTGCAGAATTGGACAGTGGGGAAGAACAGGGACCAGTCTGGGGAGGACTCAGATGAGGGTCCTGCATTTGATACAAAGATGGAGCCAGGACCATCTGGGAGTTATGTGCTGACTCCGGAGCCTCCAGAATCTGGCAGCAGCGAGGAAGAGGAACAAGGGGAGCCTGTTCCCAGTGCACATGTGCGCAGAGCTGCCAGAAGGCAAGAGCAGCTAAGACAAAAGGGGCAACTCGGGAGTAAGGCTTGGAGGTGATTGTCGCTCCCATAAGGTATAAAGGAAGTGCAAAGGTAGGAAAACCTTTGCAGGAAGCAAAGTCATTCGCTCTGATTGGTTTGGACTCTGAAAGCTCCGTGGTGAATTTGTTCTCCATTTGGTTTTGGAAAGACTAATTGGGATTTTAGTCATTGGCAGCACTTCAAGTAAGATAAGGTGCATTCTTATCTGAAGTCTTACTAAGAACTTTGGCAGACATCAAAGGGGGACTAATTATAACTGGTTAAGACTCATTCTGGGCTGTGAATGATGATAATTCACAGCCACTGAGCTAAAATAAAAGAGTTTTGGATTTTATATGTGTTTGTTGGTGTCTCAGGAAGCCGTGATCAGAGAATAGTTTGACTCCCTCTTCTTTGTGGCAGCCCCTGAGTTATTGGAACACTAGGGGTGACATGATAGCAGTGTTCCAATAACTCAGGGGCTGCCACAAAGAAGAGGGAGTCAAACTATTCTTCAAAGCACCTGAAGGCAGAACAAGAAGCAATTGATGAAAACCAATCAAGGAGAAAACCAACCTAGAAATGAGGACAAATTTTCTGATAGTAAAAAACAATTAATCAGTGGAACAACTTGCCTCCAGAAGTTGTGAATGCTCCAACACTGGAAGTTTTTAAAAAGATGTTGGATAAACATTTGTCTGAAGTGGTGTAGGGTTTCCTGCCTAAGCAGGGGGTTGGACTAAAACAGGGGTCTCTAACCTTGTCAACTTTGAGACTTGTGGACTTCAACTCCTAGAATTCCTCAGCCAGCTGAGGAATTCTGGGAGTTGAAGTCCACAGGTCTTAAAGTTGACAAGGTTGGAGACCCCTGGACTTGAAGACTTCCAAGGTACCCTCCAATTATGTTATTCTCTACGGAAGTAAGACCTCGGTATCTATAGTGGGAAGTTTCTTTAAAACCTACTATAGCTCCCAAAATAGAGCACTTCATTCCTCAAAACAGGAACACCAAGATGGTGTCCTTGAGATCAGAGGTGGAGGGGAAAAGTATACTCATCCTAGCTTGTTGGTAGGAACATTAAGATTCTATAAGGAAATTTAAGAGTCATGACTGAATTAAGAATTAAAAACATTGTATGTATGTTCCTCCTCTTTTATATGAATGTAAACAAATGGCTCCTATGTGAGGGCTAGCTAAATATATAATTTAGTAGTAAGAACTGTTTCAACTATTTCCCTCAAAACGACACTATAGAGCACTGCACCTCAAAAAAACAAGACACAAGAACAGTTTTTCCCCCGAACGCCATCACTCTGCTAAACAAATAATCCCCTCAACACTGTTCAACTATTACGAAGTCTGCACTACTATTACTATTAACCTTCTCATCATTCCTTATCACCCATCCCCTCCCACTTGTGACTGTATGACTGTAACTTTGTCACTTGTATCCTTACGATTTATATTGACTGTTTCCTAGTATGATTTGATTGCTTATTGTACCCTATGACTATCATTAACTGTTGTACCTTATGATTCTTGACTCTTGATGAATGTATTTTTTTCTTTTATGTACACCGAGAGCATTTGCATCAAAACAAATTCCTTGTGTGTCCAATCACACTTGGCAAATAAAAGAATTCTATTCTAAGAAGTCTGATTTTGGTGTATAATTGGGTTCTGGGTCTTTGAAAAAATATTGTATCATTTTTGTTATCTTTTAGGCATTTTTTTTTAAAAAAAACTGATATAAGAAGTGAATGGGCTGCATTTCCTCTTAGGACAGTGAATTGATTAAATCTCTATTAGTCACCTTTGCTCAAGTACCACTTTTCTTATATTAAAAGCATCTCCACTGAAAAACACAGAAGGGACAATCTAGACAAAATGAAGCATTTTTTAAAAAGCCCATTGTTTCTGTGGGAAATGTAAGCATTTGCTTCCTAATTCTTCGCTAGATTAAATAAGATTGTAAACAAACTTGATTTTGGCTGCACTTGAAAAATTATAACTTCCATTGGAAGTAAAGCCTGGGTTAGATCCCATCAATGTCCTATCTATCAGTACAGCTTTTGATAATTTACAAGTGGGAGTGAAGGTTGTTTGCTCAAATCCTTGAAAGGCATTTTGAGGTGGTTCTCCTTGAGCACTCGAGTTGTTTTACATGTATTCAAGCAATTCTCGGGGGGGGGGGGGGGGAATGCTGTTTAACTGCTGCCAATGTCTCATCTTGTGGCGAGTGGAAAAAAGAGGCAGTAATCTAGTCCCTGATAAAGTATCTCAGCCTTTACCAACTTGCTGCCTTCCAGGTAGAAAGTTGGTGGATACCAGGTACTGGCTGATGTATCCTTTTCTATTCAAAACTAGAATTTGGACTCCGCAGGTAGCTGGTACTCCACATTTGATTCCCAGAGAAGGGAAAGCTAAAGTTTTGACTTCTGATCAGGGATTTGGGGCTTTCAATCTTTCCAGCAGGAAGACAACATTCTGACCAAAATAAATATTGAGGCCGTAAGATGGATGGAAACAGGCAGCACCTGCACGGTTTCTCTGAGAAATTATCTGTCCTCAGATGAGTGCCTGTATTTGAATTCTCAAGATACTTCTAATTGCAGACAGAAAAAAAAAAGTTGTCACAGATATTTGACAAAATATCTGCATCTTGGTACCGTTCCAAACTTGAGGCAATGCTGGAGTGGAATTATAGGATCCACCCTCTGTCTTCCATTGTGGTTTTGATTTTTATATATAACCAAGGAAATGTAGAAGGAGTGGTAGAATCTGAGAAGGTGGAGTCAAAAGAGAAATCAGCTTAGAATATCTATGTAGCCACAAATGGACTACGTCCAACCCCTTTTGAATTACTTTGATGTTTATTTAATGCCAAGATAGGTGGTAACAGTTGGCTAAGGAGATTCTTTTGCATAGGCATGATTAAGTAATAAATCAGTAATTGGAGCCTAATGTGTGGTTCGGATCTTTTGCATATAACAGGAAGGAAGGAAGAGAGCAAGTAAGTGCGGAAGAATCCATACCATGTGAGTTTCAGAATGAGCCTCCCCCAAAGCAGGGGTGGGATCCCACAGGGTTAACTAACAGTTCGGTCATTTACGAGGTTCGGTCATTTACGATGTGCTTCCCTACACGCCAGGCAGGCGCCCGCCTGTAAATCATCATCAGCATGCTGCATGCAGAGAAGCAGCCTTTCAAAAAGCCCTTTTTTCCTGCTTTTTTAACTGCAGCTATGCCTCGCACAACAGCTGAAGTTGAAAAAAAAAAAATCAGGAAATAAAGGTCAGGTAAGAGCCCGGGTGGGCAGGTGGGCAAAAGCATCAGCAGACATAAAACCGGTTCTATGTCTGCTCCTCTTCAGAGCTACCGGTTCTACAGAGGTGGACAGAACCGGAAGAAACCCAGCCCTGCCCCAGAGCAACCCCTTTCTACCATCAACATGCAGTTTTAGGCTCAGTGGAGGCCATAAACCAGTTCAGCTCTGACTTATCAAATGAAGATGATAAAGAAGCATTTAGTTAGGGCAAGAATGGTGGTGCATCTCTTCTAACAAAGGAGTGGGGATTCAGATGCTTGGAGTGTTAGTAAAAATTGATTATCTAGCTCCCTTTCAGTCAGGGTCCAGGCCAGAAGTGGTATTCAGCAGGTTCTGACGAGTTCTGGAGAACCGGTAGCAGAAATTTTGAGTAGTTTGGAGAACCAGCAAATACCACCTCTGTCTGGCCCCGCCCCCATTTATTCTCTACCTCCTGAGTCCCAGCTGATTGGCTGGGTCTTCTTTTGTTGCCCTGTACAGGAGAACGGAACTGCAAAGCAGGCTGGAGGGAATGGGATTTTGTAGTAACCTTCCCCTGCCACGCCCACCAAGCCAGGCCCACAGAACCGGCAGTAAAATAATTTGAATCCCACCACTGGTTCAGGCCCAATCATGAGAGAGAAACAACATTGGCTGCCCTGGTGCATAAACCTTCCATGGTACCATAGTGAGTGGAATGCATATCATCTATTTCTTTGAGAGTTCTTGGGGACATTTGGTACTACCAGCTACTATTTTTATAGATCACCCCACGAGGCTGGGAATAGCAACAAGGCAAGCTACTAGAATATAAATTGAGATCAAACCCCACTCCTATTAGTGCTGATGATATTACCTAGTTTGGGAAAAGAAGCAACCACACCCAGAGAGCCCTCACTATAAATATTCTCCTATATTTGATTCTTTTCTCCTTCTGAAGCCACAGTGGAGAATATTTATTATTTAGTAGGAATAATTTTGTGTTAGGGCAATCTCTCTGCAGTTATTATGAAAAAGCAGGGGATTTGTTGTGATACATAGATATTAAGGAAATCTAACAGTTTCACGGGTACCAGCAGCAGTTCGAATAATAGTAAGAACTGAACTTTGAAAGCCCTAAAGCAAAGGATAAAGACAGTGTTGATTTCTTCCTTCAGCTCCACAAAATTGGGAAAAAATAATTTTGAAGGAATCAAAAATTGTCTGGCATTATCAAGATTGGCCAGAGAAGGTGGGTTTTTTTTTTGTTTTTGTTTTTTGCTTTGCTTTATTTCTTTTAGGCAAAGACCAGAGGTAATCATTTGGAAAATAACCTATTAAGACTCACCAGTTTTCTCTCTCCAAAATAATAAAAAGGCCAAGCAATCAGAGGCTCTCTTCACTGTTTGGATTAGGAGGTAATCCAGTGACAGCAGTAAAAGCTGGGAGGCAGATCCTTTTGGGGTTAATACTACATTAGAAAAGCAAAACTGCTTTTTAATTGCAGACAGTGAACAGATGCTAACTGTGAGCCCAACCTGAACAATTTGAGGAAACCCTCAGAGGAAACTTTGCAGGATCCAAGCCACAGCATTAAGGAAAAGGGAGGGGGGGAATATCAGCAAAAAGGGAAGGTTTCCCACCAAATAGGGAGAATTAGAGGATGTCCTTGGCTCCCAATCAATGGGGATGGAAGGGCCGAGCGAAGGGTTTGCGTTTCAATGAGAGTTTCCTTTCATTTGAAACTTTTGAATGTTCTCATCCGTTTCCCCCCCTTTTCCCACCACCTCACAAACAAACAAAAAACAACAATAACAGAAAGCTGGAGATCTTTAGTAATAGGTAGATTTAGAAGAGCAGTTTGCAGTTCACTGAGCTTCTGCCAGAGATCTAGCCTGGGGTGCTGGTCATGATGCCATTGTGATTCAGGATTTAATGTTCGGATTAATGGCAATCATTTGGGGGAAATAATGGGCTGGCATTTTTTTTTAAAAAAAGCAAGGTATTACTGCATAAAGTTCTTTATAATTAGCAGACTTCTTTCTGTGAGTACGCATTACCCAAAGTTGCCAAAAGAAACTTTGCCCTTGTAATCACTGAAAGCTTTATGTTTATAGAACGCTCTAATTAAGTAAAGTCTCGGATGTCTTCTGCAGAGAAAGAATCCAGTACAGCCCATGTCTATTTCCTTCGTCTCTCGCATATCAATTCTACAATCTTCGGCTTGTTTAAATATTAACATCAGCTATACTCAGGGTTAACACCGGGAGCAAAAAATTGTAATCTTAAAATAGACCTTCTAATTTTTTTTATCTTAAAGGATTTATGTGGCATTCTCCTATATTTTTTTTCCTTAAGAATGATTTAACATTATGATTTGATTGGGGACAGGGCAGAGGTTCATTTCCTCTGATGTTTGGGCTCATTTTAATCCTGAACCATCCCACACCCCATTTCTTTAATATTTGATTA
Source organism: Hydrophis major (assembly GCA_033807585.1). NCBI lineage: Eukaryota > Metazoa > Chordata > Lepidosauria > Squamata > Elapidae > Hydrophis > Hydrophis major. The sequence continues at coordinate 95,948,984 of CM066331.1, forward strand.
TTATTTGAAAACCCCTTTTCCCCCCCACTTCTTTTCCATTTCAGATTTCTCCCTTTTCATGTCTGCAGTTTGTTTGTTCTGAACATCAGGTCGGTCGTTTGGTTTTTAAGGGTGTCTTCACAGCCAACTCCCTGAAGGTTTATACCAGGCATGTCCAATTTTGGCAACTTTAAGACTTGTGGACTTCAACTTCCAGAATTCCCAGCCAGAATTCTGGAAGTTGAAGTCTATACGTCTTAAAGCTGCCAAAGGTAGACATCTCTGGCTGCTGCTGCTGCTGCTGAGGATGATGATGATATCCATTCAGTCATGTCCAACTCTTGGCCAGGTCTCCACATCTTCCAATCTTTCACTAGAGGTTTTCTATGCTCTGGATCAGGGGTCTCCAACCTGGGCCCCTTTAAGACTCGCGGACTCCAACTCCCAGAATTCCTCAGCCAGCAAAGCGAGTCTTAAAGCAGCCCAGGTTAGAGACCCCTGCTCTGGATGGTGTCAGCTTTGATGGTATCTAGCCACTGTGTTCTTTGGCAACTTGGTCTTCTTTTACCCCTAACTCTTCCAAATATAATTGCTTTCTCCAGTGAATTCCCCCACATGACGTGGTTCATACCTTGGTTCAACCTACCCAAAATATTGCTTTAAATAATGCCCACATGGGGAAATTTAGCATCCACCCAGCACAAATGAGACATGATCGGGTACCTTGATCATTCCCCTAAGGTGGTTTTTATTTGTTTTTAAACCTCCAGAAACAGTTTATCTCACAGCCCAATGATGAGAGACTCGGAAGGAGGCTTCTGTGGGGGATGAGAAGTGTGGTAGCAATCTTAGTGAAAGCATTTGCTTTGTGCTGAACAAGCTTCCCCATCTAATAATATTCAGGAGGAATGCTGCAGCATCATAGAGCAGTCACCTTGATGACTCTCACGGGCCCATTCACCCAACCATTAGGCACATGAAAGCTGCATGATAAGTATTGGAAAAACCTAAGCAATTTGGCTCTTAGCCCGCACTGTCTCTGTGTATTTGCTTCTCCGAGAAGGATTCAGTGCTTTGTCACAGGCTGGTAAATACAGTTTGTCAATGCTGGGTAAAATGTAATGAAAGTCCAGGAAAATGGGTGTTTCTTCATGTCCCATTGGATAAGGACAATGAAGCGCATCAGGCATTTCTGATATTGTGATCCTAGAGCCATCAAAGATAATCCGTTGATCAGTCATTCTGTATTTTAGACAACCAGAATAATTTAGGAACTGATCTATAGCCAGAAGTGTATTGTTGGTTCATATTTTATTTTCGGCACTTTTTTAGCCATAAGGCTCAAAATGTGTTTGGGGTCACGCTGATGTGCCTTGAGAATTATTAGTGTTCCAGAAGAAATAAATGAAAATATTTAAACATTTTGGCAAGCTTAAAACACTCACTCTTAAAAGAAAGCTAAACATTGATTCTCAACATCAGATGTCCCCAACCTCCACTCCATAGTCTGGTACATTGGGCCCATGGCCCATTGGGAACCAGGCTGCACAAGCAGTGGATGAACGGGTGAGCACATGAAACCGCATTTGTGTAAGCGGTGTGCATATATGTGAAACCATCCCCTCCCTCCCTGCCATCCCTAGTCTGCAGATCCAGAAGGGTTGGAACCGCTGGACAACATGATTTGCACTGTAGTTTTCTCTGTTAGTTGCTTGACATGTGTCCTTCACTTGGCATTTCTGTAGCAGGAGTCAGCTAATTGTTTAGTGATCCTGAAATTAATGTAGAGCAAGCTACCTGTGGGATGTCTACCTGAGTTGTTGCTACAATCTTCTAGATCAGGGGGTCTCCAACTTTGGCAACTTTGAGACTTGTAGACTTCAACTCCCAACTTTAAGACTTGTGGACTTCAACTTTGGGAGTCCACAAGTCTTAAAGTTGAAGCTGGCTGAGAAATTCTGGGAGTTGAAATCCACAAGTCTTAAAGTTGCCAAGGTTAAATGCCCCTGTTCTAGATAACAAGAGAAGATAAGAGATGACTGCCTATGGGTAATTTTTATTCTGAAGATAACTTTTTTTTTTTCTTGCAGGAATGGGAAAATGGGCCTCAATATTTACTTTTAGTGGGAGGAGGAGTAGGCCTTGGCTAGCAGAAGTTACATCCAAAGTAGGTTTTATATAAGCAGTGTTAGCAAACTCACTGTTGCCCATCACATGTTCTATTTATACCACACTAGAAAATCAAGCTGCAGATAAGCACCTACGGGAATAAACCTTCTCTGCTATCAGGGCACTTTTCATATTATCAGTCACACTGGTGGAGGAAATGTAGAATTGCTATGATTTACTGATGGTTTTTATTCCCTGCTGGTGCCATCAAATATATATTTATGTTGTAATGGACAAGTTGCACTGACTCACAAGGAGATAATTCCCATCAGGTCATGTTAGATGACTACAGAAATCACGAGGAGTTAAAATGAGGTTAAAATGAGAATATGAGTAAGATTGGAAGCATGACAGAGAAGTGGAAAGAGATTAGATTTTTGTTTGTTTGTTTCTGAGGGGAATGTAGCTTCTGAATCCCTAAGCTGCTTCTAGGCTGATAGGAACAGATGCTTGACTCTTCCTCAAACTCATAAGGCTTCATCATTAGATTCTTGGTCTTTTCAAACCACTGTTTGCCAAGTATCACTGAAGATAAGTAATTGCAAAAGCTGCACACACACACATGTCATTGCAGGTGAACCTTAGGGATCTTAGAGTCCTAGTGACAATCATTTAAATATGAGCCAGCAGTATACCACAGCTGCCAAAAAAGCCAATGAAGTCCTACGCTGCATTAATAGTGGGATAGAATCAAGATCACCTAAAGTGTTAATAACCACTCGATAATGCCTTTGTAAGACCACACTTGGAATACTTTTGATTATCACATTATAAAAAAGATGGAGAGAGTCTGGAAAGAGAAGAGAAACAAGTTGATTAGGGGATTGGAGCAAGAGGTGGTATCCAGCAGGTTCTGACCAGTTCTGGAGAACCGGTAGAGGAAATTTTGAGTAATTCAGAGAACTGGCAAATATCACTTCTGACTGGCCCCACCAACCCCATCTATTCTCTGCCTCCTAAGTCCCAGCTGATTGGCTGGGTCTTTTTTTGTTGTCCCATACAGGAAAACAGAGCTGGAAAGCAGATTAGTAGGGTGGGGAGGGAATGGGATTTTGCAGTATCCTTCCCCTGCCAAGCCCACCAAGCCACGCCAACAGAACCAGTAGTAAAAAAATTTCAATCCCACCACTGGACAATGAAACATATAAAGAACCGTTGCTGGAATTGGGTATGTCTAGTCTGATGAAAAGAAGGACTAGGAGCAGGAGTGGGATTTTCCCAGTTTGGGCAAACCCCTAGCTCTGATGATCAGCTGCCTTCAAACCAGTTTGCTCTGACAATCATGTGGGCCCATCTGTCCGCCCGCCCTTGCACTGTACTGACCTATATCTGCTTAGCTGAATCTCACGGCAGAGCAGATTGCCACACCCCAGCTGTGTTACTTCCCCAAAGTGTCATTGAAGATAAGTAATTGCGAAAGCTGCACACGTGCATGATTAGCAAACCGGTTGTTACACCGGCAACATCACACCATTGACGAGGGGTGACGTGAGAGCGGTGTTCCAATATCTCAGGGGCTGCCCCAAAGAAGAGGGAGTCAAGCTATTCTCCAAAGCCCCTGTAGGCAGGACAAGAAACCATGGGTGCAAACTAGTTCTAGGAGAAATTTCCTGACAGTTAGAACAATTAATCAATGGAACGACTTGCCTCCAGAAATTGTGGATTGTGGTCCAACACTGGAAGTTTTTAAGAAGAGATTGGACAACCTATTGACCAGGGCTGAGATTCTCCTGGTTCAGACTGGTTCAGGTGAACCCCTAGCTCTGATGATCAACTGCCTCTGAACCGATTTGCTCCGATGAGCATGTGGGCTTGTCTGTCCGCCCCTCCACTGAGCTCACCTATATCTGCTCAGCTGATTCGTGTGGCAGAGTGGATTCCTGCGCCTCAACCGTGTTGCTTCCCTGAAGTATCATTGAAGATAAGTAATTGCAAAAGCTGCACACACACACACACACACACACACACATGCAGCGTGCGTCAGGCACATGTGCTGCACGCGTATTGTATGTGCATACGTGAAGCGCACGATTAGCAAACTGGTTGTTACACCGGCAGTATCCCACCACTGCAATTGTCCTAAATGGTATAGGGTTTCCTGTCAGGTTATTGGACTAGAAGACCTCAAGAATCCCTTCCAACTGTTGTTCTGCTCTTCTCTTCTCTTCTCTGCTCTGCTCCACTCCGTTCCGTTCATACAAGCCAAAAATCAGAGGGAACCTGGTAGCACCTTTCCCATTGTCTGCATCCACGTGACCAGCCTGTCTTTCACCTTTTCCCATCTCATCCCAGTTTAAATCCTACATTATTTTAGACATCTAGCTTCAGCTGATGGAAGCTGTTAACTTTTAATAGCATTTCTTAGTCAGAAAAGGTGCTTCTGCGATGAAAGGACACCTTTCTCTAACTTAGTACCTCTGCATAAATTAGAATCAGCCATAAACCTCTTTTAGAATAAGATCAGCCGAGTTGTTCTTTTACATTACGAGGAACTGTTTTATATATTTATTAAACATCTCCCGGCAGAGGAGGGAAAAAAAGGGTTTCTGATTTCCATGCTATATTTTCTTCTTTGGTAAAGTGTGTGCTTAATTTATTGCATCATCTATCTTTCAGGTTACTTTTGTTAAAGAGAAAAAAACTTATATCTATGATGGTATGGGGGTGGGAGATCAATAAGATGATTCTTTGACTGGAAACTGAAAATCTTGAAGGAAAAATTGCAAAGCAATTCAAGCTTAAAGAAGGCCTTTTTTTAAGGGCCCATAAAGATCACTGTATCGTCCCCTGGGTAGGCAAGTCATATTTAAATGTGCACTAAATCTCACGCTTCTTGCCACCCATTATGTCATTTTTGGACGCTTAGAGATGGACTCTGGAAATATGCTTGGAAGTACAGGTAGTCCTTGACTTATGACCACAATTGACCCCAGTATTTCTGTTGCTAAGCAAGACACATGTTAAGTGAATTTTTTCCTATTTTTACAACCTTCCTAGCCACAATTGTTAAGTTGACTCATTGAAGTTGCCTGGATTTTAGCCTTTCTTGTCAGAGAAGAGTTTGTTGTTTGCTGAGCTAATGAATAAACCACCATTGCACTACAAAGGAGCTGGAGTTTGTATTCATTTCAGAACAAATCTTCAATACTCAAGGACTGGCTGAGAGAAGGTTAGAGTTGGGTTTGAGTTTGCTCCCTTTCCTTTTTTTTTTTTGAAACAAATTTTTATTAATTTTAAAGATAAAACAACACCTCATTAACCATTAAATACATAAACACATAAAACCTCTCAACATTGTAAATCCTTACAAGTCAAACAAAACATTATTTTTATACAGCATAATTCCAATTTATCCCATCTCCATATGGACACACAAATATCTTTCAGCAAATTTCTCATTATTTCTCTTTACTCCTATTCAATTTCATTTCTCTTCCATATTTATCCATTTTATAGTAATCATATTCTTTTCTTTCTGGCTTGTTTAAATTATTCTCGTCTAACATTCCTCCAAGGTTTTATTGATTCTTTTTTCCTTTTTTTTTTTTTATAAAAAACAAATTTTGTTAGTTTTACCATAAACACAATACACAAACATACAAACACAAAACATAAACAAAACTAAAAGATCTTTTCTGAAGGTTGTCTGTTCCCGGGTTAAAACTCTTTACACAGACACAAATTCAAACATCATATTCATCCCATATATCCTTCCATATCTTATTATCATTTTCTTTTTTATATATATATATAAAAACCATTTTTATCAGTTTTATAAAAACAATGCACAAAGAGTCAAGGCCTAACAGCTTATAAATTCTTTTCTAGGAAAAAATAATAATAAAAAACCAATAAAGCATAACATTTCCAAATTATAATATCAATACTTCATATAGTATTAACTTCATATCTTATCCCTACTTCTCCTTTCCATCCAAATTATTTCTTATTAATTAAAATTTTATTGCCTTTTATCAATATACAAAATCCAAAAAAAAACAAAACATATATATCCTTCCATATCTTATTACCATTTTCAACAACATTCTTTGTCTGTTTTATTTCCAATTATCCATTCATCTTTTTTTTTCTTTTACTATACTTCTCCTGTACACCAATTGGAGTAACATCTATAACTCATTACCCTAACTTAGAAATACTACATATGGCAATCTTTCTTGGGATTCTGTTTAAAAGATTCTAAAATTACATAATAAATTTTATATTCTAAATACACATATAAAAACACAATCTTATATACCCTCCAGAATCCCTCTTTTATCCTAAATTAAATTCACCCATTGTCTCTAAATAAACTTTTTTTCTTTAGGTCTTGCTTCCCCCCATTAAGGCTTCTCCTCCCCCCCTTTCTCTCTTGCTTATTCTTCTCCTTGCCCTTTTTACCCCTTTGCTTTTTCTCCTCGCTTTTCTTGCTCCTTTTCCTTTGCTTTCTAACCTTGCCTCCACCTTTTCGCTCATTTTTCTCTCTTTTGGTTGTTTTTATAATTCTTAAAATCCCCTTTTTTCTTATCCTTTTTCTCCTCCTCTCCGGAAGGGACCCATTGTTCATCAAAGATGGCTTCTTCTTCCTCTTCTTCCTTGTCCCAGTCCTTCTGCTGCGTAATCAACTTTTCAACAGAACATAACGCCATTTCTAAGAATTGAAACAAAGCGGCCAAAGTATCTTCTTTTTTATATTTTTGATATTCAATCTCTAGTTCATCCACAAACAATGCCATTATAAAAAGGGAAACTTTTTCCAAAACAACCACAAGTATTTTTAATCAAAGATAATCAAAAGCAATTAAAAAAAAAAATTCCAAAAGTTAATACTTTTCTTCCTTCTTCTCTTTCTCTTTCTGGATTAATTTTTAATCAAAGAGGTCCAATTACCATATATCTTCTTTTGGGATCCACAAAGACGTTCTAGACAATCTCCTCCTTTTTCAGCTTCTGCTCCAATTTTTTTTCTCCCTTCCCACTTGCAATGACAATTTTAAATAATCAAAAATCCATACCTCCAGCAGAGATTTTCCAATTTCTTAAATTTTTCAATGTCCAAAAATCCCTTTGTCTCTTAGCTTCAGCTTTCAAAGCAATCCACTTTCAATGTCTAATATATCCAAATATTTCTGCTTTTTCCGTGGAGTGGGAGAGTAAAAAAAAAAAAGAGTTCCCTTTAACAGCTTCTCCGCCGCTTTTCGCTCTTCTTAGGGATACAATGTATCCTCCAGCAATTCAAGCAGCTCAATTCCAGGCAGTTTAAAAGGTGTTACTTGACCCGGCTCAGACAGAACTTTCACTCTTCACACTTCCTCCAGCACAGTTCTTACCCGGTTGCTGGCTTCTTCATGGTGGCCATTGCTGACCGCCGCTCCACCGCCTTGGGAAAAAGGGGTTTTCCCGGAGAAGGGGGGGGTCTGCGACACCCCCACCTCCCTACCCGACTCCCCTCTCTCTTCAGCTGTCCCTACAGGGCAGCCATATCCCCCTGACCCGTCTGGATCGGGGGTACCTCGACGGCTAGCACAGCAGGAATCGCGAGCTGTCGCGAATTCCTGCTGCCCCGAAGCCACGCAAACCGGAAGTTTTCTGCTCCCTTTCCTTTTGTTCTATAACCTGTAGGTGGGAGAGTGATATGGCGGAAGGAATAGGAATGTTCTGCCCACTGAGGTGACAAAGGAACAGGGAGCTGTGGTTGAAGGTTCTAGTTCAGAAACAGAAACCCCTGTGCAACCGGTTTGGAAGTCTGTAAGGCTGAGTGAACCCCTGAGCCTGACAATTAGTAGCACAATTGTGAAGGTGAATCTGGTTTTGCCATTGTCTTCGCTTGTCAGAAGGTCGTGTTGGAAGAAATGCCCATCTGGTTCAGTTCCAAAGACACTGGAAACTTGGAGGCTGATTGGAAAGATGGTTTATTGATGAACAGGACCTCACGGGTTTTCGGTCCTGGGGAGCTGACCACATGGATTTGAGAGAGAAGTATTTATACCTTCTCTTGGGCCTTGCCCTTGAGCTTCCTGTTCCTGTGCAAGAAAGGTGTTCTATTGGTTGATAGATTCCCAGGGGGCTATGCAGGGGTCATAGCTAACTTGTTTAGGTTGTCTGAATTAAATTTGATTGAAGCCTGGATTCTCTGAGATGATATAATGAGGAGGCTTGCGTCCTGAAAAGGTGTTGGGCCATTCCTATTGTGTCTTAATGGCTTTCCTGGTTTGGATGTTGAGTGAGGGCTGATCCTACCATTCTACCTAATTCTGCCTTTGTTCAAAATACCCTGTCTTGAATGGATTACCAAAGCTGCATTTCTAAAAAGCTGGACTTGGGGGACAGGGAACTGTGGCTCTGAGTTTCTGTTTCCTTTCAGATTTCTCTTTCTCTTTTAGGGGAAATATAATATTCTGCCTTCTTAAATGTTTCTCAAAGCAGTTCATTTTTCTAGGAGAACCATCGCAAAAGGGGATCACAGGACCCCAGAAAGCTGCAACTGTCATAAATATGAGTCAGTGGTCAAGCATCTGAATTTGATCATATGACCAGATGCAATTGTCAAGTGTCTGAATTTGATCATGTGGCATTGGGGATGTTACAACGGCTGTGTGAAAAATGGTCATACGTCTCTTTTCTCAGTGCCACCGTAACTTCGAACGGTCGTTAAACTGTTGTAAGTGAAGAACTACCTGTACTTTAGGGCCAGGGATGTAAGTCTGGAGAACAGTTTCTTGGACAAAGTTCATTAGCAGGTCTCACAGCTATTGTAGCATGTTTTAATGAGCATCTGGGTGCAAAGATTTCTGCAGTAGCTGAACACCTCCTGCAAGCTTATCTCTGGAATATTTCCCAGTGGGTAAAAGCTGAGCATCGCAAATGCCAAGAGACTTCTAAGGAAGAGCTGAGAAGATGCTTCTCTGTTTTTGATTTAGCCTTTTGTCTTTTCTTCGCTTAAGCTGTTGTGGGTTTTTTTTTTCTTCCTCCCCTAAAAAAAAACTACGGGTATGCAAAATGCTTTGAATTTAAAATGGTTTGAGAATTGAAATTCACCGTTTTGTGCTTGAAAGAATGACTTCAAGTGCGCAGCAACTCCTTTGCGCGCAAAAAAACAAAATCATCTTAGAAGTGTTTGAGCTTGAAACAGGGCAATTTAAATTTAAAATGATTTTTTTTTTTTTACCTTTCAACATTTCTTTTGGAGCTGGAGGGCCCGAGGAGAAGACAAACAATCGGCATTGTCCTTATTTGCTGTTGCAGCAAGAAAAGATCCTGGAGTGTTGAGAATATTTGATCTGGTATGGATAGGATCCTATCCAAGTTCTCTAAGATCAAATGGAAGATCTGGAGTATCTGAATTATTGTTTACCATGTACAGGTAGCCCTTGAATTATAACTGCACCGGGGACCGGAACTTCTGTTGCTAAGCAACAGAACAGGTTGTCCCAAAGGTGCTTTTTTTTTTTTTTTCCCCCAAGAGGCAACTGGACTTTCTCGTTTTTCTTTGAAGTCGTTTTGCTTCTCATCCAAGAAGCTTCTCCGGCAGAGCTAGTATGCTGAGAAAGACTTTCAGAGGGGATAGAAAAAGCAGGGCTGGGATTCTACCAGTTCAGACCGGTTCTGTAGAACCGGTTGTTACGATTCTGTGCATTTTGGAGAACTGGCAAATTGTTCCCCTGGCTGGCCCTGACCCTCTCCACCCATCCCCCCCCCTCCCTGCCCAGACAGTCCTTATTGTGCATGCCTGATATTGCACGCATGCCCGACATCGCTGACTGCTTTGTCGTCCGGCCTCCTTTTTGCCTTCCTGGACCCCAGGGAAGCCTTCTGGGAGCAGAAATGCCACCCCCCAGGAGGCAAAGTATGGGGGTGCTGTAAAAAGAAAGAGAAGGAGAAGAAGAAGGAGGAAGGAGGAGGAGGAGGAGGAGGAGGAAGGAGGAGGAGGAGGAGGAAGAGGAAGAAGAAGGAGGAGGAGGAGGAGGAAGAGGAAGAAGGAGGAGGAGGAGGATAAAGAAGGAGGAGTAGAAGGAGGGGGAGGGGAGAAGAGAGAGGAAGGAGGAGGAAAAGAACAGGAGGAGGAGGAAGAGAGAAGAAGAAGGAGGAGGAGGAGAGGAAGAGGAGGAGGAGAGGAGGAGGAAGAAGGAGGAGGAGAGGGGAGGAGAGGAGGAGGGAGGAGAAGAGGAAGAAGAAGGAGGGGAGGAGGAAGAGGAAGAAGGAGGAGGAGGAGGATAAAGAAGAGGAGGAGAGGAGAGAGGAGGAGAAGGGGGAAGAAGAAGAAGGAGGAGGGGAAGAGAAGGAGGAGGAGGAGAAGAAGAAGGAGGAGGAGGAGGAGGAGGATAAAGAAGGAGGAGTAGAAGGAGGAGGAGGATAAAGAAGGAGGAGGAGGAGGAGGAGGAGTAGAAGGAGGAGTAGAAGGAGGAGGAGGATAAAGAAGGAGGAGGAGGAGAAGAAGGAGGAAGAGGAGGAGGATAAAGAAGGAGGAGTAGAAGGAGGAGGAGGATAAAGAAGGAGGAGGAGGAGGAGAAGAAGAAGGAAAAGGAGGAGGAGGGGGGGAAGAGGAGGAGGAGGAGAAGAGGAAGGAGAGGAGATAGAAGAGGAGGAGAAGGAGGAGGAGGAGAAGAAGAAGAAGGAGGAGGAGGAGGAGGGGAAGAGGAGGAGGAAGAGGAAGAAGGAGGAGGAGGAGGATAAAGAAGGAGAGGAGGAGAAGGAGGAGGAGGAGAAGAAGAAGGAGAAGGAGGAGGAGGAAGAGGAAGAAGGAGCAGGAGGAGGGGGGGAAGAGGAGGAGGAAGAGGAAGAAGGAGGAGGAGGAGGATAAAGAAGGAGAGGAGTAGAAGAGGAGGAGGAGGAGAGAAGAAGGAGAAGAGAGGAGGAGAAGAGGAAGAGGGAGGAGGGGGGGAAGAGGAGAGGAAGAGGAAGAAGGAGGAGGATAAAGAAGGAGAGGAGTAGAAGAGGAGGAGGAGAAGCATCCACATGCACCCAGTCACATGGCCATGCCCACCTAGCCACCCCCACAGAAACGGTTGTTAAAAAATTTGAATCCCACCCCTAGAAAAAAGTTACATGCAGCAGCCCAAAATCTACCTGACAGCCTTCAATGCTTGTTCTGGATGAAACAATGCATGCTTGTAAGAATGAAACATGGGACTGTTGCCTTGAACCATGACTGACTGATATTAGGAAGTTAATAGTTAATGGCTTGATGGGTGAAGAGATAAAAGGACATCATGGTATGGTAGTCAAATCAATATTTCCCATTCATTAACATTGCGCTTCTCAGATAACTGACATGTATTCCTCCTTCCTGGGAGGAAAGCAAAATAAAGTCCGTTTTATCAGGCTCAGTTTTCCTAAACATGAGGAATTTGAGCTATCAATCCTGACCCAACCTTTCTTATGTCTGTGGTGTGTTTTCCAAGAGGTCTGCTTCTATGTCTTGTTTGCCTGAACAAGCTTTGTCCCATAGTATCTTAAACAATCTCTGCTGATCAATGTTATGAGTGCTTTTGCATGAACAATCAGAACCTGGCAATAAAAAACCAGCCCAAAAACAATAAACCACAATGCATCACAAATCTGTAAAACCCCAACACAGAATACCTTCAGCAAAAGGAGCTCACGGTATATTTGGGGCCTGGCTTATAAGGCCCAAGACAGTCTGCTCAATAGCTTATTGTTGTTGTTGTTGTTGTTGTTATTCACACAGTCAGCCAGATGTTCAGACTGGGTTTGGCATTTTTGTCTACCTATCGAGTCCTTACCAAGGACCTGGGATAGACAATTTTGGATGTTTGATGGTGTTACAGATATCACCGCAGGATGGAAGCTATTTCAAGTAAAGCTGCCTTCTGCAATTGACTGATGGCAAATTTGTCAATGCCTATGCTGTTCAAGTGGTGCTCCAGTTGTTTTGGGACTAAAACCAAGGCACTTATTGCTATTGGTATTATCCTAGCTTGCCTTTACCATAGTCATTCTGTTTCTATGTGCAGGTCTTTGTATTTTGTCATCTTCTCCAGTTCTTTCTCTTCTCTTCTGCTGTCTCCAGGCACTGCCACATCCATTACCCAGACTTTTTGTGTGTGTGTCTTTCTTATCGACAACTGTTAAGTCCGGAGTGTAATGTGGCAGGTGCCTGTCTGTCTGGATTCTAAAGACCCAGAGCAATTTAACTTTTCTATTGTTTTATTGTTATTGTTATTATTTATATTGCCACCTATTCACCCATAGTGACTCAAGGCATCTTACAGAATATAAAACCACATTTAAAACAATAAAACTAACCAAAAGAATCAAATAGATTAATATAGTACAATATAATAAAATCACCCCCTGCCCCAACAATAGCAGATCATGTGAGCTCCGTCCCGCTTTGGATTCCCCAAGCCCACTGGCAGAACCAGGTCCTCAGTAGTTTCCAGAAGAGTACTAGTGAGGGAGCCATTCTAATCTCTGGGGGAATGATGTTCCAGAGAGAGGAAGCCACCACGAAGAAGGCCCTTCTGGTTCCCACCAAGTATATCTCCCTTGGGGAAGGGACCCACAGCATTCCCTGCCTCCCCGCTCTAATGGGTCAGGTAGATGTGACCAGCAAGAGATGATCCCTCAGATAGCCTGGTCTGAAGCCATGAAGGGCTTTAAAGATGACAACCAGCACCTTGAATTGTACCCAAAAGCAGCTACCGCACGAGATATTATTAGTCCCTGACAAAGAGAATGTCATGGAAACTGTTCTGTACCTTCATTTGCATTCTTGAAACCCCGCGTTTTGATTGGTCAAAGCGCAGGGTGATCTGATTGGTTTAGCAAGCCGCGCTGATTGGCCCGCTGAGAATCTCCCGCGATTGGCGGATACGAATCGCGGGAGATTCAAAGCGGTGCCATTGGCCGCGGCTGCGGTGGCTTGAGAATAAAAAGCCGCAAGTTTTCCCTAATAAAGAGCTGAAACCACAGTCACTGCCTCCTGGTCTCCTTGCCGAACAGACACAACACTGGCGATGAGGATGGGATCCCAAGGCTGAACCCCATCGAGCACGTGTCCGCCGGAAGCAAGACCGATGAGATGGCCAGCATCGCTCCGCCCGCGCCCTTCAACCCCGCTAGCAAGGACTGGGAATCCTACATGGACAGATTCCTCATGTTCCTCGAATGCAGCAACATGAAGGATGCCACCGGGCCGAAAAAACAAGCCGTTTTCCTGACACACTGCGGGCCCGCAGTGTTCAAGATGGCGAAAGCCCTCGTGAAATCTGCCAACATCAAAGCGATGGACTGGGATCAAATCTGCCGACATCAAAGCGATGGATTGCAGAGCCCTTGCTCTGCAACCACTACGCCCCCACCGTGCCCACCCTCATCAGGCGGCACAACTTCTACCGGCGGGACCAGAGACCGGACAAAAGCATCAGCGACTTTGTTGCCGAGTTGCGGAACCTAGGAGGCATGTGCGGATTCTCCAACATGGACGAGGCCCTACGGGACCGAATCGTGCTCGGACTTCGGGATCCAGTCCTCCAGAGCCGACTGATGGCCAAAGGTGACATCGTCCTCGCCGATGCCATCGCTGAAGCCACCGCAGCTGAGGCTACCCGGAAGTCGGCGAACCACATGCAGAGATCGGACGCCGGAGACTGCACCGTGACCACCGACTTGGGACAGGTGACCGAGGCCCAACCGGAAGCAAGTCACCGTGAGACCACCACCCACCATGGCGAATTCCACTCCGCCTCCGACACTTCGGACGAGGAGGAGGAAATCCACCGGCTCCAGGCGGGACACGACCAGCGAAATCAGCGGGTCCTAAGTCGGGGACCACATATGCTGGTTGCGGAGGTGACCACCCAAGATCGGAGTGCCGTTTCTTCGATGCAGTCTGCCGGCATTGCGACAAAAAGGGCTACATCGCCCGCGTCTGCCGACTAAAGAAAGCCAACAGCCCCAGACGGCGGGACCACAGTGAGCGGAGATGGGACAGCACACCCCCCAGAGCCAGAGATCACCCAGCCGACAGCCGATGGGACCGGAGCAGGCAAACCCGACGAGGCGGAGAGACCCGGCTGAAGGAAGAAACCCACCAGATGGTCATCATTGGCCACACATCAACCACCGATGCCCGAAAAATCTACGTGGAGGTAGGCATCGAAGGCAAGCCATGCAGGATGGAGGTGGATTCCGGGTCCTACCTCTCCATGGTCGCCTGGCAAGAAATCAAACGCTTGGTGCCTACCATCCACAAGAAGGGACTGGAGAACCAGAGACTAATCATCAAAGACTACCAGGGAAACCGCATCCCGGTAGTCGGAACTGGACAATTCAAAGTAACATTTAAGGGCCGCACGGCAAAGCTTCCCCTAACAATCGTGGATGGAGACCAGCCCAGCCTTTTGGAACTGCAATGGTTCGCGCCACTTGGCATCGAAGTCATGGGCATCAACCACATTGCCGAGACCGATTGGGAGCAGTAACTGGCATGGGACTTCCAGGAAGTGTTTGACGGCACCCTAGGCAAGTACCGAGGGCCCCCCATCTCTTTCAGCCTAGACCCTAACATTCCCCTGAGACGCCTAAAACCATGGCGGGTACCTTTTGCACTCTGGCCAAAAATTGACGAGCAAATTGACAAGCTCATCAAGCAAGGGGTCCTACAACCAATTGATCATGCCCGGTGGGAGACCCCAATAGTCACCCCAGTCAAGCCCGATGGGTCGGTGAGAATCTGCGGGGACTATAAGGCCACCCTAAATTGCGACTTGCAACAAAGCGCCTACCCCGTCCCAGTAGTGCAGCACCTTCTACACTCACTGGGGGGAGGCAAAGTTTTTGCGAAGCTTGACCTGGCCCAAGCATACCAACAGCTGCCGTTCGACACAGAAACCGTGGAGGCGCAAACCATAGTCACCCGCCGGAGAGCTTTCCAATGTAACCGACTCCAGTTTGGAGTCAGCGTGGCGCCTGGAATTTTCCAGAGCCTCATGGAGAGACTCTTGCAGGGCATCAAGGGGGTGGTGCCCTACTTCGACGATGTGCTGGTATCGGCAACCAACCAGCGAGAACTAGAGGGTCGACTAAGGGAGGTGTTAACCAAATTCAAGGAAACCGGGCTAAAAGTGAAGAGGGAAAAGTGCCAACTTTACACAGAGCGGGTTGAGTTCCTGGGATATCTCCTAGACCGGCACGGCATCCACCCCACCGAAACTAAAATCAGAGCCATTAAGGAGGCTCCCACACCCAGGACTAAAACAGAACTGCAGGCGTTTCTGGAACTGCTTAATTTTTACAATGTTTTCCTGCCCCAGAAGGCGACTGCGGCGGAGCCTTTGCATAGGCTCTTGGACAAGGAGGCTATCTGGACTTGGGGGAAATGCAAGGAAGCCGCCTTCATGAGAACCAAGGACCTGCTCATCTCGGATGCCATCCTCATCCAATACAATGAGACCCTACCACTCGCTGTCACATGCGACGCCTCACCCTTCGGCGTCGGCACCGTCCTCAGCCACACAATCCCGAATGGAAGAGAAGCGCCCATTGCCTTCTTCTCCAGGACAGTCACCAAACCGGAGCAGAACTATAACCAGCTGGACAAGGAGGCCCTAGCCATCGTCGCAGCAGTGAAGAGGTTCCACGAGCACCTCTACGGCCGCACCTTCACAATCATCACGGACCACAAACTGTTGCGGGGCATCCTGGCAGGAAACCGGGCCACCCCAAACATTTTATCTCCCAGGATGACAAGGTGGTCCGAATTCCTTGCCGCCTACAGCTACCGGCTCACACACCGACCCGGTAAGACTATTACACATGCAGACGCTTTGAGCCGCTCACCGCTACCTGACCTAGACACCGACCCAGCACCCACAACGAGCACCCTCAGCATAGAGACTCTGCCCGATCTACCCATAACCGTGTCAGACATTGCCCGAGAAACCAATAAAGACAAACGTCTGGCACGGGTGTCACATTAGGTAGAGAAAGGGTGGCCGGAAAAGGACAACGACGAAGCATTCAAAACATTCCGGAGCCGGCAAATGGAACTTTCGCTGCAAAAAGGGTGTGTACTGTGGGGGGATAGGGTGGTTATCCCGGAAAAACTGCAAGGGAAGGTATTGGGGTTGTTACATGAGGGGCACCCGGGCATAGTTAGAACGAAAGCCCTGGCCAGAAGTTACGCTTGGTGGCCAGGGATGGATAAGCAAATCGAGGCCTGGGTGGCAAGATGTCAACGCTGCCAAGAAACCAGACCAAGCCCTCCCATGGCACCGATCCTGGAATGGGAAACCCCCAGGAGACCCTGGTCTAGGGTCCACATAGACTTTGCTGGGCCCACTAAGGGACATACATTCCTAGTAACCGTAGATGCTTACTCCAACTGGCTGGAGGTAAGCAACATGAAATCCACCACCACAGAGGCCGTAACCAAGGAACTTTGCAAACTATTCGCAACCCACGGCCTCCCAGATGTCATCATGTCAGACAACAGGCCCCAATTCACCTCGCTGGAATTTGAAAAGTTCCTAGCAGAACGGGGCATACAACATGCACTGACAGCTCCGGCGCATCTGGCGGCGAACGGAAGGGCGGAACGGATGGTTCAATTCACGAAAAAAAACCATCCAGAAAATCGAACACGGGGAAATCCAAGACAAAATAAATAAAATGCTTTTTATCCAATATATAACCCCGAACACAACAACGAACAAAAGCCCAGCAGAGCTACTGATGGGGAGGAAAATAAGGTCCCCACTCGACAGACTGCACCCCACATACAACCCAGAAAAAACCCCAAACTCCTCCAGCAAGCACCGGTCTTTTGCGCCAGGCGATGCCGTCTACGTAAAAAACCTAACCGGAGACACACTATGGGTACCAGCAACCAAAGCCCAACTGACAGGTCCCCACTCGTACCGGCTGCAACCGGTACGGACGAGCGTGGAAACGCCACATCGATCAAATAAAATTGAGAACGGCCACAAGAAACACAACCGACACGCAACCAGACACAGAAAATCCCCTTAACACAAGCCAAGAGGGGAGGGAATACCCCGGGAACCAAAACCCAGAAGAAAACCAACCATGCTCACCAGCAAGCAGCCAGCTCGAAGCCTCACCAGGGAGAAGCAGCCAGGCCAGCTCGACCAGCCCAGAAAGACCGGGCGGGAGCGGCGAGAACCGCAGCTCAACCAGCCCGGGTAGACCGGGAGGGAGCTGCGACAAGCGGCCCGGCAAGGCCTACCAGGCGGTTCCATCGACGAGGCCGAGAGACACAGAGAACCCAACCGAACCGGCCAGAAGCCAACCGACGACTGACCTGCGCAGGTCCAGTAGGCAAGTGCGGAGCCCCGCCTATTTACGGGACTACGTTACGTAGGACCAAACCAAGAGGGGAGGGGTGTTCTGTGCCTTCATTTGCATTCTTGAAACCCCGCGTTTTGATTGGTCAAAGCGTGGGGTGATCTGATTGGTTTAGCGAGCCGCGCTGATTGGCCCGCTGAGAATCTCCTGCGATTGGCGGATACGAATCGCGGGAGATTCAAAGCGGTGCCATTGGCCACGGCGGCTTGAGAATAAAAAGCCGCAAGTTTTCCCTTGGAGCCAGATCGGTTCTGGGGGCCTAATAAAGAGCTGAAACCACAGTCACTGCCTCCTGATCTCCTTGTCGAACGGACATGACAGAAACCAGAACAGTTTCCAAAGATGCAGGTCTGTTAGTTGTTGAATTAAAAAAATGGAGTGGTGGGACAGGAAGAAAACCTGATTTGATTTGCTAAAAGAGTAAATATTGAGGATACTAATTGATTCAGGGAAAACAGCTGAGTCACTCTAGGACAGAAGAGGCGGCACTGCTCTCATATCAGATCATATACTTTGCAAGGAATCAGGAACGTTTCCCATCAGGCTTTAAGGTAATCTGCTTCTGCAACCTTCTGTGATGTGGCTCCTTTTCCAGGAAGTCTTTTAAACCAGGGGTCTCCAACCTTGGCGAATTTTGGGAGTGGAAGTCCACAAAGTCTTCAAGTGACCAAAGTTGGAGACCATGGTTTCAGACCCGTTGCCTGATGAAATTCTGGGCAGGTGAAAGGGTGTTGCCTATCAATTGAATAAGTTCCCCTGCAGATTTTTTTTATTATCTACCAAGACTTTCCTTAGCTCAGCATTCAATCCTTTAAGTAAATGAGATCTTTAGTGGTGGGGGAATGGGGAAAAACTCAAAGTAATAGCAAGTCACGTCCTTAGCTTGGTTCTGCAAAGTTTCCGATTCCACCCTGCTTGGTTGACAAAGTTTCTCTCTCTCTCTCTCTCTCTCTCTCTCTCTCTCTCTCCCTCCCACGCTCTCTTTCTCTATGTGTCTCAGTCCCTGTTTAATAAAGGTGCACAGCAAGGGAGTCTTGTCTGCAGACTTTTAATTTTGCTTGGAGAAGAATCTGCTTATTTTAAAACTGTATAATTACTGCTGGCTCAAAGCACCCCCTCATTACCAGAGTCTGGAAGGAATGCTGTGTAATTACAGCATTTGTCTTGTACTAGGAGGGAGCAAAAGCTGCTGGGGGAAAGGAAGGGGGAAGAGGAGGAGGAGGAGGGCAAAAGGAAGGGATCTAGTCTTACTAGATCTCAAATGCCCGGGGGTGGGCGGGTGAGGGGAATTAATCTTTGCAGCAGCTTTTCCCCAACCAGGTGTCACCCAGCACTCAAGCAGCTCTTGCTTTCATTCCCACTCCAGCCTAGCAGTTAGTTATTTTATTTCAGTCTTGCCTCCCAGGCATTTGTAAGGTGGGGCAACAATTAAAATAACATATATGTTAGTAAAGGCCATTGTTATTCATTTATCTCCCCCTTCCCCTAAAATAACAGGCAAAGAGGAAAAGGAAGTAGGTTGCTATTCAGATTTCATTGGGAAAAGATGATTTTCCTCAGTGGAATTTATGCAATGCATTTTATTTTCCCAGGAATGGAAATCAGGATTGTTTAGTTGATGTTGTCTTGCGAATAATGGAAGATCTGGGATTCTTATGGGATTTCTTTAACTGTAGTTAGCAGTTTGGTATGATTACATCGTCAAGATGCCACCCTATCATGGTTTGTTGCAGTAAATTTCTTGGAGTGGGGCACCAAGGACAGCAATGCAGTTTTCTGCAGCAATTGGATAACTCATTTACGGATTACTTTGGTTTTGTTTAAAATATATAAAACCTGGCAATAAATAGCAGCCTTCAGTTTAGCCATATCACCTCCCCAAATTGGCAAGATTATTCTGAGGGAGTATAATTTTTTATAATCTTCCAGCACTCCAGCAAGGGAGAGGAGAAAGAGCAAAGACAAATGTATTGCTACTGTCTTTGTCACATTACTCAGTGGTGGAGTCAGTAAGAGAACAAGGTGAATCTCAAAACATTTTAGGAGATCCTTTTAGCTTCTGCAACCTTCAGTGATGTAGCTGTTTCCAGGAGGTTTTTGATTGTCTTTGACATTTGAGAAAAGTTATATAATGGAAAAACAAGAATCCCTAACTCCTAGTTGAGTTAAGGCAGATCATTGACCATCTTCCTATGATGTTGAAGAATCCGTGCACATGTGTCCTAAAACACCTGGAAACTGCTGGCTTGGAAGTTGAATGGTCTACACCAGGGGTCTCCAAATTTAGCAACTTGAAGACTTGTGGACTTCTACTCCCAAAAGGGGGCATGGGGAGGCAGCACACATTGCCTTCTGGATGCTGGCTCACAAGTGTCTGTGCACGAGTGTGTGCATAATTATCGGCATGAGAGCCCCAAAAAAGGTTAGCCACCACTGATCTAGGCTCTTTGTGTCTTTTGAAACACAATCTCATTATCCAGGATAAGTAACAAGGGCTTATTAGAATTTTATTTGGCTTCTGGAGAGCACCAGGTTGTCTTTCCCAATTCAATCTAATAAAAAATTTGGAACAGGTGGCTTTTTTTTTTTTCAACCTTCGCTCTAGAATTTAGTGATTTAGATATGAGAAGCAAAGCCATTTGACCCTAGTTAAGAAATTAGGATTGAGATGGGAAGACTGGTTGGCACTGATACAGACCTAATACTATAAAAAGGAGTTGGACAGCATATAGGAAGAGGAGGAGGAACAATAGCGGTATTCTACCGATTCAACCCAGTTCAGGTGAACTGGTAGTAAAAAAAAATGCTACCATTTGGCTGAACCAGTAGTAAAAAAACAGCTACTGGGTCAGCCAAACTGGTATTTATTTATTTATTTATTCATTCGTTCATTCATTCATCCATCCATCCATCCATCCGCCCGTCCGTCTGTCCGTTTATTTATTTATTTGTTTGTTTGTTTGTTTGTTTATTTATTTATTCCTCCCAATGATCAGCTGTTCCGACGATCAGCTGTGCCGGGATCCCCCTCGCTGTCTTACTGCTTCGCTCCGGATGCTACTCTGAGGCCCAGGAGGCAAAAAAAGGGGCGCATGCCCACCCAGTCACATGGCCACTCCCACCTAGGCACGCCCACCTACCCAGTCCCACAGAACCGGTAGTAAAAATATTTGCATCCCACCCTTGAGGAGGAAGAATATTGCATCTTTGTATGTGAATAATGTGCACGTAAGAGAGAAAGAAATGATAAGATGGTCCACGAACCCACAGCCCACTTCTGAACTGTCAGCCATCTGCACTAAACCCCACTGGGAATTGTATATATAATCCTCCTTAAAGAAAAATAGAATCAAGAAACTGGAGATACCTCTGAGCTTGCTAGATAACGGGAAGAATTAAAGAAAAACAGCAACGTGGAACTTCAAGAAAAGAACTGTTGATGGATATAAGGTGGTTGAGTCCTTACAGAAAGATGTACTTAGGGGAAAATTCCCTTTTTTTTTCTTTTGTAAATCAAATATGGGATTCATGCTTTCCCTCCCTGTCATGTATGCAAATGGACTACTCGAAATCCCCGTGCCTTGATTGGCTAAGGCGCGGGGATTTCTGATTGGCCAGGCGAGCCGTGCCTGATTGGCCCGATTGGAGTCTCCCGCGATTGGTTAAAGCCAAGAGCGGGAGACTTGAATCGCTGCCATTGGCCGCGGCCGCCGAAGCAAAAGATATAAAAGCCGCAAGCTTTTTGTCTTTTGCGGTTCGGTTCCACCAGTGTTAATAAAGAGCTTGAATTGAAAGTCACTGACTACGAGTCTTAATTGCGGATACGACACTGGCGACGAGGATGGGATCTCGCCATTGAACCGAACCCCGTATCCGTTTAAGAACCAGCGACAGCGAAGATGGCGAAAATAGCACCGCCCGCTCCCTTCAACCCCGCCGCCGAGGACTGGGAATCGTACTCGGATCGATTCCGGATGTATCTGGAATGCGCCGGCATGAAGGACGCCCCGGGCCCGCTAAAACGCGCCGTCTTTCTCACACACTGCGGACCAGAGGTCTTCCAGATGGCCAAGGCATTGGCCAAACCAGCAGACGCAACCGCCATAGACTGGGACGTCCTCGAGCCCATACTGAGACGCCATTACGCCCCCGAGGTCCCCATCCTGATACGGCGAAACGAGTTCTACCGCAGAAACCAGAAACCGAACGAGAAATTAAGCGACTTTGTCGCTGAATTACGGCGCCTGGGAGGACTCGGTGAGTTTGAAGGGCTTAATAGTCTCATCAGAGACCGCTTCGTGCTCGGGTTATGGGATCCGACACTCCAGAGCCGACTCATGGCAAAAGGCGACATCAGCCTAGCCGATGCCCTCACTGCGGCCGCAGCAGCAGAAGCCACCCGCACGTCAGCAGACACCATGCGAAGATCTGACGCGAAGGGCGGGAACAACAACCCCGCGAGGCCGGCCGACACCAGAAGCGAAGCGACCGCACACTACGGCGAATACCAATCAACCTCCAGCGCGTCAGATGACGAGGAGGACATACACCGTGTACAAATGGGACGAGGCGAACAGCGAAGTCAAAGAGGTCGCAGGTCGAGGACCAACTGCGCCGGTTGCGGCGGCGACCACCCCAGGTCAGAATGCCGATTCTTCGACGCTATCTGCAGGCATTGTGACCGACGAGGCCACATCGCCCGAGTTTGCCGCCAGAAAAAACCCCGCAGCCCGCCCAAACGGGAACAACTTGACAGGAAGAGAGAAAACTCCCCGCCCAGAGCCAGAGAGCGCCAGCCAACGGGTCGATGGGACCAGAGACAACGATCGCAAAGAAGCAGTGACAGCCGGCGTAAAGAGGAAACCCACCAGACGGTGACCATTGGCCACGCCATTTCCGACGGAGCTAGAAAGGTTCACGTAGAAGTTCACATAGAGGGTCGACCATGTAAGATGGAAGTGGACTCCGGTTCCTACCTTTCTATGATTGCTTGGCGCGAAATCAAGCAACTAGTGCCTACACTACAAAGAAGAAACGTACCTGCCCAAAAAATCATCATAAAAGACTATCAAGGTAATCGCGTTCCGGTAGTGGGCACCAAGAACTTTAACATAACCTACAAAGGCCACACAGAACAACTTCCACTCACAATAGTCGACCGCGACCGCCCTAGCCTGCTGGGGTTACAATGGTTTGCTCCGCTTAACATCGCGCTGACAGGTGTCAACCACGTATCCATTGAAGCTTGGGAACAGCGGCTAACCGAAGAATTCCAGGAGGTCTTCAATGGAGAATTGGGCAAGTACCAGGGGCCCCTTATTTCATTTGATTTAGACCCAAGGGTTCCCCCGAAGCGGCTTAAGCCTAGAAGGGTACCCTTTGCATTAAAGCCCAAAATCGACGAGCAGCTAGACAAGCTCGTCAGACAAGGGGTGTTACAACCGACAGATCACGCCAGATGGGAAACCCCTATAGTGACCCCAATAAAACCAGACGGGTCCGTGAGAATCTGCGGGGACTATAAGGCCACCCTAAATGGCGCGTTGCAGCAAAGCGCCTACCCAGTCCCGGTAGTGCAACATTTACTGCACTCACTGGGAGGGGGCAAAGTTTTTGCTAAGCTCGACCTCGCACAAGCCTATCAACAACTACCTGTGGACGAGGAAACGGCAGAGGCCCAAACAATAGTGACCCACCGGGGGGCTTTTAAATGTAACAGACTTCAATTTGGGGTCAGCGTGGCACCAGGCATCTTCCAGAGCCTGATGGAACGCTTGCTGCAAGGCATCAAGGGGGTGGTGCCCTACTTCGATGACGTATTAGTGGCGGCGCCAAATGAAGCTGAACTAGAAAACCGTTTAAGACAAGTCTTAACGAAATTTAAAGAAACAGGACTTAAAGTCAAACGCGAAAAATGCCAACTTTGTACAAAACAAGTAGAGTTTCTGGGCTACCTCCTAGACCAGCAGGGCATCCACCCCACAACGAAAAAAGTAAAGGCCATCAAAGAAGCCCCCACCCCAAAGTCCAAATTAGAGCTGCAAGCGTTCTTAGGTTTACTAAACTTCTATAATGTCTTCCTACCTCAAAAGGCTACGGCAGCGGAACCTTTACATAGACTCCTGGACAAGAAGGCAGCCTGGACTTGGGGGAGACGGGAACAAACAGCTTTTCAAAAGACCAAAGACCTCCTCACCTCTGATGCCGTCCTAATGCAATTCTGCGAAACCCTGCCTGTAGCTGTCACTTGCGACGCATCACCCTTCGGCGTCGGCGCTGTCCTCAGCCATACCCTCCCAGACCAGAGAGAAGCACCTATCGCATTTTTCTCGAGAACTCTGACTAAACCAGAGCGGAACTATAGCCAGCTGGACAAAGAAGCTTTGGCTATAGTGGCCGCCGTTAAGCGTTTCCACGAGTACCTTTATGGCCGCCCATTCAAAATAGTGACTGACCATAAACCGTTGCTGGGCATTCTCGCGGGAAACCGTCCCACACCAAACATCTTGTCACCCCGGATGACAAGATGGTCTGAATTCCTGGCAGCCTACAACTATGAACTGCTACACAAGCCAGGTAAGAAGATATCGCACGCGGACGCTTTAAGCCGTTCCCCCTTACCTGACTCTGACCCTGACCCTGCACCAACAACAAATACCCTGTCCATCGAGTGTTTACCCATTACCGCATCGGACATAGCGAGGGAAACGGTTAAGGACAAACACTTAGCGCCAATCTTACATTGGCTACAAAAAGGCTGGCCGGAAAAAGACGATAACGAGACTTTTAAACCTTTCCGCCAGCGCCAGACGGAACTTTCACTACTGAGAGGATGTATCCTTTGGGGAGACAGGGTGGTAATTCCGACTAAATTACAGAACAGGGTCCTAGAGATGTTGCACGAGGGTCATCCTGGCATCGTCAGGACCAAAGCCCTGGCCAGGAGTTACGCTTGGTGGCCTGGCATGGACAAACAAATTGAAACATGGGTCGCCAAATGCCACCGGTGCCAGGAGACCAGATCCAGCCCACCCACGGCACCTATCCGGGACTGGGAGACACCTCGGGGACCCTGGTCCAGAATACATTTAGACTTTGCCGGCCCCACAAATGGCCACACCTTTTTAATCACAGTTGACGCATACTCAAACTGGCTAGAGGTGGCCGACATGAAATCCACCACCACAGAGGCCGTCATTAAAGAACTGTGTAAGCTGTTTGCCACCCACGGCCTCCCAGACGTCGTTGTCTCGGACAACGGGCCACAGTTTACATCCATCGATTTTGAACGGTTCCTGGCAGAAAAAGGCATCCGCCACGCGTTAACGGCACCGGCGCATCCGGCGGCGAACGGTAGGGCGGAGCGGATGGTCCAGTTTACAAAAAAGACCCTCCGGAAAATGGACCACGGGGAGATCAACGACAAGATCAACAGGCTGCTCTTCATACAGCACATCACGCCAAACACAACCACCAACAAGAGCCCTGCAGAGCTCCTGATGGGCAGGAAGCTGCGATCCCCACTCGACCGCCTACACCCAACCTACAACCCGGAGCAGCCCCCAGACTCCAGCTCCAGGTATCGGACATTTGAACCAGGCGACCTAGTATACGCCAAAAACATGACGGGGGACCCCCTATGGATCCCAGCCGTCATAACTCAGATCACTGGTCCAAAGTCGTACCGGCTCCAAACCACCGACGGGCGAGCCTGGAAACGACATATCGACCAGCTCCGGTCACGAACATTGACTAACCTCAACCCCCAAGACACGAACCAAGGGGGGAGGGAACACCCGGTTAAACAACCGCAAGAACAAATAAAAATTAAAAACTCACCAGAACGCAGCCTTCGCGAATCACAGCCGGAGAAGAACCGTCTGGCCAGCTCTACCGACCCGGAGAAGCCAAGCGGGAGCGGCGGAATCCGCGACTCAACCGACCCGGTAGGCCCAGGCGGGAGCCGCGGCGAAGGAACCGGCCCGATCATCCAGCCGGTTCGCTCAGAGGCAGGAGCAGCCAAAAAGATGACCGCCCCTACCGAGATACAACAAGAAAATGAATTGCGCAGGTCATCTAGGACTCGACGGAGCCCCGCCTACCTGCGTGACTACACCACGTGAGAAGACCATACCAAGAGGGGAGGGGTGTCATGTATGCAAATGGACTACTCGAAATCCCCGTGCCTTGATTGGCTAAGGCGCGGGGATTTCTGATTGGCCAGGCGAGCCGCGCCTGATTGGCCCGATTGGAGTCTCCCGCGATTGGTTAAAGCCAAGAGCGGGAGACTTGAATCGCTGCCATTGGCCGCGGCCGCCGAAGCAAAAGATATAAAAGCCGCAAGCTTTTTGTCTTTTGCGGTTCGGTTCCACCAGTGTTAATAAAGAGCTTGAATTGAAAGTCACTGACTACGAGTCTTAATTGCGGATACGACACTCCCCTCCCAGTGTATTGAGTCTGTTAACTTTAAAGATAAGGATAGGTGGTATTTATAAGAATATATAATAGTATCACAGGTTTTAAAAATCTGGTAGTTACTCATAAATTCACATTGATGAACAGAGCTTTGGCTCTGTTTCTCAATTAGGTTTTTTTTAATCAAATATAAAATACATGTGCTTGAAGAGAATAAAAGTTAAGTATGTTTTATCTTTCTGCATTTGATATATCTTACTCCTGTGGCTATATCTTATGGGGCCTATATTTTCTGATTCAATAGCCTGGTGGTTGTTACACTTTTTCTTCAGTGTTTTTTTACTGGGGACATTTCTTACTTAAACATGCTTGTAGAATGAGACTGTGCAAAGAATAAAAATAATTATTGTTGTACAGCCTGCAGCACTTTTATCTAGGATTCATAAGATGTTCTGCAAAGTTTCATTAATTCCCTCAGAAATTTACTGAATTTCATGGGCCTACAGCTGACAATTTAGAAGGTGATATGTGATATATGAAAATTACTGAGGTGATTATGGCCTTGCATTTTAAAATCTTGTCTCTAATGCTTACCACCAATTTTTTTTTAATATATTTTCAAAATTTGGAATAGCCAGTTTATGGTTACATGTTTCTTCACTTATAATACAAGCTGTGGGAATTCTGCATTCATTTCATAACACCTGGAAGAAATCTGTCTTGCTGGCTTGCTCTTTTGAAATCATTCTGAAATTTAACCTGATTTGAAATGGTGGATTTTTGTTTTTAATTAAGAAAAAGATTAGTTTCCTAAAAGTATTAGAGGAAGAACTATATCAATAGATTTGGCATATTTTAAAAAAACTCAATCCTGATTTCGCTGATATTTAGGAGAGAATTAAGAATATAATTTTTCTTTGTAAGTCATTCTGGAAAAGTCCTTTCCACATTAAAACAAAAAACCCACCCCAATAGCTCAAAAGGAAAAGTAAACCTAAATTTGAGCGTTGAAAAACATTGAAACTCTTCCATTCTCAAGTGCAGCGTGAAAACAATCTAGGAACACTGTCCAGCCAGCCTGCTGACTTTAAAACAAGGAACACAAAATAACTGCTTTGCCCTGAAGGATAATAAAAGCACTCTCATCTCTACTGCATGCAAAGGAGAAATGAAATAAATGGGCTTGTATCTCCCTCCCCCATGTCAGCCTCTGTACTGTGTATGCCTTTGCAAAAACATAAAATCAAAATCCTAGGGATTCCCATGAGAACAAACTGAACTTCCTATAAGAACAAACAGCCCCCTTTCTTTTCAAAGACCAGAGACCCAGGAGCTGGGATGGAACCCACTGAGGCAGATGGAAAAGAAACCAGCCATAGAACCACAACATTTCAAGAAGACCGCTTTTCCAACTGATACAACATGTTTACGGAGCTCCTGGGCCACTTTTGAACTACTGCCTTATGTGGAAGTGCCGAGTTTATCAAATCTTTCTGGCTCTCCCTCTTTAAACATTTTGATCGTAAATTCCTCCAGGCAGGAGGCTGTGAATCATCTTAAAGGACAGTAAATGATGTGGCTTGGATTGTAAATAACTAGCTGAAGTGTCTTAGAGTTCCCAGCCTGCTGGGAATTGCCTAGGAGTTCCTTTCAGAGACCTACAGGAGCTTGGGGAAAGCAAGGTATCTTAACTAATTAGGTGCTTTTTAGTTCTTGGCAGAGAAGGAAGATGTTATGAACTAATAAAACACTTAAAGTTTATCAAAAGCTTTAGAAAATAGCAGGGTTCTAGTCCTGCACTTCTGATTGGCCGATAATAGCGATATCAGATTGGTCCATTCAGGAGAATCTGATTGGCTGTTAACGAGCCACTCTCATTGGTTAAGGGGGTTAACACTCCACGTCTCTTATTGGTTACTAGAGCGGCAGCTTGTCTATAAAAGGGCTGCTGTTGCCCTAGGGTTTTACTCTGTTCAGAATGATTAATAAAGAGTTGAAGTTCACTGTTCACCATCTCGTCTCTGTTCCTTGCGCCCATGCGCAGAACTTAACAGAAGAGAAATCCAGTGAAAGAAAATTCATCTCTTTAATGATGGATTGGCAAAAGCCGTGTGATTAAATTGGTCTCTATGTAGTAGATTAACATGATATTTTCTAATCCTTTTTTTTTTTTTTTTTTGCAAATGTGGTTTATTGGTTGTTATCTCAACATGGAATCTCTTATTCTTTAACTCATCTCTTTGAACAAACATGCATTAGCCTGAGAGTAAGAAAAATGTCTTTGTAGATTGCACTCCATGGGAGCTTTTTGCTCTCCAACTGTTTTGAACTACAGCTCTAGTTATCCTTGCTTATATCGCTGACCAGAATAGGACAAAATAGGATTTGGAAAGTTGTGGCTTTCACAGGAAGGGCAAGTGATACCACGTGCATTATGGATGTCATCATGCAAATGACATGATGCATGTGATATCATTGTGAGTTATAATGGATGCTTACGGCCCACATGGTCCCTATGGATATTGTAGAAAGTTAGCCCCCACCCCTCTCCTAGAAGAATGAAATATTTTGAGAAATATTAAAAAGGCAGACTATTGTATTTCAAAAGTAGGATTAGCCCTCAGTCACAATAGGAATTGCCCAAAGCTCCTTCATTGCATCATCTCAGCTGCACCACACCCAGCAGTTCAAACTTCAACCAAACTTAGCTCAGACAAACTCCTGGGATTTGTACACGGCCCCATGGGAGTCTGATGACAGCCAATAGAATACATGTTCTTGCACAGGAACAGGAAGTTCAAGTGCAAACCCCCAAAGAAGGTATAAATATCCACCACCACCCCTCTCAACTCCCAGAATCACACGTGCTTGGTGGTTCTGCTTCATCAATAATAAATGGACCTTTTTTCCAATCAGCCTCCATTTTATCTCCAGTGCCTTTCTCCTGGCTTGGAACTGAACCAGATGGATATTTCTTCCCACAATATGAACATTCCATATGGAAAGAAATCAGGATATTAAAAAAGGCAAATCTCTCAGCCTTCTTGCCCCACCTCTGCCTTACCCATTGTGATGGAAACTCTTGAACTTTCAAGTCGGTTCCTTCAGAGTGGGAAGCAAACATACCAAGCAGTGCCTATGAAATCCTTGTGGGTCCATTACACAGCAGCATTCACTGGCCGCAACAGACTTTGAAGAGCAATTTTAAATGCATGTGGTATAGCCTTGTTTCAACCCAGCATAGCTCTATTTATTTATTCTGCAGATTATTCTTTTTAGAATAGTATAAAAACCCTTCTTCCTATTCTGATGTTATTTTCAGAAAACGGTCTAGGAAATCAGAACCTTCTTTTTACGTTCTGTAGGAGAAAATAGGAGTGAATTAGAAATACATCCATACATCCGTTTCCAACTTTTCTATAAACCACCCATTAAAAATGGAAACTTTATAAAGATTGAGCACAGATGTGAGGTATGTGAGGTACTTTGGGTCCTATAATGCTCAGCATGGAATAAATATACACTCCGGTTCCTTCATTGTCTCTCCTACATTATCATTTCAGGTTCTGCAAAGGCCCTGTTGTAATAAATTGCCTTCCTCCTTCTTGTTAATTAAAACCCACTGGGGATTATCAAAGTCTGGCAGTTAAAACTTCCAATCCTGCCCCATTTTTCCTGATGGTGATCTGCCCATTTACTCTGGCCGGGCATTGTTCCCCTCCCTACAATCCACCAGCCCTCACTTCAGGAAAAAGAGGTTAATGTACTCCCACACTGAGTTAATGAGGACCAGGAATTACATCAGCAAACTGCAAACAGCAGCTTCGAAAGTAACACAAGGCCTTCCCGGGAGGTTGTTGACAGGGCCCATTATATCCTCCGCGCCTTTGTTTCATCGACTCTTCCCAAACTTGCATCAGCCTTTTGCAGCTCCTTGTCATCAATAACGGGGTCAAGCACCTTCATGCAAAGAGGTGCACCCTGGCTATTTTCTGGCCGTTTAGGAAAAATAATAACTTGTCTCTGTGGCTGGGAGGGGTTTTGTCAGGATGGGCAACAGGAGCCATTTAAGCACGCCACGAAAGCTTGGCTGAAGATTCTTTTTCCTTGAGGGTGACCTCCACTGCTCCCTTCTTTGGTTTCCCAAATACAGCGCTGGCAAAAGAAGGGATTGCCACGTCTCTTTCCCAGACTTCCCACAGCACTGAAACTCCAGAAGAGACAAAGATATTTGCTGGTTCGCAATCCAGAGAGTTGCTTTTATATGGTGGCCAGCGGGCTGCATTTGTGGTTAAACTACTACTCAAGATTTCTAGTCGTTCTGCTCTGTTTATTTATTTATTTAGCAGATGGCATATCATACATGGACTAGCAATATATATTGTTTCATCTAGATTAATAAAACACAATAAAATATAAATGTTAAAGAGATCTATGTTCAAATGCCAGTGTCTAGGCCTGTGGGGTACTTAGATCTGGCCCACGGGGCCAGCCTGGTAACAGCAAAGGACCAGCCTCGCAGTACCTCTGCCAGCAAAAATGGGGCCCAGGGAGACACACATGGTCCACCCGAGCTCTATTTTTGCTGGCAGAGGGCTACAGGAGGCCATCACAGTTGAAATCGGAGCTCAGGAGCCCATTTTCACTAACAGAACACTCGGGTTGCCACAGGTGCCCCCCTGATGCGAGTGACATCAAAATGGCTGCATCCACCCTGGCCACCCCAACCCAGTCTCCCCAAGGTCAAACACAACCCTGATGTGTCCCTCAATGGAATTGAATTTAACACCCTTGGTCTAGGCTATCTATGCATTGGAGTGAAGCATCATTTATACTTCTTTTAAAAAATCAGATACTGGACCCTCAGCTTCCAGCCAGTTCAGAGGTGGTATTCAGCAGGTTCTGACCAGTTCCAGAGAACCGGTAGCGGAAATTTTGAGTAGTTTGGAGAACCGGCAAATCCCACCTCTGACTGGAGATTTTACAGTATCTTTCCCCTGCCATGCCCAGCAAGCCATGTCCGCAGAACCGGTAGTAAAAAAATTTGAATCCCACCACTGAGCCAGTTACTATGTGATCTACAGTTTGACGTAGGACCCTGTCGTCACACTTGAGGGGAAGATATTATGCCCCATTTACCCAACAGATGCTGTGTGAGGTGAAAATCCTATTCAGGATTGTCCGTTGATGACGCTGGTAGTTCAAAGACTGGCATCTCTTTTTATGGGGTCATTTTTATATGTCTTTCTATGTCTGGAAGTCCAGTTATCTAGTTTCAGCCAGCCAGACTATTCTATAGAGTTTACTGACTCTCCAAATACATGGCAATGAAAAAGAAAACGTGTGCCCTACTGTTCTTGAACCAAAACAGCCTCTATATTACCTATTTATTTGATTGATATAAATTGATTTTTTTTCTTTATATATGTACTGGAAATTGTTTTCCTGTGTGAGTATTAATATCAAGCTAAGGCAAAGCTTATGCGGACTATCCCTTGACCAAAATGTTCTGTTGAATAAAGTCATCCCTTATACTGCAGTGTTGTAAATTAAAGTGGTTTCTCGCCCTCTACAAAGTACTTTTGTATATACCTTTTATTTTCAAGATCCTCTTAGCATGCTTTTGAAAGCAAAAGCTCTTTGCACTAAAATATAGATTGATTATATAGCTTTTATTTTGGGGAAAGAAGGGGGAAGTTCTTGAAAATCATCCGAGTAGACAACTGCTGAATCAATTAATTCTTTGGTGATCAGCATGTGATTTACTTGCTTAAAATTGTTCTGACAGGAAAAACCAATGTACATTTTTAAATGTGGAGTCATTTTTCTGCATGGTTTTTAGCAATCAGTACTTTAACCAGTTATCTGAAATGGTCAACTCTTTTATTGTATTTATGTAATTCTTGTTTCATCCTTGGTTGCCCTAAAAAGAAAATCAGATGCTTATGAAAGTTTTATTGATTCTTTACATTTATGAAAACATTATACTATTCTACAGCAGTATGGTATAATAATTAAGGCAAGAAGAATTAAGGACATTCTAAACTCAAGCCCAGCTTCATCTGTGGAAATGCACTATAGGTAATTTAAGACTAGCCACAAATCCTCAATCCAGTCTCCTTCACAAATATTCTTTGGGACAAAAATGGGAAACAACGATATTATTATATATACATTTCACTGAACTTCAGAAAAGAAAAAGGCTGTACTGTATTGAAAGTTTTGGATAGTGGTCCAATTTTATTATCTCCATAAAGAGAGATTTATTTTCTGGACGGTTTTTGGCTGGGTTGGAAAATTTCACCAAAGACATTTCATTTAAATCTTGAAATGTTATCGTCTACCACTGTCTTGGTCATATATGCTGATTGCAAATCTAACAAAGCCAAAATAATTTATTGCTTTCTCCTTTGTTGCTCCAGTCAATTGAATCAAAACCGATTGCAGATTATTAAATCAGAAATCAAATAAAAAGTACAAAAATATATAGAAATTCTATTATCACTGCCTACTCACCACATATAATAAATATCCATTCTCTCCAACTCTTCATTCTCTTTTTCTAAACCCAATTAGGAAGTAGAAACTATTCAATGTTTTAAGCTTTCAATCTACTTAAAGTGAAATTAAATAGACAGTGTCAGACTTTCAACCTGAAGTGAGTTTTATAGCACTTTTTTCTCCATTTTTGGCACTGTTTTTTTTTTTAAACTGTGCCTGATGTCAGTTTTGTAAGACTGTAAAGAATGAAACTTCTGAATCTGGAAAAAAAAACATGTTTTGCATTGTTATTAATTTAGCATTCAGCCATAAGAAACAATGAATCAGGGTAAAAACATGTCCCATACTTGGAATCATATCCCATAATTTGCAATTAAATCTCCATCCATTACATCCATATATCTGCCTCCTAAGTAGCTATTATTTGGGCCTGTGTTTAAAGTCACGTCAAATTCTTCTTGATTTTGAAAGAGCCTTTCATGTTTAAAATCACTTCACATTCTTCTTGATTTTGAAAGAGCTTTTAAATATTAGACATGTTTCTCTTTGCTTGCTCAATCCCTAATTCTGGCCAAACCCCAGAGGCTGTAAATAACACAGTTCAAATGCTGGTTGTATACATATCCTTTAAACAAAATGGATGGATGACCCAACTATGAAGCAGAGATGGAGATATGTGAAATAACAAGAACAGTGGTTAATTTTGATATATATGAGAAAAAATATTTGTTGCTACCCATTTAAATACATGCCTGGCTGCAAATCACAAAGGGTGGAGTAATTTAGAAGGGGAAAAGCATTATAGTGGATATACAATAATATGAATTATAATGAGGCACAAGAGATTTGGGGATGCAATACACTATCATAGCTCTCTCCTGTATAAAGTTATATAGAGTAATGTGCTAATTGTTAAGCCTGGGTTTCCCAACCAGGGTTAAGGAGACAAGCTAAACAGAATGTGCAGCGTTAGTCAGATAGGCACACAGATAAATGAGTGAGATATGTTTGGATGTAAGTTAACATACAAAAATAACAGATACGCTTGTGTTATCAAAAATATAGTTTATTCCATTTAGAGTTTTATAGCATAGTCAAAATAACAGTCCATTAGTCATGTATCGTTTTAGTCAGTCCATTCAAGGATATTCAATTAGCAAAGTCCGTGTAGAATATCCAGTGTCAGTTCACTTATAATAAATCAGTCCTCTCACCGTTGACAAATCAACAGTCCTCTTCTCTCTCCCGTTCCAGTAGGGGAAAAACACAGTCTTCAATCTATCCAGTAATTAGGGATCATCAAAGCCAGAGAGAGCAAACTGCAGTGCCTTGCTTCTTTTATGGTGCTTAATTACAGTCTCACAGTTAAAGTTGCAAACACTTTAACTAACAAACCATGATAACATATTTGTTATTTTACCTAAACCAGTTAGGGTAAACAATGTTATCCCTAACACTAATGTTAAAGCATACTTGGGAGCAATTATTACATGTGCATATGCATAACTGTACCATTAAAAAGTGCAATGCTAGAGGCTAAAAAATATGAAGAATGGTTGCAGGAATTGGGGATGTCTAGTGAAAAGAAGGACTGAGGGTGCAGTCTTCCAATATTTGAGGGGCTACTACAAAGAACGGGTGTCAGCCTATTTTCCAAAGTACCAGAAGCAGGACAAGAAGCAATGGATAGAAACTAATCAAGGAGAGAAGCGACCTAGAACTAAAGAGAAATTTCCTAATGGTGAGAACAATTAACTAGAGCAGGGGTCTCCAACCTGGCTGTGGAACTCTGGGAGTTGAAGTCCGCCAGGCTTCCAGGAGCCAAGGTTGGAGACCCCTGAACTAGAGGAATGGCTTGCCTTCAGAAGTTGTGGGTGTTCCATCACTGCAGGCTTTTAAGAAGAGACTGGACAGCTTGAGCAGAGGGTTGGACTAGATGACCTCCAAGGTTCCTTCCAACTCTGATATTCTATGTTCTATGTTCAATTATTTGCTTGTAAGCATCCCAAAAATTAAAAACCCGAAGAAGCAAATATTTTTCCTCTATCAAAACTAGATATCAACTGGCAAGGTGATTTAGCTTTAAATCTTTATCCAGGGTAATATTAATCTTCCTACTATCTCAGAGTAACTGATAAAGATATAGTACATTAGTCAATAAAGCAATGACCTCAAAATTATTGTTAAAAGATATCCTATAATAATTAATATAAACTAAATAAACAAGAAACTGCCATCTTCCTTTTCATTTATCACATCCCTTTTTAATTTTCAAAAATACAGCTTATAAACCAAGTTTTTCTTAGACTGAAAAACTTATTTATTGATTGAATTGATTTGATTTGTCAGTCGCTTACAAAATAATAGGTATGAGTATAAACATGAGTAATAATGCAGAAAATAGGTACGATTAAATGGGGACAATAGGACAGGGACATTTATGCACGCCCCTTAGGAATGGGGTGAGACCTCTTAGGAATGGGGAGAGGTCAATAGTGGATTGACTGAGGTACTTCCTCAGTTAGATCAATATCTCCACTAATCATCCAACTAAACAACTAAACAACCAAATCCTTTCATACAAACATTTATTGAGCTCCCAGATCAAATCCAGCATTATACCCCACTGTTTTATTCGAAACATGTTTTGACAGCATCAGGTTTGGGGAAACTGTGTGGCATCTACCCACATTAGTTTTCTATTGTGTGGCACTTGACTTCAAAATTTCTTTAATCCACAGGCCCTGGATAGTAGCATGAATATCCATGGATTTCAGTAGGAGTAACAAAAGGCATCAAGATTCTCAGAATTCAAAACCAAATAATTCCATTTGTTTGGGTTCCCATAGGGAGATTTTTAATAGTTTTCCTGTTCAGGAGGCCCAAATTAGCTGTTTGGATCGGTCAAAACAGACTAGACCATTAGAATACTTCGGTGCATAGAAATTGCTCCAAACTAGCAAGCACTCAGATCCGATAGCTTATTACACAGGACAGAAATTAGAGAGTAAAATCCTTCATTCTATTTTCAGTGGAAAGTTTACAATTAAACCAAAAAAAAAAAGATGCCTAGTGTCAATTTGCTATCTGAAGCTCAAGTTAGCTTCAGAGGAAGTTTTATATTGCTTCTCTGCATGAATTAATATGCTGGCTTTTCCTTCTTCTTATCACTTATAAAAGGTAGAAGCAACTGAATCATTTAATGAATACAGTGCAAAAGATACAGCAAAACACTCTCTTTTTTGGACATCCCTGCATGGATCACTGCTCTGAATCCTTCTGGCCTATCAGAACAGACCAGGGAAAGTGAATGGTAGGCTACCTGTGAAGCAGGTAATCCTTATTAGACTTTCAAGTGTGCTTCAGCTATCATAAATTTGGGGGACGCTGCTGTAAATTTCTCCTGTCCTTTCACATACCAGTAGCCACAGCTCTTGCTGCCTCCTGCTAAAATGAATTTAGGAAGAGCATTGCTTTTATAAATAGGACTTAAGGTATGTATCTATAGAGATCGGAATTGTGCAAGCCATGATATTCTGCGTGATACTCTACAGAAGTAAAGTTGGTCTACGAAGAAGCAGGTTAGAAAGAGTATTGACACTTTTGAACTTTGATTGGGAGAAATATTGTGGATAGCTAAGAAAACAAACAAATGGAACTTCCATCAAATCAACCCAGAGTTCTCACTTAAGGCACAAGTGACCAAATTCAAGTTATCCAACTTGGACAGATGTTGCAAAAATCTACCTCTCTGAAAAAGGCTGTACGGTAGGAAAGGTGGAAGGGACAAGAAAAAGAAGATGACCAGTAGCAAGGTATAGACCAGGGGTGTCAAATACAAGGCCCGTGGGCCAGATCTGATCCGCAATGTGGTCAGATCTGGCCTGAGGGGCCATCCTAGAAAATGTAAGGGGCCAGCCTGCGTCACTTTGGCCCGGTCTACCCAATGCAAAGAGGAAACATGCCAGTAGTTTGGGGAGCAGTGTCAAGCTGGACACACCCACCATATTGGTCACGCCCAGTGAGTGGCGTCAAACTAGCTATGCCCATCCAGTTAGCCACACCCACCCAAGTCGGCCATGCCAAGATCAATCACAGCCCTGATGCGGCCGTCAGTGAAATTGAGTTTGACACCCCTGGTATAGACGTATTTATAGTGGCCATGAGTGCCCATTGGAAGATTTGAAAGGCCAGGTTGTGGACAGATCATCATTAAGAAAATCATCCATGTGATCATTTGAGAGTCAACGCCAACTTGTTAGTACACACACCAATCAGCCAGTGAGTTAGTCAAGTGTTTCTGTGACAAGCCGAAGTAGATGTTCTACATTTCAAAATTGTAATTTGCCTTCCCCATTGCAGACCTAATCAGTCACCAAGATGATAGGAGAGATTGCTTGCCTTGTGTCTTAAGGACCACAAAGTGTGAGCCTGCAGTCCCTCCAGAGTAGGCTTTCTTTGTTACAACACCTGCAGTCTGGAGTGCTTCGTGAGCTTAAAGTGTGTATCTGTGTGAAGTCTATTACGACATCATTGAGGCACCTGTTGAGCACCTGTCTCTTCATGTATGGCTCTTTGTATGGCTGTTGAAGAAGCGGCTCTTCTTTTCGTTCTTCTCTCTTTTCTCTGCATTTTGTTTTGAATGCTTTAAAATGATTGTTGTGCATTTTATATCTTTTTGCAAAATGGTTTGAGAAGTTTCTGAATATCTTAGATGATGATGATGATAGAAACAGCACCTGGGCTTACCGTATGTAGTGCTCCATGGGTGCTTTTACAGCCCTCTCTAAGAGGTTCACAGAGTTAGCATATTGTGCCCAACAATCTGAGTCCTCATTTGATTGACCTTGAAAAAATGGAAGGCTGAGACAAGGCTTGAACTCCATCAGGATCCAACTCTAGGCCAGTGGTGGCTAACCTTTTTGGGCTCCCGTGCCAAAAATTGTGCGCATACTCAAACTCACATGCCAGCACCCAGACGGGAATGCGTGTGCCCCCCCATTCCCCCTGCGCATGCATGCGAGACCCCTGGGTGCATCTCTGCACATGTGCGCGCATCTCCTGTGCACCTCTGCATCTCCGCACATGCATGCCAGATACCCAACAATCAGGGCGGGAGGCATGCATGCATGAGCAGTGCGACTCATCCAGGTGACCTCTCGCAATTCGCCATCACGGCTCTAGGCTGTCGGCAGAGTTAGCCCGCAGTGAGGGTAATGATATCAACCTAAGGCATTCAGCTATACATTTACCATCTGCCCCTCTAAAACTCTGATTGATGGATTAGTGAAATGGTGGATTTGGGGAATGATAAGTGACTTGTATTTTGCAGCATATTCCAATGGAACTATCATCATCATCATCCATCTGCAATGATACCTTTATCACCATGAAATAAGAACCTCTGCGTATCCCTTGTCCTTGGGAAGGAATCAGTAGGTGGATAAAATGCCAATTCCAGTCTAAACATTTGGCTGACTATGTAACCAACCATAATAATCATCTGGGCAGCTCTAAAGTACTTGACATTTGGTCATTTCCAAGTCCTTCACGTCCATTTGGAATGTTTGTCTTACTTCTCTGGGCTTGACATGTTGAAAGGTGAAATAGACAACTCCAAGTCTATGGAAATGTGTAAGTCTTGCTGCAAGTAAGAGCCACAAGTTCAATTTTAAATGTTATTTTAGAAATGGGAAGTAAGTGGATCCAACTCAGCTTATTTCTCTTGTAAAATTGGGATATTTGAATAATTTTTGAATATTTAATAATTCAATAATATTTGAATAATTTCCAAGGCATTTGGGGGGGGGGGACAGATATACATCCTCCTACACAGATACACATGTTTTGGGCTGTGATGTTTGTTGGCTTAAACCATGAAGGAAATCTTAGAGTAAAAAAACTGATAAGTTAACCCCAATAACAAACCCCATAGGTCTACCCCAAAATAGGAAGTCTTCCCTCCCCTAAAAACGTTTTCCCCCCATGCTACCAATGGAAGCCAACAAATAAATACTGTAATATTCTTTGGACATTAGATCAGTTGAATGAGACAGCATGGGAGAAAAAGGGGGGATGTGAAATGAAAAATGTCAGCCTAGTGTTTTTGTAATATGAAATTCTGGTCTGCCTTTAGTTATTAGGCAATGATCTCTGAACTTACAGGCCCAATTGGTGGAGGAGAAAACAATATGAAGAGAGCAGTCCAAGGTCCAAAAGTCTTTTGGTTATTAAAATTTACACAAACTCATTGTTATTTTGAATAATAACACTGCTGGAAAAGGCCATTCCAATGCTCAGATTTTAGAGCTGTGGGCTAGATAGAGAAGGATTGCTATAAAATATGGAAACATTGACAAAGAGGATTTGGGTGAGAAGGAATGGTATATCTCTTTGCCAAGGATTATACTGGCAATCTTTATTTTTAAACAGTGTGTGTATGTATTTGTGTGTGTCTGTGTGTGTGTGTGTGAATTCCACCCTACCCTGCTGTAATAGTTTGTAGCAGTATCTCCAGTTCTTTTCTTTCTTTCTTTCTTTCTTTCTTTTTTTTTTTTGCAAGTGAAAAGAGCCAGCTGCAGATCTCTGCAAATAAATCAAGGAGAAACAGATGTTGTGCGTAATCTA
Source organism: Hydrophis major (assembly GCA_033807585.1). NCBI lineage: Eukaryota > Metazoa > Chordata > Lepidosauria > Squamata > Elapidae > Hydrophis > Hydrophis major. The sequence goes on from CM066331.1 coordinate 95,988,008, forward strand.
GATCAAAAACAGCAGATTAAAATAATTCATATGTAAACCATCAAATAAATCACATGTACTACTTCAAGTCTGAGGAAGAGAGTTTTGGGGAAAAGAGTAACTTTTGTCCACCTTGATTTAATTCTGTTTTAATTCAGTCTATAATGGTTCATTCTGGGGTCTCCAACCTTAGCAACTTTAAGCCTGGAGGACTTCAACTTCCAGAATTTCCCAGCCACCAAAGTTGAAGTCCTCCAGGCTTAAAGTTGCCAAGGTTGTAAAGAATCCTTTGTCAGAAATGAAAATAAAATCCCCTCCCCCCTTCATTCTGAAATATGCTCTCATTTCAAGTGTACCTTTACAGTCAAAAGGTAAAAGTAAAGGTAAAGATTCCCCATGTTCAGTTGTATCTGAATCTAGTGGGTGGTATTCATTTCCATTTCTTAGCTGAAGGAGCCAATCCAAAGACACTTCCATGGTCATGTGGCCAGCATTCCAAGGTGCTTGGAATGCTACTACTTTCCCACCAAACTGCTACCTATTTATCTATTCACATTTGCATGCTTTCAAATTTTTAGGTGGGCAGGAGGTTGGGCAAGTAATGGGAGCTCATCCTATCATACGGCGCTCGGGTCTCAAATGTGGGCTAGTTAGCTTTCCAGCTGACAAGCCCAGCGTCTTTAACCCATGAACCATTCTGGATCAATATAATGCTGTCTTTGGCCAACTGATTAATGGTGACCAAGAATTGGTTCTGGGTACTTGAGGATTTTTTTTTAACAAATTTTGTTCAGTTTTTCACATTAAAAACAAAAATCTCTTTTTAGTGGACAACATATTTCTGGGTCATCACCTTTACATACAAATATGACAGCAATTACACATTCATATAAGCATACTTAATTCTATTATTACCTTTTCCATTCCAAATTTTCAGTAAGGAGAGAAACAAACACATTAATACACAATAAGCCTCTTTCATTAATCTCAATCAAAACAGCTTTTTGTTTCATTTCAATTATTTCAAATATAATCCTTTAATATTTATTTTAAAAATAAAGATAAACAATATGTGTTTGCATAATAATAATAATAATAATAATAATAATAATAATAATAATAATAAAGTTACCAATGTCTCTCCTTGCTTTTAATAGTCTATATTAACTTATTAATTTATTTGGTTCTTTAGTCTGTTATATTCCCTTTCCATTAAACATTCTTTTTATAAATTCTAGATTAATACAAATTATAACACTAAAAAAAAAACAAGTATAAGTGTCCCCCCTTTTACTCTTTTGAGTGTGACACTTCAATGATTAGAATATACATTTATTCCCTCATCTTGATTCCCAATAAACCATTATTTTTAAGGAGTTACAACAATAATCATTGCATCTTTTCATTTGGATTCCACAGCATATTTTTCCCCCTTGATTTTTAATAAGAGTTATCAGTATCTATATTACCCTATTTTCTAAATATTTTAATTGCAGAAATATTCTTATTACCCCTTCTTACCCTGCAGAAGCCCCCTTTTAATTCATCAACCATTATCTCTGAAAAAACAATTTCTTTTCAACATTTTACTATTTCCGTATTTCTTTATTTCATGCACCTGTTTCTTACTGTTTCTCCTCCCCCTCTTTTCCCCATATCTTTTCTCATTCCAATTTATATCCCTCTCTTTCTTAATACCTTCCTTTCCCCTTTTCTGCTGGGTCTTTCTGCCTTTCCTGACTTCACAGGTATTCCCCCTTTTGATTGCCTTCTTAAATATTAACTTTTTAACCTTGCTTCTTTCTCCACTTCTTTGTAGTGTTTTTTGTGTTAATTGTCTATTTAAAATGTCTTCTCCTCGAATCAACTCCTCCTCCTCTGAAGCTCTTTCTTCTTGTTCTTCAATCACCATTTCCATTTTTTTCTAACACAGAGCAAAGTGAGTCGCTTCTTTCTTGTAGTAATTTTCTCATATTTTTAAGTTCCATTTTTAATTCCCAAAGAGATTTCATCATTACACACTCTTATATTTTTTGATCATTAACGTCCACACACACACACAAAAAAAACTTTTACTTTTCTTCTTTCAATTTTCTAAAGTTCTCAGTTATTCCAGCCGAGGGTCTATATCAAAAACATCAGTCAACCCCTCAGTCAGTCTTTCCTTGCTTTTTTCTTTATTCTGGTTCTGCTTTCACTTTCTAAGATTCTTACTTTGTTTCAATATTTCTTTAATGTTATATCCACACAAGTTCATTCAGAAACAGATGCTTTCCCTTTTGTTTGAGCTCAAGTTTTTGTCAAAAGGTGGCACTCTCCATTATACAAAGTCTTCACCTTTCCCCCCTATTTTTTTATTTAGAGTTTTAAGAACCTCAATATTCCAGCACAGTCCAGTCTCCAATTTGTAAAGTTTATTATTATTATTTTTTGACAATCTTAAATCCAGCTTTATTTTATGCCTGTTTATTCCCAAAATATTTTAGTTCAATTTAGTTAAATCCAGCTTCCAGCTTCTTCCTTTCCCGGTTCGAAGCCCCGCTTAGCTGTCAAAAATATTTTCTTTTTTTTTTCCCTGTTCATTTGTAATTTCGCCGCTCACTTTTATTTTCTTAAAAATTCCATGTTACCTTAATCCCGGGGTACTTTTGTTTAGTTGTATTGCCCAGTTGTCCCGGTTCAGATATTATCCACCTCTTTCTTCCCTCCTGCACAAATCTTAATCCAGTTGAGTCCTCCTCTTCGGGATGGCCATTTTAAACCACCGCTGCAGTCGTCTTTGGAGGGGAAAAGACCAAGCCCAGGAGGGGAGATGTGGCTCCCCTCAATTTGGCTTGCAGCTTCCCCTTACTCACTGCCCCTCCAAGACAGTTTCAGCCCCTAATCGTAATGATCGGGGCTCTCCAACTAAAGAGCACGGACCCTAGCTGCAGAGAGTCGCAATCTATGGTCCGTCAGCGAGGAGGCTCCAGGTACTTGAGGATTTTGTTCTCAAAGTGAACCCCAACCATATCTCTCAGACTAAGAACATAGTTATCCTTCAGATTTTGTATGGTTTTGAATTTTGTGATGGAGTTCTCAACTCCAAAAGAGGACCACAACATTTGATGAATTTTGATGTCCTAAATCAGGATTTAGGATTGCATGGATAATTGCTTTTGAATTAAAAAAAAAAATGACAGTATTTCCAGTGACATGGATGCAATATCATTGATCCTGCCCATCCATCTGATCTTTTTCTTCCCCTTTTTCTTCAAGTATTTTTAACTTCTCATATGATACAGTATGTGCAACATATGTCAGTTTTTGTTTACTTAAGTGAAGAAACCCATCTCTTTGGGTTCAGAATAAATTAACTGTTTTTTCTTATAATCTATACTAGTGGTTTTCAAGATCTGTGGACATGTTGACTGGGGAATTCTGAAGGCTGAAGTCCATACATCTTAAAGGTTGCCAAGTTTGAAAAACCCCAGTCTGTAATATTCTTAGTAACCATCTCCATCTCCATAACTGGTCGACAACTTTTTTTTCTTAGACTTTTTGCAAGCATATATTAACTCTAAAGTTATGACTTTAATTTGAGGTTGTTTTTTGTTTGTTTGTTTACAAAATATCCTTATCCTTCCATATCTCTTTTTCGTTGTTCAGGTTTCTCAGAAGATTAATCTGGTACTTATTGTTCAAAAATGTGTACATGGTGAGAAAATACGTTTTAAAATGTTATTTAAGAAAGTGTATTCCGATACAAATACATTCAATCACACACACACACACAAATAATATATGCATCAATCAGAAATCAAGCCAACACATAACCAACTGGTAGATTGTTAGCCAAGAATGTATCCAACTTGTGAAATGGTTTGCATAATATATGGATGATGTGTCTCTGTACTGTAGAATGGAAATATAGCAGTCTTGTGTATGTCTAGCCAGTATTGTTGTCATTTAGTCTGGGCAATGACCTTTTTTCTTTTTCACAAGAGCTAACTTAAGTCATTGACTCCAGGAAAGTTGGCGACTGAATAATTTCCCAGGACTTTCTTGCTCCATTACAGTTTCTATTGGTTTTTCACTGCAAGATGTTCTTGCCTCAAAGATTCGTGTTTCCTCATCCTGGTCTATGATGGCCCTGGAGTTCTAATCATGTTGATATCAGCATTCTCAGTTCTCTTAACCTCAGGCTGAAACTAACGAGGGGGGGAGAGGAGAGAGAGAGAGAGAGAAGAAAATTCTGGGGTGGGCAATGGCTGGAGAGGCAAGAGAAACAAGTTTGTACCTTCACCTTGGCTGTGTTGTACCCTGTGTATAAATCATAGCTCACTGAACAAGTTGGTCAGGCAGGATCTTGCTTGTGTACAGCAGTCTTTTTGTCATCACAAAGAGAGCCGCTCAAATTGCCCAATGTAGCAGAAAGCTCTGAGCGCTGCCTATTGACGGTGGATCATGTGTTGAGTTATTTTCCTTTTTTTCTCAGGGTCTAACTTCTCATCTGTTCCCAGGGGGAGCAGGGTTCTTCTTTCTTCACCTTTCGCCACCCTTCTCAATCCTGAAAGAGATCCCCTCTTTTCCCTCCCTTGTTTTTTACCCCTTGCTGAGGGAATTGTCTTCAGGCCCTGAATAGGACCGTGGGTATTGAAAGGGTGACAGGGGCCCCTGACCCACTGGTGTCAACACGGTGTAGGGCAAAACAATCACAACTTTTCGCAACTCTAGAGGACCTTCTTGAATCGGATGCCCTGCGCTCAGCGGCTATTGTGTGAGAGGCTGTTAAAATGTGCGCGGGTGTGGTTGGAAGGAGTAGTAAAAGCATGAGAATAAATTCCTGCTCGGTTGTTAGCATCAGCATCTCTCCTCTGCCAGCCAGACTTTACAAATAAATCATGTCAAAAAGCGAAGAGAGGTTACATTATTTTAGTGCTTCTCTCAGAGTTGGGGAGGGGGAGACAAGCCGCTACATGGGAGATTCAGTTTCTGGTGACGCCTGTAAATGAACTGAATAGCATGAGCGCAGGGGTGTCTGCCGAGTTATGCATTATTAACTCCCATGCATTATTAAGCTGTAGTCATGTTAGTTAGTCATTGTTCTACTCTTGAAGGAAGACAAGAAGAGGCAACCATTTCTTTTGGCTCAATAGAGCTGTTTCTTCTCTTGTAAACGCCAGCTATTAACTGAAGCACTTGGTGTCACCTTATTTCAGCGTGGTGACAGAGAGAGGCCTTTATTTATTTATTTTTCCCTGTGGCCTTTTCAGACAGCTGCTCTGAAACAGAGCTAGATATTTCACATTCAGGATTAGTAGGAAATCCCAATTCAATAAGGAGAGGGTCTAATGCCACTTCCTTTTCTGTTAAAATTGTATAGACTCTCCAAGCTGGTGATCTAGGCCAGGGGTCTCCAACCTTGGCAACTTTAAGCCTAGAGGACTTCAACTTTGCTGGCTGGGGAATTCTGGGAGTTGAAGTCCTCCAGGCTTAAAGTTGCCAAGGTTGGAGACCCCTGATCTAGGCATCCGTGGCTTCCAGCTTGTATTAGCCAACGTCTTGACTCATTCTCTTATTAGAAAAGCCCAGTATCTGTCTGATGGATCTGTAGAGTCAGCTGCTGAATCAACCTTGCATCAGATGATTTACCACACAAAGATAATAAAGGAAAAGCTCCATAAATTTCTTCTCCGGGCCGTTCTAAGCCAATTCTTCATCATCAACATGCAGTTCTTCAGAAAAACACAAAAGCATGCATCAGAGGAGGAGGACGCCACACAAATCTAATGAATAAATATGAGAAGAAAGGGGTGTGGATCTATTCAAGAGCAAAAGTATGTTCAGAAGGATAGGACTCGATCGTGACGTTATGTCCATCATTTTGCAAAGAGGCCAATACATGAACTACACATACCTTTGCATGTTCTTATCCTGCCATATATAGCTAAGTCTTAGAATCTGAAGACCCCAAGAAGTATAAGAAATTAAACCCAGATTCTCCCATTTGCCTTTCATGATCAAGAATTCAGTCATAAGATTGTATTTCAGGCCATAAAACAGAAGAACAAGTCCTTCATGCATGAGTTCGTTCATTTTGGGGGCTAATTATAAAATAGGAGGCTTTTTAAAGGCAACTTTTCCCCTAAATTAAGTACTGCGCTTTTATATGTTTTTTATATCTCTCCAGACCATTTCAGAACATGGCATTATTTTGTAGCAACCCAAATTCAACCAATGCATCCTGCAGAATAACAGCATGCAGCAGGCTAAGCCAAGGAATAAATAATTTTAAAACGATCCGTTCCTTTGAGTACATTCAGCACGCAGTACTGAAAAGGGCTGAAGAAGCTGGGAGTAATCAAAGTTGCATTATCTAGAGGAGAGGAACTTGGAAGAAAGAAGTTGGCCCTTTGCTAATGTAGGCAAAAGGAAGCTGAAAGAGATCATTCCAAATTTTGCAATAGCAAATTCTGTCTACAGAGCTGTTCAGGACTTTTGTGGCAAGCAAAGAAGAGCACTCAAAGATTGGAAAGTTGTGAAGAGAACACAAGGCTTGAACTGCTACACTTACTTTGTTTCTCTCCCTACTTCACAACTGTTTAATAGGATTTTACTCCTCAGCGCACCTCTTATTACTACGTATTTGCTGCTCAGCTTTCCATTTCACAGGCATTGTAAGCTTAGAAAAGCTTCTGATTTGGCTTGGAGAGATCAGTTGACACAAACTGGAGGAAGAGAGGTATTAAGTTCTTAGGAGGCCTTGGGTGCTTTAAATATATAAATCACTTTGTCAATGATTTGTGCATTATCCCCAAAATTTCATTGAACAATACATGTTTTGTTCAGTACTGTGAAATGTAGTTTTCTGGCCATGGGAATTGACAGATTTTCATTCACCCTGAGCAGCTAAAATGGAAGAGTTCTTCCCCGCACTTCGATACTTGGTGGAAAGGTTGACATAAGAAAGTTGCTCCACAAAATGTGGGGTCGTATTAGGGTTGCCAGAACTGCTTGCAAAAATCCAAATTGACCACCAGATGGCAGCAAATTGACAGCATAAGTGTGTTCTTGCCTGCCAGCTAGTGGCCACCTTGTTTTCTGCAACTCAGACCTGGTAAGCGTAGACAAGATGGCTCCATTTCTGTCAGCGTTCCATGTGCTCGAGCTGAATACAGGAACTGTTGAATCTTGGTAGAATAATAATTCAATGCTCTTCAGTATAAACTCTACTGAAGCATACTGATTGGGTGGGGAAAAGAATATTGTCTGCTCAGTGGTGGTATTCCATTTTTTTTTACTACCAGTTCTGTGGGCGTGGCTTTGTGGGTATGGCAGGGGAAGGATACTGTAAAATCTCCAGTCAGAGGTGGGATTTGCCGGTTCTCTGAACTACTCAAAATTTCCACTCCTGGTTCTCCAGAACTGTTCAGAATCTGCTGAATACCACCTCTGTGTCTACTTATGGATCACGCAGCTTTGATGCTTCGTCAGTGCTTACTCTCTCTCATCTCTTCTCAGCATTAGAATCTCACCTACTCACCTCCTATCTTCTTCACTCCATACATCCTGTTCTGATAGACTGCATATAGCAAAGTAGGTCACAAGTTACGTATATTGACCTACTTGTGCTTATTTTTCCATGATAAACAACATTTCTTTGACAGAAATAAGGTCACCGTTTTCTTGTTTTAAAATAGTATTCTCAATCCTGGCCACTTGAAGATGTGTGGTGACTTCAACTCCCAGGATTCCTCAGTAACTTTGCTGGCTGGATATTTCGGAGGGCTGAAATCCACACATCTTTAAGTAGCCAAGATTAGGAAATACAGATACTCCTTGATTTACAACAGTGCATATAGTGACCATTCAAAGAGACAAGGGCACTGAAAAAAAGTGACTTATGGCTACTCTTCACACTTGCAACCATCGCAGCATCCTCATGGTCATGAGATCAAAGTTCAGGTGCTGTACAACTGACTGTTATTTATGACAAGTTCCTGTGGTCATCTTTTGTGACCTTCTGACAAGCAAAGTCAATGGGGAAGCCAGGTTCATTTAATTAGCTTAACAACTGCAGTGATTCATTTAACAATTGTGTCATAAAATGGGGGCAAAACTCACTTTACAACTGTCTCTCTTAGCAACAGAAATTTTGGGGCTACTTATACCATATTTCCCCCAAAATAAGACCCTGTCTTATATTTTTTGCCACTAAAAAAGGCACCAGGTCTTATTTTCAGATGAAGTCATCCACTGACTAAACTCACTTGCATGCGTCAACTCCAACCTCCTTTTCGCTGTCAGAGGCCTTTAGGAACTTCTTCTGCAGCCAACAAGGCCTTCCTGAAGGCCTCTGCAGCCAGTAACAGCTCCGGATCAATCCGGAGGTTTGTTATCAGCTACAGAGGCCTTCAGGAAAGCCTTGCCAGCCTTGCTGGCTGCAGAAGAAATGGGCTGGCAAGGCGAGTGTCGGGGTGTGCAAGGCCTGGCTACAACTGTCCAAAGGTAAGTAATAGGGCAGCTCCACCACCACCCATCCTCACTTTAGCTTTTTTTACTCGTGTACTCTGGGATCTTAATTAGGGCTTATTTTGAGGGTAGGGCTTATATTGGGCACACATGCAAAACCCAAGCTAGGGCTTACTTTCAGGGTAGGTCATATTTTCTGGGGGACAGGGGATTGTCCTAAAAGCGCACCATTTTTTAAATTGTGGTAGCTTGAAGCCACCAAGCAGAAGCTTTCCCTCTGCAAGATTTTCTCTTCCCTTGTCACGTCCTTCAGTGATTCTTAACTGATTAGATACACTCTTATGTTCCTAAAACGACAGCAAGTTGAGTGAGTGGAACTCAGCTCCAAGACATTTAAGCTAATCTTAAGAGACAAGGCATATATTATTTTCTATGTTATTTGATTGAAATCAAAGCATATGACAACTGTTCCTTCAGACAAAGATGAGAAATGCTGTGAAATAAGTACACCGCCCTCGTTCTGCAGTCAAAAATATCCAATTGTTTGTCACCTCATATAGTTTTATGGTTCGTGCAGTAGAAGTAATGAATGTGTTCAGCTCATCTGTCCATCAGAATCTAATTTTTTTTCCTTGATTTCATGGTCCTGAATTTGGCATGGAGCCAAATCAAGTAGAATCTGCCTGTATGGGAATGACACAAAATTTCATCTCTGTGTTTATCAGTAAAGGAGAGAACATTTGTAGCTCAGGGGTGAAATGAAATATCTCTGTGTTTCTCTCATCAAACTGATCAATGCTTAATACAGGTAGCCCTTGACTTCCAACAGTTCATTTAGTGACCATTCAAAGTTACAACAGCCCTGGAAAAAAGTGACTTATATGGCCATTTCCCACACTTAACAACCATTGCAGTGTCCCCATGGTCACATGATCAAAAATACAGAGGCTTGTAATTGGTTCATATTTATGATGGATATAGTATCCCGGGGTCATGTGATCAGTTTTTTCAACCTTCTGACAAGCAAAGTCGATGAGGAAGCCAGATTCACTGAACAACCATGTTACTAATGGAACAACTGCAATGATTCACTTAACAACTGTTGCAAGAAAGGTCGTAAAATGGGGAAAAACCCACTTAACAAACATTTCCCTTAGCAATATACTGTAAATGCTGAACTCAATTGTGGTTGCAACTTGAGGACTATCTGTAGTGAGATATACACTTGGATATACTGTATTTTGTATTTAAATGTTAAAGTTATTCTAGGAAATTGCGAACCCAAGGTATCTCTTGAGGGTGACTACTCTTTTTAACTGCTACTTATTAGAACTTTGGGCCAGGAAAAATCCCTCTGCTTTGCTCTGACTGCTATCCCAGTCTGAAAGGTTAATGTTTTTCCAGTCTAGGATACTTTAATAGCAATAGCACTTAGACTTATATACTGCTTCACAGTGCTTTACAGCCCTCTCTAAGCAGTTTACAGAGTCAGCCTCTTGCCCCCAACAATCCGGGTCCTCATTTTACCCATCTCGGAAGGATGGAAGGCTGAGTCAACCTTGAGCCTGGTGGGATTCGATCTGCCAAGTTGCAGTAGGAGTAGCGTGCACTCTACCCCCTGCGCCACCGAGGCTCTTTAAATCAGAGGTCTCCAAACTTGGCAACTTTAAGACTTGTGGACTTCAACTCCCAGAGTTCTTCAGGGATTCTGGAAGTTGAAGTCCACAAGTCTTAAAGTTGCCAAGTTTGGGGACCCCTGTTCTGCCCTAAGCTTCCCCACAAAGCACTAAGTCAATTCTGAGTCCCAGCAAAAACCTCTTTTATTACATTAATGTGAATTTATTTCATTCACAGTCAGCCAGTGGCTTGGCAAACAGTCTTGCGAAGGTATACTAATGAGCTCAGACCTTAATCAATCCTGGATCACTGCCCGGTAAATAGTTCCATGCTCAATGCTAACAGGGAAGGGCTGGGTTATACGACAAATCTCCACAAGGCTGGAACACACAAACGAACAAATGAGCGAGTTGTTTCCTGCAAAAGTCCCCTCCCCTTTTGCTTCTCTTTTAATCCTGATGGGAGGGGACATTAATCGTCCACCTGGGGCCTTATTCCCATGTTGACCCTGAGTTCTTAATTGTGCCTTCCTTTTGGCAGCTCTGTGCATGCGCAGACTGGGAACCGGTTCCAGAAGCTCCCCCACCTCACTGCTGTCCAAGCCCGAAGGCAACTGATGACTGCCAGCGTGCCCTGGCCCCATCTCTGCCTTTGATGCAGAGCCCCCATCCCAGCCTTCCTCAGCCTCCAGGAGTGGCCCAGGTTCCTCCCCAACCTCTTCACTACTGTTCGACTCTGCTGCCCGCTCCGCCAGCCACCGGTGGACCACAACAATCCTTGCTTTAAACCAAGTCTTTCCAACTCAAGATTCATTGCTCAGTTATGTACTGTGCTGAACTGGGAAGGGGACTACATGCCTGCTGTGGTTTATCTCAAGGAGGTCATAAAAAATAGATGCCAATACAGGTCATATGACAAGCCAGAATTTCCTGTGCAAATGTGCCCTAGATGTGTTTCTGGGCTTACTACTCCTGCTGAATGTTTCACAAACTTCTTGCCCGTTGCTTGTCTTAGTCCCTTTTTTGTTACAGGCGGTCCTTGTTTAGGGACCACACTTAGGGCTGACAACTTGCTCAGTAAGTGAAGCAGTCACTAAGTGAAACAGTGAGACTATGTTTGTGAACTTTAGGTTTGTTTGCTTTACAAATCAGTGGAAGTGTGAAGGTGAGAATTGATCATAAAGTTATTTTTTCAGCACCATCAAAATTGTAAAAGGTCATTAAACAAGGCTGTTAAAAAAGGACTACCTGTACTTCTAGAGTTATTAGAGCTGGTTGGCAGTAATCCACATAACCACTAGATATCAACAGATTATCAGAGTTGGAAGGGACCTTATAGGTCATCTAGTCCAACCCCCACCTCCCAAGCAGGAGATCTTTACACCATTTCTGACAGATGGCAGTCCAGTCTCTTCTCGAAAGCTTCCAGGGATGAAGCTCCCACAACTTCTGAAGGCAACTTCTGTTCCATGGGTTGATTGCTCTCACTGTCAGAAAATTTTTCCTTATTTCTAGGCTGAATCTCTCCTTGATCAGTTTCCATCCATTATTCCTTGTCTGGTCTTCAGGTGCTTTGGAAAAACATGGTAGATGGTAAGATGGTAGCCAAGGGAACATTTTCTGTATCTCTTTCAAGTGTTTTTCAATCTTGAAAACTTGAAAATCTCTGAATATCAACTCCCAGAATTCCACAGTCAGCCATAATACTGTAGCTGAGGAATTATGGGAGTTGAAGTCCAGACATCCTCAAGTTGCCAAAGTTGAGGAACACCGATCTAGTGAGTTCACGTAGTAGCCTTCCAGAGTTTTGCAGTTGAGATCTGATACCCCTAATTCCTCTTTCTATTTTTGGCTTGTATAAAAGGATTGGACAAGGTCTGTTTTCCACCAAGTCAAGGGAAAAATAACATGGTGAGATGAGAATCATGAAGTGTTCCTTGGGTGTGGTTGGGTAAGTTCAGCAGGTCAACTGCTTTTCCCAAACTCATCAACTTTTATTTGACAGCGGGGTAGTCTCATTTTTGTTTTGATGTAAGAGGTTTTAGAGAATGTTTGTAATGAATAGAGGCCAAGATTGTCCGTTCTTTGGCCCCCACAGTGCAGTATGTGTGAAAGTGGGAAAGGGAGGATATTCCACCCCTCCCTTCCCTACAAAATAATAAATGGATTTTCCCCCCACTGAGAACATCAGCTGAGTGAAGAATAGGAGAGATTTCCCATGCAGTGGGTGGGCGGGCTGGCTGTAATGAACCAGGGAGTTAGGAATGAAGTATATGAAAGACTGTTTCCATACCTTGCATTAAAAGTCTGCTTTATGGGGCTCAAAGAGACCCTTGCAGCTATTATCTCAGTGTTATAGGAACATAAAAAAAAAAAACTGACGCAGAAAAAAAAACCCACAGTGGTCCATCCAGTCTGCTTTTGTTTGTTTTTTGTTTTCTTTATTATTTTTATTATTTTATTTTTATTTGTTTATTTTAATCTACATTTAATTTAGTTTAACTTTTTTATATTCTTCCCTCTGCACTCTCTGCCATCATCATCATCTCATCATTGTTATTTGCTTCTTTCTTCAACTTACATAAGTTGTTTTGCTCTGGCAGTTCCTCTTCATCTCTCCATTGTCAACTGTATTGTTTGTCTAGAATCTTATCTGTTTTATTGAAGGGTTTTTAAAGTAGGCCCATTGTTCTATAGTGTACAATGAAATTCAAAAAGTGAAAAACATGAAGACTTCTGCAGCTGCTTTTGTCAGATTTAAGATCGTGGCCATCATTTTTATGAACCATCTCACCAAAGTTACAGATTATTCCTTAAAAAGTAATATTATCTTTCTAAAATGTGACTAGACTGCATTTTCATATTGCCTCTGTTGGCAGGAGGCTCTTTTCTTTTTTGATCATTATGAATTGATTGATTGACTGACTGATTGATTGATTGATTAATTGATTGATTTAGCTTATGGGATATCATACATGGACTAGCAATATATATTAACATTTCATCTAGATTACTACAACCGAATAAAATATAAATGTTAACAAGATCTATGTTCAAATACCAATGTCTAGGCCATCTAACCATTGAAGCACAGCATCGCTTATATTAAAAAAAAAAATACTGGACTGGTATATGTCCTCAGCTTACATCTGGTCACAGTGTGATCCACCATTTGACATGGGACCCCACAATCAAACTGAGGGGAAGATACTATGCCCCATTTATACAGGGTGTCCTGGCAGACGCCATGTGAGGTGCAAATCCTGTTCAGGATTGTCCATTGCATTTTGTTCATGTAACACGTATTACTACAGCACAATTGTTTAGATGTATACATTGATGGACCCTTTCTTTTCTTGGACTCTTAGACAAAAACAAAACTGAGTTTTGAATTGTGGCTTGCTCACTAATCTAATTCTGGACATAGGTTTCTACTTAGGGAACCTATTCATCCACCTGGCAAGCAGTTCCAATTAAAGCTACATGCGTCCTGCGTTTTTCTGAATCTCTGTATAACTTTCCTGAATTTAAATTCAAACTTTTTTGAATTTTCAAATTCCTAGCTTGGCCAGCTAGAGATACAGGGTTCTAAAACATAAGCTCACAAATATATAAGTCATCTCCAAAAATTTTCTAAGCCCTGGAAAAAAATCTTAGATGCCCTGAGGATCAGGTTAAGTGCCTGTTATTTTCTGAAGCCACTAAGTGAATTTTGGGATGAGCAGAAAGGATAAAGATGGATTCTGAACACCAAGAAGAAAAAGTAATTTGGGTAAAAATTCACAAGGGTGCAATTTTCTCTAAATGAGCCCTCTCAACTTGGTGGTTTTCTTTTCTGTAAAACCCTCTCAACTTCACATGACCAGATAGCCCCAATTATAACCAGCAAAGAAGCAGTAAGGGTGCTTCAATTTTCTTTAGATTAAAGATGAATTTCTGACATACCCTCAGAAGAATGTGCTTATTAAGTTGTTCAAAAGTAGATCCCCGGCCATAAAGCCCAATAAGTGAATGGACTATTCATGCTAACTTTTTACAGTCACATATTGTGGAAGTATGTGTGAGATTTGTCTTCCTGCCATGTACTGTCAACACAGAGTAAGTTCTTACTTTTGAAGGCAAGTTGGGGCTTGGAGATCAAAGTGTTTAAGAAAAACGCACCTTGTTGCCCCCATGACTGTATGAGTTAATGGGTTTCATGCTGGTCTCCCAGCAGGAGAAGACAAAATTGGTAGATCGCATTTCAAAAACAAAGAAACACAATGAAGAACAAGCAAAGGCACTCAGCAGCTTTTTGCATTTGAAACATTAGACAGCACAAGAAAAGGAACACCTCTTTTTGCCTTTCATTCCTGTGACCTCATTTTGCTTTATAATATGGGAGGAAACATTTCAGTGCCCAGTCAATATTAATACATCTATCACTTCAAATGTTACAGATTTGAATTTTTGTCCTTCAAATGTGCAACATCCAGTCTTTGTCATTTCTTCAACATTCTGATGATTCAGAATCTCTTCTCAGAGAGTGTTGGCTATGAGCAAAGACTTCATAGTAGCAGAGAACTAGAGGTTTAGGCAGATTTAGTTAAAGGCATCATTAGCTTTCCGTAATAGCTAAGCACATGCCATCATGCTGTTGAACATTTTCTCAACCTTCCCTGTTCAGTTTTATTGGCTAACCCCAACTCAGAGAAAGGTGTGATAAAATGAAGGCACAACATGGATTGAATAAAGATGATGTTAACAAGCCTTATGTTATGGGATGGTGGAAATAAGATAAGGGACTGCTGCCTATAATAATAATTGCCATGGTCTTCTTGAAGTTCCAAGCTCACTGTTTATGCATTTTGTTCTCCGGGATCAATCTGGCTATTAGAAATGTGGATTGAATGAGACTGTTCTGAAATGAAGGGTGTACATTATGTGGAATGTGATGCTCAGAAATAAGAAAGATCTTAAACTGGAGGTCTCCAAAGTTGGCAACTTTAAGTTGTCAACAAAGTTGGCATAGCTGGCTAGAGAATTCTGGGAGTTGAGGTCCACAAGTCTTAAAGTTGCCAACTTTGGAGACCCCTGTCTTAAACAGTGGGACAGCTTGCATCTAGAAGTGATGGGTGTTGCATCACTGGAGGTTTTTAAGAAGAGATTGGACAGCCATTTGCCTGAAATGGTATAGGGTCTCCTGCTTGAGCAGGGGTTGGACTAGAAGGCCTCCAAGGGCCCTTGCAACTGTTATTCTTAGTTTTAAAAGATCTTTAAGCAGTAACTTAAGTGACCTCTGGAGTTGCTATGAGCTGAAATATGGTTGGTACTCTACTCAAGAGGTTTCCTTCCATAGCAATGAAGCACACACTTCCCAATTGCAAAGTATTGTGCAGTGAGCTCCAAGTCCTTGGGTTTCAAATCAGAAGTTTGGTTTCCAAACACACAAACACTTCAGCAAAATAAAATCAAGCAAACAGCAATGAAAAATGTAATTAGTAGCTTCAGGCCAGTATAACATCCGTGGCCAAGGATAATATATCTTTAAGTACTTGTAATCTTTTGAAATTCCTCCGGGCCCTGGCGGAGAGAGGACATAAAGATTACCAAATGGGAGGTGGGAGGGAAGTGACTTGGAGGTGGGGGGTAAGGGGAGAATTTTGTCAGACACACTTTAAGAGACTAATGGATTTCTAATGTTTACATTCTTTATATACAAACCTGCTTTATAAATGATCCTGGCATTAAAGCTGTAAAACAAAGTCATAAAAACAGTCTGCAGCTCAAGCATGGAACATAAATGCCTTTTTTCCACAGGCAGATGAATGAGATGCAGTGGAGAGAGCAATCAATATTTATGTGCCTTATCTGTGTTTCTGGCTTGCTGTCAGGGAGATGGTAGATAGAGAAGGGGGTAATGTAATACCAGCTTTTGGGGTTGAGTTGAAGCTGGCCTCCCTACTGCTCAGTACTTACCTTAAGAGTACAGTATTTCCACTAACTCTTCCCCTATGTGGAGTGTAATGGGTTCCATTACACAGGGTGAACTTAGAATGCCAGATAATAGCTGTTCTGTCATTATGATTGCAGCAGTGGCAACCCCTGTCAGGGAGAAAATAATATACCTTTCCCAAAATTGTGTGCAGGATAATTGAAACACAGTTTTCCCTGAGGTTGGTTCACATGTTATAAAAAGATAATGGTTTCCCCTGTCCAGTCTCATCCGACTTTACTGGTTGGTCCTCATCTCTTTTTCCTAGCTGAGAGAACCAGCATTGTCTATAAATGTTTCTGTGGTCATGTAACCAGCATGACTATTTGCCAAGGTGCACAGAATTCTATTACCTTCCCACTGCAATGGTACCTATTTATCTACTTGCCTTTGCATGCTTTTCATACTGCTAGATTGACAGAAATATCATGTGGTACTTGGTGACAGGATTCTGGCAGTTACCTCAATTAAATCGTGAGTCTCGAGCCAAACTTCCAAAGCTTCAAAATGATTTATTGGGAGTTAACATGTCCAGCACTGCCTGGGTGTAGCCGACTCTGAGACACATAATTCATTGTTACCCTTGATCCTGGTTTTACCCCACCCCCTGGTTATATCATAATTCATATATTCTCCAATGGGACACATCCATAGCCAAGAGTCATCAATCATTCTCTCCGGTTAGAATTTTGCACGGCAGAAACTTCAGTCATCTAGTTACTATCTTTGAAAAACTATTTATGGAATGCACTTTTGCTTTCCAAACTGCCAAATTGCTCTTTCAAACTCCTTTTCCCCTTCCCTTTCTGTTGGCAACTCTAAAAAGACCATAGAAATATTTTATGAGTTGACATTCGGCTCCCCTCACTTTCTGAAGGTGACCTGTACAACACAAAAAGAAAACAAATTTGAACTCCCAACCTCCCAGTTGACCAGCCCAGCATCTTAACTGCTAGGCCACCATGCCCCTCACAGGTCATATTCCTAAATATATAGCTGGAGGAGAACATCACCCAGAGCAGGGATGGACAACTATTGCAACTTTATGTCCTGTGTACTTCAACTTACAGAATTCATGAGCCAGCTGTGCCAGTTCTGCTGGCTTAGGAATTCTGAAAGTTGAAGTCAACAGGTCGTAAGGTTATCATAGTCGCCAAGCTTTGACCCAGAGGAAGGTAGTAAGTGAACAAAAAATTAAAAGGAAGAATTTAGTCTCTCTGTGTTTGACTTCTGTATTCTTATTCTGTTTGGCCAAATTAATATCACAGATGTTTATTTCATTTATTTTGATCCAAGCCAAAGACCTTGGATTCAAGGAGGAGTTTCTATAAACTATGTGTTCTTCCAATTAGAGTAATCTTTTCCAAAATTCATAGCATTAAGTCTGGAGATAAGTGAATCCTTTTGGCACTGCACCCAGCATTTAATAGAAAATCAAGAATGAAACTGTAGATCAATATACTGAAATTGTAATAAAGTCTCTGGAAATACTAAATCTATTGATAGAGTTGCAAAAATTGTCCACTTTTAAATAGAAACGTTGGCTTTACTTCAGCATATGCAAAAGCTGCTGGGATCACATGCAGGGATAATACATTTGGTTTTGTTTCAGAATTCGAACTCGTAGCCACTTAGAGCATAATATACCACCATTACTATTACAGGGAGCAAGGCAAGGGTCACTGATGTGGCAACTTCTGGAGACATCTGTGTTCATAAAAATCAACTGGAGAACACAATAAGATACTGTAATTTTTAAACATTGAGGCTAAAAGACCGTGTGGGGGGGAGGGGGGGGAATCTACTGAACTACTGATGTGATGGCGATGGTGATTTTGCTTCTATTCAAACTACAGCCTATTTTGAAGAATAATCGGTAATGACCACTTTATCTCTATTAGCTCTGGGGTCATTTTATTCTTCCTAATGATCTTGGGCATTTTCAATTTAGCTCCAGAAAAGCCCATTCATCATAATTCATCACCCCACTCATCTTGTCTGGATTTAAGCTTTTTGCTCTTACCGTTTCCGTTCTTATCGACTCTGAGCTGCTGTTGTGCAGCAACTTCACAAGGGCACACCAGGAGGGCATTGTGTGCCTCAATTCCTGGGGAGGGGGGGTGCCTCTTGTATAATTGGTACGGTTCAGAGAAAATTATAGAGCTGAAAATGAAATTAAGGGGGGCGAGGGGGGACACACCTGGCAGCCACAGAGGAGCAGAGAAAGTAAGGAGCACATGTGTGCATGCATGCAAACACATGCACAGAGATTAGTCTGGAGTTTAATTTGCTGTTTCCAAAAGAGCAGTTAATGGATTATGACAAATGTCCTACTGCTTTCCCTAGTGCTGTGTTAAAATGGAAATGG
This sequence comes from Hydrophis major, assembly GCA_033807585.1. NCBI lineage: Eukaryota > Metazoa > Chordata > Lepidosauria > Squamata > Elapidae > Hydrophis > Hydrophis major. Next base: position 96,006,399 of record CM066331.1, read on the forward strand.
AAAGTCAATTTTCCTAAATGGATTTTAAATGGTAGTGTGTATACATTTCTGAGAGAGAGAGAGAGAGAGAGAGTTTTGCTCAGGAGGCATCTTAGGCTGCTTTGGGGCTGCTCCATTGTACGCTTCCTAAAGACTCCAAGAAAAACCTATCCTGATTTGCGGCCAGCATTTCTAATGGTTTCCTATGGTTCTATTGCTACCTTTAAGCCTGCCTTACTAGACCTGCCAAAAGTTTTTGCCAAGTCCCTGCAAGAAAAGTGCATTAAGCTTTTACATCAGGGGTCTCCAATCTTAGCAAGTTGAAGCCTGAAGCCCAGAATTCCCCAGCCAGCTTGGGAGTTGAAGTCCGCCAGACTTAAACTTACCAAGGTTGGAAACCCCTGTTTTACATCATGGTGACCTTTGGGATTCCTAATTTATTTATTTTTTTAAAAAAAGTTGTTGGCCATTATGTCTTTCAAGAATCTTCATGACTTGAGGTTTCCGGTTTCGCGTGGCTTCGGGGCAGCAGGAATTCGCGACAGCTCGCGATTCCTGCTGTGCTAGCCGTCGAGGTACCCCCGACCCAGATGGGTCAGGGGGATATGGCTGCCCTGTAGGGACAGCTGAAGAGAGAGGGGAGTCGGACAGGGAGGTGGGAGTGTGGCAGACCCCCCCCCTTCTCCGGAAAAACCCCTTTTTCCCAAGGCGGTGGAGCGGCGGTCAGCAATGGCCGCCACGAAGAAGCTAGCAACCGAGTAAGATTGCGCTGGAGGAAATGTGAAGAGTGAAAGTTTTGTCTGAGCCGGGTCAAGTAACATCCTTTAAATTGCCTGGAACTGAGCTGTTTGAATTGCTGGAGGATACATTGTATCCCTAAGAAGAGCGAAAGCGGCGGAGAAGCTGTTAAAGGGAACTTTCGTTTTTTCTTCACTCTCCCACCCCATGGAAACAGCAGAAATGTTTGGATATATTGGACATCGAAAGTGAATTGTTTTGAGAGTTGAAGCTAAGGAACAAAAGGATTTTTGGACATTGAAAAATTTAAGAAATTGGAAACCCTTGTTGGAGGTATGGATTTCTGATTATTTAAAATTGACATTTTAAGTGGGAAGGGAGAGGAAAAAAAAATTGGAGCAGAAGCTGAAAAAGGAGGAGATTGCCTAGAATCCCAAAGAAAGATATATGGTAATTGGACCTCTTTGACTAAACATTAACCCCAGAAAGAGAAAGAAGAAGGAAGAAAAGTATTAACTTTTGGAATTTTTTTTTAATTGTTTTTGATTAAAAATACTTGTGGTTGTTTTGGGAAAAGTTTCTCTTTTTATAATGGCATTGTTTGTGGATGAACTAAAGACTGAATATCAAAAATATAAAAAGGAAGATTCTTTGGGCGCTTTGTTTCAATTCTTGGAAATGGCGTTATGTACTTATGAAAAGTTGATTACGCAGCAGAAGGACTGGGACAAGGAAGAAGAGGAAGAAGAAGCCATCTTTGATGAACAATGGGTCCCTTCCGGAGAGGAGGAGAAAAAGGATAAGAAAAAGGGGATTTTAAGAATTATAAAAACAACCAAAGGAGAGAAAAATGAGTGAAAAGGTGGAGGCAAGGTTAGAAAGCAAAGGAAAAGGAGTGGAAAAAGAGAGGAGAAAAAACAAAGGGGTAAAAAGGGCAAGGAGAAGAATAAGCAGGAGAGAAAAGGGGGGAGGAGAGGACTTGGTGGGGGGAAGCAAGATCTAAAGAAAAAAAGTTTATTTAGAGACAATGGGTGAATTTAATTTTGGATAAGAGAGGGATTCTGGAGGGTACATAGGTTTGTGTTTTTATATGTGTATTTAGAGTATAAAATTCATTATGTAATTTTAGAATCTTTTAAACAGAATCCCAAGAAAAATTGTTACACGAGGTACTCTTAAATTAGGGTAATGAGTTATAGATGTTACTCCAATTGGTGTATAGGAGAAGTATAGTAAAAGAAAAAAGATGAATGGATAGTTGGAAATAGAACAGACAAAGAATGTTATTGAAAATGGTAATAAGATATGGAAGGATATATAAATAAGGCTTTGTTATGGTTTTTTTTTTTTTTTTGGATTTTGTATATTGATAAAAGGCAATAAAATTTTAATTAACAAGAAATAATTTGGATGAAAAGGAGAAGTAGGGATAAGATATGAAGTTAAATAGATAAAGTATTGATACTATAATTTGGAATTGTTATGCTCTATTGGTTTTTTACTATTATTTTTTCCTAGAAAAGAATTTATAAGCTGTTATGCCTTGATTCTTTGTGCATTGTTTTTATAAAAATGGTTTTTATATATATATATAAAAAAAGAAAATGATAATAAGATATGGAAGGATATATGGGGTGAATATGATATTTGAATTTGTGTCTGTGTGAAGAGTTTTAACCCGGGATCAGACAATCTTCAGAAAAAATCTTTTAGTTTTGTTTATGTTTTGTGTTTTGTATGTTTGTGTATTGTGTCTTCTGTAAAATTGTTAAAAATCTTAAAAAAAAAAAAAAGAATTAATAAAACCTTGGAGGAATGTAATTGTAAACAAGTCAGAAAGAAATGAATATGATGACTATAAAATGGATAAATATAGAAAAGAAATGAAATGAAATTGAATAAGAGTAAAGAGAAATAATGAGAAATTTGCTGAAAGATATTTATGTGTCCATATGGAAATGGGATAAATTAGAATTATGTTGTATAAAAATAATGTTTTATCCGACTTGTAAAAATTTATAATGTTAAGAGGTTTTATGTACTTAATGGTTAATGATGTGTTGTTTGTCTTTAAAATTAATAAAATTTGTTTCAAAAAAAAAAAAAGAATCTTCATGACTTAACCTTCTTCTTTTGTGGACCTCCTCAACAACTGTAATTTTTTTTATATGGCCAAGGAAAGTGTTTTATTCAGTTTTGGGAGGGAAGCAAGATTTGTGTTTTACATTCTTGTAATCTCCAGGCGACCAATTCAATGCTTTCCAACCATTTTTAGGAAGCAAGACCAACTTGAACTCAAACCTCAACTCCAGATCGACATTTGTAATAGTATAATATATGTCTACTTCCCAACTCCTTAAATGTTGACCACACTTATCATTCAATGCTTTTTTAAAAATCAGTATGATAATAAGTTGCCCAATAATGCTTCAAATAATCCTTGAAAGACCAATTTTCAATGTTCACTCATTTTGTCTTCTGCCTATCACACCTCCTAGAATCTGATTTGGCAGGAAAAAAACATAGAACATAGAATAACAGAATTGGAAAGAACTTTGGAGGTTTTTGAGTCCAACCCCCTACTTGATCAAGAAACTCTATACCATTTCAGATAAATGCTTGTCCAGTCTCTTCTTAAAAGTGATGGAGCATCCACAAGCCATTCTACTAATTAATTGTTCTGTTAGGAAATTTCTCTTTAGTTTTAGGTTGTTTCTTTCCTTGTTTATTTTCCATCCATTGTTTCTTATCTTGCCTTTTGGTGCTTTGAAAAATAGGCTAACACCCTCTTTTTTGTGGCAGCCCCTCAAATATTGAAACACTGCTATTAAGTCACCCCTAGTCCTTCTTTTTATTAGATTAAAGGTAAAGGTTCCCCTTGCACCTATGTGCTAGTTGTTTCTGGCTTGAAAGGGTGATGCTCATCTTCGTTACAAAGCTGAAGAACCAGCACTGTCTGAAGACATCTCCATGGTCATGTGGCCAGCATGACTAAATGCCAAAGGTGCACAGAATGCTGCTACCTTCCCACCAAAGTGGTCCCAAAGTGGCAAACCAGGAGTAAGATTTGGGGCTCTCCAAAATGTGCAGAATCTTATCTAGGGGTTCTCTCAAACCCCTGTAAACCCCCAGCAGCCTACCCCTGGCCAAAGCACACTGGAACGCTGTTACCTTCCCATTGAAGTGGTACCTATTTATCTACTCACATATCCTTGCTTCTGAACTGCTAGGAGGAGGCAGGAGCTGGGGGAAGAAACGGAACTCACTCCATCGTGTGGCACTTAGGTCTCGAATCCAGCTGACAAGCTCAGCATCTTTAATGACCGAACCCTAGGAGAAATCTCTCCTGGATTATTTGCCTATTGGATTATAAATGCTGCCTTCCTCTTGAGATCAGAATGCATGAAATAAGGAGATCCTGTTTTCCCTAAGAGCCTGAATGTATTTTTCTCTTCAGGACTCAGTGCTGGGAAGGAGGCTTCCTATCCTAGATCAGCTTTGCTGGCTGGGGAATTCTGGGAGTTGAAGTCCTCCAGGCTTAAAGTTGACAAGGTTGGTGACCCCTGTCCTGGATAGTCTGTGTCTCCCAAGACCTGATAATCTGACTTCACTTTATCATGCCACTGTTATCTTCTAGCTGTAGCACAGAAAGTCTACCCACTCTTGGGAATCAGAGTGATGTTTAACATCTGCAGAATGCTTTAGAATATTCAGAGCACTTGATATATCAGTAGAGTGGTTTTCCCATGCTGTTGATAGAGGGGAGGGAAAAAAACACCCGGAGCAAACGTCTGAAGCCATTTGTAAATCTTTTGATGTTATCAAGTCCTGTCTTTGAGTAACTATGATTTACTAGGATCTACCGGATTTATTTCTGAGCAAGAATTTTGCTTTATAAAGTTTATACATTTATAAAGTTTGGCTACAGCACTTTTTCCATTTGAAGACCTATTAAGGATATATGCCTTTACTCATAACTTATGTTTTGATGTCTAAAGCAATAAAAAAAAAAGTGACCAACCAAAATGGTTTCAGTCTAATAAAATAATGGCTTATCTGCTGATAGAAAAATAATAATAATAATAAATTGTGAGAACAATTCTTCTTTCTCCTTCACTTTTGCTTCCTGATCTAAGTTTGCCACCACTTTTGAACTAGGTCTAAAAAGGCATAAACCATATTAAATTTCAAACTGGAGATGGCAAGAGTCAGAAAATCTTTTTTACTGCAGGATCCAATCCGGGTTGTTCATCGGTTTAGTCTTCTGAGCTTTCGGAGTTTTCCTGGAGCATATTTATGTGGTTGGATGTGGCTTCCTATTGGTTGATTGGTATATTGATGGCTGGCTATTGGCTGTTGTTTCCTTGGGCTACCAAGTCCTCAGCTCTTAAGTGGTGGTCAGTCAACATTCCTGTTGACTGATGGGGGGCCATTTCCAATTTCCCTGGTGGATCTCAGGTTGGAATTCTGGGAGTTGAAGTCCACTGAGCTTGAACTTGCCGGAGTTTGAGAAACGCCACTTTAAAATGGTGAAGCAACAGCTGGCTATGAAGTTAGATTACTATGAGAACCAACTAGTATAATTTATCTTTTTCCTCTCTTCTGAAGGGATTGAGTATGGAGATGTACTGCCGGATTCCTTCCCATCAGCACTTGCAGAGTCTCTCCCCAATTTCCTCTTGGAGCCACAAGATGCCTACATAGTGAAGAACAAACCGGTAGAGCTGACCTGCAGAGCCAACCCAGCCAACCAGATCTACTTCAAGTGCAACGGAGAATGGGTGAATCAGAATGATCATCTCACAGCAGAGAGTTTGGATGAAGTCACTGGTGAGAAACCTTGGAGAATTAGTCCATTTCTTATATTCTTTTTTTTCCTCCACCTACCTCCCGCTCCCTTGTTAAGATTCGTGGACTTGCGTTCTTTGGCAGTAGAGAATGAAAGTTGACAAAGAGTCTAAAGATATCTGCCTCTTGTCCTATGAGACTGATGGAAGTTAAGAACCTTGTGTTGGAGGGGTGATGTTTCAGACTAAGCTCCTATGGAAGTGAATGAGAAGTTCTTCAAAGAGAGGAACAACAATGGGCAGGCTGTTCTGCAAAACAGGTGAACCCCTGTACAATTTCTCTGTTGGGAAACTGGGTATATTCTAGAGGCGATTCTCAATTCTAGACTACCTGAACATGCATCCTTGCACCCTTAACAAAAACCTCTGTATTTTGCAAATCTTCCTTTGAAAGACAAAAGGATGCCTAAAATATCCCTTCAAAAGTAGAAAGTGCACATTACAATCTGGTACAGCAGCTATACATTGAGAGATGAAACAGATCAGTCTATTTCTGATCCAGTTCTCCTTGTTCTCTCTCCTTTTTAAAAAATAATAATTATAAAATCGCAAACATGGAAAAAAACCTCACCCAAACCCAGTTTCTATTATGATAGACTTACACAATTGTGACAAGACTGATAGACAGAAGAGAGAGAGAAAGATCAGAATAATCTCTATTTACTAAGTCTGCATTACTGTCAGTCTTCTCATCACTTCTTTCACCCATCCCCTCTCTCTTGTAACTGTATGACTGTAACTTTGTCGCTTGTATCTTTATGATTTATATTGACTGTTTCCTAGTATGATTTGATTGCCTATTTTTACCCCATGACTATATTAAGTGTGGTACCTTATGATTCTTGACGAATATATCTTTTCTTTTTATGTACACTGAGAGCATTTGCACCAAGACAAATTCCTTGTGTGTCTTATCACACTTGGCCAATAAAGAATTCATTCGTTTAATTCTAATCTCCTTTAGAAGAGACTCATAACTCATTTGTTAAGTGAAGTAGTTGCTAAGTGATACCACAACTGTGTTTAAAATCTTACTTCAGCTTTCCTTTGCTTTACAGACGACTGAAGGTTACATATGCAAGGAAAATAGCAGAGTTAATTTTTCATCACTGCTGTAATTGAGCTGTTGCTGTATGGGACAGTCACTAAATTAGGACTACCTGTATGTTAAATCTACTTTTGTTACTTGAAAGAACTAATCCCAAATGAAGAATAGAGAACAAGAGGGCAAATTGGAGTGGTGGCTATATTGAAATAAGCGAGAAGTAGAAGCCATAGGACCAAATACAATTCTTGGTTTAATATTCCTTTAATACAGCTTCCTCTATCTTGCTGTTACAATATACAGTAGTATCTAAGCAAACAAGGCTGACCCTGGAAGCTAAGTAGGTGTAACTCTAGCTAATACTTGGGTGAGTACCTGAAAACTCCAGGACTATTGCCAAGACTGAGAAGTCACAGTGGCAAATCACTTTCTGAAACCTGCAAAGAAAACTGCAAAGATGCAGTCACCAGGTGCTGAGCTCAACTGAAAAGTGGTTTTTACATTTAGTCAGATGCATCTGAAAGGCAAGAATTAGGAAGAGACTATTCTAGTGAGAAGTCAGTGGCATTCAAACAAGGGTAGAGGCAGGGAGGCAATCTGTCCTGAGTGTAGACAATAAGGGTGTCTCTGATTGTGTGGGTGTGGGCCTTCATAGGCTGTGTGCTGGTTTGTTAAAACAAGGAGACTAGCTGCAAGCATGGAGTCAGATTGCTGCCAGTGTTCCAGTCAGCTGTTTTATGTTCAGGAGCACTGCAGCAACTAAGAACAAAGTATGTCCTCAAGTCAATTTTGACTCCTGGCAACTTCCCCCTACAGTTTTTAAAGTGGTTTGTCATTGTCTTCTTCCTAGTTTGGGGGGGGGGAGGGAGGGAGAGAGAGAGAGAGAGAGAGAGAGAGAGAGAGAGAGAGACTGTCCCCAAATCACCAGCTGGCTTTGTGCCTAAGGCGGGATTAGAACTCACTGGTCTCTGAGTTTCCAGTCTGGTGCCTTTAACAGTTATACCAAACTGGTTCAACAGCAGCAGAGGAGGGTGTCAAAGATGTTAAGTAAGAAGGGTATTAACTTTCCCATCTTGAGCATAATTCCTCACAAAAATATCAATTTTTGAATGTATTTTATGTCAGAGGATGCATTTCTAAATATGGTTTATCCTGAAGTAACATTTTTAATACCCATGTTTTTAAATCCAGTCTTAAACTCCTGAGCTACATTGCCAAAGTGGAGAAATGGACAGTATAATCCTAATAGTAGACAAATTTTCATCCATGCATTTTTGGAGATATTACTTAATTTGTATCATAATGCAAAAAAAATTGTACAGATCTGTGATTTCAGTATTATATTGTCCGAATAACTCTTCATACTAATTGCACTAAACATCATAATACACAAGTACCTCAGGAAAACTTTTCAACAAAGTACTTAACAGGAGGCTGTTTAGAACAAAAAAATTTCTTAGAGTGAGGAAGATAAAATTCTTTTATAGATAAGAGACATTTGCTAAGAGCATAGGAGGAAACAAGAGTCAATTGTTTATGGGCAAGAGATAAGAGGTAAGAAACACAAGAATCTGATCTGAAAGCTAGTTTTTGGTCTATAATGCTATTAAGGATTTTAAGGCTAGATTCAAGCAACTTTCTTCTAATGGAACTAACTAGAGCTTGTGTACCAAAGTAAATAATGTATTAAATAACCGTGAACCTATTTCCCTTAAATTTCAGTGACTTTTGCCTTCTTGGACCTACACTGGAAACCTCTTCAAAGTTGCCTACCGTTGCTCAAGAGGTGGCCTACAACTTATTTTAACAAACTAACAGATACTCAGCTCATACCAGTTCAAATCCTTTTTAGGTTATAGAGTCTGCAGATGGTCATTGCCTCAAGAAATCATTGTTTGATCCTCCCTAAACATAAGTCACGGAGTGCAGTAGTTCAGTAGACTTTGTTTGTAAAATTTAAATTTGAATCTACCACCTGGCAAATCTGGGTAGGACAGATTTAGTTACAAAGCATTTTTTTAAATTTTGTTTTGTTTTATTTTCAGGCCTTGCTTCCATGTTTCCCAGAGGCATTTGATTGTTTATTGTTAGGAACAGGATGTTGAACTAAATGGCCTTTTGATATGATCCAGGAAAGGTTTTATATTCTTATATAGACTGAAATAGAATAATGGAGTCCATATCAGTGTTAATTCCATATTCTCCTGGCAATTTTAGCGTGCTGGAATCTGAAGTTGTCCCATTCCTTTGTTTGTTGGTTGTTTGGTTTTAAGAGAGGCAACTTTGAAATATTCTGCTAGGCATTGGTTTAAATGCCTGTGACAATCACCATAATAAAATAATAAAATTTAAAATACTTGAAACCAAATTCTCTCCAATTTCAAAGGCAGTAAAAATGCCTTTTGAAAACTGTATTATTATTCAAGACCAGTTTTAAGAAACTTCTGTCATCAAATGCCTTAAGTAAATTCTTACACCAAATCTAGCCACCGTCCTGGGATAATTGGATCTTTTTGTTGCTTTTCTTTTTGATTGCACTCAACTCTGCTGGAGGATCTGGGCACAGCTTGCTTCAACAGCTTCCAAAGCAATTGCTTATTTCCATCAAAATCATCCAGCAATTTCTCACACTCTTAACTATCTTAATCGTCCCTTGCTCCTTTTCTACTTTTTTGTAGCCATAACTCTCAACATTCAATTCCACATAGCTTCCACATCTGTTTTTCCTTCTTTCTTTATTAATAGAGTAGAAATTCTATTAATTCTCCTGAAAAATTAATTTTCTCTATTATACACTGCTCAAAAAAATAAAGGGAACACAAAAATAAGACATCCTAGATCTGAATTAATGAAGTATTCTTATTAAATACTTTGTTCATTACATAGTTGAATGTGCTCACAACAAAATCACACAAAAATTATCAATGGAAATCAAATTTAGCAACCCATAGAAGTCTGGATTTGGAGTTACACTCAAAATTAAAGTGGAAAAAAACACTACAGGCTGATCCAACTTTGATGTAATATTCTTAAAACAAGTCAAAATGAGGCTCAGTAGTGTGTGTAGCCTGTATGACCTCCCTACAATGCCTGGGCATGCTCCTGATGAGGTGGCGGATGGTCTCCTGAGGGATCTCCTCCCACACCTGGACTAAAACATCCCCCAACTCCTGGACAGTCTGTGGTGTAACGTGGCATTGATGGAATGAGTGAGACATGATGTGCCAGATGTGCTCAATTGGATTCAGGTCTGGGGAATGAGCGGGCCAGTTCTAGCATCAATGCCTTTGTCTTGCAGGAACTGCTGACACACTCCAGCCACATGAAGTCTAGCATTGTCTTGCATTAGGAGGAACCCAGGGCCAACTGCACCAGCATATGGTCTCACAAGGGATCTGAGGATCTCATCTTAGTACCTAATGGCAGTCAGGCTACCTCTGGCAAGCACATGAAGGGCTGTGCGGGCCCCTAAAGAAATGCCACCCCACACCATTACTGACCCACTGCCAAATCAGTCATGCTGGAGGATGTTGCAGGCAGCAGAACATTTTCCATGGCATCTCAAGACCCTGTCACATGTGCTCAGTGTGAACCTGCTTTCATCTGTGAAGAGCACAGGGCGCCAGTGGTGAATTTGCCAATCTTGGTGTTCTCTGGCAAATGCCAAACATCCTGCATGGTGTTGGGCTGTAAGCACAATTCCCACCTGTGGACGTCAGGCCCTCATACCACCCTCATGGAGTCTGTTTCTGACCATTTGAGCAGCCACATGCACATTTGTGGCCTGCTGGAGGTCATTTTGCAGGGCTCTGGCAGTGCTCCTCCTGTCCCTCCTTGCACAAAGGTGGAGGTAGTGGTCCTGATGCTGGGTTGTTGCCCTCCTATGGCCTCCTCCACATCTCCTGATGTACTGGCCTGTCCCCTGGTAGCGCCTCCATGATCTGGACACTACGCTGACAGACACAGCAAACCTTCTTGCCACAGCTCACATTGATGTGCCATCCTGGATGAGCCGCACTACCTGAGCCACTTGTGCAGGTTGTAGACTCCGTCTCATGCTACCACTAGAGTGAAAGCACCGCCAGCATTCAAAAGTGACCAAACCATCTGAGAGCACCTGCAGAACCACTCCTTTATTGGGGATGTCTTGCTACCTGCCTCTGCTTTCCACCTGTTGTCTATTCCATTTGCACAACAGCATGTGAAATTGATTGTCAATCAGTGTTGCTACCTAAGTGGACACTTTGATTTCACAGAAGTGTGATTGACTTGGAGTTACATTGTGTAGTTTAAGTGTTCCCTTTATTTTTTTGAGCAGTGTATTTAATGTCGGACTCATGCTTTGTCTTCTTGAAATTGTTCCACTTTTACTCTTGTTTATTTCACTTCTTTTCTTCCTTTTCCCTCTCAAGATCCATTCTGACCCTGCTAAAAAATGATCTCACCCACATTCAGAACCTTTCATCACCTAGTATCCTTCACTAATGTGTTCATCATCGTCGTATCAGTCATACTTTTAGATATTGTGCTTTTATCCTGTGTATCATGACTAGGCTTTGGTTTAAATCATAAGCTTGAAACCAAGAAACCTTTTTCTAAATGGAAACTCCACAAACAGTCATTCTCTCATTCATTCTTGGGTCTCCAAATCAGTGGTGGGATTCAAAAAAATGTACTACTGATTCTGTGGGTGTGGCTTGGTGGGTGTGGCAGGGGAAGGATATTGTAAAATCCCCATTCCCTCCCCCCATCCCACTAACCTCCCCAGGAGTGGGGAGAGAATGGGGATTTTGCAGTAGCCTTCCCCTGCCACGCCCACTAAGCCACGCCCACAGAACCAATAGTAAAAAAAATTGAATCCCACCACTGACTTGGATGTGTGTTTGTTTGTAGGAAGATGGCTTTGGGTAGGCATTGTTTACTGACTGTTTCAGATAGTGACCATTCACAATTACAACCATGATGAAAAAATAAATTTTGTGGCCGATGCTTGGAGGAAAGCCTTCAGTGTGAAACTGTCTAGTCCATTTCAGGCAGAAAATTCCAGAGAGGAAGACTTGTAATCAACTAATTAAGGTGACCAAGTTAGCACTTTTAAGGAGACACCCTGTGGGGAAAAGCATATCTGGAAGAAAGAACTTGTTTAAGCAATTACTTTGCCCTTTGAGGGGATGTGGAGACAGAAACAGGTCTGGTACAAGATACTGTATGAGAGAAATTTACGTGAATGAAATAGCAACAACCAGCAATCCATCCTTCCTTCCTTCCTTCCTTCCTTCCTTCCTTCCTTCCTTCCTTCCTTCCTTCCTTCCTTCCTTCCTTCCTTCCTTCCTTCCTTCCTCTCTCTTTTCTTAGTGACCATTTCACTGGAACCAAATACAGTCACTAAATGAGGAGCACTTGTATTTGCTTCTCATCAATAACATATTTATAAAGAAAGATAATCTGATGACCTCTGACCTAGTACTTAAAGCTAAATTGAACTTTTCTTTTTCTAAAACTTGCACTGCCACTCTATTCCAATTTTCAAAATATTTCCTTGCCTCATTTTCACGACAGACAAATATTTTGGTCTTGCAGAAATAGGGGATATTCAGCCCACGATATTAAATTGATAATAAAACAAAGCTTCTGTTTTTAAGATTTTTCTCTTCCTTTCTCATGTCTCCAAAGAACAAATACATGCATGCATACACAAATAAAAACAGTGCAGTTATGCAGTAGCAGTAATAAAATATATGAGGCAATGAAAAGCAGATATAACATTGGGCAGGTGACTTTGAATCTGCTGAATGAACTCTGATTGGGGACTTGTTTCCTTTCTACCTGTGAATTGTGGAATAAACTTTGGACACATGTGATATAAGTGGTAGTGTAGGAGAAGAGCTAGCAGAATGGAGAGGAAGAGGTAAACAAGTCATTACTGTAGAGTCATTATATTTCCACAAACACAAATCTAAATTCAGTCCCTCTTGAATTTCATTGACCCTTATCTGGCGCCAATTTTGTACTGAACTTTAGTTGGCTAGATTCTTCTCTATAGGTTTGAACAATAAATCTTTTTTGAACTGTAATTTAATTTAATGGTCCTGATCCTTTGCACCTGACCAGTAGAGATAATATATATGTGTACGATCTATTAACATGTTACACAAAGGATTCCATGAGCTAAACCAGTTCTGTTTGGCTTTTAGACACATTGCCAAGTAGTGTTGTGGAGAGAGGAGTTGTCTATTTGTAATATTTTGCAAATTCAAAGAGGATTGAAACTATATTTACAAAGACACCCAAAGGAATACATATTGAGCTTTCTAGCAATTAGTGAAGACAAGCTTTATAAGACGCTTGAGCTTATTAGTTTAGAAGCTATCGAAAAATAGATGGATTACAGATTAGCCCTCTAATCTCATATTTCTCTTAAATCACAGGGTTAAGGATTTCAGCTCTGGTGTCTATTTGATGTAGTGATTTTTTTAATTTTATTTTGAATAAACCTTTTTTTTGATCTGGGCTCTATTGCATTGTATATTTTAATGAGAAGTGGCTGTGAGCTACAGCATATAACATTAACCAAAGCAATTATGATAACTTCTTTTTCTTTTGCTAGATTCATTTCATTTCATTTTTTTAAAGTAAAATAAATATAGCAAGAAGATATAGCTATAATGAAAGTTTCCATTTAATAAGTCTATTTAATACTATTATGCACTGTTGAACTCACGCAAAAGTCCATATTAAATGCCGTCAAGGTCTAAATTATTTAATTGGCATGGAAGTTGGTAACACGAATAGCAAATGGATTTGCAATAGGCAGGAGCCTCTTCTGCCCCAAGAGACTCCTTGCTACATGTTCCTCTTGTAATCTCAACTGTGTTATTGTCACACCAGCTAAAGGAGCCAGACGTGCTAGGCTGTGATTCAGAGAAGCCATGCAGCAAGGAAATATGGCATGGAGTTTGCTGGGTATGGCTGAAGGAATGGGTGGATTCAACACAATGCCTACTAAAGCCTCATAGTTGCAGCTAGCATTCAAGTTACTTTAATAATCAAGAGGCTGGCAATGAATTTTTATCTGAATACATAGAAGGAAACAATAGAAAAGAATATATGTAGCTCAGGGTTGAATTGTGCAGTTTTTGGTGCTTTCAAAAAAATCCAAGACTGAAAATAGAAGAAGATTAAAATATAGTTTCATTCAATCTCACAGCTCTCTTGACTTAGAACCAGGACTAGAGAAAGAACCCATGACAGCAACATGACACAACACACCAGATTTAGCCAAATACATAATATAAGCTTACTTATAAACCACTTAAAAAGAGACAATTTAAAAACAAAAACAACAGGAGAGAACTTCTCCAGCAGTCAGCATCCAATAAGGAGAAAATAATACCAGACAAACAATCAAGCAGAGAACAATATCCTTATGAAGAAACTACAAAGGAGAAAAGTGTACCTTTACCAACATTGGCAGGGCAAATCACTATATATAAACAGGGAGCCGACACTCAGTAGCATTGATGATGTTCCCTCGTCAGGTAATGAAATGTCTACAAGCAAACAACTGATTCTAAGAGCACCAAGGAAGGACTCCATAGAAAACATGCATCCACAGGTGTAATTTCTGATTGATGTCAGATATCAAGACATGCTTTATTACCTTCAAAGAAGCAAGCCTCATTTCGTATTTGCAGAGTTGGCAAAGTATTGGTTGAATATCTCCTTCTCTCCTGCCCCAGTAAAACATTCCCTGCTTTGCCTTTTTAAAATTACTGTTTCTTTTATATAGCAGACCTTGTCAAAGAGCTTAAAATTGTATTATTGGTTTTCCCAACACTTCCTGGATTTTCACAACTTCCTTATCAGATAACTTGAGTGACAGATAATAGGAAGGTTCAAAGAGAAAGTACTTAGCTTTGATTTAGTGAGTTTTGTGAAACCAGCCATTCTGTGACTACGTAAGAATTTTAATTTAATTTGTATTCAATGTAGGCACTGCCGGACTCCAAACTGACTCTGGGTGATCTATAATAAAACCGAAATGTCCTATGTTTTTGGTTTGATCTGTTCCTGTCTATCCCTTTAGACTTGAAGTAAACCTGAGAAAAGTGGAGTTTTGTGGAGGAGAAAAGAGGAAATAGAACCTCCTTTAGCCCAGAAAGTAATTATATTCATGCGGGAAAACATCTGTGAGTTGTAGGAAGCAAGCAAAACAATGAATCAATCAATCAAAATAGAGCTGGAAGGAAACTTGGAGGTCTTCTAGTCCAACCCCCTGCTCAAGCAAAAGACCATTTCAGACAAGTGGCTGTCCAGCCTCTTCTTAAAAGCCTCCAGTGATGAAACACCCACAACTTCTGAAGGCAAACTGTTCCACTAGTTAACTGTCCTCACTGTTTGGAAATTTCTCCTTAATTCCAGGTTGCTTCTTTCCTTGATCAGTTTCCATCCATCATTTCTTGTCTTGACTTCTGGTGCTTTGGGAAATAAACTGACTCCCTCCTCTTTGTGGCAGCCCCTCAAATACTGGAATACTGCTTATCATGCCACCCCTAGTCCTTCTTTTCTCTAGACTAGCCATACCCAATTCTTGCAACCGTTCTTCATTCTTCAAACTGTTTTCCAATAATACAGAGAAGAGGTGTGATACTCTTGGATTTTATACCATAAGCTGGAAAAAAAAAGAATAAAGCTTTGGGGATTTATTTTTTATTAATCAAATGACAACTTCCCAGGCTCAGGAAAAGTAAGAAGACACAGCAAGCTTTGCCAAATTTTACCAGTTTCAAATTACTATCCGTGCAACCCTATCTTCCTTAAAGCATCAACCATCTTAAACAAGGACAGTTCTCAAACATTGCTTATCTTTAAGACCATCATTCATTAGAGGATCTCTGCAGGGTGAAATAGAGGGTAATTGTTCTCTGCTTTTTTGTATCAGAAACAGTTAGTGGCTGCTGAAGGCACTCTCTTCCTTTGTAGGCATGTTATTAAAGCAATGAAATTAAAGCACTGTACCACTGCCTCTTGTAGAATGGAGGCCGAGATGGGAAAGTGTAGCAATGAAGGCAGGTGTAAAACAGAGGAGGCAATGGGAGTACAGTTTAACTTGCAATTAAAGTTCTGAAACAGAACTTTATTCTGAAACAGATGTGAGTTTATTGCAGACCTCACCACCAGCCATCAATAATCAGCTGCTGGTGGGTTTTCCTACTCCACTAGAAAGTTTAACACTTCAATGCCTATGATGAACTGTACATGTTTTTTGACTCTTTCTATTACATTTTCCATTGAATGTCAAGAATTGGCTTGTGTGAAAGGGGGTGTGAGATGGTGGCAGAGGTTAAGGCTGGAAAGGTAGAAACCATGGGTGAAAGAGAACCTTCAGTTTTGCCACCTAAGAAGAGATTCATTGCAGTGTCAAGAGGATTCTGGTCCTAATCATCACTTCCCAAAGATGCTGTCCCTTCCCTTTCCCCCCTTTCCCTACACTAGGGGTCTTCAAACTTGACAACTTTAAGACTTATGGACTTCCAGAATTCCTCCTCCAGTCATGTTAGCTCAGGAATTCTGGGAGTTGAAGTCCACAAGTCTTAAAGCTGTCAAGTTTGAAGACCCTTGTCCTAGGCATACTGTGCCATGGCAAGGAGTTAGGGAGAGGCAGGAATAGCAATAGCATTTAGATTTATATGCCACTTTACACTGCTTTACAGCCCCCTATAAGTGTTTTACAGTCGGCCTATTGCCCCCAACAATCTGGCTCCTCATTTTACCCATCTCAGAAGGATGGAAGGCTGAGTCAACCTTGAGCCGGTGAGACCCGAACTGCCAAACTGCTGACAGCTGGTGATCAGCAGAAGTAGCCTGCAGTACTGCATTCTAACCACTGCACCACTGTGGCTCCAAATATCTTTAAATTTAAATTTCTTTGGTCTTTGTACTATTTAGAACAGTGCTTCTCAACCTGGGATACTTTAAGATGTATGAACTTCAAATCCTAGAATTCCAGAGCCACCCCTTTGAAAGAGGATCAAGGTGGAGTCCAGTCATAGTGCACATTGAATAGTCATGAGTTTTCTTCTTTTTTTGATCCAAATTGTCCAGCTTATGTCCAGTTTAATAATTTCAGCAGCATATCAAAGGAATGACCCAAGTATTGATGGCTTTGATCAGGTTTTCACCATTTAAATTTGTCTTTAGCACTTTTTCTCACTCTTTGGATATATTCTTTTTAACTGGTCCGTGCTTGATGTTATCCAACTGTAAAATGTCCAGATACTTGTAAGCTTCATCCTGGTGGTTTGGCCATTCAGCATTTCAATTTCATTACCAGGATTTTACCCCATTAATTGCTTTCTAGCACATTTCTCTAGACCAAATTCCATTACTATAACTGTGCTAAAAATTATTACCATACTTGTCAATGATCAGATTTCAGTTTCTGGTTTTCCATAAGGCTTCAGTTCATACATGTAAAGCAAATGTAAGATTTGAGTAGCATTTTTTTTTTTTTTTGCTGTTTGATAGCCATGGTTTAGCTATAATAATATAATAATACCATTATTAATATTAATAATTATTCTAAAATAATACTATTATCATTATGATATCAAAAATCAGACTAGGAGTATGATATCAAAAGTCTCTTTGCTGATTGTCTAGCAAGTAGCATTATCACATTTAACCCGGTGATGTGATTAGTTAAATACACATCATTAGAAAGATTTGAGTCTTAATCATGTAAGAAAATGATTACATGATAAAATGATGTAAGAAAAAGAGGGAAAAAAGGCCAATAGCAACTTTTTGTCATTATAGGTAAACTATGTGTGCAGCTTTTGTAGTACTGTGTATGCAAACAACCTTAACCTAAAAATGGTGGACACAAGAAACGGAAGGAGTTAAGTAGTTGTATGCAAAGCTCAAATGTGCCAGACCCATTGTATACAATAGTTGTACACAAAGCTCGGATGTAACGCAAAGTTACACAAACGTATCAAAAACAAAAACTTGTGTTTATCCTATGTTGATCTTTACAGAGAACATTGATGTAGACCTCAGTAGAAGACTACATTTTTCCCCATTTGTCTCTGACCTGTGTGGGGTGTGTATTCCTCCCTTCTTCATAAATGGTGTTTCATTTAAACCTACAGTAATTCTTCCAGGTCTTGGTTCCTCCAACTCCATAATAATTCACTTTTTTGGGATTATTTGTTTCCAGGCCTCCTTGTAAGAGAAGTCCAGATTGAAGTCTCTCGCCAGCAAGTGGAGGAGCTGTTTGGTCTAGAAGATTACTGGTGTCAGTGTGTGGCCTGGAGTTCTGCTGGAACCACAAAAAGTCGCAGAGCTTACGTTCGGATAGCATGTAGGTTCGGGAAGATTTTTTTTTTGATCCTTCTTTCTTTTTAAAGATCTTTTTACATCATGAGTTCACTGCTGGTGTTTAGTCTGCTTGCATACCCTGCAGAAAAAAAGGGGACTATCACGAACAGCCACATTAAAATAATTCACTCGCTCAAACATTTTATGGACTATTAGCTAATGAAAGGCTTGTGTGCGTCCAAGAGAGAAGTAGTTATACTGAGATATCCTTTACTGGCAGAAAAAATTCATTGGTGCTTTTTGGGGGTTTATTGGGAAGGAGCAATCATGTAAAAAAAAAAAAAATCTGCTCGTAGAAGAAAATAAATCTGATTTTGGAATAAAGCAGAGGATGGACAAATATTTCTTGGTCCTGCTGCAGCTTTTTCTCCATATCATATGCTGTTCCCACAAAGGAGTGATGCGGTGGCCTAGAGGTGGAGCTCTTGCCTCACAATCAGGAGGCTGTGATTTTGATCCTAGGTAGAGGCAGATGTTTCTCTCTCTGGGCATACCGAGAATATATCTGCTGAAGAAAAACTCCTCATTGGTGACAGGAAGGGCATCCGGCCCCACTAGGGATTATGGAGTTGTTAAATGAAGATGATGATATGCTGTTCCCACAAAAGTGTTTCAAGATAGCTACTGCCATGGCAAAAGCTTGCCTTCAGTAATCCTTGTCCTTCATTCTCTCCAACTGCAGTTGTCTCTGACTTATGTGTTTCTGGTCAATTGCGTCTCCGGCGTTTCTGATTTCTAAACAATTTCCATCGTTGATATGGTGGCCAAATTATGCTCCTTCCGGGGGTTATTTCTCTGGCTATCCAAGTTGCCCATCAATTACACCCTGATTTTTCAAGACAGCACCTTGCTTCGCCTTTCACTTGTCCAGTCACATCTTCTTATCTGACTTCTGGACTTTCTGCACCTGGGTCACATTCTAGAATACATGCTACAGATGGACTCTGGCCAGGTTGGATGAGATCATTTTGTGTCACTCTGCAAGAGTAGGAGGTGCTAGAACAATATTTCTATTTTTGGCAGCTACACAATGCAGAAAACAGCAGAGCGCCATGGAAAATCCCTGTTCAACTTTTAAGGAAGCTTGGCTTTTAACAGAATATAATCTGAAATCCCTTATTTGGGGGCCGTAAGACAAAGGAGAGAGCATTTTCCTCCCTGGCGGTCTTCAGACTAAATTTTATCGCTGTCCTGGATTCTAAATTGTTGTTCATATCTTGTTCAGTAATGTAGCTGAGATAGGGATGAGGATACTGTTTGTGTCTGCGTTACCAGCAGGCACACAAACATGTGACTTGCTTTCTTTTTAGCCTGAGATCATTTATAATCACACAAGCGAGGAACTGGCATCCTTGTCTGTTAGGTTGTTGGAGTAGCTCTGGAGCAGGAATCAGTTTTCACAGCCCTGATTGACATATTCAGCTTTTCTTGGGATACTACAGGAGTGAGAGGTTAAGATCCAAAGGCATAAATAGCATCTTAGTTATATTTCTCCTTTTTGCTCTCTTTAACCAGCAGTAACCCAGTTTCATTCACCCTAAATTTACTCTGAAGGATATTTAGACATAATGGCTGGTATTGGGGGAGCTGCAGTCCCAAATACCTGGAGGGTACCAGGTTATGCTGGTCACACCAGCTGAGATCACATTAAACTAGGTAAATGAGATTAAGCCAATTTCTGAGTTTGCATAACACACTTAACCATTAACTAACCAAGTGTTCTGCGTGGGTCATGTTCACCAAGCCAAGGTTTTTTTAAAAAATGAGCTGAGTATGTTATGTGAACATAGCTGTTCAGACATTAAGCATTTTATATGATTGCAGCACTTAGGCCATGATTTGCCTGACATATAAAAGCCTGACATATCCTTTGTACACTTGCAATGCAAGAAGCAATAGCTGTGCGAAAGTGATTTAATTACCAAACTCCCAAGAGGCTGATGGTTCTGTGATATCTCTAATCATTGCAGAACCCATTTCATGAAGTTAGGTTACAAATTATCATCAGTATATTCATCATAATCATCCTCAAAAATAATTGTTTGGGAAAACATATATATTTTAGGGCCTTAGTTTGTCAAAATGTTTGGGAGGAATTTAGTAGATCTTAGCGCCACCTACTGATTAATTCTTCACACCTATCTTTTCTTATGGGTTGTTGTGGTGATGTTCCTCATTAAAAAGATGTTCAGGTACTATAGATGTTTCAGAGAATCTGAAAAACCATCAGTTGGAAGCTACCATCTTTCTTGACATTTAAAATCCTGCATTCGGTAATTTGTTTTCAGTATCCAAACTGAACAGAAATGACAGTTCTTTCATAAAAAGATGTGCTTCCTAAATATTCTCCAAACTTTTTCGTGAGATATTTTAGTTTCGGGTCACAAAAGGAACTCTTTTGTTTCTGGTTTTGCTAAATGTCTGGAATCCAGAAAGCCTGACCAATTTCCTGCAAAACGCCAAAGCGACTGAATTGTTTTGCCAAGGAGCACCATTGATAAGGATAAAAATATGGACACTCCAAGTCAAGGAAAGAAACTATAGAAGGCCTATTTTTGTTCAGTAGTTATTCTTTCAGTTTCTGATGGGCTGAAATTCCGCCCTGCTTTGAAATACATTCCATTTTAATATTTCAAATAATGGAATGTTCTTCAAAATATGAAGAAATACATTCATCTTTTGATGTCTCTTTGTTTATCTTTCATACCTTTAGATCGAAATGATGCAATATTTTTGGGGCAAACTTCTAAGAGATCTGACATTGAGGCTTTTCAAGTGTAGGAAAAATAATAGGCCTTGGCCTCTTTAGGCTTAAGGTAACTTGCCCTGTACTTTTTAAATTGCACTGTAAGTATCACGGCTAATGCTGGTGGGTTTTATATCTTTCCTGTCCTTAGATCTGAGGAAGAACTTTGACCAGGAGCCACTGGGGAAAGAGGTCCCTCTTGATCATGAAGTCCTTCTGCAGTGCCGACCTCCTGAAGGAGTGCCAACTGCTGAGGTAAGATGGCCACTGAGTGAGGAGAATCAATGGCGGTCACCTGGGAAAGCTTTCCTGTGAGCAAAACAGAGATTACAGGCAGTTCTCAAAATTTACAATCTGTCACTTAGTAATCGTTTGAAGTTACAACCATCTCCCACAAAAGTGATTTATGACCCAGTTTGGAAGTTCTGACATTGCCCCTTCCCATGGTCACCTGAACTCAACTTATGACGGTTTTGTCAAAAACCAGCATTTGCTTCCAGTTGTCTCACAGGGAAAACAATGGGTTTGCTTAATGACCACTGCAAAACAGGTCATAAAAATGGGTCTGGTCCCATAGTGACCTCCTTTATAGCCATCATGACTTGTGATCATAATTGCCAGGCTCAATTGAAGTCGTAAGTCAAGGACTACTGATACTTCATAATAATAACACATCTACTCACATTCTTACAGTTGTAACACCTGTTTGCTAAATTGCATGCCCATTCCACCAAGGGTTTTCCTCATTTTTTGTGCCTGGTTTGTTTCTCAAAAGCTCAGGAAAACATCCCAACCTGTATTGTAGTTGCAGTGCTATATGTTACTCCTTTGTTGTTATCCCTGTTGGTAGGTTAGGATCTTTCAGTGCTCGTTGCCAATAAATCTGGTGGGCTTTGGTACATGTCAGAGTGTCACAATCAGGCTAAGGCACAGAAGAGTTGGAAGTCCTTTCTATACCCTCCATGATAAGGTAGCACCATCCATCCACCTGCAACTATGTCCATTGACCTCTGCATCTCAGGAATTGCGATGTTCAACAGCGGCAAGCAATAGCACAAGACACAACTTGTGCAGAGGGTAGCACAGAGGACTCCCAGCAAAGATATACTGTAGATCTAGAAGAAGCATCAGATTCCAATGCAGTGGTGGTAATTCTACCAGTTTGGCCAAATCAGTAGCTCCGACAATCAGCTGCTGGACCCTCCCACCAACCCTGGCTCTAGACTACTTTTATTTGCTAGCTTTTCAACCTCAGCTGCTTCGCGTGGCACAGTGGATTGCTGCGCTTCAGCTGTTGAAGACGCAGGGAGAGTGCAGGATTGCAGAAGAAGGTTAGTAGGAAAGCCTCTGCACATACACAAAGCGTGCCCGCCAAGCTACACCCACCGAAACAGTGGTAAAAAAAAAAATTATTATTTTTTAAACCCACCACCGTTCCAATGGCCGAGATCTTGACTCAGTCATAAATTTCAGTAGCTGCCTTTGAGCTGGACTTCCTTGTACAGCCAGCCAAGCCGAAAGGGGATTTGTGAGAATTAAATATGAGAGCGATATGAGATTTGGGAGAATTAAATATGAGAGATTGCAGAATGTCCTCGGATTTTTTGGAGAAAGGGTAGAAATATTTCCTAATGCAGAGTTGCAAACATCCAGCTGAGCCTCCCAAGAAAGGAAGAGAAGGATTCGGATGAAACTCTGAACTGATTATTACACCAGCTTGGCACAATTACTAACTTTCTGAGCATGGATGGGCATTATGTGAGTTGTGGTCACATACAGGTAGTCCTTGACTTATGACCATAGTTGAGTCCGAAATTTCTGTGGCTATTTGTGACGTGAGTTTTGCCCCATTTTATGACCTTTCCTGCCACAGTTGTTAAGTGTATCACTGCAGTTGTTAATTTAGTCACACCGTTGTTAAGTGAAACTGGATTCTCCATTGACTTCACTGGTCTGGGGGGGGGGGTCGCAAAAAATGATCCCATGAACCCGGGACCCTGCAACCATCCTAAATATGAACCGGTTACCAGGTGCCTCATTTTGATCATGTGATTATGGGAATGTGGCACTGGCCGTAAATGTGAAAAATGGTCATAAGTCGCTTTTTTTCAACGCCCCTGTAATTTTGAAAGGTCACTAAATGAATTGCTGTAAGTTGAGGACTACCTGTACATTTGAAAGGTCTGTGCTGGGAAAGACTAGAGTAGTAGAGGCGTCTGGTTAAAAAAATAAAAGGAGAGGCACACATCTGGGGTTGAGTCTAAATTGGGGAAAACCCTGGGATGTTTTCTCTGTTTGTGGTCTAACCAAGGCTCCCTGAGACCTTAATTAAGCACACTCTTAGTCCAAACAACTCTCTTTTTATTTCAGCCCTGGGAATTATGTTCATTCCCAGCCCATAATCTGTCCCAAACAGTCTCTCAAG
Source organism: Hydrophis major (assembly GCA_033807585.1). Taxonomy (NCBI): domain Eukaryota; kingdom Metazoa; phylum Chordata; class Lepidosauria; order Squamata; family Elapidae; genus Hydrophis; species Hydrophis major. Next base: position 96,029,561 of record CM066331.1, read on the forward strand.
ATAAGCACCCACCTTTATCTCCTTTGAATTGCTGCCAACAACTAGAGTGCCAAATTAACTGTAAAAAGACAAACGAAATACAAAGTCCAAGGCTTAATCCAAACAGAGCGAACAACGTTGCTTCCTGCAAAGGCTCCTGCCCCTTTATATCTTATGGGAGGTGCAATCATCTCCCAGCCTTACTCCCAAGTCGCCCATTTTGTCTCAGTTGCGCTTGCCTTCTAGCAGCTCTGCGCACACACGCATCGGGAATAGGCTCCCCTGGGTCCTCTGCCTTGCTGCCGCCAGACTCCGAAGGCTCCAGAGTCAGCACCCCACTCCCAGATGGTCCTGGCCCCATCTCTGCATCAGATGCTGGACCCTCATCCGAATCCTCTCCAGACTCCCGGACTGGTCCCCGTTCTTCCCCACTGTCTGATTCTGCTGCCGTCTCTGCTGGCTGCCGATGGATCACAACAGTTAGTTGGGCGGCCATCTTCTTTTTAGATACTGTGTGCTTTTCATCACTGTTGATTCTGATTCTTCATCTCTTCTCATATTAGCTTGGAAAATTATTATGTTCAAGTAGTTGAGCATCCACCCACAATATATTTGTCGTGTAACAGCAGGTCAAGGAAACAGAAAAATTCCCCAAAGAAGAAATAGTGTGTCCTGCCTGCAAGCTATGCAGCCCACCTCCCAGGAGGTTGTTACTGGCCCCTCATCACTCAGTCTTTTAAAAATCTATAAGACTGTATCTCTTCTACCCGGCTTTTAACTGTCACTTTATTTTGCTAACTATTTCCCAGTAAATTTTAAGTCTATTTTAGTCTGTTTGCATATTCTATTTTTGTTCTCTACTCCTTATTAGCTGCCTTGCCAGAGTAGAAACAGAGGATATAAACCAGCCACCAACCAAATAAATGAGTAAATTTCCTTGAGTGGAATCCTGAAAGGCAGCTGATATGGTGAATCATTTCTTTGCAAGAAACTTGGAGCATAAAGCTTTCATTCATTCATATTGTCCTATTAGGCGGTCGGGATAAGTTTAATCGCGCTCATAGTCTGGATTATGAGAGCTTCGATATTTTCTGTGCCTTTCAAGAGGATTGACTCACATTCGGCATGTGGCATAGGTAAAACAGCCATCAGTCCCAGTACCGATGAAAATAGAATGAGACATTGAATTGGGGGGCAAGGCTGCCTGCGACATATCTCAACACAATGAGGACAGCATGGCTGCACAATTTCTGGAGATCCATGGTTGCTCACCTGGGAAAAGTCCTGGGAAAAAAAAATCTGAGCCAAATTTTAAAATCCCCCAGAATTGAGGTTCTCCGTATCTAAATCCTTCTTGGTAATTGTAGAGTTACTCCTCCTGGACTTGTGCTCGGAAAATACAGGTAGTCCTCGGTTTATAACAGTTCATTTAGTGACCATTTGACGGCACTGAAATAAAAGTGACATGACCATTTTTCACACTAACAACCGTTGCAGTATCTCTGTGGTCACGTGATCAAAATTCAGATGCTGTGATGACCCGGGGTGTGGAACAAAGGCAACACAGTCACATAAGAAAAGTCTTTTTAATACCTCCAACTTTGCCCCCAATGTCCAGGTTAGCTTCGGCTGGAGAAAAATCTCTCCCAAGAACAGTCTTCAAGTGGAGAGGAAATTCAGTCCAAAAGCAAAGTATATATAAACTGTAAATAAAAATCCACATAAACCATGTTGCACCAATTAAGGAATTGCAGACTTCAAAGGCCAACAAAACACACACAGTTGGGAAGATGCCAGGAACCCAGATAAGCCTTGACAAAACAAAATAATACACGATTTGTTTCCAACCAGTTGCTGTGCACAACTTCCCTTTTTAAACACTGTGTTCCCAGCTGCAGCTAATGAAGGGAATCAGGGCCTTTCCTCCCCCGCATACTCACATTGCTCCCTTCTCCATTCCTCCCTGCGTGCCCTCAGATGAAGAGGCGGTGAGCCTGAGTCTTCCTCTGAATTCCCTCTACCTTGTTCTACTTCTCCCCTGGTCTGTCCAGCTGGATTTTGCCCTTCTCCAGTTTTTTCCACAGCCACCAGAGCCACACTCCCACTCCCTGTCAGCTGCTCGGCCTCCCCCTCGGGAATCCGACAGGGGCATGAGAGATGCTTGGCAGCTGTCTCATATTTATGACAGTTGCAGTGTCCCAGGATCTTAACAACCATTTTACTATCTTAACAACTGCAGTGATTCACTTAACAGTTTTGGCAAGAAAGTGGGGTAAACTGGGGCAAAACTCACTTAACAACTTGTCTTACTTAGCAGCAGAAATGTTGGGTTCAATTGTGGCGATAAGTTGAGGACTACCTTTGTTTTCTGATTCTTCAGTTGAACTGTTTTCTTACCTCCCACAGAAATTTGTAATCTCTCATGAGATATATTGGTTTAGATATTCATCTCCTGACCTTCCTTCCTTCTTTCCTCTATTATTAATTTAAAAAATTGTTTTACGAATTTCGGTTGCTGAGATATATTTTCTACTAATTGGGGGTCAGTTGGTAATGAAAAACCTCCTGCCTTCCTCCCACAGCTGGGCACATCTGTGCTTCCCCTTGAAAGTGCTTTGGGAAGGTGAATAATGATAGGGGAAACATATCATTTTTCCCATTGCAGATTGTTAATATATCATGTGAAGTTTCAGCCTCGCCCGGAATTTCTGCCCAGCCGTCACCTCCTGTCTTCAGCTTATACCTCCGAGATGCAGGCTACTTTCCTCGAGTCTCTATAACTGCAGTAAAATTCCAGCTGTGAATGTTGGCACCTAGCAGGCAGATGTTTACAGTCCGAAAGTGAGCCTGTTAGGGAAATGAGTTGCCAGGTGAAGATGGAGTGGGATTGTGATGGATAGCACCACGCTGGGGCTCCGTCTGTTTTCATTGTTCAGCAGAAGTGTTTATTTTAGGCAGTGGATCTGTTATTCTGACATCTAATAATGTGCTTAACCTCAACACCTGTTCCATCCTGCCACCTACATAGGCTGATCAGCCATTAACCCCTGACAGAATTTAGTAAAGAAAACACTGAACAAATTGTTTGCCGAGAAGGGGATAGCAAAAGAACCATTAGCGCTTGGCAAGATCAACAATCCATAGCCTTCTGCTCTGGACATAATTTCTTCTCCTCTGCTGCAGACTTTGGTTCCCACTAACTGAGATCTGCATAAAAAAAACTGATGCAGTGCAAGGGTTGGGCATTTGCTTGGACTGCTTCTTATTTTTCTATTAAAGCTTGCTAAGTTTCAAGAATGAGCACATGATGCGGCAGGGAAGGGATGTCCAAAAACTGTGGTCTCTATATTTGTCAGTTATTTGTGATTTTGAATATCAGGATTAGGATAAAGGAATGGTTCCATTCTGGCACTGCATAACTGTGTGCATAGATTCTGGAGCCATGAGAGAGTGAAGATTACCATCATGATGTCTTGGTGGTTCTGCAGAAAACTTCTAATTGCAGGAGCAATGACAGTTTAATGATTACTTCACTCACATGGTCTATCAATTCAGAACGTATGCAGACAATAGGAATTGAGTTTGCATTTCCTTCTTTCCTTCCTTCCTTTTTTCTTCCCTGTCTGTCTGCCTTCTCTCCCTCCCACCCTTTTCCTTCCTTCCTTCCTTCCTTCCCTTTTCCTTCTTTCTTTCCCTCCTTCCCTCCCACCCTTTTCCTTCCTTCCCTCCCACTCTTTTCCTTCCTTCCTTCCTTCCTTCCTTCCCTTTTCCTTCCTTCCTTCCTTCCTTCCTTCCTACCACCCACCCATTTCCCTCCTTCCTTCCTTCCCTCCCACTCTTTTCCTTCCTTCCTTCTTTCCTTCCTTCCTTCCTTCCCTCCCACCCTTTTCCTTCCTTCCTTCCTTCCTTCCTTCCTTCCTTCCTTCCTTCCTTCCCTCCCACTCTTTTCCTTCCTTCCTTCCTTCCTTCCTTCCTTCCTTCCTTCCCTTTTCCTTCCTTCCTTCCTTCCTTCCTTCCTTCCTTCCTTCCTTCCTTCCTTCCTTCCTTCCTTCCTTCCTTCCTTCCTACCACCCACCCATTTCCCTCCTTCCTTCCTTCCTTCCCTCCCACCCTATCCTTCATGCCTGCCTTCCTTCCTGTCTTCTTTCTCTTCCTCCCTCCCTCCCTCCCTCCCTTCCTTCCCAGAATTTCTTTGACAAGGATGGTTTGTTGAGCAGAGTCCTGGCCTGAGACTCATGTCTTTCATCATGTGACTTTGGCAAAATAAGGCAAAGCGGAATATAAATGCAGCCAAGGAATGATCTGGTCTTTGCTACTTTGCAAACAAACAGCCAGACAAATTAGGCCATTCCAGACCCAACCCTTTCAAAACAAAGTTAAAAATAGAACTGCCTGTACTTAAGAAAAACCACCCTTTCTCAATTAATAAGCAAAACCAGGTGTATTTTTGCATTCTTTCTATATCACATCTCTTCCAATTTACTGAGCTATCATTTTATGACAATTGCTTGCAACAGCATGAAATAATTATGTGCATACCTCTCATGCCATATTTATAAGTCACAAGTACCAGTTGGGCCTTTCCACTATGTGCTACATAAGGCAAAATGCCATTTGTACTCGCCATGTGTACGGGTAGTCCTCAACTTATGACTACAGTCATAAGCCCAGAACTTACATTGCTAAGTGAGAAATTGGTTAAATGAGTTATGCTCCACTTTACAATTTTTCCTACCACATTTGTTAAGCGAATCTCTGCTGTTGTTAAGTTAGTAACATGGTTGTTAAATGAATTTGGCTTCCCCGTTGACTTTGCTTGTCAGAAGATCACAAGAAAATAATCACATGACCCCAGGACAGGGCAAACATGGTCATAAATATGAGTCAGTTGCCAAGGGTCTGAATTTTGATCACGTCAGCATGGAGATCGTAAGTATGAAAAATGGTCATAATTTCCTTTTTTCAGTGCCATTGTAATTTTGAACAGCCACTAAACAAAGTGTTGTAAGTTGAGAACCACCCGTCTTGGGCCTCTGTAATTCCTTATCAATTTTGGGTGGCAAATGGCCCAGGCTTCTCAGAGAAGTCTACACTTCAAAGACAATCACAAATTTGCCAGCTTTAAGTTGCTGTTGTAGTAGAAGGAACTATTGTGGGGGTGGGAAGGTATTTAATTGTTATTTCTAATGATAAGAGCTATCATTGCCTTTTTCAGCATTCTGAGCAATGCACCCATCAAAAGCAGGATTCTGGGGCAGGTAGATTCCTCAAAGAACATGTTTATTGGATACATCATATTGACATAGTTGGTGAAAACCAACTCTGAAAGTTCCTGCGGTTTTCATCTAAATAAAAGAGAAAAAGTTTCCCCCTCCAAGATGTCACTGGTCACATTGTCCATTGAATATATGGTGGGAACAAATAGTGGGAGATTTAAACTGGATTTAAACTGGATTTTTTTTTCTCCTAGGAATAATATCAGAAAAATATAGAAAGGGTTTAATGCATCTAATAGTACATGTATTGATGACAGCTAGAACAATATATGCACAATATTGGAAAAATGAAAACATACCTTCAGAAACAGAGATAAGAAAAATGATGGCATGTGCAGAATCAGATAACTCTAGAATTAAACAACAAAGGAGAATCTAAAAACTATGAAACATGGAATAAATTTTATTAATGCTGACATAGAAGAAAGCAAGGTCAGAACATAAGTAGCTATGATGATTAGAATAATCAATAAATAATGTATCAAATAAGGAGATTATAAATGATGAAATAAAATGTATACATGTATAACAATTGTAATGCCAGATCGGCTGCACCATGTTGTATTCTTATAATTTAAATAAATAAATAAATAAAAAATAGCTGGCAGGCTGCTTGGTCCCTCCTCTCCTCCTTCAGCAGCCTCCTGTGGAGATGACCTTGGTTCCCACAGGAAACCTTTTTGTTTTGACCATTGCCGGGTCTATCTACTTCCCCCCCCCCCCTTCACCCTCTCAGGCTTCATGCCAACTATGAGTCAGCAAAAGATGCCAGGTTCACTTCAGAATTGACAGTTTTTTCTTTTGTTTTCTGTCTGTTCCAACCTTTTATCATCTCATTTTCCTTTTTCTCTTTCCGAAACTTAATATAGGTAGAGTGGCTGAAGAACGAGGATGTGATTGATGCTTCTCAGGACACAAACTTCCTGATAACCATAGATAACAATCTTATCATCAAGCAGGCTAGACTATCTGATACAGGCAACTACACCTGCGTGGCAAAAAACATTGTTGCAAAGCGGCGGAGCACCACAGCCACAATCATTGTTTACGGTAATAATTTGTTGAGAACTTGGGGGTGAAGGGGGAGTCTGGGTAAATGAAATGGCTTATGCGGGAAAATGCAAGGAATACAGGTTGCTGCAGTTGCTAAACTTACAAACGTTAAGCAAGTTCAGACTCATTGTTTTGGGTTGGGAAACCAGCAGGAAATGTAAGGGATATGGTTTTAGAAGATAAAATATACTGGAAGGAGATAATGGAAAACCGGTTCAATGTTGTCGCTAAGAAAAGGAGCGTAGACACGTCTATGAAGTTGTCAGGGGCTGCACATGACTCAAAGGAGGCCACTCTGCCTTTGTGTTTATTTGATTTATGCAGGCATTTGAAATGGGACCCCCATCTTGTGCACCACTCATTCAGAACCCAATCTCATTGGTTTCATTCAGGACTTGTAGCCTTACAAGCACGCATGAAATTGCAACATAGGTCTTTGGTTTAATTAACAACTAGGTACATTTAACAAAGATGTACAAAAGACTTTCACATTTCTTGATTGGAAGCAGGAATAGGCAAGCCAGAGAAGGAAGGATGCTATTTCTGGTGAAATTTACAGGACTTCTCAGAGTAACTTACGGAAACAATCATTTCCCAATCTTACCAGATGGAACCCAATTGTGATGTGCTGTTAGCGGTCCTGATTTATCATTTGAAATATGAAGAGCAAGCAAAAGGCAACCTTAGAGTCAACATGAAGAATGTCTTTGCTCAACAGGCTTATCTTAATTGCCTTTATTAGTTGTCTCCACAGACTAGGATTTCCAAGCAGATATTCAGCAGCAATTCAGTTTTTCAGACATGAATCTTTCCTTCTGTTACCAGGATTTGCTGAGGACTAAGGCTGGTACCAACCTTTGTGAATTGATCTGTGTCACTTTCCCTAATTCTCTGGAGGATTTGCTCAGTTTAATTTCTTTAGCCAAATTCTCAACAAATTCTGATCATATTCCCAGAGCTCTGTTGAACTGTGTATTCCTCTAAGCTTCCTTATATCATTGCGGACTAGTTCTCATACTGTCTCAGAAATAGCCCTCTTTGGTTTTAACCCTGACTTATACTTGGCCTCTTGATTGCTCTGATTATAGGAAACCAAATGATATCTTCCAGAAGAATGTTAATTATTATGATGAACAACTGCCGCATGTCTAAGGCAGTGGTGGTATGTTACTGGTTTGGAGCGGTTTGGCTGATCTGGTCGTAAGATAAGCCTCCGAGGATCATCTGAGAGGAGGGATAAAAAGCCTCTGACAATCAGCTGAGAGGAGAAAGGAGAGAAAAGCAGGGTCGGCCCTCCCACCAACCCCTGTGTGTTTCTCTTCTTTATTCTCTCAGCTGATTGGCACTGCAGGCCTCAGCTGGTGTGTGGAAAGCTGTGCGTGTGCACATTAGGCAAAGCACACCCACCAAGCCATGCCCACCAAACCAGTGGTAAAACGATTTTAATCCCACCTGTAAGGAGTTGCCTACAATATAGAGCAGGGGTGTCCAACCTTGGCAACTTTAAGCCTGGAGGACTTCAACTCCCAGAATTCCCCAGCCAGCTTTGCTGGGAGTTGAAGTCCTCCAGGCTTAAAGTTGCCAAGGTTGGACACCCCTGGTATAGAGCATCTCCCATGTATTTGTTGTAGTTGTTCCATGTGGGGAAATGGCAGCGTATAATTTGGCTGAGAGAAAAGAGGATTTGTCAGGAGGTTGGGTTTCAATTTTTTTCCCCTCATTTATTTGTTTTTGTTTCCTTCCTCGCTCCTAGTGAATGGCGGCTGGTCTACCTGGTCAGATTGGTCCTCGTGTAGCAACCGTTGTGGCCGTGGATGGCAGAAGCGTACTCGCACCTGCACCAATCCAGCACCACTCAATGGCGGCTCTATTTGTGAGGGACAATCTTTCCAGAAGCTTGCCTGCACCACCATGTGCCCAGGTAGGTACACCTGGGGGAGGATATTGCTTTTCAGATCTTTTGCATGAACTAGGCACTCATGTATCCTGCTCTAGAAGGCTAATAATGAAGTTCCTAAGAGTTGAGCCTCTGATCTTGAATTTTGAGCTTCTGTCATAAGGAAAAAGATGAGTCATTTTTGAAAATATTTCCTTTGCAGTTTCTGATCTGAAGGATGGTCAATGTGCTCTTTTGCTCCTCTGAAGCAATTATTTGCCATCTGCTCCTGAATTTACTTCTTGATCAGCAAAGTCCCAACTATTTTTATGAATATTTGCCTTCCTGTACTGTCACACACACACACACATACACACAGAAAGAGAGAGAGAGAGACACACACACACACACCCTTCACCCAAACCCTAGAACTGTCCCAATTAAGTCAACCCAAAAGCATACCAATGCTAGTCCACAGAGCAATGGCTAATGAGTCCACAAGGCACTTGAAAGTTTCCCAATCAAAATAAACCCACCAGGCAAAATCAAATCCACAATCCAAGAGGGTTCATGAGGCAAGAAAAATCCAGAGTTCACAAGGCCCGATCCAAGTCAAGGCATGATGTCAATCGAAAGGAAGGCAAGAATCACAATGACCAGAAAACAAAGAGCTGGGAAGTAAACATGTTGTTGTTCCCAGCATCGTTTCCATCTGCTTGCTGTGCTAAATAATAGCCAGCTTCCAATGCAGCCCAACAAGAAGGGTGAGGCTGCCTCCTCATGGAATAATCTGGCTGATCTTCTCTGCTCCTGCCTTTTCTCTGCCCTAACGTGTTCTTGGATCAGATGCAGCAGGCTTCCTCATCCTTGATCATCTATAACTGTGTGCTTTTTTTTCCACCTGAAGCCTCAGGGCTGTCCTGTGCTTGAGCCAAATTGTGCCCAGCATTTAGAAAAGACCATTTTTAGCTATAATACTTACCTTCTGTTGCAGCCCCAGTGAGTAAAACAGCTGATGTGCAGCAAACCACTTCCTTCTTCAAACAAGGAAATAAAGCACAGGAAAAGGGCAGGAGTGAGTTGGTGGGGCCAAATGATCACCAGAACTACTGGTTCACCTGAACTGGTCTGAACCAGTAAAATCCCACCCCTGCCCAAATTCCTCTCAAACTGGCTGCTTGGAGCCATTAACCAACTCCCCTCCAGATGTGCTTAGAACTGGTTCGTCTTCCTCTGAACTGACATCTGGAGAGATAACCGAGGAAGCCCTCGCATTTCCTTAGATATGCTTTAGAGAGCTTGAAAGATGATGCAAGGCTATGTAAGGTGGCCTTCTCCTCCTTTTTCTTTCATTTTCTTTCTCAGGCCTCTGGAATAAGGAGTAAATATTGCTCATTGAGTCATCTGTTTGATGGAAATAATACATCTTGTGGTTGTTTTCTTGACACAAAGAGGCCAAGCTAGTTTTGAGGCTCGTACTGTGGATCTGACAGTATCTACAGGAATTACAAGATGGCTATCATTCAACGTACAGTTTTGTTTTATTTCCCAGATGGGCATCAAAATCAAAACGTTATACTAGGTTTTCCCAACCTGGTGCCCTTCAAATGTTGCACTGTAATTCTCATAATCTCCTGTAAATGTCACAGCATCTGCTAGAAGCAAGACATACTATTTCAAAGTACGGGCAAAAAGAACAATCTTCTTACACTTGTAGCCTGGAGAGAAAAAAATAGGATAAATATCATAGTAAGGAAAACAGTAAAAGCTGCTTTGTGAGAATCCAGGACATTTTAATCTAGTTGCTTCTTTTTGCCAGCTTCAGGAGTAAAATGCATATAGTTTATGACAGATTGCTGGACCCTAAGATAAATCAGGCTGCGAAATGCATTTGCTTGATGAATTTGTTCCATTTGGTATGGATTTTGAATTTATATCTTATGATAACTTGAGATTAGAATTTGAAAATGTTTGCAAGAACACTTTGCGGTAGCCAGAATTATGACCTATGAAGTATAAAGTTTTTTTTATTTTAGATTACATATATCCCCTTTATCATACCAGATAACCATAGGCAGGTCTTGGTATCTTAGCCCAGCAGCAAATAATAAATTGCATAAATAAGAAGGAAATTATTGTCTACTACGTCAGTCTGAGAGAATTTTAAATAGTGTGCAAACACTAAAATTAAAGCAATTGCAACATCATAATCATCATTATTTTAATGCCAAATTCAAAAATTAATACAGATAGTCCCCAGGTTATGAGTGTTCCCTTAGCAAATGTTCAAAGTTATGTGAACAATGCACCCTAGCGTTTATGAACAAGGCCTGAAACTATGAATCTTGCAGCACCACGGCAGTTGTTTGCCCTTACAAACAACCTCAGAGGCTCTACACATTAGTCCAGCATGTTGCAGGCCAAAATGGAGCTTCTGAGGGGATGATCCGCCCCACAGAAGCCCCATTTGGGACTCTAAAGGCCACACCCGGTCTGTTGCCAGCTAAAATGGAGCTTCCAAGGGGAAGATCCGCCCCTCAAAAGCCCTGTTCCACTCTCCGTGGACCTCCCCCAGGCTGTTGCAGGCCGAAATGGAGCCTCTGGGGGCCAAGATGCCTTGGGTGATCTTAAGCAGGTGTTCCATCAGCAGGCCCCCATGGCCTTCCCCACCCTAAAATACTTCATGTGCACTTAACAAGACTCTCATTCGATTAGCAAATGTGTGGGCGAAAGAAGGGAGTGATCTTGTTCAAGGTATGAGATTCACTCCCATGAATCCTTGGGTTATGAATGGGATGGGCAAGCTCTGTTACATTCGTAACTTGAGGACTACCTGTACCAGCCCTGATCTGCAGAACCACCACCACCCAAAAAAACCAAACCAATAACAAAGGCCTTCTGAAATAGCCCATTTGACCAGCTTCCCCTTTTGGGCCCATGGATTTTTAATTAGCTTTCTCTGTGCTCATGTGTCCTTTTTTTTTTTTTTTTTTTTGGGCAATGCAGTAGATGGAGCTTGGACTGAATGGAGCAAGTGGTCAGCCTGTAGCACCGAGTGCACGCATTGGAGGAGCCGAGAATGCATGGCTCCATCTCCCCGAAATGGAGGCAAGGACTGTAGCGGCGTCCTCCTTGATTCCAAAAATTGCACCGATGGGCTATGTATGCAAAGTAAGTTCAAGTACACAGGCTGGGAAAGAGAGGGCTAAGATCAAGAGTCAGAAATGTTCAAGGGAATGATTGAGATCTTTTTAAGACCTTGTAAACTGCGAGGCGCCTTCTGAAGGTGTGTCTGAGAAGATTGGTAAGACGTGATTGCTGACTCTGTCTGCTCCCAGCTTCTCTAGGATAGTTTTAATGTTTTAGTCTAAACTAGTCCTTTAACCACAACTTGCTATGGCATTTATAGGATAATATTCATGCTTGCAAATCTGGAACATTATACACTCACAGAGCAGTGATGGGGTTCCGACTCCTACTGAGTACTTTCTCACAGCAAGTTTGGGTTCATACTACGTTCTGCATAAAACAAGCCATTGTACCAGCTATTTCAGTGAATCATTTCAGATCGGGTTGATGGATTGGGATTTCAAGTAGGAACGATTTGCAAGGATACATGCTTTGGGATCGAGCTGTGGATACTGAAAATCAGTGAAAACAACTTTCACGTATCTTCTGGCTCAACTAGCAAATGCTTGAAATGAAAGTCCATATCATTCAAAAGAATTCCATCTTCATTATAAAAAGAGTCCTTGAGTTACGACCATAATGGAGCCTGCCCATTTTGGTTGTAGGTCATAACAATTGTAAAATGGGGAATTCAATGGCAGCCATCACAAAAGAAGTGCTGTGGTCATTAAGGGAACCCCATGGTTGTTAAGTGAACCGATGGTTCATTACTGATGCAATTTTGCCAAAAAACTGGAAGTAACTACCAGTTTTTGGCAAAATCGTCATCAAATATGGTCATGTGACTATGGGGGAGATGTCCATCACAACTTCAGATCCAAGTCACCTTTTTCGGATTGGGGCATAACTTCAAATAGTCACTAAGGACTGGTCATAAGTCAAGAACTACCTGTATTAGACTATTTCATTAAAAAACAACTTTTGTGTGATCAAAATGTTCTTCTCCAAGATACATCATTTAAAAAAAAAAACTAGGAAAATTATTGAGAATCTATAGTCAAAATTAGTTAATAAAATGCCCCTTTTTCTTGACTAATTTTGAATCAGTCTCGAAGGTTAATATTCTGCAAGCAAATGAAAGTATCATACTTGATATATTCGGTCTTCTATGTAACATTCCTTCATATTAATGCAGGAAGAAAAACCATCAGACAGATCTAAATTCTGTCATAAGAAGAGAAGAAGCATTTCATCTGAAAATAACGTATAGTTTTTGTGTTTGTACAAAACTATTTCTGCATCAGATCCTAGATCAAAGGATCGGGAATAAGCCGTGATATATTTATTTGGCTAGTTAGTTTTAATGAATACCTGAAATTTTCAGTACAGCGAGTCCTTGATGTACAACCAGGATTGAGCCCAAAATTTATGTTGCTATGCGAGACATTTGTTAAGTGAGGTTTGCCCCTTTTTAGGGCCACAATTGTCAAGTGACTCATTGCAATTGTTAATTTGGTAACCCAGTTGTTAAGTGAATCTGGCTTCCCCATTGAAGTTGCTTGTCAGAAGGCCACAAAAGTTGATCATGTGACCCTGGGACACTGCAACCGTCAAAGACATGAACCCCCTTGCCAAGCATCTGATATTCTGATCCTGGGGCCATGGGTATGCTGCAATGATTGTAAGTCAATGGTGGGATTCAAATTTTTTTACTACCAGTTCTGTGGGCATGGCTTGGTGGACGTGGCATGGTTTGGTGGGCATGGCAGGGGAAGGATACTGTAAAATCTCCATTCCCTCCCCATTCCAGGGGGAAGGTTACTGCAAAATCTCACTTCCTCCCAGCCCACTAACCTGCTTTCCAGCTCCATTCTCCTGTGCAGGGCAACAAAAGAAGACCCAGCTGATCAGCTGGGACTCGGGAGGCAGAGAATAGATGGGGGCAGGGACAGTCCGAGGTGGTATTTGCCGGTTCTCTGAACTACTCAAAATTTCCGCTACCGGTTCTCCAGAACTAGTCAGAACCTGCTGAATACTACCTCTGTTATAAGTGTGAAAAACAGTCATAAGTCACTTTTTTTCAGTGCCGCTGTAACTTGGAACGATCACTAAACAAATTGTTGTAAGTCCAGGGCTATCTGTACATTCCAGTAATTAATGTTACTGCTTTCCCAGCTTACACTTCGACAGCAGAAGGAATGTTGTCAGGCAGCTGCAGCAAATGCCTACTTCAGTATTATAGTCCTTTAGGGCTTCAGGTTTATCTCAGAAAGGATGCTGTTGGTAAGTTTCCTCTGTCTGGCCTTGCACATGTACAGATTTTCCATAATCTCATGGTAAGCCAAGCCAGTAGCTGGTCCGTCACAAAAAAAGACTAAGTAAGTGTTAGCCTATAAAAAGCCGATAGCTTTTGTGTGGTCCTCATCCATCTATTCTAAATACAATCGGGAAGAACAGAAGAGCCAATACATTTATTGCTCCCATTTGAGAAATACAAATAAATTACCCGATGAAGCAAAAGAGCAAACTTTGTTTCGGTCGTGTCTCTGGTTTCCTTTTTAACCAGCAAACTTTCAAAACTCAGATGGTTGTTTTCCTTGTGTGTGTGTGTCTGTGTTGGTGCTGCCACCTGCTGTTGTTACATGGATTTCTGTTGGGACAACAAATGGTTTTCCTATCTGGATTGTTTTGCTATGGTAGAATACCATCCCTTGAAGCCTGCCTCTGCAATTTTAAACAGCGCTGTTGAATTGACCCTTTGGAGCAGGGGTGTCAAATTGGCAGCCCATGGGCCGGATACATCATGCGCAGGCCACGCCCACATCAGCTCCACGAAGGGGGGAGAAGTCACATGACAGCACTGTGACACGGCAAGTTTGACACCCGTGCTTTGAAGCTTCAGTCAGGTGCTCATGCAGAGGTGATATTCAGCAGGTTCTGATAAGTTCTGGAGAACCGATAGTGCAAGTTCTGAGTAGTTCAGAGAACCAGCAAATGCCACTTCTGACTGGCCCCACCCCCATCTATTCTCTGCCTCCCGAATCCCAGCTGATGGGCTGGGTCTTCTTTTGTTGCTCTGCACAGGAGAATGGAGCTGGAAAGCAGGTTAGTGGGGTGGGGTGCAAATGGAGATTTTACAATATCCTTCCCCTGCCATGCCCACCAAGCCAAGCCCACAGAACCAGTAGGTAAAAAAAAAATTGAATCCCACCACTGTGCTCATGGCCATCAACTTGATTTTTTTATTTTTATTGGCCCCACAGCTGTGCTTACTTTCTCTCCTATATAGGAACCAAACAGAGACGAATGAATAAAATCTGATTTGGCACTACAAAGTTCATGCTCTTCTCCCCCATATAGCTGACAAGGAAGAATCTAGTGCGGAAAAAATATGCCTTGATAAATGCTTCAGTCATTAAAATGCCATAAGATTCTTCACTGTTTCTCTCCAAAGGATTTATTCGGAGTGTCTCTCTTTCAAGATGGATGTGATGGGCTCAGAAGGGCACACAGAGTGTTATACATCACAAAGGAATTTGTAATGCAATGTGCAGATCAGACAAATGACACTCCAACTGATCTGAGCATTGTTTAATAGTTTTACATTTTGATGGCTGCCACCCTCGCTCCAAAATTGTATCAGTGAGATACCATTTTGAATAAGCATGCATATTTACTGGCCTCTAAGCCATCAGGTAGGTAGAAAGGAAGGAAGGAAGGAAGCTATGGATAGATGACAGACAGGCAGACAGACATACAAACTAGAAAAATTTAGGATGGTAAAAGGTCCTCAAGTTATTTTGTCATAATACGGAGAGAAATCCTCGTAAAGACAGTTTGGCAATAAGTTTACACTGAACTCTAAAAACATAGGATATGTTAGTCATAGGCTCATATTTGCATATGGCTGAGGTAGAGAATATAGATTCTCTGTTTTAATAGCACGATCAGTTAAAAAGAATATCAGTATACTTTTTCTTACGAAGAAGCAGGAAAACAGAAAATCAGAATGATTGATTCCATTGGTTTTCCTTCAGTTCTCCTAACATCCTGATTCTTATGGTGCAGCTAGATCAGAATTGCTCTGTTAACTTCAATTCGGTATAGGACCCCTTGATTCTGGTATAAGCTTTAAGTCAGGGGTCTCCAACCCTGGCAACTTTAAGCCTGGTGGACTTCAACTCCCAGAATTCTGGGACTTGAAGTCCACCAGGCTTAAAGTCGCCAAGGTTGGAGACCCCTGCCTTAAGGCGTTTCTCATTCTTTTGTGTCAATCATGCCATCATTTTTGGTCTCCTGTAATAAACATATAGATGTTTTTGGCCATAGTTTGTTCTCCAAACTTGTTTCAATTTAGTTTCTGAATGTTTCGTTACCAGACTAGGTAGCAGGATTTTCTTGTCCTATTCCCACTAGCTTATAAATGTGTTGTGTGCCAGTTTGGTCAGTTGGTTGTATGATTGGTTGTTTGTTTGGAGCTATATTTAAATTCTGAGCAGCTGATTGGTTCTTTTGTTGACTGGTCATTCGAACGGTCTGGTTCCTTACTTATTCATATGCTGGATCTAGATCAATATGCTTGTTAATTGCTCCTTTGGTAGAATACCAGGCTTCAATAAATTCACCTGTATGGTGGGTGTTGGCATGGCCAATAATTTTTGTTCCTTCACAATCAAACTGGTGTTATTATAGAGATGTTTTATTCACATTTCTTTTCCCCCATTCCCATCCTATTCCAGTAAATTTGGATTTACACAATTGCACTTAAGCAATTCTGCTCCAGTTCAGTAATCCGTGGACAGTTTCAATGTTTGTTAGTTTGATCTATGAAAGGGAATCTCCAGGGGGAGAAAATGTAAACGAGCCAGGCTGAGCATGTAGAAACAAAACCGTGTACACAGGAACTTAACTAAATGGATGGAATGAATTGATGTACGGATCTAACTGAATAAACACCTTTGATCAGGAAAGTGGGAAGACAGTATAAGTGAGAAATGAGACAATTTGTGCTTCTGAGTTATTAAAAGATGCATATCTCTTTAACAAGAAATATTATGAACTTTAGAACAAAAGGAGACAACTCTGAAGTAGAACAGAAAACGGGGACTTCTAACCCATCAAAAAACATTGATTCCCTGAATAATTGCCAGAGGCAAGTTACATGGAACTGGTGCTCTCATCTAAATGAATGCTTAGATTTGCTGCGTCTTGTTATTTAATAACCTAAGATGGACGTAGAAGTAGAAGTGTGTGTATGCCGATTCCTATTTCCTGATGCATATGTAGTAAAAGTGACTGCAATTTAAATAGAAATGCAGTGTAACATGCCCCTGTGGAAATGATAACTGAGTGTAGGTGCTCACAATGAAGAGGTTGCTAAGATTGTCTTTCAGGCCTTTTATACTTTTATGAGATGGTCTTTCAGCAGAAACAGTAGAACCCATGTCCATCATAGAGAGCTGGTCTTGGGTGTTCATTTACGCTACATCCCAGACCGTAAGGAGTTCAAACTTATAACATTAAACAAACTGTTCTACTAGAGTTGTGGGTCAATAGATGCTTAAAAAATAAAGGTTGCGCAGCAATTGTATAAAATGCCAATTTTCTTTTAGCTCACGATTTTCTTTTGCGTGTAGCTTTTATGTTCCATTGTGTTTAAATTTTCCATCATTCCTTTTTCCTTTTGGTTTGCTAGAAATGATGGGGGACAATCAACCTTTTGTTTTTTGTTTATTACCATCATTACTGTCATGTCATCCTCATTTTTCAACTTTTTCTTTTTTTTTTAAACTTTTTTCCTCTAACAGATAAAAGATTTGTAAGCGAACCCAAAACTCACCGTAAGTCTCCATTTCATAGTCATTTCTTTTCATTGTTCTCATAGTCATTTCTTTTCATTGTTCTGCATTTAAGTGATGGGATAACATTCGGGTGGGGGTTTTTTTAATAAGGGTTTTAATAAGATGTCAAGGCACTCCTGAAGAAGCTCCACTGAAGGAATAGTTCTTCATAGCTAGAGAAGATCAAGAGGGACAGATAAAATTGAAGGAAACCTTGGAGATGCAACCATAAAATAAGTTCATCCGGAGGCCCAATGGATTTTTCAAAAAGCAAACCGGATTTATTTTTAAAAGTCAAAGGAATTTTACTTTAAATTTGGCAGCAGAGATACAATAGTTTTCACCTCAGTATTAAAATTCAATTATTAAAAGCCAGGCCCCAGAAAAAAAAGAGAAATGCATAAGTCTCTTGCCTTCAAGATTTCCCAAAATACACACTTTAATAATTCAGATCTTTAGTTCCTTCATTTATTGAAAAGGTGATAATAATGCTCAGATTAACTGTTCAGTAAAAGGAAAAGGATCTATTACTGGGGCCATGATTGCAAAAGCACTGGTATGATTGAGAGAAAGTAATTAGTCTTTATTATGTTTGCACTATTTATAATTATAACAGGATTAGCTGGACATTTCTCTCTGATATTAGAGGAAGGCCTTCTACTGTGGAGGAGAAAAACTAGCATCTGGAGATTTTCTTCCTTTAGTTCTGTGCCTGGAAACGCCTGCATTGGGCACAACATGGAGTATGATAAGACCTGAATCCTAAGTGGTTCTAATTTTCTTCTTTTTCTTGCAAAAACATGACTGGAAGACTGAAGAGGCTCTCCTCTCTGTTGGACTGCCAACTCACACACAAGGCTCTGAATTCCTTTCCCAAATCCCATACTAAATCCTGATGCAGCTAGAAAAGTGAATAATAGGAACATATTCAGTGCTATGCATATCCTCCAGAACTATATTTCACTTAACTCTTCAACAAGATTGAATTCAACAAAATCCCAATAGAGAATCCAGCCAAGCAGTGGGCTTTCTCCCTGTAAGAATTTTTTTCCTCTCTTAACTTGGGTCTCTCTCTCTCTCTCTCTCCCTCCCTCCCTCCCTCCCTCCCTCCCTCCCTCTCCCTCTCTCTCTCTCTTATTTCCCTGATTTTCCCCTGGCCACCATTAATGTGTCAGTAGCTTATAAGGCATCCGCCAGCCTTCATTTTTGTTTTGTGGGAATTGGAGTGTTCCTGTCAGCCCTTCCCTTTGCCAACCTCTGAGGGGAATTTTCCACAGTGGCTGCTTCTCAGAGGCTATATAAAGATCAAAGCATGTATTCTCAATTGAATGTGCAGCATAAAAGATGTAATTGGTTCTGCTTGAGGGTGATCCGGGACAGAATAATTTCCATCATTATTAATTTAGGGCTTTCCCCACCCCCCTCTAACATCCATCAAAAATCAAATGAAGGGTTAGTCAAGATTAACACTATTAAAGTATCCTGCTAGGTTTCCCAGATATTGGATAGATAGATTTGGGACCATCTCCAAAAACTTTTAGGCTTTTCGTCCCATGTTTGTCTTTATTCCCATTTCTTTATTTCTGTGAAGCCAGGAGAGCCATTCCTTAGCTGATGGACAGGAAACAGGTGGCCACTGATGTTGCTAAACTAGAACTCCCTCTTCATTATTGGAAAGAGGGCAAGTTGCACTCAGCAACATCTGGAGAGTACAGTGTCACCACATTGATCACTATCAAATTCACCCTTCCATTCCCACATTTTTCTTTCTTCTCTCAGATTTAAGATTGGCATCCTTTGTGACTCTATATTCATCTGTAGTTCAGAATATAGTCTTCTGGACCACACCCAGCTAGTATTAAACAAGGTTTCAAGAAGAACGTTTCCCATCATCATTTTATGGACTTTATTTGCATTACTGGCCACTCTGTCCTACAGCCAGGGGATTTCCTGCTGGACATTTATATAGACATTAAATGAGTTAGCTTTGCAAAAATCAGCCAAGGTTGACTACATGTTGAGTGTATATATCATAATAATATTGAGTAAATATTATATGGACGCACTGCAGGAGGAAGATTACATGTCCTTACCAGCATTACTCATAAATATATACAACCTCTATTCTAGCTGATCTGTATTTCACCTTGTAGTGAGACTGGTGGACCGAGGAATTACTTTAGAAACACCTAATGATGGAAACCAGACAGGAGTGTCCCTCTATATACCTTTGCCATCTTTATGAAAGCCCCTCTATGGAAAATGTGTGTTTCAAATTATCAGTTATTTCTCCTTCATTTCACTTCAATATTCCTGCTGTCCATTGATGAAGAATCTCCCAGAGGACCACACACCATGATAAATACAGCCCCGATATAATTGCAGCATAAAAATCTCCTTAGTTCTGCTTCATATATTCTGCCTCACAGAGAAAGAGACTCCAGGACACTTGTGGTGAAAACAAATCCAGGAAAGCAGGAAAGAATTTAAAAGAAAAGGGAGAGAAAGGAGGGGAGGGGAGGGGAAATCAAGGTAGGTCATGTGAATGTTAGTCCCTTTGCTGTGCTTGGAATAATTCATCAGCTTAAATAAAGGTGAGATGAGGCCTCTTCATAATATTTTGAAAATGGCCAAAAGATCACAGCTAAGGAAGAAAAAAAATGTTCCCTGGAGATTCCACTGGCATTTAAGTGCTGTAGTCTATTTTTTCCCCTGGTTCTGATTGGTAGGTTTATCTGAAGAACCTCATAGAGACTGAATTTAAGGCTTACAGTTTTTGACATAAATACCACTTATGCAAGCGAAGAAGTTATAAAAGTGGAAGTCAGGAACCAATGGAAGGAGAGGAGAGGGAAAGATATACTTATGCAGGAAATATAATTACCAGTTCGGGCTGCTCTGGGCCCATTTCTTCTCTAATCAAGGAGAAACCTGCATAAGGGATTGCTCTGATTCAGTGTTTTTTCAAACTTGGCAACTTTTCAGATGCATGGACTTCAACTCTCAGAACTTCCCAGGCAGCAGGGGAATTCTGGGAGTTGAAGGTCACACATCTTTAAGATGCCAAGTTTGAAAAACATTGCTCAAAATTCATGCTTCGTGTTTGTTGTCTGTTTGGTATATGTATGTGCAGGCCAACTCTTGTGATTTGCAACCATGGTTTATGTCACACTGCAACCAATAAACCACATCCAAAACCGATGTACGAAGCAAATCCTTGATTCTACTGAAAGCCCTCTTACTATATTTCTCTGGAGATGGTTTCATTCGGATTCTGGCATTGAGTAGGTGGTTGCATTCAATGGCCCCTTCCAAGTGCACAATTCTCTGATCATCTCTGTATATTTGGTTTCTTATAGAACACTGGTGATTTTTTTTCAAGCACGTATGTCCTTTCTGAAGTTCACGGCAGGAGATTGCTTGCTGAGTGCTCTTACTACCTTTATCTGTTTCTTTGTGTGTTTGCTTGCTTGCTTGTGTGCTTACCATTCTTGGCTATTAAAGTCAACATATAAGATAATACCCTTCCATTTCAAATACATATTAAAATAAAAGATCAAGAAATATTTTAAAAAGCCCAAAATGAAAATGTCACGTACCCCTAAACCTAACCTTCAATTACAACACAAGACAGTCCTCTCCTACAAGGCAGAACAGGTAGAACTTCACAAAGTTTAAGGAACAAAGCTGGTTAAATGCTTACCAGGAGGCAGTTTCAAGGAATGGAGACAGTTATTGTGAACACCAGTTTTTGTGGCCCTGTCAGTTATGCACCCCCATCTGTATTCGTCAATTCTTGCTTCAATTATTACCCATTACCTCAGATATTTCTCCTGATCTTCCCTCCCTATTGGTTCCTTCTTTCTTTGCTTATCTTCTTGCTTTTGATAGGCTTATTTCTTCCTTCAACTCTAATTTTCTGTCCAGGTTATTGGATGCAGCACTGTGTAGAAGATTTCTCTAAACTAGTTGACCACAATTATGGCAGATGTGAATAGTACTACACAGGGGTGGGATTCTATCGGTTTGGACCAGTTCAGGCAAACTGGTAGTTCCAGTGAGCATTTGGCCCACCTACCTACCCCTGCTCTTTCCTGTGCTTTATTTCCTGGGTTTTTTTAGCACAGCTGATTCACGTGGCAGATTGGTTTTCCATGCCTCAGCTGTTTTAGTCCCAGGGGCTGAAGTAGAATATAAGCAATTGAGTTGAAAATGGGTTATTTTAAATGTGGAGGATGCGCGCAAAGTGCATGCTCATCTAACCGGTTGTTACACCAGTTGAATCACACCATTGGTACTACAGCACATATCCACAGAACTGAGAATTGCCTTTACCTTCTTCCAAACTAGGCAATCAACCTAAATAGTGGCTGGTGGAGAAATGAGCCCCTGTACCCTACTGTTAACAAAAGCAGAAAAATCAATGCTTGCTTCCTGCCATTCAGCTGATGAATGGTATCAGCTTGCCTACAAGGAAGTAAGCCAGAATGGCAATAAGGAACACCCTGCTTCGTGCTACAGACCTGAATTGCAAGCCCATTGTCTTGGAGGAAGCTTCTCCTCCTTCTCTTGTCTCAGGTTTGAGTGCCTCTAAATAGGAAGCCTACTTGAAAGAAGACTGGCAAATCAAGCGATTAAGAAAACGATAAGGTTTCCCACCCCGCCGTTAAAGAGCTTCCCCGTTATTATTTTTTATGGCCCAACCCCAAATCCTGAGAGAGGTCAGAGAAGGAGCATGGGAAATGTAACTGATTTGGACTCTTTTGGTTTTGATCTTTGTGTCTGTGGAGATTCTTAATCAACCAGGCCATGGTTGTCCCAAAGGTGCTTTTTCCAAAAGGCAAATGGACTTTCTTGGATTTTTTTTTTTTTTGGCCTTTTGGAAAAAGCATCTTTGAGACTTTGATCTTTATGTCTGTATACCCCAAGAGGTCTCCAAACCTGGCAACTTTAAGACTTGTGGGCTTGAACTCTCAGAATTCTGTGAGTTGAAGTCCACAAGTCTTAAAGTTGCCAAGGTTTGAGGACCCCTGGTATAGCCAGTGTTTGAAGGTTTTTAAATTAGGAACTGAGCAAAGAGAAAGTGACAACTTTATCCAATCTCTCTCTCTCTCCCCAGTACTGGAGACATCTGGTGATGTGGCTTTGTATGCTGGCATAGTGGTGGCCATTTTCGTCTTCGTTGTTATCTTGATGGCTGTTGGGCTGGTTGTGTATAGGCGAAACTGTCGGGATTTCGACACAGACATAACAGACTCCTCTGCTGCATTAACAGGAGGCTTCCACCCAGTTAATTTCAAAACTTCCAGAAATGGTAAGATCCAGCTTGCTTTGAAGTTTGCATTATGTGTTTTTGTACCTTCTGTGTTATTGGTGAACCTTCTTAGACAGACAGACAGACAGAGGTGAAATCTGAGATTTGAACTGATGGCTGCTGTTCTTCTTTTTTTCAACCTAGGGTGAACGTGCTTGATTTCTTTACACAATACAGTTTCCATTAAAACAAAAGAGATTACATAAACTCAGGGAGGAGGAGGAAGATTCTGTTAAGTAAAAATGTCCATGATTTCATATGATTATGAGACAACCTTCTCCATTTGTACTAAACAAGGTCTCATTGGCAGACCTGTTCACCTTATATTGCTGTAATATCAACTTCCTTAGATAAGTTTTAATAGATAAAAGGTCCCTCTTTTTTTTCTATGTATCAGTTGTCATAGGAGAAATTTGTGGGATTGCTAAAGAAAAAAACAACCATATGGTACTGTAAATATGAAATAACGTAGCCCTTTTCAACATGATATCCTAAGTATGTTGGACTAAAGACCCTGTCATCACAGCTAACACGATAAAGGAAAATGTAATCTAATATATCTGGAAGGCATCAGATTAGAAAAAGGCCAGCATACAGTAAATAACTTCAGACCAGTTCATTGCATCAGATTCAGATTCCATCTGGTGAAATGGAATCAAGTCCAGACAAAATGTCTGTCATGATCAATATGTCAGCATTTAAAGATTCTAAAGTATGCTGCGTCTGAGATATTATAACATATGAATTGGGTATTTTAGTATTTTATGAAACATATGCCTGAGTATGCTATTGGCATAAATTCTGTGAAATACATAAAGTTAACAGTTATATAATTGAATATTTAGTAGCTTGTTTAACTGATCAACGCAAAAGCTGCAGGTAAAACATCACCCTTTCTACACTTTGCTGTTTTATGGCAACACATTTATTATAGCAGTAGTAATCAAGGTTCAGTTTTGATTTACTATTTAGGCAAGGGGTTTTTTTTTCTGCAACTCATTACCAAGATGAAAATAGTTGTGGTTAATTTAATGTGTGCTTTCTTATTACATTACATTTCCCTTTATTGAAAATGTTTACAGACTTATTAAACCTTTTCCTGCCTTCATTTTCAGATACCCCCCAGTTGCTCCACCCTTCAGTGCAGCCTGATCTAACTGCCAATGCCGGTGTCTATCGTGGCCCTATGTATGCCTTGCAAGATTCCTCTGACAAGATCCCCATGACCAACTCTCCATTGCTTGATCCGCTCCCTAATCTCAAGATCAAAGTGTACAATTCCTCCACAGCATCTTCCTCCACTGGGATGCATGAAGGAGCAGACCTGCTAGGAGCCATGCCCCCGGGCTCCTTCCCAGGAGACAGCCACAGGGAGAACCATTTCATGAATCTAAGAAACAAAAGTATGGGCTCCCAGCACCTTCTGACTCTGCCTCGAGATCCTGGGAATAGTGCTACAGGGACATTTGGCTGCCTGGGAGGAAGGCTCATCATCCCGGGGACAGGTATGCCAGGGGGATACACTTTTCACAAGATGAAGTGAATGTCCAGTGAGGAAGCCACAGTCCAAGAGACTAGCAGAACAGGCTATTTCAGAACCATGAACAGGCTATTTCAGAGCAGGCTATTTCAGATTTGGTTATGGGACATTAAGTTCCTCTGCCCAGTCACGTGTGACTCTAAGGAACAGTTGTCATCTTTGTTTCCTAGCTGAAGGAGCCAAAGTTGTCCAAAGATGCTTCTGTGGTCTTGTGGCTGGCATGACTATCTGCCAAGGCACATGGAACCCTATTGCCTTCCCACCAAAGTGATGCCTATTTATCTACTCACATTCACATGCTAGGTTTGGCAGAAGCTGGGGCAAGAACAGGACATGCAGCACTTGGGTCTTGAACTGCCGACCTTCTGGTCAACAGCCCAATGTCTTAACCGCTAGGCCACTGCAATCCCATTACTTTAAGCCAGTGCCAATCCTCAACAAGTTTTCCATTGCCAGTGTAAGAGCCACTTTCCTCTTCTTTCCTTCCATCTTTCTCAGTGTTAGAGCCTTCTCTGGAGAACTAGGTTTTTGCATAATGTATCTGAAGTAAGATCATTTGACCTTAGTCATTTGTGTCTCTAATGAAGACTCTGATTTGATTTGTTTGTTGATCCATTTGTTTTCTTGGGTATCCACAGTATTCTTAGGAGTCTGCATGCATAAGGCTTTGGCTTCTCTTCTCTTTTGTGCAGTTTCCACAGTTTATTCTGGCATCTAGTTTGACTTCTTCTATATCTTCATCTTTGGAGGACTCTTTTCATGTTCATCCTTAACAGCTTGTTTAAGCTCATTCCACCATTCCTCTTATTCCTTGTCAATGAGATTCTGGAGATTTGGGGTCTCAGGATGATTCCTGGTAGTGTCCTTGAATTTCAGAACCCTGGACAGCTCTAAATAGATAATACACTCCACTAAGGTCTCTGAGCCCAATTGAATCTTTACCATACTGGTAGTCCTTGACTAATTATAACCATTTGTTTAATGACTCTTCAAAGTTATAACAGTACTGAACAAAAGAGACATAACCATTTTTCACAATTAATGACCACGTGATCAAAATTCAGATGCTTGGCAACTGGTTCATATTTATGACAGCTGCAGTGTCCTGGGGTCACGTGATCAACTTTTGCAATCTTCTGACAAGCAAAGTCTATGGGGAAGCCAAATTCACTTAAGAAGTGTGTCACTAACTTACCAACTGCACTGATTCACTTAACAGCTGTGGCAAAAAAAATGGGTTGTAAAATGAGCAAAACTCACTTAACAAATGTTCCACCTAGCAGTGGAAATTTGGGGCTCCATTGTGGTTGTAAGTCATGGGCTAAGTCTATTACTAGTATTCTTGGAAGTCTTACTTTGAATTTACAGTTTCTTTTTCTGGAAATTAGCACTTTATTCTATTCTATTCTTGCTGACCTTTGAAACCCAAGAGGTCTTCTGCTGTTCTAATCTAATGAACCTGTATCAAAAGCAGCAACTACTTTGGAATTCAGATATAAAACTCTCCCCCATATTGTAGCTCCCATCTTTTTTTAGGAGATGTGTGTAGTTTGAACCTCAGACAGATACTGAGAATACAATTGTTGGGATTATTTAAGTCATTGCAAAAATTTCAGCAAAAGATCTTTGACTGCCAGACTGTTAAAAGTAGCTTTCTCCATTCAATGGACTTCCTTTCAAATACTGTAGATTGGAAAAACAAATGACCATGTAAACAGTTGAAATGCTATGATGACAATATTTATACCAGAGGCATCATTTTTAAAGATAATTAGGATAGTGTCTATAGTCACCATCAAAGATATAGCTACTAAAAGCATTGTTAAGCCATATTCATTTGTTCAGAACAATTATATAGTTTCCCATAGCTGATAGGTGATAGCTAAAAAAAAAACCAGATTATGAACTTGCTTGGAGACTTACTGGGGGCTACTGTGATTGTAGGATGGGTCAGTTGCAACTTATCCTGACTTCTTTCCTTCAGCCCAATTCAGGAGGGCAAACAGAGCCATCAGATATTAATTATGAAAAATACAGAAGTTAGGAGGGCCTGTATAAAGTATTCCATGGAATTCAGAATTGTATCATTTGGCTGTAGAGAAACAGACATAGTGACACTCTAGGAAATGTTCTTCATTATTTCATCTATTCCTTATTTTTTTTCCTTTTGTAGGTGTGAGTCTGTTAGTGCCACATGGAGCAATTCCTCAGGGGAAGTTCTATGAAATGTATCTAATGATCAACAAAGCAGAAAATATTCTGTAAGTAGACCAGATCATGTATCTTGTCTTGCTTTTCACTCTGACCTCCCTAAGCCTAAAAGTGATATCCAATTTAAGGATATCCAGCTAAGATTTCTTTTCATTATATTATTTTAGAACAGTCATCCCCATCATCATACATGCATTTACCTTCAAATATTAGCATGCCAGGCTAGATTCAATGCAATTTTCTTGCACATAAATCTCAATATTCAAAATTATCTTGCTCATTTCCAACTCCTAACAGAAGAAATTAAAAATGCAGATAATTTAATACCCTCACTAACTGATTGCACTGTCCTTTGGCTATTAGACATATCCTGCTCCTTTATGCAACAGTCATAGGACTATTTCTGATTTCCAGCCAAGAACTATAGCTACAGTTAGATTGCTTAACAACACCTTTTCCCAACAATGTATCTTCCAAATGTAATGAACCAACTCCCAAAAAATGGCCTGGAGTTGATAACATACACATCTAAATGGAAAAAGCTACCAGCATCTTACTGAAATCATAGGATTCTGACTTCCTGAATTGAGTTTAGGCTATTATTTATTTATTTGCATCCCACCTTTATAATTTTTATAAATAACTCAAGTAGCAAACATGTCCAATACACCTTCCTCCTATTTTTACAACAACCACCACCCTCTAGGCTGGGTGGGCTAAGCATGATGTGGTCACGTGTATTCAGAAAATTAGGTCAGAAAAATGCTTGTGATGAAGAAAAGACAAATGAATCAGGACAAGGAAAAATAACAATTATTTATTCCCTTAAATATTGTGATAGTTCAAGAAAAAGAATATTTCATATTTTAAAAATAACAGAACGTTTACATTTGTTAACAGTTGTGAATTTCAGCAGCAAGATATGCATTAACTTCAGTACTCCACTCTGTCTTCTTCCTGCTAAAGAATATGACGTTCCATTTTCTCAGATATCCTTTTGCATTTCTAAGCAAGCAAAGTGCCACAGAGCCAACACAAGTGCTTTGTGCTTGTCTCTTCTAGATTTCCCTCTGAAGGCACACAGACAGTACTGAGTCCTAGAGTGACCTGTGGTCCTACGGGGCTCCTCTTATGCCGCCCAGTCATCTTGACCATTCCACACTGTGCAGAGATCACTTCCCCAGACTGGATGTTGCAGTTGAAAACCCAGTCCCACCAAGGACACTGGGAGGTAAGTTGAATTAACCAGAGTAGATGATGATGATGATGATGATGATGATATTGGAATGAAGTCCAATATAGAAGAAGTCGTAGTCCCGGGTGTTCAATATATGTTGCTTATCCAAGCAGCATGGTGAAGACACTCATCTTCCACTTGGGAGGTTGAGAGTACAATCCTCAATAGTGGCAGAGATTTCTCTCCTAGCGCACAAATAAAAAATAATATCTGCCGTGAACTCCGCAGGCATCAGAAAGGGCATCCGGCCAGTAAATGCTCATCCCCATCCAGTTGCCTCAACTCTGCCTTGGATAATTATGGGATTATAGGGAGAGTGTATGTTGCTTATCCATCTGTGGAGCAGTTCAATTATTTGACAGAATAACAAAGCTGGAAAGCACCTCTGCAGATCTTCTGGTCCAATCCCTTCTCAGGAAACCCGATAGTATTTGATAATGAAGATTTATTTTCACATTGCAAAGCATTATTTTATAGTTATTTTTCAATGTTCAAATATCTATTTTTAACCATCTTTACTTCTTTCAAAAAAAAAAAAAACACCTCCTTAGTATTGAGCAATTTTATTTCTAATTCTAGGTCCCCTGTACTTATGAAGAAAACAGCCCTCTTCTGCCTCAGCCAGCATGGTCAATATTCAAGGGTGAAAGTGACTGTAATCAGGGGTGGGCTTCCAAAATTTTAGCAAAGGGTTCTCTACCCGGTTGCTGGGTGGGTGTGACCATGGTGGATGTGGCCTAGACGGACTCCTGCACCACAGCAGGAGGGGGGCGTTTTTGCCCTCCCCAGGCTCTGGAAGCTTTCCTCGAGCCTCAGGAGGGTGAAAGTAGCCTCCCCGGGTTCCGGAGGCTCCCTGGAAGCCGGAAACGGGCCCATTTCCTCCCTTCCTGAACTTCCAGGAGGCTTGTTTTTTGCCCTCCCTGAGCCTTCACACACACCCTGCACTTACCTGCATCCAAAATGGGCCATGTGGAGACACCTGGCCAGGGATGGGCGGGGCCAGTCAGGGGTGAGATTTGAGGGCTCTCTGAAGCTGAGGGCTTTCCCAAACCCCTGCAAACCTCCAGCAGCCCACCCCTGATTGTAATCCTACCACATCTGGGGAAGCAAACTCAGAAAAAAAAAACAGCATTTCTATTCTACACGACAGTATTCAGTGAGGCTAGAAAGTGTAATATTATGTAACAGCATTAAAAGCAATGTGTTTAGTAATATTAATACTTCCTGGTACAGCAGGTCAACTCAAAATTTATGTAAGAAGGATGGAAACTCCTACATAACCCTTCAAAACATTAGAGACCAACCACATTTTGCAAAGTGAGTTTAATCAACTGCAATCTCCAAAATATAGAACATGTCAATCAACGAAGTGTCTTAACTCCAAAATTAAGTTTTAATCTTAGCTTTTTGTATTGCATTCAGTCATTTCTATTTTTAAAGTACATAACTTGTACAGCTCTCATAATTGGGGAGGCAAATTTTTAAGTAGGTACTCCTTAAAATGGGCGTCCAGGTGGAACTGACAACATTTTAAATCCTTCCTTACCCCGTTTCCTTCCTCCAGGAAGTTGTGACGCTAGATGAGGAGACTTTAAACACACCTTGTTACTGCCAGCTGGAACCCAAGTGCTGCCATATCCTGCTAGAACAGCTTGGAACATACGTCCTTGTGGGAGAATCCTATTCTAGGTCGGCCATCAAGAGACTGCAGCTGGCCATCTTTGCTCCCACCCTCTGTACCTCATTGGAATACAGCCTCAAAGTATATTGCTTGGAGGACACACCTGATGCTTTAAAGGTAACACATAGCTGAGGTCCTTCCTTCTTTCCCCTTCCCTGTTCTCTGTCCTATCAGTAAATAGTTCTTGCACATGCACACTTACACAAGCAGATTAATGTAAATTTCAGCATGGCCTCCTCCATCTGGGGGTTCTCCCAATGTATTGGATTTTAATTACAGGCTTTCTAATCCATTGCCTAACCTGGCTGGGTGCAATATGAATTTTATGACAACTCACCTAGAGGACAGTGAGTTGTGGAAAGTGATTGCATAACATATTTGTGATCCTATTAAGAAAATCCTCAGACCATAGAGGACATTTTTCCTTCATGACACTGAATGATGAGTTGTTTTTCTGTGCAAAGTGAGGTTTGGTCCATATGGCTTTAACAGAGTCTTGACATATGTGTAAATTAAAAGGGGGAGAAAAATCACAGATTTGTCTCATATGGTTTTGTGAATCACACCAGCAATGGTTTAATCGGAATTGTGCTTTAATCATCTTTGCCTTGGCTTATCCTCCAATATTCAGTTCAACGGGAGCCAGGCAATAATGTTGCAGAAGTTGAAATGTGAGATGCCTACAAGATCAATACAAAGTTTTACCAACTAAACTACTTTCCATTGGTGTATCTATGAGGCACGGTGGCTCAGTGGCTTAATGACGATGGAGATGGTCTCATCTCTGGCAGTTTGAGTCCAAGCAAGTGGGTGGTGGGGTGAGCTCCCATCACTTGCCTTCAGCTTATGCGAGTAGATAAAATAGGTACCACTTCGGTGGGGAGACAAGATGTGCTGTGTGCAGGCAGTCAGATTCCTGATGGCTCTGAACATTTTCAGTTGTGGTGCC
Organism: Hydrophis major; assembly: GCA_033807585.1. Taxonomy (NCBI): domain Eukaryota; kingdom Metazoa; phylum Chordata; class Lepidosauria; order Squamata; family Elapidae; genus Hydrophis; species Hydrophis major. Next base: position 96,059,646 of record CM066331.1, read on the forward strand.
ATTTGTAAGGCAGCTCCTTGGGTAAAGCTGAAGGAAAAGTCACTCATCTTTCTCTCTGATGTAAAGCCAGCTTGCCCTCCTGTGGCACATCTCTGGAAGAGCGCATTTCCTAGAACAGAATTGGTACCTTGGCAAGCCAAACTAGTACTCAGCAATAACATTGTGATCTTTTGGCTACAGTGCCATACACTAATAATAATAACTTGTATATCTATGTTCGCCCTTCAATGAAAGAAATAGAAATAGAAAGAAATAGAGGCGGATATCATGATTAGAGCTTTCATACCAATTCAGATCCAGAAGTCTTCAAAACTTCCTCAATCTATTGTCATTCGTCGCTTCCCTGAAGTCATCCCAATCTGTATGGCCAATGAACAAGGATTAGGTCATACATTTATAATGGAGGAGGTAGACAGGATTAGATCTGGGAAATTTAGCATAAAACTTCATTTAAATTTACATCAAATAATACAAATAGATTTATGTCTGAACCACCCTGACCGCCTGAAATGCATAAGAATCTAAGTTCCTAATAAGTGTTCTAAAAAAAAATTCTGTATTTTTATTAGGACTGGAGAAGGGGACAGTGTGTTCCCATAAACTAAAGATTAGTTCATCATGCTTATAAGTTGCTGGATTTCTCTACCTATGGTTGGTAATTCTTGTGTTCCATAGAAATGTGTGTTGAGTTTGTATAATGTTACATATGCAAACAATTGACATGGTTATCATCAAAAGATGACCCATTTTTGAATCCTCATCTTTAAACACTTGCATTTTATAGAAACACTTTTGTCTCTGTTTCCTACTTCTATACTCTTAGATTTCTCATATATTTTAAAAAGCTATAATAACTTATTAAAAAAAAATGGTTGCTTAGTACCATGTTTCCCCCAAAATAAGACCCTGTCTTGTAATTTTTTGCCACCAAAAAGGCACCGGGCCAAGTCTTATTTTCGGGGGATATCATCCATTGACTAACCTCACTTGTGTGCATTGCCCCCGGCCTCCTTTTTGCTGTCAGAGGCCTTCAGGAACTTCTTCTGCAGCCAGCAAGGCTTTCCTGAAGGCCTCTGCAGTGGATGGCAGAGCTCCAGATCAATCCGGAGCTTTATTATCAGCTCCAGAGGCCTTCAGGAAAGCTTTGCCAGCCTTGCTGGCTGCAGAAGAAATGGGCTGGCAAGGCAGGTGTCAGGGAGTGCAGGCCTGGCTACAACTATCCAAAGATAAGTAGTAGGGCAGTTCCACACACCCCCCATCCCCACCCTAGCTTAATTAGGGATCTTAATTAGGGCTTATTTTGGGGGTAGGGCTTATATTGGGCACACGTGAAAAAAATCAAGTTAGGACTTACTTTCAGGGTAGGTCGTATTTTGGGGGGAAACAGAGTACTTCTTGTCCAGCTCTCTCATTTGTACTTATTTTGGACTTCTCTGCCCCAAAGAGGGCTTGCTGGTAATCCAAGCATGCAATGTGACTTATAAAAGTAGTTACTCAGGGGAGCAAAACAGCCTGATGCAATGACTTGAAAAGTGACCCAGAGTTTAGATTCAAATAATAAGTTCCTTGAACCCATTCCTTAGGGAGCAGCCCTGACATTTTCCATGAAGCTCCCAGGAGGAGAAAGAGAGTATTGCAGAAACTATTTTGTGTCCTATTTTGAAGATATAATAATAAGTCATTATTAGCTTTTTAATAGTTTTTGAATGGCAAATGCATTTTCCCTATTATTACTAATGTAGATAATGTGTAGACCACTAAGTCTAAGACAAGGGTCTCCAACCTTGCAATTCCCCCCTGGTTGGGGGATTCTGGGAGTTGAAGTCTGCCAGGCTTAAAGTTGCCAAGGTTGGAGACCCCTGGTCTAATATACATATGAAGACGAAAGTAAGGAAAATAAAAGCATCCCAACCTAGACTGAATGGTGCTCTAGTCACGTATTGTAACTCCTTAACCTGGATATGAATATCTTGGAATATTGTTTTGTCAAACCGCTGACAACCTCAGGGAGATGGGGAAAGGGAAAAATTACTACTTTGCTCTTTTGTTGCTGCAGCCATAAGCACTATAATTTTCCTTGACCACTTGTCCCCACTGCCCATAACACAGCCTGTGTGGTGCAGTGGTTAGAGTGCAGTACTGCAGGCTACTTCTGCTGCAGCCAGCTGCCTACAATATGGCAGTTCAAATCCCATCAGGCTCCAGGTTGACTCAGCCATCCATCCTTCCGAGGTGGGTAAAATGAGGACCCAGATTGTTGGGGGCAATAGGCTGACTCTGTAAACCGCTTAGAGAGGTCTGTAAAACCACTATAAAGTGGTATATAAGTCTAAGTGCTATTGCTGTCACCATGTACAAATTATAATTTGTATCCAATTATTATAATTTGTATCCAATTATTCCAACAACCTAGAAGATTCACCTAATGGCTTTATCTTAGGCGTATCCCTAAAATTCTGCCCAGGAGGCTTACAGCAAAGACAAGTCTAGGACTTCTCTACACCAATCATTAACCTCTTCAACCAAATTGAGAAAGGGGATTAGTTTTCCTGTTTTGACATATTTCTTAAGTCATCAGAGTCATAGAAGAGAGCTGAAAATCACATTATTCCATTGCCTTTCTCTTAAGATAAGAACCTATCATAATCTATATAGCATACAGGTACTCTCAACTTACAGCAGTTCATTTAGTGACCGTTCCAAGTTGCAGTGGCACTGAAAACAGTGACATATGACAATTTTTTACACTTACCACCATTGCAACCTCCCCATGGTCACATGATCAAAATTCAGGCGCTTGGCAACTGGTTCATATTTATGACGGTTGCAGTGTCTCAGGATCATGTGATTACCTTTTGCGAACTTCTGACATCAGGACCAAAACATCAGACCAAATGCTCAAATGCAAGGGTCTTCAAACTTGGCAAGTTTAAGACTTGTGGACTTCAACTCCCAGAATTCCCCAGCTAACATGACAGCAGGAGGAATTATGGGAGTTGAAGTCCACAAGTCTTAAAGCTGTCAAGTTTGAAGATCCCTGCTTTAATGGATGGCAATTTTGGATGTAGTAAACTGTATATCTGATTGTATCTATTCAGGAAGGCTGAACTCACTATATATGATGACCTTTCAGGTCTACTTTAATTCCCTACTTCTCAGGGTTCAAGAGAAATCCAAAAAATGAGTCATAATCCCTGTGTAAATTGGTAGATAACCACTTAATGGTGGTTCGAGCACATTCTTGGCCTGCAAAAGTCACATCAGTCTTTGGATAAAAGATGTCAAATTGTAAGAAGGGGAACAAGTCAGTAGCTTGACCTGCTTGAGGGCTGCTGCCAGTCTGTGTTGATTTGACCAGGTTCTGGTCTAAATATGGGACTTTTCTCCATAAGGTCTTCATCTAATTAAGATAATGGCATCATTTATCATTTTAACATCCCCTTCCAACTTTCAATGTCAAGAGGTGATTTGGAGACTATGGAACCAAGGAACATACATGCTGATTTGATCCAGCCTGCCCTTGATAGCAAGTCACAAGTTCAAACAAATCCAGAATAGGTTTTCTTGTGGGGTTTTTTTTTATAGCCAAGCTCCCTTTGTGATCTAAGCATAAAGGCCAGTTATGAAGATACCACAAGAAACTGCTTAGCTGCTGTTCCTCTGAAAATACCTATTGTCAAGTTATTTTCAAAGCCTATCAATAACGTTAGCATCACTTTGCATGCCTAATGAAAGTGACCCATCATTCTTAATGAAGTATAAATCTCCATCTGCCTTTTTACCAACCAGAGTGATTAGTTCCAGCAATCAACACACCAAGCTGGTATTTCAGGCCTTATTGTGTTGTGCGTTTTAACCTTGATGTCATAATTGTCATTCAACCTCCCCACTCCCATCCCAACCCCCAAGTTAAAATAGCTTTTTTTTTTTAAAGGACTCTGGAAATTATCTTTTCCCATTTTTAAGAAAGGACATGGCTCAAGAAATTGAAGGTTGTAATGGTATATACAAGAGTGGAGGTGAATGCTTTCAGGCAGTGAGCTCTACCTGATCATTCCTCAAATAAAGTTTGATCAGCATAACATTGTGAAGGTTGCAAATATAATATGGGTGTTTACATTATTGTTGTTTTCATTAGTTCTAGGTAAGGGAGAAACCTGTATTATGAAGAAGATTATGTAAATGAGCTGAAATAAATAAGTCATAATGAGATTATTGGTGTTCCCAACAAATGATTGATTGGTTTGAATTATGGCATGTGAGGGCATAGTGTACTATTATAGCTGGATGGGATTAAGTTAAATTTAGCATCTGCACTTTCGACAAGCTTTAGAGCAGGGGTCCTCAAACTTGGCAACTTTAAAACTTATGGACCAACTCCCAGAATTCCACATTGCTGGCTGGAGAACTCTGGGAGTTGAAGTCCACAAGTCTTAAAGTTGCCATGTTTGGCCTATTGAGGAATTCTGGAAGTAGAAGTCCACAAGTTTTAAAGTTGCCAAATTTGGAGAGCCCTGCTTTAGAGCATTAGAGAAGGTTGCCAAGTATGAGGTGCTACCTGGTGCCCAAGATAGGCAAAAATCAGGTACTCTTAGAGAGAGACCTTGCTGTTAACTTGGTCAAACATTTACTGCAGTCCATTTCATGTTCCTTCTCTGCCTCACCTATTTTATATCCGTTTCCCAATTAAATTGCTTTCTTTTTACTTTTTGGTGCTTTTTGCTTTTGTTTTGCTTGTCCCATAGGAAGTGCTTGAAATCGAAAGGACTCTCGGCGGCTATCTATTAGAAGAGTCAAAGCCTCTGCTGTTTAAGGACAGTTATCACAATTTGCGCCTCTCGGTTCATGACATCCCTCATTCTCTTTGGAGGAGCAAACTCCTAGCCAAATATCAGGTGAGTGCTTTACCTATCAGTTGAACAACAGACGTAAGAGTGATTCCCTAGGGCCTCCTTTGAAATCAACCTTTCTGATGGGTTTGCAAAATCTGCCCACTGCTCCAAAAAGATATTCACTGACACATTTAGTTTCCCAAGGTGATTCATGTGAGTCTTGTAATAGGTGGTTGCAAGCAAATAAACACTCAGAAAGCCAGTTGAAATCTCCTTCATCATTAGAAAAGAGACTTGTCTCCTTGCTGCGTCATAGGAAGGATGTCAGAAAAACTGGAAATATCTTGGATTTAAGCAGGAAAGAATTGCTGAGATTCTCATAACCTCTTCCCATTCATCTCCATCAATTTTGCTAAAAACAATCTGTGAGACTCATGCTTGGAAAAGAAGCAGCATTCCAATATTTCGGGGCTGCCACAAAGAAGAGGGAGTCCAGATAGTCTCCAAAGCACCTGAAGGCAGGACAAGAAGCAACAGATGGGAACTAAACAAGGAGAGAAACAACCTAGAACTAAGGAGAAATTTCTTGACAGTGAGAACAATTAGCCAGTGGAACAACTTGCCTCCAGAACTTGTGGATGCTCCAACATTGGAGGTTTTTAAGAAGAGATTGAAGAACCATTAGTCTGAAATTATATAGAGTTTCTTGCTAAAGCAGGGGGTTGGACTGGAAAACTTCTAAGGTCCCTTCCAATTCTGTTATTCGCTTTCAGTTTTAGGCGCTGTCAAAGTTCCTGACAAGTTTTCACCTTGCACATTGGCAAGATTAAAAAAATATATTTGCTAACTATCTCAAAAGACTTCAACTGACATGCCTGCCACATGCTTTCCTTCCTCATATTTTCAGCTTGTCCTTTTGCTTCTCCATTCTCCCATACAACTAAGATTCATGTTCTATAATTACTTGAAAGGAAGACAAGTAGGGATATAAGTGTCCCATCCCAATGCCATATAAACACAATCAAGAGTGTGTCATGGCGAGCTTCTTCATCTTGTAAAGCTGGATTGTGAATTCCAGCTGAACCCAATCTGGAAATTTCTCCTTCCTCTGTAGCTCAGAGCAACCCAATTAACTTATAGCAAATGCTTACCTAATTCAACAGTGTTTTCCACAGTGACCACTGTCAGTTATCACCGGGGAGCCCACAAATAAGCTCACTTAGCATTCAATAAACAATACAGAGCCCGTCAATCAAACTACCATTGAAGGACTCTACACCAGGGGGCCTCAAACTTAAGACTGAGGAATTCTGGGAGTTGACGTCCACAAGTCTTTAAAGTTGCTAAGTTTGGAGACCTCTGTTCTACACCTTGTTCTTTTCTTCTGCTTGCCTGGAATTTGATATGAAGAGAAAGTACACAGGATTGTTTTTGTTTAGGTTGTTGTTGCTTTTTAAAGGATCCATCTGCAAATTTCCAGACTGGTGACATCTTGTGGCACTTGTTTGTTCATCTTTATTTTTTCTTTTCTATTTCCTTCAGGAAGTCCCTTTCTATCACATTTGGAGTGGTAGTCAGCGGGCATTACACTGCACCTTCAGCCTTGAGAGATACAGCCCAGCTACTACAGAACTTACTTGCAAAATCTGTGTTCGGCAAGTTGAAGGAGAAGGGCAGATATTCCAGTTACATGTTACACTTGGAGAGGTAAGCAAGGAAAACTCGGATAAGAAAAGCAAATATGCATGAATGAATGAATGAATGAATGAATGAGACAAAAGGAACAGGATTATTCAATAATGGGCGTAATAGTTTCTCTGAAACATTGTATTGGCCAGATACAATCGGTGAAACATAGGCTAATGTTCATGTTAGGTTCTTCTAATGCAGCGGTTCTCAACCTTAACAATTTTAAGATGAATGGACTTCAAGTCCCAGAATTCCTTAGTCTGCATTCTGGTTGGGGAATTCTGGGAGTTTAAGTCCACACCTCTTAAATTTACCAACATTGAGAAACACTGCTCTAATGTTTAATTTCAGCCATGATTCACTTCTACTTCTGCTGTTCCAAATGTCATTACTATTATATGGACATTTTTTTAAAAATCGTATTTCTTATTGTCTGCTAACATCTCTGATACATCCATCTCTATTCTACTGGATATTAACAATACAACCTTTTATTTCGTGCAACCTTTTCTGCCTGTGTATTTGGCTCACATAACCTGCTGGAAATTTAAAATATCAATTTCAGTGTTTTTATTTTAATTCTGGACAAACTGTTATTGCTGTAACTTTTTCGGAAAACTGAAGAACCAAGAAAAGAGTAATAATTATTTAAATCTCATCCCTGAGGCCTTCCTTTACTTCTGAGATCATGGGTGTTTAGCCATTTACATACAGATTTGTATTTCCTATTAAAGTTGTGGTAGGAAGTGCATTATCCAAAACATTTCAAAACCAACTAACCTCCCTTCCCCTGCGGACTAATTTAAGATTCCTGTCCTAATCTCGAAGGCCCATTATAGTTCAGCTATGCGTGGCATTATTAGATAGCTGTTTCCTTCTGCAGTCACTGAGGCAAGATAATTTTGATGGGGCTGTGAAATCACCATTCATTTTTAAGACATGATACCCTTCACGTACCTATTATTTTGATTTTTAACATTTAGTAGTTTTCCTAGTGCATTTTACTGACTGCTTTCCACCCCTCAAACGCTTCTGACTTTGTTTGCCGAGTACATAACAAACAAACAAAAAAATTCAAAGTTTTGTTCTGTGGCAGAAGCAAAGACACAGTATAGTTAAAAGGTTGTGTTGCATTGGCAAATATTTAACAACCAATTCTGCTGGCTTCATTGCTACTGCAAGCCACCAAACAGCTGATCAGCACCCTGGGCATCCTGGCTCAGTTTTGCTCTGAACAGAATTCCAAAATTCCAGAAAATGTAACCATTAACGCTTACAAGCCAGTACAAGCCAGCTCCAATACTATTGTGTATAGACTACAATGAAACAATATGAGAACGTTTTCACACATGAAGCTGATATGGGCCTTTAAATTTTCTTGAGTTATTTCTCTAGAAGTTTCTCAATTGTTTCAGTGACTAAAAACCAAAACAGAAGCATTTGTTGTATGCATGTGTGTGTGTGTGTGTGTGTGTGTGTGTGTGTGTGTATATATATATATATATATATATATATATATATATATATATATATATATGTGTGTGTGTGTGTGTGTGTGTGTGTGTGTGTGTTTTCTGAGGTTCTCGCGGGTATTTGTATGTGGATCTTTGGTTATTCGGGTTTTCTCCCGCGTAAGATTGGAAGTATCTAGGCAACGTTTCGATGAAGTCTCATTCATCATCTTCAGGCTTGGTCTTCAGCTCTGTGCTTCTCAGAGTGATGTGAGCTTGCAGCTGCTTCTTCCTTTTAACTGCTAGTGGGGGTGTGACTTGATTGGGTGGGGGCTTGGCTGTGTTCTGATTGGGTGGGGGGGTGTTCTCATTGGTTGGGGGTTTGGCTGTGTTCTGATTGGTTGGGGGGTTGGCTGTGTTCTGATTGGCTGGAGGCGTGTTCTGTTCAGGTGGGGGCTTGATTGTGCTCAGGTTAGTCTTAGTTGCTGGAGGGTTTGAGCTGGTGAGCTGTGATCTTGCTGTTTGGCTTCGAGTTCGTGGTCGTGCTGCATCTTCATGGTGGAGGTCAGTTCGCTTCATGTATGGCTCAGAGGGGTTTGAGGTGGGTAGTGATGCAGCTGCAGTGCGGCTTCTGGTCCGTGGTCGTGTTTCATCTTCTGTGTGGGTGTGAGTCTGCTTTCTACATGGAAGTGTGGTGGTGGCATCTTGTGTGGCTCTCAGGGATGTGGGTCTGGTGTCATTCTTCATGTTAGGTACGCGTCTGTTCATGAGGGCGGGTTTCCAAATGGCTGGTAGGCGGGAGGCATCATCTCGTTTATTCATGCTGTGTGGGCGTTTTTCTATCTCTATGGCTTCTCTGATGATTCTGCTGCTGAAGTGTTCGGTTTTGGCGATAGTTCTGGTATTTTTAAAGTCAATCTCATGTCCTGTGGCTTTGAGGTGTTGGACCAGGGAAGAGGTCGGTTCTTCCTTTTTGATTGAGTTCTTATGTTCTTCAATGCGTGCACCTATTCTTCTGTTAGTCTGTCCAATGTATGTGGTGGGGCAGGCAGTGCAAGGGATTTCGTATACTCCTTGATTTTCCAACTCGATTCTGTCCTTAGGGTTTCTTAGGATGGTGGATATCTTTCTGTTTGTGCAGAATGCTGTCTTAATGTTGTGCTTTTGGAGGATCTTGCTAATTTTGTCCGTAGTGCCTTTTATATATGGGAGGAGGGCTTTGCCATTCTCTTGTTCTTTGTCTTGGATTTTGGCTGGGGTTTCTTTTTGGATTAGGTGGGTGATCTTCTTTCTTTGGAATCCATTGGCTGTCAGCACGCTGGTGAGAGTGTGTAGTTCGGTCTCTAGGTGTTGTTCATCGGCTAAGCATTTTGTATATATTTTTTTATATTTTATATATATTCTTAAGTTTTCGCGGGTACTTACATGTTTGGCATTCAGCTTTGTTCGGGTATTTTCCCACGTCATAATAGTGGTGCTTTTAAAGTTGTAGCAACGTTTCAGGAGAATCTCATCTACCATCATCAGGCTTCTGTATAGTGTTTGTCTGTGAGTCAGACTGTAACCACTGTAAAAGTCTGACTCACAGACAAACACTATACAGAAGCCTGATGATGGCAGATGAGATTCTGCTGAAATGTTGCTACAACTTTAAAAGCACCACTATTATGACGTGGGAAAATACCCGAACAAAGCTGAATGCCAGCACATGTTATAAATCATGGTTGTCATTGATCTTGCCAAGGTTATGAGACAGTTTGAAGCTCATCACATTTTTAAAAATTGCCATCTTTATCCAATTAATCACTGAGCCTGCATCCCATTTTGTTTTGTTATAAGAACACCAATTCTTTTTACATAATAATATATACTAGCCATTTTCATAAAAACAAACTTATCTAATTAACAAAATCCAAAGTCAGAGGTTTTTTTTTTTTCCACCTCATGTCCAGAAACAGTTTCCAAGTGGAAACAAAGTTATCTATATTCTTTTCTTTAATTAAAGCAGTCAATTTAGCCATCTCTGCTAACTTCATTAACTTTTGCAACCAGTCACCCATTGTAGGAATTAAAATATCTTTCCATTTTGTGCAGAGAGCTATATAAAAATTAAAAAATTGAGACTGTGTGTTATTATCTTATTCTACTGCACTAAAAAGAGTCAGAAGTCAATGCTTTTCTTTTCTTTTCCAGTTTTCCCCTATACTTTTTCCTCTTCCCATATTCCTCCTTTACTTTCCCATTATTTTCATTTTTTCTTTCTGTGTTTTGTATTTTGGTAAACTAATAAAACTTTAACATTTCAAAGAACTCCAGCTCCTTTGATGCCTTGCGGTCCCACACTGGTGGTGCCATGACAACCCAGCTTGGACCACATGCCTTCAAGATTCCTCTGTCCATACGGCAGAAAATCTGCAACAGTCTTGATGCTCCTAACTCCAGAGGGAATGACTGGCGGCTCCTTGCCCAAAAGCTTTCCGTGGATCGGTGAGTTTTACTTCAATGCTTTCATTGCCCCACAGGAATGAAACCTGCCAAGGAAGATGGTTAACTTGCATATCAGTATTCATTGAAGTTGTTCGGTCATTTAAGCCCCTGACCTGCAGTGGCACTGTTGAGAACCAATTCATTTAGATGCCAACATTTGGCTTAATGATACAATGAGATGAATAGCTTAGGTGCCACCTACATTGCTTTTACCCATTTTGTCAATATCAGAATTCCTGCCTACAATAGTAAAGAGACGTATGAATTTGCTTAGTGGAGTTTTACTAGTAGGCCAAGACCCAAAGGTGGTTTCCAAAAAAGCAAATGGACTTTGTTTTTCCTTGAAGACGTTTTCGCTTCTTGGATGAGAAGCAAAATGTCTTCAAGAAAAAACAAAGTCCAGTTGCCTTTTGAAAAACTACCTTTGGGACAACCATGACTTGGATGACTAAGAACCTCCATAAACATTTAGTAGGCCAAGAAGTGATGGCCAATGTAACCACTTTGATTAGAACCAGAGATACAAATGGATGCAACTTTGATGATGTTCTGAGGGTGTTTGAATACCTGGGCATTCTCCCTGGGCTTGGAATTTATAAGCACCTGTAGGCTCCTTTTTCTCTTGATATATATGGTTATTTCTCATGGATGTACAGCTTCTATTTTTCTGTTTCATTTTTCCCTCCTTTTTTAAAGTGTAGGCTGACCAGAGGTATCTGGGATAAGCCAGTCTCTAAGTTATAAATAGAACTGCAACAAAGGCAAGAAAAAAGTAGATTAAGTTCAACCAGTCCTGCTTGAACAAGATTATCTGTGTTTAATCTTCAAAGCCTGTTCTTAAAACTATAAGGTTCTAAACAGTTCACAATCAGATTATCTGTGATGATACCTCTTTCAATATTTATCAATCTGGATCTGCCACAACATCAAAAAAGGGCCTCTTGTATGGTTCAGCAAATAGCTGCCAGATTGGATAATAATTTTCTCAGCAATGAATTATCCTTTCCAGAATATTCACCTGAAGCCTACACTGGAGTATTTTTAGCCTCAAATAAACTTTTTTTTTTAATTCATCCAAATGTTTCAGGAACATTTTAAAGTCATTTCGGAGATCATCAGGGCTTTCTTGTTCTTTTTTAAATTGTTGGTTGAATTTTATTCAATTGTTCTATAGTTGAACAGTTGTAACAAGTGATGTACAGTTGCCAGTGGTGGTGGGATTCAAAATATTTTACTATCGGTTCTGTGGACGTGACTTGGTGGGCATGGCAGGGGAAGGATATTACAAAATCCCATTCCCACCCCACCCCACTAACCTGCTTTCCAGTTCCGTTCTTCTGTGCAGGGCAACAAAAAAAGACCCAGCTGATCAGCTGGGACTTGGGAGGCAGAGAATACGTATATGGGGGTGGGACCAGTCAGAAGTGTCATTTGCCGGTTCTCCGAACTCCTCAAAATTTCCGCTACCAGTTCTCCAGAACTGGTCAGAACCTGCTGGATACCACCTCTGGTAGTTGTAATGGAAGTTTTAAAGCCATTGCCATTTATGGATTTCACATTTTATACTTTACAAACTAGAACAGAAACCTACTGGCGGTATGGAATGAAAATACACTTCTACAGAATAAAATCTCTTCTCAGAGAATTTAAGAGTAGTAGAATTGGGCAGAAGCACAATATAACATTCTTCCCCCATTTTGCATTCTTCATATTATTCTGGCTTTAAATATTTATTTTGTCAGCCTGCCTGTAATAATAAAAGGAAAAAAATAGGAACTTAAACATAGAAATTGGTTAATAAATTAGCTGAGCTCATAAGGTGTATGAATGCATTTACCTTTGGTTGCTCTTTCTTTACTTAACTTTTGTTGTTTTTGTTATTTTATTTTTATAATATGATTTTTTTTTGCTGTATCAGTCATCAGAGTTGGTTTGTGAGATAGATGACTAGATTAAGTTTCATCACCAGCCCAAAGTTACAATTACTTGGAAATAAATCCTACTGAATTTTAAAGCTGTTTATTTGTGTTATTGGGCTGTGCTGTCAGTTGAACGTTTACCTGCAGTCTTGGATGTATATGAAGAACTATTTCATATGTTCCTTGAAATAATGTTTATAAATCCTAAAGGCAGTATGATGCAGTTGTTATGTTTTAGACCAGGAAGTTGATTAATTGACAGGGGATGCTTAAATAAAACATTTCATCCCCATTATTTTTCCTTCGTCCTTAATATTTTTATTTTATAGTCTCATATTTTTCTCTACTAGCCTTCTTACAAAAACCACTCTGGTCCTGAAAATAATTATGCTTTCAGGGTTCTGATTTCATGGTGGTATGGATTTAATTAGGATGCTAGTCTACTTATGTAAACAATGGCTTCAGAACAGAATACTTCAATAACTGGTGTTGATGGTGAAGGTAGTAAGCTCTCCTCCTCTCTATCTTATTTAGGTACCTAAATTTCTTTGCCACCAAAGCCAGCCCGACTGGGGTGATCCTGGACTTATGGGAAGCCCAACATCAAGACGATGGAGATCTTAACACTCTGGCCAGTGCCTTGGAAGAGATGGGCAAGAGTGAGATGCTGGTTGTCATGGCAACAGAAGGAGAGTGTTGATGCAACTGCTGGAGACTTCCAGCCACGTTGAGGATTGAGTAAGAGAGGGACAGGAAGAAAAAATAACTTAAAGAGAAAAAAAAGCTCTTTGGAACCAGTGGGAAACAGTTGCAAAGAAGGAGCAGAGCCAAGGCGCTGAAGGATTCAACTCAGGTTTCTTCTCCTTCTCATACTCCTCCCTCATGAAATCACAATCAGCCTTAGAAATTGCGGAGTTTACAAGCAATCCAAGTGTTAAAGACTCCTTCCTCCTATTCCTCACAGCCTTTGGATTACAGCTTGAAAGCAATGCATCATTGCTAACGGTGACCACAGCCTCAGGCGGCAGTGTCTTCTTCAAATCTCTGTTGTCTCTGTGGCTTATTATGAGGGCTGCTGGAATCTGGGCTGTTAATTTGTTTGGTTCTTTGTTGATCTCTTTTCGACTTTCTCTTTTCCCATTTCCTACTTTGCTCTTATTTCTTCTTTTCTGGCATTTATGCTTTGAAGAGTTGAGTACAATTTAGTGAAGACAACTCCTGTCAGAAGCCTCAGACAGCTTAAAATACACACGCTTACAAGGGAAAATAAATGGAAATCCGTTTCTTAGGAAACACAAGTAAATGTATTATCCAGATCTTTGGATGCATCCTTTTTTAAAATATATATATATATATATAAATATATATTAAGAATCTTTCATCTATGTGAGAGCAAGAATATCTTGGCACTCAAAGAGAAAGAGAAAGAGAGAGAATTCTGGTGGTAAATTTTAAAATGGTCAATGTATGTCTGGGGTGTCAAACTGGCGGCCCATGGGACAAATGCATCACACACAGGCCACACCCACACCCACCTCCACAAATGGGGAAAATGCCGTGAAACATCACGTGATGGCAACATGATGCGGTGAGTTTGACATCCATGATATATGTGATCATCTTTGAAGCTTGGTGGGGTTGATAGGATTAGAGAAAAAATGAGGGTCTAAAACAGGGGTCCCCAAACTTGGCAACTTGAAGACTTGTGGACTTCAACTCCAAGAATTCTCCAGCCAGCTGGCTGGAGAATTCTGGCAATTGAAGTCCACAAGTCTTCAAGTTGCCAGGTTTAGAGACCTCTGGTCTAAAAGGACAAATTGTGTCCTTTTTCACATGGTGTTTAAGTTTTATTATTATTATTATAGTTCACCATAGTAACAAGATTGCCAGAGTGTGGGGGGGGGAAAACTAACAACCCATTCATAGCATAATAAACTGACTTCTGAAAATGTAGCTGTAATGTGGGGCCAGATGTAAAGGCCTCTAAGAATGAGACATTTTGGAGTAGACAGATTTGGAAGGTTTTTTTTCGAGCTTTCCGATAAGACCAACACATTTTGTATTCTTCCCAGCCCTCAAAACAAATATAATCTTATTTCGGTTATGTCTTGAGTCATTGCCTGCTTTGTGGCATTTATTTTCCTCTGAATTCAGTTCTTTTGGTGGTCCAACTGGAATAACACTCTGGCTAGTATCACAGTAGCTCCAATAAATTTGTTTAAAATCATTTTATATTGTATGGGCTTTATAGCATCCATTCTATAGGGGAGCTAAAATTCAATTGTCCTTGATATACAGTGGTCCCTCGGAATTTGACTGCTTCAAAATTTGGTACTCGATGCATTTTGATTCAAAAACAATGTTGCACCTGTACTCATAGTTTCTTTGGTATTTGGTGTACTGCAAAAGGAAGAGGGGATACAGCCGCAGAGAGCAAACAAAAAGTCAGCCATGCTGGGAAGGTAGCTGATATAGGAAAAAGGACAGACAGAAAATTCTTCCCAGACAAAACAAAGGGACATGTGATATAATCACCTGGTTTCTTTGGCACTCATAGTTCTTCGGCACACATTGTACTTGTACATTGTACGTTGTTCTTTGGCACACATTGTACTGCCTGGAACCAACTGATGTCAAAAACCGAGGTACAACTGTATAGGTACAGGCTACAAATATGTTTTTCTCAGCTGTGTTCTGAAGCTCTTTTTAACTGTAGCTATGTCAAAAGAGAATGATAGAAACGTTAAAGGTGAAGGTATTTTTGCAGTCTTATGTCTGAATGATTTGGGGATAAGTTGAACTATTTAAAGAGGCCTGTCCTAACACATTCCATCATAGCCCAATGTTCTGTATGAGAATACGCTCCCAGAGAATAACAAGAGTTAGAAGGGGTTTCTAGTCCCACCCCTGCTCAAGCCTTATACCATTTCAGACAAGTGGTTATCCAATCTCCCTCCAGTCTCTCCAATCTCCAGAAAGTTGATAAAACTGCTCACATACAAAGCAGCTTATTTGGATAGAACGTGTGCAAAAAGGGTAAATGGTAAAGCTATCCATTTAAATGAAAGCTCTTTGGAATGCATTTTGGATATTGAGAGAAAGGTAGTACTGGGTGCACCTGAACTTTTTGGCAGAATCTGATCATTATCAGGGACATACACTGTTGTTAGAGTGTTTGCTGACAGAAGGATTTGCAAATACTTCAGACAGCATCCTTTGTATCATGTGAAGTTGATGCTTTCAGGATTTATTTATTTTTTACATGACTTTATCCTGTATTGAGATCTGTTGAGGTATTAAGATTGCTGCGGGAATGTCAACTCCGTAGCAAATGTGTGTGTAGAATTTATTCCCAGTAGCTAAAATTAACCATGATACACCTTTTGAAGAGGGTTAGGTTTTAGCCACTGAAGTAAACAATGGGAGCACTGAGGAATCAATGCAAAAGTGTCTTTTGCGGTGATTTTTATAAGGTGCTTCTGAAAAGTAGCATGCAAGTAAAACAGCCCCCAATTTGCTTTTATTCCCAGTTATTGTTACTGAGAAATAATCCTTTGACTCAGAACACAACGCAGGTAACCCTCGATTTATAACTGCAACCGAGATCAGAATTTCCACAACAACTGCTAAGCAAGGCAGTTGTCAAAGTAAGCTACAGCCACTTTTATGACTTGTTCAGTGAATCTGGCTCCCTGCTTATTGACTTTACTTGTCAGAAGCCAACTGGGTAGGTGGCAAATACATGCCAATCACTAAGCACCCAAATTTTAATCACATATCTGTGGACGGGCAGCATATAAGTGTGAGATCATAAGTCACTATTTTTCAGTGCCATTGTAACTTTGAATGAACTTCTAAAATGAATGGTTGTAAGTCAAGGACTACCTATATATGAGAAAACATGACTGCTTCTCCCTGGTGTGCACTGAACCTGGCTGTTTTTCCACTTGTGATTTAAAGTGTTTTCATAGCGTCACTCAGCCAAATGCTATCAAGCCTGTCTTCATGACTGTTGTTTTGGCACAAGAAGAAGGGTTGGGTGATGCTAGAAAAGGCTACAAGATGGTCATGAGGAAGGACTTCCATATGCAACCATGTGAACGCAAGGCATTAGTGTTTGGTTCCTTAACCTCTCATTTTTAAAAGCATTGATAATTTAACTACACATATGTGTGGCATTGGGTAAATTAGGGAGTAGGGCACATCAATCCCTTTAACAGCAGAGTATGATTAAGGAAACAAGAATCGTAAAATTCCTGTAATTAAATTTACATGGCAAGGGGCTACAGTACATTATCTTGAGAACTGAGATACAAGCCACTGAGTTCTTCCTTATTAATAAGTTCATTAAGAGCCAGCTTATTTCTCTCTCTCTCTCTCTCTTTCTCTTGTATAATGAATTCCAGCATGTGCTGCAAACAGCTGATTGTGTCTTTCCTCCTTCCTAAGATCTACCCTAGAAGTGCACTTTAGTTTAGCTTGCTTTACAGAAAAGTTAATATCCACTATTTAAAGTGGCTGAAAATTCACAAGGACATCACACCCCCACGAGACCTCAGTGTTCTCACATTAGAGGTTTATGATAGCTTAACTTTTTGCATGTATTATTTTTGCAAGATCTTGAGGTGAGAGTGCTGAAGTCTTGTGAGATCTTGGCCATTTTCAGAATTTATATTGGGAGGGTGCCAAGAACTCTGGAAGGGTAGCTAAGCCCTAGAAGAAGAGAGATTGTGATCAATGTTCTTGACATTTTCTCAAGCAGCATTTGTATCATATGTAGGCAAAATTGTATGTTATTTCATGTGGAACATTCTTGCTTTTCCTCCTGGGTAGATTTGCTAACCAGAAGCCTTATCCTTTCTCATACAAAATTTGCAAGGCTGAGATAGCAGCAGGCTGATGGAAATGCAATTCTTTAAACCTTCTTGGAGCCTGAATGTGTACATATCCTACTACTGCATTGAAGGCAGTACATGCATTTAATTGTGTTGGTGATCTCAGCAAAATATTTTGTACTGCCCTATACCGTGTCCTGAACATCTTGGCATTTATGTTATTTTAGTTCCCACGATTTCTGAATCAAAACATTACCTTGCAGAAAATACAGTGGCCACCAATTGAGACACTGTCTATATTAATGATAACATATACAATTCTTTTGTTAAGCATAGCGACAAGTATTTTTATTAGTAATTGAGAAGAGTGCTTAATTCTCTTTGGGCAGATTCTTCTCAGTGGCCGCAAATGATGAATTGTCGAGAGGCTTCTGAAGCTATGAAAAAGATTAAACCTGGAAAAGTGCAGAAAAATCAGATGAATTATTGGCTTCTTATTATAAATGCTTTGATGATGGGCTCTTGCAACCTTTGCAAAACACAATTAACGCTGTCTTGCAGGGAGGACAGATGCCTGAGATATGGAAAGATGCAAAAAAAACAATCAATATCTAGTGAAGGGTTTGGCTTGACAAAAAATTATAGTCCAATATAATTACTAATGGTTCACAGTGATCCTAGCTGATAAATTGAAAATAACTTTACAAGAATTTGTTTGTGAAGAATCAAGCTGGGTTTTTATCTCAAAGACAATTAAAAGATAATGTTAGAAGCATGTTGGATATTTTGGAATATTTTGAATACATGTTTGAGATATTTACAGTGCTGACATCACACCATTCCTGCCGGACACTTTCAAAATTACTAGTTCTGTGTTGCTCCTGGAGACTGAAGGAAACCAAATAAATGGAAGCTCTTAGCAAATGAGCTTTTTCATTTTCTTTTTCTCAGAATAACCATTTTGAAAACCTAAGCATTGGAAGTTTTCCAATCCTAACATCACTTCAAAGCTGGCAAATTTATGAACAGGCCTTCTTTGATTCTAATGCATCTGCTTTCTCTATAGAAAAACAGGTTGCAGTAAGTGTCAGAACATACATACCTTCCTTCTTCCTGGAGGCATGCTTTAGAGCAGGAGCCTCCAACTGTGGCAACTTTAAGAGGTGTGGACTTCAACTCCCAGAATTCCTCAGCTGGCTGAGAAATTCTGGGAGTTGAAGTCCACACCTCTTAAAGTTGCCATGGTTGGAGACCTCTGCTTTAGAGTACAAGCTAGATCAGGGATGTCACACTCCAGCTCCACAAAAGGAAAACAAGTCACGATATGTCACATGATGGCAATGTGATGCGGTGAGTTTGACATCCATGAGTTAGATCATCAGTTGTGCTGGCCTGAATTTCACTGAAAGCCTTGGAGGACAAAAGAATCACTGTTTTCCCCCCCATCTTTTCCAAAACATATTTGTTTGAATGGATCCATTTCTTTGTTTTGAAGAACTGGTATGATTCTAAGGCAAAGAATGTTCCATAAAGAAGGAAAATTTACATGGTGGCTGATCAACAGATCAATGAGAAAGTTATTTAGGGCAAGGCACTTATTTCCATTTAAACAGATTTTTATTTAATACCTCATCACTGATTCCTCAGATTCCAGGGCAAAAAGAAGGAAATGTTTGAGAGGATAAACTAAAATTGTCAATTTTTGTTTTAAATTCATGAAAAAAGCCCAGTCTTTTTAGATGAAGATCAGTTTACTGGGGTTATAGGGTTCCTCAAGAAATATTCCTAATATGTATTCTTTTTGGGGGGAGGGATAGAAAAAATTAAGAATCTTCAGTCTGTATAGTTCTCCTGCCTAGTTGTTGAGTCTGAAAAAAAACAAAGCAGAGGAGTCTATTTGCTGTTAACACTCATGCTGCAATTATGTTTGATTGAATCAGTCTAAATCTTGGATTCAGAATACATACCAAGGAATGGTTCAGTTAATCATAATTCAAACTACAGAGCTTGGGATCATACAACACACCCCATCAAAGAAACCCAAATCATGTCTTACTATGGAAATCAAGCCTAAGTGTATATGTGTGTTATTTTGGATACAGCACCTGCTGTTCTAGAATGCATTTCCAAATGGTTAGTTATATTTGTTCACTCGCAGCTAATATTGGGATTACGATAGTTTCCTTCTTTCCGTTGGTAATGCTTTGCAGTGCCTTATATAGATACTTTATATTGCAGATGTTCTAGGACCGTGATGGCGAACCTAGGGCTTGCATGCGCACGCCTCGCAGCTGATTTTATTTATTTTTTTCCGGTTGGTTTGAGACTTTTTTCAGCCTCCCAGAGGCTTGGAAAAAGCCTGTTCAAGGCTTTTCAGGACAAATTATAGGCCCGTTTCCGAACTTCCTATCATACCGGAAGGGGGAAAAAAATGGGCCTATAATTAGGCCTGAAAAGCCTTGCAGAAGTTTTTTCCAAGTCTCTGGGAGGCCAAAAAAAGGCCTCAAACCAGCCGAAAAATCAGCTGTGAGGCGCAGTGCAGGTAAGGGGGTGGCAGGGGAGAGGGGTTGCATGCACACGTGCAGGGGACATGGGGAGTGGGTACGCGTTGCATTCTGGGTGCTGGAACGCAAGTGCGTGCACAGTTTTTGGCACAGGAGCCTGTTAAGTTCTGCGCATGGGCTCAAGGAACGGAGATGAGACAGTGAACAGTGAACTTCAATTCTTTATTAATCATCCTGAACAGAGCAAAAACCTGGGGCAGCAGCAGCCCTTTTATAGGGCAGGCTGCTGACCGATTAACCAATGAGAAACATGGAAGTGTTAAACCCTTGAACCAATGAGAGTGGCTCATCAATAACCAATCAGATTCCCCAGAACGGACCAATCCGATATCGCTATTATCGGCCAATCAGAAGTGCAAGATTAGAACCCTGCTTTTCTTAAGGTTTGTTAAAAATTTATTTAAGCGCTTTTATTAGTTCATAACAGAGCTCAAATAGGTTAGCCACCACTGTTCTAGGACATAATTGTTCTTTTTTAAATAAAAAAAAAGTATCCATGAATAATACAAATGATAGTCTTGTAAGAGTTCCGGTTTAAAATATATCCCAACCTCACTGAGTGGAACATGAGAGGCAGCACATTTTAATGTCCTTCGTGGTGATCCCACAGTTGTCTACAACACCTTTATAAAAAGTCACATTCAAATCATAGCTTGGGGGAAAATTTTCCTTCAGGTTTCTTGTCCTGATGTTCACAGGGAGGAAACAAAGGCAACAACTTCTAAAGGGTCAGGAATTGTTCTCTACACAGATGGTCCTCGATTTACAATAGTTCATTTAGTGACTGTTCATGGTTACAACGGCACTGAAAAAAAGTGACCGATTTTCACACAGTCTTTGCAGCATTCCCAGCAGGGTGACGTGATCAAAAATCCGACACTTAGCAACTGACTCGTATTTATGACAGTTGCAGTGTCCCGGGGTTAAGGGTTCCTTTTTTGCAACTACTGACAAGCAAAGTCAATGGAGAAGCCAGATCCACTTCACAACCATGTTACTAACTTAACGATTACAACGATCCACTTAACCACAGTGGCAAGAAAAATCGTAAAATGGGGCAAAACTCACTTAACAAATGTCTTGCTTAGTCACCTGAATGTTGGGCTCTGTCGTGATCGTAAGTTGAGGACTACCTGTATTTGCTCTGGGAATTTGGAAATAGGCATAGGTGAGCAAGGATCTGGATATAGACCTGTGTTAATAAATCCATCCTTTTGCCAGTGTTTTTTGCCTATTGCATTTTCCAGATCGTCCCAGCAGGAGAAATTAGCAGAGATACGGAATATTGTGAAGGAATATAAAAAGCTAACTCCAGCAGTAAAACTCTTAATGCAAATAGCAATAGCACTTAGACTTATATACCACTTTACAGTGATTTACAGCCCTCTCTAAGCGGTTTATAGAGTCAGCCTATTGCCCCCAACAATCTGGGTCCTCATTTAACTCACCTTGGAAGGATGAAAGGCTGAGTCAACCTTGAGCCTGGTAGGATTTGAACTGCCAAATTGCAGTCAGCTGGCTGCAGCAGAAGTAGCTTGCAGTACTGCACTGCGCCACAATGGCTCATGTGTATTGCTTTCATTTAAAACAACAACAATTTGCAATAGCCTGTGCTGTTGCAAAAACTACGTAGTTGCAGGGTATTTTCTTATAGCCACTACCTCTTCAGATATTGTCCTCTTCTGCCAGCATAGTATGGAGCAGTATTGCTCCAAATGCTGGTCACGTTCTTAATTTTTCTCCCCTTTCACAAGTGCTGCTTTGTAAGCAATAACTTTAAGCAATGACATGATGTAGCAGGTTTTGTACCAAAAAGGTGTTGAGCTTCAGGGATGCCCATTCCCTTAAATTAAGAATAGTAGAACCTGTGTTCACACTCCCTCTGCTATTTCCTTCCAGTTCTCATGAACTCCATCCAATATATACACCGGTCAGAGTTCCAAGAACTTGAATAGTGCAGCATCTGAACAGCCACTGGTTCTCCACCTTCTCCTCAGCCTGACTTCCCAAACCTGGTACCTTCCCAATTATTGGACTTTTGAGCTCAAAATTCCAGCTGGAGAGGACTGTCCAAAAGCTACACATGCGATTGATGAACTCTAGGACAAAAGAGGGGAGGGACCCTCACTCTCAGGGAGCAGATTTGTTACTAGAGATTATTTCTTTACATGATAGCTTGGTAACCAATTGTTCCTCAGGATGTCTCATTCATTTATTTGATCCTTGCCCCCAAAAGCTGTTGGAAGCAAGTTAGGTTTGCTGCAACAACAGCAACATTTCACAGAAAGGTGACTGATTTAGAACTGTTTCCAGTGACACAATATCTAGCAATGTCGATCAGAGATCCCTTATTATTGCAAAATGATAATAGCTTAGTTCAAAAAATACATTTTTGTATCTGAAGAATCTAGTCATTTAACACCCCCCCCCCCAAAAAAAAAAACAACTAGTAGGCTGGGGGAAAGCATCATTGGGGTAGATTTGCAATGCAAAGATGCTGTAAGATTTCCTCTAAGGTTGTGTAAAGCTTTTGATTTAGAGCAGGAGTCATCAAACTATGGGCCGTGGGCAGGATACGGCCCACCAAAGCCATTAATCCAGCCTGCCCCATCCATCTCCCTGCTTACACCCACCTTTTGGAGGCTGGGGAGGCAAAAAAAAAAATGAGCCCATTTTTGGCCTCCCGAGGCCTCCACTCATCCCATTTTTGGCCTCCCTGGCCTCCAGTACCACTCTGCCTGCCAAAAATGGGCCACATGACCACCTATCCATACTCACTCAGTCACATGACTGCCTAGTCATGCCACCAACCCACCCCAACAGTCTGAGGGACCGTGAATTGGCCCCCTGTTTAAAAAGTTGGAGGACCCCTGGTTTAGAGATTCAGCTTGAAAGATTAGATTCGCCTCCAAATCAGGTCTGAAAATTGAATCCAAACACTTGAATCCAAAAGTTCCCATTGTTGATTCAAAAGTCTGTGAATAGACTCGAAACAGTTTGAGAATAGACTCAACAGTTTTACAAATCTGTTTATGTTGTTGAATCACATTGAATCAACACTTCCCACTGAAATCAGTGATTTGAACTAGAGTGAAGCAATCTAGAACATTCTTGCTTTCTTCAGCTGTTCTTGGCCTCAGACAGAAAATAAATTCTGTAATGTTTGCAGCCCCGCTGTCTAGTCCTTAAGGGGGTGTTTTGAATCTGTGCCATTTATAAAGTTTAGAAGGACAGAACTTCACAATCCAAACTCTGTATTTCTTCAAAACTACTTTATGCAAAAACCACTTTCCACTTGCAGCTTGGAAATCTTAAAGAGTATGGAAAACTATAACAAGATAAATCAGTATTGGGAGTTTCTTTTAACCCATCTGATACCGGGTATTTTTACAATGTGTGTCCTGTATATTCATTAGTTGGTCAAAATTTCTTATTTTTTTATACGGCAAATATCAGGGATCTACATATGCAATATACAGATCTGGCTAAATGTCCAGATTTTTAGAACCAAAAGATAAACTGTGTTTTCTTAATTGCCGCTGGGCTTTTTTTAAAGTGAAATAATCCAAAGGCCTCTTTCCTGTGTTCAGTAGTAAAATAAAAACTGTTTCTGTTAAGTGTAAATATTATAGTCATTTAACCACAAGGTATTTGGGAAGGACTGCAGGCTTTTCCTTCCTCTATAGCAGCAGGTGGAGAGCAATGTGTTGTGGTGGGGTTTTTTTTCCTTTTTTTTTTTAATCTTATGGGATATTTCCAGCTAGTTGGGGGGAAAAATTGATCCCATTCTCAGTAAAATGTATAAAAGAAGTCCTGCTTCCTGTGTTACAATCTTTTTGTATGTCTTCACTTTTAATCTAATTTTCTATTATCGCTAAATATTTGAATGAAGACGGGGCAGTAAGAGGGAAAGTATTAGATACAGACAAGGATTTAAAACTATAGGCTGTTCTTTAAACCTTGATCTCTTTTTGGTCAAGGGATTGTTTATTTTGGGGGTGCTTTGAGCAAACCAAACTAAGGCAATCTCCCCAACCCAGTGACCTCCAAAATATTGGATTATAATCCTCATAATCCCCAGCAAACATACTTGGAAGCAGTTGGGAAAAGCTGGTTTAAGGGATCAGGTTAGAAACATAAACATAGTGCTATGTGATTTTCAGGTGTCCATTGCAGGTGTCCATTGAAACATTACAAAACCTTCTGCATTAATTTTATGTTCTCTAGACACAGATTCTAAGGGCCAAGTGTCTTAAATATATATTGTGCTCTCTCTCTCTCTCTCTCTTCCATTCTCTCTCCCTCTCTCTCTTTCTATCTCTCTCTCTGTCCCAAAATTGCTTTTCCTGTTAATTTTATTCAAGATCATATACAGTACATCTGGGAATATTTGACCAGGCCTCAGTACAATCATTATTAAAAAAAAATTCGGTTGCATGAACATGTCTCTGCAGTCATCCAGAGGGAAGATCCTACAAGATTATTTTAGTTGCTTATGTCAACTGTATGGGAAGAGCTAGAAATGCCACATATGCTTAGAGGCTGCTTATTGAGGGCCAATATAAAGATAGGAATGCATTGGCCTGCCAAAGAAATTCAAAGAATGCAATGAAAAGTGTGAAGCAACCACGGCAAGCCCTTCCAAAGGACTGTAGGGCTTCTGCCTTGCTCTTGAATTCATGTACAGGTGTGAGCGCATACATGCGTGTGTGTCTGGCATCAGAACTAGGAAATGGGTGTGTGCTTGAGAAAGAGAGAACCCAGTATAGCAGATTTAGGAATGCCTGGTAATGACAAGAAAAGGGAATGAATGTTGACTTTTATTGAGCAGTTAGTAGAGTGCCTCTTTCTCTTGGCTTTTGTTAATGTAGAGAAGTGTTTCTGAATTTCAAGAACTCTACAAGATGTGGACTTCAATTCCCAGAATTCCTCAGTCAGGAATTGAGGTTCACACATCTTAAAATTGCTGAAGTTTAGAAACATGGGTATAGCATGACTGTTGTGTCCGCGAAATGATGCCAGGAGTCGGTGACTTCAATTCATGCTCTTTTATTGAAAGTTGGAACCGAACTGGCGTAAAGGAAAAAGCCTGCGGCTTTTATTCCTTTAGCCGCGGCGGCCGCGGCCAATGGCACCACTTTGAATCTCCCACGATCCGAATGGACCAATCGCGGGAGATTCTCAGCGAGCCAATTGGCGCGGCTCGCCTGACCAATCAGAGAGCCCAGCGCTTTGGCCAATCAAAGCGCGGGGATCTCAAGAATGCTAATTAAGGACAGAACAATGACAAAACAAGGAAACATTTCCCGAGCAAGGAAACATTCCAGATCAGTTGGTCCTAGATATTCCAGAATTGGGAGTCATCCTTCTGCTGGAAGGAAGCCCACATTTCTTTTACCTTTTATCTTTTCAAGAGTGACCTTCATCATTCTCTAGTTTTTCTTTCTATTTCAATATTTATATCTCCAGAGAATTTCTGGTTTTTTGGGTGGGAGGGGGCAGAGTTTGGAAGCATCCTCTAAACACTCTGTTTATTCTGTACACTAAGAATTGTAAATAAATTTAGCATTCCTATTGTAACAAATTAATTTTTATGCAATAAATTATATTTCCTAGTCTAATAAAAAGTTTGAAATTAAAACAAAAAGGATAAGTGATTCTTTGAGATCTGAGGAAGCTGACATCCTCCTTGCTACTAAGAAAGGTAAGTTTCGGGATCTATGTAGCAGTGTTAGTGATGGGTAGTTTTTCCATTGTGGAAAATGAAATGTGAAATACTGAATGTGACAAGAATGCAGGAAACATGCTGACTTCTTGGCCACACAGATTCTGGAGAAAGCACTGGGAGGAAGACCAAATATTTACTTCTTTATCAGATGTATAGACTGCCTTTTGAATGTGTTGCCACTCTACCCTGCTTGCAAAGATTTAACAATCAAGGACTCAGATGAAATAAATAATGATGTCACCAAAAAAGAATGTGAAGGAGGAAATAAGCCACAATCCTGCTAAAAATCTCTCTCGCAGTGCCTGGAGGCTGTTATGGGCTGGATGGGAAGCAATGGATTGAAACTAAACTGTTGCAAGACCGAGCGGCTCTGGGTTTGGGGTTTGTTGGCTCAGGGAGAATTGCCACCTTTGGTCTTGGATGAGGTGGTACTACCCCAAATAGACCCTGTGCATAATATAGGGGTTTTCCTGGACTCATGACTCCTGCTCAAAGAGCAAGTAGCAGGGTTGTGCACCAGTTAAGCCCTTTCTTGGACTAATGGTCCCTACTCAATAGTCACTCATGCCCTAGTCACTTCCCATCTTGATTATTGCAACACACTCTACATGGAGCTGCCCTTGAAGAACATCTGGAAGCTCTAGTTGGTGCAAAATGCAGCAGCTTGCATGGTTTTGTGCAGACCCTGGTGTGCACGTGTTTCACCTCTCCTGAAGGAGCTGCATTGGTTGTCGATTTGCTTCCGGATACAAAACAAGGTGCTGGTTGTCACCTTCAAAGACCTTCATGGCTTGGGATCAGGTTATCTGAGGGAACATCTCTTGCCGGTCACATCTACCTTACCCATTCGAGCAATGAGGCAGGGAATGCTGTGGGTCCCATCCCTGAGGGAGATACATTTGGTGGGACCAAGAAGAAGGGCCTTCTCCGTGGTGGTTCCCTCTCTCTGGAACATCATTCCCCCAGAGATTAGAATGGCCCACACTCTAGCTCTCATCTGGAAGGCATTGAAGACCTAGTTCTGCCAGTGGGCCTGGGGAACCCAGAGCGGGATGGAGCCCATCAAATGGCTCATGTGATCGGCTGTCATTGGGGCAGAGGGTGGGAGTTAGGAGGTGATTTTTAAAAAAAATAGATTTTGTTCTATTGTACCTTATTAATGTATTTGATTCTTTTTGTTAGTTTTTATTGATTTTTATTTTAAATATGGTTTTACATTCTGTAAGCTGCGTCAAGTCGCCATGGGCGAATAGGCAGCAATATAAATGCAATAAATAAAAAATAAAAAAATACCCAAACGTCAGACCCGGATTCCATCAGCTACTCTCACCAGCACCTGGGATATTTATTTATATAGGACCAGGATAGAGACAACCAAAATCTCAGGGAAGGTGTTACAGATGGCAGGGTCCAATGATAGACAAGACTTGGTTCCTGAGCCCAGACAAGACTTGGTTCTTGAATCCATGGGACTCCGATATGTCAATTCTGTCGTACCAAATGGGACAGGCAGAAACTACAAGTCGCCCAAAGTTATTATTCTAATTAAGTAATTTGGTTGCCAATAACATGCTAGGAACAGACAATTGTTTAGCTTCTTAGAGCAGGGTTCTCCAACCTTGGCAACTTTAAGCCTGGAGGACTTCAATTCCCAGAATTCTGGGAGTTGAAGTCTACCAGGCTTAAAATTGCCAAGGTTGCCAAGGTTGGAGACCCCTGTCTCATAGGAGCATGGCAGATATGAAGGGGGGACGGAGAAGCACTGAAAACCCTCAGAATCACTTTTCTGAGGAGAATCATAGAATTATAGGGCTAGAAGGGATCTCAGAGGCTTCTAGTCCAATCCCCTGGTCAAGGCATAGCCTTATACCAGCCAGTCAAATGGTTCTCCAGTCTATTTTTAAAAACTTGCAGTGAAGTAGTTGAGTAAAGGAAATATGGCAGCTGATAAAGATGCTACAAGGACTAACATGGATTGTACAATCTGGATTGGTCATTGGGACCAGAAATGTACTCTTCTGAGTTTTCATTCTGGAGCCCATCTTCAGGGGCGGGGGCCCTTGTCAGTTAACAGGAGTGCTGATTTACCACCAGAGTATCAAGTACTTAGGAGCTGAGAGCTTGCCAGCATAAGGAAACAGCCATTCACCAGCCCTCAACACACCAATCAGCCAATAGGAAGGCACTACATAAATATGACTCACAGACTAGCCCAAAACTCGTATTCCAGGAGAGAAGTGCTAGATGGGCTCCAGCAAGACTCCAAAAGCTCAATGACCGACCCAGATTTGATCTTGCAACATTCTCCTGGGATACATATATTTGCCTTCATTCATGTATTGTACAGTTTCACGGCTGTTGAAAATGGATTGTTGGTCCATTGGTTTCTATCCAACAGAGTTAAGATTTGCTGATAAGCCTAAAGTGGCATGAACATTGGCAAGAATTTATAGGATATAAGGTGAGACCAAGAATTATACATGAGCTGGTTCATGAGTAACATGAATTACATATGAGAATATGTAGAATGGGTGTATAATCCTTCAATGAGAACATGGATTGTATAATTTCTGTGGCTGTTGAACAAGGATCGTTGGTCTGTTGGTGCTATTTAACAAGGTAAGGCTGATAAAAAGGTGTGAACACTGATAAGGATTTATAGGATGTGGGGTGAAACCAACAAAAAACTCACTGAAGTGTTTCAGAGCACAATTCAAGGGAGAAGAATGCTGCAGAGGGGAAGTGCATGGGATGCTTACCTGGAAGGCCATGGGCCAGAAGATAAATGGAAATCAGGAGATCAAATGTTTACCAATCAACCCAAGGTCACCTGTGAACTCTGTGAGGGACGGCAAATGGTGAATTGCTTTATAAGACCTTTACTTAAATCTAAATGGGAAAATAATAATCAGTAAAATACTGTGGTAAGTACACACATTCAGTTCATGTCTTGAGGGGGGTGAAATAAGCTGACCTCAAAGCTTTGAAGAATCAAACTTTACCATAAGAAAAATAAGTGTGAACATCTTTATTACTCCATGCTTGGCTAGAGAAAGGAGCAAACTGCCCACACAAAGAAATGCAAACTAATCAGCATTGTTTAAGCTGGAAATGAGAACATGATTATTTGTTCTGATAAGGCTTCCTTGATACCCAAATTATTTCCTGCTCCCTTTATATAGTGACTAAAAAGGAGGGAGCACCCCACACAGATAAGAAACCTGTGTGGACCTACCTGTTTCAATCAGATCCTCTGTTTTTTGCACTATTAAGAGTCACCTATGTGTGAACCGAGTGGCGATACAAATTTGTTTAATAAATAAAATACAAATTAAAACCTGAGAGGTGCAGATCAATCAGGAGCAGTCTTTAGAACCTCAAAGAGAAACTTTTCCAGTTCTGGATGAAGAGAGAAGTGTTGAACAGAAGCCTCATCTGTGCAAAATATTTCATTTATCAGGAAATAGGGTGGGGTGTGATGGCTCAGTGGTTAAGGACACTGAGCTTGTCAGTTGGAAAGCTGACAGCTTGGGTTTGAGACCTGAGCAACATATGGCAGGCCCGAGCTCCCGTTACTTGCCCCAGCTGCTGCCTAGCAAGTTTGAAAGCATGGAAATGTGAGTACCACTTTGGTGGGAAGGTAACAGCATTCCATGCACCTCAATGTATACCATGTTTCCCTGAAAATAAGACCCAGTCTTATATTTTGGGAGGGCTCCAAAATAAGCACCAGGGCTTATTTTGGGGGAAATGTCTTATTTTTCCCCATGTATGGGATGCCCACTTCTGCTTGCTCATGGTCACAATGGGGCAGGAGTCAGTACAGTATGTC
Organism: Hydrophis major; assembly: GCA_033807585.1. Taxonomy (NCBI): domain Eukaryota; kingdom Metazoa; phylum Chordata; class Lepidosauria; order Squamata; family Elapidae; genus Hydrophis; species Hydrophis major. The sequence continues at coordinate 96,088,983 of CM066331.1, forward strand.
AGTGCCACCACCGCTAGGCAAAGGGGTGGAGCTTTCCCACACACCCTGCACTGGCTTACCTCAGGGGCCCTGCAGCCAGGCCATCCATGCCCTGACACCTGCCTTGCCTCAACCTCATGTTGGTGGCACAGTTAGCAACCAGATGGAATGAACAGGCTGTCAACTGCACAGGCTCTTAAGTAGGGCTTACTTGGAGGGTAGGGCTTATATTGGGCACAGATGTAAAAATCATGCTAGGGCTTATTTTTGGGATAGGTCTTGTTTTGAGGGGAAAACACAGTAGTCATGCTGGTCACATGACCACATAAATGTCTTCAGACAATGCTGGCTCCCTTGAAGAAGAAACAGAGATGAGCATTACTCCCTAGAGTTGGGTACAACTGGACAGTGGAAACCTTTACATGTTTACCTTGGGTAGTGAAAAGTTAATCCCAAGACCACCTCAACAGTTTTTCATATAGTTTCTACTTGGAAATTAAGATTTTTTTTTTCAGGTACTTTGAAATGGACAATGTGATTAATCAACTGCAACATCACTTCCTCACATACCCTCCTAAAGGAAAACTTCAAACAAAACGAAGCCTGGGATTTTTTTTTTTTACCCAAATAGAATAGAACACTAACAGATATAGTAATTAACAGGGTAACAATGTTATAGTAGCATTCAATAAATCCAATCTGTTCTTTTTGTTTTCTCATTTAGCTTTCCTTCTGTGTTTTCAATTGTTATTAGTCAGGCATGATGTGGGTTCTAGGAAAGTGAAAATACTTTAGGAAAATTAGGTCAAAAGTTTAGATAAATCTGCTTTTCCTGCAACTGCTTTGCCTTCCGATTGCTGCTTTCTTGCCCATATTACTTTCCATTTAATCAGGGATTATTATAAACAGAAGAATCACACATCCATCCAGCTTACCAAAGATATTTAGTGAAGGCCATTCAAATATTTCCATAAGAAAACTTGAAAAATTACCCAAACAGAATAGAACACTAACAGATATAGTAATTAACAGGGTAACAATGTTATAGTAGCATTCAATAAATCCAATCTGTTCTTTTTGTTTTCCCATTTAGCTTTCCTTCTGTGTTTTCATATTCTCCATTTATGCAGAGATACCATCGGCAGTACTATTTTAAAAATACAAGTCTTATTTGGTTTGCTCACTAATATGGTTAATTGGAATGAATGATTGGAATCCACTCATCATATAAAGAGGAAAGATTTCAGATATGAGAATATGCCATGAGATGGCAGCATTGTTCTTCCAACATTTGCTACAACTGGATATTTGGTGTTTTAAGTTTATTGTGCTCACTTGCAACAAAGCAGAACCAATTTTGTTATTCACATTTGATCAAAACTCACAGCCACACATCTATTGAACGTGCTTTGTATTAGTCATTAAGCAACTCATTGCTTCATTAGCTGGATGTGTACTGACAAGTCAGTGCATTTGTCTCGAGGCTGGGAAGAACTTCTTTTGTGTCCTACAACAATATTAGTTTCCCAATTATGATATTACAGTTGCTCGTGGCTAATGCAATCAGTATGACTTTAAGATGCCACAACATTTGGTTGGTTGAGTCCAAGTTAAGATAGGTGACTGTTGAGATTTGTGTCTCCATTATTAGTATTATTCATCAGATATTAAGAGAAATGTTACATAGAATATCTTTGCTTTCTCTTTCAAAGAATATCGCCAATTCTCTGCTCCAGTACTTGTGCTTCTTGGAACATTACAATGTGAATATACAATCCCGGGGGGGGGGGGAATAGATTTTTTTTTGTCTAGGGCATATACCCAAAATATATTTGTGTAACAATCATTGCACATCCTGCTCTATGACTGGTGAAGGTTGTAGATTTTGACTTGGTAGTAAGCTAAAGCAAAGGAGAAAATGACTGCAAGTCACGACATGATAGGATAAATGTCAGTACTGGAATTGTTAGATTGCTGGTTTGATCCTACACATTACCATCTGGATTTCCATGTCTAATGAAGGACAAACCAGTCACATGGTGCCTACAGATGGTCTACTTTTCTGAGATATTTCTTTGATTTCCCAGCCTAACTTAGAATTTTCTTTCAAGCAGTATCTAGGCCCATCCCTGTTAGCTTCTGAACCCAGACAAAATCCATTAGATGTTGTCATCTACTGAGACATTTTGTTACTAATATTTCCAATGTTTGCCTTGGTTAGAAGAGGAGAAACCAAAATGGCTATTTCATTGGGTAGCATTAGGACCCCTCCATTCAGAAATAGACCAAACACTAAGGGGAAAAAGAGATCAAAATCAGGAAATCTCTCTATCACTCCCACCCCCCCACCCCCAAAAAAGTCGACAACTGATTAAAATCCTTGGGAGAAAAACCATTAGACCTTCCAATGGGCTTTGAATAGCTGTCATTGGTGCTTAAAAAAAAGGGCAAGGAGAAAACCAAAGCAAATGTCCACCGATAAATTACTATTACATGCATATGCCAAACTTACATTAGCAGTTACAGTTTGTATTACTAATTTGTACTAGTAATTTAATACATCCATGCTTTTGCTTTCGAAGCTGTCTATACTGATTGGACCGGAACAGCCACAGCTAAATGCAATTGCTTTCCGTTACTGCTTCCAACTGCATTGTTGTCACAGACTCTTGTTCTCATCTGATCTGAGACACAGACTGTGCTCTGACTTGTTCACCCTAAGGTATCAGGCATGTCCTTCTAGGTTCAGGTCACGGTAACATTGCTTACTGTTATTTAGTGTTTAATACTCTCTCTCTCTCTCTCTCTTTATATGTGTGTGTGTGTGTGTGTATGTATATATGTATGTATGTATGTATGTATGTATGTATGTATGTATGGCATTCAGCTTTGTTCGGGTATTTTCCCACGTCATTATAGTTGTGCTTTTAAAGTTGTAGCAATGTTTCGGCAGAATCTCATCTACCATCATCAGGCTTCTGTATAGTGTTTGTCTATGAGTCAGACTTTCACAGCCGTTTCTGGTTTAAATTTGGTGCTAGCCTACTGCTGTGCCAGAATGGTTTTTTCTTTCTTCATCCTGATTGGTTGGGAGTCTTGGTCTGTGTTTATTGGTCTTGGAGTTTGCTGTGTTCTGCTTGATTGGTGCTTCTAATATCTTGTTTGTTTTGCAGCATTTTTTGTCTTGATTGGCTGACAACATTGTGTTTCCTGTGTGTGTGTGTGTGTGCAGGTCTTGGGCTGTTCGGGTCTTTTAATGTCTTGTCAGTTAAGCAATAGAGATCTGAGGGGCACTATCACTAGGCTAAGCTAAGGGCATCAGTTGGCCTTAAACCATCCAACCCAAGATTATTTGATATGTGTAATCAGACACATTACCTGCCATCTCACAGAAAAATGCACACACGTGACATAAAGATTTTACTCTGGTCTTCGGAAAGATTTGCATTTTCCAGGTTTACAAGCTAAAGGATCCAATGCATATGCATGCAGAGAATTAGTAGAGAGCAAACTAGGCAATTTGTAATAATAATAATAAATAGCTGGTATAGACAAAGTTCACAGAATGAAGCAAAATATGGATAACCTGAAATTCCTTGCCCTTATCATCACAATCTGATGGAGAGGCTGCACTTCTGGATAGCAGAAATAATAGCATAGCATAGCATAGCTTAGCATAGCATACAACAGCACATTATAGCAAGGAAGGAAGGAAGGAAGGAAGGAAGGAAGGAAGGAAGGAAGGAAGGAAGGAAGGAAGGAAGGAAGGAAGGAAGGAAGGAAGGAAGGAAGGAACTTTGTTCTCAATTCTTCTGTCCCTCTTAGCAGCCTGGAGAAGGAATTTCAGGAAGAAAGGTTTAATCTTGCCCCCGAAATGCTATTTGTCTGTGGGCAAGGATTTTATTCCATGCAATACGGAGGCATGTTTATTTACATAGTCTGAAATGGAAGAGCTTAGGCACAAATTTATCTTCTCCATAAAGGGGAACAAGGGGAGAGATAGGATCTGAAAAATCCTTTCATTTTTGTTAATATCACATTGCCTTAAAGGTGACTGGTTTAAATTTAAACGTTAAGGCAGATCAGTAACTTGCAAATGAAATTCAGCTATGTGATGCCTCCAAGGGAGTGAAGAATGAAAATGAATTAATTTGAAGTGAGCACTTTCTCTCCAATACATAAATGATTTGAACACAGCAACATTACTGAAAGTACAATAATGGGTTGTATTTCTTAAAGGAAGTTGTAATTCTTTATACAGAAGATGTATCAACTTTGTTTCCATGTATTTGCTGGTATCTACCACCACGAATGTAGGATAGATATGTTTTCCATATATTCCTCTTCTCTCAACACTTTATATCAAGTGTTATTTTTCAACCTGGCAGCTTCCAAATATGTGGATTTTAACTCCCGGTATTCCCCAGCTGGCTACTTTCCAAATAATCAAACCAAGTTTCATAATTTTCAGTTAATATGGTCTTACAGTCCCACTCATCTGGAGGAAAGTGTTAAGAAAGTGATCTTCCATCATTTTAGCCAAGCAAAAAGCCTATGGCATTCAAAATGAATGAGCATTTTATTTACAATTTGGGGAAAAAAATAATTAGTCTGGCCCTAATATTTCAAAACAGTTATTGTGAAGAAAACCATTGTGAAGAAAAGGGTTATGAGACTGATTTGGAGATTTAATCAGAAAGCAATTTGATCATTTGGATTTCTGAATAGAATTGCAAAAAAGGAATGCAAAGTCTTGATTCAGTTTGGATGCCTCCGACTTGAAATCCAAGAGAAATCAGTCAAAGTTTAGGGAGTTGAAGATTTTTGCACAGGAACAAATACTTTTCCTTGATCAATTTTTTGGAATGTCTAAATGGGATCAACTTGATTTTCCCAAAAGATCCCAAAGTCAAAATCAGATCAACTTTGCAGACTCATCTGAAACTCTGAATGGCTTTCTGAGCCAATTTTTTTTTCTCTCTCTCTCTCTCCATCCCTCCCTCTCCCCCTCCCCCTCCCTCTCATTTTAAATAAATGCAGAATCAAATCAAACTTAGGCTTTGAGAAGAGCTTAGCTGGTCTTGTATCTTAATCAACCCATATGCACCATCTCGTATGACACACGTCTTAGCCAGCCAACCAGAAAATTACCTTGTGACTCCACAAAATGATACTATAATTAAATGACAAACTGACCCAACCAATTTTAATCACAGTCGTTAAAATACTGGGTGAAAAAAATACTGTGAGATCTATATGGGGACAAAGAGTTTGTCCCCTTTATTCAAGCTAAGTTTCTAGAGGCTGTAGGGGGTGCTGTTCAGTCATATCCGCCTTCTCTGGTCATATTGAACAAACGGCCTACCCCAACTTGGTCTCTTCCAGCTACAGTACATTGGTTCACAGTATAATGGTATCTTCAATTTGAAGAGTAAAAGACTGAAATTCCTTCTTTAAAGAAGGAATTAGAGGCTAACATCTACAGGGCACACTGCTTTACTGTATCGTCTGCAATCACATCTATGTTCCGGAAGTCAGCTGTAGGTATAAACAATGCTGTGCAGCAGGTTGTGTTGATAAATGATTAATACTGTATGTAATTACGAAAGCTGTGTTATTAATTAACTGGCTCTGAAAGGCTTTGGGGGAAAGAGAAGGAAAACCCAAGTAGTCAGCAATCAAAAACTTCACAACTGGAAAATAATTTTAATAGGTTCCAACCATGTCAAGACTGCAAATTTTCCAAATGGGGAAAAAGATACACATTTGTTTTTGTTTTTGTTTTTTGCTATTGCCCAGATCTAGCAAAGCCGATGATGTAACCCAGAGCTCTCCAAACTTGGCAACTTTAAGACTCGTGGACTTCAACTCCCAGAATTCCCCAGCCAGCATAGCTGACTGAGGAGTTCTGGAAGTTGAAGTCCACAAGTCTTAAAGTTGCCAAGTTTGGGAACCCCTGATGGATCCATTTAAGACAGAGGTGTCCAAGCTTGGCATCTTTAAGACTTGGCATCTTTAAGACATGTTGGTTGGGGAATTCTGGGAGTTGAAGTCCACAAGTCTTAAAGGTGCTAAGTTTGGAGACACCTTTGCCTTAAGAGAAAAACCTCAGCCAGTGCCTCAAGGAAGAGGATACTCTTCCCCTCCCTTTTACAATACTGGAATAGAAATATGCCTTCTGCCTCAACTTTTGCAAGAAAGTACACACACAATACAGGGACATAAGCACTCTGAAGGAAGCATCAATTGTGTATGTGTCAATAAGTTTACATGACAAAGCCAGTCATTTCATACACAATATGTGTGTGTGTCCAACTTCGACAACTTTAAGAGTTGTGGGCTTCAACACCTCTTGACCCTTGACCACAGAGAACTACAATGATCTAATACATATCAATTTTACAGAAGACAATGTTGAAAAAGCACTACGCAATCTAAAACCATCTCTATCTATTGGACCAGACAGAATATGTGCCTACTTCTTAAAAAAGCTATCCACTGCCATAGCAGAACCTCTAAGCATAATCTTTGAAAAATCTTTCAGGACCAGCTCCTTGCATAACCTATGGTCACAAGCCCAGTCATCCCCATCTTCAAAAAGGGAGACCCCAGCCGAGTTGAAAATTACAGACCAATCTCCTTATGCTGCATCACCTGTAAAGTCATGGAATCAATTATTAACCAATCCATTATCCTCCACTTAAAGACAAGCAGCCTATTCTCTAATAAACAATTTGATTTCAGAAAAAAACTATTCTGCAATCTGCAACTCTTACCCTGAAAAAAACATATGGACTACACAACTCAATCAGGGCAAAGCAATAGACACAATCTACATAGACTTCTGTAAAGCCTTTGATTCAGTGGTACACAACAAACTACTGCTAAAACTAAAATCTTATGGTATCTCTGGACACCTGCATAACTGGATAGAAGCATTCCTGTCAAACAGACAACAAATGGTCAAAATTGGGAGCATCCTATCAAATTCAGTACAGTGGTGTCCCCCAAGGCAGTGTTCTAGGACCAACTCTCTTCATACTCTACATAAATTACCTCTGTGATCATACTCTACATAAATTACCTCTACGTTCTCTTCGCTGACAATGTAAAGCTATTCAACACCACAGACAATACTGCTACCCTTCAAAAAGACCTTGACTATGTATCAAAATGGTCAAACAAATGGCAACTTCAAATCTCAACAAATAAATGCTCTGTCTTACATATTGGCAAACAAATCAGAAAATAAAATACAGGATGAATAGTCAAGACCTTGTTGATGATCCAAACTCTGTCAAGGACCTTGGAGTACTCATCTCTAAAGACCTAAGTGCTAGAGCCCACTGTAACTTCACAGCCAAAAAGGTTGTTAACCTAATCTTACGTAGCTTTTTCTCTGGTAATATTACACTAATAACTAGAGCATACAAAACATTTGCTAGATCAATACTCGAATACAGCTCATCCATCAGGAACCCACATTACGTATCTGATATTAACACAGTTGAGAAAGTCCAGAAATATTTCACAAGAAGAGTTCTCCACTCCTCTACTCTTTGCAGAATACCTTATGCCACCAGACTCGAAATTCTAGACCTATAAAACCTAGAACTACGCCTTAAGTCTGATCTAAGTAAAGTATGTAAAATCATACATTGCAATGTCCTACCTGTCAATGAATACTTCAGCTTCAACCATAACAACACAAGAGCAAACAATAGATACAAACTCAAGGTTAACCACACCAAACTTGATTGCAGGAAATACGACTTCATTAACAGAGTGGTCAATGTCTGGAATACTCTACCTGACTCTGTGGTTTCTTCCCCAAACCCCAAAAACTTTAACCTTAGACTGTCTACTATTGACCTCACCCCTTTCCTAAGAGGTCTGTAGGGGGCGTGCATAAGCGCACCAATGTGTGTACCTTCCCTGTCCTATTGTTTCTTTTATTTTTCTTATATGTATCCATTTCATGTATTTATAATGTTTATACAAGATAATGTTATCTTATAAGAAATTGACAAACCAAATAAAATAAATTAAAAAATAAAAAATTGATGGCTAGGGAATTTTGGGAGTTGAAGTCCACAAGTCTTAAAAGATGTTTGGAGACACCTCAGCCGCTGCCCCAAGGGAAGTTTCTCCAGGGGCGCCTCTGCGGCGTTTCCCGGGGCCCCTCTTGACCTCAACCTTGATTCGAAACAGTCCCGGGACGCCGAGCCTGAAAAAAAAAAACAAGATTAGTCTCAGCCTTGTGGCATGTGAACCCGCGTTCCGACTAGGCCGCCAAAAGGGCGGCCGGTGTTGCCGCGCGGCTCCGCCCGGCTGCAAAGAGGGAAGCGAGGCCGGGCCGAGGCGGCGTGGAAGGCGGCCGGTGGGAGGGGTTTTGCGAGGGCCGGCGGCGGCGTTGGCGTTGGCGTTGCTCTGCAAAAGCCCCGACCGCGAGCCGGACGGATGAGTTTGATGGGGAGACGCCTGGAAGCGGCGAGAGTAAGTGGCTTCTCCGGCTCGCTTTTGCGCGGCCCTGCCGAGGCTTTGTTCGCCTTCGCGCTCGGCTGTCGCTCGTTCTCTTCCTTCTTACTTTCTTTCTTTCTTTCCTTCCTCCTCCGCTTGCAGCGGCTCTTCGCTTTTTTTTTATACCTGCCTTTGAAGGATCGGGGCTTTTTTTTTTTTTTTTTAACGCGCGTCTTTCTTGCACGTCTGAACGCTACGAATCCCCCGAGTTGTTTTTTGTTTTTTCCTATAGCTAAATCGCTTGGGAAGGCTGTGTCCACGCCGCCCTCCTTTACAGCGGGTAGAAAAACCTTTCCTAAGCGAATCCTTTGCCCGCCGATCGTATGGCAAAATAAAGAGAGATTTCCGGGCTGGATGTTCCGAGGTTTCACATTCTGTTACTTTGTTCAAACGTGCAAGGAAGTGTGGCCAGCTGGGGGAGGGGGGGGGTGCGTGTGTGCGCGCGGGCCTCGTGCGCGCGCTTAGACCAAAACAACTTTTGAACGGCTTAGCCAAAGTCTTCAGCGTTCCGTCAGCTTGGGAGCAGCCGGCATCTCTGAGGGATGATCTCTTCCAGGGTTCGACTCAGAAGCCGACCCAGGAGGATGCAGCCGTCGGGTTTGGGGTTTGGGTTGGCCCAGCCCTTCCCCATAAGGAGGTCCCTAAGGGTGTTGGCTATGGGGTCGTCCTCGACTTACAACAGTTTTGTTTAGTGACCGTTTTGAACCTGGGAGGACAACTGAAAGCAGTGGCTCATGACCGTTTCCGCATCCCCATGATCGTGGGATGCTTGACATCTGGTTCATATTTATGGCCGTGTCAGTGTCCACTGGGGGGTCATGTGATCCCCTTTTGCAATCTTCTGACAAGCAAAGTCAACGGCTGGATTTCACTTAATGATGATGTCACTAACTTAACAACTGCATGATTCATTTAAGAACTGGGGCAAGAAAAGTCATAAAAATGGGGCAAAGCTCACTTCACAAATTTCTCACTTAGCAACGTAAATGTTGGGCTCATTATCCCCACCTCCAAATGGGAGGGCAGCTAGAGAAAAGGGCTGTAAGGGATAATTATTCTTTTTTTTTCTATTTATTTATTTTACACATCTCTATTTACATTGTTAACAGAATTGTGTCATTGATGTTACATATATTTACATTTATGTCGATACTTTAATCCTTATTCCTATGTTATATCCACTTATGCTATCTATCCCATACAGCATAATAATCTGATTCCTCCTTGCCTGTTAGTTCTGTTGTAAATTTGTCCATCTCGGCACAATCTAATACTGAGATAATTATTAAAATAACTGGGCTGTTGTGATTTAGAGCAGTTTTTCTCAACCTGGACAACTTTAAAATGTGTGAACTTTTAAGTAAAGTTGCCAAGGATGAAAAAAAAAAAACCTGATCAAGAGTATTTGAACCCTGAGACATCTATTGAGCTGGAGTCCTTTCTCCTTTTTATGCAGCCTTCTGCAGGTAATCTTCAGCTTACAACCATTCATTTAGTGGCCATTTGAAGTTACAGTGCCCCTGGAAAAAGTGACAACTGGTCCTTGAACTTAAAGACTATTGCAGCATCAAAATGTGGGTGTTTGGACACTGGCATGTACAGTATGGATGTGGTGGTGCTGTGGCCCTCCAAAATGCATTGTATATAGTCATTTAAGAGCCATGGGTGGCACAGTGGTTAGAATGCAGGATTGCAAACTGACTCTGCCAACTGCCAGCAGTTTGATCCTGACCAGCCCAAGGTTGACTCAGCCTTCCATCCTTCCAATGTTGGTAAAATGAAGACCCAGATTGTTGGGGGCAAAAGGCCAACTCTGAACCGCTTAGAGAGGGCTGTAAAGCACCGTGAAGCGGTATATAAGTCCAAGTGCTATTGCTGTTATGACGGTTACAGCGTGATCACCATTTGCAACCTTCCCAGCCAGCTTCCAACACGCAAAGTTTAACTTAATGACCATACCAGTTTTTAACAACTGCATTGATTCACTTAACAACTGTGACAAAAAGGTCATAAAACCAGGCACAGCTGACTTAACATCCACCTTGCCTAGCAGCATAAGATGTGGCCCAAACTCTGGTCGTAAATCAAGATCTACCTATAATCCCTCCAGAGGGGTATTCATTATACAACAGACTCCTTTGTCCTGCTTTCTTTTAAAACCGAGCAAATAACAATTTAGAGGTTTTCCCCCACCCCCCAAGTAAATGAATAGCAAACTCAACGCGTTCCCTCAAACTCTCTCAATAAAGCTATATGACAAAATAGAATCAGAAGACAGATTTCTTACTGGTACCAGTAAGTCCCAGTGTGCCTGCAGATACTGCCTGAGCACTCATTAGACTGTTCCACTGGAGTTTTTAGATATGTTTAGATTAGTTAAAATGTTTAGAAAGGGGCAGATTGCGAGCCCAGAGTACCTTCTATTTAGGATTACAATTATGGGCGCCAAATCAACTATAAGCATCTTGAAACAAAAAATAAAAATGGGATTTCTTTGGCCCATTTTCCCAGAAAAAGGTGAAAAGGGTGAGGGATTATAAGGAACATCCATACTGGCAGAAGATCTCCAGTTGAGTCTAAAAAAATATCAAGATCAATGCAGAATGATCCGTGTGTGTGTGTGTGTGTATACATACATAGATACATAGATACATACATACATGTGTGTGTATATATGTATATATGTACATATGTATATATGTATATATATATTTTCTTAAGTTTTCGCGGGTACTTAATTTCGCGGGTATTCAGCTTTGTTCGGGTATTTTCCCACGTCATTATAGTTGTGCTTTTAAAGTTGTAGCAATGTTTCGGCAGAATCTCATCTGCCTTAATCAGACTTCTGTATTGTGTTCGTCTGTCTAACTTTAAAAGCACAACTATAATGACGTGGGAAAATACCCGAACAAAGCTGAATACCATATATATTTATATGTATAGATACATATACACACACACATATATACACACACACAAACATATAAGTGTATAAGTGGCACATCAAAAGTGTGTCTGGTCACCAAGACCTGGTCAGTATCTTGTTGTTGTTTTTTTGCCCTACCATTCCCTAGTCTCCTGATCACCAGCTTGCCTTCTGCCTTATATACCAACTATAGCAACCATTTTGTGAACAAGCAGTCAAACTGTCCTATTCCAGCCATTTTCTCTAAGTGTCCACTCAGGAAAGTTGATTATGGCAAATTATCTCTGTCTCTCTCTGTAGATATAGATATAGTTACAAACACATACATACATACACACACAGAGAGAGCAAAGAAACTGGGGCAAAGCTGGTGCTGGATTACAAATTAGTGCACAATGCCTAACAGTTTTTCAGTCCAGTTCCAGGATCTTCTGGAAATACATCAAGAATGTTTAACCTGTCGCTGCAACACTTTATGATATCTAGATGAGATTTGGTTTCTCAATAGACCCAAGGATAGAGGTACCAGTTCTGCACAGCAGAACTATGAATCACCAATAGATGGCAGGAAAGAGTAAATGTTCTGTATCTTTGCTGCCATCTAGCAGTTCTCTGGAGTGCTGCAGTCTTGTTTCTGGTAACTTGTTAAGGAGCCTACATCCTTTCATGGAGAAGTTCTCAGCCTCAGTCTCTGGTATCTTCAGATAGGGATTGGGTAAACTCTGTCCATCCTGAAGGGAGCAAAAGTAATCACTGAGAACGCTGGGCTGAAGAAGCCAATGTCTGACTTGGTACAAAATATTCGATATCAGCTCAAATAATATTTATATTCTTTCCCTAAGGCAGACTAGTGTTTCCATTGTCATATTTCATAAGATGAGAACTGAATTAAGATTGCAGGAGCTAGAAGAAATCCCCATTGTACATTTCTATCAATCAATTAGTTTATTACAGACCAGAGACCAGAACAAATAAAAATGTTCAGTAAGTATACAATTAAACATTCTAGTATAAAATAATAAATAACAATATAAAATCTATAATAAAATCCAACCTATCAATTATGCATGGTCTAACTGTACTAAAATTACAGCCCATAAACTGTGAGGCCCATTGTAGGTTCAATGCTAAAAGGGAACAGACTAAGCAGTGCAAAGCATTTGCCACATTTGTTCTAAAACATAATATGGTGGAGAAGACATGTCTTTGCGACAAATCCCCAGTGGTGCTGTGCAGAATCTGCCACCTGAGCTGTAGTTATGGACTATTCATCCTTAAGCAGCCACTGGAGATAGGTAGTATCGGAACGGCCAGGATAACTAGCAGGTATTGGCAGAATGTGTTTTTTTCCTTAATCTCTGGGTAAAAGGCACATCTAAGGAGTATGTGGCCCATAGTTTCCACTTCTCCTGAGCTGCAGGAACAGAGCCTTTCTGTCTTTCTATCTGAAAGAAAGCTCTAACTTAATTTTGTAGCTTTTTGTTGGTGCAAAGAATCAAACCATGCAATAATTCTGATGGTAAAGGCTTGCATTAGTCATTGGGTAACAACGTTTTTGTGATTTAATGTATTATCATAATGATATTTATTTTTTTTCCTAAAAAGTGTCTCTTGATTTGGAAGACAGTGAACATGACTTCCAGCCCAGCACAAGCTCTTTGTACAAGTCAAAGAATTCGATGATCCAAGTAGAGAAACCACTCTGTGAGGAACCGGAGGCAAACCAGTATGTTTTCAGCAAGCCCAAAGACCATTGGAATGCCACCTATATTATTTTCTTCCTCCTTGGGACCAACTCACTCTTGCCCTTAAACTTTATCATCACTGCAAAGCATTACTGGATGTACAAGCTCCAGAACTGCTCAGAAAACATATCTCCCAAAGACCAGGGATCCTCCGATATCCATGTAAGTACAACATTTTTGTGATTTAAGTTGATTTTGCTCACATAAAATCAGGACACAGACAGCACCTTCTAAGACTAACAAGTTTGATTAAAAGGCATAAAGTTTTATTGAATTTGTTTATATGAAAATGAGCTACTGGACTCCTCTTGATTTGTGATTGCTGTAGACTAATCAATTTCTTCTATAGGGTACAGAAAGAAATCATTGAATGGCCTCAGGTGGGTTGTCAAAGATATATGTGATTCCTGTCACTAAATAATTGGGTGTTTTCATTTGGAGAAATGTAAAAGAAGGATGATAAAGCAGGTCAGGTCAGGTGATGGTCTTCTGATTTTTTGGGAAAGACAACTTCCACACCGCTTTCCCGACAACCACACTCATGGGACTGATGAGAGGTGATGTCCAATGTGGTTGGTAAATAGCAGAGTTCCTACTCCTATGCCGTCTGTATTATTAGAATTTATAGAAAATATACATTGGGGGGAGAAATTGAGAGAGGACAGGTTTTTCTTCCCAGTCTCTGGATTTTTCTTCCACCATGGGAAATAGAATTTGGAATTAGGTGGATTCTTTGTTTTATGCAGTGAAATCGACTTGCAGAAGATTCTAGATCTAGATCAGATTCTAGATTGGGCATCCAACCTTGAAAACTTTAAGGCCCGTGGACTTCAATTCCTAGAATTCCCCAGCTATCCTTGCTAGCTGAGGAATTCTGGGAGCTGAAGTCCACAAGTCTTAAAGTTGTCAAGGTTGAACACCCTTGGTCTAGATACGTGAAAAATTGGCTTTGTCACACAAAACTTTTTCCACATGATCCTTCATGTTCTCTCTCCCTCCCTCCCTCTCTCTCCCTCCCTCTCTCTCTCCTTTCCCCTCCTCTGTGTGTATATGTAGTTTCCTGCAAAAGAAAGTTGAGGCAAAAAGCACATTTCTATTCCAGTATTATAAAAGGGAGAAATTTTTTACTATCAGTAATGCCTTTTCAAGACTGGGAATTTTTCAATGATTTGATTGAAACATCTAAATTAATTCCCCAAAATTGGCATCTGCAAAACATGTTTAAAAGCCTGTAGCAGAATGTTCAGACACCCTTTTGTTGTTGTTGTTGTTTCTATCTAGGATGCAAAGATGGGGATATAAAGCTCTGTTTTTTTCCTACATTAATCCAAATCCTGACCCCCCTCAAGCTACAGCTTTGTTTTAACTATGTGTTTGTCTAATCTCATCGGCTGCATTAGATTTATAGGTAGCCCTTGACTTACAACCATTCATGTAGTGATCATTTGAAGTTACAACAGTGTCGAAAATAAGTAACATGACTGTTTTTCACACGTGTGACCATTGCAGTATCCTCACGGTCATGTGATAAAAATTCAGCCCAGAGGTGGTGTTCAGAAGGTTCTGACCAGTCCTGGAGAACTGATAGCAGAAATTTTGAGTAGTTTGGAGAGCCAGCAAATCCCATCTCTGACTGTCCCTACCTCCATCTATTCTCTGCTTCCTGGAGTCCCAGCTGATCGGCTGGGTCTTCTTTGGTTGCATTAACAGAGGGATACAATCAAGATCAAGGGAAGGACTAATACCACTCTATAAAGCCTTAGTAAGATCACACCTAGAGTACTGCATCCAGTTTTGGTCACCACATTCTAAAAAAGATGTTGAGACTCTAGAAAAAGTACAGAGAAGAGCAACCAGGAGGATTAGGGGACTAGAGGCTAAAACATACAATGAACGGTTACAGGAACTGGGCATGGCCAGTCTAGGGAAGAGAAGGACCAGGGGAGACATGATAGAGGTCTTCCAATATTGGAGGGGCTGTCACAGAGAGGAAGGGGTCAAGCTATTTTCCAAAGTACCTAAAGGCCTGACAAGGGATAATGGATGGAAACTGAACAAGGAGAGATTCAACCTGGAAATAAGGAGAACTTTTCTGACAGAATAATCAACCAATGCAAGAGAAGTTGCCCTCGGAAGTTGTGGGAGCGCCATCACTTGAGACTTTCAAGAAGAGATTGGACTGCCATCTGTCAGAAATGGTGTAGGGTCTCCCGCTTGGGCAGGCGGGTTGGATTAGATGATCTATAAGATCCCTTCCAACTCTGATTATCTGTTATCTGTTGCCCTGTGCAGGAGAACGGAGCTGGAAAGCAAGTTAGTGGGGTCCTTCCCCTGCTACGCCAGGAACTGACTTATATTTATGATGGTTGCGGTGTCCTGGGATCACAAGATCCCCTTTTGCAACCTTCTGACAAACAATGTCAATGGGGAGGTCACTTAACAATTGTGTTACTAATTTGACAACCGCAGTGACTCTCTTAACAACTGTGGCAAGAAAAGTTGTAAAGGGAGAAAAACTCACTTAACAAATGCCTCACTTAACAACAGAAATGTTGGGCTCAATTGAGTGGTTGTAAGTTGAGGGTTACCTGTATTGCTGACACTTAAGAGCTACTTTTAATGAAAAGAGCATGAAGCAAATTTGAGGTCTACCTTTTATAGTGAAAGGATCTCACTGCTCATCCCAACCCCTGAAAGATTTTGCTGATGTTTAGAAGAGGTAAGTGTGTGTGTGTGTGTGTGTGTGTGTGTGTGTGTGTGTACACAAAGAGAGAGGGTTGGTTGAATGCTATTGCTTTACAAATAAATACATCCTTTGGCTTTTTAAAATGTCTGCGTAAGCATTTGAAATTCCTCCGCTGCCTGGCATAGGAGTTCTAATTCATAGAGAAGAAATCAATATATGAGAGGGTACAAATTGCCAGCCTTGAGATAAAAGAGTTTCTGAGCCTGATAAATGTTTATAGCTTTTGCAGTTGCCCTAACCGTCATCCGTTAAGCTCACAGACTTAAAAAGAGACTTTGGTATAATATATGGACCGTGACAATTTTCCAGCTACATAATTGCAACTGCTATTTAAATCAGGAGCTCCAATCGAATAAGAGAGCAATGTAGACCACGGGTTTGGATCTGACATGCAAAGATGGAGACCGAATTCTCAAGGTCGGTTTTGGGGATGCAGTTTTAGTCATCACGTGTAGACCTCATGGCCATGACAAGTTCAAGAAGCAGATTTGGGAGGCTTGAATCACTATCAAGCATACAAGGCTGACCTGGGCCCAATATTTATTTGCCTTGCAGCTCGACTGAATAGCAGAATTAGAGAAGAGGCAGCGTAGATGCCTTTGGAAATGGTAGACGTGCCTTTTACACTGAGATATCAACTTTTCTAGCCAAGCAGAAAGTCAAATCATAGTTCCCATATATCTTCTGGTTATTTGGAATATAACAAGCACTGGTTATTTGGAATATATACTATATTCAATTCCAGTCTTAATCAGAGCTCCAGTATCGAAGGAGGATATGTTAGCCCTTTGGCATTGTTCTAGACTAGATCCCCACTTCCAACAGCTATGAGATTCTCAACAGGAGCTTCGGTAAGAAGGTGAATTTGATGCAGAAAATAGGGAGGAAGTGAAGAACTACACGTGTCTACTTCTAGCTATTCTGTTCCAATACAAATCAAAATTCCCAGAGGCTGACTGACTACATTTAAAAATGCAGAATCAAGATCCTGGAAGATACAATAGTACTAGGTCTAGAGCAGAGGTGTCAAACACAAAGCCTGCGGGACAGATCCGGCCTGTAATGTGGTTGGATCCAGCCCACGGGGCCATCCTGGAAAATGTAAGGGGAGGCTGCATCTCTTTGGCACAGTTTACGATGGGAAGAGGAAACATTGAGCCAGTGTGGCTTTGGGCGAGTCTACCCACAAGAGGAAACATGCCAGCAGTTTGGGGAGTGGAGTCAAGATGGCCAGGCCCACCCAGTCAACCACACACACACGCACACACACACTCTCTCTCTCTCTCATACACACATGGTCAAACCACAGCCCTAATTCGGCCCTCGATGAAATTGAGTTTGACACGCCTTGTCTGGAGCAAGGATGCCCAACCCGTGAATTTGGAATGGTACCGGTGAGTACCAGCAAAGCAATCTGAGAATGCACAAAACTTTGTTTACACATGTGCAGGATTAGACTTGCACACACAAAACCATCCCCACCTCTGCCACCACTGCTGGTCCATGGAATCAAAAAGATTGGAGGCCGTTGGTCTAGAAGATTCTTTATGTGTAACTTTTTGCTCCTGCAAAGAAGAGCAAGTGGATGAGATATCTGCCTTCTTAAAAGTTTAAACATTTTGCCAGCTTTCTGCTTTTATTGATGAAGCTGTCAGTTTAATCACATGCCTCCCTTCCTCAATTTTCTTAACAGTGACCTAATTTTCAGATTGAGAAACATCTGCCTTCTGCATACAGGCAGTCCTCCACTTACGACCACAATTGAGCCTGTCTCATTGCTAAGTGAGACAGTCGTTAAGTGAGTTTTGCCCTGGGGTAAGATTCTACCGGTTTGGACTGGTTCTATAGAACTGATTGTTATGATTCTGCATAGTTCAGAGAACCGGCAAATCACGCCCATAGCTGTACCCGCCCGTCTCCGCCTGCCCCTCCCTTCCTCTCCCAGTCACTCCTTATCACACACGCCTGACATCACTGACTGTGTTCTTCCCCGCCCAGTTACTCCTTAAAGTATTTCTTTTTTTTCCCCCTCCCAACAATCAGCTTTTCTGATGATCAGCTGTTCTGGGACCCCCCTCGCTGTCTTACTGCTTCACCCAGGAGGCTTCCCTGAGACCCAGGAGACAAGAAGGGGGGTGGAGGGGGGTCGTACCCCCACCCCGCGCTCTGTTTTTTGCCTTCCTGGGCCCCAAGGAAGCATTCTGGGAGTTAAAATGCTGCCCCCAGAACGCTTCCCTAAGACCCAGGTGTCAAAGAAAAATGGGGGGAGGGTTGCTGAAAAAGAAGCCACACCCACCCAGTCACATGATCACGCCCACCCTAGCCACGCCCACAGGACCAGTTGTTAAAAAATGTTGAATCCCACCCCAGTTTTGCCCCATTTTACGGCCTTTCTTGCCACAAGTTGTTCAAGTGAAATAGCTGCAGTTGTTAAGCTCGTCCCACAGTTGCAAAGTGAATCTGGCTTCCCCATTGACTTTCTTTATCAGAAGGTCGCGAAAGGGGTTCTCATGACCCCGGGAAGCCATCATAAATGTAAACCATTTGCTAAGCGTCCAGATGTTGATGACATGATCATAGGGATGTTGCAACCACAAGGATATTGTAAAAACTATCATAGGTCACTCTTTTTCAGTGCTCTTGCAACTTTGATCACTAAATGAATGGCTGTGAATCAAGGACTAAATATATTGGCAAACAAGCACTGTTTTCTACTCTCTTGCCAGAGATGAAACTTCTCTGGTTATTTTTAAGAACGTTTCTTTCTATCCGATAGGCCAGAGGTCTCCAAACTTGGCAACTTGAAGATATGTGGACTTCAACTCCCAGAATTCTCTAGCCAGCTATGAATTCTGGGAGTTGAAGTCCACAAGTCTTAAAGTTGCCAAGTTTGGGAACCCCCTGCTATAGGCTGTGTGATGACCTGGGGCGTGATACAAAAGCAACAAAGTCACAAAAATAGATAATGTCCCTTTAATACCTCCAACTTGGCTTCCCAATGTCCAGTTAGCATCACGGGAGAAAAAACTCTCCCAAGAACAGTTTTTAAAGGGAAGAAATTCAGTCCGAACCCGAAGTACATATAAATTATAAATAAAAACCAACACAAACCACGTTGCAGCAATTAACGAGACAGGGCAGGATAAGGAATTGCAGACTTCAAAAGATAATGAAACACGTTGGGAGAACCCAGATGAGACTTGACAAACAAAATTCACATTTTGCTTCCAGAAAGGTGCTGTGCGCAAACGCCCCTTTTAAAATCCTGTTTTCCCAGCTGCGGCTAAGAAAGGGAATCGGGCCCTTTTCTCCCCCATAACTAGTGGTGGGATTCAGCCAGTTCTCACCAGTTCAGGAGAACCCATTGTTAAATTTTCTGAGCACTTTGATGAACTGGTTGTTGGAAGGAATCATTAGGGCAGAGAACCGGTTGTTAAATTATTCGAATCCCACCACTGCCCATAACACACATAACTCACGGACCCACACTCACACTCCCTGTCAGCTGCTCAACCTCCCCCTCGGAATAAGATTCCAACAGGGGCATGACAGGGTGATCGGAGCAATACTAAAAAGACTTTAGCAAGAATGCATGCCTTTGAAATTGTAAGAGAGCAATTTAAAAACTTTCCAAATTACACCTTGAAGGCTTTCCTACAATGAAAGATTTCCCCCAATTTCCAGAAGTTAGGCTCAGCCACAGGAAAAAAAGCCTTTTTCTTAGTTCCAGCTAGAATTATCTCAACTCTAGCTTCTTCCAGTTGTGATCTAGACATGCAGGCAAGTTGATCTGCAACAGCAGGAGCCTTCAAGTATCAGCTGGTTCTGTTTCTAAACTGTGTAGGGTTTTAAAGTCAACTGCAGTTATGGAGTCATGTCCTTCCTGTTAATTGCCTTGGAGCCAGCCTTGTCATCCAATTTTTAGTTCTGGAGACTGTATTGAGGTGTTGTGTATCTAGCCACTGCCCTGCTACTCCGTGGTGGTCTTTTTATGTTCTAAACACACAGGGTTATTCTGGTGCTGCTTTTTGCTGAGGTTTCTTTGCAGTGCAGTGTAGTAGTCCACTCCAGATAACATGTACCTAAAGCATAAGTCTCCTTGACGAATCTGAGTGGTTTAGGCTTGGCATAGCAGCCTAAGCAGAATAAAGATATTCTTGGGCAAGGGACTTCAAACTTGACAGCTTTAAGACTTGTGGGCTTCAACTTTCATAATTCCTCCTCCAGTCATGTTAGCTCGGGAATTCTGGGAGTTGAAGTCCACAAGTCTTAAACTTGCCAATCCCCTAAACCCCCTTGGGGTTTAGTAAAATCTGGGCCTCCAAACTTAAAAAAAAATGAACCTGTTTTCTCAAGAGGAGTGCTACTATTCAACATAGCTGAACTCCAATTCCCAAGTCAATTCTGTTGGTCAAACAATTCTTTTCAGAAGTTAACTGACTACCTCTACGAGATGTAGCTAACAGATCTCTGTTAAATGTTTAAAGACCTCTATCACCAGCTTGGAATGAGATGCAAAGAAAAGAGAAAGTACAGTTTTGTCTATTTATTATTGACAGAAGGCTCCAGGGGATTTGTGTAAGTATTAAATAGCATTGGAGGAATAGTGTAGAACCGTATGAAATGCTATCAGCAAGCAGCCAGAAGGTCATTAGAAGAGTCTCAGTATTGACTGATTCTTTGTCATTATTATGGTTCCTCTCATCACTGAAGATGTTCAGAGTGGATTTTTGTCCACCTATCAAATCCTTCCCAAGAACCTGGGATAGGCAGATGTGGTTGTTACATATGTTAAAATTATCATGGCAGAATGTAAGCTGTTCCGAGTAAAGTTGCCTTCTGCAATTGACGGATGGTGAATTTGTCAAAGCCAAGGGTGTTCAGGTGGTGCTCCCACAGTTTTGGGATTGTACCCAAGCCACCTATTACTATTGGTACTACCCTTGCTTGCCTTTGCCACAGTTGCTCTGTTTCTATTTGCATTTTGTTATCTTCTCCAGCTCCTTCTCTTCTCTTCTGCTGTCTCCAGATGATGCCATTTCTGTTAAGTTCTGCGCATGGGTGCAAGGAACGGAGACGAGGCAGTGAACAGTGAACTCCAACTCTTTATTAATCATTCTGAACAGAGCAAAACCCTAGGGCAGCAGCAGCCCTTTTATAGGGTAGGCTGCTGACCTATTAGCCAATGAGAAACATGGAAGTGTTAAACCCTTGAACCAATGAGAGTGGCTCGTTAATAGCCAATCAGATTCCCCAGAACGGACCAATCTGATATCGCTATTATCGGCCAATCAGAAGTGCAGGATTAGAACCCTGCTTTTCTTAAGGTTTGTTAAAACTTTATTTAAGCGCCTTTATTAGTTCATAACACCCCTTCCCCCCGGGTTCCATTTGAGGGGTGCAGTGATGTAATCCCTAAGATATGTAGGTTGTTTTAATTGTCTATTAAATTTGCACTGTCCCACCGGTTCCTGTCTGTAGTCCGGTTTCGGCGGGATGTTTTTGGGCATATCTGGTACAGGCGGTTCCGCATCCTCACTGGACGACTCGGTGCCGCTAATTCTGTCGTTGTTGTCCTCCGATCTTTGCGAGATTGCCTCCTTTGAGGTATTCCTCTGTGGCGAGGCCAATCCCCTCCCTGATTCTTCTTCATGTATCGCGCCCGATTGCTGACTTCCTTCGCTTCTGCTTTCCACCATCTCGAATTTGGTTTCTTCGACATCCCCTCCCCCCTCAGTTTGGGAGTCACAGGAGTCACAAGAACTGGGTTGTAGCCTAGAGCAAAGCTGATCTATATGGTGTTTCCATATTTTTCCATCCCAGGTTTGCACACGGTACGATCTGGGCCCGGTGGTTTGAATTAAGGTTGCTTTGACCCATAATGGTTCGCCGGAGAGGTTTTTAGCGAAAACTAAGTCACCTACCTTGAATTCGTGGCATTTTCTGCTAGATCCACAGGGTTTCTCTGGCTTGTAGGACGGGTGGAGCCGGTCGAGGTGGGAACGGAGCTTGCGTCCCATCAACAGTTCAGCTGGAGTCTTGTTGGTGACGCTGTGCAGAGTGATGTGTTGGAGTAGGAGTATTCTGTTTAGTTTGTTGTCAATGTCCCCATAGTCCATTTTGTGGAGAGTTTTTTTAACAAATTGTACCATGCGCTCGGCCCTGCCGTTAGCCGCAGGGTGCTCTGGTGAAGTTAGTGCATGGCGGATACCCTGGTCCGCTAAGTATTGTTCAAACGCCAGGGCGGTGAACTGGGGTCCGTTGTCGGAGACCAGGACATCTGGCAGCCCATGCGTTGCAAATAGCCTATTCAATTTTCGGATGACGGACTCGGTTGTAGTATTCATTTCGTGGATCTCGAGCCAGTTGGAATAGGCATCTACTGTTAGGAGGAACGTATGTCCCTTAGTAGGTCCCACAAAGTCAATGTGGATGCGGGACCACGGCCCCCGGGGGGTTTCCCACTCTGTTGGAGTTGCTCTAGGTGGGGCACTGCTGACTTCTTGGCACTTTAGACAAGTCTTTACCCAAGCTTCGATCTGCTTGTCGATGCCCGGCCACCATATGTAGCTTCGTGCGAGCGCTTTCATACGCATGATGCCGGGGTGACCGTCATGCAATGTTTTAATACTGCTCGTTGCAACCGCTCCGGGACGACGACTCTATCTCCCCATAGGATGCAGCCTTTTTGCGAAAAAAGTTCTGTTTGCCGGTTTCTGAAAGGGGTGAAGTCATCAGGGATTTGTTCTACTGGCCATCCTCGTTCGACCCAGCTAAGAACTTGTGCCAGGACAGGATCTCGTTTTGTTTCGATCGCAATGTCTCTGGCTGTTAGTGGCGGTGAATGTAGCATTTCAATCTGGAGTGTTGTAAGGGTTGGAGCTGGGTCGTCGACGGTTTCCGGAAGTGGGGCACGGCTCAATGCATCAGCGTGGGGAATGGCTTTCCCCGGGCAGTGTTGTAATTTATAGTTGTATGCAGCTAAGAACTCCGACCAGCGAGTCATTCTAGGTGACAATATATAGGGGGTTGGCTTGTCTCCCGCTATAATCCCCAGCAAAGGTTTGTGATTGGTAACAATAGTAAAAACTCATCCATACCCATATTCATGAAACCGTTTCACAGCAGATACAACAGCAAGAGCCTCTTTGTCGATTTGGCTATAGTTACGTTCAGCCTTTGATCGGGTCCTTGAAAAATAGGCAATAGGGGCCTCACTACCATTTGGTAACACATGACTCAAAATGGCTCCTACTCCAAACGGTGATGCGTCACATGTAATTGTTAAAGGCAAAGTCTCATTATACTGCATTAAAATAGCATCTGAGGTTAGTAAGTTTTTCACTTGTCGGAATGCGTGCTCCTCTCGGTGTCCCCAGACCCAGGTTGCTTTTTTGTCAAGAAGTCTATGTAGGGGCTCAGCTATGGTCGCTTTCTGGGGCAAGAAGATGTTGTAGAAGTTAATGAGCCCCAGTAAAGCTTGGAGGTCAGTCTTATTTCTGGGTCTTGGGGCGTTTTTGATTGCTTTTAGTTTGCTATTAGTGGGGTGAATGCCTTGTTTATCGATTAGGTACCCCAGGAACTCTACTTTATCTGTACATAGTTGACATTTATTTTTTTTAACCTTAAGGCCAGAGTCTTTAAATTTCTGGAGAACCAATTTAACACGTTTTTCTAGTACTTCTCTATTCAGGGCCGCAATTAAAATGTTATCAAAGTATGGCACGACCCCCTTGATCCCTTGCAAGAGTCTCTCCATCAGACTTTGAAAAATCCCTGGGGCTACGCTCACTCCAAATTGGAGTCAGTTGCATTTAAAGGTGCCTCAGTGCATAACGATCGTCTGTGCCTCTGCGGTTTTTTTTTATCTACAGGCAGTTGTTGGTACGCCTGTGCTAAATCCAATTTAGTGAAGACTTTTCCGCCCCCCAGGGGAATGGAGAAGGTGTTGTACCACCGGCACCGGGTAAGTGTTCTGTTGAAGGGCATGATTAAGGGTGGCCCAGTAGTCCCCACAAATCCTTAACGATCCATCCGGTTTGATGGATGTTACAATTGGGGTTTCCCAACGAGCGTGGTCAGTTGGTTCTAAAACACCCTGGGCTTTTAATTTATCGAGCTGCTCGTCAATCTTTGGTTTAAGGGCAAAAGGTACCCAACGAGGCTTAAGGTGGATGGGGGCTACTTCACGGTTAAGGTTAAATGATATTGGGGTCCCCTTGTACTCGCCTAGTTTGTCTGCAAAGATGTCCTGGAATTCCTGGACGAGGGCCTCCTCTCAGTCGTCGCTTCTGGTTTGGTGAATGCCGGCTACCTCGATCCCGACTGGGGCGAACCATTGAAGGCCTAACAAGCTGGGCCGGTCACAGTCGACGACGGTCAGTGGTAATGACACAGTATGATTTTTGAATGATAATTGGATTTGGCTGGATCCAACGACCAGAATTCAGTTCCCCTGATAATCTCTGAGTATGATTCTTTTGGCTCTGAGGTGTTGATGCCGGACAGCAGGGATTAATTGTTTAAGGGTCTTCCAGGAAACCATCGAGAGGGACGATCCTGAATCGACTTCCATCACACAAGGCTGGTTTTCAATGGCGACCTTCACTCGGATCTTCTTTGCATCTAGCGATGAGGCGTGACTGATTGTAATGGTTTGGTGTGCCTCGTCTCGTTGAAGTGGCCAGTGTTTTATTTCTGTAGGAGTGGTTGTTCCATTGGTGGTTCAAATGTTCCTGACTCACAGGACGATTTCCTGTGGTCTGGCGGTAGTTGTTTCCCCTCTGAAGTGGGCTGGATCCTTGCTTGCTTCTACGGACCTTCCCGATGTGGCCTCTTTTCCCACAGAAATGGCAGAGCGCGTCGAGGAATTTGCAGTCTGATCACGGGTGGTTTGCCCCACAACCCGTGCATTGGTGCGGTAGTCTTTCATTCCGCTGGTGGCGTTGGTCACATTCAGACTGGAGCCGGTTGACCTCCTCCTCGTCACTTTCTGATGGCGCTTCGAAGTCCTCGTGGTGGGTCACTGTTGCGTGCCTCTCTAAATGAGGTGAGGTATCGCTGGCGAGTTGACGGAGTGGTGCGTTGGTGCGGCGCATTCGGGCGGCCGACTTCCTGGTTGCTTCTGCTGCAGTAGCGTCCTTGATGACATCAGCAAGTTCGATGTCACCTTTGGCCATGATCTTGCTCTGTGTAGTGTGGTCATCTAATCCCAGAATTATTCGGTCTCTCAGAGCTTCTTCGAGGTCTGTAAACCCACAGAGGACTCCCAGGTTCCGGAGATCCGCGATGAAATCTGCAACGCTCTCTCCTTTCCGCTGGTCCCTCTGGTAAAATTCATGTCTTCGGACAAGCGTTGGTACGGCGGGTGCATAGTGGGCCCGTAGAAGGGGCGCGAGGACGTCCCAATCCATGGATTTCACCTCAGCCGGTTTCGCTAGTGCCTTGGCCATCTTAAAGACGGCAGGCCCGCAATGGGTCAGGAACACTGCTCGCCTTTTCCCCGTAGTGGCATCCTTCAAGTTGTTGGTCTCCAGAAACATCTGGAACCGGTCTATGTATGAGTCCCAGTCTTCTTGTGCCGGGTCAAATGGAGCGGGTGGTATGGCGCCGCCGGACATGGTTTCCGTTGTCGATGTGCCTTCAGCCACGTGTTCTGTTTGGTGCTCTGTAGTGTTCAGTCAGCTCTGATGTCTCTGAATCCCATCCTCGTCGCCAGTGTTAAGTTCTGCGCATGGGTGCAAGGAACGGAGACGAGGCAGTGAACAGTGAACTTCAACTCTTTATTAATCATTCTGAACAGAGCAAACCCTAGGGCAGCAGCAGCCCTTTTATAGGGTAGGCTGCTGACCTATTAGCCAATGAGAAACATGGAAGTGTTAAACCCTTGAACCAATGAGAGTGACTCATTAACAGCCAATCAGATTCCCCAGAACGGACCAATCCGATATCGCTATTATCGGCCAATCAGAAGTGCAGGATTAGAACCCTGCTTTTCTTAAGGTTTGTTAAAACTTTATTTAAGCGCTTTTATCAGTTGATAACAATTTCTATTATCCAGAATTTTTTGTTTTTATGGACAGTTGTTAAATCTGTTGTTATTTGGCAGGTTCCTGTTCTCTTGAAGTCTAAAATTCCAATGTAGCTTCTTCATTTACTATTACTTTCTCTGAGAACGTGTATAAACAAGTGCAAGGGAGAATATGAAAAAAGAGCAAAATAATACAATACAAATAAATAAACCAGGGATTTAAAACATCATGGAACTCATAACTTTCCAAAATATCCTTTTTATGAATAATTAGATATTAAATAATAATGGTCAACATAATATCAATCCATATTATTAAACATCTATACATTCCAGGTTTCTCACCTCTTACATCATTATTAAATGTTTATTTTTATTAAGAAGGTGGTACTAAGAAATTTGTTCAGTATGGAGGTAAGAATTCAAATTGCAAGATTTAATTACTAATAAGGCAAAGATAAAATCCTTTGGCATACCTAACTTCACAATGGTCCAAATTACCTGACTGGGTTCAGTATCTTTAGATACTGTACGTAGCATAGGTTAAAAAAATAAAAACTACTGAAGCAAAGAGAAATACTGAGAGAGCTGATTAAACTAAATCTGGACATTACTGAGCACTAGTTTTTGAGCTGGACTGAAGGACTGAAGCTCCCATGCACCTCCAAGTACAGACCTGTATGTGCTACTTCAAGGGTTTTCAAACTTGGCAAGTTTAAGACTTGTGGACTTCAACTCCCAGAATTCCTGAGCTAACATGACTAGAGGAGGAATTCTGGGAGTTGAAGTCCACAAGTCTGAAAGCTGTCAAGTTTGAAGACCCCTGTCCCAGAGGGCTTAGTGGTAGGCATTTTCAAAAGACACTTACTATATTCAGTTGCCCCATCTTTGTGTGTAGCTGGACCACACAAAGCATTCGAAAGGAGTTTATTCACAGTGCATGCTAGCACAAGCAAACTTTCCTTGAAATGTTAAAGCTACCATGTTTGTTTCATGGCATGGCTCCTATGATGAGTCTCCAATTGGTTGCATATGTTTGTACACAACAGTACCAGTCTGCTGGTAAAATAATAGTGTGTGGACATAGCTCGGTCACAGCTAGGGAGAGATCTGGAGCCAATTGTGAGATTTCCATAGGATATGGCTGTTTTATTGTTTTCAGGAAGGGCACTTCACTCCTGACAACATGCTTTGTGTCCCAAGCCCCACTTCTCAATGCTTTGCACAAGTTTAATATGAAGTAACGGCTCCTTTTCTTCAGAAATGCACGCTTCCTGTATTTGCTGCTGAGTTTGTAAAGTAGCGGCTGCAGCTCTCTAGGAAAACCAATTTTTGCAAAAGGGCTATCAAATTCTATCAGAGGCTTACTAGCCTATCTGACAGATTGCAAAAGAGTCTAGGGAGGATTAAAGTAAAGTTTGGACAGCCTAGCTTAAGCAGTGAGGATTGGCTGCTGGAGTGCGGTGTTGAGAAAAGCATAAACAAATAAATTAATCTGGATCTTGAGAAGAGCCTCCCCAGAGGACACAGAGGATATTTAGGACCTTAAATTCCAAAAAGTACAAAGCCCAACTCTGTTTGCTTTCTGATTGAAATGTCCTTTGGAAATATTAGCGGGTTGCGCATGTGTGTGTAGGCTTAGACATCGAAGCATTAAAATGGCTATGAAAAGAAAGCAACGTTCATCAATACTGAAGATGTATGGATGAATGCATCTCAAAATATACAGTGAACAGTAAAAATAGTGCCTGATGTTTACTGTAAGGCTGTTTTGCTGAATGAAATAAGAATAGGAGGGACTTCCTGTATGTGGACCCTTCTTGACCATTAAGTGACTTCAGAGCAGTATGGGGTAGCAATGGGTAGCCCACTGTTTACAGAATGCTCAAAGATAGGTGGTCAATATGGCACAATGCTATGGATATTTTTTTTTTTAAAAAAATAATAATTTCCTAGTTTGGGTGAAAGTACTGCAGAGCACCTGTAGATTAAAAAAAAAAAAGTTCTCTGAACCGTGGTGGCTCTCAAAATCTCGGGCAGGGGACTAAGGGAGGGAGAGAGGGAGAACAAATGTGGAAAAGAAAAAGAGAAAGCTTTGCTGGTCCCTTTTCTAGGAGTGGTGTGGTAGCCTAGAGATGGAGCTCTCACCTCGCAATCAAGAGGCTGTGAGTTTGATCCTAGGTAGAGGCAGTTATTTCTCTCATGGAGAATATATCTGCTGAACTACATTTCACATTGGCAACAGGAAAAGCGTCCGACCATTAAAACACTCTGCAAGCTCCATTCAGTTACCCAGATTTTGGGATTGTAAAATGAAGATGATGGTTGCTGGTCCCTTTTCTAAATTCAAGCAAAATACAACTGCTTATAATCATTCCTAAGAATAACTTGCTGGTCTGAATTAACCAAGAGATCCTGATTTTGCCTCTAAAGCAGGGGTCTCCAACCTTGGCTCCTGGAAGCCTGGCGGACTTCAACTCCCAGAGTTCCACAGCCAGCAAAGCTGGCTGTGGAATTCTGGAAGTCCGCCAGGCTTCCAGGAGCCAAGGTTGGAGACCCCTGCTCTAAAGTAAATGCAAATAGATTACTATTACTACTCTTCTAATAAGATGTTATCATCTCGTTCCCAATGCTGAAGGAGCATAGAAGAAGTGGAAAATGTTCAACCCATGGAACCGCTTGCCTTCAGAAATTGTGGGAGCTTCATCACCGGAAGCTTTCAAGAAGAGACTGGACTACCATTTGTCAGAAATGGTGTAGGGCAGGGGTGGTTAACCTTTTTGGGCTCCTGTGCCAAAAATTGTACGCGCGCTTACATGCCAGGACCCAGAAGGCAATGCGCACACACACCCCACGCCCCCTGCACATGCACAAGCAATCTCTCCCCAGCCCCCTTACCTGCACTGCAACTCTCAGCTGATTTTTGGCCTTCTAGAGGCTTGAGGAAAGCTTCTGCGGCCTTTGCAGGCCGAAAAATGGGTCCGTTTCATCACTTCTGATATTTCCGGAAATACAGGAAGTGATGAAACAGGTCTATTTTTCAGCCTGCAAAGGTTGCAGAGGCTTTCCTCAAGCCTCTGGGAGGCCAAAAAAGGCCTCAAACGGGCTGAAAATCAGCTGGGAGGCGTGCGCATGCACAGTGAGGTAAGTTTGCCTGGGCCTCGCGTGCCAGCACAAATGGCTCTCCATGCCACCTGTGGCATGCCTTCCATAGGTTCGCCATCATGGGTGTAGGGTCTCCTGCTTGGGCAAGAGGATTGGACTAGAAGGTCCCTTCCAACTCTGTTAATGTAATCTATTCTCCTTGCTTCTTCTGTTCACCTTCATCTGGCACATGGAGAGGACAAATCCTATTTCTTTCCACATCCTTCTTAGCCAGAACATACAGTTTTGTGCAAAAAGATTTTTCTGACAAAAATCTGGTGTAATCTGAATCTGTATGTCTTGCTGCTTGAAAGCTCAGAACCAAATACCTGTGTATTTCACAGGAGTTCCACAAATTAGTTATTCCTGGAGAATTCAAGAGAAGGGAGTGACTTAAGGAAATCAGATATCAGCTTCTAATAAGTTAATATGGTGCATTTTGCTTTTGGCTTCGGTTGTCCACATCCTATTTCTTTGTCAAGGTAGGTATATAAAAATAGAGTCCAGATGTGGTCTAGAACTCTATAGGTGCCAATTATGGCCTCTCTTTTCCAACGTGCAACCTTATTTGGAACGTCGCAAGCTGCCTATAGTATTTTATGGCTTTTTCCAATGCCCTGGCAGGTGTGAAGAGGCAGCCTATTGCAGCCATGAGCCTCTTTTCTTGGCATGCAGAATTAGGAAGATGTCACTTCTCAATTCATGGTCTAGACATTCTACTTTGAAAAGCCACCTGAGAACACTTGGTAGGCAAATGTGGGGTATAGCTTCCCCCCCCCCCCCATTTTTGCTTCTTTTCTTTTCCCCCTTTGGATTTTTAAACTGTTAGTGAGGAAATAAATAACTTATGGTAAACATTAAGACATCTATCCTAGCAGGCGACTATAACATGTTGCAGTCTATTTTTTTCTTTCATTCTTTAGCTCATCTACTCCAGCTTGATTGTCTGGTTGGTTGCTACTA
Organism: Hydrophis major; assembly: GCA_033807585.1. Classification (NCBI taxonomy): domain Eukaryota; kingdom Metazoa; phylum Chordata; class Lepidosauria; order Squamata; family Elapidae; genus Hydrophis; species Hydrophis major. The sequence goes on from CM066331.1 coordinate 96,119,036, forward strand.
TTGTATTCATTTTTCAAACTGTGACATGGTAAAATTAACTAACTTGACTTGCAGCTCTACTGAAAACCCATGTTTTCCTACTTAGACGAATAATGCTGTGCTTGGGGGGTTGGGGAAACCTCATACATTTCAGGTAAATTGTGAGGAAAAACGAGTAATATATGTTTTTGTTTAATATGTGGTTTCTGTGCCTCAATGGAAATGATTTGGAGTTACCTCCTTCTGGGATATTTTTTTCCCAATTTTCCAATTTATGAGGCTATAAATACTAAAAACCAGGTATTACTAAAATGGCTGTTAAATGAAATACCACCATAGAGTTGATAGCTACACCCAACCAGCAAGCAGAGCTAGAGAGGCGAAAGAGAAGTTCCCTTAAGATGGGCTCTAGAACAAGACTCTGTTCCTGATGTCAGATCTCCAGATTGGCTCCTGCCACATTATCCTGGGACACATATATTTGCCTTCATTCATAAGCAGAGCTAGGCATAGTTAGAATCTTATGAGTCTACGTTTTCCTGGGAAATCTGAACCGTGGCAGCGCAGTGGTTAGAGTGCAGTATTACAGGCTACTTCTGATGCCTCCCGGTTGCCTGCAATTTGGCAATTCAAATCTCATCAGGCTCAAGGTTGACTCAGCCTTCTATCCTTCTGAGGTGGGTAAAATGAGGATTCAAATTGTTGGGGACAATATGCTAACTCTGCAAACCACTTAGAGAAGGCTGTAAAACACTTTGAAGTGGTATATATGTCTAAGTGTTATTGTTATTATGGAAGGCAACAGCAGCTGTATAATTGCCAGAAAAAATAGCATCAAGCTGGACTCGGGGGAGCCTCTACCTTAGATAGGATGTGTGGCAGATAGAGGTTAGATTAGTTTTATTGATTAGCCTATAGGCCATATCAAAATACAAAGTTCAAACATGTATTATTAATAAAATCTTATAAAAACCATTTAAAATAAGAATAGGGTAAAATACAATAATTATGGGATAAAATACTATAATTTAGTACATAAAATATGTAAAATAGAATGAAATAACATAACATTATATTTCTGTATCATCCCTACAATCTACCCGAGTGAGGCCCACATATGTCAGTCGCAGACCATTTTAGTCAATGGTTGAGATATAAAATACTGAAAGCACTTTGCCAAAACTCTGAGTAGAGAGCATAGCTGTCATGCACATGAGTTCAGAGTTAATAAACTAGAGATACGGGTGATTATAATTTACGTAAAAGCATCCAGCATGAGGATTGATCTGAGGATGGACTCCCTAGCTCCTTATTCCTGTGTTGATGAGATGCATGGAGATAACTCATTTCCCACAGCGGTGGAACATATGCATAAACGACAAAGTGACTATTTCCAGCGGTGACTTCGTTCTGTAAACTCAGTGAGAGACATTCCTGCTAGCAAAAGCAAGAAATGATTACAGATCTTCTCCACAAGTGCCATCACTGTATTTTGGTGGTTCTCTTGACACATGGTTCTTTTGCACTGGTGGCTATCATGGGGACAGTTTTGCTTCTGAACACTAGTTCAATCAATAGATTTGCTGAATGGCGTGCGGCTCTGGCTTCTCATTTAACATAGGAGTGATGTTCAGCTTGAAACAAAACGTCAGTAAGAAATGATATGTGCCAACTTGGTGCAGTGCTGTTTATTTAGGATAACAGCTCAGACACTGAATTATAACCACCACTGGAAATGAATCACGGTAAAGCAGCCCAGAGGTGTAATAGAAGAACAGCAGTGCACCAACTCACAGGCATTGTGATTATATTGGTGGTAGTGCAGCTTTGCCTTTAGTAAATTGCCTAGGAGCCACTGGAAAAAACAGTCTCTTATAGGACAGGGGTCTCCAACCTTGGCAACTTTAAGACTTCCTGGCTGAGGAACTCTGGGAGTTGAAGTCTGCAAGTCTTAAAGTTGCCAAGGCTGAAGACCCCTGTCCTATAGGAAAGTGAGATGGATCTCTTTAGTCCATCTTCTGATGGAACTCTCAGTGGTTGTGCTAGCTGGAAGAAAGGCATTCCATTCTTTCAAACAAGACTAGAAATGCAGAATATATACATATATCACACTGATCTAGCAAGTCTCTACATTTGGGATGTTAAAAATTAAAAGCCTTTGTTTCCATGTTAATTGCTATCCTTTTTCTTCAGTCGGCATGGAAATGAGGCTGCTAGCCTTGTGGAAATTTAATAACATCTTCTTCCTAGCTAATAATATTTGTTGCCTTGTTGATATGGCTTATTGAAGGTCATTCCATACAACCGCTTTGAGGTCACGCCATTGATTTGGTATGGTGTATTGTGCAGACAGATATGATAAAGCAGATGTGGAAATATATGTAAGTGCCCGTTAGATCTTCTAGTGGTCAGGACACTAGGCTAAAACCAGGAGGTTGTGAGTTGTAGTCCAGCCTTAGGTATGAAAACTACCTGCTAGGTGACTTCAAGCCAGCCCAGCCCATCTCACATGGTGGCTTTTATTGTGTGGAAAATAGGGGCAGGAAGGAATATTATGCATGTTTGCCATGAGTTATTTATAAAAATAATAAAGGTGGGATAAAAAAATAAAACAGTGAAGGTACTTAGTTATCGAATATATGGTAGCCACTCCTTCAGTATCTTATTAACATGCACTCCACTAGGTAAGAATTGTTTGTTTGTTTAAAGCATTTATATAGCCCTCCATCTTAGATCAAACTCCAGGAGATTCCCAATCAAAAATTAAAACAATATAAACGTATTAAAACTATTAAAACCATAAGCATTAAAAACACAAATTTGGTACCAATTCAAGCTTCCAACATGCTGTCACCTCCCCAGCACTTAAGGCAATATTCTTCAGTGTTTTTCGGGAAGCTAGGAGGAAATATTTAGCCATTAATGGGGCTGGCATTTGCCAGCTTCAGGAAAAAGCATGATACAGGAGGGCTTGGCGCAGTAAATTTGAATTGTCCCTTTAAAAAAAAAAAATTAAGGATTTGTCCTTTATGAAATACTAAAGCCAAAAAGGCACTTTTTGCAGCCAGCGTGTTTTAAAATTCTAGGCACCTCTTCTCTGCCTAAAATTCATTTCCTTCTGATGCTGATTTGCGAGGAGAAACAGCAGGTACGAAGTCGTTTATACCCTTTTCTCTCTCTCTCTCTCCATACCTGTTCTCCTTCAGCACTTCTGGAACCTTACAGCTTTCTTTTTATAGTACCTGTTAAGAGTGTAATATTTCTATAGTGATTGTAAAGGGAGATTTTACTCCTGCTAAAGATCTCTGGTGTAAGGAGGAAGCCAGTCAGGCGGAGGCGGCTGCTACTGCTGGTGTGATAGGAACTATCACCCAGCACTGTTTGATTTTTGTACAGATATCCTATTGTCTTCTTTTAGTCTTTTAAAAAAGATTAAAATTAAATACAGGTAGTCCTTGGCTTTCAATGGTTTGTTTAATGATGGTTCGAAGTTACCATGGCGTTGAAAAAAGTGACTTACGACCGACCCGACACTGGTTGAGGAATTCTGGAAGTTCACTAATCTTAAAGTTTGGAGACTCACAACCTCCTGCTTTAAAGTAACACCTGCTATGTATGTGCCCTTGACATTCCAGAGCTTGTCTTTGTTCCTTAACAAGGAAATGACAAAACATGACATCAAACTATGACGGCTTAGTTGCAGTAGTGGGGTGAGGCCAGTCAGAGGTGGTATTTGCTGGTTCTCTGAACTCCTCAAAATTTCCGCTACTGGTTCTCCAGAACTGGTCAGAATCTGCTGAATACCACCTCTGTTTCATCCCATGTTATGCCTATTACCAGGTGTGTGTTTTTTGAGACCTGCAGAAATTATGCATTTGACCTAGTGATGATTTCATAAACCCATTCTGAGGTATGTTGTAGATAAGATGCAGTAACTGTTGCCCCAACTGCTACTAACCTTGTTGCCCTCCCAGTAATAAGGATTGGGTAAGAATGGATCTCCAGCTAGCGGTCCATTCTCAATTCCTCAAAGACATGTCTTGCTCATGAATCTTTTGTTTGAGAAAGATTTACTGAGGAGCAGGATGGAATCAGCAGTTAGAACAGGCGTCCTCAAATTTGGCAACTATAAGACTTGTGGAGTTCTGGGAGTTGAAGTCCTCAAGTCTTAAAGTTGCCAAGCTTGGAGACCTCTGAGTTAGAAGAAGGGGAGGAAAATGTTGAGTTTTTCAGGATTTTCTCTTTCCTTAGAGAAAGAGGCATTATTGTTCTTTGTTCACTTGCCTCCTTTTCCTGGGCAATCTGGTGGAGAAAATTTAATTCATCATATTCCAATTCAGTCCACCGCAGTGGAACAGCAAAAAAGGAGATGCTGTGAATGAGACAAATGATGAACTGGCTTCTCCTTCTACAACTCCATTTTAGCTTAGTTTTCCTAAACATTGTACTGCTGAAACTCCCATTGTCATGACCTTTAACCAAGTGAAACAGTGCATCTTAGGGCAACAATTTTGGGGACCAAGGTCCCTCAAATGGGCTTTCTTACAGAATGTGTCCAAAATCTGGGGCATGTGGCTCTAGAGGAAATGAAATTTGGGGAGGTTGTGGTTGATCAGTCCCAGCCAATCTTGCAATCCCTCACTTACTCCTTATCCAGCAGCAGTCACTTAACCTGTTCTAACATGAAAAGAAACAGGAAGGGTGAAGAAAGGGAGGGAGGGAGTGGGAGAGGGAAGAAAGAAGAAGGGAGCCCATGGACCCTGCACATTTCCCTGACTGATGCTTCTCGTTGTGCACCTTCTGTAGTCCATGCCACACACCTTCCCTGACCCTTACCATTCTCCCATGCCTTTCTTGACCTGCATAACACCTTTTGCACAACCTCATGCACTCTTCCCAATCTGTGGCTCTCCCACAACCCTTACCCAACCCATGCAGTGCCTCTTGGGCTTCCTCTACACCATTCCTGATTCATGCCACTCTCCAGTTCACCATCCCCAATTGGCAAAGTACTCTCTCACATACCTGCAACCCCATGTGTTCTTTTTGATCTGCACCAGAAGTCTCCAGACTTGGCAACTTTAAGACTTGTGGACTTCAATTCCCAGAATTCCTCAACCAGTATAGCTGCCTGAGGAATTCTGGAAATTGAAGTCCACAAGTCTTAAAGTTGCCAAGTCTGGGGACCCCTGATCTACACCATCCTCACAAACACCTTACTTCACCCATATGACATGTCTTACACACACTACAACCTCAACATACCCTTCTTGAAATATATCACCATCTTGTGCTCCCTTCTCAACCTGCACAGCACACCCCTGTTGGCAACCTTCCCAAACTATGCTACTCACCCACATGGCATCTCTCACATACTAACATGTTCTTGATTAATAGCAGTGTGCCATCTCTCCCTCAACAGCAGCCATTTACCTGCCTGCTGGCCTTGGAATTGCAACTTCCCACTGGTTTCCCCAGTGACTTTCTCCCTGAAGGCTTCCCACAAGAACTTTCTAACAAATCTTGGGAGCATGATGGAGGGAACATGACTACTATTGGAAGAAGGACTGTTACAGAAAATAATAACCCTGCCTAATTATAAGTTGAGCTGGGAGAATTACTTTGGTAGGCTTCCAAAATTCTGTTATACTAGTAAAGCCCTTTCCAAAATTCAAATGGTTCTATTTTCCTGAGGTTGCATGCCTCGAAACCAGTCAGATGGGTGTCAGTTGGAGTGGGCAACCCTGGATTGACAAAACAAAGAAATTTGGCATTGCACAGCATTTCTGTTTCTATTTATATATTTTTTTATCTACTTTTCCTTTAATCTAGGGGGTGGGGAAGCCAACGGGGGTGTAAGAATTAATTTATGGTTGGACTAAAGCTACGGACAGCCAAGTTCAACTCCATCCTTAGCTTTGGAAGTTCAGTGGGTGACTCTGAGCCATTAATTTGGCCCAGCCAAATTTACTCAGAGGTTGGTTGGGGGGGGGGGACGACACACAGGGAGATGCTCGTGCTACCTGCCTTGAATACAGAGAGAAAATTTAGCTCTTGTATAAATACAGTAAATGAGTTTCTCTAGAGACTGAGACGTTACGCTGAGTTTAAAAAATAGAAATGGAAAAGAAATTTCGGGCTGAAATTGTAAGCACCATTTAAGTCACATTGAAATCAGTGCTTGTCCATTCTGATTTAATCAAGGCACTTATTAGTGCAGAACAGACTTTACTAGAATTGTGTGTGTGTTCCATGTACTATCGCCTGATTTCCTGTAGCAGCAAGAGATGTAGCTCCAGATTAAATTTGACTAAAACTAATTCTGTCGCTTTCCTTTTGGGCCATTAATGCAAGTTAGTTCTGGGAAAGCAGCACTCTTGTGCCGTTGCCTATGGCGTAGGAAAAAAATGAAAATCTATTTTGAAAGGCTGTTGTTATACTTCTAAATCATTCTCTTCCTCTATTTCTACTTTTAAAGATTTCTACTCTTGAATTATCAAAGAAGACAGGAGGAGTGACATGATAGGAATTGTTTTGCGCATTCCAAATGATTTCTATGCACCTTTGACTTATCCACATGTGTATAAGAGTTGTTATGTCTGTCTACCAAAAAGCTAAATAATCCAGGTCATGTTGTTAATGGATTATTGCTGGATACTGCTCATCTTTTCATTGCCCCCTCTTCAGGTTTACATAATCTAATAAGATCTCAAACAGTGTTGATAAGGATATCTATGGAGATTTTCTGTCATCCAAGTCATAGTTGTCCCAAAGGTGCTTTTTCAAAAGGCAGCTGTACTTTTATTTATTTGTTTGTTTGTTTGTTTATTTGTTTGTTTGATTTGTCAATCGCTTACAAAATAATAGGTATAAGTATAAACATGAGTAAGAATATACAGAAAATAGGTATAATTAAATAGGGACAATAGGACAGGGATGGAAGGCACGATTGGGCGCTTATGCATGCCCCTTACAGACCTCTTAGGGATGGGGTGAAGTCAATAGTGGATAGTTTAAGGGTAAAGGAGTGGGGGGTTAGAGGATGTAACAACAGAGTCAGGTAGTGCATTCCAGGCATTGACCACTCTGTTGCTGAGGTCTTACTTTCTGTAATCAAGTTTGGAGCGGTTTACATTGAGTTTGTGTCTGTTGTGTGCTCTTGTATTGTTGCGGTTGAAGCTGAAGTAGTCATTGACTGGTAGGACATTGTAGCAGATAATTTTGTGTACTACGCTTAAGCCCAACAGTAGCCGGCATAGTTCAAGGTTGTCCAAGCCCAAAATTTCAAGTCTGGTGATATACTTTCTTTGTTTTTCCTCACTTCTCATCCTAAAAGCTTCTTCAGTTCTGACAGAAGGATGGAAAATAGAACAATGCATATTCCTGGTAGTTATCTGGTCATTAGCATTCTCTCTGGGGTCAATGACAGTTTGCCACGGCCAACTCGCCATGGCCAACTCACCACAGGGGGACAAGAGTTACACTAATATATATAAAAAATATGATAGGATAGAATCATTAAAGAAAGAATGAAAAAGGAGGGACAGAATGAAATGTGAATGTCAGAAATAATTTTTATTTATTTTAAGTAATGAAATAGAGTTGTTAAATTGTCCCATAGCGAGTACTAATGATCAGGTGACTGCAGGGAATATAAATCCTTCCATCCTCCAGCATTCAGCCAGAACTGAAGAAACTGCTTGGATGAAATGTCTTCAAGAGAAAAAAACAAAGAAAGTCCAGTTGCATTTTGATAAGCATATTGAAGGAGCTGGAATGGATGGGAGAAGAGGAACCTTAGGTCATTGTGAATTTTCTGCTTATGGAAATTGATGACATTTTAGGCTTGGAAAATGAAATTATTATGTTGTGGTCCTATCAGTCTGCTGATAGGAAAAAAAAACAGCATAACTTGTTTACATTCTTCCTCATTCACCCTGAAGTTCAATTCTGTAAGTGGGAAGAATGAGAATTGTTGAAAAGGCAGCACAGTCCCTCTTTGTAGGATTGCCTAGAGAAGTACATATTGTTTACACCACAATATGGTAACCCAGGATGAAATTTTGAAAGGTGCCACCTTCAGACTGTAGGTACCATTGATATATATTTCATTTGTAGTGAGTGCTGGGGGGGGGGGGACACTTAAAATGCAAATGATTAGAGTTGTGATTCTCTCCAATCCTCTCCTATATTATTCTATAATATGAATAACCAAATATTAAATAATATGTTGATATATGGGGAAATTGATATTCATAACCCCTTATGGCTCTAAATATGGGGTTGAGGCATGTTGAGATGATCTAATAAAATTTGAGAAGGTCTTGCATCAAATTCTAATAATGGGATAGGAATAAGGACCTTTTTTAAAAGCATGCCATGGTTTCCAGTGTTTCAGAAATACCAAAGTAAAAATTTAGAATTAGTCAAAATTGCATATTTTACATATCTCTGAGAACAGTGTCTTTATGCCAAATTTAGGTTATCTTGTGATGAATCAAAAATAGTCCCTTTTTTAAGCTTCATGCTTTGTTTGTCTTTGGATTGGTTACTGCTTACTAAGAGAACCACTTCAGAACCTTACATTTTGAAATACAATTTTCTGATCAGGATCACTACCTTTTTAAAAACCTCTCTATGTTAGAACTTATTGTTCTGACCGAGGCTTCCTGAGACCGTAATTAAGCACATGCTTAGTAAAAACAACTCTTGTTTTATTTCAATCCTGGGAATTATGTTCATTCCCAGCTTGTAATGAGTCCCAAACAGTCTCTCGAGATAAGAACCCACCTTTATCTCTTTGAATTGCTGCCAACAACTAAAGTGCCAAATGAACTATAAAAAAAACCAACCAAAGTACAAAGTCCAGCTTCAAGGATTAATCCAAACAGAACGAATGACTTTGCTTCCTGCAAAGGTTTCTTTACCTTTGCATGTCCTTTATACCTTATGGGAGGGGCAATTACCTCCAGCCTTACTCCCGAGTTGCCCCTTTTGTTTCAGCTGCTCTCACTTCTAGCAGCTCTGTGCACACGCGCACTGGGAACAGGCTCCCCTGGGTCCTCTGCCTTGCTGCTTCCAGACTCCAAAGGCTCCAAATGCAGCACCCCACTCCCAGATGGTCCTGGCCCCATTCCTGCCTAGAATGCAGGACCCTTGTCCGAGTCTTCTCCAGACTCCCAGACTGGTCCCTATTCTTCCCCACTGTCCGATTCTGCTGCCATCTGCGCAGGCTGCCAGCGAACCACAACGTTTATCTTTATGCTTCTATCCAAGTTGTCATAAAATGGCTAGATGTTCCCCAATCATCGTCTGTTTTTTTTTTCTTAAAGAACAATGAAAACCGAAGCCTCTAAATAGTTCTTCAATATTTCAGCTGTCGTTACACACACATGTTAATGAAGCCTTGCCAGGTTATGTCCAAGCAGCATCAAATGCCAGCAAAGGAGTCTAATGCGCGTATATGTCAACATACGAAGCTGATTTCACTGGCTGCTTGCTGAAAAGACCTGGCCCACTCTTTCAAGAACCACCGGCTTGCATTAATAGCTCAATGCAATTATGGAAGCTTTTATTTTTAGGTTATTAGAGTAACAGCCTGGATTTGATGCCTTCAGTGATTCCCTCTCAGAACTGAAGACTAGAGAACCAACTACCAACTGCATCTTAATTTGTGCCAGGGCCAAAAGACAGAGACGGAACAGGCTTTTGGTACATAGTCCAACTGAACGATCAGTATTCCCTCCCAAACCAAAACCAAGCAGAGTAATCACTGATTGGGGGAAAAAAAGTACCCTAATGCTTTGGATGTTTGGAATCACCAAGAACACTCTCCTAATCAAATCAACCTCTATTTCTTTTTCTTTTTAAAATTATTATTATTACTATTATTATTGATTTAATCTTCTATTTGATCCACTGTCTGGGACCGGTATAAAAACCTAACAGTTCAAGGCCTAACCTAGGACCTAAGAGATGATAAAGTAACATTGTTGTTGTTGTTGTTAATTATTGCATAGTCGGGCAGATGTTCCAACTGGGTTTGGCACTTTTGTCTACCTATTGAGTTCTTACCAAGGACCTGGAATAGGCAAATCTGGGTGTTTGATGGTGTTACAGATATTGCCGCAGGATGTAAGCTGTTCCAAGTGAAGCTGCCTTCTGCAATTGACTGATGACAAAATGCCTATGGTGTTTAAGTGGTGCTCCAGTTGTTTTGGGACTGCACTCAAGGTGCCTATTACTATTGGTACTACCCTTGCTTGCCTTTGCTGTTTCTAGGTCTTTGTATTTTGTCATCTTCTCCAGTTCTTTCTTTTCTATTCTGCTGTCTCCAGGCACTGCCACATCCACTATCCAGACTTTTTTTGTCTTTCTTATTGACAATTGTTAAGTCTGGGGTGTTATGTGGCAGGTGCCTGTCTGCTTGAATTCTAAAGTCCCAGAACATTTAAAATTTTTCATTTCTTATGACTTCCTCTCTTTTATAGTCTCACCAGTTCTTTGCTTGCAGGAAAATGTTGTTCTTGCTGCTGCTATTGTTATTGTTATTATAATTATTATATTTCTTTTATTCATTAAACATGAAACTCAATCAATTGAACTTTAAAGATGTATCACAATATCATTGACTGGCGCTGATGGTTGATATGGGTTGCTGCCAGCATCCTAGGTATCAACCAAGTATCTTCTTAAAATGTTGTTGTTATCAACTGTGAAGCAGAGGTAGCATTCAGCAGATTCTGACCAGTTCTGGAGAACCGGTAGCGGAAATTTTGAGTACTTCGGAGAACCAGCAAATGCCACCTCTGACTGGCCCCACCCCCATCTATTCTCTGCCTTCCATTGAGTCCCAGATCGACTGGGTCTTCTTTTGTTACCCTGCGCAGGAGAACGGAGCTGGAAAGCAGGTTAGTGGGGTGGGGAGGGAATGTGGATTTTACAGTATCCTTCCCCTGCCACACCCACCAAGCCACGCCCACCAAGCCACACCCACAGAACCAGTAGTAAAAAAAATTGAATCCCACCACTGCTGTGAAGTCAGTTCTTTTGCTAGTATTGGCCTTCATACACATCAAGTTCTTTCCAAGGATCTAGAATGTCATAAAATATTGGCATAGTGTATGTCTGAATACAAACAGTGTGATCTTTTGCAATTTACAGATGGAAATGTTGTCAAAGTGCAGATTTTGGACAGTGCATCTGTAACCATTGGGACCACCATACCTGGTTTATCCTAGAATCTTTCAACTTCGATTTTCAAATTTTGATACTTTCTTTTGCAGTTCTTTGTCTTTTTTATTATCCCCTGCTATTGTTACATCAATATAATCCACATGTTCTCCTTTTTCAACCACAGTTAAATCTGGTGAATGTCAAGACTTTATCAGTTAGCATTTGGAAATCCCACAATATTTTTTTTTTAAATTTTATTGCTTTTTAAAAACAAATATAAACAAACAAAACATAAAAACGTCAAGCCATCTTCCATAGGTGTACATACAGTGTGCCGGTTGGTTTACAAATTGTTTTGTGCTTCCATTTCGTAGTCTTCAATTACAATTACATTGCATATAATCTCATATTGTCGATCAAAAATTAAATACCTTAGTATCATTATTAATCAATCATTTGACTATACTTTTATTCATTCATGTTTTACAAGATAACCATAATTTACTTAGTTTATTTTATAACAGTTCATATTATCATCCCAAATCTATCCTAAAATCATTTTGTAAATATAATAAGAAAGAAGTACATCTTTATATATTTATTATTTTCTAAAAGTCTACATATTTCATTACTGTACTTTATTGTCTAACCATTGATAGAAGAGATCCCAAATTTTATAAAATTGTTTATCCTCTTGTTCTCTAATTTCAAATGTCAATCTACTCATTTCAGCACATTCCAATATTTTCTTAATGAGGAAATCGCACAATATTTTAATCTGCTCATATTCGATTACTTTTTCAACTCTATTTTCCTACCAATTGTTCATTGCTTGCACATAATGATTTTTTACAGATCTTCCATGATCAGATGGTTGTTTCGGTGACTGTTATGTCATTATTTTTAATCAGCTTGTGCAATCTTCTTGCACCAACTGAGTATATAATCCATTGTTCTTTCTGCCTCTGCACAATCTGCACTTTGAATCATTTGACAATTTTTCAATTCTAGTCTTGATTGCATTCGTTTGAATAGCTTGCTCTTGAACAGCCTCAACCAAGCCTTCAGGTGTGTGTTTTCTTTAAAGGTTCCGATTGTAAGCGGTTGCCAATTTTATCTTTATCCATTTTCCCCTTGACCTCTTGTAGACATTGACAGTGTAGTGCCTTTTTCTTTTGGCATGCAGTTCCTGTTTTTATTACATTTTTTCTATATTTGTGTTTTGGCTCCTACACATTCAGTAAAGTCCGATTTAATTCGGATCAGTGCTTGTTCCTGAATGTTTTATAAAGTTATCATAATGAATGCTTTTCTTCTTTGACAGTTTGCTTAATTTGAAGTAAACCTCTCTCTCCATTATAATATAATAATATAATTATAATGCAACATAATATAATGTAATAATATGATTTTATTATCTTATAAAACCTTAGTAAGACCACACCTAGAGTACTGCATCCAGTTTTGGTCACCACATTATAAAAAAGATGTTGAGACTAAAGTTCAGAGAAGAGCCACCAGGATGATTAGGGGACTGGAGACTTAAACATATGCAGAACGGTTACAGGAACTGGGCATGGCTGGTCTAATGAAGGACCAGGGGAGACATGATAACAGTGTTCCAATATTTGAGGGGCTGCCACAGAAAAGAAAGGGGTCAAACTATTTTCTAAAGCACCTGTAGACCACACAAGGAACAATGGATGGAAACTGAACAAGGAGAGATTTAACCTGGAAATAAGGAGAAACTTTCTGACAGTGAGAACAATCAACCAATGGAACAGAAGTTGCCCTTGGAAGTTGTGGGAGCGCCATCACTTGAGACCTTCAAGAAGAGATTGGACTGCCATCTGTTAGAAATGGTGTACAGTCTCCCGCTTGGGCAGGGGATTGGACTAGATGATTTATAAGGTCCCATTCAACTCTGATTATCTGTTTATCTGTATATTATTTTTTATCCCACCTTTATTAATTTTAGAAGTAACTCAAGGCAGAAAACGTACATGATACTCCTTCTTCCTCCTATTTTCCTCAAACAATAATCCTGTGCGGTAGTGGGGCCGAGAAAGTGAAAGGATATTTTCTTTTGGGTTTTTTTTCCAAATAATTTTTTTATTTTTTTGTTTCAACAAACATATCATTGTGTGAACAGTGTGGTTCTGGAGTGAATTACATTTTAAAACAAATATGGCAATATTCTTCATATTTAATATAGTTGACAATCTTTTAAAAATTGATGTTAATACACATATTTTGTTAAATTATCAATCTTGATTATTTGATTTTACAGTATGTTATTTTTGTGTCAATCACTATATTCTTAACATCACTCTTTTTACTACAGATAATATATTTTCTTTTGGTTCTGAAGTGTTGGCTGCTTGTTAGGACTGAATTTATGGGAATGCCTTAAGTATATTTCTGGAGATGGAGTTACACAGACAAGCGTTTTCAATGAAGAACTTGGTAATCTTTAAGAAATCAGGCATTCCTTCAGTTTTCCTGAACCCTGATTTGCAGTATTCTAAATTTGGGGGGGGGTGTTGCATTTCTACAGCATCTGAATCACTCTCTGGAATTCCCAGATTTGCAAAATTGATTTGAGGCTTTAGAGATCCAAAAGTATCTTTTGAATGATTGTATTATTGAGGTACTCTGACAACTACTGTAGATTTTTCATTGCTAGCAACATCTTGTCAAGTAATTTATGCTTCCATAAATCTTATCTCTTACATCAAATGATGTTTCTGAACGGTTTTCATTAATAGGAAATGTGGATAAATCCAGTTATGTCTGTAACTAATTCCTTTTTAAAAAAATGCACTCTTGCCTGCTATGATAATTTTTTTGAAGCCAAGTAAACACTGGATGACCAGTTCCAAGTCAGGTCAACCTAATGGTTTATTTCAACAGCTGATGGTTTTTCTAGCAGTGGAAATCTCCATCTTTTCAGCTTGGTTTGGAGCTGCCTGGACAGCACCGGAGAGGGGAAGAGTTCATGGGCCTTGCACAGAGTCATTAGAAATAGGGTTCTGAACTTGGCTATCTGCAGATAAGCTTACAACGGTGAGGTATTCCTGGCTCCAACCTGCTTGCCACTGCTAATTTCATGCCCTGTGATCCAGGTAACGCACTAGTGCTTGCTTCGTCACCCAGGGCTTCAGCTCCTTTCTTTAGCACAGCAGGAGCCCAGAGATGCCTGTGCTGCTGAATTTAAGCTGACTAAAATTTTACTTTGCCAAAGAATCTGGGCAGGACGTGGCTGGCTTTTCCTAGCAGCCAACAGTATTTGCTGTGTGGGGAACATAAACATAGAAATGCTGAAATATCCAGTATGATTACCTGTGCAGAAATATTGTTTGGTTTGGATGAAGAAGTAATTAGGTACCGTACTAACAGGCCATTCCATCACCATAACCTTCAAATAGCTTGGATTTTGATTAGGTTGATAAGTTGGATGTAAGAGCTTTTTTTTCCTCAGGGAAAGCTGATTGAGCCGGCTTCTCCGCAATTTTCGCAAGCGATCTTTTCACACATCAGGATTTTGCATGTTCCTGTTCTTCTAAATGAATGAAGGGAATCTGTGGGAATTAAGCCACAGGGTTTGGGACAGCTCTCTTGATTTTTAGGCCTCCCATCCTATAAGTAAGTTAGGGGACATAAAAGTATTACCTGAACTGTCTGAATCATAACGTGCCAATGTTAGTGATGTGTGACAGTATTTCTCAACCTTAGCGACCTAAAGAAGTATGGACTTCAACTCCCAGCATTTCCCAGTCAGCTATGAAGAACAGGAATAGGAATAGGGAATAGAGAGTAGAATACAAGAACAGAATGGAATGGAATAAAAAATAGAGAGAAGAGGAGAAGAGAGAAGAGAAGAGAAGAGAAGAGAAGAGAAGAGAAGAGAAGAGAATAATAGAATGGAATAGGAATACAGAATAGAATACAAGAATAGAATGGAATGGAATGGAATAGAGATTAGAGAATAGAATAGAATAGAATAGAACAACAGATTTAGAAAGGATCTTGGAAATCTTCTGAAGTCCATACATCTTAAAGTTGCCAAGGTTGAGGAAAGACTGATCTGTAAGATACCAAAGGCATGAAGAAATAGAGCTTTCCCCAATCCTTGAAAAGATTTCTAGCTTTAAAAAAGAAGGAAATGTTTTATAAACAGATGGTCAGCATGCTTCAGAATGCTGCCACAGATGATGGTAGGTATAAGCAGAATAGTTTTGGTGAATTTCAGCCTTTTCTTAGTAGTGCTAGAATTGAATGACAGCCATATTCAGTTTAATTTGTATGAGAGAAGTACATAACTTTTCCCCAATAATTCTATTAAAGATTACATTGAACCAAAGGGACTTTTTTTTTTCCCCCAAAAGGCAGTTGGCCTTTTTTTTGGTTGAAGATGTTTTCCTTCTCACTCAAGAAACTTCTTCAGTTTTGAATGAATTTCTTCAGAACTGAAGAAACTTCTTGGATGAGAAGCAAAAATGTCTTCAGGCAAAAACAAAGGAAGTCCGGTTGCTTTTTGGAAGCAAAATAAAAAATAAAAACAAAATAAAAGCACTTTGGGGGCAACCATGGCCTAGATGACTGATAATCCCCATACAGAGTATATTGAACAAATAAAATTTTCAAAGTTTTTCTTTAAATCAGTTTCACAAAATCCTGTCATTTAAAAAATTTTCCCGAAACAACTCACCCCTTTGCTGAATATTGCAAAAAATAAAGATCTTACAAAGCTGAAAAGAGATTATTTTCTTCCTTTTTAAACAGACGGCAATGAAACTCACATAGTGGCTGGTAGGCTTGTGGGTCCTAAAGGTTTTTCAATCTTAAAAAGGCAATTAAAAAATAAAGCTCCAAAGGGAGTAAAAAGATGAGGCTTGGTCAAACCTTGAATCCATGAAAGGCTGCATTTATGGCTCAGAGCCCAATAGAACCCATGACTACCAGCTGACCTCAAGGGGCTGCAAAAACTTCAATTCTGCAATCTATTCACAAAAAAAATCAGCAGATTAGAGTATATATGGTCAATCTCTAGATCTCTTTAGAGAAATTTTAGAGAAAATTTTGTAAGTCTGAATCTCACAACCAGCTGCCTTGTTGGCTTTACTGTCCCCACGATCCACAGTGTAGAGAAAAATGTGGACATTTGTTTGCCTTGTCACACTAGAAGTTGGGAGTTATAATCTTTTTTTTTTTTTTTGGATAAGACCAATGGTAGGTTTTGGTCAAGAATTACCTGGAGCCCCTAGTGAGGAAGACCAGATACAAACTAAAATAGAAGTTAATATAATTAACTAAATGCATTTAATCTCTTTGTATTCATATAGTTACACACACAAGATAGATGGATGGATGGATGGATAGATAGATAGATAGATAGATAGATAGATAGATAGATAGATAGATAGATAGATAGATAGATAGATAGATAGATTTGGATGGATGGATGGATGGATGGATGGATGGATGGATAGTGTGTGTGTGTGTGTGTATTACATGCAAGATTATAAATGATTGTTTGATAGCAATTGTCCTTGATCTCTGAAACGGTATTCAAAGTCTGTCAATTGCTTTTTCTTTCACCCTTTTCTGTTGCACGAAAACCAAATGTTATTGAGATTTGCAGCCATTGGAGATGGGAAGTTGACTCTTTCCCTTCCGATCCTCCACCATTATCATCAAGAGTGGAGCTCAGTTTGAAGGGGATATTCATTCATTCATTCATACACATGTACATATATACAATTTCTAGGTCACCCAATCTCAATCACTCCAGGTAGCTTTACCTTCTGGTAATGGCCACAGAAGGGGACTTTTTCAAGGATATCATGGATTTAGTGAGAAAGTTTATACTCCCTCCTCAACACAATATAATCTTCATGATAATCAAGTGGGCACATCTGTAAAGAAATTCACAAAAACAAAAGACATTTATTGCATGTTTCCTCAATAAATAAGAGGAAGTTTGCCTCTGAGAGTCTTAAAGCATTGAATTATTCATATTATCTACTGTCTGTGATTCAGTATTTGACTCGGTAGGAGAATATAGTTCTGAATGCAGCTTCAGAACTTCCTGGAGGAAAAGTAAGTTTATTCCAAGCCAATCCCAATGTTAGCAGAATGGCCCCCTCCCCATCTGTAGATCCACATTGTAGTCTCAATGCTGGGATTCACATAGTATGCAATACTGGTCACGGGAATGAAAAGTTCTCCTTTTTCAATTGTGTTGTAGACAATCACATGATTGACATTCTACCCAACACCCTATGAATAGTTACTTGGAGGTAGCAGGCATGCTTCTCAGCTAGAGGTTGGTGGTTTGATCGTTGTGCAACCTCTGCAGTTTCTTGCATTTTTGGGTCCCGTGGCTTTGGTTTGTGACGGAGGGTTCTGGGTAGAGGTCATAACAGAATAACAGATTTGCAAAGGGACCTTGGAGGTCTTCTAATCCAGCCTCCTGCTCAAGCAGAAGACCATGTATCAGGGGTGTCAGACTTGATTTCATTGAACGCCGCATCAGGGTTGTGTTTGACCTCAGGGAGGTGGAGTGGGCATGGCCAGGGTGGGTGTGCCCAGCTTGATGTCATTCATGTCAGCACTCTGCCAGTGAAAACAGGCTCCTGAGCTCCATTTTTGGCTGCGATGGCCTCCTGCAACCCTCTGCTGGTGAAAATGGAGCTCCGGGGGAGGGGGAACTGGTGTGTGGCCCTCTCAAACTCTGCTTTTGTTGGCAGAGGCACTGCAGGCCAATTCATCACTGTTTCCAGGGTGGCCCCACAGGCCAAATCTGAGCACCCCATGGGCTGGATCCAGCTTCTGGGCCTTGAGTTTGACAATCCTGCCTGTCAGCTTTGGAAGCCATATTGAGACCAGACACTTCCACACTGCCACCTTCATGAGCCCTGGGAAAATGGGAAGGGGGAATTTCTCCAAGTTGGGACGGATGGTGATTGGGGCATGTGATGGGATGACGGGTGCAGGGGGTGGATTTGTCGTTTTTACTTATTGCAAGGAAGCCTGGAACTTTCCGATTCGGGATTCCCCAGATGTGCCAGTTTACTATCCAATTAAAAAGAACTTTTGAGAAGATGTGTGTCTCAGAGTTATTTATTGGAGTGGAGGTTTTCTGGAATGCTGATACCTGCCCTGTATCATTCTGGGCAAATGGCACAAGACCAATGAACAACCCAGAGGGACTTGAACCCACAAATCCCCAGCTCTTATCCATTAGGCCACTGGGCCCCTCATGCCTTTGTCCCTTTTGCAGCACAATTTCTAAAGCTCTGTTTTGATGCTTTTTGCTTCCCCCCCCCCTTTCCTCCTAGAATTTCTTTGAAAGCTACATTTCTGTGGCTTCCACTGTGCCTTCGGTCCTGAGCTTGATTGGGAACTTCCTGCTAGTCAACAAGTAAGTATGATTGCATTAGTGGCCCTACTTTTCCCTCCTCCCTTCTGCCTTGCCTCCTCTGGCCTTGGCTATGCTATGTGCCTCCCCAGGCTGGAGCATTAACACAGCAGTGACTTTAAAAGTCAAGCTAAAAACTCTTGATGAGAAAATGGGCTTACCCAAAAAATCCTCTGCCACAACAGCAAAACTTCTCAAAGTCATAGCGTGTCCTAAATTAAGACAGACCATATCCAAAATTGTTTAGATGATCATTTTTACTAGGTTAATGGAGGCTGCTCCAAACAGATGTTCTCCGGGGGAACTACAATTCATCACACTGGGCAATATCAGTAGGAAGGATTGTTAAATGTATGGGAAAGATGAGAATCAGCAAGAACTTAGCAAAGAAGACAGTGGCCTCAAATTCAGCAGCTCTACGCTGGGCAAAGAGGAAGGAGAGAAAAGCGGGAACCAAGGTCAAGACCTTCTTGTGGACTTAGCTGTCTGCAGTGGCATGGAACTCAAAGAAGTCTTGAGTGCTACTTCAATGGCAACAGACTATTTGAAGACAGCATAGTTGCTAGCTGTGCAAGTGTGTCTCTCTCATATGTGAAATGAAAGTAGGCCACTGTTTTCGAAGGAGAAGGTGGGATGGAGAGATCAGCACTTCTCTAGTATCCTGGTTCCTGCATGATCCTTGTGCTTTGCAGGTTGAAAGGGGGAATGTACAATGTGGCGCAGGAAAAGGGATGTGGAAAAAAAAGGTACAAAACCCATAGGCATCAACGTCTCAGGATTGAGAATTCTATATGAAGCCCCAGAATCCTCTTTTCCATTTCTTTTCTTGCTTTTTTTTTTTTCAAATACAGAGAGCCCTGACACCACTAACTTACATTTTGGAGTGAGAATTCTTCTCTGCTCAAAAGGACAATCCAAGCCCCACCTTTTAAAATGTCCTTAGGTGTGTTCTAAAGCAGAGGTATCAAACTCGATTTCATTGAGGGCTGCATCAGGATTGTGTTTGACCTCGGGTGGAGGAGGGACAGAGTGGGCATGGCCAGCTTGATGTCACTCTTGTTGGGGGCGGCCCAAGCACTTTGCCAGTGAAAACGGGCTCCAGAGCTCCATTTTTGGCTGCAACGGCCTCCTGCAACCTGTGTATGGCCCTCCTGATCTCTGTTTTTGCTGGCAAAGGGTGGCTCTGTGGGTCAGATCTAAGCACCTCACAGGCTGGATCTCCCCCCCCCTCCCGGGCCTTGAGTTTGACACATACACACACCCGTTCTACAGGGATACCGGTCGTTTAAGTGAGAAAATGTTGGAATTTGATAGGTGATCCCATTAGTTATCTACTTAAGGTCTCCGATCTATTTCAGTTTAAAGCCCAGTCATTTTCTTGCGGCCTTGCCTATTCCCAGATCTAAAACTCTGGAGTTGTGGGTAATTATAATTCAGAACATCTGCAGGGCACTGGGTTCAGGAAAGTTGCCTTTCAAAGATTCATTCTGGCAATTCTTTTCTTGGAATTATTACTTTGCTTGCCATATGCAGACTTTATGTACGTTCAGTAAATTGAGGCTAAGCTTGGTAGGACATTAACAGCAGGCATATCCAACCTTTCTGGCTTTGAGGACCAGTAGGGAAGGGAGAGGGGATGGTTCTGTGCAAGCAGTGCGCGTGTGAACCACACAAGCAGAACCACATAAGCAGTGGGTGCACATGCCTGCCGCTTGTGCAAATGGAGTTGCACATACTTGTCTGCTGCTTGCACGGCCCAGTTCTGAATGGGCTTGTGGCCCAGTAGTGGGCCATGGCCCAAGGATTAAAGGACACTTCTGTCTTTTTTAAACTATCATCCCTTATCACTGAGAGAACTGGACAAACTTCCCTTAGAGCTCCACTCCTTCTGGGTGGAAATCCTTGGTTCTTGACTGCAGTGCTTCTCAACCTTGGTGGCTTTCAGAGGTACAGACTTCAAATCCCAGAATTCCCCAGCCAGTCGAGGAATTCTGGGATTTGAAGTCTACACTTCTTTAAGCTGCCAAGGTGAAGAAACATTGCCATCCTGAAAGGCATCTTGGTTTCTGGTCCTCTGAGCAGAGGGTGGTATTCAGCCGGTTCTGACCAGTTCTGGAGAACCAGTAGCAGAAATTTTGAGTAGTTTGGAAAACCGGCAAATCCCACTTCTGACTGCCCCACCCCCATCTATTCTCTGCCTCCCACTGAGTCCCAGCTGACTGGCTGGGTCTTCTTTTGTTTCCTTGCACAGGAGAACGGAGCTGGAAAGCAGGTTAGTGGGCTGGGGAGGGAATGGGGATTTTGCATATCCTTCCTCTGTCATTCCCACCAAGCCACGCGCACAGAGTAGGTGTGTACTAGTCGTAAAAAAATTTGAATCCAATCACTGCCTCTGAGGTTCCGGGAAGGATACTTAATACTGTATTTTTCCACATCTTTACAGAAAAATTGATTGACACAATAAAGGTGTGATATACTGGCTGAAACCTAGGAATTGATACTGGAGAAAGCCCTCACTTGCTTAAATGGCATTCTCTGTCAAAAATGCCCCCATTCTCTTTGTTATACTGTGACTATCCTTATTTGTAGAATTCCTTCAATGGAGAATTAAATTATCTGCCCAAATTCCATGAAGTAAAGCTGATCTAGAGACCCTGAACATCTTATATATTCTCTAGCTTGGGAATCCCATTTCACAAAACCCATTATGCTTCATGCGTTACATTTTAAACATAGCATTCATTTATCTTCGGCACATTGTTGATTCTGCCGAGTGGTGCATCCGTAATCAATATGTGTTTTATTATGCTAAGTTTTCAGCATCATAAATACACATGAGCCTGGCTTGCATTTATGGAAATTCCCAGGAAAATTGGTTCCCTGTAGCTTGATTGCCTCCAGAGATTAACTTATGACTACTCCGTGCTCCATCCTCCTTAAGGCGCTCTGTCATCATTAAAATGTGGCAATAGGTCTGAACTGGATCTCAGGCCTAACTTTTTTTGCAGGATTAAGGTGAGGAAAAAACTGAGAGGGCCTGGGTTGTCCATTAGCATGTCTTTTTGCCCAGGAATAATTCATTTTGTTTGCTTGTTGTACTTCTTTAAAGCTATTTGTTCAAACAGATAGGGTTTGTCAAAAGACATAGGGTTAGGCAGGCAACATTTCTAGTTTTTGCAGTCTCATAGCATGAAAAAATACTTATGATCCCAATTGAGTCCCATTGCTAAGAAAGGCACCATTGTTAAATGTGTCTTCCCCATTTTATGACCTTTTTTTTGCCAGAGCTCTTAAGTTGTTAAGTAAATTATATGGTTTCCCTCATTGAGTTTGCTTGTTGGAAGCCAGCTGGGAAAATTACAAATGATGACAGTGCAGTGGCCATAAATACATGTCAAATGCCAGCCGCCCAAATTTTGACCATGGGGATGCTGCAATGATCATAAGTTTTCAAACTAGTTGTAAGTCACTTTTTGTAACTTTGAGTGGTCACTAAACGAATGGTTGTAAGTCGAGGACCATCTTCAAACATTGATAGATATAAACCACATACACCAAAGCTCTATTCTAAATCATTTTCCAGATAGGTCATTTCTTTTTATTTTTCTTCTTATTGTCATTCTACTTTCATTTTCGTTTCTTTCCTCTCCTGTCCATTTTCCCCGGGATCCACTTTGGACAATACTGCCCAAGATGATCTTTTCCACATTTAGAACTTCCTAACTGGGATTTCTTCTTTCTAGCTATTTAACTTCCTTTTAAGTGTTTTGAAAATTTTCTTTGGTAAAAGCAGCAGCACATATGTAGAAGCTAAGAATGTTTAATTTGTAGAGAAGGACATTTAATTTGCAGTACAAAGGCTGCATTCAGTCATTTGGCATTTCTTAATTAATCATATGAAAGAGAAAATCTATGTGCTGTTTATCCATGGTATCTAATTTCTTAGCCTTTTTGTCCTACCACATTCAGCCTCATTCAAGAACCCTTTCCTTTCTACCCTGTATCTTTCCCAGGATAAAAAATTAATACTTCTGTTAGCTTCTGAATAGCACAGAGGCCTTCTGTGAAAAGACACATGTTCTGACCTGATAACAGAATGGGAACCAAGCAATTTTTGGTTGGTTGGCTTCTTTTGTCAGAGATGCTCGCCACTTATTTGATTACGGTGCTGCAATTCTTCTATATCTGTGTCAGGATTCCGGCAGTTGCCCTAATTAAATCATGAGCCTCGAGCCAAACTTCAAAACCTATAATGAATTTATTAGGAGCAAACATGTCGGTGGGACCTGGTTGAAGCCGATTCTGAGACACGTAATTCACTGTCACCCTTGACCCTGGTTTCCCCCCACCGCTTTGGGTGCATCATAATTTATATTCTCCAACAAAACATGTCCATAGCCAAGAGTCATCAATCATGTTTTCCAATGAGAGATTTGCACAGCAGAAACTCTAGTCGCCCAGTTACAATCTTGCAAGTTATGAATGGAATGCACTTGTGATTCCAAACTGCTGCACTGCTCTAACTCCTTCCCCCTCACTTTCTGTTAGCAACTATAAAACGAGCATAGAAATGTTTTTATGAGTTGACAATCTGTTAATATCCATTAATTTCTCCCCTGGCCATTTCAAAGCAAAGGAGCTTTTACTGAGGTATAAATATAATCTCAGGACCGGGGAGAATCTTAGGGGATGTTTGTTAAGAGACCACCCACCAACTCATTTGTTTCTTTTTTTCAGGGTTTCTGTCAACATCCGAATACTCTCCTCCTTGGCTGTCATGCTGGCCAGTTTTCTGGTGATTACAGTGCTGGTCAAAGTGGACACTTCAGCTTGGACACTGTGGTTTTTCATCATCACCGTTGTTTGTGTGGCCGTCATCAGCAGTGCTGCCACCATCTTCATCAGTAGCATCTTTGGCTTGTCGGGATCTTTTCCCATGAGGAATTCCCAGGCACTGATTTCAGGTTTGCTGTTAGTTTTTTCTTTTTTAAAAAAATATGCTTAAATAGATTGGTTATTTTAGGAGCTTGGTGGGATTCTTCTAGTACTGTGTCCTGTGGTGATAGTTGGATTAACATTTGCACTGAGGGTTTTGTCCATGTGAGATGATGTGACAATTATTTCAATCTCTGTGACATGTTTTTAACCTAGTGTAATGACCCGAGGTGTGGCACAAAGGCAAAACAGTCACATAAGTGAGAAAAGTCCATTTAATACCTCCAACTTTGCCCCCAATGTCCAGGTTACTTTCAGCTGGAGAAAAAACTCTCCCAAGAACAGTCTTTAATTGGAGGAAATTCCATCCGAAAACAAAGTACATACAACCTGTAATAAAAATCCACACAAACCATGTTGCAGCAATTAACTGGACAAGGCAGGATAAGGAATTGCAGATTTCAAAGGCCAACAAAACACACACAATTGGGAAGATACCAGGAACTCAGATAAGCCTCGACAAAACAAGATAATACACAATTTGTTTCCAACAAGTTTCTGTGCGCAAACTCCCTTTTTAAACACTGTGTTCCCAGCTGCAGCTAATGAAGGGAATCAGGGCCCTTTCCTCCACTGTAAGCCACACAACTCACGTTGCTCCATTCTCCGTTCCTCCCTTCATGCCCTAGGATGAAGAAGGGCTGGATCTTCCTCTGAATTCCCTCTACCTTGCTCTACCTCTCCCCTGCTCTGCCCAGCAGGACTGTGCCCTTCCCCAATTACTTCCACAGCCAGTGGAGCCACACTCCCACTCCCTGTCAGCTGCTTGGCCTCCCGCTCAGAATCAGATTCTGACAGGGGCATGACACCTAGATGACTTGTGCAATAGAATGAAGGGATGTTTAAAATAAAATTTATGTTAAGAGGTCATATTTTTCTTTATTCTTACTCTCTTGTTCTGTGCCATTTCTTTTGGGGCGGTTTAACTTTTTTACAGGTATGGGTAGTCCTCAACTCATGGAGCCTGCCATTATGATGGTTGTTCAGTGAGGCACCCATGTAATCGCCTCAGGGTTTTTGGGGTCTCTGGGAGGCCTTGTGCACCCCCTGGTCCACCTGCCTCAGACCTCCCCAAGCCTTCTTCACCCCCTGAGGTACCCTGTGCTCCTCTTTGCCCCTCTTGGAGTCCCAAACAGGCCTTGGGCTTGCTAACCAGATCCCCACAGGTACCCTGTAAGTTGTGTGGTGCCATCTGAGAAGCAGGTGCAAATTCAGAGCAGCCACAACTCATTGCGGTTGCTCCCAAAATGGCGCCCACTTTGTGGATTGAGCCATCTGGCCTAGGGATGGCAACGGGCAGAATAACCTTCTCTCCTTCACCAGCATGATCTCCAAAGCTTCCAGAAAGAGATCTATAGTAAAAGGTGAGCGACTGGAGAGGGGCAAGAAGGTGTGGGACCTGACAGGGTAAGTCCCTGCAGTGGGTCATAAAGGCTTATCCACCCAAATTTTGTTCACGTGACTATGGGGCACTTCAGGAACCATAACTTTAAAACCAAGTCATAAGTATTTTGGAGGGAGGTGGATATAACTTTGAACAGTCACTAAAGGCCAGTCCTCATCCAAAGACTGACTACCTGTACTGAAAGAAAACATTTGCATTCAGCTTCATATTTGTTTATATTTTGAGGTGGGGATGGGAAAAACTCGAAGCTTTTCATTGTCTTATTTGGTATTCACATTAACGCTCATCTCCATAACTGATGAGTTCCAAGTTTGCAAGTATGAATGATGAATCCCCTTGAGGTTTATCAAGGATGGATGGCACTGGAAATGCAATCTGAGAATTTAAAAAATGTGGGGGAAGAAAGGAAAAGACAAAAATCAATACAGAGATTTTTTTATTTTTATTTTTTTACTTTTGTTCCTGGACGGCAGAAACAAATGTATTTAAGGTTGAGCTTGATGGAGATTTTCACCACAACCCTTTTTGGAAGCCTTCCAACATTTAATCATACATTATCATGAATTTATTTTATTATGACTATAAAATAGAAAGTCATACGTTGTGCTAATAAACCTTTGCATTGTATACTTAAACATCTTTTTGACAAAAATGGAAGGTCAAAGGACATAAGACCAGCCTAATAAGCGATGATATTTCTGTTTGCATATATTTGATCCAAAGAGCTAAAGTTAATATATATATTTTTAACATGTTGAACTCTTGGTTATCTATCACTTTCCTTTACAGATTTGTCACCCAAATATCGCTGGTAATCTCAAGATTTTGAAAGTAGTTGCCTTTTTATTTCCCCAGAAATAGTTTTTTTTCCAGTCTCCTCAGAGGTGATTTTTGAAATTCCCACAAGATTCAAAAATAGTTTGCTTTTTATGGCTTGGGAGTTCCACTACTCTGGTAATAGATAAATGAGTTTATCTTACTTTTTGATATATTTAATCCCTCTACATACGTTAGCTTGGGTTAAAAGCAACATTAGTTAATGTGTGCATGTTTTCATTACTCAAATTGTACAGTTGTTATTTATGCACGTATGTGTATGTGCCATCTTGCTGAAAAGCAATTAAGAAAACTGTATGAACTTAAAAATCACCTTACTTCCACATGTATGGAGTAACAAGGGAACACATAGTATAGTAAATTGGAACAAAAGAAAGTACACAAATTCATTATGGGCATAATAAACTAAAACTTCAGAATTCCAGGCAAAATGTCTAACCAGGATCAAAACTGGGATTATTGTTTCTAGCTCCATTTCAATCTCTTGCTCCTCGATTTCATCGTCTCCAATTTGGCTGCCAAGCAGATTCTCATTCAACACGTTTCATTTTGACTAATTCAGCATTGTCTGGAATTTATTTCATTGACATTTGCTCCTCTTCTTCCTCATCCCCATACTCTCATCACATAGGTCAGGCCATGGGAGGAACGGTGAGTGCCTTGGCATCAGTGGTGGATCTGGCAGCAGCATCAGAAGTCACAAATAGTGCTCTGGCCTACTTCCTGTTCGGGGATGTCTTCATTGTTTTGTGCATTGTGATGTATCTGATTCTTCCCAAGCTGGAATACGCCAGGTAACCATTGTCCTGTGAGATCATTAATCAGCCAGATGTTTAAGGATTAGGCTCTAAAATATTCAGCTCTGGATGTCACGAGGCTGCCTTTTCATGAAAGCCCTTCCTATTATAGCAAGGGAGAGTGCTAGGCAGTGCCTCTGCTGCTTCTGTTTCCCTTTGCTCTCCCCAGGCTGATCAATGCAATCTTGGAATGAAAGTGCATGATATATTACAAGTTGCATTCTTTCCTTTTTCTTCCCCGACCCAAGAAACCCCAGATCCATACAATCTGGTAGGGATACAGTGTCAGTATAAAATGAACCCCAGTTCCAGTGTCACTTGTGCTCCTGATGGTAGGGGTGGCCACCAGTCTTAAGACTCTGGAGCATAGTCTGTTTGGGTTTTCTGACAACTTGGATTTGGCTTTTATAGATCGGCTGTTATCTTTCTTCCCTGAGCATGGAGAAAAACCTAGCCATCCTTAACTGATCTTGGAAGCTAAAAACATTTAACTCTGGTTAGTTATTTTGATAAAGGACCATGAAAGTATTCCACAGCTGTGGGATTGAACTAGAAAGTTGGCAGGAAAAAAAACAGGTTGAAAAGAACAGAAAACTACTTTTCAAGGCTGCCAAGGAAAGGATGCAGATTAAGTGCCAGGATTCGGGCTAGATTCGAGGATGACTTTTCTCTTTTTTTTTCTTTTTTAATTATCCTTCTTGTTGCTGCTATTGATTTGTTTGCAGTGTAACATGGTTGGCAGCTCTTTCTTAAGGCCTTTTTCTGAGGCTTTTCTGGCATGTTTTCCAGAATTTGAAAATAACAAGTTTACGCAATTGAGCGACAGTTGAATTTGATTACCGTCCAATCCATGGTTCTTCAGATCTTATAAATTCTGTGTCCCATAATTCATAATCAGTTTGCCCAAGAAGACATCAATTTGAATTATAGTCCCATACACTTAGGTTAGACAGAATTGTTCTCTGAGATGGTATGGGAAGCATTTCAAACTTCCTCTGTAATTTGGCAAAGAAGCAATATTTTCTCATGAATTAAGATCCATGCAATGCTTCTGTCAAAGTTTCATTCTTTATATATAATTTTAAACTTGGACATGCTGTGAAAATAGTTCTCCAAAGTTGTGGTTCTTAAATAAGTAAAAGGTTGAAAGGTTTTTCCCTTCTTATCCATGAAAAAACCGTTTTGTAATTTGTGAGAAACTTAAGAAGTGTCATCAAGGCTTCTGTAGAATCCAGTTTCCTACTTGGTCCAAAGAGTTAAATTAAAGCAAATCCCAAACATGGCAGTCCACTCTGCATGAAAACATCTAGCAAAGTAGAACATCCGACCTCTTTGGTAATTAGTTCCTTTGTTAAATTGTTCTTCCTGTTAGGTAGTTTTCTGCTGAATTCTGCCTTCCTGAAACATGTCATGTCCTCCATTAGAGATGAGATCAAGAACGGCTTTGGGGAACAGCCATAGAGCTGCAGAATTTGTAAGTCACTGATATTGAGTACTGGCTCAATAGCAATAACTGCAACAGGGAGTCCTAGTGGACAACCTCTTAAATATGAGCCAGCAGTATGCTGCAGCTGCTAAAAAGCCAACACAGTCCTAGGCTGCATTAACGGAGGGATGGAATCAAGATCACATGAAATGTTAGTACTGTTTTATAAGGCACAAACTGATACTCATGCTTCGCGACAAAACTTTGTTATTGGACTATGCAGGAGAAATTGGTTCACCATCTGTTGGCTCAGTGGTGGTCAGTGATTGAGGCACCTAAGGGAATATCACTCCCGCTGTCTTGAGTCTGGAAGTAGTTCCATAGATGGAAGGTGTAGACATTTTGGTGAGGAACTGACATTTAGTATTGTAAGGAGCCTCAGATTGCTCCTGAGTGAAGGAGTGGAATGTCTGCCAATTTGAACTGAGGTAACAGAATGTGAGGTAACTGGCAGTTGGAACAGATTTCTTTTCAGGTGGGGAGGGGGAGTAGAACTCCTTAGCATCAGAGCGTGTTAATTACTGTATAAGAAATAGTAATGCTCTGATGGTCATTTCAAAAAATCCTTTCTCAGCTAGCACCTAGAAGCCAAGAGGAACATACGTGCCAAATTTCAAGTTTGTAGGTTCAGCTTTGTTCGGGTATTTTCCCATGTTAATATTTGTTTTCTTAAGTTTTCGTGGGTACTTACATGTATGGCATTCAGCTTTGTAATATTGCATCCAATTTTGGTTGCCACAATATTAAAAAAAAGATGCTGAAACTGTGAAAAGAGGACAGAGAAGAGCAGCAAAGATGATTTGGGGACTAGGGGTGACATGATAGCAGTGTCCCAATATTTAAGGGGCTGCCACAAAGAAGAGGGGGAGGGGGGTCAACCTATTTTCCAAAGCACCAGAAAGCAAGACAAGAAACAATGGAGGGAAACTAATCAAGGAGAGAACTTAGAACTAAGGAGAAGTTTCCTGTTGCAATTTACCCTTGGAATGGCCTGCCTTCAGAAGTTGTGGGTGCTCCATCACAGGAGGCTTTTAAGAAGAGGCTGGACAGCCATTTGTCCAAAATAGTCTTGGATCTCCTGCTTGAGCAGTGAGTTGGACTAGAAGACCTCCAAGGTCCCTTCCAAACTCTGTTATTCTATTACAGAATGAGAAGTAACTGAACGACTGAACAAACAGCAACATGAACCAATGAGCTCCTTTCCATCCCCTAATTTTCCTATCTCGATTTCAATTTCAATTTTTCTGTTGGTTTGCTTTTCTCTGACTATTTTCCCCTCCCGCCCCCCCATCCTCTTTCAGGTATTATACTGCAACGTTCTCACCAAATGCTTTGCCCAGCAGTTGCTTGGAGGAAGAGGACATGGCAGCAGACAATCCCAGCCAGCTCTTGCCAAACAGGAACTATACTGATAAAATCCCTCCTCTGTGGCTCATCTTGCAGAAGATCGGCATGTTAGGTTTCTGCGTCTTCTATGTCTACTTCATCTCGATCACCATTTTCCCTGCAGTCTCGTCCAGCATCGAGTCTGTAAACAAGTTCTCAGGGAGCCCATGGACAAATAAATACTTCACACCTCTCACTAGTTTCCTTCTGTACAATTTTGCTGACTGGTGCGGACGGCAGATCACTGCGTGGGTCCAGGTTCCTGGACCACAAAGCAAGTGGCTACCAACCATGATTCTGCTGAGAACTTTGTTCATCCCCATTTTCATGTTATGCAACTTTCAGCCGCGCGCTCACATTGCAAAAGTCGTCTTTGCCCATGATGTGTACCCGATGGTGTTTATCGTGGCCCTAGGACTCAGCAATGGCTACCTGAGTACATTATCGATTATATATGGTCCCAAAGTCACTTTGAAGGAACTGTCGGAGGCAGCAGGAGTGTTGATGATGCTTTTCATGCAGGTGGGGTTAGCTCTAGGATCAGGTTTCTCGGTTCTTGTTGTCCATCTCATATAGATGGGAGATTTCAAGCCACTTTTGGAACGTCACTTCCACAAGGACATTCGACAAAAAGGCAAACAGCAAACACGGGCCTATCACTGAAGTATTCCAATTCTTTTTCTGGCCTTTGGTTGTGCAGAAAAAGCTTGGAGAAACACCACGAAATGCAGAAGTGAAATTCCAAAGTATTATTGAAGGTCTCGATTGTGTGCTTTTCTTTTTTTGCAAATGAGATTTTATTTTACTTAGCAATACGAGTCATGTATCTTCGCAGGTTTATAACATGGAAGCTCTTGTTTTTTTCCTAGGGAGATGAAGGAATTACATTCTAGTTTCCAATGTTCTTACTAACATCCATCCTTTAAATTATTCAAAATAATATACATCCATTTGGAGAATTCTGCAAAGGGATCAATAACTCACTGACTACCTTTCAGTGTGCATTTCACATGGCCTTTCTTAAAAGAAATATGCCTGTAGTCTGTTAAACTGTTTAAAAATATAACAAATGCAGATCAAATAAGAAGGATTCCCAAAAACTTTTCATATGAAGAGTAGCTGAGAAATAATTTTGGTTGAGGAACACGTACCCTTAACCAATAAATCTTTGCTGCATATTTTTCAAGGGTAAATTTACAAGAGTGAGTGCCAAATGAAGTTAAAGAGAGATTAAAATGGGACCAACCAGGATTTATTCATTCTATCCTTACATTCCACCCTTATGTATCCTGGATGAAATTGATAGGAATTGTAGTATATGCAATACACACACACACACACACACACATCATTGGACAAGAACATTAGCACATCAGACATTAGGAACTCCTTTAATGTCAGTTGTTAGATTCATTTCTATTTTGCAATCTGGCTGTTGTGAATCTCTGCTATTCAGAAAAGAGGACCACGACACAACGTGACTTAATCAAATTAAGGCATTGGGTAATAGATTTGCTACTTTGCTATTAATTTTTACTTATTTAAGGCTAAAAATAGCTTTTATTTTTACATTGAAGTGTAATCCTTTACAGAACCTAAATAGGGCAACCAGATTGCAAACATCTGAATGACCACTGAATAACAGCAAAGCATTAGTGTTTTCTATGTCTGTTTGCTGCCATCTCATGTTCATTCAGGGGTTTGCAGACCAGATGGAAGTAATGCTATCTTAAGTTCCTTTGATGGCAAATATTTCATTTTTACGTTCTTGAGTAAGCATTAAGCAATAAAAGCACTTTCTTTGGATTTCACTACATACACTTTTTCACACATTATAATTTCTGATGATTATTACATTTGTGTATAGAGGAAAAGTCACTCTGTATAATGGCCAGTGTCTTTGAAAATTCTCAGTCATCCAGATCATGGTTGTCCCAAAGGTGATTTTTCAAAAGGCAACTCGACTTTCTTTGTTTTTGCTTGAAGATATTTCACTTCTCATCCAAGAAGCTTCTTCAGTTCTGGCTGAACTGAAGGAGAATGAGAACAAAGAGAACAAAGAAAGTCCAGTTGCCTTTTGAAAAAGCACCATTGGTACTACAATGGCCAGTGTAACAAATCTAGAAACATCTATTAGCCTGGAAACAGGGAGAGAAAAATGATTGTGCTGATCAGATTTGATGATATATACAGTCAATATCCTTGTATGAAATCTGCACGTGTGAAGTAAGTGGATTGGATGATGAAGGAAAATGGGAAGCATTATTTTTAATATAGGTCTGTAGTCATGAAGTATAATTTCTGTCCCGTTTTCTTCCTAAAACCTGTCTACAGAGATTTTCAACCATGCAAATTTTACACAAATGCATCCAACTTCTAAAAGAACAATATAATCTCAGTGGCATCCTGCCACCACCTCATCTAGACTTTGCACAATCAGATCTTTCCAGATATGTGAGGTTTGTAAATCCATGAGTTGCAGCTTGCATAATTCTCTATAAGGTCAGTAGCCCGGTACATCTGGAGGACAATACAGTGTGGAAAGCTGATGTAAACGATGCTTTGTGTAAGATTCTATTGTCTAGCTTGTTTGTGAATGCACTCGTCTCTTTTTCAGTTTTGGAGCTTGCATTGGAAATGTATTTCTACCCCTTGGTCAAGATTTAATTTGGGGGGGGGGGAGGAATTGTTAATTCCAAAACATGGTACAATATAATGTAAATCTGGGGACTGGTATATTTGTTGTGATATAACAAGTATTGAAAAGATTTTAAACTGGTCGTCTTGTTGTTTTTTCCCTTATTTATTTAATTTATTTTATTAGATATATATGAAAGAATATAGAAATAGGAAATAATAAGCCGACATGATTGAGAACAGAATCTGGATGGAGTTCCCGAAGTGAGCATCCATGATTAAGTTTAGGTTCACTAGTAATACATATCGAGTCTAGCTGAATAAGTATTTAAAAATAAATATGCCCAGATGTGAACAGCATATTTACTAGGCGTATGATGGAGAAGAAACAGCTGTATGGTTTGTGATAGGCTTTTGCATAAACTCTAGAAATTGTAAGCGAATACAATTAGAAAATCTTTCACTCTCTGCTGCCGGGATTTATGACATTGGCAGAACAGTTTTAAATAGTCTCAACTTTCATTAGCTTTTCCATTCAGAAAACTGCAAAGAGCAGGAATGGAAGAATAGCCTTGATGGATAATACCAAAGATTATTTTAGTCTAGTATTTTATTTTTCATGGGGGCAAACTAAATACCTCTTGGGTGCTTCCAAGTAGGAGGTGAAATGCGATTCTCTCTTGCTTTCTTGCAGCTAATACTTGGGGTCATGCCCCACAACCAGAGGTAACATCAGATTAATACTCTAATAAAACTGTCGTCCATTAATGTATCCAGGTCCTTTCGAATCACTCTTGGGGCAATGAGGTCCACAAGTTAATTGTTTAGTGTGAAGAAATTAACAGGTTAACAGAGTTGGAAGGGACCTTGTACGTCATCTAATCTAACACCCGCCCACCCAAGCAGAAGGTCCTACACCATTTCTGACAAATGGAAATCCAGTCTCTTCTTGAAATTATTTCATTTGTTCTAAACCTGCTGTCCCTGAGCTCTCCCACTGTAACTCCAAGATTGGTTTATTACAGTCAGACTTCACGAGTGTACTATATTTGTAAAGTTAGGGAGGTTCTTCAAAGATGCATTGCTTTAAATTTTAATCATATTTATGTTTGCATTAATAGAATTTTGCAAAACTCTGAAAGTATTCATCCCCTCCTTTTCTTTTACCTTCTGGAAAATTAGGGCAGGTCCTTTATGAAATGCTTGCCACTCATCTCCTCCTCCCTTTACATTCTGGCTGTCCAATCAATAGCTCTTCTTCCTGTCTCCCAAAGTTGTACTCATGTACTGTTAGAGAGGTGGACTAATTACAGTTTAAAGCCGTGGTCCCAAACTTGGCAACTTTAAGACTTGTGGACTTCAACTCCCACAATTCTCCAGAATTCTCCAGCCAGCCAGAGTTGAAGTCTACAAATCTTAAAGTTGCTAAGTTTGGAGACTTCTGGTTTAAAGAGATTTTTTTGGAGCTCTTCACAATCTGCTTTGGCTTTCATTGCCCTGAATAATTAATTTAGTATCATTTATGAATTTGGCCAACTCATTGCTTACTCCCTAAGGTAAGTCACTCTGGGGAGCATCTGATCTATATACACTTTGAAGCTTGTGAGTTTGTGCATTTACACAGAAGAACATTATTTCAGGGTGGGTTTTTTGGGGGGTGGGTGGGTTGTGGTTTTTATTCATGCCCCTATCCTTTTCTGATGTAGATAAAGGAAAGTTCTGTGCTATTCTTTCATTCCCAAATAAAAACATAGCAAAATATAAGCACATATATTTCCTTTCCCCTTTCAACGTAAACAGCAAAATAGGGGGAGTCTGCAAAAAAATGTAGAAGTTGTCAAAGAAAAAGCTGCAGTGAGAAAGAACAAACCAAATGGACCCAAAAGGAAAAGGGATCAGAATAGAACAGAAGAAAAAGAGACATAGGATACTACAAAGGGTTAAATTCACCAGACAAATATCTCCCATGCATCAGGTGATCTTAAAAAGTATGGCAGAGAGACCTTTAGCCATTTGCACACACACACACACACACAAAACAAGAACCTAGCTTTATTTAGTTCTTACCAGCTGAATGTTAGTTGACCAACTCTCTTTTCCCAGCCAACAGGTTTGGAGGAAAACTTCATATTGTTAAGTATAGCTATGAATAATCGGTTTTTGGAAATACGTTTATGATTTCTCCCATAATGGTCATTATGTATTATGATGGAAAGAAATTTGTAACACAAAGAGGAAATGGTTGAATAGGATGAACTTGAGGACAAGCATAGAAGACTCCTGCAAGTAAATCATAAGGAAAAGGATGTTGCAGGAGGAAAGAGTTGGTTATCTTGGGTTTGTGGAAAAGATGGATAATTCTTCCCTATTTCTCATCAGTTTTCAAGTACAATGTGAAAAATATTCTGCCTCTGTGACAATCTTGAAATGTAGTATCTACTTCAGGGGTGTCCAACCTTGGCAACTTTAAGACTTGTGGACTTCAACTCCCAGAATTGGAATTCTGGGAGTTGAAGTCCACAAGTCTTAAAGTTGCCAAGGTTGGACACCCCTGATCTACTTCAATTGTGGTCCTCTTTATTTAAGTGGGAACTAGCCTGTTAGGTATCAGAGGAGATAGGAAACTTGTCTGTTTTAATACTTCTGATTATCAGCAATTTTCTGTTGACTCAGACTTGCATCCAGCACTTCTCACCTCTAGAAAAATAGGCCAAATGTTTGTGCAAGCTATGCAAAAAAGGAGTCCATTTTCTCTCAGCTGGTAACAGAAAAGGACAAGAGTGGATACTGATTATGAATTTTTACTCAAGCTTTGCCACTTTGCCAGGATCTGGAATTAAGTTACTCCGTAGGGTCATGTGTTTTTAAGCCTAACTTTGACTAAAAGTGCAAGAACATCATGTTTAAAAAACGAGTTGAAATGTCCACAGTAGCTGGGATCTCTTGCCCAAAATTCAAGATGGGGCAGACTACAAAGACCATGGGCAGTTTGCCCTCTGTGGAAATACAGCTGTGGATGCTTTCTTTGGTGTGCAGATGCAGAGGATAGGGAAAAATTTTGTGGCAAAGAAACACAGGACTGATTCCAATCAGGAGGCCATTTTGTAAACAGTGTCGCAAGCATTTCCATAACCACTTAGAAGGTCTAATTCCCCACAGAATCCTAGGAAGGATGTTAGGAAGAAAATTAAAAAGTCTCTGTCTTAAGGGACATAGAAATATATTGATTCTAAGTGGGAAATTATTCTGTTGCTAGAATTGTAACATTATCCCTTCCATCTCAATAAATCCTGAGTTGTTAATTAGTTGTTGCAGGATATTGTGGCTTTGTGTGTTCTAAATATCCTGTTTGGGACTGCAGCACAATTTGGGAGTTTTTCTGAACTCGCATTACCCATTTCTACAAGTGGCAGCTATGACTAGGAGGACCTTTGCATATAGTTGTGTGTCAGTTGTGCCCATTTCCAGACCAAAAGGGCCTCCAGGCAGCCAATCATACTTTAGTCACCTTATTTGTGACTGTGACGATGCTATCTACTTAGGTCTACCTTTTAAGGTCTTTTGGAATCTGCAGTTAATTCAGAACATAGTATCTTAGGGTGTTAGAGGTATTCCACGGTGTGCCCAGGGAACACCTCTGTTGTATGAGCTGCATTGATTCCCAGTACACTTATTTCAGTTGTTGGTTACTATCAATAAAAGCTTCCATGGCATAAGGCCTGGCTATCCAGCTGCAATTCAAGCAGTGGTTGTATTCAGCCGGTTCACACTGGTTCTTGGGAACCGGTAGCAAATATTTGGCTTCGGTAACCAAACCGGTAGTAAGTTCTGGCTGGCCATGCCCCCAACCTGATCACCTGGTCACTGCTGGCTCACCCCACCCACCCGATAATTGCTCACCCCGCCCGCCTGACGTTCCTTAAGGTATTTCTTTTTTTCCCCTCCTGACAATCAGCTGTTCATATGATCAGCTGTGCCGGGGTTCCCCTTGCTGAGACCCAGGGGAGCACTCTGAGAGCAAAAACACCCCCCACAGGACTTCCCTGAGGCCCAGAAGGCCCCAAAATTAAATGGGGGGGTTGCTGCATGCCCCTCCTATGTTTTTTTCCCTTCCTGAGCCCCAGTGGAGCCTTCTGGGAGCAAAAAGGCCCCCCCCGAGGCTCCTCTGAGGCCAGGAAGTCCCCAAAATGGAGTGAGAGGGTGCTGTGTGCCCCCTTCAGGCTCATTTTTTTTCTTCCTGAGCCCCAGGGAGCCTTCTGGGAGCAAAAATGCCCCCCAGGAGGCTTGCCTGAGGCCCAGAAGGCCCAAAAAATGGGTGGGGGGGGTTGGCTGCCAAAAAGCAAATTAAAAAGCCACGCCCATCCACTCACATGGCCACGCCCACCAAGCTACGCCCACAGAACCAGTAGTAAAAAAATTTGAATCCCGCCACTGAATTCAAGGTGCTGGTTGTCATCTCTAAAGAGCTTCAGGGCCAGAGAGATTATCCATCTCAATCCAAAAGAATCAACAAGCATTGGTTCCTTTGTCCAAACGGCATCATATGATAGGACCCAGGATGTGAAACTTCTTTTGTTACCTATTCTCTGCAACAGCTTTCTTTCTTCATTGGCCCTGTCATGCTTCAGCATATAACTTTTATATACTGTTGTTGCTCTCTAGCCCCATCTAGTGGCTGGAGGCTGGCTGAGGAATTCTGTGAGTTGAAGCCCACAAGTCTTAAAGTTGCCAAGGTTGGGGACCCCTGATCTATTCTGGAGCATGTTGGCTGGGGAATTCTGGGAGTTAAAGTCCGTGGAGCTTAACATTGCCAAGGTTGAGAAACTTTCTTCTAGAGAAAGTGTCTGTGGAAAGGATATTAGTGATAAATGTTTCTGAGGGTGGAAAAGGTTAACATTTCCTCTAAAACTTGAGAATTTATGAGAAGAAATATATCTGAGAGTGAAAAGGAGCACAAATATTTGATTTGCTTGAAATTTATACCATACCGCTAGGCTTCTAAATAGCAAGGTAAAAAGTTCAAGATGGCTTCAAATCTATTTAAACCTGTTTTAAAAAAGGAAAAAGAAAACGTTTCATCTCTTTGGCATACATTTCTCAGAGATGAGAAGGAAAATTAAATATTCTTCTTTATTTTTATTTTCTCATTGCTCTTCGTGACATCAGTGATGGACCCAGAAGCTGGAGAAGGCCGTATATATTTTTCTGCTTCTTGTTCCCCTTAATGTGAGCACAATAACATCTCTAAATGAGACTATTCCTCACTAGGAGTAATTTTATTTCAACCAAAATAAATTTACTTTTTGATACTGAATATAAACTAGCTAAATATAAACGTATGAATAACATATTCAAAATTTGATGGCAAATAGAAATCTACTTTGCCAGATACCCATTGGTGTTACCTTGCTCCATACATACTTCAGAAATAATTCATTTGTTTTAAAGAAATGCTTGTTTAATAAATGATACCATTTCTTTAAGCAGGAATGTCTGTTTTCAGACTCCTATGGAAGCTCAAGGAAAGGTATCACGCTCCAGGGAAAAGCAGTTAGGTTCACCTGAGGTTCAAAGTACTTCTTACAGGTCATTTTCAAAGCAAACACAATCCTTCTGTTACTCTTCTCAAAATCACAGTGGGTATGATCCAAGAAACACTTTCATGGACCACCGATTTTCAGCAACAGAGGCTTAAGCTGAAGCCTTATCCTTTTTTCCAATAAACTAATTTAATTTAATTTAGGCAAGTATTGATTCTCCTCCCAAAACAAATGGAATTGCAATGTGCTTACTTTGCATTTTTTTCCCCCTTTAATTCTCATCATCGGCCTTCTGGTTTTGAAGGATTTGAAATTTAGGATTGGGACAGTGTTTAGTAAGCTTAATGAACACGGCTTACCTTAAGAGAGGGGAAAGGGGAGGAGAAGGACTCTGAATCTCTAAAGATAAAGTTTCCTGTCTGTGATCAGTCTTGCCAAAGGATTAACCCAAAAGAAATGATGGATGGATAGACAATATTTGAGTCAGTGACCTAATCAAAAAGGATGGGATCAACCAAACCATGGCCATTGACTGTGGTTAGACCAGTAGCTGATCATCTCTTTTGCTTCAATAATCTCAACCTGCCTAGAAAATTTTGAGACTTGATCCCTTAGTAAGCCTTCTTGGTAAGCTTCACACAACCTACATCTGTAGACAAGTCAATTGAGAAATATCCTGTTTTGTAACTCTTGCAGTTTGGGTTATAAACTGTTCTGAAAATGGTTATTTTAGCATTAAATAGGGCAGGGAGTAAAAATTGTTTTAAATAATCCAAAATTGCAGTTTAATTTAATTGCTCTAGCGATAGAGCCTATTGTTAAATAGGTTTAACATCTAATATA
Source organism: Hydrophis major (assembly GCA_033807585.1). Taxonomy (NCBI): domain Eukaryota; kingdom Metazoa; phylum Chordata; class Lepidosauria; order Squamata; family Elapidae; genus Hydrophis; species Hydrophis major. The sequence goes on from CM066331.1 coordinate 96,157,539, forward strand.
TCATAGGTTATTGCAACTATTAGGTTCCTTAAGTGTAGTTGCCGGCAACAGTCTGAATGATCTGCATGCTCAATTGTTAGACAATTCTAACAATTAGTGAATTTTAAAAAGGGGGGAGGAGTAGAGATCAGATTAATCTAATGAGGTCCCCCAAATCTGAGATAGAGTTCTGTAGCTTTGCATTTGTACAGTATTAATGATTGCTTAGAAAATTGGAACTCAACCAAATTCTGGGCTACAGTATTTTGCAACCACATTCTGGAACCTTTTTTTAAAGAATGTACTAGGTTGGCTTATAGTGGACTCAGAGGTTGATTTCAGTCATAATCCAGGGATTTTGAGAGATTTATCCATCTCTGGACCTTGAATCATCTACACCATACCTTGAAATGATATATGGTAGAATTCACCACAGCGGTGTATAATTTTTCACTCTGTCAGCTACGCAATGTCTTCCTTAAATGCTTGTGTGGAGAACAAGATGAGATTTTAATCCAAGTTCCCCCTGAAATCTGGCTGGAAATTGGGAATGGTGACAGAGAACATCGTGACAAAATAGTTATTAATTGACTCAAGAATATGTAAATAGCATGGTAGGTTTGAGGAGAAAGTCTTTTAATTTTGTTAACTATTTTTAACGGTCTCTAGGAAGCTCTTCCTGCCCAACGACTATTGGTCTTTGATGACTATTAGATTAGCACTGTCCACACCATGGAAGGAATCAGAATATATTCCACTTGTATAAATGCACATGGGATGTTGTTAACATTGCAAGGAATTAAATAGAGAAACAGAATCAGATACATTTACTTCTACTTGGGCTAACTTTATTACAATTGTAACAAAAACACTCCTATGATGAAACTTAGAAAGGCATGTTTTGAATCAATGGGCTTGTCCATCATAGATACTAGGGGAAGATTATCAAAGGCACACTTGGAATTCTTTGGTTTCTGGTTAGATACATGAACATTGTAACTGAAGAAGCTGTCACATATCACCTTCTTAGTAAATGTCCAGAAAAATGTAAGCCAAATTGTCCTGTACAAAAACATTTCTAAATATTGCCTATTACCTTGGATCAATGGGCTATGGGACAAGAAGACTTGGAAACTTCCAAGTAGCCCAGCTGCAGAGATGCTTCTCTGTTCTGGACCTGATTCACTTTTGTCTGCTTCAATGGATTGATTGAGCAATATTTACATGAAGCTGATGAAGAGTTTTGAAAAGCAAGCGGAAAGGAAATGCTGTCAAATGATCGCTGCAAGGCAGAGCTGTTTACCAAAAACAGGCAGAGCCACCAAAAAATTAAAGTGGTATGGGAAAATTGTCATCCAAGGGACAGTCTGCTAGTCAAAGCTGGGTACTTTTCACTTGATTTGTGTCTGTAACATGAGGAGGAGGAGAAGGCGCAGATGCATGCTTAATTCTGCAGGGAACATATGAATGCATTTAAATCATTTACAACTTTTTACGGGCTCCATTGTGAAGTATGTTTCTCTTCTGCATGCAAAATTAGATTTCCAGCAGATGGTGAAGCCGGGTTGCCCCCGGTTTAGAAAGCTGTTCTTGTGGTGGACAACACCAGAAAAATAAACTGAGCTTAGATGAAGGTGCTGGATTTGTCACCTCATTTTGACAAACAAAATGTGTTTAGCGGGGATTTGGGTAGGTTAGCATCACAGGAAACCTACTGTAATTAACCTACAAACAACTCAAAAAAAATCTACTCTCCGTATCCCTTTGAACACTGCAGAGTCCAGATGTCATCATTACAAGACCCAGATAGTTGAGGACAATATGCTGACTCTGTAAACCGCTTAGAGAGGGCTAGAAGTGGTATATAGGTGGTATATAAGTCTAAGTATATATAAGTACTTGGAAGAGTGAGGAAAATCCTCAGGGACGACTCACATTCCGGTCAGCACTTCTTCACTTTCCTACCATTGGGTAGGAGATATAGAAGCATAGCCAGCTGCACCAACAGGCTGAAGAACAGTTTCTACCTGTGGGCTGTCAGACTTCTGAGCAGAAAACAACTTTATGTCAACATAGTATGATAGACTTGCGGGGCTGGTGTGTTGTGCAACAAGATCACATAGTGTAATAAGATTGGGACTGGGTTAGGGACTTCTGTCCTCACTGTGAGTTGTGTTAGGTGGGGGAATACATGCAGGGAGGCTCAGCCAATCTCATCTGTACACATGATGTACTATAAAGGTAATAATAATAAGTGCTATTGCTATTACATATTGTACATGTGATAAGGGTATGGCCAAGGAGATAAAAGGAAACCAAAGTCTGGGTCCTTCCAATAGTTCCATTTCTTACGTTTATTTGCTCTGTTTCTCACAAATTATCTGTTTTTCTTCCCTCACTTTTCTCATGAAGCACTTTTGGGTCAGCCAGGCCAAGAATTCTTAGCTGCCTGAAATGAAAATTTATCCCAGCCTCACTCATATGTATAATTCCCAAGCAGCCCCTTTGTTTTCTACACAGAGATGGCAACATGGTGATAAGAATGAGTCAATTCATGAATGAAAACATTAGTACTTGGTGCCTTTTTATAGTACCCAAGATTAGCCAGCTGAATGTGTACTGATGATTACTGATCAGCCTGTTCTTCTTGAATTTCCAATGGTTCTTTGTTATTAGGTGACTGGGAATTCTGGGAGTTGAAGTCCACACATCTTAAACTTGCTGAGGTTGAGAAACACAGCACTAGTGCAGAGGTCTCCAACCCTGGCCACTTTAAGCCTGGCGGACTTCAACTCCGAGGATTTCTGGGAGTTGAAGTCCGCAAGTCTTAAAGTGACCAAGGTTGGAGACCCCTGCACTAGAGGATGCTATCCTGTCTTCTAGATTGAGTCAACTCTCAATTGCTGGATGTGTGATGGAAACGGGAGGTGCAAATCATGTCTTTGAGTTAACAACATACTTACATTGGGGCCAACTTTGTGTATGTACAAAGGAGAATGAACTTTTTTCACATGTGAAAAATCTATTTGTACAATTGCATACATAATGCTCCCATTTTTCCCTACACCACCAATTCCATGAGTTATGTTGAACTGGGGGGATGTGGCTGACTCAGATTAACTCAGTATATTTCCATGACTAAAAGTGGAATTGAATTTGGTCCTAATCCAACCCTTGACTATTATAGCATCCTGCCTCCCCTTCTGTCAGTGAGTTTACCTCTTTATAAACCTTGCTGTGAAATAGGAATCAAGTAGTGCAAAATTAGTCAGTGATCCACTACATTTCTTGCTATTCTATTAGCCCAGGACTCCCAAAACTTGGTGATTTTAAGACTTGTGGACTTCAACTCACAGAATTCTGGGATTTGAAGTCCACGAGTCTTCAAATTGCCAAGTTTGGAGACTTCTATATTAGCCTATAATACATTTTACTTTTGATATTTTTTTGTGTTTCTAATTTGGATTCAGGGAAACAGAGCTGTACTTTTGTAAAATAGCACACAGCAACAACAGGGGAAAATATCAACCATGAACTCGAAAACGTGCTGTTTTCAAGCAAAATCCTCAATATTTTGCAAAAAACAAACACCTGAGATCCTGCTTTGTCAGCTGTGGTTCTTGAAGTCAGCCTTCAGAGGGCGCTTGTGATGGAGACTTGCTTGCCATTTTTGGTAATTAAAATCATGCTGTAACACTTTTGTGTTACAGAGAGCTAATGATTCAACACAGAGGACAAATCCTATTGAGCGCCTGCAATATTTAAACTAATGACTATTACCCAAGGCTGAATGAATTAAATAATGTGAAAAAAAGTACAGCAGCCATTAATTTTCAACCACGTTCCCTTTTAGAAAATGGGTGAATTCAATTTTATAAGGGGATCCTGATGAAGCAAAGAACTGCTAGATCATTGAGGAATCTAATGGCTGCAGGGTCAGGTTAAGCACAGTTAGTGTTGAATTAGCTTACTGTGCTTGTTTGCATTGGTTTAGGGCAGTGGTCCCCAAACTTGGCAACTTTAAGACTTGTGGACTTCAACTCCCAGAATTCTCCAGCCTGCCATGTTTGGAGACCTCTGGTTTAGGGTATTTTAAGCCTTTTTTGGTTTGATGTTTTGAACAATGAATAGAAGTGAATTCAGAACCACGTTTATATTTAAGGTTTGGCATATGAAACTCAAAAAACTCCATTTCAAATCAAATCAGGTATATTACAGTTAAAGACCAGAGACTAGAACAAATAAAAACACTTGAGGTATAGCCAGTTAAAAATTATAAAATAAAATAACAGATAAAATCTATATTAAAATCACAATTTGGTATCCAATCTGTCAGTTACATATGGCTTAATTATACTGTAATATCAATCCTTAAACTGTGAGGCCCATGGTCATTTACATACTAAAATGCAAAAGAGTAGTAATACAAAGGGGTTTGCTACATTAGTTGGGTAAAATAGCTATAATGGATTAATCATGTGTTTCCAACTAGTCCCTGGTATAAAAACTCTGGGTTAATACAATCCCATTGCCATTTGTAGTGAGAAAACCCTACTGAGAATGGTAAGGATTATTTTTGGTTAAATAGTGTTGTGGGAGTAATTTGACAATTTGGATCGTGAAAGTAAACCTTGATATGTTATAGTGTTACTATGTGGACTATTTTGGCTTGCAAAGATCCTACTGAGAGTATAATTCAGCACCTCCTGGCAAGAGCCTACAAGAATATAAATATTTGCTACTTTCTTTTGCATTCAATTTTAATAGTTTATTTAAATGTTAGTTGCTGGATTTGTAATGTAAGGAAGATGCTGCAAATTCTACTCCAACTTGTAGAATAGACACATATAGACATATATTATATGAGCCAGTTCAGTGCAATGGTTAAGGCAAAATTGAGAGACCACTTCTATTCTATGTTAGGCAGAAAGCTGGTTGGATGACATTGGACTAGTAATTTTCAGCCCTAGGAATGAGGCATTGGCAAACCCACTTCTGAAAAAAATCTTGCCAAGAAAACTGCAAGATTAGGGTTAGACTTGTTCAGGAAGACTCTGAGAATCTGAGCGATTGAACAGAAAAAATAAATATGTTGTATACATATCTATTAAAAATGCATACATTGTATATCTTATTTATGTTATATTCATATGTAACTTAAACTTCTGTAGAATTAGAGGTCTCAATCAGGAATGCACATTGGATTGTTCTGAAACAAGAAATGATGGCAACTCTCATGGATCTTTTCAAGGCATCTAATCCTAGGAGCAATTAAACCTGTCACTATCCTAACCCAATCAGAACCATCAAGGAAGTTGAAGAAGAATAGCCATGCTGTGTTTCACCTTGGCAAGTATTTGTGAGATGCAGCTTGAGAACAGAGTTTGGCTTTGAGAAAAGGCGACAAAGAAGGAGTCAAGATTGAACATAAAGCTCAGAAAGCTCAAACTGCCCAAGGAGCTACTGATCCAGTTCTACAGAAGAATTATTGAGTCTGTCATCTGCAGCTCTGTAACTGTCTGGTTTGGTTTTGCAATCCAATAGGACAGACACAGATTTCAGAGGATAATTAGGACTGCAGAAAAAACAATTACTACCAACCTGCCTTCCATTGAGGACCCGTATACTGCACAAGTCAAAAAGAGAGCTGTGAAAATATTTACAGACCCCTCACATCCTGGACATAAACTGTTTCAACTCCTTCCCTCAAAACGACTCTATAGAGCACTGCACACCAGAACAATTAGACACAAGAACAGTTTTCCCCCGAAAGCCATCACTGGGCTAAACAAATAATCCTCTCAACACTGTCCAACTATTACAAAGTCTGCATTACTATTACTATTAATCTTCTCATCACTCCTTATCACCCATCCCCTCCCACTTGTGACTGTATGATTATAACCTTATTGCTTGTATTCTTACAATCTATATTGACTGTTTCCTAGTATGATTTGATTGCTTATTGTACCCTATGACTATTATTAAGTGTTGTACCTTATGATTCTTGACTCTTGACGAATGTATCTTTTCTTTTAGTACACTGTGTATACTGAGAGCATTTGCACCAAGACAAATTCCTTGTGTGCCCAGTCACATTTGGCCAATAAAGAACACTATTCTATTCTATAAAGAGTCTGGACTCTAAAAATAAGACGTGTTGCTTTACTCTTCCACAGTGTTGACGGACTCTCTGTCATTTCTATGATTGTGATACCTTTGTAATTACATTTTTATTTCAATTTTTCGTTTCCTTGAACCTCCATTTCCCAATGCACCTTACATAGCCTTCTGAGTTCCTTGTCAAAGGGAGGTCACAAAGTAGAAAATCCATTTTTGTCTTCACTTAATTCATAGTGAGATTTGCCCTCCCTGATCGTCATGATTTGACTGCTGATTGACTACGAAGGATGAGAAATGTTTCTTCATCAACGAACACAGGTAATGATGACTTTAAGGCTGTGATCCAGAGATTTGGGTGCAGTTTGGTGAAATCACTTTAATAATTTGGAAAGGCTTTTGCCTATATAGAAAAGAAGCTCAAAAATTACTACTATGCTTAAGAAAGATATCGTACACAGAGCCTTAAGGCTTCATAAGCCTTTGTAGCCACTTTGTAGCAAAAAGTAGGGTTTTTTTTTCTTTCTCACAAACTGAGAGAGAGAGAAGCAATTCAATAAAAGAGATCAATTGGAAGACTACTTCAAAATTCAGCAGCAACTTCTGAAGGCAAGTAATCCTCACTTAGTGAGCACTGATTCAGCAGGCATTCGAAGTAATGAGAAGGCTTCTCTTGTGAAGGCCGATGTGGTTGTTGCAAATGCCTTTATAATGATTTGATTGTGATTAGGGCACTTGGCAACCAACATGAATTTACAAATTCATAGTATCCTGTAATCACATGATCGCCTTCTGCGAGTGTCACTGCTGGCTTCAACAAGCAAGTCAATGGGGAAGCAGCAGGAAGTTGCAAGCCATAGTCCTGTGTCATCACATTTAATGACTGCAATTAGAACTACTCAGTGGTGGGATTCAAATATTTTTACTACTGGTTCTGTGGGTGTGGCTTGGTGGGCATAGCAGGGGACGGGTCTCCAGTCAGAGGTGGTATTTTTGCCAGTTCTCTAAACTACTCAAAATTTCCGCTACTGGTTCTCCAGAACTGGTCAGAACCTGTTGAATACCACCTCTGGAACTACTGGAACTGCCATTGTAAGTTGGAGCAGTCACATGACTTTTCTCTGTAGGACCTTGTGGCTTAGCAATGGAATTCCCTGTCCCAACTCTGTTTGTAAACTGATGACCACCTCTATAATGGCTGAACGGTAGAAGATCATACAGGGATAAGTAAAAGGATATTACACTCTGAGTAAAAGGAACAACATTCCCAGTCCTTAAAACAGAGGTCTCCAAACTTGGCAACTTTAAGACTTGTGGAATTATGGGAGTTCAAGTCCACAATTCTTAAAGTTGCCAAGTTTGGAGACCCCTGCCTTAAAGGGTAGGAAAAGAATACTGCCTTATTACAGGAAAAGGTTGGCAGTTAAAACAAAAAAACAGAGAATAAAAATATGTTGTGCATGGTCACTTTTCGCTTTTAGCTATAACACTGCCACATATCAAAGTATCATTAGGCACCAGTAAGTAGATTATTTATAGGTATTAGGTTTAATACATGTGAAGTGTATATTTTGTAAAATAAACCAACCTTGAGTACATAGGTAGTATTCGGCAGGTTGTGACCAGTTCTGGAGATCCAGTGGCGGAAATTTTGAGCAGTTTGGAGAACCAGAAAATAGCGCCTCTGACTGGGGATTTTACAGTATCCTTCCCCTGCCACGCCCACCAAGCCACATCCACAGAACCCGTGGTAAAAAAAATTGAATCCCACCCACTGCTTGAGTATATAGGAAATCATTCAGCTTCCTCATCTATGGTTTGTACCATAACCATATTTATTTCTCCCCTATAATCAGATCTAACATATAAATATATGGTTTTCAGTTCTGGAAGTATACATTCTTTAGAAATCCTGCAGGCTTCTTTGTTACTGAAGTGGAATGCCAAAATTTTACCTGGTTTCATTCATTTCTAGTTTCACACTTACAGAGCACAATCCCAGTTCTGCCTTCAAATATTGCATGTAATAGACCTAGAAATTAATTTCACATTGGGCAAAATAATCACTTTCAACCGTAACATTCCAATATTTTTGCATGCATGAACCAATCGAATGAGTCCGATGGTAATTAATTTACTGAAGTGGACTTTGTGATAGAAAAGGCTATGGTTATCCCATGTTTGAGAAACTGTGGAGAAACAGTCTTGGCTTAAACTCAAATATTCCAACCAGAAAGAAAGAGTAGGAATATTTGGCACTCCCCACTCTCCAAATTTTATGCCAGTGAAAGTGAGTAAATATAAAATGATCTGGATTAATGTAGAGAGAATGCATTTCAGTCATACTTGGCTGCAGTTCTTAACATCTGGAACATAATTTTTTTAGAGTGCCATAAAGTATGCTTTCAGTATGTACTCTCAATGGCAATAAAGCAGAAGAATATAAAATAAACACACCAAAATCTGATTAAATATTTGCCTTCTATTAGAATCAATAGGACCTTGGAAATAATAATAATAATAACAACAACAACAACAATAAAAACAATAATAACAATAATAATAATATAAAAATCAAATGTTATTAAAAGTGGGGAAAAAGCCTTGCCAAACATGCCTGCCCAATGTCACGCATGTGTGGTTTTGTTCTCCAAAAAATTAAAGGCAGACAATGAATGTTGGCCTGCAACTGTGACAGTGCAAGTTTTTGATTCAAGTCTCTGTTATATTTGTGAAGATAATTTGACATTAAATTGGGGCTCCTTGATTTACAACCGGTCACTAAGAAATCATTGGTAGTTACAATGGAGCCCACCCACCAACGATATTTTTTTACTCAATTCCAAGGTTCTGATGGCTGACACACCCACCCACGCAATTATGTTCCACACTTGGGGTGCTCAGCAATTTTTATGCTCAATTGCAGTCACATGACCACAATTTACAATGTTTTTTGCCAAAGCCCAGCATTTACTCCCAATTTTTTTTGCGAAAACGCCCTATAACAAATAATGGATTGAGTTAACAACCTAACCCTAACCCAACCGGGAGGAGGGAGGATAATATGTGCTTTTTGTCTTTAAAACTCACATTTTAAAAACGTTTTTGTTTACCCCCAAAGGTGCTTATCAACACTGTCCAAATATTTACAAAGTCTGCATTACTATTACTGTTAACCTTCTCATCACTCCTTACCACCCATCTCCCTCCCGCTTGTGACTAAATGACTCTAACTTTGTCGCCTGCATCCTTACAATCTATATTGACTGTTTCCTAGTATGATTTGATTGTTGATTGTACCCTATGACTATTAATAAGTGTTGTACCTTATGATTCTCGACTCCTGACGAATGTATCTTTTTTTTGTGTGTATACTGACAGTATTTATACCAAGACAAATTCCTGGTGTGTCCAATCACACTTGGCCAGTAAAGAATTCTATTCTTATTCAAGAGGCAACTGGACTTTCTGTTTTTTTTCTTTGAAGATGTTTAGCTTCTCAGGCCAAGAAGTTTCTTCAGCGCTGAAGAAATTTCTTGGATGAGAAACGAAACGTCTCCAAAAAAAAAAAAGGAAGTTCAGTTGCCTCTGGAGAAAGCATCTTTGGGACAACCATGACCTGGATGACTAAGAATGTCCATAGACATGTTTTTGTTTAGTTTCATTTTGTTCTGTATAGGAGTTTAGAAACTGGAGCCAGTTCTGAAAACACAAGAGATAATTGTGCAACTATCTCCCCCCTCTTCTCCCCACCCCTGCGAATTGCACAGCTGTTTTAAAAAGAAACCCCCTTGGTAAGTCAATGAAGTCAAATAAAAGGAGAATTAGCCTGGTCCAAGTAACTGGGTGTTGTAGGTTGCTGGTAGCAGGTGCAGACGGCTGAGGTCTCTGAGAACGAGGACTCAGATGAGGGGCCTGCGTGTAACGCAGGGATGGGGCCAGGATTATCGGAGAATGGGGTGCTGCCTTCAGAGCTTGTGAAGTCTGGCAGCAGTGATGCAGAGGACCCCGAGGAGCCTGTGCCCAGTGCGCGTAGGGCTGCTTGCAGGAAAGAGCAGCTGCAGCAGCACAGGCGACTCGGGAGTAAGGCTGCAAGGTGATGGCCCCTCCCATAAGGGATCAAAGCCAGCCTTCGGGGGTTGGCTCCTTTGCAGGAAGCAAAGACGTTCTTTCCACTCCAAGTTCTTATGGAAGTCCTGTCTATTCTGGTTTGGTTTAGGAGACTTTTGGTTTTGGATATTTCCCTGCAATTACTCTTGTGTTCTTGGCATCCTTTCACAACCTTGAAAGGGCTTGCTCTTATCTGGGACAGTTAATTTTAATGACTCTTTGCTGCGAATGAACAGAATTCACAGAGGCGCATTGAAAAGGTTTGCTTTTATATATACTTTGTGTTTCTTTGATTTGAACGAGGCTTGGGTCAGAACACTGGGTGAATTGTAGGCAGACCTCAGAGCAGCCTGAGGCTGTGTAATGCCTGTTCGTACACATGAAAAAACTAGATGCATTACAGGCAGTCCTTGACTTACGACCACAATTAAGTCCAATATTTCTGTTGCTATTTGTTAAGTGAGTTTTGCCCCATTTTAAACTTTTCTTGCCACAATTGCTAAGTGAATCACAACAGTTGTAAGTTCAGTAACCTGGCTGTTAATTGAATCTGACTTCCCCATTTGATTTTCCTGGTCAGGAGGTTGCAAAAGATGATAACATGACTCCCAGACGGTTATATGAACTGTTGTAAGTCAAGGAGTGCAGTGTTTTGTACAGGTAGTTCTCCTGTCAGAAGAATTGCAGTCTGTTATTAATGATGAAAGCATGGACAAGGCGATTTCAGAATGAAACACAAGAATGTAGCTTAGCTGAAACCTTTTTGTTGTCAGTGTTAGCATGCTACTTCCTTCCTTCCCAATAGTTGGTTTATCTGCTTCAAAGCAACTGCTGAAATGCACATGCTAAATGTGGTGGACTCCCATGGAAAGAATGAGACACAGAGGCTGGTGTACTCGGGATGGGAGTCTAGAGCAAATTCTAGTGTCCCCTTTTATTGAGAAATTCGTACATAGTAAGCATTCATATTGTGGATTACAAAAATTAGATATAGCACACAAAACTGTTTACAATTGTCTGAGCTGCTTAATTGTTTCAGGTGTTTGTTTTTAATTTCCTTGCTTATCTCAGTGACCCTTAGGCAGACATGTATGTATAAGGTCTTAGACTAATCATTACCCAATACTGAAGTCAAAGTTTATTCCCACAGCTAAAGAGATATCTAGGGATTTGTGGGTAAAAAAAAATAGTGATGGGAGGAGGATTAAGCTGAATTAGCCAGCTAGTAATTTCAGAGCTGGTATTTGGGTCACTCTGTAGTGTCTCTCTCATGAACTCTTCAACGAGGTGCTACAAGGATAGAGCAGACAAGCAATCAGTGGAGAAGGAAGCTGATTTTTCCTAATAGTCGCTTTTGGAAAGAACCAACTTAGCCGTTCGCAGTGGAACAATCGAAGGGCTGCAGGAGTTCCTGCCATCCATTAATCAAGAGATGTGATTAGGGGTATTTCTGCTGGGTCTAGTTCCAGTGGAGTCCTATTTATAAAAGCTGGGTTAAAATTCCAACCCATTGTTCTTTTCCCCAGGGATTTTTTTTTTAAAAAAGTTGTTAATTTCTGAGAGGGCAAGCTAGGACATTTGTGTTTTTAATGTTAACTAAGAACACACAGAGCCAGGTTTGGGGAGTGGTTTAAAACAGTGGTCACCAGCCAGTGGCCGGGGACCACTGGTGGTCCATGAGAAAATTTTGGTGGTCTGCAGAGAAATGTCATCCCCAAAGCACCCCCCAAAGCAATTAATCCAGGCTGCAGGGGAACACAAGGCTGCGCTGCCCACATGGCCCACGGGAACACAAGGTTCGCGTCACTTGCATTGTGAACAACATGAGGTAGTGAGGGGAGGGGGGAAAGGGCAGAGGGAGGGGAACTTGTTCCACTCACCCCATGTAACTGGCTTGGCCACTGGGCTGCTTCTTTCTGCTTCTTCTGCTTTTGGCTGCATGCAAGGAAAGCAGCAAAAGTCTTTCTTTCTCTCCCCCAAACTCTGCCAGAAATGAGTCTTTGGGACCCTGCAAGGCCTCCTGCTCCAAGAGGCTGCACTGGCACAACAAGTTTCATAAAGACTCATTTCTGGAGGAGTTTGAGGGAGAGAAAGAAAGACTTCTGTTGCTTCTGCTGCTTTCCTTGCATGAAGCCAAAAGTCTCCCTCCCTCTCTCTCTCTCTCCCCCTGAGAAGGGAGCTGGGAACGGTATCCTGTGATCCCAAATAAAGAATGATTGATCAGTAGGAAAACGGGTGGGGAATTTTCCTGCAGACTTTTTTGGGGGGATTTTCCCAGGGTCTCTGATCCATGGGATTTAAAATTATGAGTTTGGTGGTTCCTGAGGTCCAAAAGGTTGGTGACCCCTGGTTTAAAACACCCATTACAAACTAGGAGATTGTAAATGCTAGTCCTCTCCTAGGTACACCAACTGTCTGATTTTTGAGAGCTGAGATTACTCCCTTGACCCATTCTTCTGCAGTTATCCTTCCTTCCTTCCTTCCTTCCTTCCTTCCTTCCTTCCTTCCTTCCTTCCTTCCTTCCTTCCTTCCTTCCTTCCTTCCTTCCTTCCTTCCTTCCTTCCAGAGTCAATGAAAAAGACAGTGACCAGGAGTTAAGATTAACTCAAGGGCACTCACTGATATATACACAAGGAACACATGACATAGATCAAGTCAATCTCTTCAGCAGTGGGATCCTATGTGTTCCATTACCGGTTCAGTAACCTAACATGCGTTCACCTAACAACTTTCCACACTCCAGCTGAGGCCTGCCATGCCAGTCAGCTGAGTGGATAAAGAAGAGAAAGGGGCAGGGGCAAGTCTGCTTTTTTCTCTTCTTTCTCCCCTCAGCTGATCATTGGAGGCTATTTTTTACTATTGGTTCAGCTAAACCGGGCCAAGCCAATAGCATACCACCACTGACCTTCTTTAATCTTTCTTCTTTCCATTCCTTTATCACAAGGTTATTAAAACTTGGCAAGTTTAAGACTTGTGGACTCCAACTCCCAGAATTCCCAAGCTAACATGACTGGAGGAGGAATTCTCGAGGTTGGTCCACAAGTCTTAAAGATGTCAAGTTTGAAGACCCTTGCTTTATCACATTTGTATCACCACCTATCTCCCATAGTGGCTATGGGCAGAGTACATATTAATTAATTAAATTTAAAAGATTAAAACAATCTAAAAACAGAAAGGTGGCAAACATGGAAGGAGCACATTCAGTTGAGAGTCATCTAGCCATCTAGCAAGCCCTATCCACAGAAATACATGGGTAATATGAGGATAAAGCTTAGAGTTGTTTTTCAAAATGAGATAGGCAGTGGAAGGAAGGAAGGAAGGAAGGAAGGAAGGAAGGAAGGAAGGAATGATACCTTCAGAAGAATAGGTCTACTCAACTCTCAACTCTCAAAAATGTGATATAAATAAGTTGAAATCCCTGCATTTGACAGAAAATGACTGAAAGAAGAACTTCTCAGAGGTCATTGTATGATCCCATCAAGGTTGGCATTCATTCTGAAGATGTTGAAAAGCTGGCTATATACCCAGGCCTTATGATGGAGTAAGGAGTACATCCATTTAAGCTTCAGTTATTTGCATAGGGATTATTTTTTTTGAAGGGACATCATGTTTCTCTTTTTTTATTCTGACTTTTTTTATTACATAAAGTGCCCAGGGTCAGCTAAAGTTGGGCATTTTTAAAATTCGTTTCTTTATTTAGCAAAATTAAAAGACAGATAAACCTATTGCCATATATACACTTTTTTATGCTTGTCTTTTTTAAAAAAAATAAGCATCAGACAACCAATCCTCTGTAGATTGAGACAGGAGCATTTTGATAGCAACATTCCTGTTGTGAAATTTCTCCTTGCTTCGCTTTTTTACAGTATTTGACATGAGAAGTGGATGTAGGGAATGATTTGAAAATATAATAAATAAAAATAAAGAATAACTACAGGAAAAGGCAGGATCTGTGAGTTTGATCATGCTTGGACAAATGGTACTATTTTTAGGATGCTGCACCTATGCAAGTGTTCCACATGGATAGTTTTATAGTGTCTGTCTGGACTGTAGATTAAGTTATGATAGACAAGATTAGCTATAATTATTAAAGGATGGTCGTAGATTTTTAATGTAGAGGTCAGTGCAATTCCAAACTGACCACAGTGTGAGAGTCTGGAAATATTTAGTTAGTGAAAATCAGTATATTTCCTTAATAATCCAGTTGTCATTGGAAGTGCTGTTTACTAGAAACCAGTTATTGCTAGTATTTAATTCCAGACCTCTCATTTCAGCAAACGATGCAAAACCATCACACAGGTTTTTATTTAATGGACAAGAGAGTAAAGAGTAAGTTGACCTCTGTTCTGTTTCTGCTTGAAAGAAAAATAGTAGAAAGGGTAATTGGTGGAGTCAGTAATCTTCATAGCTTAACCTACAGTTTTAAGGATTAGGTGTCTGAAATCAATTTAATGCCAACTAAGAATGCATAGCTAAGACTTTGAGAAATGCTAGAATCTCATCTTGATGAATTTAATCAGCCACATTAGCCTGATGTCTTGGCACTAAAGCTCATTATCTCTATTAATATAATGCGGAACATCCAGGATTGCTGAAATTCATTTATAGGTATGCACCCTATTTTAAAGGAGAAATTTGCCTTTCCATAGTATATAATACAGGTAGCCCTCATTTAGCAACTGCCTTGGGTAGTGACTGTTCACAGTTACAAGTGATGGAAAAGTATTGCATTCAATGCTCACAATTGCCACCTTCACAGGTCTATAAAGCAAAGGAACAATTATAAGCATAGGTCATGGTTTCACTTAGTGATCACTTCACTTAGATTGCTAAATTTAATTGTGGTCAGTAAATGAGGATGACTTATATACGCATCCAAGTACTAACTGGGTTCAGACCAGTGATGGGATTCTACTGGTTTGGCAGAACTGGCAGTAAAAAAATGCTACAGTTTAGCCGAACCAGTAGTAAAAACATCTACTGGTTCGGTCAAACCGGTATTTTTTTTCCTTCTGACAATCAGCTGTGCTGGGATTCCCCTTGCTGCCTTACTGCTTCACCCAGGAGGCTTCCCTGAAGCACTGGGGTGTGGGGGAGTGCTGTACACATACAAAAAAGCCACGCCCATCCAGTCACGTGGCCATGCCCACCAAGCCATGCCCATAGAACCGGTAGTAAAAATATTTGCATCCCACCCCTGGCTCCTGATTAACTTACAAGCCTTAACATTTATTGGAATATTTCATGATTCAGTTAAATCCTAGAGAAAGACAGCAGGAAGGAACTGCTTAGTAATAAAAGCAATTATAATAGCTGGACTTTTGATTTTATTTGTACTTATTAATCAGTTGTAGGTGGCCTATTGTCATCACAATAGGCAGCTTACAATAAATACTATGAAGCATCCATGAAATATGCATTAAAGCAAAGCTGTCTGGAACCAATAAATCACATCAATAAAATGGCTGCTACCCTTCAGCAAATGTTCCTCTGTGACGCATCTCCTGAATGGGGTTGTTTTGCCATTCTACAAACAGATATCGGTAATAAGTTCACATATGACTTTGGGTGGACAAGCTGCTCTAGAGAAGTGGAAGAGGGCCACCGCTAAGAATGTCAGTCTCTTTCATGGTGGGTAACAGGAATATATTCTCCTTACAAGAGGATATAAGGCAGGCAGAAGGAGACGGTCCCAAAGATAATAAGAGTGTAAACCAAAGGTCTTCAAATTTGGCAAATTTAAGACTCATGGATTTCAACCCCCAAAATTCCTGAGTTAACATGACTTGAGGAGGAATTCTGGGAGTTGAAGTCCACAAGTCTTAAAGCTGTCAAGTTTGAAGACCCCTGATGTAAACTATAAGGAACTATGGTAGCACAGTGCTTAGGATGCAATA
Source organism: Hydrophis major (assembly GCA_033807585.1). Lineage (NCBI taxonomy): Eukaryota > Metazoa > Chordata > Lepidosauria > Squamata > Elapidae > Hydrophis > Hydrophis major. The sequence goes on from CM066331.1 coordinate 96,173,645, forward strand.
TTAATCCTGACTGGCTCAAGATTAGACTCAGCCTTCCATCCTTCCAAAGTCGGTAAAATGAGGGCCCAGATTGTTGGGGGCAACATGGTGACATTTATAAACTGCTCAGACAGTGCTGTAAAGCATATGGCGCGGTGTATATGTCAAAGTGCTATTGCTGTTGCTGGTTTGTAGATAATCACTAGCACTAAGAGTCTACCGGCAATCAACCACTGAGATTTCAAAGTCATCTTTCAAGGTAGCCTTGAAGAGAATTGCAGCAAAGGAATAAGAACATAAGTTGCTGTCCTTGTTGCTTCATGGTTCAGGAAAGAGTTAGCTATTGTGGGATCCTTGCTGCTTTCTGAACTTAGTGTTTTTCTTGCAAACATTTCATGATCCAACTGGATTGATATCATCAGTGTTGATTATGTTACCTAGTTGAGTCATGAAACATCTGCAACAGAACTACCAAGCCTTCAAAGTGCCAAGGACCCCATTAATTCAACCCTGAGCTACAGATATTATCTTCTATCAGTTAACTATTGACCAAATACTATCCTGGCAACATCTCGTACCTTATGTTCCTACTGGACCAGTGAGTCCCCAGATTATGTGCCAGTTCTTCAGTTTCATCCAGTCCCTTAGAGCCTCCAGGTGCTGGATCAGTTCTACCTAACTTCTGCTTAGTCTAATGATTATACTGTTGGTTATATACACCCTCCTTCCAATTTGATAGATGATCTCTACCGGTGTTTCCAAGCGGATGTTAAATAAAGTGGAAGAGATCTCAGCCCTCAATTTCAGCCACACTGTGTGCAACCACCTCCTCAGGAAGGTGTGGAAGCATTCCAAAACAGTGTCCCAATCTCCAATCTCCAAGACTCTCAGGATCGCTGAATGATGCTAAAAGATCTAGCAAGACCAGAAGGGACACACCAGCCTCTTTCAAGTTCCATGTCAATCCCGAAAGTAACTAATGGAATTGCCATCCTAAGTCCAAACCTGGAACCTGACTGGAAAGCTTCTGGATAATTCATCTCATGCAGAATCCTCTGTAGCATGAAATCTTACTAAGAAGAAGTTCTACACTTGGGATCATTGGAGCAAATCTTTTTCCATAAACAAATTTAGAAAAATCATCCCTCTAATTTCTCTATCCAGAAACAGGGTGAAGCACTTCAAAAGATCATTAATGCTAAGCTCTGATCCCCAAAATCCCAGTTGCATCACTAGGCAGTTCTAAGGTCATAAATCTACTATGGAAGTTGTGTCTACTTTAAGAAGTTCCTCAAATGGGACATGTTTTCCGTAATGGTTTCAGGTTATGAAGCTGGCATAACAATTTATCCCCACTGAATTTGAAAAAAATAAATAAAAAATAAAAATAAAAACCTAGCAGACTTAAAAGTCTAGTAGTATCCCGCCACGGAATTTTTACTGCACAAGTGGTGGATTTTGCTTTTACCATCACCGTGCCTAAACATCCAGGGGACAAATCTCAGCAATCTAATTCACACAGCCTTACAGTTAATATGGTAAATTAGTTGCAAGCTTAATTTCAAGAAGTACTAATGATAGCAGTATTTTAATATAAAATAACCCCCTTTTTTAATCTCTAAGGGATGAGGAATGGGGATTGTCTCAGTTTAATAGTGGCACAATTCTGGGACAAAGTTTTGATACTTCAAAGATGCTGCGTCTTATAATACATAGAGAAAGAGAGATGGACCACAGATGGTCTTGAGTGATTCAGCTGGAGAGAGCAAATTTTTTCATTCAGGAAAGATATTCGGCCTTCTCCAACAAGAAACCTGTCCCCATCCACCATAATTCAGTGGCTTTCCTACAACTACTAACATAACAAAAATGTGCTCATTCATGCAATTAAATGCCTTTCCAGTTTGACCTTAAGAAAGCAATATGAAAAAAAACATTTTCAAACTTCCAAATGCCTTTAGATTAGACAGTTTTTTTCTAAACCATCAACTGTGGGCATATTAAGGGAGGCTTTGTGAAACCACTTAAGTTTTTAATTTATTAAAACCTTATTTCAACATTATTGTTGAATGAATTAAGCAACTTCCCTGCTTGGGAAGATCAGCATGGTCAATTTTTTTTCTTTCCCTAACTTCCCAAATCCTGTAGTTTGGCCTAAGAGTCTTAGTTCTCTGTGAATGAGGTTTTCTACCTTTGATGAAGGAACATAATCAATTGCCTAATGGAGAGTGAGAGCTTTGGGTTATCTAGCTCCAAACTGTTATCTCTTCATTGGCTGGTGGTTTTGTTGGTTTTGGTTAGCTACTGTAATCAGTAAGCCATGTTTTATTACTTAGCATACTGTAATAAGTCTATATAAAACATCACCTTGATTAATGTTGTAATAATCTAGTTCAAGGTTCATATATGTTAAACCCTATGTTACTAAATCAGTCACAGAAAAGGATGGCATCATTGCCTTGACAAGCTTTTTAAAAAGTCTCTGTCAGTATTAGCACCAAAAGCTTCCATGCTGCTAATACATTCTTCAGCTTAGGAATTTGGGAGAGGGGATTGCAGGAAATATGACTTCAGCAACAGAGTGGTCAATGTCTGGAATACACTACTTGACTCTGTGATTTTTTTCCCCAAACCCCCAAAACTTTAACCTTAGACTGTCTACTGTTGACCTCACCCCTTTCCTAAGAGGTCTGTAAGGGGCGTGCATAAGTGCACCAACATGCCTACCATCCCTATCCTAATGTTCCTTTTTATTTGTAGCTATTTCATGTATTCATAATCACGTTTATACTTATACCTAATACCTGTTATCTAATACTTGCTTGACAAAATAAATAAATAAATAAATACATTTTATGAGGCGTATGTATTTAGACGTAATAGCATTCTTCTTTAAAGTCAAGGTTATGTTATTTCTGCACTTGGAGGGGGAGTGGTTGAAGGGACGTCTCAATTTGGAACGGATGGTGATTAGGGCATGTGATGGAATGGTGGGAGCAAGGGGTGGCTTTATAATATTTTAATTATTGGAGGATAACCCGGAACTTTCAGATTCAGGTTTTCCCAGATGTGCCAGCACGGCAGCTCTAATAAAATGGAACTTTGAGAAAATGCCTGTCTTGGAGTTTTGCTGGTGGAGTTTGTTTTCCTGGAACGTTGACAGTCTCCTTGTTTTGTGTCTAACTGAACAAGTTGTATATCAAAAAAAAAAACAAAAAACAAAAAACCAAACCCCAAGGCTTACACAAGCCACTAACTGGCAAGTAATTGTCCAACTAACAACTACCAAGTAATCAGCCACTAACTGACAAGTCCCAAAACCCACACAAGAGTATTTCTATCTTGATTTTATGATGCTAAGGACCGGAACTTTTGCATGGAATGCACTATTGAGCTATCATGCTGTTCTGACCCAAACCTTGTTCCAAGGAAACAAACACAAAACAGAGGTAACAGCAAAACCTTTTAATGATTCTTTACGAATTCCATTCCTTCATGATTAAAAGGCTGTTTCAAACTAATTGTCTCTGATAAGAACGAGCCTTGCCAAGGTTGTGCATGGCTGCCAAGAACACTAGATAAAGTTGCCAAGAACTATTTCAAACACAAAAAGTTTCCAAACACCAATCAAGATAATCCAAACATCCACAAGGCTTGAGTACAAAAACTTATTTGCTTCCTGCAAAGAACTCCGGTTTCTCAGCTGGCTTTTATTTCTGAAGGGAGGGGCCATTACCTTGCAGCCCTACTCCTGAGTCACCTGTGCTGCTGCAGCTGCAGCTGCTCTTTCTTTCAAGTAGCCTTGCGCGCATGCGCACTGGGCACAGGCTCCTCGGGGACCTCTTCATCGCTGCTGCCAGCCTCCACAATCTTCAAAGGCAGCATTCCACTTCCTGATGGTCCTGGCTCCGTCACATGCAGGCCCCTCATCTGAGTTCTCACTCTCCGAGACCTCAGCCATCCTCATCTGCTGCCGGCGAACCACAACACAAGCACAATTGCAATAGGCAATTTTCCAGTTGAATAATACCACGAGAAGACCCAAGGTGCTGAGATTGTCCTGATAATGACACCGTGTAAGGAAAATGATTGTGTGCCATCCAGGGATCCAGGCAAACCCTATGCTATTTCTCTTTGCTGAAGGGGTCCTGTAATGGTGAGTGGAGTAAGCTTTTGCATGGATAGCTACATACAATGATTTATTGATTTATCAAATTTATCTGACCACCTCTCTCACAAGAAGTGACTCTGGGGGCAAGTAAAACAAATATATAAAATTGGTCATTCTCATCATGTAAATCAATTAGTGAAAAGCAAAATATTATTAAAAATATATAAACCATAAGGCACAGAGAAAGAATGTATCTATCTATCACAGTGGCAGAGACACTTAGGATGTCACTGATTCCTTGGAATCAGTCTAGTATCCTAACCAGATCTTGAGGGATTTCTAGAACATTTACAGAGATGAAGCTCACCTTACTTTGGGGAAAAGAATGTTCCTTAAGGCAAGCATTGGAACAGGAAAGGCCCACTTCTCTCGACCCATCAAAAGTAAGTCCTTAGTAAATGCAATTGGTTTCTCTGCCAGATCTAATGGGTTGTTCTGACCCAAACCTGGTCCTAAGAGAGCAAACACAAGCAAAGGCAGCAGTACAACCTTTTTATGTTTCAGCTAAGAATTCTGTTTCTTCATAGAAAAAAGTCTGCTTCCAACTAATTAGCTCCGACAAGAAAGAACCTTGCCAAATTTTTTCAAGTCTGCCAAAACACAATAGATAAGAAATATAAGAGTCTTCAAATACCAACTGTAATGTCCACGAGGCTGAGTTCAAAATGTCTTTGCCTTCTGCAAAAAAGGTTAGTTTCACAGCTGGCTTTTATCTTCTTGAAGGAGGGGCCATTACCTTGCAGTCTTACTCCCAAGTCTCCCATGCTGTTGTAATTGCTCTTTCCTGCGAGCAATCCTGCATGCACATGCACTTGGCACAGGCTCCTCAGGAACCTCTTCATCACTGCTGCCAGCCCACACAATCTCTGAAAGCAGCACTCCACTCCCTAATAGTTCTGGCCCCTCATCTGAATCCTCGCTCTCCTCAGCCATCCACACCTGCTACTGGCTAACCACAACATGGGTTTACCTGATGTAACCGGGGAGGGATGGTCCCTCAGATAACCTGTCCATGCCATGAAAGAGTTTAAAAGCTAAACCGGCACACTGAATTGAACCCAGAAGCAAAATGGCAGCCAACGCAGCTTTGATAAACAGAAGTGTGACAGGTACCATCCTGGGAGCACACATCACTGCCCACACAGTTGAATCCTACACCAGCTGAACTTTCCAGATAAAGTTCAAGGGTCCAGTAGTCCAATCTGGAGGTGACTAGGGCACGAGTGACTGTGAGAAGAGCCATTTGATCTAGAACAGGGTGCAAGGAATGCCCAACATGAAACTGGCACCATCATGCAAATGATGCCTTATCTGCTATAGCGCAAACCACAGGGTAATCACAAAATAAGGAGACCTTTTAAAGAACACTGTCAAAGTGATGATGCCATCCTTTTCTAGACTGATTTAGTAACATAGGGTTTAATATATATGAACCTTGAACTGGATTATTACAATATTAATCAAGGTGACGTTTTTATATAGCAGTTCTTCTGTTAGACAGAGTGCCTGTTCTGATTGGCCTTATCTCAGCAAGTACTTGGGTTGACAAGAATCAATACAGCAATAGCAGCAGCACTCAGACTTATATACTGCTTTACAGTGTTTTATATAGCCCTCTCTAAGTGGTTTACAAAGCCAGCATATTGCCCCCAACTATCTGGGTCCTCATTTTACCCACCTCAGAAGGATGGAAGGCAGAAGGATGGAGTCAACCTTGAGCCTGGTGAGATTTGAATTACCAAATTGCAGTCAGCTGGCAGTCAGCAGAAATAGCCTGCAGTACTGTACTCTAACTACTGCGCCACCGTGGCTCATGGTGGAGTTTTTGTTCATTTTTATGGAAGTTATACAAGCATATTGCCATTTGACTCTTGGCAAACCCTCAACCCAGAATGCTCTTTCCTAGGTGATGTTTCCCAGTTCAACTGGGCAGGAATTACAGGACCTGTAGTCCAATATAGCTGGAAAGCACCAGGAAGGCTGGTTTAGAATTGTTTTACTGGACCTTTCCCCCACTCCCAAGCTAAAGTGCTGCCCACCCATCCTTGAGCCAGTATAAAATTTTACTGCCTGGAAAATTGCTATCCCCATGGATGATCCCTGCTCTATTCCTGGTCACTGCCAGTCACCTGATTTTCCTCCAAGGTATTGAATGACAAAGTTGACAGGTTTTATACACTTTGAGGCTGTCCTTGGATGATGTCAAGAGATTGGGAAAAATACTATTTTAACACTGGAACAGCTAAGCATGGTTTTAAGTCTGTCTCATTCATTGGCTGAAGATGGGAGATGGTAATGGGGCATGGCAGATATAAAATGTTGCCATAGGAGTTTTGGGCCATGTTGAGTCACCTAAACACTTCATGCTGAGGTTATCGCAATGTTCTCTGCATAGAGCTGCCTTTGAAGGCCATTCTGAACTACAGCAAAGCAGGTATCTTAGTTGAGCTGTGTACTTCTACTGTTTTATGAACTGTATGCAATTCAATGGTTGTCACATATAGTGGTAATAGGAATAACAATAGCACTTAGACTCATATATATTACCCCATAGTGCTTTAGAACACTTTATGGGTGCTTTACATGCCCCTAACATGCTGGGTCCTCATTTTACCATCTTTGGAAGGATGGAACTCTGAATCAACTTTGAGCCTGTTAGGATCAAACTCTTGACAGTGGGCAGAGTTAGCCTGCAATATTGCATTCTAACTACTACACCACTATGGTTCCTGGGGATAATAGAACCTGGATAGCTATGAAATCACCTTTACTCAGTCGTTCCTTCCTATTTATTCCTTACTTACTTTTTCTCCATCTTTATTTATTTTATATAAATAACCCAATGGGTTGAGATGGCTTAGTGGTTAAAGACTGGAAAGCTGACACCCAGGGTTCGAGACCCGAGTGCTGTGCAATGGGGTGAGCTCCCGTAACTTGCCACACCTCCCGCCCACCTAGCAGATTGAAAGCATGCAAGTGTGAGTAGATATGCAAGTACCACTTCAATGGGAAGGTAACAGTGTTCTGCGTGCCTTGGTATGCTGGCCACATGACCACAGAAATATCTTTGGGCAATTCTAGTTTCCTTGGCTAAGAAACAAAGTGTTGTGTATGTAATATAATTCAATAAAGCATAAGCTTGAAATCAAGTGCAGGGTTCTGGCCCTGCACTTCTAATTGGCTCTTAAGCGGCCGTACCGGATTGGCCCATTCTGGGGAATCCGATTGGCCCTTAACAGAAATGTCTTATTGGTTCAAGAGCTAACGTTCCTAGCTTGTAATCGTTTTAAGGGTTGCCTATATAAGGCAGGTTCTACTACTGTTTAAGCTGAGCAAGTATAATGTAAATAAAGAGCTGAAGTTCACCATTCAGAAACTTGTCTCCATTCTTTCTCGCCCATGCTCAAAACTTGACACTGGCGACGAGGGTGGGATATGGAGACAACTGAACCAACGGAACCCAGAAGCAATACCGAGTATGTGACAGACGGCGCCAACAACGGAACCATGTCCGGCGGCCTTGTACCACCCGCTCCGTTCGATCCGACACAGGAGGACTGGGAGTCCTATATGGATCGCTTCCAAATGTTTCTTGAAACGAACAATTTGAAGGACGCCACACCAGGAAAGAAACGGGCGGTCTTCCTGACGCATTGCGGTCCAACTGTATTTAAGATGGCTAAAGCGCTAGCCAAACCCCGAGAAGTGAAGGCTATGGATTGGGACGACCTCAAACCTATCCTGCGAGCCCACTATGCTCCTACCGTGCCTACACTCGTGAGACGCCACGAGTTTTATCAAAGAAACCAGCGAAAAGGAGAAAGCGTGGCTGACTTCATAGCAGACCTCCGCAACTAAGGAGGCCTCTGCGGTTTCACCGACCTCGAAGAGGCATTAAGAGATTGCATAGTCCTTGGACTTGATGCTCCGGGCGTCCAAAGCAAGCTGATGGCAAAAGGCAACATCAGCCTTGCCGACGCCATTGCCAATGCTACCGCGGCAGAGGCAATCAAGAAGTCGGCTGCACAACTACGCCGAAACCGCGCTCCGGTACCGCCATTGGCCAGCGAAATCTCACTTAGCGCAGAGGGACAGCTCGCGATGACACACCACGAGGACCTCTCTTCATTGTCAGAAAACGACGAAGAAGGGGTCCATCGACTGCGGTCTAATCAAGACCACTACCCGAAGCCTGTACACCCTTGCGCTGGATGTGGAGCCAACCATGCCAGGTCTGAATGCAAGTTCCACGACGCACTCTGCCATGAGTGTGGGAGACAAGGCCACATCGGACGGGTCTGCCGCAGCTTGCCAGGACCCAGCCAAGCCTCAAAAGGCACCAACTATCGCCAATTGACAGGAAATCGTCCTGTAAGGCGAGCTCCAGCAACCCAATCCTACAGAAATTGGCCGTTGCAGAGAGAAGAGGCTCACCATACTATCACTATTGGTCACACCTCAACCCTGGACACTAAGAAAATCCAGGTAACAGTAGCCATTGAAAATCAGCCTTGCCACATGGAGGTCGATTCGGGATCGTCTCTCTCGATGGTGTCGTGGAGAACACTCAAGCAACTCATCCCCACAATTCAATGCCAAGACCTCCAGTTCCGACGCCTCATCCTCAAGGACTACCAGGGGAATTGAATCCCCATCGTCAGGTCCTGCCGAGTCCGAGTCTCCTTCAAGAAGCACACGGAGTACTTACCATTGACAGTCATCAATAGCGATAGGCCTAGCTTGCTGGGCCTCCAATGGTTCGTGCCACTCGGCATTGAAGTGGCCGGCGTAAACCGAGTCGGTCGCTGTGACTGGGAGGAAGACCTTATCTCTGAGTTCAGGGATGTCTTCGTGGACAGTTTAGGCGAGTACAAGGGGACCCCGATCTCATTCAGCTTAGATCCCAAAGTGGCTTCCATTCGCTTGAAGCCCCATCGAGTTCCATTTGCCTTAAAGGCTAAAATAGACGAGCAACTCGACAAACTGATAGCTCAGGAGGTGTTAAAACCCATCGATCACTCCCCTTGGGAAACCCCTATTGTAACACCCATTAAGCCAGATGGGTCAATTTGAATTTGTGGGGACTACCGGGCCACCTTGAACCACGCCCTCCAGCAAAACACATATCCAGTTCCGGTGGTGCAGCACCTCCTCCATTCCCTGGGGGGGCGGGAAAGTTTTTGCTAAATTGGATTTAGCTCAGGCATTTCAACAATTGCCAGTAGATGAAAAAACGGCACAGGCCCAAACTATTGTGACGCACCGGGGTGCCTTTAAATGTACCCGGTTGCAATTCGGAGTTAGTGTCGCTCCAGGTATATTTCAGAGCCTTATGGAGAGGCTATTACAGGGAATTAAGGGCGTGGTCCCTTATTTTGATGATGTGTTAATCGCAGTCCCAACAAAAAAAATCTTATAGGACCGATTAAAATTAGTCCTAAGAAAATTCCAAGAAACCGGTCTGAAGGTTAAGGAAAATAAATGTAAATTATGCACGGACAGTGTTGAATTCTTAGGGTACCTAATTGATAGCCAGGGCATTCACCCGACCGAAGGTAAATTAAAAGTGATCAAAAACGCTCCCAGGCCACGAAACAAGGCCGATCTCCAGGCATTCCTAGGCCTCATCAACTTCTATAATGTGTTTTTACTGCACAAAGCAACTGTCGCTGAGCCGTTACACCGATTACTAGATAAAAGGGCAATTTGGTTATGGGATTACCGTTGAGAAATGTTAAAAAACTGCTTACTTCTGACTCTGTACTCATGCAATATAATGAGACCTTGCCGTTAGTTATAACCTGTGATGCATCGCCTTTTGGGGTAGGCGCCATTTTGAGCCACGTACTGCCTAACGGGAACGAAGCCCCTGTTGCATATTTCTCTAAGACTCTTTCCAAGACTGAGCGAAACTATGGACAAATTGATAAAGAGGCCCTTGCAATCATCTCAGCTGTGAAAAGATTTCACGAATACGTGTATGGCACGCCTTTTACTATTGTAACTGACCACAAATCGCTGCTAGGGATAATAGCCGGAGATAAGCCGACTCCCTACATATTATCCCCTAGAATGACCCGATAGTCAGAATTCTTAGCTGCTTATAATTATCGGCTGCAATACCACCCGGGGAAAGCCATTCCCCATGCCGACGCATTGAGCTGAGCACCGCTTCCAGAAACTCTCGACGATCCGGCACCAACGTTAACCTCGTTGCAAATCGAGGTGCTCAACTTGCCGCCACTGACTGCTCGAGACATCGCAAGAGAAACCAAACGCGACCACACCCTAGCACGCATCCTGGGCTGGGTAGAACGCGGATGGCCATTGGACCAATTGCCTGAGGACTTCACACCATTCAAGTCTCGGCAGACCGAGCTCTTCTCCCAAAAAGGCTGTGTCATCTGGGGCGATAGAGTCGTTATTCCAGAACGACTCCAAAAGACACTGTTAAGAACCTTGCACGATGGCCACCCCGGCATCGTGCAAATGAAAGCCCTTGCATGCAGCTATGCATGGTGGCCGGGCATTGATAAGCAAATCAAACATTGGGTTAAAGCTTGTCCCCAATGCCAAGAAGTCAGCAACGCCCCTCCAAAAGCCATGCCTACCGAATGGGAGACACCATATGGACCCTGGTCCCGAATTCACTTGGACTTCGCGGGGCCAACCAAGGGCCACACCTTCCTGCTTACCATTGATGCCTACTCGGATTGGCTCGAGATTCATCACATGACTACTACAACCTCCGAGGCAGTTATCAAGATTTTAAACAGACTCTTTGCAACCCACGGATTACCAGACGTCCTGGATTTCCGATAACGGCCCACAATTTACAGCACTCGTGTTCGAGCAGTACCTCGCTGACCGCGACATCCGCCATGTGCTCACCTCGCTGGTGCATCCTGCGACTAATGGCCGAGCAGAACGCATGGTCCAATTTGTAAAGAAAACCTTGCAAAAGGTAAACTACGATAACATTGATGACAAAGTCAATCAAATCCTCTTCTTGTAACACATCACCCCACATAGCGTCACCAACAAGACGCCCGCTGAACTGTTAATGGGACGAAAGCTCTGCTCCCACCTCGACCGGTTGCACCCTGCTTATGAACCAGAAAAACCATTAGGATCCAGTGGCCGATGTCGCACCTTCCAGGTAGGAGACCTGGTGTATGCAAAAAACTTATTGGGTGACCCGTTGTGGGTGGAAGCAATGGTAATATGTGTAACCTGCCCCAGATCCTACCTTGTGCAATGTCGTGACAATAAACTCTGGAAACGGCATATCGACCAGTTACGGTCGCGCCTTGCAGCTGCCACTCCACAACTCCCCTATAATCAAACTGAGGGGGGGAGGTATGGAAGAAGATAAAACCCTAGGAAACCCGTTCGAGGGGAATGACAGCCTAACAGAAGCCCAGGCTGTGGAGCCGGAGGGAGAAACGTTTGTACCTCAAGAGAGTACAGAAAATGAGGGCAACATCGCAGAAGCAAACTCTGAACCGGAGGCAGCCCCGCTACCAAACAGCAATCTGCCCCAGCAGGACTGCAACCAACCAATACAGCGGAAGTCAAAAAGACTTAAAAAACAACCGTCCTATTTAAAGGACTACGTAACTGTGCCCTGAACTAAGAAGCCAGGGGGAAGGGGTGTTGTGTATGTAATATATTTCAATAAAGCATAAGCTTGAAGTCAAGTGCAGGGTTCTGGCCCTGCACTTCTAATTGGTTGTTAAGCGGCCATACCGGATTGGCCCATTCTGGGGAATCCGATTGGCCCTTAACAGAAATGTCTTATTGGTTCAAGAGCTAACGTTCCTAGCTCGTTATTGGATAATCGTTTTAAGGGTTGCCTATATAAGGCAGGTTCTACTACTGTTTAAGCTGAGCAAGTATAATGTAAATAAAGAGCTGAAGTTCACCGTTCAGAAACTTGTCTCCATTCTTTCTCGCCCATGCTCAAAACTTGACACAAAGAGAAGCACTGTCCACCTATAGTTGGTCACAACTGGACAAGGGAAACCCTTACCATTAAATAACCCAAAGCTGAAAACATGCATATTCCTCTTCCTATTTTCCCCACAACACAACAACCCTGTGAAGTAAGTTGGGCTGTGAAGAGTGTTAGGCCTGGCCCAAAGTCACTCAGACAGCTTTCCTGCCTAAGATGGAACTAGAGCTCATAGTCTACTAGTTTCTAGCTTGTTGCCTTAACCACTAGGCCCAGTCCTGATCCTATCAGTGTCATCTGATAAGATCTCAGAATAGGCCCTGGGCTGTTTTATCTTACACTGTTTTGTTATTATTGGTTTCTGACTTTGTTTGAATTGTTGTAAGCTTCATAGAATTGCAAACTGCAGGATGGATGAATGGATGGATGGATACATAGATAGATATAGACAGATAATAGAAACACCCTCCAACAGTGATATTTCTGATGTAAGTTATTATGCAGAGACTTCAGATCAATGGATTCTGCTAGCAGTCATAGATATTTGATTGAGGTAGATGGATTACTACAAATAACTGATTAATCATACCTCATAAAAAGATTGATTCATTCTACTTTGCTTTGTTGGCTTTATTTGCTGGAGGCTTTTTAAAGTGTCATACTGATAAAAAAAATTCAGGTGACTGTCTGTAGGATGAAGGACAACAATAGGCTTTTATTTCTTCTTATTTAAGCAGCCTTTGTTCTATATATTCATCTAAGTTAGCCTTTTCCTTATTGCCTTTCAGATGTTGGGCTGGTGAGTGCATTTTATGAGGTTCCTAAAAGCTATACGGAAGACATCAAGTTGGTCATGGCAAATATCCAGGACTAACATTGTCAAACTGACTACGGAAAGCTGCTTCAATGCCAAATCTGAGGCTAAATTATAGGGTTATATAATCGTCTGTGGCCCCAGTGCTGACTAGATCATGATGTTCACTTAAACAAGATAAGCTTTGTTTAACACAATAAAATATGTCATACGAACTTTTTGGTGATGAACCAATTTTTCTCTCTCTGACAAAGTTTGCATGATCCATTAAGCCTCTCTATCTACAAGTGGCAGAAAGAATTTCTGACTACGTTGTGCCTCCCTTTATTTATGGTCTTTATGGCAAAATCTGTCGCTTAAACCTAGAGGAGCCGCCATTTCTATTTAGCTCAAACCAGAATTTGAAATCATCACAATAATGTTAAAGTGAAGGTTGTGCCTATTACCTTTACATATCCTCCTGAGAAGAGTATCATAAAAGTATAAAGTGTACAAAGAATGCTGAGCTACAAATATTCCCCTTTCTTGCTGCCAGTGCTACTGTTTCCAACCAGAGGTGGTATTCAGCTGGTTCTGACCAGTCCTGGAGAACTGGTAGTGGAAATTTGGAGTAATTTGGAGAACTGGCAAATCCCACCTCTCTGGTCCCACCCCCATCTATTCTCTGCTTCCCAAGTCCCAGGTGATCGGCTGGGTCTTCTTTTGTTGCCCTGCACAGGAGAACAGAGCTGGAAAGCAGATTCGTGAGGTGGGGAGGGAATGGAGATTTTACAGTATCCTTCTCCTGCCAGGCCCACCAAGCCACACCCATAGAACCAGTAGTAAACAATTTTGAATCCCAACACTGTTTCCAACCATAGTTATGGGGCATAGTTATGGGAAATTTGCATCTCTGATACTCTATAACAGGGGTCTCCAACCTTGGCTCCTGGAAGCCTGGCGGACTTCAACTCCCAGAGTTCCACAGCCAGCAAAGCTGGCTGTGGAATTCTGGGAGTTGAAGTCCGCCAGGCTTCCAGGAGCCAAGGTTGGAGACCCCTGCTCTATAGATTGCAATACCAACGGTTGTATCTAGGCATTTGTGAATGCAAGCCAAGTCGTTGCCTCTAAACAATGGCTCCTGCCCATCTCTGTTTTGTTGCAGACTAACAATCATATATCCTCATAAATACTGCAAGAGATATTTGGACACAATTTAAACCATATATGGAAAAGGAACAGAGCTATGGGTAAGGCCACATTGCTTAAACAGAAGGTTACCCTGGATTAAAATAGAAGTACCTTGCTAGTATCACACCAGGGAATTTGGCCACTTTTTATTCTCATTATACATCCCTTAGGCTGGGCATATTAGTCTTTCATTGCATAAATATTAAAATTCACTCAATGTTAATGGGGGGGAATTAAGGATCTGTCAGCCAGCAGTGCCTCTTTTAAATATAAATGTGTGAAAATGGCAACTTTATCATGGGAGAGAAATGTGCCCCCCCCCCCCGCAAGAAGCATGAATGGAATCCATTGATGAGATTCTTCCTTTGCTGAGAGCCTGGAAAGGAAGGTGGATTTTGTTCTTCTTCTTAATCCTCATGGTGTGTGTGAGATGTCACAGCCTTTACCAGATGTTCTGCAGCAGCAAGCAGAAGGCAAACTGCTCTTGTGAAGATACTCCTTGGGCATGGAGAATCTTTATACTGTCTGGCACGTGATGGTGCATCTTAGTATTCATTTAATCAGTATTAATGGAGTGGGATTTGAATAGGATAAGGGAAGCCAGGGATCTCAGTCTGGAACTTAATGGACAGATTTGCCAGATTAATAACAGACATCAAGTTATTGATATAGTAGTTCAGGGATCCCCAAACTTGGTGACTTTAAGACTTGTGGACTTCAACTCCCGGAATTCTGGGAGTTGAAGTCCACAAGTCTTAAAATCGCCAAGTTTGGAGACCTCTGTTGTTGCTGGAATCATATGCAGCTTGGTCACACAATGACTATGTAAAGATCTTGCAGAGAACTTTTTCCTTGATCTTGTCAATTAAGGCCTGTAGCATTCCATGTCTCTCCATGCATTAATTTCTTCCCTGATCATTTCATGCTTTTTTAATTCCACAGTTCACCAATGTATGTGTTTTGGCATAGGCTAATCTAGTCAAGGGCTGGCTATTCTTACAAATCACCAAAAGCAATACCTATATTTTTATAAAATGGAAGTGATGGTTTAAGTTAAGCTTACTGCAAGGAATAATTAGATGTTCTCGCTGTTTTTCTAAATTGCAGGGAATGTGCTCTCACACTGGAGATTCTGGCACACTTGTTCTAGTAATAAGATTGGGAGCAGGGAGAAGGACTATGATACGGTCAACTTGTGTCATTAAAGGGAGAAACTTTTGATTCACTTGGAAATGCCACCATCTGTACCCATTCAGTGCCCATCAAAGGGGATGCTAAGATTTGGGATCTATGCAAAGTCACATGGCATCTCAGGCATCTTCTTTCATTTGTTGTCCTCATCCCAAGGGGGCTGGTATATATGTTTACAAATAGCAGTAGGTGGCCTTCTTTTATTTAAACACTCCTTTTCAAAGGGCCCATAAGGCTCTGAATCCCAGAATTCTCCATTTATATTCAATGTTCTTCCAGTGTGTTGGAGAAGCTAACTGTAGTGGAGTTTGCAAATTTCTAGCCTGACATTAGTGAAAGCCAGCATATTATCGTGGTTAAGATGATGCTTATAATTTGGGATACTCCTGTTTAAGTCCATACTCAGCCATGAAAGCTCACTGGATGTCTTTGGCCACATCTATCAGCCCAACCTGCTCCTCAGGTGTCATTCTGGAGAAACGTTAGAAGGAAAACTATATGTATTGCTTTGACCTCCTGGAAGGATGGATAGGTGAATGGGTGGATGGATGGAGATATGATAGATAGATAGATAGATAGATAGATAGATAGATAGATAGATAGATAGATAGATAGAACATTAAAATATTTTTGTGCAGGATTAGGTTGCAGAAATGTGAAATGCATACACCTAGACACGCCGATGGACTCAGAATTTAATTCACCATATGAATGCAATTGGTTTGAAAGAAAGAAAAAAAGAAAGAAAGAAAAGAAAAGAAAAGAAAAGAAAGAAAGAAAGAAAGAAAGAAAGAAAGAAAGAAAGAAAGAAAGAAAGAAAGAAAGAAAGAAAGAAAGAAAGAAAGAAAGTTCATTCAAGTCAGTTTTGACTCTTGGCACCTACCCAGACTAGCCCTGCAGTTTTCTTGGCAAAGTTTTTCAGAAGGGGTTTGCCATTACCTCATTCTAGGACTGAAAGAGAGAGATTGGCTCAAGATCATCCAGCCTGGCTTTGTGTCTAAGATGTGTCCCAAGGTCTTCCAATTTCTAGCCTGATGTCTTAAGTATTATGTCAAACTGGCTCTGTATTGAAAACAGATTCTATATTTCATATGAATGCAAATATGCCAACCACGATATTGTTACCACCACCTGTCCCTCCAGAAACTCCAGGGCTATAATGCACTCAATAGGGTAGAACCTGCTATTTTCCAGCATCTGCATTTAATTGCTGAGAAAAAAAAAAGTTTACTGAGGATAGTGGCTTTTTCTTGGATAACATCATATGAAAGGATAAGTGAGGGCCCATAAAAGCTGCCTGATTGACAATGGCAAGAAAGAAAGAAAGAAAAAGCACCCTCTTTTTGAAAATTACCTTCTTCTGATTGCCCAGTTGAAACAAGGAAGTCTTTCCTCTCCTATGAATTATGTATGCTAAGCAGAACCATTTCACTTAGACCCTCGATCCTGTACTCTCCCCAAATTATTTCATGTGAAGGAACAGATGGGTTATTGCTTTTGAGTATCTCAAACCCAATAGGATTAGCACATCTCGGTGTATTTTTCAAAGGACCTGGGGATATGAACAAGACTTGGGTGTTCTGTTTATGAAAAATGGGTGGATTCAGCTGATCATGAGGACATAATCCTCCTTATCTTGGGACTCCCATTGTGTTTGGATTCAAAAACATCAGCCAGGTGAAACAGCAAAAGCCAATGCAATCCTAGGTTGCATTAACAGATGGACAGAATCAAGATCATGTGAAATATTAGTACATTCTATAAGACCTGTTGAAATTAAGACACTAGAAAAAATTCAGAGAAGAGCAACAGGGATGATTCGGGCTTGGAGGCTAAAAAAAATGAAGAATTGTTGCAGAAATTAGGTATGTCTAGTCTAGTGAAAAAAAGGACTAGGGGTGACATGATAGTAGTATTTCAATATTGAAGGGGCTGCCACAAAGAAGGGGGTCAACCTATTTTCCAAAGCACCAGAAGGCAAGAAAAGAAACAGTGGGTGGAAACTAATCAAGGAGAGAAGCAACCTAGAGCTTAGGGGATATTTCCTAATAGTGAGAACAATGAACCAGTGGAACAGCTTGCCTCCAGAAGTTATAGGTGTCCCATCACTGGAGGCTTTTAAGAAGAGATTGGACACCTAGTGATCTAGAAAGATATATGGAAGAAGTTGGACTAGAAGACCTTCAAACATCTTTTCTAATTCTGCTATTCTGTTATGTACAATAAACTTCTGTTTTTAAGAATACCCTTCTTTGGTTGTTAGGTACAATTGTCCATTAAGCAAGGAAAACAAAAACATGGGCCTCTAAACCTACTGAAGAGATCATTTGATGCCCCTTATAATTTTTATTGTGTGGCCTTCATGGAGCAAAACAGGTGCAGACTGCATTTAATAGTTGCATTCCTTACTGGAAGACAGGTGCCAAATTCTTAACAGCTAGCAATAAGCAAGACTTTTCAAAACAAACAGGTAGCGGGAGAGGAGAAAATCACTGTCTGTGAAAGCCGCGGATTGGGTGTGAGAATGGGAACAAGGAGGATGGAGACTGAACTTTACCTCTTCTTCCTCCCTTACTGCAAACTTAATGGGTCAGTTGCAAACTCCCCATTCATGCATGATTCACGTTTCCTATGTTGCTTTGCCAATATTTTCATTTGCCTTTAATATCATTGGTTCTGTAAAAGGAACTTTATGTCCCAGCACAATTGGTACATTACTACTGTAGGGGTAATTTTGTTCCAATAGGCCATTGTTTTCCACAGCAGCTAATGATGCTGCCAAAATAAGACGTGCTTCTTTTCAAAAGCTCTTTATGGATGGAACGATCAGCCATAGAATGAACAACCCTGATTAGTTTTAAAAGAGTATTTTGGATGCCAGGTTCCACAAGAGAGGAACCCAGTTCATAAACAAACATGCTAATTTTATGGAGACAGACACGACCTAAAGGGAAAATGCCAGGGAAATATGAGATGGGTCTTCAAGATGTTTTGACAAACTTTTTAAAACAAAAAATCAAAATAAAAGGTTTAGAATGTGTGTGTTTCAGAGAAAGGGTCCTTAAGTCTTACTTTAAATATATATACAAAAAATAGACTGCCTGTAACTGGAACTCTTCTGTAGAATGTTTATGATGTAGTTATTATTATTAAACAAAGATAACCATCAGCAATAGTAATAGCAATAGCACCTAGACTTGTACACTGCTTCATAATACTTTACAGTCATCTCTAAGTGGTTTACAGAGTCAGCCTATTGCCCCCAACAATCTCATTTACAAATTTCAGAAGAAGGGAAGGCTGAGTCAACCTTGAACCAATCAGGATCGAACTGCTGGCAGACAGTAGAATTAGCCTGCAATACTGCATTCTAACCACTCACCACCATGTCTCTTAGGAACATTTTAAGATTATGTTTGTATGTCTATTTTTTCACAGTATCAATGTGAATTTCATAAAGAATCTTGAAAAATTAAGCCATGATTCATTCATACTGGATAGCAGGGGTGGGTGTGGGGATGTGGAAGGGCAGAGAAGTGGGAAAAAATCAAAATGCGATTGAAGTCCCATTTATTTTTATGTGTGTCACATACATGACCCAGGGAAAAAAAGAGGTGGAACTTTGGTTGCATTGTCCTAACCGCCATCTTGATGTTTTGAACCCCCTGCAGATGTTTTTGTCCAAAAGAACTGCAGTTGATATGATTTCAGTTGATGTAGATTAGATCTGGAACTTCCAGAATAAACATCTAGAAGACATGTAATAACCAATTATACTTCCATGTGGAGCTTCATCTCAGTACAGTGAGGATCTCTGCTTTAAGGAAGCATTAGTGAAAAGTTGAACTGCCAGAACTGTTGAGGAACAGAGTAGGGGAAATGTAAAAGAGTTCTGTCAATATTTCTACCAGTTGAAGTTCTTTCAAAGCTCTTGAATATGCTCCCTCTCTTCACTCCCAACATAACTAGAGAGAGCCAACTGAGGAAGACAACTTCATGACCATAAGTCAGAGGTCTCCAAACTTGGCAACTTTATCGACTTGTGGACTTCAACTCCCAGAATTCCTCAGCCAGCAAAGCTGGGAGTTGAAGTTCACCAGTCTTAAAGTTACCAAGTTTGGGGACCCCTGCCATGGACATTCTCAGTCATCTAGGTCATGATTTTCCCAAAGATGCTTTTTCAAGAGGCAACTGGACTTTCTTTGTTTTTCCTTGAGGATGTTTCACTTCTCATCCAAGAAACTTCTTCAGTTCTGACTGAAAGTGGAAGGATTTTATATACCTAGCATTTACATTTCTTGGCTTTATTTACTGTATATTCCTAATCACCAAATGACTGCAAGAAATATCAATCCTTTCATTTATAAACAAAGAAACTCATTTGCCTCTTAAAAAATCTCCATCCGTAAAATTGACTCAAAAAGAATTCCTGGCCTTGGGTGAGAGATAATTTGATGAATGATTGATTCAGCTTGTATCTGTGGAGGAAAGAAACCAAATTCCATGTATGGGAGGAAAGGAAGTAAAAAGGAAGCTGCCCATCTCCTTGCAACTTAAAAGGAACTTTATGGTGTACATTGATGAGCTTTAACAAATGTTTTAGAAGAGGAAGAGGAAATGTACAGAGGACTAAAATAATAAAAGGACTGAAGAATTGCCTCTATAGGGAAAGATGATACACTTGAGGCAGCCTAATTTCCAGGTTATTTCCAGTTTAATAACAGGTGAATTCGACACTATTCTGAGCTACTTGTAGTTGGGAGTATGAAAAAAAGTTACTTAAAAGAGGAGTAACAGCGGGCTTCATACCATGCTGAGTTTTCATAAGATGCAAAAGACCTGACCCAGTTTGATTCATAATGACAGAGTGGTGGCTTGAAAATTGCAGCAAGTGTTGGATGAAACAGATTATTTGCTTATTTCTTTACATCCATGCCCAGCACCTAAGGCTCCAGACAGTGTGCAATAATAAGATTAAAAAAGAATCCTAAATGATCAAGCAAGCAAACGAGCAACCAGACCTTAGCAAACTGAAAATAAAATAAGATAAACAAAAACAGGTGGCTGATCATAAAAATCTCACAAACAGTACCAAAAATCAAACTCCAAATACCAATTCAGAGAAAACTGTTCTTAAGCTGCAAGAATCATTTTGCAGGAAAAAAAAATAGCCTTGGAATCTATAATCCTCTGAATTTTATAGGGAGAAGACCCTAAGGACTCTTTGTTCGCATATTTATGCAGGCTTGAAGGAGACAGATAAATAACCCAGAGTCAAAGCATGGTTAAAACCAGGACTTTGAATTGGACTCAGAAACTTATTGGATTGGTAGCCTATGGACTTGAGTACCATAGTGACCTCAAGTTTATTGGTTGGTTGGTTGGTTTTCTCTGTAGGTCAAAATCAGATTCTGGTGTTATAACAGAAAAGGCAGAATAACAATGCTGGATCTTGGAGGTCTTCTAATCCAAAGTTCTCTCAAACAGGTGACCCTGTACTACCAGGGGTGTCAAACTCAAGGCCTGTGGCCCATGGGATGGTTAGATGTGGCCCACAGGGCTGCCCTGGAAACAGCAAAGGACCGCCTGGCAACAAAGGACCACTGGTGGAGGGCTGCAGGAGGCCATCGCCACCAAAAATGGGCCATGGGGTGATCGTGGGCGGGGGCCCCCAAACTTCATTTTCACTGGCAGAGGGCTAGCAAAACAAACTAAAAACAAAACAAAAGGGGAAAAAAAGGTTTCCCCTTTTGCATTTGAGCATCTAAGAAGGGACAGAAAGGAGAAAAGGAAAGAGGAAAGACAAAGAAAAAGAAAAGGAAGGGAGGATGGGAAGAGACCAAGGAAGGAAAAATAAGGAAAGAGGGGAAGGAAGAAGAATGAAGAGGGAAGGAAAAGGAAGAGAAGGAAGAAAGTAAGGAAAGGAAGGAAGATTATAATGAGAGGGATGGAGGGTCTCAGGGAAGTCCTGGCTTAGCACTTGGCCACCACAGGTGCCCCTGACACGAGTGACTGACATCAAACTGGCCACGCCCACCATGGCCACGCCCTCCTGGCCCTGTGAGGTCAAGCACAACCCTGATGCAGCCCTCAATGAAACTGAGTTTGACACCCCTGCCCTATACCATTCCAGATAAGTGGCTGTCCAATCTCTTCTTAAAAGCTTCCAATGCTGGAGGAGCCACAATTTTGACCACAAGCTGTTCCACTGTTTGATTATTCTTACTGTTAGGGAATTTCTCTTTAGTTCTAGGTCACTTCTCTCCTTGATTAGTTTCCATCCATTGCTTCTTGTCCTGCCTTCAGCTGCTTTGGATAATAGGTTGATTTCTTCTTCCTTGTGGCAGCCCCTCAAATATTGGAACACTGCTATGTTCCAATATTTGAGGAGCTGTTCCATACAATGTTATGTTGTTACTGCGATAACTCTGTGTTTAATTACATCCTCTCCTGGCTGCATAGCTGTAAATATGTAAAAGAGACATTAAGTAACTGAAGAAGAGGTTGATGGGCATTCTTTGGTATGGTGGGTACTGAGGAAATTGGTTGTTTCAAGGAGGAGGAATCTGTGGTTGGAGATCCAGTAGGAGTAAGCAAGATCTAAAAAAAGATCAGCTGAGTAAACTGGATGGTGGAAAGAACTGCATTTTTGGATAACAAAACCAGAAGGCAGTGAAGACAGCTTGAGAAGAAGCCCAGGAAAATGTTATTTCTTCCTTTTCCTATTTCTCTTCTCTAGGGCAGAAGTAAACCCAGAAATTAAAGTCAAAAAAGAAGCTATGGAAAAGGAGGAGAAACAGAGTGAAACAGTTAAGACACTGTAAAAGGATCAGTTTGAAATTGTATTTATAGAATTATGTATTTGTCATTTGTTATGCCAAGGCTGATTATATGTGTCATTTGTTAAGCTATTGGAGACACTAATTCATTGTGTGCATAGACAGAGCAATAGTAGCTCTCATCTCTCATCAATATTTGACCATTAACTTCCTGGAAATGTCTGTGAAAAGGTTGAGTTTTGGCATGTAAATTTGGTCACCTCAGAGAAATTTACCTTCTTGATTGTTCTTTTTGGTAGAGTTAAATGACATTAGTCAAGGGAAAACTCTACCTACCTCTTCATTACATCTTTGAAAAGGCTGTCTTCCTTTGAGATTTCATCATTTCCCTGTTTGTAATACCTTTGTATGGCCTAGAAATGGTGGCTTGGAGACTTGTGGTAGCTGATGATGGTTTTTTTCTGTCAATCCAGAGAGTGACTTAAACTTAAATTCACTAAAGATGTTACCAGGCTTTGTTGGATCTCTCTAATGAATAGGATTCAACTATTTCTGAAAGATCAAACATGAAGCCTTGGTGGATACTGTAGGAAAGAACAACATCAGTCCTAGATTTTTAGGAAGCATCAAGTATCCAAAAGAACCCTTTATCAGATGTAGCAATCTCAAGAAATGGACAATGTGTGCATCTGTGTTTCTGTGCATTTGTATGAGTGAGTGTGTGAGAGAAAGAGAGATATGGTAGCAAATTATAGTTGAACTATAATAGCCCATTTGAAGATTCCAAAACTTCTACTAAATCATCATCCATCCATTGAATTTGGAGAGTGGACCTGCCACCATCTCAACGTTTTTATTTTTATTTTTAAATCAAACTGAAGTTTTATTTGTAAGCTGCATCAATGTTTATTCCTGAGCCATTAGTTTCTGCTTCTTCAATTTTTGGGGGGATATCTTCTTCTCTTGAGCAACTTCTGGTTTCAGGACAATCTGCTCCTTTTCTGTTAGGATCGTTTCAATGTGGCAGAGACAACTCATATATGGATTGATGTGCCCATGAGCTCAGCAAGTGCGACTTTGTGGCCTTTGTTAACCTGGATGTGCTCAATTACCAACAAATCAATATCCAGACCCTTTACCTCAGCATTGCTCTCTGCGTTTTTGAGCCTGTGCAGGAGGAACTCAGCATTCTTTTTTGGCCAACTGTCCTGGGTCCAACCCTACTGCTTGGCCTGTGCACATCTGTCAACACCCCCATTGTAATGCCAGAATGGAACATGCTGCTTCTTCAGAATCATGTCCTTTAAATATTTAGTGGCCTTCCAAATGTGCATCCCCTTGATAGCTTGGGCAGTCTCACCTGTGTTCTTGAAATGGACCCAAAGGTTGGAACTCCTGGACTTGCATGGTTTTGTGGGGTTCTCTGGGTCAAGTGAGTAGCAGACCATTTTCAAAGCTCACCTTAAGATGGCCACTACCGTCTTAAGCCAATTTTGTGGACAGCCCTGCTTAGCCAGCTTCCACTGAAGTTGTTTCTTTCCCATCATTTCCCTTCCCTATAAACAGACGCTTCATCTGCAGGAATACGCTAGGAAGAAGATTTATTGTTGAGGTATTCCCCGTTAGGAGAATGAGTGCACTCAGAGAAATGTAGTCAGAGCGATGTTGAATAACACACGACCAGCATACAGATACACTGAATAGTAAAATGTGGGTTTTACTTCCAGTAAATGGGTAAACAAAGTCCAACAAACAGTCCAAATCATACATGATTAAAGCAGTTGGTATCAGTCCAGGGATAATCCAAAAACGAAGTCAAGTATCAGAAACAGAGTTCAGTAAATGGAGTTTGCTAACTGTTGCAAAAACTCACAGCAATCATTCCTAACATTTATTTTCCCCCATCAGCTTTTGATTTTCTGAGTTTCTTTCGCATTCATCTCCTCCTCACTTGTTTTTGACATCTTGGATTTCAGACAAGGTGGAAGGAGAAGAGCAGATCTCTACCATCTCATTGGGTGCCTATATTTGCCACTTTCTGCTTCATTTGTTGATTTCAATCACTTTCCTTCTCTGCTTGGACAGGAAAGAGTGGTAATCAGAGGTGGTATTCACCAGGTGCTGACTGGTTCTGGAGAACCAGTAGTGGAAATTTTGAGTACTTCAGAGAACCAGCAAATACCATCTCTGATTGACTGGTCTTCGTTTGTTGCCCTGCATAGGAAAATGGAGCTGGAAAGCAGATTAGTGGGGTGGGAATGGGGATTTTTGCAGTATCCTTCCCCTGCCACGCACACCAAGTCACGCCCACAGAACCAGTAGTGATTTTTTTTAATTCCACCACTGCTGGTCATCATTATCTAGATTTACTTTTCCATAAAATTAAGGTGGATATATTGCCTGCCAGTGGAATAATTTGTCTTTCCATGCTTCTCTAATTCCTTGCCAAATTTGAATTGAGAGGAACATAGGAAAAATAGGTAAAGTGTCCTGAAATGAAAATCCCCTGTTCCTGCTAAGTGACTGTGTTTTCCATGGTGGCTGAGGACATCAGTAAAACAGAGGAGAAAACCAGGCAAACAACCTATAAGGAGCAGGCCACTATGACATCATGACAACACTATTTGGCATGACAGTGGCCCTTTCCCCCTCTTGACTCTTGGTATGGCACAGTTTCCCCCCCCCCTTTGTCTCCCCCAGCCCACAAACGAGGCATGCTGATATTGTCCTCAGTTATACAGGTGTCAAAATAGTATTTTATCTGAGTTTTTGACAGCATCCAAGGGTGTGGAGTCACCTCAGGACTTTCTTGAAATCACGTAACTGGAAACAAAGGCAGAATTGAGGTCAGTAATCCAGACAGCATATTTCATTCCAAGTACAATTGTCTTCAGATCACTAATGGGGGTGGAAATCTTTATTTTAGCAAGTTTTAAGTCAATCTTCAGGTTCTTAATTCATTGTTCAATAGATGAAATACTATTAGTACTTTAATTCAAATATTATTTTATATTTCTTTATCAACTGTATTTATAGGCCACCCAATATTATTAAACCATTATATTTTATATATCATTTTTGTAAAACCAGGGAACAGAAGAAGAATGGAAATCTATAGGGTCATTTCTGAAGGGAAAGAACCTCTCTAGAGAAACCGTATAGAAAAGTTCTGCCATTTTGAATGTCCTTTTCAACAGGTATTATTAAGAAGATGGGGGGGGGGTGTCACTCAATATTTATTTATTTTACAGGTGAATAGGAACAAAGATAAATCATTTCAGAAAATGTCAGTGGAATTTCAGGTTAGGATACCATAGAAATGAAATAGTCAATGTAGTCATTGTCCCAAAGGAAAAGAATCTAGCAATGTTTTTTTTAAAAACTGACATGTTTAGATGTACTTGCAGTCTGCTAATCTGAGATGAGTTTAGTGAAGAAGAGCTGTTTTCTTTTTTTTTAAAACAAAGTTTTATTTTTTACAACAAACATACAAACAACACATAAAAACATAAAACCCTCTTTCAGTTATATACATACAGTGTGTCACTCTCTTTTGTGCTATCGTTTTTTTACCATTACACAAAAGTTATGTAAATTCTCACCTTATCAATCTAGCTTGTGCTTATGTAATATCAATTATTAAACATTCATTTGGCTAAACTATTTTTCCATCATTTTATACAAGATATTCTAATTTTCATTATGATTTAATCTTTTTTTAAAAAAAACAAATTTTATTAATTTTACAGAGAACACAATAAACAAAACTAAAAGATCTTTTCTGAAGGTTGTCTGATCCCGGGTTGAAACTCTTCACACAGACACAAATGCAAACATCATATTCACTTTATATATCCTTCCATATCTTATTATCATTTTCTTTTATATATATATATATAAACCATTTTTATCAATTTTATATAAACAATGCACAAGGCATTACAGCTTATAAGTTCTTTTCTAAGAAAAAATAATAAAAGAAGAAAACCAATAGAACATAACAATTCCAAATTATAGTATCAATACTTTGTCTATTTAACTTCATATCTTATCCCAACTTCTCCTTTTCATCCAAATTATTTCTTATTAATTAATTTTTTTTTGCCTTTTTTCAATATACAACATCCAAAAAAATGAATAAATAACAAAACCTTTATATATCCTTTCATATCTTATTATCATTTTCAATAATTTTCTTTGTCTGTTCTATTTTCCGACTATCCATTCATCTTTTTTCTTTTATTATACTTCTCCTGTACACCAATTGGAGTAACGTCTATAACTCATTACCCTAACTTAAAAGTACTTCATATAACAATTTTTCTTGGGATTCTGTTTAAAAGATTCTAAAATTACACAATGAATTTTATACTCTAAATACACATATAAAAAACACAATCTTATGTACCCTCCAGAATCCCTCTTTTATCCTAAATTAAATTCACCCATTGTCTCTGAATAAACTTTTTTTCTTTAGATCTTGCTTCCCCCCATTGAGGCTTCTCCTCCCCCCCTTTCTCTCTTGCTTATTCTTCTCCTTGCCCTTTTTACCCCTTTGTCTTTCCTCCTCCCTTTTCTTACTCCCTTTCCTTTGCTTTCTAACCTTGCCTCCACCTTTCCGCTCATTTTTCTCTTCTTTGGTTGTTTTTATAATTCTTAAAATCCCCTTTTTCTTATCCTTTTTCTCCTCCTCCCCGGAAAGAACCCATTGTTCATCAAAGATGGCTTCTTCTTCCTCTTCTTCTTTGTCCCAGTCCTTCTGCTGCGTAGTCAACTTTTCATAAGTACATAACGCCATTTCTAAGAATGGAAACAAAATGCCCAAAGTATCTTCTTTTTTATATTTTTGATATTCAGTCTTTAGTTCATCCACAAGCGATGCCATTATGAAAAAAGAAACTTTTCCCAAAACAACCACAAATATTTTTAATCAAAAATAATTCAAAAAAAAAAATTCCAAAAATTAATACTTTTCTTCCTTCTTCTCTTTCTCTTTCTGGAGTTAATGTTTAATCAAAGAGGTCCAATTACCATATACCTTTCTTTGGGATTCTAGGCAATCTCCTCCTTTTTCAGCTTCTGCTCCAATTTTTTTCCCTCTCTCTTCCCACTTGCAATATCAATTTTAAATAATCAGAAATCCATACCTCCAACAAGGGTTTTCCAATTTCTTAAGTTTTTCAATGTCCAAAAACCTTTTTGTCCCTTAGCTTCAACTCTCAAAACAATTCACTTTCAATGTCCAATATGTCCAAACATATCTGCTGTTTCCATGGGGTGGGAGAGTGAAGAAAAAAAAAAAAGTTCCCTTTAACAGCTTCTCCGCCGCTTTCGATCTTCTTAGGGATACAATGTATCCTCCAGCAACTCAAACAGCTCAGTTCCAACCAATTTGAAAGATGTTACTTGACCCGGCTCAGACAGCACTTTCACTCTTCTTACTTCCTCCAGCGCAATCTTACCCGGTTGCTGGCTTCTTCGTGGTGGCCATTGCTGACCGCCGCTCCACCGCCTTGGGAAAAAGGGGTTTTTCCGGAGGAGGAGGGGGTCTGCGACACCCCCAACCCCCTGTCCGACTCCCCTCTCTCTTCAGCTGTCCCTACAGGGCAGCCATATCCCCCTGACCCATCTGGATCGGGGGTACCTCGGCGGCTAGCACAGCAGGAATCGCGAGCTGTCGCAAATTCCTGCTGCCCCGAAGCCACGCGAAACCGGAAATCCATTATGATTTAATCTTATACATTCATCCAATGGTTATATATTTTATATTGTATTCTATATCAATCTATTAATTTTTATTGTAAGGCTTATTAGTCTATTTCTTTACCATGTCTTTTATCTAACCATTGATAAAATAAATCCCATATCATATAAAATTATTTATCCTCTTGTTCTCTAATTTCAAATGTCAATTTACCCATTTTGGTACAGTCCATGGTTTTCTTAATAATTTCCTCCTGCATAGATATTTTTTCATTTTTCCAATTCTTAGCAAATACAATTCTAGCTGCTGTTAAAACATTTACAATCAAATATTTCAATTCTTTACAATATATTTCTGGTATAATTCCCAATAAAAATATCTCAGGTTTAAAGTCTATGTGTTGTTTTGTCATTTTTTCCAAACGTGTGGATTATAGTCCAATATCTTTTTGCATCCGAGCATGTCCATCACATATGGTAATATGAACCAGGTATCTGATGACATTTCCAACATTTATCTAATTTATTCTTGAACATCCTCTTAATTCTCGTTGGGGGTGCCACCTGTAAAACATCTTATACAAATTTTCTTTATATGCAGTTGACATTGTCATTTTATAATTTTGAGACCACAATTTTTGCCATTTATCTAAGTCAATCCCATATCCAAAATTTCCCCCCCATGCAATCATTGTTTCTTTTACTTGTTCTTCCTCTAATTTAAACTCTAGCAAATGTCCATAAAGTTTTTTGATTACTTTTTCATCAGTACCTGTCAAGATTTTATCTAAATCAGTCAACTTATCATAGATACCTTGTGTTTTAACATCTCTGTCAAATCTAGATTGTATTTGGAAATATGAAAACCAATTCATTTTTACACTTTGTTCTTCCAACGCTTGCATGGATTTAAGTTCACCCTTTTCAATCAATATCTCACCATATCTAACTGTTTGTTCCTTTTTATATATTATTGGATAAGAAAAAGCTTCAATAGTAGATAACCATAGTGGAATTTTTAAATAATATTGCTTTTTTAACTTCTTTCAGTTTAGAAACAATGCTTCTCGAATATGTCTTCTAAAATACCCCTGCATTTTAGTTCCTTTATACCAGAGGAAGGCATGCCACCCTAACAGCAAGTCATGTCCTTCTAAAATTCAAAAGTCTAGTATTTCTTACTGTTATCCACTCCTTTACCCACATCAGACTCATCACTTGGTAGTATAATTCCCAATTGGGCAAAGCAAATCCTCCTCTTATTCTTGCATCTTGTAGCAATTTAAGTTTTATTCTCACTTTCTTCCCCTGCCAAATTTATTTTAGCACTATTTTATTTAAATCTTCAAAAATTCTTTCCCTCATCTGACTGGAATTGTCTGGAATAAGTATAAGATTTTAGGCAATACGTTCATCTAAATTGTAGATATTCTCCCAATCAGTGATAATTGTAAATTTTCCCATTTTATCAAGTCTGTCACAATCTATTGTTTAAGTTTAAGATAATTATCCTCAAGTGTGCCACATCTTGGTGTTATGTGTATCCCTAAATACTTAACCTTATTTGTGACCTGGATCCCCCAAACTTCCTCCAATTTTTTTTTTGTCTTACTAACATGTTCTTTGCTAAAATTTTTGTTTTATCTTTATTTATTTTCAAACCTGCTACTTTCCCATACTCTTCTATCTTTTCTATCAGTTTAGGTGCTGACTCCAATGGATCCTCTAATATAAATACCAGGTCATCTGCAAAAGCTTATAATTTATACTCTTCTTTTTAAATTTTCATTCCTTTTATTTCTTTTTCTTCTCTGATGTTCCTATTCAGCACTTCCAGTGTTAACACAAACAGAGGCAACAGTGGACAGCCTTGTCTGGTTCCTTTTCTTATATCTATAAGTCTGTTAACCTTCCATTTATCATAACCTTTGCAGTTTGTTTATGATATATCATTTCTATGGCTTGAGTAAATTTTTTACCAAAGCCCACTTGTTCTAATTGTAACAGCATAAAATGCCAATTCACATTATCAAAAGCTTTTTGTACATCTAAAAACATCAGAGCCATTTGTTTTTCAGGATGTGCCTCATAGTATTCCAGTGTATCTAAAATTATTCTCATATTATCTTTAATCTGTCTCTTCGGCAGAAATCCATTTTGAACAATAAAATTGTTTAAGTATCTTTTCAGCCTTTCTGCCAGGATTGAAGCAAAAATTTTATAATCTGAATTTAATAGTGATATTGGTCTGTAGTTTTTAACTTGTTGTGAGTTTGTGTCCTCCTTCGGTACAAGTGTGATATATGCTTCTGACTATGTTTTGGGTATTCTCTTCTTTGTCATAACTTCATTCATAACTTCTAATAAGTGAAGATTCAATGTTTCCTGGAATGTATTATAAAATTCCACTGGCAAACTGTCCGGACCTGGTGCTTTCCCAATGTTTTGCTTTTTTAAAGCTTCTGTTAATTCCATCATTGTTATGTTACTTTCTAACATTATTTCAATATCTTTGGGTATCTGAGGCAAATTTGCTTCCTGAAAGTATTGTTGAATTCTTTCTTCCTGAACATTCTCTTGATAGTACAGTTTTAATAATCTTAATTTTTTTTTCTTCTCCACATTTCCATAGCATACATGTCCTTGTTCATTTATCAATTGATTTATCCTTCTTGAGTCTCTTTCCTTTCTCAATTTATATGCCAGCCATCTGCCTGGTTTGTTTGCATCTTCAAAATAGTTCTGCTTAGCATTTTTGATTCTTTGTGCTATTTCTTCTTTTTCTATTAGCCCCATTTTATGTTTAGTTATGTCCATTTTAATGTTCTTTTTTTGGTGGAAATTTCTGTAGTTCTTTTTCCAACTTCTTGTAGTCATCTTCCAATATTTTAAAAGTTTTTTTCTGTTTTATATTTCTTTTCCTTGTATAATCCATTATCAAGCCTCTTGTATAAGCCTTCATCGTGTCCCAGATGTTCTGTAATGATATATCCTCTTTTGTGTTTTCTTTAAAGAAAAAAGTCAATTCTCTCTCAATTTTCTGTTTGAAGTCTTTTTCCTTTAATATCATATTATTTAAAGTCCATCTAGATCTCTTTTTTTGTCCTTTCCATACAAGTGTTATTGGATTGTGATCTGCCCAGGTACTTGCTTCTAGTTCAATGTCTTGTATGTTAGAAAACAATTCTGTTGACATCCATATCATATCTATTCTAGACCATGATGCATGTCTATTTGAATAAAAATTATATTGTTTATTTTCCACATTTCTCTCTCTCCATGCATCTTTTAAGTTTATCTCATCTCCCATTCGAAAGAAGGATTTTGGCAATGTCTTTCTAGCTTTCTTTGCTGTTTTTTGTGTTTTACAGTCCAATTTGTCATTTATTATTCCATAAAATCTCCCACCAGACAAATATTAGCACAGTGCAGCTCAATTATTTTCATATGTAATTTCCAGTAAAAATCTTCTTGATTATCATTTGGAGCATAAATTGCTATTAAAAGTATCTTTAGATTATTGTCCATTATCTCCACCATCAAAATCCTTCCATCCTCATCTGTATATATTTGTTCCGCAGGGATTGTATCTCTAATGTATAACACCACTCCTCTCTTTTTACACTGTGTCAACGCTGTAAATACTTTCCCTAATTTTTGTTGTTTCAATACATAATCATGTTTTTTTTAACATGTACTTCTTGTAGGCAGATTATATCAAATTTTAATTTCTCTAACATGAAATATTTTTCTTTGCTTAATAGCTTATTAATTGTAATCAGTTTTCTCTCATCCATTTTAGACTTTATAAGAAGAATTTGTTGCTCTAGTAGATCTTGGTTCTCGTTGCTCTCTGGGTACACCACCTACGGCTCCTTCTTCATTTTCAATTACTGCTATACATTCCTCTTGAAATTCAATTAATAACTCTTCTTTTCTTGTATCTTCCTCCCTTCCTCTGAAATATTCCAGATAGAATAACTCAGCTTTTTCAACTGTATCAATTCTGTGTCTTTGTTCCTGCCAGGTAAACATGAGACCCTCAGGTATCAACCATCTGTAATTTATTCCTCTCTTAAGTAACACTTTGGTCAAGAATAAATATTCTCTTCTTATCTCTCTCACTCTTCTTGGTACCTGTTTCAGTACCACTATTTCTTCATCTTTATGCTTTAGTGTTTTTTCTCTTGCTGGTTGCAGTATTTGTGATTTAATTATTTTCTTAGTAAATCTGATATGAACTTCTCTTGGCAGTTTAATTCTCATCACATATCTTGTATAGACATGAAAAACCTTGTCCATTCCATCCACCATCTTCTCTTTAGTTACCTCTAATGCTTCTGCCAGGATTTCTGTCATCATTTCAGCAAGGTTTTCACCCTTTTCTTCTTCTATATTTTGAAATCTAAGATCTGATCTATCAATTTCCCACCACAATGACTACAGAGATCTGCCCTTGTCTCTTTCCACTTCACTCAATTGGGTATCCATATCTCCAATCTTCTTATCTCTGTACATCTTGTTCTTCAATTTTCTTGATTCTGTCCTCGTATTGCATCATCATCTGTTGAATATTTTCAATTTTCTCATCTGTCTTTTCAGTTCTTTGCTCAATGTTCTCCATTCTCTTTTCAATATTATCTGTTTTTACTTGTATCTTTTGAATTCCTTGCATCATCATCTGCAGTGTCACTTCTTTCTCCTTCTCTTGTTGTAACATCACCTGTATTGATCATTGTCCTCCAGATGGTGAGAAGGAAGAAGTTGGGATTGAAGAAGCTGGGGCTGGTATCTTTCTGCTCATCTTAGAATACTTCATATGAAAATAGAGAAGAAAAAGAAAGAGCAGCCAACTGCCACTCCAGTAAAAAAAAAAAAAGCAAAAAATAAAAAAAAGGGAAGGGAAAAAATCTTCAGGCACTTGAATACCTCGATCTAATTGGTTTCAATTATGTAGAAAAAAGGGAGAAAAAAGAAAAAAATGGAAAATGGAAAAAAGGATGAAAAAATAAAAAAATCCAACTGGGGGGAGTAGAAAAAAAAGGGAAAGAGAAAATGCAATTCTGTCAGTAAGAAAAGCACTGCCACTATATGTTCGAGGCTCTTTACCAAATCAAAAAACAAAATTTCCATGTTCTCTTTTCAAGGTCACTTCAATCTTCTTTCTTCAATTTCAAATTCAGACTCCAGTTATCAATAGTTCCACAGAAGAGCACCTGCATAAGCAATCTACATGCTCTTCCCACTATCTTTTCAATGAAAAGCCCAGAGTCCTTGAATGTAACACCAAATGTATCAACAAGAAAGGAAAACAATGTATCCAAGCCTCCAAGTGGCAGCACTACTTATTTCCCTTCCTTTCCCTCTAGTATTAAAACCAGCAATAAAAAAAATAGTCTAAAATTATTAAAGAGAAAAAAACGAGAGAAAAAAAACTTTTCCCAAGAGTTATTTTGAAAGGAAAAAATAAGAATTAAAAAGGTCCCTTCCAACTCTGATTATCTGTAATCTGTTAAATTGTGATCCTTACATTTTAAGAGCAGTCCTTTCTCAACTTTGTCAATGTTTAAGCCGCGTGGACTTGCTGGCTGGGGAATTCTGGGAGTTGAAGTCCACAAGTCTTAAAGTTGCCAAGGTTGGAGACCTCTGCTCTACAGCAGGGGTCTCCAACCTTGGCAACTGATGGACTTCAACTTCCAGAATTCCCCAGCCAGCTCTGGGAGATGAAGTCCACCAGATTAAAGTTGCCAAGGTTGGAAACCCCTGCTCTCTACAGAGCTGCTATTGCCCCACTATTCGTTTTTAGCCGATTCAGCAGCCGTGGCTTTTCTCCGAGGGGACGTCTGCTGAATTCCTTTGGAGTGAGGCGTATCCGCCCCCCCTCCCTCACCCTCAGTTTCCAAAACCCTTCAAAAGAAAGGGGAGTTTAAGGGTTTTGGAGTGGGTGGGTGTGAGGGGAGAAGAACAGCCCCCTCGCCCCCAAGAGTCCCCTGGAAAAAGTCCCCACGGCGGAGCCTTCCCATTTTCTTCGTCCTCCGGGGCCGGCAACCGATTCCGGGGCTGACGGGCGGGCTCCGTTCCGAGCTGTTTGTGTCGCCCCCCCCCCCAAAGCCCCCAGGAGCGCGCGGCCTCGCTTGGCGTATTCGCTGCTCCCTCTTTTGAAGCGGGTGGCTGGAGTCGCCCGAGCAGTGTCAGTCAAACACCGCGCTGAAATATTCATCCCTCCACCCTCCTGAACAATGAGGCGGTCGCTGCCACCGCCTCCTGCGTGCGGCCCTCGAGAGCCGCCTCAGAAGCCGCGCGGCCGGTTTCCACGCGGGCTGTAACCGCCTGGCTGCTTCCCCTCAGGAGTGGGGGAGAGCGGAAACCGGCCACCGCCTCGCCCTCTCGCCTCCTTCCCGCGCGCCCAAAGTTGGTCCGCTCCTCTTGGCGCCCGAGTGGAGAGTCTCGCGGCAGGACGCGGGCGAGGTGGTGGCGGCGGCGGCGGCGGGGAGGAGGAAGAGGAGGGGAGCGAGAGGGAGGAGGGCAGGGCAGGGCGGGGGGTGGGTGGGGGGCGGCGCTCTGCGGCAGGCTCCTCAGGCGAAGGCAGCTGGAGAGCGGACGGCGGGGCTAGCCGTGGCAGGTGACGCGGGGTTGGCGAAAGCGCTCCGCGCTGGCGGCGGCCGTTTTGCCGGCACCTTCTTTTTGCTCCGCTCCCTCGACCTCTTCTCCGGCGAGGATTCGCGAGTCCCCTTCACTCTCGCCCGGCCGCCAGACTCGGGAAGCGCGCAGCCCCGTTTGGCCCGTCAGGTAAGGCGAAGTGCCGCGGGCGCCTCCCGGCTCTTTCCTCTCGCTTCTCTTCGCTCGCACTTCGCGGGAAGAGTTTACTTCAGGGGGTCTCCAACCTTGGCCGCTTTAAGCCTGGGGGGACTTCAACTCCCAGAAATCCCCAGCCAGCTGGCTGGGGATTTCTGGGAGTTGAAGTCCCCCCAGGCTTAAAGCGGCCGAGGTTGGAGACCCCCTGGTTAGTGGGCGTCTTTCGGGACGCGTCCGGCTCAAGGTTTAAACCTGCTGCTGCTTTGGGGCGTTCGTTCCTCGGCAATAGACCTCAGTGGCATGGGGTGGGGGTGGCGGTTAATAACGGATCCCCAGCGATGAATAACTACAGTCATGGTTGAAGTTGCCATTTGAAGCGGGCTTTTTCGGACTATAGAACCGGTTAGCTCACCCGATCCGCTTTCCTGGAGATATTTCCAAAAGGGCACGGTGGGGGGGTAGACGCGCAAGTAAGGTTTACTCCTTGCGAGTAAGTCTGCACAAGGTGGGCGGATTGTACTACCTTTCCAAAGAAGGTACCTTCCCGTTATCCTTCCTCGTGCGCAGTCCTAAACCCACGAGGGAGTAAAGCTGCGTTCCCCAAGGGACTTGTTTCCAAGTAAACATGGAGATTTCAAGATTATTGCTGGTAGTGCTGATGAATTGCTCCCGGGCAGCATAAGCGAACTCAACCCGAAAACCCAAATAATGAACCGCAGCCGTCGGGTTACATTAAATCACTAATACCCAAACGCAGATTAAATGTTTTATAAAGGCTGCGCCTGACGGCGTAAAATTGGGGAGGGAGGAGGTCCGCGGTGCCAAGCACAACAACAAGAAAGGATTTGCCCAGCAAAAGAAAAGAAAAAAAAAATGAACTTTTTTTTAAAAAAATGTTTTTGTTTCTTCTTCCTCTGTGCCTAGGGAATAGATTTAATTCAGGCTTCTCTTCTTTGCGGTAAGGGTGTTACTGGAATTTAAGTTTGGATTGAAACATACTTGGGGTTAGTTTCTTTTCTTTCAGTTCTTTGACTTAGCTGCTCAGAAATTGTTTGGAGGCAAGGAAGAGAACTGCAAAAGTTGGAATTTGGCTGCAGTTAAATTAATTACATTGGAAATGTTTAAGAAATGCACAGGGTTGGCATATCCTGTTCTTCCCCTTTCACTCAGGGCTGGGTTTTAAACATTTCCTGAATAAAATGTACCTTTTTCCCCACCAAGGCAACAGTTCATATTAGGAAGTGATGCAGCTGTAAAAGACCCAGGGGCTGCCGACTAAAAGCATGAAATATAGCATCCAAACAGCTGGTACAATTGTTTAGCAAAGAAGTTGAA
Source organism: Hydrophis major (assembly GCA_033807585.1). Taxonomy (NCBI): domain Eukaryota; kingdom Metazoa; phylum Chordata; class Lepidosauria; order Squamata; family Elapidae; genus Hydrophis; species Hydrophis major. The sequence goes on from CM066331.1 coordinate 96,209,536, forward strand.
GATTGGCAGATAAGATGATCTGATGCAAAAGAGTTCCTGGGCTATTAAAGACGGTTAGAAGAAACCCTCTGAATGCTGCAGCTTCAATGCCCTTAACAATGTGATCTGGTTAAGAGGATCCTCTTCAAAACAAGTGAAACTCTGTGCTCTGGATAGACCTTCAGTAGTGGAAAGATTATAACACCCTTCTAATTTTACTTGGTGGCACTCGTTAAACTGGTGGTGGCAGCTGGGAGCATAATTTCTGACTAAATTAGTTTATCACAACTAAAACTAATTGGCATTCTGGCCAGGTGACTTAGCCCTTTCACTGGGGCTGCCCTTCCTAACTGCCCAGGTCCCTTGCTTGTAGATTTTATTTTTATTCCCAGGAGACATCATTGTATCTTTGGGACCACGGGGCTCTTAAGTGCATCTATTTGAAATTACACCTCCAGGAAAAGTTATTTATGGGAAAAAGGTCTTGAAATAGGAAGCACCACAACAGGTTTTGATGGATCTGAAGTCCAGGGGGAATGGTGGCTTTTATGCCACCTTCTAGAGTCAAATTCCAAAGCCATAATGAAGGTGCTATGGTTTCTTTGACTTGCCACACACCCTTGAGCCTTACGGCTGTTTTCACTGGACCAAATCCTGAACAATAATGCTTCTTGGATCAGGTGTTTTTTTTCTCAGGCTGGGTGAAGATCCCTGAGAACTGACATTTCTCACTCTTCCTGCTTCTTTCATGCTGAAGGGAGATAGATGTCTGCTTTTTCCCCAGGTTATGAAGTTCACCGCTCTTAGTTGCTTTGTTGCTACAGCCCATCATTCAGAATTGTCCTGTGTTCTTAGCATTGGGATGCATAGAGGATGGTATAATAATGTCAGACTTTTAAAAGTGAGAGCTCTGTTTCTGAAAGACTAAATTAAGTCCAGTAAATAAGGCTGGGTGACAAATTGATTAAGCCACTCCTTGTCATGGGATGGAAAAGCAGGTTGAGGCTGAAAGCAACAGAGAACAAGCACACTTCATTTCTTTGTACCAGTGAGTTATAGCCCAGTTTTTCTTTGGGAAGAGTGTCATTTTGACTTGTGACGATGGCCTCACAAAACGTATTAGAGGAAAGTCACACACAAAGGCTTTCCTTAAACACTAGCCACATTTATAAACCTAAACCCATGTTACACTAGGGCTCTAGAAAACCAGGTTTAAATTTCCAGTTAAGTCCCATGGGTGACTTGGGAGAGTAGTTGGCTGTCATTGATTGTTTCATTATTTGAAATAAGTACCTGGCTGCAGAAATCAAGAAAACAATTGGATGGCAACAGAGAGATGCAGAAAAACTTTAATTCCGTGTTACCATGAGTTTTTGCAGCTAGGAATGGTAGCTCTACATGAAGGAGTCCTTCAATCATGTATAATTCTCCATATTTTAATGGATATCATTTTATTGGATCTTTGCTGCTTTTTTGACTTCCTGTCATCGGGAAAAGTATCAACCACCTTGTCCTCTACTAGCTTATTCTTTATTTGTCTTTGATTTTTAAAGAAAACTTTTTCCAATTGTTATGTGTCAGAAATATTGAAACTTCTTTATTATGACTTCTATTGGCCAGTCTGGTTTTCCTTCACCCAGAATATATATGTTTTCCTCTTGTAATTTAAGTTATTTTCAGTGATTGAAAGCACCACAATTCAGAGGTGTAAGTTTTACTTCATTCTGCTTTCTGATGATTCAGCTTTCATTGCCATATGTTATAGTTTGGAAAACCACTGTTTTGAGAATATGTATGTTTATCATTAGTGTTATGTCTCTGTATTGTCATACCATTTCCAAGTTTATGCTCTGTATTAAGTTTCATAAATAAGGTGACAGTTTACAAATTCAGAACGTTCCCTTTTGCAAATCAGTTAGTTGTTTTATAATTGTCTTTACTGTTCTGAATCATCATAGCTATCCTTCAATAGGCAGATGAAGTGACCCTTAGCACCCATTTTTTTAAGGACTAAACATAATTTGCTGGTGTCAATACTCAATCAGAATATCCATAAAATGAATACAGGTCTCTTTTGAAATCCCCTTGCCTTTTCCATTGCTCTCAGGTGCATCTTCTGAATTTAACTTGGATATCTGGTAGTTCTCCTTCTATGTATTGTTGAAATCCAAACTTTCAAATTTAGCATTTTTTAATAATTTGGACAATCTTCAATAGTTCCATTTTTGTTGCTAGCTATAACTTAATGTTTTCCAGTCCTTTGGCCACCATTAGTGTGTGTGTGTGTGTGTGTGTGTGAGTGAGTGAGTGAGTGAGTGAGTGAGAGAGAAAGAGAGAGAGCAGCACATGAACTGTCATATTTTGCAAAATTTTAAATAGTTTAATAGGCTCATCAACTCCTGCAGTTTTGTTGTGAACATTGGGTCTTATTAATTTTCACTTTTTAAAATGTCTGGAGTTCGTTCACTGACCAAATGTGTAAGGTTTTGTGATCTATATATTTGTGCTGTCTCCTCTTTCCATCTTCCTTCTCCTGTAGATCATTCTGTTCTTTGACTTTTATGATACCCATTTTTGAATAAATCCCCTGATTTTTGCAACTTTATTAAACAACTCTCTTGTCCTTTCCATTTTATGTTATCTTCAGTCTCTTTCCATTGCTTTTTTAGCTATAACTTCTTGTCGCTTCTTGATCTTGGTAAATTTTTCATTACTGCCTTCTGCTCTTCCTAGGTGTTTTTTTTTTTTTTTTAGCTTTTAAACATATCAGACAGCGAGAAGTTGTATCTTATTGGCTTGGTTATTTCATTTGTTCTTATAATTTAATCAGAACTTTTCCATCTTTGCATGCAAATACATATGATCAGTTTGAATTTGGTGTTTTCTGTTCGGGGATGTCCAATTGCCTATGAACTTAGCCACTTCTTAGATTACAAGATATAAATAGTTGTTGTAAACATTGAATTTACTTGGCAGAACTTTATTGATTTTCTCTTTATTATAGATGATATTTTATTTGTAGCATTGGCATCCCAGTTTCCTATAATTAGCATAAGTTGTGTGTGTGTGTGTGTTGAGTTGACAAGATGTTGCAAATCATCACGGAACTGTTTACCTACTTTTGCTTCTCCATCTGGAATATTTTGATAGATCATGATACCACTGATTGGCCTGTCTTGGACTCAAATTGAGACCAATCTATACCATAGTTCACTGAATTAACCTAACTGCCAGGATTCACACAACACACTGAATCACAAAATGGTCATGCTGCTTGCATTTACGTTATACGCTGAGCCACAGATTATATTTTATTGAATGCAGAGATTGCTCCTAAGGATGACCTGCCTCATAATATTGTTGTGAGGATAAAATGTTGTGGGAACTATTTATACTTTTGCTGCTGGAAAAATGCAGGATACAAATGTAAGAAGTAATGCATTTTGCAAATTGAAGATTTATTTATGCGGCCCTCATTTTTAAATATATATTTTTATATATTTATTTTTAAATAAATATTTTTAAATAAATCTTCAAGTTGAGATAGAGTCTTAATTACAACAAAGATGTTTATTGTTCTTGATTGAATATGACATCAAGTTGCTCTCAGCTGTTAATAACTACATAGATATACCATCTTCAGCATTATCTACTGTCAAATTAGTTCTCTTTCTGTTTTATTTGAGTTCATCCACCTTATTGCTGGTCATATTTTTCTCTTTCATTCTACCCTTCTCAGCACTATAGATTTCTCAAGAGATGAGATATTATTAATGTGTGCAAATGATCTACTTATTTGTTTTCTTGGCTATCAATGGTATTCTGAGAGATCTGAGAATACTTTCCCCAATGCAAAGTCGCAACACTCTAAACATGCACCTTAATAATTTTATTAGCAAGAATATAGAGGTGGTTTGACAAGCCTTCTTTCTTTTTTAAAAAAAAAATCAATTCCTGGTTTAGCCTATATTATTGGGATTTGCTAGTGATACTGGTATATGGAATTAAGTAATGATCCAAGCATTAACCATGTTCATCGGAACTGATAGTGCTGCCACATATCTGACTTATAATATCAAAATCCTTGTACAATTGATCAGTAATTCATTAGTCTCATGATAATGCTGATGAGAAAAGGGCAAAAAAAAAAAAAAGATTTGGTGGATGTTAAGAAAAGAACAAGGGGAATGAAAATAAAATTAAGAGACTACTGTAATAGATGGCACTATCATTTTTCCAGAGACATCATTTATCTTATTTTTATTTTTTTGAGGGAGAAAAGGTGATAAGAGAGGCTCAGTACTTACATTAGAGCTACTCTTAATTATTAAAAATATTATATTACTGGTTGTGAAAAGCTTTACATAAGCACGCATCCAGATCTCCAATTACCTTGCTGTCTGGAGCTTTTGTATGTTTTAAAATACTGCTTATAACATGGACTCCTTCCCCAAAACTGAGAATATCCAATAACAGATGATATATTGCTTTTAAATTTCATTTGTAATGAGTTTCCTGTAGCAGCTCCTAAGTCTAGCATCTTTTCCAAGATGGGTACCAAAGAGTGTTAAAGATACAGCCTTTCACATAGGAACATTAGATTTTCTCTTTGCAATAACACCAAGTGTTTATGAAGTATGGAACAATGGTAAAAATGGTAAAAAAAAACATTAAAATACTGTAACTTGTACTTCCTCAAGTAGTTGTTGGGAACCCCTGTGTTAAGATAAGAGAAAAAAAAACTTTAAAGCCTGATTTATGCTAGATGTGGCAAATAAAATGCAAATTTGGCCTTTGCAGCTTTGTCAATTGATGCTGTTGTTCTTTTGTGTATAAGAAATCAAATAGAGATTGCAATGGCATCATTTTGCATGAAGAGGAATATATTTTGTATGAAAAAGATTGGGATGAGACCAGCATTTTTGACAGCATGCAATTGTTTGGTGGCCAATTATAATAATTCCAGGAATGGACAGTATAGGAAGCCACGGTTTGACTGGTTGATGCCCTCTGCTGCTTCTGGAATTACCTTCTTGCAAGTTGGCTTAGGGGAAATGAAATATACCGTTCAAATGTGGACTACTTATCAGCTTGCATTTGGCCCTTTGAAGCAAACTGGGACCAAACAAATGGCACCACTTTTTAAGAAAATGTTGCTTCCTGAGCATGCTTACTTATACAATAACTTATACAATAACTTCCAGATATTTTCATCCTCCCATTTGAAAATGGTAATAGTTATGCTAAAGAAAAGGAATACTTGGATTGTTAGCATATGAACTCTGAATTCATCTCCTGGAGGCCTAAATGTTCAGTTGGATCATGTGTGAATAACAGTAACCTTATTTTGCACTGCTAAAAAGATACCACCACAGGCAGGAAAACTGGTGATTTCAGAATTAGAAGTGAATGTGAGAGCAAAGGTGGAAATGAATTAACCTTTGGAAAGTTGTTTGCATATTAAGATTATAGGAACTGATTTGCTAAGTCAGGTTAAAGTGTTCGGATTGCCTAAAGTAGAAGAATGTTATCTCATTATGCTTTCTAAAAGTTATGCTGTATTTTATGGATGATGATAAAATAATTCTTCCCAAGGGCATGAAGGTGGTTGTTGTTGTTTGGAATGCTGGATGGAGTAGAGTTAAAAAAGAGAAGTAGAGTTTGACAAAGAAGCCTTTAAAAATGCTTTTGATGTTTTGGAGCACTGAAGACCAAAACCCATCCCATCATTTTTGATTATATATTTTATATACAAAAGGTGTGTGTGTGGGGGGGGGGGGGTTTGAGGAGAAGCTACTAATAACTACCTGGTCTCTAGAGCATATGGGAAAGGAAATGAATGTTTCTTTTTTGTTGTAAAAATTCAAATTGTCCTGGAATGGCTTTCCCCCATCTGGTATGTTGCAGAATTTTTAAAAAAGTGTTACATTTTAGTTGAGTCTTTAATGTTCATCCTATCTAATTCTCAATTTTCATTTTTATTTACCTCAAAACCTGGGGATTGATTTATTAAATTGTAAATTTATATACGGATATGCACAATATAGATAGATTAGATAAATGATAGGTAGGCACATTAAATTGTACATTTATATACGGACATGAACAATATAGATTAAATAGATGATAGGCAGGTAGGTAGGTAGGTAGGTAGGTAGATAGATAAATAGATAGATAGATAGATGATAGATAGATAGATGATAGATAGATAGATAGATAGATAGATAGATAGATAGAGATAGATAGATGATAGATGATAGATAGATAGATAGATAGATAGAGATAGATAGATGATAGATGATAGATAGATAGATAGATAGATAGATAGATAGATAGATAGATAGATAGATAGATAGATAGAGATAGATAGATGATAGATGATAGATAGATAGATAGATAGATAGATAGATAGATGATAGATGATAGATAGATAGATAGATAGATAGATAGATAGATAGATAGATGATAGATAGATAGATGATAGATAGATAGATAGATAGATAGATAGATAGATAGATAGATAGATAGATGATAGATGATAGATAGATAGATAGATGATAAATAGATAGATAGATAGATAGATAGATAGATAGATAGATAGATAGATAGATGATAGATGATAGATAGATAGATAGATAGATAGATAGATAGATAGATGATAGATGATAGATAGATAGATAGATAGATAGATAGATAGATAGATAGATAGATAGATGATAGATGATAGATAGATAGATAGATGATAAATAGATAGATAGATAGATAGATAGATAGATAAGATAGTTGACTGATAAGATAGATGGATAAATAGATATAGATAGATAGATGATAGATAGATAGATGATAGATAGATAGATAGATAGATAGATAGATAGATAGATAATAGATAAATAGATAGATAGATAAATAAGATAGTTGACAGATAAGATAGATGGATAAATAGATGATAGATAAGATAGATGGATAGATGATGGATGGATAGACAGAGAGACGATGGGGATAAAAAAATATCCCACACATTTACTGTTTGGCTAGATCAGGGGTGTCAAATAGCAAAGGACCAGCCTGCAGTCCTCTGCTAGTGAAAATGGAGTGCAGGGGAGCTGTGTATGCCCCCCACCCCCACCCCATTTTCAACCTTGATGGCCTCCTGCACTGCCCTGCCAGCCAAAACAAAGCGCATGGGCCATGTGCAGTCTTCTGTCCATCCCATCCCCTCCACCCCCGCTGGCCCATGGAGGACAACTACAGTGCTGATCTGGCCCTTGAAGAAATCCAATTTGACACCCCTGGGGCTAGATGAACAAATGTATAACTGGGTAAGAGGAAGAAACTACAGCCTTATGCATATCTATTCAACAATAAGCGTGAGACTATAAAACTGGCAATTGAGACAAGTGACCTTGGGACTATATATTGCCCCTTAATTTCATATTGTTTCCCAGCAAAAGCAACCTGTCTCTTCTCTAGCAGTTTTCAGCACAAAGAGATGGAAAAAATAAAGGAAAAAAATAAAAAATGCTGACATAAAGATAAAGAATGGTACCACCCTCTTTCTTAAGCCCGGCTACTATTACCCTGATGCCTCCAGTACATTATACCTACAGAAATGCAACCCTCATCAAAAAAAATGGTTGCTTGTACTGGGGAATATAGGCTTGCATTATAATTTCTACTTCATGTAATTTCACTGAATTGCTGACTGGAAACAAATGCTAGAACTGTTTTGCATGCATTTTGTTTAGATATATCATATGGAATCGAAAAGGGTTTCCTTGCTTGTTGGTCTGTTTTCCTTTAGATTCCCACTCTTATAGCTGGCATGTAAATAATACAATTTCTTGAAGGGCTGTGTGTCTGACATCCTACATACATAGAGAGAATGATGTTGATGAAGAAGATCCCATTAAGTTTTTGGTCTTCCACATAAATATATGCAGCATTGTAATTGCTAATAGAGCTAGATATTATTGCATTTACCTGATAGGAAGACAAGTTGCTTTCCCTCCTCAAATGTGACTGGTGAATTGGGATCTGGGGAAAAAGTTGACTTGCATTTGCTGAGAAAAGAAGATCAGTTGAAAGAAACAAATGGGTAGGAGTTGAAAATGATCACTGATATGACTGTTGAAGAAGCATAGCTGAGAACAATATAGACCAGAATAAAGTAGGGTGGGTAGGGTAGAGTAGAATAGAATAGAATAGAATATTATTTATTGGTCAAGTACAATTGGACACACAAGGAATTTGTCTCCAGTGCATAACCTTTCTGTGTACATACAAGCAACAAAGTAATATAATCCAATAGTAGAAGGTAAATAGTACCAATAGTAGAAGGTAAAAGGAAAGATAAAAAGGATAATAGTAATACAGCCCTACTACATGGGTAAAAATATCTTTAGACATCAGACAGTGCTGTGGGAAGGCTATGTTTGGGAGGAGCTGGCTGTTTAGTGGTGTTTTACTTTTTTCATAATACATAAAAAGAGTTTTTCTCCCTTTTGATGGAATATTAAAGTTTGAGCAATCAATTGGCATTGGGTCGATTCCCTGTTGCACTTCATTTTCAATTCACTGCAGTTACTTCTTCAAGCTGCATCTCCATTCTGTTTTATTCCCTGAAGTTATTGTCTTCTATTTGCAGGACAGCTATCTCTATTCTGTGATTTGTTATGCTTGTTTGACATTTTTGTTGAAAGGAGGGAGGCAGATAAGTAGTGGTGTATACAGGTATGTGCATGTGAGAGTGATTTTATGTCTCTATGTCTCTTGCTGTGGGCTGATTGATTCATTGATCAAATTTGTAGGGACACCAATCTCACAAGAAATGACTCGGTGCATTCAAATAAAGTAACAAATATATTTTTAAAAGCCTATATAAATATGATAATATATGAAAAATCATAAAATACTTTAAAATAATTATTGAAATTAAAATATTATTAAAAATTAAAAATACACAAACCACAAGGCACAGAGAGAGAGACTACAAGCTTGGAGCAATGTAAGGGTGTTTCCAGTTCTCCTTTTCCATAACCAGATCTTGAGGGACTTCTAGACTGGAACATTAACAGAATGGAGCTAATCTGACTTTGTGTGTATGTGTGTGCGTGGGCACACCATGGCATAGAAGGCCCACCTTCTGGCGCTCATCAAATATCCCTAACAGATGAAAACAACAACAAGACTTCACTGCAGATTAAAGGGGTATCAATTTACTTTATAAATGGAATACATTATACGATGGACTTTACATGATTTTGCCTATTTTCCTGTCTCTTATTATTTTTGGTGGATGATCTTAAATATCTAATGATACATGGAAATAACTTTTTTCACAAGTAAAGTTTAACTGATAGTTAAATAGGAATGAGGACAGTTTCTAAAATGTCTGTAGTTTTATGGGGGAAAAAAATCTATGTTTTTAGGAGTCAGAAATACTTGATGGTGCATAATCAACCAATCTGTATAGTTTCCTACTTTCACTAAACCACACATAAGGGAGCCTTGGTGGCACAGTGGTTAGAATGCAATATTGCAGGCAAACTCTGCCCATGGCCTGGAGTTCAATCCTGATAGGGGTCAAAGTTGACTCACTCATCCATCCTTCCGAGATCAGAATTGTTCGGGGCAGTAAGCTCACATTGTAAACTGCCAAGAGAGTGCTATAAAGGGAGGTATGTAAGTCTGAGTACTATTGCTTTAAACTAAATATCTAAATATTGTTGAAAGGTTTTATAATTTGTTTTACTCTGCCTTTTGTTCTCTTTACTAGAAAAAAAATCTAAAATGTCCTATTTGCTTTCATTATATTTTTACTAAAATGTTGCATTTACTTTTAGGTTGAATCATGGTCTCGTCAGGGCAAACTTTGTATGTCATTTTCTCATAAAAAATCTGTACCTATATTAGCTTCTGCAGACCACTGCTAGCATGAGCTTCTTATTGTGATTTATTACATGCTGTTCCCTGCTAGGGATTATTCTGATTGAAATGAAAAATTAGTTTTACAACATAAATAAATAATATGGAAATGCACAACAGTAATGTGTATAGCATTTCTATACTATGTGTTGATTCCCTTGGAAGACAGCTGCAGAAGAAATCCATGCAATTAAGACACCCAATTAAATGACATTTCCCCTCAATAATGACCCATACTGATGTCTGTAGAATCTTTAGTAGGGGCATTAGAGGTGCCATAAGAATGATGGTTCTAACAGAGAGGGAAGGTGGATAATATTGTAAGTCCTTCACCCAAATTTGATCTGTGATACTTCAAGGTCAACTCAAAGCGAGTATTAATAAGTCACTTCCCTTCATACACTTTACTCATTCTGTCATATAACATGGCAATATGTGAACTCCTGGGCAGAGGTGGTATTCAGCAGGTTCTGACCAGTTCTGGAGAACCTGTAGCAGAAATTTTGAGTAGTGCGGAGAACCAGCAAATCCCACCTCTGACTGGCCCTGCCCCCATCTATTTTCTGCCTCCTGAGTCCCAGTTGATTGGCTGGGTTTTCTTTGGTTGCCCTACACAGGAGAACGGAGCTGGAAAGCAGGTTAGAGTGCTGGGGAGGGAATGGAGATTTTACAGTATCCTTCCCTTGCCACGCCCAGCAAGCCATGCCCACAGAACTGGTAGTAAAAAAATTTGAATCCCACCATTGCTCCAGGGTCAGAAGAATCATATTTGCACAATAGTTGTTTAGAATACTAGGAATGGGCCAGAGATCTTAGAATCTGTTTGTGGATCTCTCATAGGCATCTGATTGAATACTGTGGAAAAGCAATGCTAGATCACTGGTCCTGGTCAGATTCAGCATGCTCGTCTGTTATGATGTGTATTACTATATCTGAATTTCTAAAATGACTAAAAAATAGAATCATTTTGAATCTCCAAAATGGAAGAGTGAAACAGTCTGGTTCTATTAAAATATCCTGTGTTTGGGGAGTGAAGCATACCAAATGCTTTGTTTTGATAATAAGATTAATAGAGAATTTAACATGAAACAACCACAGGGCTATTTCAAGCTATTAATCAATTCCTTGTGGGTTAGTTTAAGAACTAGTTGACTTGAGTTTTCATGTTTGCACAACACTGTAACATTCTCCAATCTAATTAAGCAAGTTGTCCCTTATAAAGAGATACACATTCTCTCCTTGTTATTTACCTAAAATTAATTAATAATTTTCCTCTAAATGTGCAAATTTTGACAATATACTTAGTCAGCTTGTGTTGCCTAATTAAGTGAATAGTATAATGTACTATGAAAGTAAGTCCTGTTAAATTCAACTTACATTGGGATGACATAAAAGATTATGCTGCAATGCATTTTTCATTAGCATCAGCTGTGCATACTGAAATCATATTTGGCTGTTTCAAATATTTTGCTAAGCCAGAATTTTGAAATGATTTGTAGAAAGAACCACATTGCATTCACTCATCACGCTAAGAATTACAAGATGACATACAAGCAACAGTGGAGGCCAGTTCAGTCATACAACCTCCAAGGAAAACTAAATGATCAAAGCTTAATTATCTGTTTAAGATTACCGTAATTTATTGGGATATTTTTTTCAGCATCCTTGAATGGTTGAAACTTTCCCACTGTATAAGTAGAAAATGTAAAATAGCTTGTAGATTCCAGCACTAATGGAACAATCAATGTTGTTGTGATGATGATGATGATGTTTATGTCCAGAGTCACCTTGTAGGGGAGATGGGTGACATAAAAGTCTAATAAGAATAAAGGTGAGGCTATTTCCCATCCCCCAAGCACTGTTATGGACACTTGGAATGTTGATTCAGAAAAAACAGAATGGGATTTCACTATGACTAGCACTTCTTAACTCAGGAAGAATACTTGAGTATCAAAAGCACAATAAGAAATTTGATAGAACAATGAAACAAATACTATGTCAAGAGGATTCAACAATGATCTTATCTTTTCTTCTTTGTAAAAGACACATTGTAATATACCTGCTTCACACTACTTTTGATGGGTAGTGGTGCTAGAAACAGTTTGACTATCTGTAGCAAACATAGTGATGAGTGTAGTATTCAGAATATGACTGCACATTAATTTATCTGCTAGAACTTTCCATATTTCTTCTTGTATAACATCTAATTATATATAACTGGAAATAGTTAAGAGGATCATCTTTTGGTTGCAATTAACAAAAAGCAGTTTATTCGACTGCTTATCCTTCATAGGTATAAGCCTCATAAATCCTTTTTTAAAGTAAGGATTAAAAAAAATGTCTACATACAATATGATCCTACTTGGGCAAAAGCTACTTGGGCAAAAACTTATATATCAGTTGGCCAGGTTGCTTGTAACAGCAGAGCATTGTTAGGTAACATGCAGATTGGCCTAGACAACTAATGGCTAACTATGACAGCATTGCTGGTTGTTTTCATACTGTCAATAGCATAGATGTTTTGACTGGATTTGGCATTTTTATCCACCCATCAAGAACTTCCCAAGGACATGGGGCATGGTATTGTTTTTTTATAGTGTGAAAGATATTGCCACAGGATGTAAGCTGTTCCAAGACTTTTTCAATTGATGATGATTGGTGATGATTTTTAAATACAGAGGGTGTTCAAGGAGTGCTCCAGGTGTTTTGGGATTGTACCAAAGGTGCCTATTCACTATTGGTGCTATCTTCACTTTCTTTTGCCACAGTCATTCTACTTCTATTTGCAAGTCTTTGTATAATGTAATCATCTGCAGTTCTTTCTCTTCTCTTCTGCTCTCTCCAGGTAGCACCATGTCCATTCTCCAGACTTTTTTTGTCTTTCTTATTGATAATTATTAAGTCTGGGATATAATGTGGCAGGTGCTTGTCTGTTTTATTATTATTTAGATTTAATATAGCCACCCCTGGATGCTTCATGTGCTGGCCACGCCCATGCCTGGTTTAGCAAAGGGGAAAAAAGTCTCAATATGTCATGTGATGGTGCCATGATGATGTGAGTTTGACACCCCTGGCCTAACTTCTTGGGATTCTTCATTTCATTTTTCTACCTAGAAAAATAGTGTTGTTCATTGAGGGTTACATTTTTAGGGAGACCAAAATCTATTATTAGCCAAAGGGAGAAAGGGACAGAGCTATTTAATTAAGAGCTGTGTGAAAGAGGGAATTTCAGCAGAACAATGTCTTTTGATATTCCTGTTAAAAATGTGAGAGCCCTATCTTTATGTGCCTCTGGTCAGTGATCTATGATCCTGTAAAACAACAACAACCTCATGTCATGGAATTTTTCCCTAAGGCAAAGTAAGAAAGAGTCACTTTCTCTTTAAAAGCATATGTTGTCACTGGAATAAAGATATGATTTAGACCTCAGGTGCTCTGGTTGTTGTTCTTAGTAGAAAATTTGATTGTAGCTAAAGAGAATGACAGGTTAGAAATAAGAGAGAGCAGCCAAACTGAATGCCAGGGCTTACTAAAATAATAAAGATTAAGAATTACTGTGATTTACTGCCTGTGTTAGTTTAACTGATATGCTAGTGGAAGAAAAAGCCACGTTAAAGTTTCCTGAACACTCAAAGAGGAAACTAAATGTTAGGAATGTAAGTCACCTAATGGCTATTTGGGTTGGACAATATATAAACCAGGATAGACATTTTAATACTATCTCTTTAAGAGAATCCTAAAAGTGTAATTGAGTGTGGTTTCTCAAATGGCCATAAGATGGAGCCAGAAACCTGGGTTGTCTTAGTCTTAGTCTCAGAAGAGAGTGGGTCTCAGTGAGTCTCTGTTTCCTTCTGTTGGAGGGTTTTTGCCGTTCTACTTGACTGTTATCCATGGATTTGATGTAAGTCTGATACTGAACTGTTTTTTACACTGGACTTTGTTATTGGATGAAAACTGACCGATCTTACCTATGAATGACTTTGGACTGTGTTTGAACTTTGCTTAAAAGTTTCTGTAAAATCCTACATTTACTGTACAGTGTATCTGTGTGCTGTGTGTGTATTATTCAAACACTACTCTCAAATATGTCTCCCTGTATGCTCTCATTCTCCTAACGGGGAATTACCTCAACACTAAAGCAGATTAAAAATAATGCAGACAAAGTAGGTCTCAAGAGTGGAAATATTGGCAGCATTTAGCCAGGGTGTGCCTCCATAGTCTTATGAAGAGCTAGGGTCAAGTTGTTACTATTAATTAGTAGACAACTTAAGAAGAATGGCATAGAAAGTTTCCACCAATGGCCCTGGTAGTTTCTGGATGGCCCTGATTCAAAGAATATGAGCAGGTTTTCTCTCAGGCATTAGGGCCAGGAAATTTTTGAAACCAGGATGTATATGGTTAGGTGTAATGAGTTGATTATGAGGTTCATTGATTATACTATTATGACTATTTTTAACTGTGTTTTACTTTTTTCTGTTTTGGCTTTATAAAATGTATTGTGTCTACTATGTTGTCACCCAGAGTAACATGTTTAATTTGAATGGCTATATAAATTAGCTAAAATAAATATATAAAGTATATATTTTTAAATCTTGATTAATTAATAATTAACACTTCCTGGTTTACTGTCCTTAAATCAACAAGCAATTCAATCTTTTTTAAACAAAAAAAATCTGAAAATCTTACCTTTCACAATTAAGTACTGAAATTAAATTGTCACACCAGTCTGTAAAACTCAGTTATTCAGCGAAAGAATTATTCACTTCAGTAGCAGAAAGATTAATCTTTGAAGAAGAGGACATTGTCCTTTTAATTTTTGCTTCTTTAAATTGGAAGTCATATTGTGCTATATTCATTTTTCTCAAAAGCAGTTAGACTGCGATGAAAATTGATGTTAGTTCCTGTGACATCTTTGCATGTGCTGTTTAGATATAGCCAAATCTTTAAGGAAGTACTGTTCCGTATAAAAGCTATAATTTATTACATTATTATATCCTGGAATGATAAACAATGTTCTTTCTTTCTTTCTTTCTTTCTTTCTTTCTTTCTTTCTTTCTTTCTTTCTTTCTTTCTTTCTTTCTTTCTTTCTTTCTTTCTTTCTTTCTCTCTCTCTCTCTCTCTCTCTCTCTCTCTCTCTCTCTCTCTCTCTCTCTCTCTCTCTCTGCCTGCCTGCCTGCCTGCCTGCCTGCCTGCCTGCCTATCTGTCTATAGATTGATCTCCCTCCAAATTGTGTGAAAAACCAAGGCCCTAGTTCTAATACGTTGTTATATGCTAAAGTAATCAATATTATTAAGAGTAATAGTAAAGGTTTTGTGAGACAGGCAGCCATGTAAATTTGATTAACTTGATAAACAAGCGAATTAAAAATTGTTTGCTTATCTTTCTGGGACTTAAAATTATTACTGGATTGCAAGCTTTTTAACAATGAGTAAAATAGGGTAGTCTTGATTTTAAAGTGGAATGACTAGGAGCTGTCCTTCCTTGAAGTGCTGAAATTATTACTATTAACATCTTGCAGGCAATTTTCTTGAAAGGAAAGTGTCTTTAATATGATTTTACATCAGTTCTTTTTTTTTTGGGGGGGGGGGGTTAATATAATCTCAATCCAGCTTAATTTTGCTGAAGCACTTTTTAAAACTTCTGCACAACTTAAAATTGAATTTGATTTTTGTCAAATGCTTCTTGGCAATTTATTCAACTTACTCAACTCCTTTCCAATTCCATTGCTGTCTCTGAAAAGGTGAATTATTGAAGTTATTGGAAATACAGCCTCAGAGCAGTTATTCTTAAACTAATACCTTATCTCAAAGCTGATAGATGACAATAGCCAAATAATGATTTGTTTTTTAAAAATCAATTTCATGTTGTTTTAAACAGTAAACTAGCTTCTTTGGATATAAAATGGGATTAATACAACATAAAATTTGGTTTTGTATATAATGGGCAATTGGGGATTTTCAATAAAGTTGAGTTATAGTGGCTTACTCTGAGAAATGTATTTTTGAACTGGAATTCAGTCTCATTTGATTCATCTCTGATCTAGTATTGCCAGATTTTACAGAAATTCATAGGGTTGTCATATTAATTTAGAATGATTGTTATTTGTCAAAGGTGCATATGTTGTTGTCTTTGGATAGATATCCATATTTGGAATTTATCAAGGTGTCAGGAATGATACTTTATCTATAAGGGGTAATGAAAAGATGATTATCTGGCTGACTGTGCAACCAATCATAGTTTATTAAATTTATATGCTGCTCAAATCCCATGACTCTACTTTCAAAATTAAAAGCAAGCAGAGGAGACATTGCAGTTATGGAATTTAATGTGGAATCCAAACATTTGAAATTACGTCGAATTTTCACAAGAAGACTTCTAGGATAAAAAAGGGGAAATTCCTGAAGTTTATAGAAAAGTGAAAAGGATTGTAGTTGTGCAATCTCAGGTCCAGAGCTCTGCATTGATGTGTTCATCCAGTTGGATCTTTTTGTTGTTCTTTTGAGGCATAGGCTCAGGCCACTTCTGTTCTCCAGCTATTCTTTAATCAGGTTGAAATGATCATTAGGAAAGGTAATGTTTGAACTTCACTGATTATTTTAAGGGATAATTTCTTTCTCTGAATTAGGCATTTCCCATATTGTTACACAATCCCCTTAATAGTAAAGTCTGTTCTTGAGTCTTCATTTTGGCTTGAGAACTGTCCACCAGCAGAAAACATTGTATTTCCAAAGCCCCTTTCCAATTTCCACATAAACACTTGCTTTGCTATGTCCTAATTCTTAGCTCTTTTGCTTCCCCCAGCTAAAATTTGTGGGAGTCTCTTTCTCACAACTCACCAAATGTAGCAGAGAGGGCATATTCTGTGTCCCTTTTCTAGTGTTGTGCCTCCACAGTGACAACACTTGCACTGTGGAGTAGTTTCTCACTGGATGTTTAGATGATCCTGATCTTGTTAAATTTGAAGACGTGGGTGTTTCAATCAGCAATTGGAACAGGAGGCTAGGTGTGCTCTGCTGCTATTAATACAATTGCTTGTTGTGGTTCCATATCTTAATTTTTGTATGCTATTTGGAATTTCCTGCATGCTCTATGTGTCTCATTTGTTTGGGGCATGTATGATGACTGGGGTGAATTCATCAAGATGCATATTTGGTCATTATTAAAAGATTTGTTAATGTATAATTATTAAGAGGTATTTTAAAATTTGAATAAACGCCTAAATAAATATATGGTATTATAGCTATATACATTCACATATAATCTTCAGGAAAAGTGCAAACATTGCATTCATATTCAATATTTCTATCCAGAACACCAGTTATATGTTAGCATAATCTATGAAATGCTGTGTAAGAATTGAGATCTCAACTACTTTGTGAGCAGAGTCAAGTACTCTGTAATGTTTAGGAAATGTCAAATGTTTTTGTAGCTCAAACAAAACCAACATGAGGTATTGCATATCCAAATCTTTTTAAACATTTGTTGCTCATAGTACCAGACAGTTTTAGCAATAGCAATAGCACTTAGACTTATTTACTGCTCCATCGTCTTTGCAGCACTCTCTGAATGGTTTACAATGTCAGCATATTGCCCCAACAATCTGGATCTTCATTTTACCAATCTCAGAAAGTTGGAAGGCTGAGTCAACCTTCAGCGGGTCAGGATTGAACTCCTGGCAGTGGGCAGAGTTTACCCTACAATACTGCATTCTAATCACTGTGCCACCACGGCTCCTCCTTTTATTCTTTAATTCCAAAATTATACAAAGATCTGTGTGATTGAAAATAGTTTAGATGGTAGAAAGAATATTATGTCATGCATAAAGAGTCAATAGTAACATTATCATTCTTTTAAAAACATCTTTAGGCTCTGTTTAAAGAGTAATCACTTTTAAATGTAATATTAGCAAATATATTGTTCTATCAGAAGATCACCATTGTTCTTTTTCTAATGTCTTAATGTGTCAACTCGAGTGTGAGTTTCTACAATCAAGTGATACTGGGAAAGCAAAAAAAGTAGAACGTCAGTGAAATTAGTAAATTTTAATTTGTGTGATTTCTTTTTAGGTATTAGTGGGAAAATAGAATTTAATCAGTAAATGTTTGGCTGCTCTCAGTACTTTTGTCATGCAATTTTTATTGTCTGTTTTATTTATTCATTCAATTTTTATGCCTGTATATGTCTGTTTTCTACCTTAATACAATATCAAAATCATTCTTAAGTTGTTTCTGTTTGTTAATAACTTTCTTGACTTTGAATTTATGAAGAGCATTTTAATCATACATATATTAAATCCAGTACAACACTGCCATAATTATAAGCTTGTTTGACCGGAGTGGCTTCATGGTCTCAATTAAAATGTAATGATGAACTCTCCTGAGGAAAGGATTCACAGGTTTTTAACTCTGACTGTATTGTGATAATGTATAAGAAATAAACTGCAAGAATCCAGTTATTTTGTGCCTCTGATATACAAAGGTCATTAGAAGGTAAAGTGCAGCCTGATGTAATCAATGCATTGCAAATATGTACAATTAACTTATCTTGGCCTCATAAGCCAGCCTCTCTTGTTACCTTTAGCACTCAAATAATTTGGCACTAGTATTTAGGAAGTGTTTGGCTGATCTCCAAGCTAAAGATACTACCATGGTGTACAATATTGCAGTTATCTTTAGAGATATTAATAATTGCTAAAACTTTGTCTGAGGAAGTTAATGTTTATATCAGAAGCAAAATGGTGAATAGACTCATGAGTTTGGAAACTGTCAGTAGCAACTCTCATAGCAACCTTAGAAGCCTGAAAAAATGATATTTTGACTTTAACAAATAGGAAACAGGTGCTTTGTAAGTACTGCCATGCTATTAAAAGGATCTCTTTTGGAAGATTTCCACAATTGTACTTAAAAGTTAATATTCTTCCAATCTCTCATATTTGCATTGCGTGCTGGTGGTGTTCATATACAATCCTTGATTCCTTAACTTGCTTGCACATTTATCTGAGAGCCTGAGAAATGACTAAATGCTATTTCTTCCTGTATTTGGAATCAAACAAGAAGCTTCTGGCTTAGAGTTGATCTCTTCAAAATTTCAAATTGAAAACTGAGTTCCCAGTGAGACGTACATTTGCTGATGGAGCTTCCTGCAGTGCCTGAATGACGATATGCACATGGGGGAATTGTTACCAAGTATCTCCCAAATCTACTTGTGAAAAATATTTATTTATTTAAAAAAAACATTTGTTAAATGTATATGCTGTCCATCTAACTATCAAGAGACTCTTTTAAATTTATGATCAACTTCAGGGTAATCAAAAGTGATAAATATAGTGTTTTGAGAGAAGATTCAAGAAAAAAAACAAACCTCAGGGTTGAAATGTCTAGAATTAAATAAAGTGATTTGGAGGCATTAGCCTTTCAATTTAGTTCAAAGTTTCACTGAATTAACTTTGACTGAATCTCCAAACTTGATTATTTGCACAATATATATTTCATGCATTGATCTAAGAACTATCTATATGGGAGTGTGTACATGTGACAACAGAAATACCACCTGAGTCATTAAGCCCATTTAACTGAATAGATGAGGTAGCCTGAAACTGAGAGTATTGTACATTTTGTTTATTCCTTCTGTTCTCCTACTATTAATTACTTCAACTGGAAGGATCTATCCATGCTTCCAGCTCTGATGTTGAATATCAGTTGTAAGGATCTTCTGCATGTAAAAAGATGTAGTAATAATGGCTTGTGTTGCCTGCCCAAGTATAATAACATAGAATAACAGAGTTGGCCGGGACTTTGGAGGTCTTCTAGTCTCTTGCTCAAGAAAGAGACCCTATATCATTCTAGATAAGTGGCTGCCCAATTTCTTCTTTAAAACCTCCAGTGACAGAGCTCCTGCAACTTCTGGAGGCAATTTGTTCCACTGATTGATTGTTCTACCTGAAAGGAAATCTCTTCTTAATTCTAGATTGTTTCTCTTCTTAATTAGTTTCCATCTATTGCTTTTTGTCCTGCCTTCAGGTGCTTTGGAGAAGAGGTTGACCCTCTCTTCTTTGTGGCAGCCCCCCAGGTATTGGAAACTGCTATCATTTCACCCCAGTCTTTCTTTTTGTCTGAGTCCTGGATTGTATATGAACACCAGCAGCAAGCATCTAGGCATACCTGGTTACCCCAATCATTCATCATATATTTTAGCCTCCAGACACTTTATCATCTTTCTTGCTCTGGTTTTACTCTGGAAACAACTTTAAAGATTTTGATTGACTGTTCCCTATCTGTCCTATTATTACCATCCCACAATAGCCATATGCTTTAATATCATGTTTATTCTCTAAATAAAATGCCAATAAACCCTATTTATTAAGGAACAATTTTTAATCACCCTGAGCAGTGGGGTTAGGATGGGGAGATCATCTCATTTTCAACAGTCTTTACAAAATGAGCCATAAAATTACAATATTCCAAAGTACTTTGTAATTCCAGTGCAGGCAGCTCTTCATCATGGAATCTGAAAGCTCAGAAAATACAAAACTCATTAAATTAAAATAAACCACCTACTGTGAGGATTTGTCAATATCAATTTTGCTTCTACTTATCCTATATATTTATCTGTTATTTTTAAGAATTATGATTTGAGCATCATTCATGCATAAATGAAAGTATTTACTCCAAGCCTTATTTTTCCATTTCTTATTGAAATTTCTTATTATCCAGTTTTAAGAATGGTGAAAAATAACTGAGCAACAGGCTCTATAGTTATCAAAAGATACACAATTCCAACAACACAACTAAAAAATGCTTAATATTTTAATCAACACTGTGATACTATTTTTAAAAAGGCAGCACTGGCAAGTTCTTTGAATATTCTGTTTCATGTTTTAAAGTTCTCCAACATGTACCTATTTACAAATTTTCTTCTTGTTCATCTCATTCATAATTTCAATCTCTAATATCTTAAAGCTGCATTAGTTATAAATAGTGCAATAAGACCTTTAGTAAGTCTAATTAAATCTAATATAATAGTGAGCAATTGTATTATTATTTAGGCATTTCTCCAGCTCCCCTCCTCCAAATTTAATCAGCCACTCCTTGGCTATTGTTTGTCAATATTTTAGAACTTGGTACAGTTCAAATTGCCAAACAAATTAAGAATATAATCAGTTGGTTATCAAATTGCCAGTTACTACTAAACCCAATCTATGTAAAAACAAAATCATTCTATATAACAAGGCATCTATAATTTTAAGACAAGGTATTTATTATATGTGATGGAGACGCGGGCAGTTGGTAGCCGACTGTTGAATGTAGAAAAAGAATACAGTAAGTGCTTCAGACAGATGTAATTGAACACCCTAGTAAACAGATCTCTATTATATTTGATCCTGCTGGTGTTTTAGTATTCAGTTGAGAAGTAACCCCCACTCCCTACACACACAACCATGATAACAGAGTATTTCCTTGAAGTTGGTAACCATGGCTTCAGGTTTGCGTGTCTCAGATATTGTTGTTTCAAAGTTAAAGTCAACAGTCTCTTTGAATGGATCCACACATTTGTGTTTTTTTAAACAGTATTTTAAAAAATGTTCTTATACAAAAAAAAGCTTTTGCTCAACTTGCCTAGTCAACCTGGTGAGTTGTCCTGTCCTTTAAGAAGCTCGTGTTACGTCGAAGAGACACTTGCCTTGTTAGTATTTGGAATGTTAGAAAAATGCACTGCTGGGTTGCCATTTTTTAAAAGGATTAAAACAACAACAACAACCCCCCAAGCTTACACAAGTGTTTAGGCAGAACAAGTATTCTCAGAAGTAACAAGGAGATAAATTGATTAAATGGGTTCCTGAGGCTCAGCCCTCCCTGCGTTGTTCTATTTTAAACTACAGTTGCTTGGGCTTCTGAATTTTCTTTTACATTTTGACCATGTTTATCAAGTCAGTGTCAATTGTTAGTTCATTTCCCTCCCCTGATGAACTGTTCTGGTCTTTTAGGTGTAACAATGCATTCATCACCACTATAACTGTGTCTGCCCACCTTCTCTTTTCTTCCATTTTCCCCCCAGCTTCAATACCTTTTCCATAGATCTAGGTCTTTGCCTAGGAAACTAAAATATTAAAAAGAAGCCTTAAAGTAGAATTTTGGAACATTGAAAAGTAGGAACCCAGAGGTAGAAGGAAAATAAAAATAGCATGATGGACTGAAGTCTGCACCACTGTAGCACAGGACTTCTTAGATAAGTAGGTAAATGTTCATAATTAAAGAGGTTGACAACATTTTTAAAAGGAAATTGATGTATGCTCAGTTATCGCATCCCAGCTGAAATCCTAAAAGTAGTCATAGCCCAAGCTGTCATGTACTAGCTTTGCAAGGGCAGCTGAAAAGAAAGATCTTATTGTTTGTTCTATGTCCACAACATTTTATTTTCACCGCTTTATTTTAAATAAACAGCAAATGTCATGTTTCCTACCTGCACAGTAAAGACTAGCATTTTAATGTGTGTGAATAGTCCAGGTAGGTCCTTTCTGTGTCTTCTTTTTGTAAAGATTTGAAGGTCCATAGGCCACTGAAATGGCAGGAAGGCTAACTAGATTTTTTGTGTGTATTTATCTGTTTTCATTAATTTCAGTTTGGAGTGGCTGTCTTCTCTACTGGCGGTTATTACAGGAATGCTAAAGGAACTCGCAGAGCAACAAACACAGTTCGAAAGAAGGTGTTCATCCTACTTCTATATAGAATAGTCTTTGGAGTTGATCTGACGGAATTATATATTTCAGTTTATCATCTGACTCACTGTCATGCATTTATCATGTCAAAACTGAACCCAGTGCCCTGCATTGTTGGTGAAGATCTTCCTCAGGTTGAAGGAAGAATTTTAAAATATTATTCAGCACCCAAGCTGCTGTTTTGAGCTATATAACCTGTGTGTTCTTGAGCTAAACTATTTAGAAATGTGAAGTTAAGTATTTCTGGTCATTTTTTTCCCTCCATCAACAGTGAAAGCATTATCTAACTTGGCAATTGGGTATCATCTAGCTTCTGAATTGGTGCTTGGTAGCTTAATTGTGCCCACTCAATTTTCCCATCATGCCCCAGAAGTTGCTTCAATGTTTTCTATTAATGCATCAATGCAGATGGACACATTAAATTACATTTTAAAAGCTCAGCAGCCCTGCCTCCACCAAGTTAAGAGAATAAGAAATGTATGTATATATTAAGGGAATAAGAAATGTATGTATGTATGTATGTATGTATGTATGTATGTATGTATGAAGACCTAATTCTCAGATTTGTGTTTGCACTTATCTGTCCTTTCTGTTCTTTCAGGTGGACAGTGTAGTAGTGTCGACACTTGTATTATTTGTTGTAATTTCTTTATCTTCTAGCATTTTAAAAAGCACATTCATCATACCATCTTCTGGAATATTGTCAGTCTAAAGGCATTTGAGAGAATGCTCTCTGGAGATCTCCATTGCTCTGATATTTCCACTTCATTTGCTGTTAGAAAATGAACCATTAAAGTCATTTTTTTCCATTTGGCTTGCGATAGATATGGTCCTGAATAACAGCATAATGTCTTGTTGAGTTCAGAAATGCAGCAATCTTCTCTTTGACTTTTGTTGCCAGTAACTGTATGATCTCATTCTGACTTGTTTTCCAAAATAAAAAACTTGGTTGGTGATGCTTCTAAAATACAACATCAAACTCAGCCATAAGCTCTGTGATTTTAAGGATATTTTCATTGTTTGCAATGTGCAGCTCATCTGAAGTACCGTGCAAAAGTCTAGATTTTGGGTACAGGCATTTTTGCAATGAATATTTTGCCAGTAAATAAATTCCTCTGAACTGATTGATCCTATGATCATCTATGGTTGTCTTTAACCTAACTTTCGGTTGAAACTCTTTTCATTCATTGAATGCTCCCTGGTTATTTCCTGGACTACATACATGCCATGCCAAATTCTAGCGAGATTTTTTTTTTTTCAGTCTTTTGTTCTTGTAAAACTCAATAGATAGACTCTAAGATTGGAAGAATAGGCAAAAAGTATAGTATACAACATTTTGGGAATTTGAATAAATAAGTTATGATCTCTCTGCTTTTTCCCCATTCAGAGTTTCATATGGTAGATGGAACCTTATATTTGCAGTGTGTTTGGAGAACATAAAATTTTCACTGGCAATAGATCACACAGTGCAAGGATAATCTTCATGTTGCTTATAGTAATTGGTAATGTTATTGGAACATGATCTGAAATAGCTACAGTACCTGTCCAGTATAGTACTGTAACTTTACTCTCAATTGACAGCATGAAGTATGGTCAACTGATCATAGGAAGAAACAATGGGTGTCAGCAGCAATAGAATATAATAGTTTTGTTGGCTTTTGTGCTGAAGGCAAGGATGAGAACTCAAGTTTTCTTGCTCTTAATTCAGCTGGTTCTAAGGAAGCAACATGGACACAAGTCACTCTGAAGCTATATTTCATTCTGTTCTCCCTTCCCTCCTCCAGTATCTATAAATGTATGCTCAAATAATCCATGTCTGCAATTTTCCTGGAGGCATAGTAAAATGCTTGTGTCGGCTTGCATGTTAATATACCGTATATACTCGAGTATAAGCCGAGTTTTTCAGCACATTTTTTGTGCTGAAAAAAAACCCCTCGGCTTATACTCGAGTCAGATTCCCCTCTGAAAAAAAAATGGTGTGGAGCTCCGAAGCTGGGCAGCCGCTTCCCTGCTTCCGTGTTTCCTTTTCAACTTTTAAGCATGGGAGGGGGAGGCTTTTCTGAGCTCTAGGCTGAGAAAGCAACGCGAGCCGAGGTCGCTCCACTCAGTTTCATTTCCTCAGCTCCAGCTGCTTTCAGTCCACTCGGGAGGAGGGGGAGGAGGGGGAGAGAGAGAGAGATATCATAAGAACGGCTCTTGGTTTTTTCTTGCAAGGGAGAGAGTGACTCCTGCCTACCACTGTCATCATCATCATCTTTTGGGTTAGTGAATCAATCAAACCTTTCATGATAGTGAGATCGTGTCCCAAATTTCCCTTAAATCAGGGAAGAAATCAGAAACAAACCTTTGGGCTGAGAATAAGCTTGTTCCTATGATGCCATTTTTGTTCACTTCAGTGTGAAAAGTGTGAAAAAACACACTTCTTTTTCTTCATCTTCTTGTTCCCTATTTACTGGTCTCTTTCAAAGAGGAAATTGTGAACATCAAACTTATTCTCAACTGTCCTAGTGAAAGTTTTTATTGGCATCTATTTTTATTTTTGAAATTTACCAGTAGCTGCTGCATTTCCCTCCCTCGACTTATACTCGAGTCAATAAGTTTTCCCAGTTTTTTGTGGTTAAATTAGGTGCCTCGGCTTATATTCGGGTCGACTTATACTCGAGTATATGCGGTAGTTCCTAGCATATCACAGCTGTGCTCAGGGTGTAAGAACACTTTAGAATAAAGTATCTTCTACTAGAAATAGTCCACTGGGATTTTTCCCCCTCTTTTTTGGTAGAAGCTCCACTGAAAAAAGAGAATATTTTCCTTTAGGCAATTTTAATTCCCTTTAAAGTGCTATTGTCCCTTCTTTATACTTTGACATTCCTGTGATATCTTAAATTTGAAAATCCATGTCTCTTTTATTTAGAATCCTAATTCATCCTACCAGAAATGCAGCCATATAGTAATATTCAAGAAACATCTAAAACAAAATAAAAAAATTTATAACCAAATTAGCATGATAAAAAATGTTGATTTGGAAATTAAATTTCTTCAGTACTATGAAAACTCTTCCATCTTATCTTAAACTTCTGAGAATCAGTCCACTAAAAGAATGCCTATGGTACTTTCAAAGCTTTTTGACCTTGAACCTCCATGAGTATCAAGAATCACAAAAATAGTATTCTGTATATGTTGAAAATAAGCCTACACATTTTGCTCAAGAACCTCATGGGACAAATGATTATGATGAGGCAGCATCCTTGATTGGCCACAGGGAACCTGATACAGCATGGAAGATAAGGCAAAAACAGGTGTATTAAAAATAAACTGTTTTGTGGTTCCTGGTTCCGCATGGCTTCAGGGCAGCAGGAATTCATGACCGTCCGTGATTCCTGCTGTGCTTGCCGCCAAGGTGCCCCCGATCCAAATGGATCTGGGGGATATGGCTGCCCTGTAGAGGCAGCCGAAGAGAGAGGGGAGCCGGACAGGGGGTTGGGGGTGTCGCAGACCCTCTCCTCGTCCAGAAAAAACCCCTTTTTCCTGAGGTGGTGGAGCGGTGGTCAGTAATGGCCGCCATGAAGAAGCCTGCAACTGGGTAAGATTGTGCTGGAGGAAGCAGGAAAAGTGAAAGTGCTGGCTGAGCCGGGTTAATCAACATCTCTCAAACTCTCTGGAACTGAATTGTTTGAATTGCTGGAGGATACATTGTATCCCTAAGAAGATCGGAAAGCAGCGGAGAAAGCTGTTAAAGGGAAACTTTTTTTTTCCTACACTCTCCCACCCCATAGAAACAGCAGATGAAGATTTGAAATTTATTTGGGCATTGAAGGTAAATTATTTTGAAAGTTAAAGCCAAGGGACAAAAGATTCTTTGGACATTGGACTTAATAATTTAAGAAATTGGAAAACCCTTATTGGAGGTATGGATTTCTGATCATTTAAAAATTGTTGTTGCAAGTGGGAAGGGAGAGGAAAAAAAATGGAGCAGAAGTTGAAAAAGGAGGAGATTGCCTAGAATTCTAAAGAAAGATATATGGTAATTGGACCTCTTTGATTAAACGTTAACCCCAGAAAGAGAAGTAGAAGAAGGAAAAAAAAAGCATTAACTTTTGGAATCTTTTTTGAATTATTCTTGATTAAAAATACTTGGGTGGTTGTTTTGGGAAAAGTTTCTCTTTTTATGATGGCATCGCTTGTGGGTGAATTAAAAACTGAATATCAAAAATATAAAAAGGAAGAACAAGATGGAAAAGATACTTTGGGCACTTTATTTCAATTTTTAGAAATGGCGTTATGCACTTATGAAAAGTTGACTAGGCAGCAGAATGACTGGGACAAAGAAGAAGAGGAAGAAGAAGCCATCTTCAATGAACAATGGGTTTTTTCTGGGGAGGAGGAGAAAGAGGATAAGAAAAAGGGGATCTTAAGGTTTGAAAAAACAACCAAAAAAGAGAAAAATGAGATGAAAGGTGGATGTAAGGTTAGAAAACAACGGAAAGGGAGTAAGAAAAGGGAGGAGGAGAGACAAAGGGGTAAAAAGGGCAAGGAGAAGAATAAGCAAGAGAGAAAGGAGGGGAGGAGAAGCCTTGATAGTGGGAAGCAAGATTTAAAGAAAAAAAGCTTATTTAGAGACAATGGGTGAATCTAATTGAAAAAAAAAGGGATTCTGGAAGGTACATAAGATTGGGTCTTTATATGTGTATCTAGAGTAAAATGCTTAAGATATAAATGAGT
Organism: Hydrophis major; assembly: GCA_033807585.1. NCBI lineage: Eukaryota > Metazoa > Chordata > Lepidosauria > Squamata > Elapidae > Hydrophis > Hydrophis major. The sequence continues at coordinate 96,236,874 of CM066331.1, forward strand.
ATTAATATATACGATTAGTTTTTTTTTAATGATATGGATAGTGCTTATATAGGATTTTATTTAGTTATTGTTGGGTTTTTACCTTCTTTATAAAATTTATTGTGTAATTTTAGAATGTACTAAACAGAATCCCAAGATAAATTAAGTGTTATATGAAGTAATTTTAAGTTAGGACAATGAGTTAAAGGCGTCACTCCAATCAGTGTATATGAGAAGTATATTAAAAGAAAAAAGATGAATGGATAGTTGGAAATAGAACAGACAGATATTGAAAATGATAATAAGGTATGGAAGGATATATAAAGTGAATATGATGTTTGAATTTGTGTCTGTGTGAAGAGTTTCAACCCGGGATCAGACAACCTTCAGAAAAGATGTTTTTTTTTTTTTTTTTGTGTGTTCTGTGTTTTGTATGTTTATGAAAGGCAATAAAATTTTAATAAGCAAGAAATATAATTTGGATAACTAGAATGAAAAGGAGAAGTCGGGATAAGATATGAAGTTAAATAGATAATGTAAATATTGATATTACAATTTGGAATTATTTTGTATGTTCTATTGGCTTTCTTCTTTAATTATTATTATTATTATTTTTAGAAAAGATTTTTCAAGTTGTTATGCCTGGATTATTTGTGTATTGTTTTTGTAAAATTAATAAAATTTATTATAAATAAAAAAATAAACTGTTTTGTCAGTGATTCACAGCTAGAACAATATAGTAGGAAACAAGTGCTAAACAATATATTAATTAGACATAGCATCACTTTTGCTTAAATTGGATGTTCCATTTTGTTTTTAGGGAATGCATTATAGAGAACATTTCAATAATCTAGTTTTAAGGTAACAGAGATAGTAGCATGTGAATCATAGTTATATTTTATAGGAAAGAGACAATATTATGAACAGATGGTGGGATACTGTGGAAAATAGCTTCTGTTGTTGCATAAACTTGGTCTGCTAAGTGCATCTGTGTCCCTGAGTCATTCAGGATCATTGACTTGAGGGCAGCTGGTGATCAGGCCAGTGATCCTTCCTAAATCATGGAATCAGTCAGACATAAAACTTTTGTGAGGTACATCTTACTTCATGCAATATTTTGCCACCATGAACGTGGTTCTCCTCTACAAAGACGAAGTCACCATGGCACTCTGTCCTAATTCTGCTTTGAAAGGTTATATACATTTAGAGCTTGCCAAGCACAAATTTTTGCATGACTGGAGATAGATGAAAAAATGGCAAACCTGTTTATATTGCAATACTGATTGGATCTAATGAAGCACCTCAGTATAATTTTACTTAGCATCTAGGGCAGAAGAACACGATGTTCTCCAATTTGAGGGGAGATAGCTCTGTCAAAAACAGAACAGATGAGTAAGTCCTTGTTAGGATGCACAGTCAACATAAGCCATATACTCCAGGCCTTGGGCTATCCAGTAAGATTTATATGGTGGAATTTCTGCTACCAATCTTTGATCACTAAGTACATACAAGAAGCACAGCTTCAAGTCAGTACCTAGGCTGAAAGACAGGCTAATCCGATCTGTTCCACAACTGCAATTTTCATTATAGTATTCATTATTTACAACTGCATTAATTCAGATATCTTAATATTTGCTGGTAGTGGTGCTCATTCTATGCCTTGCCTGTTTTGTTGCTGTTCCTAACTCATTATGAAATTCTGGAATTATTACATTTTTCAACAAACAATTAGTTTATCTTACATTCTACTGGAATCTTGTAACAATGACAAGGCAGGGTTAGGGCCAGTTGGCAGAGCAATGTGTTAAATCACCCAATCAAAACTTGTGTAAAGAATGACACCCTGTCACACAGGGTTGTTTTCTTTATCAATAGTCCAGTACAGAATGTGATATGGGTGTGTAAGTCACAAGTAGGGGAGAAAAGGAAGAGTAATACATGCCATGTGTCTAGTGTGCAACAAGAGGCAAATAAGCCAACAATATTATATATCAGAAAAAAACCACAATATTCTAGTATTGCAAAGTTGAGATCATGTATATACACTTAGTATTTTATAAGTCAGGCAATAGGGCAAACAGAATAATTTTTTTCTACTTATGTCATCCCTTTAAGAAATAACGTCATACTGTTTTCTTCAATTCAAGGCTTTGTTTTATTTTTGCACTTAGATATGTTTTGGGGCTATTATATATTTGGGGGTGTGATCTTATTTCATTTGATGGCATGAGTGCCCCTTAAGAAGACAGGCCTATTACTTACAGTAGAGCTGAAATGATAAAGATTTCTGTTCTTTTTCAGGAAACATGAAGTCTCCTTATGTGGCCAAGAGTATTTTCCTTGCTCTTTTGTTCTTGCAGTTTGTGTGTTTGGGTAAGTACAAATAATTTGGGGTTCAAAGCTAAAATATTATTCTATCTTTCCTCTCTTCTTTAACTGAGTGTGGTTGGGACCCTAGAGAATGATCTCTGGTGGTTAAGTCTGCCTTTTGCCCAAAGCTGTTTATAATAATTTATACTGTGTCATCTCCTTCTCTTATGCTACAACCTTTTCCTTACAAGAGGTGAATTCACACAAACCACTTAAGGAACAAAAAAATGTGATGGATTGTGTAAGAGAGAATGGCAAAGCAGCTGTTAGACTAAGTAATTTCCCAAGTGCAGGAAGCTCAGTAATTATTATAGATGATATGTGAGAAAAACACTGTATGAATTTGCCCCAAATCAACTAATTCACAAAGGATTTGTGACTTTTAAAAAATCAAACCCAAAGCTTCTTTGTACCCATCAGAAATTTTACAAATCCTTTGCTGGATTAATGATGGGCTATAGCTTATATCAGGAGTTTGACACTGCTGTGTCATTGCATGTTTTATTTTAAAAATAATTCTCACTCCAATATCTCACTCCAATATTTTATCTTAATTTTAAATGTGTTTTTAAAGCAAGAGGTCAGAAACCTGAGTAATTTGTGTTTTTGCATAAGAAAATTGAGAAATTGCAAAGCCGATGCTTAGGTAACAATTCAGAACAGCAGATAGTAACAAAATCCAACTAAGTGGAAGGTGACTAAATAGGGGCTGATGGCTTTGTTATAAGCTAAGAAAGAGCAGAACTATTCATAGGAAATTTAGGAATTAGATACCTGCATACACATAGACATTAATAGTGTAGCATATAATACAGCAAAGTTGAGTGATTCAAAGTTAAGAATAACTATTTTTGAATTTGCATATTGATATAACATGTTTAATTCTGTACTTTCGGTATCTGTCCCCAATAGAGTTCTGCAGCTCTTTATCACTGCTGTAATTGAGGCAATCCTTGCTTTTGGTCAACCTGTTTCTGTTTTTTTCCATTTTTCCTACCATTATAGGCTTCACAAGGCAGCTTAGATCTTTGCACAGTGTGTCCAAAATATGATAATTTGAGTCTGGCCATTTGTACCTTGAGCAAGAACTCTGATTCAAGAACTCCATTATGATCCAGTTCTTCATTTTCTTGGGTATTTTTCAACACTAAAATTCAAAAGCATTAGTATTTTTTCAATCCTGTTATTTTTTTTTCAAATTCTGGCTTTCATTTCCGTTGAGTATCTCAAGAAAATCCACTGTCTGCATGATCCTGATTTTTGTAGGTAGAGAGATAATCTCAATATCCGAATACCCTTTCCAAGTCCTTTATTAGAATAGAACAGAACAGAACAATATAGAATAGAATAGAATTCTTTATTAGCCAAGTGTGATTGGACACACAAGGAATTTGTCTTTGGTGCATATGCTCTCAATGTACACAAAGAAAAAAAATAAAATTCATCAAGAACCATAAGATACAACACCTAGTGATAATCATAGGTTACTAATAAGCAATCAAATCATACTAGGAAACAAAACAATATAAATTGTAAAGGTACAAGCAACACAGTTACACTGTTATTATTGTTCTACAGCGTGCTAGTTGATGGCCTGTTTCTTGCCTGCTTACTGTTGATGGTTCATCCTAAAAAGCAGAACCTAATATCTACCTTTTTGAGAATATCATTATCCATTATAAAGCTGGTTGCTGTAGCCATGTCATTAGCTCAGTCTTATATTTAATTTTTGTCCCATTTTTTTCATGTACTCTTTGGCTTTCATAGCTTTAGCTTCCAGATCATTTGTGTTTTCAGAGGAGTGTCATCAGCATATTTCAGATTATTATTGTTTCTTCCTCCAGTTTTAAAGTCATGCTTATCTTCTTCTAATTCAGCACCCCTAAATATGTATTTGGTTTAAAACTGTGGGCCCAACATATCCCAAATATAATTATATTGTTTTAGCTTATACTTAGAATTTGAATTTGGTTGGATTCTCTATTCAATGAAAATATAATTGATAAGGAGAATAGTGGCCCAGTAGAATACTGGTACAATAGCAGCTATTATTTGTTTATGCCAGGGATATCAGACTTCCGGCCCATGGGCCAGATGCATCACGTACTGGCTATGCCCACACCTGGTTTAGTGAAGGGAAAAAAAGTCCCGACATGTCACTGATGTCGCCGTGACAATATGAGTTTGACACCCCTGGTTTATGCCATGACTCTCAGTCTCTCAGTTTTGGAAGTGACATCACTGGCCAACCTGAGATGATCTTGAAAAGGCTGTACCAGGTTAGCTCTCTCAGGACTGAAAGCAACAAACATCCTTCTGAATTGTTGACATTAACCATAAACATGGAAGTAAGTGTCTATGCAGTCAGTAGGAAGAAAACACAAGTTGAAAAATGTAAACTCTTGTCACATTTTTCTTTTAATGCCTCATATAAGCTCATCATAAGTAAGATGTTAAGTTTTTTTTACCATGTTCTTTAAACATATTTCACGTTACCAGCCCAGTAGGTTTTAATATATGCCCTGTAATATATAGCACCCCTATCTCAGCTATAAAGTGTCTTTCTTCAACTGGGATGCTTAAAAATTCATGCCATTTTGGCAGCCAGAAAAAAGGATTTTTCCCCTTCTTATTCTTATGTTGATCCCTCTGATGTACTCATTTGCTGAGCAGGGAGATAAAACAATTAATTAAAGTTAGTAATAATGTGTTGAAAAGATCATCACCAGCTGCCTAAAAGCAACCTGGCAAGACTTTCACATGGTGGTATTAACATTTACTACTAGTCAACTCCCAGGTGTCTGTCTCTTTCAAGCCTTAACACCTCAGTTGGGTAGTTTTTAAAAAGATTTTACAACTTCTTTAAAAGATGTTCAAACTTTTAATTCAAGGTGCTTGAATTACCAGCCGAAGAGGATAAAGAACGAAACATGGCTTAGATAGGAAAGTAGCTGAGTTTGATTGGGGCATGGAGCTCCACACTATTTTTATTACTACCAGCAGTTTTCCAGGACTTCATAAAGCAAATTTTGTGGATTCACATTTTGCTGGCAGAACTTCTGCTGTGCTAGTCAGCTATAGCTACCTTATCCTTTTCACACTTTTTTAAATACCTGACAGGATGGGATACCAGTGTCCTCTAAGCCCAGCCACTTTGCTTTGGTAATTGCCAATGAGTTGCACATGTTGTAATTTTTGCAATTTATGCAGATTATTATTATTATTTGAACACAAATGTTATCTTTATTCACCAACTTTCTTGTACAGGACCAGGATTTGATTTAAAACTGGCTGCCCACCACATCCTTGTTGTTCAAAGTAAAAAAAATATTGTTATTCAAATTTTTCTGGTTTTTGAAGGTTGAGGGAGTACAGAAATTCAGTGCCCAGCAGGCAGCTAAGATGTCCAGGCAACCAGTAATTATAATTGGCAGATGCTTTAAGCTAAGATTTTAAAACTGAACATGTCACAGAAATGTTCTGTACTTTAGCTTATAAATAATCCCCCATAGTGTAATAACTTTCCCTGACTTTAATCTGCATTTTAATATTGTTTGTTTTTGAACTTGAGGGGGGCAGGAACCAAGTTTGTGTGATAAATTGAACTTCTGTAAAAATAACTGGTATGACTCAAAGCTGCCATGAGAAGATGCTTGGAATGTTTTGTTACTTTTTCTCCAGTGGTTTCAATATAGCTTGATCAAATATTTGAGTAGAGAGATATTTATGGTGATCATCTTCATGGCTAGCTTTCCAATTAATCAGTCAATCATTCAGCATCAATATTCTTGAAGCCTCTGGCCATTTATCTGGAAGAGGTTCTGGTCAAGCATTCTTCTCCTGTAACACATACTAGAAAACATTCCCATTTCAGGCAAAAAATATTCAAAGTTCTATATTCATATAGCTTGGAAAATTGACTCACTTCACCTCTCACTGGAGAAAAACCTGAGTCAAACAGACATTATTCCATATGGAATTGGGTTTACTTGAGTCTCAGATATCTTTACTATAAAGTACTCATGAAAATGGCATACAGAATGAAAACAGTGGACATTGGCTGAATCTCAGAATCAGTATTTTTATATCAATGAGTTGAACCACAAGTTCATATAGTCATGTATATGCACAATAATTTCACAATAATAAGTTCACAAGTTCACATAATAAGTTCACAAGTTCATATAGTATTCATATTGATAATAAGTTCACAAATTCACATCGTCAGCTACCAGTTAGTGAGAAAAGTAAAGTAAGCCTTACAAATATCATGGCCTTAAATGCCAACATAATATAACAGGCTAAGGCACCATGGCTGTGCTTCTAACAATTTAATTCCTGAATCCTCATCCTTAATTGGTCCACTTGTTATGAAATGGAAATTAACCATTTTTTTAAGTGATAATGTACAGAAATATTTTTTACACTTAAAAAAAGGTATAATTCCGTGTCTACGAGGAAGGAGAGAGACAGAGGCTAAAAGAATTGTGACAAGAGTAGCTTATTTTTTTTCCAATTCTAAACACAGTTTTAATAATGCATTTGGTGTCTTGTTTTACCACAACTATGATAATTGGTATTATAATTTGGCAATCATGAGAAATACTTTAATAGTGTTGGTTTTAGAAATTGCCTTATTTGGATAGTTACCAATGTTGCATCAGTTGTGCAAGTCACTTGAGTGAATCAAGATCACAATTAAATCCAACAATTATATAATTGCACCATTAGTGGTGCCATATTTGAGCCTTTGTGACAATTTTCATAGATATGTTTGGAACTCCAGTTGTGAGGAGATTTTCTGGAAAGAGTTGTACAAAACACAGATGAGGTGAGGAGGCTACAAGAAGGAAGTGAAGCTCAAATGCAAGTCTTCCTAAATAAATGCTCTTCTAAAATTACCTGGAGCTCTGGTTCCATTGAATAATATTGTATTGTTTCCCTCTAGTGTCTTATTCAAGCAACTACATAATTCAGTTCACATTTAGCTCATTTAGCTGCTCTGTATTTCAGATAAAAATGGAAGCAGTTGCGATTTTATTAGAAGTAGAAATTCATATTTCCAAACTGGAGAATTCACAGATATCCTGGCAGCTTTTACTCTTGCTGCAACCAAACAGTATCCTACACTTGATAAATCCCAATTTTAATCACATTCCATATGGTGGTGTATCTTACACATATAAAAGTCTGAAATCCATCACTTGTATTTTTCCTGCCTCATCCCTTGGTTTCTCCTATTATTATTTACGCAAATCTTGAAACAATTTTGTATCGTTCTAGTTGACTTAACAAAGGCATTTAGATTTTTCCCCCTCTGACTGAAAATGGTGCAAGTTTCTAAATTAAAAAAAGGACATTTGTTGGTGACTGGAACACTTCATTGAAGATACGTTGTGTTGCTTGTAATTCTTAGGAATAGTAATAGCACTATAGTTCTTTCTCTCCTCCTCTTCCTCTTCCTCTTCCTCTTCCTCTTCCTCTTCCTCCTCCTCCTCCTCCTCCTCCTTTGAATTAAATTTGCTATGTAGCCAGATTTTTACTTGGAAGATAAATTCTACTATTTTTGCTGTGCTTTATCAACAAGCAAATGTGTCATGTTGCCATCTTAAAGGCTATAAACCCTTATAGTTCTATTCGATGACTACCACACTACAGTAAAGCTATAATAATCATTTGTGTTTGGCCACACTTTTCTAGTGTTACAACACATCAATAATTGATATCTCAGCTGTTGGTGACCAATACCAGAATAGATCAATTTGTCATAAGCAGCCAAGCGCTTTTTTGGAAATGGAGCCACTTTAGAAACCTGAGTACTGAGAGCTGGATGCAGGAATGAAGATGATTTGTTCTTAAAAGTGCATTGAAGGATCAAATGTGCAGTTTTATTCTCAAAATACCACTATTTAAAAAATCTGAAAGAATCTTTTGTTACAGACTCCCTTCCCCTAAGCATATATACCATGGGGGTTCTTTGGAGTTTCTGTGAGATTTCTTGAGCTAGGAACTTTCATTTTTTTGAGGCTCTGTTGCATCACTGTTTGTTTACATACCATTTTAAAAGAAATTTTCTACAGTTATTTTACAACCAGGAAAAATGGGACAAGAGGTGTTGAAAAGATTGTATTGATATTCAGTGGAACTTCAGGGATTTAAGTTTAAAAGAAGATATTTTTTGTGACCAATAAAATGGAATTTCCATGCAGAAAGAGTTATTTTCTATTTTCCATTCCTTCTAATTCCCAAGGCAGTTCCAACTATTAATGTACTTCATTTCTTATCAAATAATGTCTGTGGATGGTTGGCTGTTGGTTAGTAAACATTACAAAAATTTATTGAGGACTACGAAGTCTTCACTTGGTAGATATTTCTGCTACATCAGAAAGGAGTTAAACATAAACATTGCTTCAGTGCTTGCTTACAAGATCAGGAAGGAAGGAAGGAAGAAGAAGGAGAAACAGCCGCATAGACTAAACATCAGACAATGAACGTACTGCCAAGAAGGTGACATGGAACAGCAGTTTCTGACTCAAAGCTCTTGGCTCTTAGATTTAAATAATCTTAATCCTTTTTTGGAATTTTCAACACTTCTGAAAAATGCATTAAAACCTAATTGTGCTTTTGAATGATAATAAATATGGTTCTAAATCTTGAAACATTTTAATTTATGAGAAACAAAGGAACACTCATATTGTGGAAAGAACCCAAATGCTGCTAAATCTATACCACCCATGAGAGAAGCTTCCATCTGTTTTCCTTCCTCTGTTGTATACTGGCATAACTTTTCACACAACATGTGCATTTCAAAAACACCATCTTTCAATGAACTTTGTTTATTGAATGACATGTCAATGTTTTTTTTAAAGTTTGCCACTTTTTTTCCTATTCTAAAGCAAGACATAACAAGGAAGATATTTACAAATTAGTAATACACCTTCTAAAAAAGTTGGGAGGAAGATATATATTTAATTCTTAATTATTCAGTCCTAAAAGCATCCTTTTGACAGTCCTTTATTTATATAAAATTTTATGCCTTTGGGAAGAGAATGCAAATTTTAAATTTTTCAGAGGTTATAAAGTAGAGTAGATGCTATTGAGATGAATTAAAGAGGAAGTATTTTCATGTTCTGTATCTGCTGTTTGGTGCATAATTAGAAGTAGAACTAGTACAATAGTTGCTTCCTATGACATCTATACCAGCTACTGATATAAGAGTTATAGATCATTTAGTGGAATTGGAATTAAATGTGAGTTGAACACACTTTGCATCTCTTATCTTTTTTTAAAAGGCAAAATATGGTCTGTAAGATAAATTGTGGATGGCAACTGTCTCAAAATCACTCTGATAATTTTTCTGGCATATGGGGACAACTAAACTTGGATAACTCTCTTCCTATTCCAATACTTTATGGAGTATTGGTAGTCCTCGTTTAATTAGAGTAATTGGGACTTGAATTTCTGTTACTAAATGTGGTCATAAAGTGGACAGCACGTGACCATGAAACTTAACAATGGCAGTTGTGCCAGTCCCTGGTACCATTGTTAAGAGAATTACTATTGGTCATTAAGTGAGGGCCTTAAATTGCTGTGATTTCTGACTTCCTGATGGTTTCTCCATAAATTTTTCTTATGGGAAGCTGGCAGGGACAATCACAAATTATGATCACGTGACTGCAGGACATTGCAACAATCAGATCATGTTGTCAAGTACCCAGATGGTGATCATGTAACTGCAGGGGTGATGTGATGGCAGAAACCGTGATACCTGGAACCAAAGCCACTCTTGATAGCAAGATGGGCAGCATATAAATTTAATAAAGTACCACCCATTCAGCACCATGATAAGTTTCAACATTCACTGAATGGTGGGTTGCCCCCTATATATAACAACGTCTATAGACCTTCAGTGTGTTTGCACTCATAACTCTTTTGTGTTCCTAATCTAGTGAATATTTATTCAGAATTCCAATTGTTCAAGGGAGATTGCTTGAAAAGAGATATTGATAGGAATAACCTCCTAAGATGCTATTCCAAGCACTTTAAATGGAAAGGCTAAAGATTTCATGAGTAGTGAAAGATGCTATTCCAAGCACTTCAGGTATGACACATTCATTCATGGAGTGGCATTAATGGATTGTCAAGAAAACCACTCCAACATTGCTCAGAATATCTTTCTGAGCTGCTAGATGATTGTAGAGGTTTATAATATATATATTTCACAATGCCCTGTCAAAAGCTCATTTTGTTATGCTGCTGGCCAGTAATCCTTCAGTTATTCTATTGGTAGTTTGTGTTAAGGACTGGCAACTGCTTTATGGGTAAGTGAGTGGCTGGATTCTGTAGAATTAAGATGCAAAATATTTCTGACAGGCCAATTAAATACCCTATTTTTCTTGTTCAATAAAGTCTGGCAGCTAAAGTGGATCTCTTAATAAGACACAGTGCTGGCTTCTGTAACACTGGCTGGAAACCAAAGTAAACCCATCTGTCATATGTACATTCAAACCTGTGCAGGAAATTACTTTGGCTGCCATCACTATTATAATCAACTTTTTTTTTAGTTCGTATCTGAGGGGTCATTCATTCTTTATGCTTTGGTATGTCTTGGCTTTGACTTTTTCTTTCTGATCAACCCATATGTTGATTTGTGTGGTTTCTTGAAAACAACCACAGTTTCTTATGTTTAAAACAATAATAAAGGCGAAGTGCTTTCTATGACTGTAATAGCATTATGTAAAGAAACTTTTTGATGGTGGAGGTGCTATGGAAATAATAATATCCGAGAATCAAGACTGTATTTCTGTAACTTCTTGCTGTAAACCCACTCTGAATAAATAAGGTGTAATGCAATGAACCAATCATACATATGTTTATTTACTGATATTAGCGAAGTAATAAAGTTTGTTACTAGAAGGAAGAGAGACTGAGATGGAATCAAGACTGTCTAGGCGCAAAAGGCTCACAGACAACTTTTAAGTTTTATAATGAGCTAAGGAAGAATGACACATTTTCTATTCCACTCCCATGCATCAAGAAGAAAATATGTTTTTTTTAAAAAAAAAAAAATGCTTCAGGAAAAGATCTGTATATAAAAATAGCCATAGCACTTATATACTGCTTCACAGTGTTTTACAGCCCTCTCTCAGCAGTTTACAGAGTCAGCATATTGCCCCCAACTGATCTCAGAAGGATGGAGGGCTAAGTCAACCTTGAGCCTAGTGAGATTTGAAGTGCATTCTAACCGCTGCACCACTGTGGCTCTTTTTGCAGCAGCAATGAGCTATATGATGGCTGTGTTGATAATCATTGCCTGAAAAAGGTGGGATATAAATGAAATAATTAGAAATAAAGAGTTTGTGAATTAGCTTCATTTAATCCTACTATCACAGGAGTATGAATGTGTTGCTGTAAAATATTTCCCAAATATACATTTTGAATCCTTGGAAAATGCAGTTAATCTGTATAATCATGAAGAAAGGTATGTGTCTATTTTATAACACAGATGAGAAAACTATTTATTTTCCCTTACGCTACTTCAACTCTATGGAGAAAATTTATTCACCATGGATACAAATGCCCTGTAGGGCATCTTCCTTATTGTAGTTTGCTTGTTATCTTTTTGGACTTCGAGGTTCGGCTATGACAGTGGATAGCTTTTTAAAGAAGTAGGCACATATTCCGGCCAGTCCAATAGATAGCTTTCTACAATTTTGTAAACAACAAACTAAAAGACTCAAGGTCCATCCCACCCCTGAAAGGACCTAATGGCAAAGACTGCAATGATGACACCATCAAAGCATACCTCTTTAACACATTCTTTGGCTCAGTATTTGTAAATAGCAATGGATCAAGCCCAGTACTTCCTAGTCAAACCACAGACAACTACAATGACCTAATACATATCGATTTTACAGAAGACATTGTTGAAAAAGCACTGCGCAATCTAAAACCATCCCTATCTATTAGACCGGATGGAATATGTGCCTACTTCTTTAAAAAGCTGTCCACTGCTACAGCTGAACCTCGAAGCATAATCTTTGAAAAATCTTTCAGGACCAGCTCCTTGCCGAAACTATGGTCATAAGCCACGGTCTTCCCCATCTTCAAAAAGCGAGACCCCAGCCGAGTTGAAAATTACAGACCAATCTCCTTATGCTGCATCACCTGTAAAATCATGGAATCAATTATTAACCAATCCATTATCCTCCACTTGGAGACAAACAACCTACTCTCCAATAAACAATTTGGTTTCAGAAAAAAACTAACCTGTAATCTGCAACTCTTACACTGCAGAAACATATGGACTACACAACTCGATCAGGGAAAAGCAATAGACACAATCTACATAGACTTCTGTAAAGCTTTTGATTCAGTGGTATGTGACAAACTACTCCTAAAACTAAAATCTTATGGTATCTCTGGACATCTGCATAACTGGACAGAAGCATTCCTGTCAGGCAACAAATGGTCAAAATTGGGAGTGCCCTATCAAATTCTGTACCTGTCAACAGTGGTGTCCCCCAAGGCAGTGTTCTAGGACCAAATCTCTTCATACTCTACATAAATGACCTTTGTGATCATATTAAAAGCAACTGTGTTCTCTTTGCTGATGATGTTAAGCTATTCAACACCACAGACAATACTGCTCCCCTTCAAAAAGACCTCAACTATGTATCAAACAAATAGCAACTTCAAATCTCAACAAATAAATGCTCTGTCTCACATATTGGCAAAAAAATAATGGATTAGGGTCTAGAAGAACCTGAAGATTTTTCTTCTTTTTTTTCTCCTTTTTCTTCTTTGGATTTGAGCTTTTTACTATTGGATTTTTTCATTTTGGATTATAATTGGCTATTCTACCAGTTGGATTAAAAGCTAAAAAGAATTTGAAGCTTTTGAAGCATTAAAATGAGCAGGAAACCAATATCATCTGGTGTTTCTACTTCTACCTCTGCCTCCCCACCAGCTGGAGGACAACGTTTAATTCAGACAATGTTGAAGCAAGATAAAGAACAAGAAAAAGTGACTTTACAGATGATTATGCAAGGAATTCAAGATCTCAAGATAAAAACAGACACTATTGAACAAAGAATAGAGAAGACTGATGAAAAAGTGGAAAATATTAAACAAATGATGGTGAAGTATGAGGAGAGATTCCAAAAAATTGAGGAAGAAGGTAAACAAAGAGAGGAGAAGATTGGAAATATTGACAATAGATTAACAGTGGTTGAACAAGATAAAAGTGGGATGTTGAAGTGGGAGATGGAAAGGTGAGAATTTTATCTCAGATTTCAAAATATAGAAGAAGAAAAAGGACAAAATTTGGCTGCGATAATGATAGAAATTTTGGCGGATGCTTTGGAAATTACAGAGGAAAAGATGATGAATGGAGTAGATGAGGTATATCGAGTTTATACAAGATATGCGATGAGAAATAAATTACCAAGGGAAGTCCATATTAGATTTACCAAAAAAATCCATTAAAACACAAATACTACAAGTGGTAAGAGAGAAGACATTGAAATACAAAGGCAAAGAGATTGTGGTTTTAAAACATACCCAGAAGAGTGAGACAGATGAGAAGAGAATATCAATTCCTGACCAAAATGCTATTGGAAAACGAAGTGAATTATAGATGGCTGATTCCAGAAGGATTAATGTTTACGTGGCAAGAGCAGAGACATAGAATTGATTCAATTGAGAAAGCAGAACTTTTCCATGCAGAATTTTTTGGAAGGAGAGAAGAGGAGGCAGAGAAAGAGGTCTCATTAATTGAGTTTCAAGAGGAACAATTGGAGACTGAAAAAGAGAAAGGAACTGTAGGTGGACAGGTGGATAGTAAAGAACAGCATGAAGTGAGATCCACGAGAACTGTTAGACCTAAATATAAAGCATTATCATGGAAGAGAAAAAATTGATTACAATGAATATAAATGGACTCAATTCAGCTGTTAAAAGAAGGAAAATCTTTCATAAATTAGAGAAATTAAAATTTGATATAATTTGTCTACAAGAAGTTCATATTAAAAAACAACATGAACAATTGTTAATACAGCCAAAATTAGGGAAAATATTTACTTCTTTGACTCAATGTAAGAAAAGAGGAGTGGTTCTATACATAAAAGAGGCCATCCCAGCAAAACTGATCTACACGGATGAAGATGGAAGAGTATTAATGTTGGAAATAATGGACAATAATATAAAAATACTCTTGATTGCAATTTGATATGAATGATAAACAAGAAGAGTTTTATAAAAAACTACACATGAAAATAATTGGACTGGATTATGTTAATATAATTATGATGGGAGACTTTAATGGAATTGTGGACAATAAATTGGACTATATAGCAACAACAACAAAGCAAAATAGAAAGACTCTCCCTAAATCTTTTTTTAAAATGACAGACGAATTAACTTTAAAAGATACTTGGAGAGAAAGAAATGTTAAAGCTAAACAATATACTTTTTATTCAAATAGACATTTATCATGGTCCAGATTAGATATGATTTGGATCTCAACAGAATTAATATCTAATATTCAAGAAACAAATATTGAAACAAGTACTTGGGCAGATCACAGCCCAATGACAATTAAATGGAAGGTGTTAGGGATAACATTGTTTACCCTAACTGGTTTAGGTAAAATAATAAATATGTAATCATAGTTTGTTAGTTAAAGTGTCTGCAACTTTAACTATGGGAATGTAATTAGGGGAGTGGTTGTGAAAGCACTTTAAAAGAAGCAAGGAACGACAGCTTGCTCTCTCTCTGGCTTTGATGATCCCTAATTACTGCTTGGAATCAAGACTGCATTGCTCGAATGGGAGATAAAGAAAGGACTGATTTGTAAGTGAACTGACATAGGATATTCTAAACGGACTTTGCTAACTGAATATCCCTGAATGGACTGACTAAATGATACATGACTATTGGACTGTTATTTTGACTATGCTATGAACTCATAATGGAATAAACTATATTTTTGATAGCACAAGCGTATCTGTTATTTTTACTGTATGTTAATAAACTTACAAGCTTATCTCACTCATTTATCTGTGTGCCTATCTGACTAACGCTGCACATTCTGTTTAGCTTGTCTCCTTAACCCTGGTTGGGGAACCCAGGCTTAACACTAGGGACAAAAAAAAAAGATCGAGATGGACATTAAACAATACTATTTTAAAGGAAAAATATTTTATACAATGGATGGAGAAGGAACTGGCTTTTTTCTTTAGAGAAAATAAAAAAGAAGATACTTCAACGCAGAATGTTTGGGATACAATGAAGGCATATGCTAGAGGTTTGATAATAGATTATACAAGAAAAAAGAATATTAGGAAAAGGCAAGCTTCTAAGGCCTTGGAAGATGAGTATAAAAGACTTGAAAAAGAATTACAGAAAATGCCACAGAAAAAAGATATTAAATTGAAGTTGGATGTAATTAAACATAAAATGGAATTAATAGAGAAAGAAGAATTGGCACAGAAAATTAAAAATTCTAAACAGAATTACTTTGAAGATGCAAATAAACCAGGTAGATGGCTAGCATATAAATTGAGAAAGGAGAAGGAATCAAGAAAAATACTGAAGCTAATAGATGATCAAGGCCAAGTTTGTTATGGCAATAAGGAGGAAAAGGAAATTATTCGAGATTTCTATGGACAACTATATAAACAAGAGAATATTGATGAGGAAAAAGTTAAACAGTATCTACAGAATGCTAACTTACCGAAGATACCTAAAGAGACTGAAGAAATGCTAGAAAGCAATATAACAATGATGGAATTAAATGAAGCACTTAAGAAACAAAAAAATGGGAAAACACCAGGTATAGATGGGCTTCCGGCAGAATTCTATAAAACATTTCAAGAATCATTGAGCATCCCATTGTTAGGAGTTATGAATGAAGTTATGTCAAAGAAGATGATACCCAAAACATGGTCAGAGGCTTATATTACACTTATTTCAAAAGAAGAGGCTGACCCACTGCAAATTAAGAACTATAGACCTATTTCTTTATTGAATGCAGACTATAAAATTTTTGCTTCAATTTTAGCAGAAAGACTTAAAAAATATTTAAATAATTTTATCCACCCAGATCAAAATGGATTTCTGCCAAAGAGACAAATCAGAGACAACATGAGAGTAATCTTGGATACTTTGGAATACTATGAGGCTCATCCTGAAAAGCAAATGGCTTTGATATTCCTAGATGCTCAAAAGGCATTTGATAACGTGAACTGGAGATTTATGTTGTTACTATTGGAACAGATGGGTTTTGCCAGAAAATTTATTCAAGCAATAGAAGCCATATACAATAAACAGACAGCAAAGGTAATGATGGAGGGAGAACTTACAGACTTTATTAATATAAGAAAAGGCACAAGACAAGTTGTCCCCTATCTCCTTTGCAATTTGTGTTGACTTTGGAAGTGTTAAATAGAAATATTAGGGATGGTTAAAGCATAAAAGGAATGAAAATTAAAAAGGAAGAATTCAAACTACAAGCTTTTGCTGATGACTTAGCTTTTATTCTGGAAGACCCGCTAGAAACAGCTCCAAAATTATTGGAAAAGATAGAGACATATGGTGAGGTGGCTGGTTTGAAAATAAATAAAGATAAAACAAAGATTTTGACAAAGAACATGCTACTGAGACAAAGAGAAGAACTGGCAGACCTGTTGAAAATCCAAGTTACGAATAAGGTTAAGTATCTGGGGATATATTTGACAGCAAGATGTAGCACATTAAAAGAGAATAATTATATTAAACTTAAACAATAGATAGCTACAGACTTGAAGAAATGGGAAAACTTGCAATTGTCATTAATAGGGAGAATTTCAACAATTAAGATGTATATTTTACCCAGAATTCTATTTCTGTTTCAAACAATACCAATTAGGCTTGGAAAAGACTATTTTGAAGTTTTAAATAAAATTATGTTGAAGTTTATATGGCAAGGTAAGAAAGCGAGAATAAAACTAAAGCTTTTGCAAGATGCTAGAATTAGAGGAGGTTTTGGTCTGCCTAATTGGGAATTGTACTATCAAGCTGCAAGTCTGATGTGGGTCAAGGAATGGATAACATTAAGAAAGACTAGATTGTTGACACAAGAAGGTCATGATTTGCTGTTGGGTTGGCATGCTTTTTTATGGTATAAGGGAACTGAAACACAGGGTTACTTTAGAAGACATTATATACAGGAGTCTTTGTGGTTAAACTGGGAGAAGATAAAAAGACAATGTTATTTGAAAATTCCAGTTTGGTTATCGACTATTGAAGCATTTTCCTATCCTATAATTTATAAGAAGGAACAAACAGTTAGATATGGGGAACTATTGGATGAAAAGGGTGAACTTAAATCGATTCAAAATTTAGAGGAACAAGGTATAAAGATAAATTGGTTTTCATATGCGCAAATACATTCAAGGTATGATGAAGATTCTAAAACGGAGGGATTCTATGATAAACAGACTGATCTAGATAAGATCTTGATGGGTACTGATGAGAAGGTGATTAAAAAATTATATGGTTATTTGCTGGGAATTAAATTAGAGGAAGAACAAGTTAAAGAAACTATGATTGTTTGGGGGAAGAATTTTGGATATGGGATTGATTTAGAGAAATGGCAAAAATTGTGGTCTCAAAATTATAAAATGACAATGTCAACAGCATATAAAGAAAACTTGTATAAGATGTTTTACAGGTGGCACTTTCCCCCGACAAGAATAGCAAGAATGTTTAAGAACAAATCTGAAAAATGCTGGAAATGTCATCAGATACCTGGCTCATATTACCATATGTGGTGGACCTGTGAGGATGCTAAAAAATATTGGATTAAAATTCGCATGTGGTTGGAAAAAATGACAAAGAAACGTATAGATTTGAAACCGGAGTTCTTTTTATTGGGAATCTTACCAGATACATACAGTAAAGACTTGAAATATCTGATTGTAAATGTATTAACAGTGGCTAGGATTGTATTTGCTAAAAATTGGAAGAGTGGGAAAATACCATCAGAGGAAGAAATTATTAAGAAAATATTGGAATGTGCTGAGATGAGTAGATTGACATTTGAAATTAGGGAGCAAGAGAATAAACAATTTTATGAAATTTGGGGTCTTTTTTATCAATGGCTAGATGACAAAATACGATAATAGAATATTTAGAATGTTAGACAGCAAGGAATATCTTTACTTTTTCTTTCGCCTTTGTTATTTGACATTATATTTATAAAGTGTTTTTAGGATAGATTTGGTATGATTATATGATTTGTTATAGAATAAACTATTTAAAGTATTGTTATCTCAAAAAGCATGAATGATTAAAACTATAGTCAAATGATTTTTTAATAGTGATATTTGGATATATAAGTTTGGATTGACAATATGAGTTGTTATGTAACATAATTGAGACTACAAAATGAATGCACAAAACTGATGAACCAACTGACACACTGTATGTACATAAGAGAGTTGATGTTTTAATGTTTTGTTTGTCTTGTTTGTTTGTAGAAAATCAATAAAATTATTTATGATAATGATAATGATAATGATAATAATAATAATAATAATAATAATAATAATAATAATAATAATAATAAAATAAAATACAAGCTGAATAGTCAAGACCTTGTTGATGATCCAAGCTCTGTAAAGGATCTTGGAGTAGTCATCTCTAATGACCTAAGTGCTAGAGCCCACTGTAACTACATGGCGAAAAAGGCATAACGAGCTGTAAACCTAATCCTTCATAGCTTTTTCTCTGGTAATATCACACTACTAACTACAGCATACAAAACATTTGCTAGACCAATACTCGAATACAGCTCATCAGTCTGGAACCCACATTACATATCTGATATTAACACAGTTGAGAAAGTCCAGAAATATTTCACAAGAAGAGTTCTCCACTCCTCTACTCATTGCAGAATACCTTATGCCACCAGATTCGAAATTCTAGACCAAGAAAACCTAGACCTAAACCTTGGTCTGATCTAAGTATAGTATATAAAATCATACATTGCAATGTCCTACCTGTCAATGAATACTTCAGCTTCAACCATAACAACACAACAAACAATAGATACAAACTCAAGGTTAATCACATCAAACTTGATTGCAGGAAATACGACTTCAGCAACAGAGTGGTCAATGTCTGGAATACTCTACCTGACTCTGTCGTTTCTTCCCCAAACCCCAAAAGCTTTAACCTTAGACTGTCTACTATTGACCTCACCCCTTTCCTAAGAGGTCTATAGGGGGCGTGCATAAGCGCACCAACGTGCCTACCATCCCTGTCCTATTGTTTCTTTTATTTTTCTTATATTTATCCATGTATTCATAAATATGTTTTTACTTATACCTATTATCTTGTAAGCAATTGACAAACCAAATAAATAAATAAATGAGTAAATTAGTAAATAATAAACAAACACACACACACACACACAAAGCTTCAATGTTATGAATATAATTTTTGTATTTCTCAACTTTTTCAGGTCTGAGCAATCGATTGCCATACTTCATAAATTATTTCTTTGACACTTATTTGTTGATCAATGAAGACACTCCCGTGGGTAAGTATATTAAGATTTGTGTTTAATGGATAAAATTATACATTTGTATTATGTATTGTAGAAATGGAAAGGAATAGAAAGTCAACTTAGCATTTACACTTTGAAGGAATGCCTATTGAACTGCTCTTTTTCTTTCTTGAGGTTATGCTGTATGTCTTAATGATTTATCTTATTTTTATTTTAAAACTTTGTTTGCTCTTCAGAATCACTTTGACAACAGCCATGCCCATATAAATCTAAATAAAAAAGAATCACATGCTAAAATATCACAGTTTCTCT
Organism: Hydrophis major; assembly: GCA_033807585.1. Classification (NCBI taxonomy): domain Eukaryota; kingdom Metazoa; phylum Chordata; class Lepidosauria; order Squamata; family Elapidae; genus Hydrophis; species Hydrophis major. The sequence goes on from CM066331.1 coordinate 96,257,086, forward strand.
ATTTGGAGATATTTTCACAAGCATGTTAACTTGAAACTCCTAAGGTAAAAATTAAACCAAATGCAGAAAAATATTACATGTAAAATGTGCTTGTATAACAATGTGCTTGTACATCAAGCTCAATGATTCAATTCTTTTTTTAAAGTTTGGGAGGGAGTGCTAACAAGCTTCTGATTAGTAATTTAGATTTTCCTCATTCTCTTACTGTTTCATGCTCTATTTTCATTTTTGTTGTTGATAGTTTGACTACAAGACTATCCAGAGTTTTTTTTTAAAAAAGGAAAAACATTGCAATATTTGTGGCTTTTTGCAGTGGTTTTATATTTCCTCCTATGTACAAAATTAAAGTTTAAGCTTTAAAATTAAAAGTAATTAGTTTGACACAATTCTACATAGACCAACATGGCTCTTCTACTATGTGTGTTTATGAGTGCCACTTCTGTGCTTTGTTTTTATTTGTCTTTAATCTATTTTTGAATCCAAAGGATTGCAGGTACTATTGGCAGAGGCTTTCACCCTTTTTAAAGGAGAACTTCAGAATTAGCAATTGAAAGTATTCTTGGACTGCAAATAAAGACGAAATCTTCTGTATACTCACCTATGCACCACCTAGTTATGTGTCAGGCTCTTTGGAGTCTAAAGATTTTTGGAGTCTAAAGACAGGAATTTTGGGGGAGGGGAAATTCACTCAAATCTCTGGATAAAAATTCTGTGTCATTTGTTTTGCTTTGTTATGTTCTGAGCCTTGTTATTTTTAACAACCATACCAAAAGAGAAGGTTTGGGCTGAGAAATCTGCAGTATGTTTAAAATTATGAAATAAACCCCGCCAATCCATCGTGCCTCTGTTATTAATGATCTTACTGAGAGGAGAAAATGATGGGTGTGCTTTTAATTCTGCCTTTGGCCAAACTATGTCAGAGCTTAATCAACAGATGTGGCTTCTATTTCTTTATTTTGTCAGTAATCAGTTTTAGTAAATGTAGAAATTGATTGGGTCTTTTCTCAGCCTGTTTCTAGACTCTCAGTCCATTAAGCCTGATCTCCAGTCAGTTTGTTTGGATGGATTGTAATACTCTTTGAATTGATTGTACGACCTATGTGTACACACCCGCATAGTTTAAATGCGATAGGTTGTGCTCTTTGTTTAGCGAGTAACTTGTGTTTATAAAAGCCTCAGTGAAAGAATAGTCTTAATCCCCTTGCCTTCTTAAGAGTTGTATGCTGTCCTTCCTGGACTTTTTCTAGTCCAGTAATATGGCAACATTCAGATGTGTTGGTTTGAGTTCCCAGAATTCCACAGCCAGCTTGCCAAGGTTGAGAAACATTGTTCTATGTACTGCCTCTTTTCTCTCTTGAGTTCATGCCAGGGAGATTTTATATCACTGCTTGTTCCTACATTTTCATTAAAACTGAAATAAAACTTGGCAGATCTTTTTATGAAAAGATTAAAGTTAATCTGATAAGCAGTAACAGGTTTATAAAATTCCAGCAGTTCTCAGATCCTTAAAGAAAGCCTTACATCTTATTAGAATTATAATACACATGGCCCATATTTTCTCCAGGGTTCAAAGCATCTTTCTTTGCAATGTGCAAATGGGTCTAACTATTAACTGTTCTGGATTACAGCTGGCAGAATTCTCAGGGTCTGCAAAAGCTGATGGTGGAACAACACATAAGAGGATGAGCTACATTTGATATGATTGGTCAAGGAAAGACTTAGTTGAAGAAGTGAAAGTAGTAGGTAGTTGGGAGAAAGTGACCATCTAATGATGGATTTCCTAGTTTTAAGGTAAAGTAAAAGTAATTATCATTGAATACTACCTTAAAATGTTCCAAAGGTGATTTTTCAAGAGGCAACTGGACTTCTTTGTTTTTCTTTGAAGGTATTTCTGAAGAAACTTCTCAGATAAGAAGTGAAATGCCTTCAAAGAAAAACAAGAAAGGCCTCTTGAAAAAGCATCTTTGGGACAACCATGACCTGTATAACTGAGAATTTCCATAGACATTTGCCTAAACATGGATTTTAAGCAATGAGACATAGTGTCAGGCACAAAAGACCACATGTGAAGGCTCAATATAACTGATTTATTGCTAAAAGCTTATACACAGGAATATTCTCAACTAATAAGTCAACAGTTGATTAGAGTTAAATAAGGCACAATGGCAATCAAGGGGGGGGGGGTTACCTTGTTTGTGGCTATGTATTGATTCTAGGCTGATTCTTCTTTTCACACACCCTCTCCCTGACTCTGTCTTCACACAGTACACATGGCAGAAGAAGCTAATAAGCAAAGGAGCTACAGATGGAAGGAACTTGGTTTTTAAAAGGAGATACTAAAGGATGGTTGCAAACAATTTCAGTAAGGGGTAAAATGGAAGGAAGCAGAAAAAACTAACATTTGAATAAAAATCTTAATAGCTCAAAAATAAAAAAAAATAAATGAAAAAAGATAGAGGAACCCATTGCCAAAGATTAGTAGATACAATTCATCCACAATTGAAGAGAGAGTGTTAGGCTAAAGTTAATGAAAGATTAAAGAAAAATTAAAAAGAACTTTAAATATTGTCAAAGTCATAGAAAAGCATCTGCAAAGCAACTGCTCAGTTAAGGAGGCAGACAACAAAGAAAAGGGAAAAACATTCAAGTCCAGTTTTGTCCAACAAGACAGTATATTTTCTATCTGGCATTTCAAAGAACAATATATGACAAATTGAGACTTGGGATTGGCAAAAATTAAAAAATAACCAGTTTTTATGAAATAACCAGGCATCATCCAAGAAGCTTGTTGATGGTTGAGCTGAATCCCTCTTTGTTATTTTTTGGAACACCTTAGAGAATGAATGGAATGGTAATGTCACGTGTAGTCATATTCAAAAAGTGAACATTTAAGTGAAAACCCTGAAAGAGTCAAATTAATCTGATAATGACCCTTAGGAAGAACAGATTATATGATTGATCGTATATAAGTCACAGATACATTTTGCCAGTCTAAATTATACCAATTAAATAATCTCTGTCCTGGAAATGCTGTAGTTATAATTTATCTGGATTTTCATCAAGGCATTTATTAAAGAATCCTTTGCATTCTGAATAGTAGCTAGTTAAGAGTAAACTGAATGGTATGATAAATACAGGCAATTCTTGCTTAAGAGTACCTTAACCAACATTTTTTTCATATATTCTCAATAACAATGAATATTGGTGGTAGTAATAAGATAGAATGTCAGTTGGGTGTAGTAAGTAAGACACCAGGTTAGAAATTTGGAGACTATGGGTGTTGGTCCCAAGAAAACTTTGGGGACTTGTTCATGAATTAACAGGAGTAAATATTGACTCAAAGGCACCAAATAAATAAATAAAGATGGCAGGATAGATATTTATGTTTTCCCTCCTTGCACAAAAATAACGTGGCAGCAGGGACTATACTTCTCTAGTGGTGTTTCAGATTATTTTTTTGCTAGGAAAGGACTGGGTGGAAATTTTCCTATCCCAACATGCATTAAAACGAATCCTTGCATTTCTTGTAATGTTGACTCAACTGCTTTCCTGGTTAATTTATTATTCAATACCTTTTATTTAGCATGAACATTTAAACTTAAATGGTTAAACTTAATAGGTTAACATGTATTCGGATATTGGAGAATGAGGCTGTAGGAAAAATGAAGCTAGTTCAGAATGAAGCAATGCTTCATTCAGACAAGGGGCCTCATTCAGAAAGACCACATCTGGAATACTGCATCCAGTTTTGTTCACCATATTATACAAAATATGTTGAAACTTTGGAAAAGAGTGCAGAGAAAAGCAACAAAAATGATTAGGGGCCTTAGAGGCTAAAACATATGAAGAATGGTTGCAGGAATTGAGTATGGCTAATCTAGTGAAAAGAAGGATTAGGTATGACATGAGAGCAGTATAGTATTCCAATATTTATGGCGTTGCCAAAAATAAGAAGGGGTCAACCTTTTTCCCAAAGCATTAGACGGCAATACAAGAAACAGTGGATGGGAATATATTAAATAGAGGAGCAACCTAGAATTAACAGTGAGAACAATTGCCTTTCCTTCCTTCCTTCCTTCCTTCCTTCCTTCCTTCCTTCCTTCCTTCCTTCCTTCCTTCCTTCTTATGTTCGTTATAAAAAGATGTGCGAAAATATCAGACTTCTTGGTACAAATAGTTGTTTTTCAAACTAAAAATGATGCAAAAGATCAGTATAGTGACATGAGAAGTTTTGTTTTAATGATTCCATAGAATAAACTGCATTGGTTTTATTTGGCTTTATTGAGCTTTCAACATTTGCAACCTTTGCATATTTAATAGAGGCATTGGCACACTTTGGATTTTCTTGCCTCATGATCAATCCAGCTATGCTAGCTTTTTTTTTATTTAACTCCTATAACTCAGGTACATTAATAAATCTATTTTCTTCCTTCCCATTCTCTGTTCTGTCTCTCATAAATCTCCTGTCCTTTTTACCTCGATTGAGTGTAACTGTCTTCCTCCCCTTTTCCATGTGATACCTGGAGGAGTGTTAAGCAACAATTCAAGAGCTAATTCCCTCTCTAATCACTTACATGAGTAAATTAGTCTTGTCAGGAGCTATTAAGACAGAGAGCTCCGAATTCATTAGGCTAGATTGGACCTATGGAGCTTCTGGCATTGCTGCTAGTCCAAGCTGATTAATTTCCTTGAAAACACCATCAATGCCCATCTGTTTCAGTTAGTCTTTAGAGAGCAATTTTCAGGTGGACTGACCCCTTCGTCAGTTATTTCACCCAGAAGTAATCTGACACACACAACCTACTGCAGTGTGAAGAGTAAACTATTTGAATGCGTGTGTGTATTTATATTAAAGGAACACATGCATGCAGATTCCCTCGTCCAAGGCCTGCATCCTGTATTTACCATGGTTTCAACACCTGGGAAGTTATTTTTGTCCACTCAGTCTTTCAGTACGCAAAATTGTTGTGCTCTTTTCCAGTGTTCAGTCTTTCTCCTGCTTTTTTCTACATGGTTTAATATGGAAAGCATGATGATGGGGAAATTAAGTTTCTGTTACAACTTTTTATCTTCTCTGTAAAATTTGGGAACAATTACTATGAGGCTAGGTGAAATTGCTTTATAGTCTACCATTAGGTACTGCTGCTGAAACAATACTCAAAAGACTTGAATATCTTCTAATCAGGGTTTCCACATTTTTGTCATTTAATTGATTATATTCCAGGAGGTTGGTATCAACACCTAGTGACCATGTTTTATCCTCAGCTTGAGCCTTCATGATTTACAACAGTGCATCTATTGCTGAGTCCATTCACCTTTCTGATTCTATTGATTGACCTTTCCTTTCAACTTTCCTAGACATAAGGACTTTGCCCTCTTGTAATGAGTCCAAAGGGAGGGAGGGAGGGAGGATAATTTAGTTTAGGTGTGCATGTCTCAAGTGAGAATTACAGATTAATTTGTTCTAACCAACCACACAGTTTATGGATTGTGATTTTCGTATAGTTAGACCATGTTTATTTCTTTAGCGTATGGCACATGTTAGGCAGGGATCACTGAGGTGGCTGCCTGCCTCTGTGAAAGGAATTTTTTTGGGCATTGTTATCCTTACCTGAATGCCAGTAGATATTCTTGTCCCTCCATAGTTTTACTTGCTCACAGGAACCGAGCTACCAAGCTGTCAACTTCAGCGGTGCACAGGCCCAATGTCTTACCATGTGAGCCACCGTGTCCCCTTAGTTAGGGCCCCCCAAACTTGGCGTCTTTAAGACTTGTGGACTTCGACTCTGAGAATTCTGCGAGTTGAAGTTCACAAGTCTTAAAAGTTGCCATGTTTGGAGACCTCTGCCTTAGCTAGACCATGTATAATTGACAGAGTGGATTATATCATAGATTTTATCCATGATTTATTATTTTATTCTGCAATTTTTAATTGTATATTTATGAGTGTTTTTATTTGTTCTGGTCTCTGGTCTACAACTGTAATAAAATTATGTTAGTTACTTCATTCGTTCGTTTTTTCATTCTATAATCCACTTGTTTGCTTTTGCCATCCATATCCATATTCCTGAATTTCTGTGCATTTGGCCCATTTCTGTTTGGTTCTTCATATCTTTCTATTGACTTTTCCTTGCTCCTTTCACTGTCCCTAATGATTCTTCTTCAGCCCTCCCAACTCTGCATAATGTCAGCCAGGACCTCCTTAGCGCTGTTACCATTATGACCATAAAAATAATTGTTTTATGATGTATATAAAATAGATGTATGGATGAAAATATGAATCCATGACAACATACAGTTGCAGTGTAAATGCAGCTTTTGGGAGAACAAAAGACTTCTAATTACATTTAATACTTAATTGACTTTATATACTTTATTTATAATTGACTTTTAATACATGAGTCTTGGGACAAGTATAATTTCCCAAGACAAACCATGTACCAAAAAGCATACAAATCATGAGCTGCTTATTTGGATTTTGCAGAAGAATTAAAAAAAAAAAGTATACATTTTTGTATCAATATTGCTAACATTTCCCTGTTGTGCAATTTACAATACACTACATTCAAAAAATAAAATAATGTACAATCTTGTTTCCATCAAATAGACAGCATTCATATTCAGTTTGGACCAGTGGTGGGAATTAAATTTTTTTACTACCAGTTCTGTGGACATGGTTTAGTGGGCGTGGCATGGTGGGCATGGCAGGGGAAGGATACTGCGAAATCCCCATTCCTTCCCCACCCCATTAACCTGCTTTCCAGCTCCATTCTCCTGTGCAGGGCAACCAAAGAAGACCCAGCTGATCAGCTGGGACTCAGGAGGCAGAGAATAGATGGGGGCGGGGCCAGTCAGAGGTGGCATTTGCTGGTTCTCCGAACTACTCAAAATTTCTGCTACTGGCTCTCCAGAACTGGTCAGAACCTGCTGAGTACCACTCTGGCTTGGACTAAATGCATGATGGAATGCTATTATTCAGAGTCTTGCTGAACCTTTGCTGAGCATCAGGGATCAGATTGGAACTAGCAGCAATCATTGTTTATTTATTTATTTATTTGATTTTTAAAGCTCTCTATCCCACATGCACAACTCTGGGGGAGATCAAAGACTTAAGGAACAAAAAACATCAATAAATCAGTTAAAACAACTTAAACATTTAAACATAAAATGTGGGAGGATTGCTGAGAAAGAAGTAAGGTTTCTCCCTTCCGCTGTCCAATTCAGATGGCATATATCTATCTGGTCTATTTGATGTATCCTTCATCTTTTTGTTCTGTCAGATACTCAAGGTGGCTGGTAAAATTTAAAAACAAAACTGAGATACAAACGAAGTTGGGTAGGCATGCAGACCATGGCTGGAATTCTTTCCCATTCTTTTAGCCGAAAAAGGGCATAGGGTTTCCTTCTTCAGATGTTAATCTGTTGTTTTTCTATGGGTGGAAATGTGTATGTGGAGGGTCTAACCCAGGGGTAGGCAAACTTAAACACTCAAAGAGCCACAAAGATCCTAGCCGGAAGTCCCATGTTCAATTCTAGAGCCAACCAGACTCTATGGTGACACCCCCCCCCCCCACCATAGAATCTCCTCCTAGCATGGCGTCCTTTTCCCTCTTAACTCTCCTAACCAAAAGCCCTATCAATTGTGAAGCCAACTGGTAACAGGGAGCTGCAGCAGAGGGTGAAAGAGCCACATACAGCTCGAGAGCAGCAGGTTCCTGACCCCTGGTTTAACCAAAGCCTGTGTGCTTTGATCTCCTCTTGTGTTCCATCTCTCTGTGTTGGTGTCTATTATGCACCGGGAAGTATAGGGCCAGCAGTATATGGTTCATTTTGTGTAATGGTACAAAAAAGGAGGAGGAAGAATCCTTCCGTTTCCCAGCATTCAGTCTAAACTGAAGACGCTTCTTGGACGAGAAGCGAAATATCTTCAAGGAAAAATAAAGCATCTTTGGGAGAACCGTGATCTTGGTGACTGAAAATCTCTAGAGACATAAGGCCTTAGAATGGTGCAATTACAGGTAGTCCTCAATTTACAACCATTCATTTAGTGATCATTCATATTTATAACTGAAAACGGTGATATGACCATTTTTGCATTTACGATTATTGTAGCATCCCCATGGTCCAGAGGTGGTATACAGCTGGTTCTGACCAGTTCTGGAGAACCGGTAGCAGAAATTTTGAGTAGTTGTAGAACCGGAAAATACTACTTCTGACTGGCCCCACCCCCATCTATTCTCTGCCTCCTGAGTCCCAGGTGATTGGCTGGGTCTTCTTTTGTTGCCCTGCACAGGAGAACAGAGCTGGAAAGCAGGTCAGTGGGGTGGGGAGGGAATGGAATTTTTGCAGTAACGATCCCCCAGGAGTGGGGAGGGAATGGAGATTTTACAGTATCCTTCCCCTGCCATGCTCACCAAGCCATGCCACGCCCACAGAACCGGTAGAAAAAAAATTTGAATCCCACCACTGAGATGATCACATGATCAAAATTCAGACACTTGGCAACTGGCATGTGTTTGTGACAGCTGTGGTATCCCGGGGTCATGGGATCTCATTTTTTTGACCTTCTGACAAGCAAAGTCAACAAAGAAGCCAGATTCACTTAACTGTGTTACTAATTTAGTAACTGCAGTGATTCATTTAACAATGGTGGCAAGAAAGGTCATAAAACAGAGCACAACTCAACAGCTATCTTGCTTAGCAATGGCAATTTGGGGCTCAGTTGTGGGCGTAAGTTGAGGACCACCTGTGCAAGCTTTTCAAGGTGTTGCCCAATGGGTGGGCAATGCCCTACAGTGGCGTTGGATTTGGTGAGAGTGGGCACAGCAGTGGTGGGCTTTCTCTGCATTTCTTGGTAGGATCTGGTCCATGTTTGACCACAATCTTTTTTTTTCCAGCTTCTTTTTCCCTATGCCAGAGATGTCAAACTCTTTCATTGAGGGCCGAGGAATGTGTTTGACTTGAGGGGGCTGGGTGGGCGTGGCCAGGTTGACATCACTCATGGCAGGGGTGCCTGTGGCAGCCCGAGAGTTCTGCCAGCAAAAACAAGCTCCCGATCTCTGTTTTCAATTGCTCTGTTTTCGGCAGGGGTTTGCAGGAGGCCATCACAGCTGAAAACAGAGCTTGGGATGTGCTCTGTTTTTGCTGGCAGAGGCATCGCAGGCTGGTCCTTCACTGTTTCCAGAATGGCCCCATGGGCCAGATCTAAGCACCCGTGGGCCAAATTTGGCCCATGGGCCTTGAGTTTGGTGCCCCTGCCCTATGCAATCTGATGCTTTTAATTTTCAGAGAGTCATCCTTTTGTGTGGCAGTCACAACCCCTTTACATAATGTCTTCCCAAAATTTCTTGGGGCTGGAAAGCATAAAAGTGAGTTAATAACGTTTATCTGCAGTAACAACAAAGTAATTCTTGCTATTTGCCCTAGCACTGCCTTGAACTGTCCAACCTGCATTAATAACACTTAGTTTCTGAAAAAGTTTTAAAAAGTATCATTTTCTGGGAGCCTGAAAATATGTATTTTTTGTTTTTTGTTTTAAATAAATGAAGCTTGCTTAAGAAATATTTTGAGAAACAATGGAAAGTAAGAAGATTACCAAGACATTCATTAATTCAACGTAAAGAGATAGATAGGTAGGTAGATAGATAGATAGGTAGATAGATAGATAGCTGGATAGATAGATAGATAGATAGATAGATAGATAGATAGATAGATAGATAGATAGATAGCTGGATAGATAGATAGATAGATAGATAGATAGATAGATAGATAGATAGATAGATAGATAGATAGATAGACAGACAGACAGAGACAGAGAGGATCAAGGTGTATGCAATATTTACTAAAGTATTTAAGAATTTATTTTTTAAAAAAAAACCACTATTGCCACTTGTTTTCAAAATTTCATGGGGGAATTTTGTGGTTTATTGTTTAAAGTAAAGATGTTTCTCTGACAATATGTTTTCCCATCTTTGCACTCCTCTCCTTCTCAGTGGAGGTCCCCATCCTGATGCCTTTTTAAAGTCCTGGCAATCTACTGTTGAAGTGATATAAGACCTACAATCCCTTGATGTTGTGGATGCTGCAGTTATGAGAACTAAAATCTGAAAACATTTGCCGGACCACCAAGTTGCCTGTCCCTCTTGTGAAATAACGTGCAGCCAGATGAATGTGTACAAGTCCTAACAATATAACTTTGATTGCTTTGTCTGCAGATTTCCTAGAGTACGTGAGACTTTTTTAAAATGGTAAATTTCCATACAGTTCTCCTTTGAGATATTAATGGGGCCTACAACTTGATGAAGTATGCTGGCATCAAGATAAATCAAGGTTTATTATTATAAAAGGAACCTAGTCTTCCCCAAGGCTCCTGTTTGCAAAATGGGCTTGGTCTCAGTGAAATCTAGAGAGTTTACAGATTCAGAAGGTTTCATTATCATCTTTTTATCACTGCAGCCTGGCAGTTGTCTGAACCTGGTAAACTGAATTAATATTAATTATGATTTTCTCAAAGCAGCCAAATTTCAGGCTTCTTAATCTTTTCCTCCATGCCACGCCCACACCCAGTTTAGCAAAGGGGTGGGGGAAGTCCCAATACATCACATGATGCGAATTTGACACCCCTGCTCCATAACCTTTTTTGTTGAAAATTTCCCTGTTTCCTGTTGCTTTTTTTCCCCTAAAATTCATAATGATTTCACTTTGATTTTGGGTTGTTAAAAACTAGTCTCAAAGTTGATTTAAAATGGCAACGAGACCTTCTTGATTTTCCTTGAAGACGGTTCTTTTTTTTTTTTATCCAGTACTAACTGATGGGTGGGAAATAGATTTATACTTTTGCAGTCAGCCAGTCATTAACACTCTGAGAGTCATTGAAACCACTTGGGGGGTTAGTTAATTGGTGTGGAATTGTCTTGGGAGCGCTGAAAGGGCTTATTGTAAACAGGAGATAAATGGTATTGTCCTCTTCCCCCTCTGTTGAGGGAGGGTTTCAAAGAAATTCAAGAAAGTCCAGTTGCCTTTGAAAAAAACCACGACCTGGATGACTGAGAACCTTCATTGACCCTACTTTAAGGAAGGCACTTTAGAAGCAGAAGTTGCTGTTGTAATGGCGAGGCAGTCGAGTTGCTTGATCATGATCACCTGAATCATGATGATCTTTATTGGAGTCTAGTCTTGCATTTGTACACATTTTTAGTTATCCTCAATCATTGGTTAACTTTGGTTTCTGCTTAACTTTCATTGCTGTTGAGCACAGCAACCAACACAATTAATTATCTCTAGTTAAAGTCTAACATATGTTTACTTCCCCTCTCTAATCCTCCTTTAGATGAGTGACTTTGTTTGCCTGAGTTGTATTTGCTTGGAAACATTCTTTATCTGAGGTTTGCCATCCAAGATAAGAACATTCCTGCAATTACAACTCTACAAGTTGCAATGTGAATATTCATCTAATGTCAAATCTATATATTTGAATGCTTTTAATATAGCACCAGCTTTTCTCTTCATGAAAGCAGTAAAAATTAATGAATCCTCCTGGTCTGTAATATATGAGATAATCTATTTAATACTGTCTTTAATACTGTTTATATCCTGAAGCTCTGCTTATCATTTATTCCAGTTCTACGGTAGTATTCCAGGAAATTTCTCGATTATCTTCTGCTAGGGAGCTATCTTCCCATAGAAGTTTGCCTGAAGACTTATTTTCTTGTCTTTTTAAACAAAATAAAAATGTAATTGAAGGTTCTCAATTTTAAAAAACTCTTATATTCAGATCTTGGATAATGTAAGTTTTGGTTTGCATCTGTTTCACTGTAAGCATTTATGTAAAAATTTGTTATTTACTTTTAAATAATAGTTTAGTACAACCATATTTCATGCATCTGCCCATGTCTTTTTATGTGATTGATCTGAAGAATCTGAGGGTTCTGAAATTCAGACACTATTTTGATCTCCTATAGTGGCTTAATAGAGTTTTTAGAGGAATAAAAATGCAGGTTAGATTTACTACATACTTGGTGCTACCCAAATTGGAGACAGAGAAAAAAACAGGCCTGATCTTTTTTTTAGTGGGGGGGGATTACATGTAGTAGATGCTTGGTGATATATTTTGAAGAGCATTATGTTTTAATTCTATATTATTGGTGAATATAAGTCACTCAGGGTCTTTGGGAATTGAAGTGGCATGGGAGCCATAGTAAGAAACCAAATAAATAAATGATAGTTGAGCAACATAGAAGCCAAATAACTAAGCAAATAAATGACAAATCGTAAACTTCTCTTTACTTTTTCTTAAATGAAACTTTCAATAGTCTGTTACCTGAGTCCCATTATTTTACTGATTTGTTTATATATAGGACTTGGCTTATATATCATGTAATGACTGTGGGCAGCTCACAATAATAATTAAAAACATAGTTAAAAACAAAAGTACTTTTCTTGCAGGTGCCAGACCAATCATAATTCAACCACCATCCTAGTCCATTGTTGGGGGAAGAGCCAGATCACAGCTCTCCGGAAATATATATGAGAAAATAACAGATAACAGATAATCAGAGTTGGAAGGGACCTTGTAGGTCATCTAGTCCAGGGGTTGCCAACCTTTTGGACCTCAGGGACCACCAAACTCATACTTTTAGATCCCAGGGACCACTAACTGGTTCTGTGGCCGTGGCCTAATTTGTGGGTGTGACTTGGTGGTCATGTGACTGAGTGGGCATGGCTTGTATGTAAATATAATAAATATTTATATAAATATTGATTTTTTTTTTTTATAAAAAAGAGCAACTTTTACCCAAAATCAGGCAAAGCAGGCAGGCAGATTGAGTTGCTCACAGAATCACAGATTCATTCAGAGATCTATCTATCTACCATTGGCTAGCTCAGTCTATCACATAAAATTTGCTTGCAAGCAAACTCATAAAATTACCTCACAACATACCATGCATGTAAATATTTGAATTTTTTTATAAAAAGAGCAACTTTTACTCAAAATCAGGCAAAGCAGGCAGATTGAGTTGCTCACAGAATCATTTAGTGATCTATCTATCTGCCATCAGCTAGCTCAGTCTCTCAAATTTGCTTGCCGTGAGTCTGCACTGAATTTGCTTGCAAGCAAACCTTCAGTCCTAAGGGAGGTTTGGCTGTGCTGAGCCAAAAACCTAAAGACTCACTAGAAAGCAAGAAATCCAACCATTTCCTGCTTCCTAGATAATCTAAATCTCCTGGCACAGCAGAACAGATGATGGTTGGAAAAAGGAAAAATAACAATTTAGCAGGCAAGTTTGCTGGGTATGGAGTGAAGGGGTGGGGAGGGTTCCCGCGTGCCATGTGGGTGACACAGCCTTGTGTTTCTGCGCAACCTGGATTAATTGCTTTGGGAGAGTGTTTTGGGGGTGAGATTTCACTGTGGCCCACCAAAATTTTCTCATGGCCCACCATTGGGCCATGGCCAACCGGTTGGTGACCGCTGATCTAGTCTAAACCCCCCCCCCATCCAAGCAGGAGATCCTATACCATTTTTGACAAATGGCAGTCCAATCTCTTCTTGAAGATCTCAAGTGTTGAAGCTCCCACAACTTCTGAAGGCAACTTCTCTTCCATTGGTTGATTGTTCTCACTGTCAGAAAGTTTCTCCTTCTTTCCAGGTTGAATCTCTCTTTGTTCATTTTCTATCCATTGTTCCTTGTCTGGCCTGCAGGTGCTGTATCCCTATGTGTAGGGATACCTTAGATCTCAGATGGAAGGCTGTTCCAGAGTACCACCAAGAGGTCCCATTGCAACATTTAATTAAGGGGACCTTGAATGATAGAAAATAATGAAAAAGCTATGAGTCAAAACTGAAAACTATCCATTAACATATAACCATCTCATTGCATGTATGGCAATGGGGAGCCAAGGTGCCCTCTCAATTGCATTGCAGTTGTCTCCAGAATTTATTTTGCTCCCAGTTAAAAAACCAGCAAGAAAAAAAATGTTGGAAATAAGGAGTCTCGTGAGCACTGGCTTCAAAATTGGTCCATACTTGATTCCATCAGGTCCTCTGAGGCTAGGACGCAGGGTTCTAGAGGTATAATTTAGCCATAAACAAATATTGTGTCCACCCCGTGTGGCTCCATAAAATTCCATCTGAATGAAGTACAGTTTGACATGTTGCAAACTGGAAATAACCAAATTAACAACAGCCTGATGCCCTCCTCTGTATAGAAACAAAATCCCTATAATAATTCATGGAGATTCCATGTTGACAACGTGTGTGGAATATTCATTGTGGATGTGAAACAGAGGTGGGATTCAAATTTTTTAACAACCAGTTCTGTGGGCGTGGCTTGGTGGTCATGTGACTGGGTAGACATGGCTTAGTGGTCATATTATTGGCTGGGCGTGGGCAACTCAATATCACTCACATTAGGCATGCATCTCCTCGCCTGGCCTCTCATGACTGTGGGGATGCTGCAACAGTCTTAAGTGTGAAAAATGGTCATATAAGTCACTTTTTCAGTCCCATTATAATTTTAAATGGTCATTCCACACAAGCAAAGTACCAGCAAAGGAGGGGCAAAAACCTCCAGAGAGTTTCCTGAGACAGGAAGTCTAGTCCTGCCAAGAATGTAATAAAGGTTAATGGAGAGGCAGCTTCTGTCAGCAACACCAGAATGTTTCCTTCCTGCCTTCCTTACAGGATTAGGCCAGTAATTTCTTCTAACAACCGGTTCTCCAAACTGCTTAGAATGTTAACAACTGGTTCTAGCAAATAGGTGCAAATTGGTAGAACCCCACCCCTGATGTGAAACCGTACGTGTTGCTAGAGAGGCAGAATTGGCCCAGAGTTCTGTTCAGATTATTAATCTAAGATGTAAATCAAAGCTTAATTTTCACAGTTTGAATTCTTCCCTAAGAGCCTGCAAGTTTTTAAAGTACTTTTTTTCAGAATGAGCTCAAGAGTTTTAAGAATTAAATTACCATTGGCAATTACATTGTTTTAAAACACTAGTTTCATGGCATATTTAAGCCCATGATTTATTAACTGTTTTGTGGCTAGAAACTCTGCTTGCAGATAAATATATATGGAGGGTACCTAACATTTTCCTGTTTACCTTTAAGTATACACAAGTGTATGCAAGTTTGTGCTTTCAGTTTGTAGCTTTCCTATATTTATGATGTATAGCAAATTTCTTTTCATCTTTATTACATAAGTAATGTTACTTAGATTGCAGGTCTGCTGAGGCTGTGAACATTTTAATGTGTCTGTATTGTTCTTAGAATTTATTTATTTATTGCAATATTTATGTACTGCCTTTGGGGCAAAGTACAGCATCGCTCTTTAAAACAACCATATAGCACATTTCATTTGTCACCAATTATGATAATACTTTGTTTGCTTAAAAGTTGATAGAATGAACATAGTGCAAGCGTAGAGAAGGTGTATGTAACAAGGGGGCTGATGGCATATTTTGAATGCATGTTGCAAATGATCATTAAATATCTTACAACAAACAATTAAAGAATTGTCCCAATCAGAAAAGTTTCTCTCCACTATATATGTAGGATTTAGGATTTATCACACTTAGGAGCCTGAGAAAGGAATTCACTATAAAATATAGAAGCACCAGTATTAACAAAAGACACACACAGAGGGTAGCTTTAAATAGCATAATAAAACTAGGTAGGTAGCAACAATTTCATTGTTAAGTTTTAAATATAGGCTAAATCACTTTGCTAACATTGTATTTTTTTAAAAAATTATGTTTTGAACATCTATGGACATCATTGGAGAAGAGCAATTATTAGACTACAGTACTAAAAATAAGGTAGAGTCTGGATTTATTAATTTTATTTAAAAAGCTCATGAATGCTTATGTCTTTCAATAAAATTTGTTAGCTACAGAAGATAGTACCAGAATCCTTTTTCATTTTTTTTAAATACCAGCAGAACTTTGGTGAAAGAATGTTCTGCATTTGTGGAATTTAATTAAGTAGATTTATATGTATGAAAGTAAAAAAAGAAACTCATATGTATAAATAGTCTCTCAATTTTATAGTTTCCGAAGAATTCATCTGCTAAATTTATTAACCATAAAAATGAGCAAACATTTGTTTAAAAATTGCAAATTAGTACTTGTCTGCTCTTTATATAATACATTTTTTAAAAATTGAAATAACTCAATGAAACATTAGCTTTCAGGGGCTGAAATCCAATTATACATAAATACACACGTCCACACGTCCACACCCCTTTAAAAATTAATTTAAATTTTATTTGAGGGGTTAAAATCATATTGTTTATTAATTAATAAAATTTTATTCCAGCAAGGTGCGCTGTCAAAATAATTTGATCTGTACAATGTGTTTTAACCATTATATTATTATTAACCCCATAAAAAAGCAGAGGTAACCTTTGTTTAGACATTTTGATAGTCAAATTCCTTAAATGTATTTGTTTGTACTGACAAGTATCAATAAAGGCAAGGAACACTTGAATAAGTGTGACCTTCTTTTAAGCTCTATATGTCTTGTTATACACATTCTGTTTTGAGCATCATAAATTCAATGGAAATATTTCTGCTACTGAAAGGATTTCTGGAGGAATGGGGAAAAAAGCCCTATTAACTTTGACATCAATTGTTGAGAAGTTTCACCTATATTAGAGATAAGAATAGTTAAAGATCTCTGCTAAAAATGTGTCTATTGCAAGGTAGCTCTGGATTAAAGATTATTAGATCATTGCCTCCCACTTAAACACACACACACACACAGGGTCATCTTATTTTAGGAACTTAATACTATTAGACCCTTTAGATAAATATGGTGAAAAGTTCCATCACCTAAGTTAAACAATTTCTAGAAACAATTGCAATATTTTAAAATATTTCACCGAATTCAGCAGAAATAATTAATTGAATGTATGCAGATTTTCATAGCATGAAATTCTAATTCACTCCAGAGAATCAGTTCAATTCAGAGGTTAGTTGCAAATAAAAGAAAAAGAAAAATGCAGGACAGAAACAGTTTATGACTTGAACTATTAGGAGATCTTTCTTTCTTTCTTTCTTTCTTTCTTTCTTTCTTTCTTTCTTTCTTTCTTTCTTTCTTTCTTTCTTTCTTTCTTTCTTTCTTTCTCTCTTTCTCTCTCTCTCTCTCTCTCTCTTTCTCTCTTTCTCCCTCCCTCCCTCCCTCTCTCTCTCTTTCTCTCTCCCTCTCTCTCTCTTATTTCCATACAACTTAATTTTGACTAAACAAAGTAAATTCTTGGGAACATATCAGAAGGATGATATGTCACTTGAGAGATAAGAAATTGACTCATAATCATACATCTGAAAAAGGCATTAGGAATAGAAAAATAATAAAAGGCATTAGAACTGAAAAAGGTATAAAATAGTAGAAAAAGCTGATTCCTTCATTTTCAGTTTTCATGAAATGTAAGGTTACAAAAATGTATTTGATTTGTGGTCTCATGTGCATAAAAGCTATAGAAATACAATATGGGACCAGATTATAATGTACTCCTTAACCTGTACAAAATAGTGCTTCATGAAGAATGGTGAGAGCAGTAAGTAGAAAGCTCTTCGGACTCTTCATGAAGTAGGTCAAGTTTAAATACATTTTAACAACAAAGAGAAATTGTGTTTTTATTCTCTGTAAGGATTAGCAAGGTGTACTGAGGGAACTTGAAAGTATCAATCTCATTGCATATCAGGAAGCATAATTTATCTTCCATAGAAGAAACAGACTACATTTAGTGTTATGTTCTTTGCATGGGTGCAAGGATGGAGACGAGCCAGTGAAACAGTGAATTTCAAACTCTTTATTTACATGTGAAACAACTCAGCTCAATGGCCATGATGGGCCCCTTTATATAGGCAACTCTTAACTTATTTAACCAATGAAAACACAGGGAGCGCTAGCTCCATTAACCAATGAGAGAGGCTCGTTAATAGCCAATCAGATTCTCCTGAACGGACCAATCCGATGTCGCTATTATCGGCCAATCAGAAGTGCAGGGCCAGAACCCTGCACTTTGCTTCAAGCTCTTAATAATCTTTATTAAGTATTTATTGATTCACAACATCCCTTCCCCCCAGGTTCCGTTTAAGGGGTGCGGTCACGTAGTCTTTGAGGTAGGCAGGTTGTTTCAATTGTCTATTAGATTTTTGTTGTCCTCCCGGTATTTGGCTACAGTCTTGTTGGGGTAGGATGTTATCTGGTGAAGAGGGTGCCTCCAGTTCCGCATTCGAATTTTCATCATCGCAAGTGCTCTCGGCATCTCTTTAAGGCGAGGCCACTCCCATTCCGGACCCATCACGTGCTGCCTCTGAGCGGTCATTACTACCACTTAAACTTTCTGCCGCTTCGAATTCAGCTTCCTCGCTATCTCCTCCCCCCTCGGTTTGGAAATTAGGGGGCTCGGAGATCCCCAACTGTAGCCTTGAACACAGCTGATCAATATGGCGCTTCCATATTCTATTGTCGCAACATTTCACGCGGTACGATCTAGGGCCGGTTACTTGTACTATAGTTGCCTCGACCCACAACGGATCACCTGAAAAGTTCCTAGCGAAAACCAAATCGCCTACCTGGAAATTGCGACATTTCTCGCTGGAACCGTGTGGTTTTTCAGGTTCATATGATGGATGTAGACGGTGGGAGCGGAGCTTCTGTCCCATTAATAACTTGGCAGGAGTTTTATTGGTGACGCTGTGCGGAGTGATATGCTGCAAAAGGAGTATCCGGTTAATCTTGTCTTCTATATCGCCATAGTCTATTTTATGCAAGTTTTCTTGACGAATTGTACCATGCGCTCGCCCTTCCGTTGGCCACAGGATGCGCCGGTGAAGTTAGCGCATGTCGAATACCGCGGTCCGCCAGGTACTGTTCAAAGAACAGCGCGGTAAATTGAGGCCCGTTGTCGGATACCAGAACATCTGGCAATCCATGTGTCGCAAAGAGTCTGTCTAGTTTCCTGATTACTGATTCGGTCGTTGTATTCCTCATTTCATGGATTTCAAGCCAGTTCGAGTAGGCATCCACCATTAATAAGAATGTGTGTTCCTTAGTAGGACCCGCAAAGTCCAGATGAATACGGGACCATGGTCCCCTCGGTGTTTCCCATTCAGTTGGGGTTGCTTTCGGCGGAGCGTTGCTTACTTCCTGACATTTGTGACAGGCTTTTACTCATGTCTCTAACTGCTTGTCAATACCCGGCCAACATGCGTAGCTTCGTGCGAGGGCTTTCATATGCACGATGCCGGGGTGGCCATCGTGCAAGGTCCTTAGTATCACTGGTTGCAACCGCTCTGGGACGACAACTCTATCACCCCAGATAATGCAGCCCTTTTGGGAAAATAGTTCCTTTGGCCGATTTTTGAATGGGGCGTAGTCGTCAGGTATTTGATCCAACGGCCATCCCCGCTCGACCCAACTGAGGACTCATGCTAAAATGGTGTTGCATTTCGTTTCCATCGCGATATCTCGGGCTGTTAATGGCGGCATTCGAAGTGTCTCGATCTGCAGTGTTGTAACCGTCAGAGCGGGGTCATCAATGGTCTCTGGAAGAGGTGCATGGCTCAATGCGTCGGTGTGGGGAATGGCCTTCCCCGGGTGATGTTGCAACTTGTAATTGTATGCCGCCAAGAATTCTGACCAGCGGGTCATTCTGGGAGATAATATATACGGTGTTGGCCTATCTCCTGCTATTATTCCCAACAAAGATTTGTGGTCATTCACTATGGTAAAGGCTCGGCCATACACATATTCATGAAATCTCTTAACTGTGGATACTATAGCAAGGGCCTCCTTATCAATTTGACTGTAGTTGCGTTCTATTTTTGATAACGTCTTTGAGAAATAGGCAACAAGGGCTTCATTACCATTTGGCAAAACGTGGTTTAAAATGGCGCCCACTCCGAATGGGGATGCATCACACGTGATCGTTAAAGGCAAAGTCTCGTTATACTGCATCAGAACAGCATCAGAAGTCAATAAATTTTTTGCGTGTCGAAACACCTTTTCTTCTCTGTGTCCCCATACCCAGGTTGCTTTTGTGTCCAATAAATGATGTAGAGGTTCAGCTACGGTTGCTTTGTGAGGCAGGAAAACGTTATAAAAATTGATAAGGCCCAGAAAAACCTGGAGGTCGGCCTTGTTCCGGGGTTTTGGGACATTCTTGATTGCCCTGAGTTTGTTATCGGTGGGGTGAATGCCTTGACTATTAATTAAATATGCCAAAAATTCTACACGATCCATACATAAATAACACTTGTTCTTTTTAACTTTGAGACCGGAGTCTTTAAATCTCTGGAGAACCAACCTCAGGTGTTTTTTTAGTATTTTCTGAGTTGGGGCTGCGATTAACACATCATCAAAATATGGGACAACACCTTTTATCCCTTGTAATAGCCTTTCCATTAAGCTTTGAAAGATTCCCGGGGCAACGCTCCGAACTGGAGTCGGTTACATTTAAACGCACCTCTGTGCATAATGATTGTTTGGACCTCTGCCGTTTTTTTGTCAACAGGCAGTTGTTGGTATGCCTGGGCTAAGTCTAGTTTAGCGAAGACTTTTCCACCCCCCAGGGAATGGAGGAGGTGTTGCACCACCGGTACCGGATAAGCGTTTTGTTGAAGGGCGTGGTTCAGGGTGGCTCGGTAGTCCCCACAAATTCTTATCGATCCATCCGGCTTGATGGGTGTTACGATTGGGGTTTCCCAGGGAGAATGATCGGTTGGTTCTAACACACCCTGAGCTATTAATTTATCAAGCTGCTCGTCAATCTTTGGTTTAAGGGCAAATGGAACTCGACGAGGCTTAAGGCGGATGGGAGCTATTTCGGGATTGAGGTTAAACGATATCGGGGTCCCCTTGTACTCGCCTAATTTTTCTGCAAAGACGTCCTGGAATTCGTGGATGAGGTCTTCTTCCCAATCACTGCTGCAGATTCGGTGAATGCCGGCTACTTCAATTCCAAGTGGAGCGAACCATTGGAGGCCTAACAAACTAGGCCAATCCCTGTCGATTACAGTCAGGGGTAGGAATGCTGTATGGTTCTTAAACGATACCCGTACTCGGCTGGATCCAACGACCGGGATTTGATTTCCTTGATAGTCCTTGAGTATGAGCCTTTGGAACTTGAGGTCTTGCCTACGGATAGTGGAAATGAGCTTCTTGAGGGTCTTCCAGGAAACCATTGAGAGGGATGATCCTGAATCGACTTCCATCAGGCAGGGCTGGTTTTTGATGGCCACTTCCACTCAGATCTTTTTGGTGTCCAGAGATGAGGTGTGACCGATCATGATCGTTTGGTGAGCCTCTTCTCGCTTTGTTGGGTGGTTTAGGGTTTTATTTCTGTAAGAGTGGTTGTTCCATTGGTGGTTCACGGGTTCTCGCTTCATGGGACAACTTCCCATTGGTTGGCGATAGTTAGCCCCCCTTGAGGGCTGGCTGAGTCCTGGCTTGCTTCTACAGACCCGTCCTATATGGCCTCTTTTTCCGCACATATGGCAGAGCGCGTCAAGGAATTTGCATTCTGACCGGAGGTGGCTTGATCCACATCCGGCGCATTGGTACTGCGATTTCTGGCGTTGGTCCCATTCGGACCGAAGTCGATGGACCTCTTCCTCGTCGCTTTCTGATGACGATTCGAGGTCCTCGTGGTGGGCTGTATCTCGATGTCCCTCTGAGGTGAAATGTTGCAGGCTCGTTGGCAAACCGGTGCGTGGGTGCGGCACATTTGGGCAGCTGACTTCCTGGTTGCTTCTGCTGCAGTAGCTTCAGCTATGGCATCTTTAAGGCTAATGTCGCCCTTCACCATTAGTTTACTCTGAGTGCCTGGTGCATCTAATCCCAGAACGATTCGGTCTCTTAGGGATTCTTCTAAGTCAGTAAACTCGCATAGGCCTCCCAGATTCCGGAGATCCACGATGAAATCAGCAACACTTTCACCCTTCCGCTGACTTCTCTGATAAAATTCATGCCTTCTCACGAGCGTTGGCACGGTCGGTGCGTAGTGAGCCTTCAGCAGTGGTTCGAGGACGTCCCAGTCCATAGACTTTACTTCTGCTGGTTTTGCTAGTGCCTTGGCCATCTTGAATACGGTTGGCCCGCAATGAGTTAGGAATACCGCTCGTTTCTTTCCGGTAGTGGCATCCTTCAAATTGTTGGTTTCCAGAAACATCTGGAAGCGATCCATATATGAGTCCCAGTCTTCTTGTGCCGGGTCAAATGGAGCGGGTGGTATGACGCTGCCGGACTTGGTTCTGCCATTGGTGCATTTAGCCACATGCTCGGTTATGGTTCTTCGTTGTTCAGTAAGCTCTGATGTCTCCATATCCCACCTTCGTCGCCAATGTTATGTTCTTTGCATGGGTGCAAGGATGGAGACGAGCCAGTGAAACAGTGAACTTCAAACTCTTTATTTACATGTGAAACAGCTCAGCTCAGTGGCCACAATGGGCCACTTTATATAGGCAACTCTTAACTTATTTAACCAATGAAAACACAGGGAGCGCTAGCTCCATTAACCAATGGGAGAGGCTCGTTAATAGCCAATCAGATTCTCCTGAACGGACCAATCCGATGTTGCTATTATTGGCCAATCAGAAGTGCAGGGCCAGAACCCTGCACTTTGCTTCAAGCTCTTAATGATCTTTATTAAGTATTTATTGATTCACAACATTTAGTGTTTGACTTACAACCATTCATTTTATTCATTTTTAAAATTATTTATTTGTCAATAGCTTACAAGATAATAAACATAAGTATAAATACAGGAAATGGGTATGAATAATTGGGGACAATAGGTCAGGGATGGTAGGCATGATTGTGTGCTTATGTATGCCCCTTACAGACCTCTTAGGAATTGGGTGAGATCAATAGTGATTAGTTTGAGGGAAAAGGAGTCTGGATTTCGGGATGTGACAACAAACTCTGGCAGTGTGTTCCAGGTACTCTGTTGCTGAAGTCGTACTTTCTGCAATCAAGTTTGAGGTGGTGTAGATTAAAGTTTATATCTATTGTGTTCTCTTGTATTGTTGCAGCCGAAGGTGAAAAAGTCATTGATTGGTTGTACATTAAAGCAGATTATTTTATAAACTATGCTTAAATTAAACCGTAGGCAGCGTAATTCTAGGTTGTCCAAATTCATAATCTCAAGCCAAGTGGAATAGGGTATTCTGTTGCAAACAGAGGAGTGTAGTACTCTTCTTGTGAAATACTTCTGGACATGGTCAATTGTATTAATGTACGATATACAGTGTGGATTCCAGACAGCCGAGCTGTATTCAAGTGTTGGTCTAGCAAAGGTTCATTTAATTAATTCATTTAATATAAAATGTATTTATATCTTTATGAGATCTCTAGGACAATTAATCAATCCTGGGTTGCTCAGAACAACTGTCAATTAAAACATAAAGGTAAGAGAGCAGGACCACATTGTGCAAAATAAAACCTTGCAGTTTCCCCCCCCTCCCCCCCAGATAGCATCAATTCTATATGTACTGGCTTTTACGCTCATCCTAGTCCAGGTGAAGAGCCGGGTCTTCGCAGCATTCCAAATGGCTAAGGGGATAGGGACCTACTGATCTTAGGGGAGGGGCTGTTCCAAAGGGCTGGGGGGCAGCCATAGAGAAGACCACTCCAAAGGGAGAAGGTCATTTAAGCATTGTAAGAAGACCTCTAAGCCTCTATGTTACTTTTGCTAGCATTTTAAATTGCAGAGCTGCTTGAGCAATTGGTTTCTTATGACAGTGTTTGTTAAATCTCCCAGGAATCTTTCCCACTTCAGGTAGTCCTCAACTTACAACAGCTTAGTGATCATCTGAAGTTATAACGACACTGAAAAAAGCAACGTATGACCTTTTTTCACATAACCATTGTAGCATCCCCAATTCCCCATGGTCATGTGATCAAAATTCAGCTGTTTGGCAACCAACTCATATTTATGAGAGTTGCGGTATCCTGGGGTCATGTGATTGCCTTTTTCTACCTTTTGACAAACAAAGTCAGTGAGGAAGCCAGATTTGCTTAACAACCGTGTTGCTAACTTAACAACTGCAGTGTTTTGCTTAGGAGTTGTGGCAAGAAAGATCACAAAAAGGAACCACAACTCACTTACCAACTATCTCGCTTGGCAACAGAAATTTTGGGCTCAATTCTGATCACGTTGAAGGCTACCCATATTAAAAGATAGGAAGGGCCCCCTAAGGAGCTTTGTTTGTATGGATTATTGATATTTACCACAGTAAAAATTAGAATTGCCATATTCGCTGCTGCTTCTCTCATTAGTTTGATGGGATTTTAATAGTGTATAATTTTTCTTCATAAACTGGTAAATAAATCTGATTTTGAGGAACACTGAGAGGGAACTTCCAGGGTCCTAGGACTACACTTTTAAGAAAGACTGGATTAGCATACCATGTCATTCCACTGAAAACCATTACACTGGTTTTTTTCCCCTCTTCTTTGATTAAGACAGATTTCTTTTGCCTGTGTGGTTTTTTTAAACAGATGTTTTATTGATGCTTTTTCATTATAAAAGGGAGGGAGAAATTCTCTTCTCCCTGAATAGTCCTTTTCACCATCCTAAGGAATTCAGCCTTGTGACTGGAATATTGACTGTCTGTCGCCTTGTCGGCCCCTGGTTGTGAGTGGCAGGTTATAGAAAGTAAATCAAGCAAAAGCTATTATATTCTTACTTCAGTGGAGTTTGAAAAATACTCATAAATTAATGTTCAGTGCTGACTTCTAAGAAAATTCCATGCCATTATTCCAAAATGCACCAGATTGTAATTTTTTTTTTTTTTGTAAAGCAGAATTTAGCACTTCAAACAAAGGATGGGCCCAATCCTGGGAAACAACAATTTATAGAGGTTCAGTTCTTCTTGCCCTTTTGTACAACAAGAGCTATTCCATCACTTTAAATTTATATATTCTGATATGAATAAGCCAAGCATTTTTCCTCCATGTGTCATACACTGCTAGTTTTACAACAGATAGAAAAAAGAGCCAACACATTACAGCCACTGGCCAAGTTCTCCTGATCCAACATCAGAAAATAAATTCAGGGGTTTGTAGAAGCTTGTTTCCAAAAAGACAAGTAGTAATATATCAAAAAGGGATGTCCATGGAGAGGGGTTAAAAAGCCATGATGAGAGCAAAACTGATTGATGTCTCTCTTCTTTTTAACATGCATGTCATCAAATGCATGTAAAGAAGGAGGATGTCCGCAACATGTCTACATTTCTTGATCTTTTAAAATGAATACACATAATATTTGAATGATTTTCTGTCCCCACCTAACCTATGTTTAGCTGTTTTCATATTTTTTAAAAATATTTCTGTGGAAAGGAGCTTACATGTTCAATGTTCAGCTCTCCTAGGTGTTATGGGTGTTGCATTAGACAAAGGCATCTTCATTACTAGGTCATTTGTTACTATTAAGTACTTGGACATGGGTTGGAGTAAATGGAGACAGCCTCTGAATGTGAACTTTCAGCTCTTTATTGCATAGTGACTTCTCAAAACAACAACAGTGAACTCTGCCTTATATAGGCAACCCTTGTGAGAATTGTCCAATAGCGAGCTGTGAACGCTAGCTCTTTTAACCAATAAGGATCCTCTGTTAAGGGCCAATCGGATTCCTAAGAACTAACCAATCCGATCTGGCCGCCTAACAGACAATCAGAAGTGCAGGGCCAGAACCCTACACTTTACCTCAAGCTCATACTTTTATTAACTATAGTACATACACAACAGTTACTGTAACAAACAGTAACTCCTTACTTATGACTAGAACATTTGAGAAAGTATAACTCCTG
Source organism: Hydrophis major (assembly GCA_033807585.1). NCBI lineage: Eukaryota > Metazoa > Chordata > Lepidosauria > Squamata > Elapidae > Hydrophis > Hydrophis major. The sequence continues at coordinate 96,282,894 of CM066331.1, forward strand.
AGGAGCCATGAGTAAGACCACCAAATCTGTAAAATTATGTATCTGTATCTAAACATGGACAACAACTGGAGACATGAAATATTTAGAGTTCTCTGTATTTCTCTCCTTATGTCTGTATATATTTAGCCCATGTAAGGTAGCTTTACATTTGCTACACAGTCTCAAACTCCAAAATTTGTACTAAATCAAAGAGTGAGAACTCATCCAGGCTCAGGAAACAATAAAACAGATTAAAACTCAAAGTCATATACATTGTAGCTGATACAAATGGAATACCAAATTGCAAAGTAATTTGAATGCTTTTACTTTTAATCTTTAAGGCCTCTAGGAAAAACAAATGCATTTCTACACTATCTAATGAGAAGATATTCTGTCTATCAGAGGTAAGGGATGGTGGGAGGGCCAAGGGGAATCAACTAGTCCCGTCTTGGCAAACCTATGCCACACGTGCCGGAAGTGGCATTTCTCACGGCACGCGAGAGGTCACCTGGAAGAGCCTCACTGCGCATGCGTGCATGCCCTGCCACCCAACAGCCAGGTATCTGGCGCGCATGCGCAGGGGGCGAAGGAGGGTGTGCGGGAGCTTCGCACGCATGCACAGGAATGTGCAGCATGCGAGGGCGAATCATGCATGCATGTGCAAAGACACATGGTGCGCGAGAGGGGAAATCACATGTGCATGCCCAGTTGCATGGTCCGTGAGGGAATCGTGCATGCATTTTGAAAGATGCATGCGCATGAGGGGGAATCGTGCATGCATGCTTAAAGATGTGCAGCGCGCGAGGGGGGTTGCATGTGCATGTGCAGGGAGTGTGGGGTCAGCACGCATTGCCTTCTGGGTGTTGGTATGCAAGTTTGCGCAAGTGAGCATGAGCACAATTATCGGCATGGGAGCTGAGAAAGGTTAGCCATCACCGAACTAGTTGATAAAAGCCACTGAACAACTCCTATCAAGAAGCTACAACTACACCAGGAGTCTCAAACTCGCGTTGTCACAGTGTTTATCATGACTTTCCCCCCTTTGCTGAATTGGGCATGGGCGTGGCCAGCGGGTGATGCATTTGGCCCACGGGCCAACAGTTTGGCACCCCTGAACTAGACCATTCAAATCAATCCATACACTCCAAAACCAATTAAGTACTTAATTGAAAAAGGGCCACGCTCCAGGAATGCTTGTGATCCAGGTGGAGCTTGAACCATGCAGGTAAACAGTCCATAATCTCAGGCTTCAAAATAAGGTTGTGGGATGAGCTGAAAGAACATTGCTCCCAATAGATATCTGCCTCTGATCCTACCCATAAAGTCCTGTGCCCCAGCTGGTCCTCGTCCTTATTCTGACTCGTAAGGAAGCTGGCTTTCCCAAGGAATCTGACTCTGCAACCAGACTCTCCCCTGCAGCTCATTTTTCCGTTCCTTCTCTTGGCATCATTGATGCTCAGTAGCTATGAATAATAGATGGTAGGTGCATAGCCTGAAAAATGTCACAGGAACTGGTTCTGCTTCAGCGTCCACTCCCTGCCCTATGCTCTGAGTCACAGCAGGCACCTCCAGAGCCTCATTATAATCTCCTGACACTTCCTCCTCCAGGGAAGGCCCCAGGGCAGACATGACAGATAGTCCTGAGTAATTGGCATTATTCAATGTCCCATTAACTGAATGTATCTGTCCATGCAGAATGGACAAGGTTGAAATGGTGGGAAACCAGGCTCAGGTTTGTTTGTTTTTTTCATTCCTTTTTTATGTGAAGGTTAAGTATCTTTTCTTGTATCCAGTGTCTATATTAGCGTTTCTCAACCTTGGCAACTTTAAGATACATAGACTTCCACTCCCAGAATCCTCTAGCCCAGAGGTCTGCAAACATGGCAACTTTAAGACTTATGGGCTTCAGCTATGCTGGCTGAGGAATTCTGGGAGTTGAAGTCCATATATCTTAAAGTTGCCAAGTAGAGAAACATTGCTCTATATTCTCTACTATTGTTTGTATAACACATCAACAGTGAAACAATTGCTTGTAATTACCTTCTCATTTCCTTAAGATAAAACTTTCTTCCTTTCACATTTTAATTCTGTCTTGTACTCAGATAGCAATACTGGACCACAAAACTTTTTCCTCCCACCAGGAACTTGAATATCACCGTATTGGGTTGCTTTGTAGGGCTATTATACTATTTCAATCTCAGATATGTCTTTTCTAATATAGAAATACTACTAGTAGACCTTAGTTGCATGTAATGAGAGTGAAACCTCTGATAGCATGAAGGAAAACATTAAGATCTGAATGTCTGGGACTCTATTCTTGCTTTTCTATTTTTAGACAGCTTTATATAGATGTATATAATCAACATATTGCTAAAATTCTCCTTTCCATAACCTTAGGGCAACAATTTTTGAACAAGTTACCTTAAATGGTCTAATGTACAGATTGTGTCCCAAATCTGGGATTATAACTCTCACAGAATTGAAATCTGGCACATTTTACAAAATATTTTATGACATAAGCATCAAAAAGTATTTCATGACATAATACAAAATATTATAAAACATTTCCTGTGGTCAACTACTTGACATTTGTCTGAGTTCAAAATGGGGCTGCAGTCAAGGCAGATAACTTCTCTGAATGTTTCCCTGAATTGTTAAGAACTTTTTAAATACATTAGAAGCTCTGCCACCATTGAAGGCACTGAGGATCTGGTAAGAAAATATCTCTGAAAGAATGACCCAAGGAGTCATGAGTTGTCTAGTAGTTTACTTTTATAAAGCTTCAGACCTGGCTGATCTTATCAGGGCCTAGGCAGTAAACAGGGTCAGCACTACTTAAAACTTGGATAGAAGATCATCAAGAATTGCCAGGGCTATAGGCTAGAATGGAAGTACAAAAGTAGATACAGATTAACAGAGTTGGAAGGGACCTTGTAGGTCATCTAGTCCAACCTCTACCCAAGCAGATCCTACACCATTTCCGACAAATGGCAGTCCAGTCTCTTCTTGAAAGTCTAGAGTGATGGAGCTCCCACAACTTCCAAGGGCAAGTTGTTCCATTGGTTGATTGTTCTCACAGTCTGAACATTTCTCCTTATTTCTAGGTTGAATCTCTCCTTGTTCAGTTTCCATCCATTATTCCTTGTCTGGCCTTCAGGTTCCTTGGAAAATAGCTTGACCCCTTCCCCTCTGTGGCAGCCCCTCAGATATTGGAAGACTGCTATCATGTCTCCCCTGGTCCTTCTCTTCACTAGACTAGCCATGCCAGTACACAAAAGAAAGAAAAACCTAACCTGTTCCATATTTTTGCTAAGAAAATTATACAATTATGTCCGGGTAGTCACTGGAATGAACTTAGAGAAAACTTCTCTTTTACTTGGTTAGCCACATGGACAACATTTCCCCATTTGCACTTCCATGCCATGGCAAAAGATTTTACCTCTTCTATCCCAAGTAGCTTTCTTCATTTTGTCCTTTAAGTTACTCTTAGTTGTACTTGCATTCAAATAATAACTTCTCCCTTATTCTGAAATTGTGAAAAGCAGCCAAATAATATAAAAGATATTAATCTTCCTTGGAAGTAACTTGAGTGGCTGCATTGATTTGAAACAGAGACACACAGGGGAGTGAGAGTCAGAAATGAATTCATCAACTCTGTTGCTTGTCAGGTTTTCTGATAATTAAAAAAAATGGGTGGATAGCGTTAAGGAAAAGGTCTAAATTTTAGAGGAGAAATATCCCTTCTCTGGATAGCTAATGAGACAGTCTTGATTTTGCTTCATTGAGTGGCTGAGAAAATCTGGAAAAAAATGTAAGTGTCATGTCTCTGATGTTATAAGTGAAAGATAAGAATATGGAAAAATACCCAAAGTCCATTCATTTGTGGTCACAGGCAAGTATTCACTCCACTGATATGCAACTTCCTAAGTCTTAGAATATCTCGGATACAGTTCAGTTTCTTCAACTGAAGATAACTCTGTTCATATTTGATCTTCATTTGTTATATCTGCACCACTGTGCTTCCTAATAGATTACTTCAACCACACTGTCCTTCTCTGGTCCGAATATCAGAATAACTATGGTAACAGAAAAACTAACAGAGTAACAGAATAACAGAGTTGAAAGGGGCCTTGAAGGTCTTCTAGTCAAACCCCCTGCTCAAGCAAGAGACTTAAACCATTCCAGACAAATGGCTGTCCAATCTCTTCTTAAAAATCTGCAGTGATGGAGCACCAAAAACCTCTGGATGTTGTACATCTGTATAACTCCCTATATTTATTAATATATTTATACACACTCTCAAGCTGTAGTGTTTGTTTATTCTTTTGTAATGTATTTTTGCAATAATTTTTGCAATACATTCTTTTGCAATGCATGCTTTTGTGTGTTTCTCTTCTTATGCTAGGCTTTTTATTTTTAATACTGTTTTTATTTTTATTTTTATCTTATCATATTTCTGAACTACTTAGTCTTAGAAGTTTTAACAAAAAGCCAATGTGATACATAATAATATCAAAAGTTAAATATTGTATTAACAAAAGAGCAAGTTAAGAAAAAAAAAGTAAAGAAAGGAGCCCAGAAAAATACCATTGCAGGATTTTGTTGAATGTACTGTATAGTTCAGATCACTAAACACAAAAAGATGGGAGAGGTTGCCTGTCTGTATCATTTGTATTCCCTTTTAAATGTTATGTCATTTTTGATATCTTTCTTTTGAAGAGCTATCATATTTATCCTCCCAGCTCGATTTGGAGACTATTGATATGTTCCTTTTTTACAATGAGCAACTTGACAAGTAGCTTGATAAAGATAGTGAGCTGCATCATAAAATAACAAGAATTTTAGAATATTTCTATATTGTTACACTTAAAAAGAAATCGTGAAGTGGATTACAGTTAAAAAAATTACAGCCCTAAACTTAACATTTTTTTAAAGTGAGCCTCCATTACTCTTGATAGCTTTCCTGCTTGAGGGTTGTCATTTGGGTATAGAAACATTTAGATAATTATATACATTTTAATTGGTCAATTAATTTACTAAATTAAATTACTATTTTGTGTAGAAAAAATATTTTTGAGGGAAAGCCAACATCTGTCACAAGCAAATTCAGGAAAGTGTTATTTCCTCTGTGTGAGAAAGGAAGAAGGGAAGATGGGAAAATGTTTTTTTATGGTATTGCCTCCAAATTCTTGACTTCTATTAGCTTTCCCGAAGAAATCTAACTATGCTACTGTTTTTGTTAAAAAAACTCTGTCTCCTGATCCAATAGTTGAGCTGTTTCAAAGTTGTTGTTTTTTTAAAAAATCAATTAACAATCACAGTCCTACACTGGTAGGAATGAAACAAGACAAATCAAATGAAAAACATGTTCATGAATGGTGCACAAGTAGCATCTAGGATCTAAAAGATTTGTTGTTGAGATCTTGGATTTTAGCTTCTGTAAAAATTCAGATTTTGTGTGTGTGTGTGTGTACAGAACCCTATGATGAAATCAGTTTTAAGAATGATTGTCAGATCTAAAGAAGTGGAAAATTAGCGCTTTGGATAGTGCAAGATTCAAACATCTCATTAAGCTATAATGCAATAGCATTTTTGTTCAATTTTGGCTTAGGTTGATGTGTGTACCCAGTGGTGGTCCTTTTTAAACTACTGTTTATGGTTTAGCATGTTGTGCAAATCCAATCAGTTGTGATTTATTCAATATACCATCTGTAACAACCCTCACACCCCAAATATGTAAATTTGGTTTAACAATGTCTTTTTGAGCATGTCATATTTTGGCCACATACCGAATAGAGAAGTGCTAGTTTCTATTTTTTCTAAATGGTGCCCCCAGTGTAAGATGCGTTCATGCATTACTTCATTATTCAGTTAGAACTGGTTGGTGTCTTTATTGTCCAATTAGCCAGCCATTAAAAATGTGTTAAACCATTAGGTAATTGTTTGATTTGCTGGCAAGGACAATGTCATCAGGTATGGTGTTGTGAATGAATAATGCCAAATAAAGTTATCTTGAGCTTGAAGTCAAGTGCAGGGTTTTGGCCCTGCACTTCTGATTGGCTGTTAATGGCAGGATCGGATTGGTCCGTTCAGGACCATCTGATTGGCCATTAACAGGCCATTCTCATTGGTTAACGGACCTAGCGCTCCAGGATTGCTATTGGTTGAATAGTTAATAAGTTGCCTATATAAGGAAGGCTATAGCAGCCCTCCAGTTTGAGCTGTCACACCATGTAAATAAAGAGTTTGAAGTTCACTGTTTCTATTGTCTCGTCTCCATTATTCGCACCCATGCTCCAGACTTAACACTGGTGACGAAGGTGGGATTGGATGACATCAGAGCCAACGACGAAGACAACTAAGCACGTGGCTGAAGCGCACAACGGCAGAACCATGTCTGGCAGCGCAGTGCCACCTGCTCCGTTCGATCCAGCTCAAGAGGACTGGGAGTCCTACATGGACCATTTCCAAATGTTTTTGGAAACGAATAATCTGAAGGATGCCACAACCGGGAAGAAACGGGCGGTATTCCTAACGCATTGCAGCCCGATGGTATTCAAAATGGCTAAGGCATTAGCAAAACCGGCTGAAGTGAAGGCCATGGACTGGGACGTCCTCAAACCGCTACTAAGGGCCCACTACGCACTGACCATTCCAACGCTCGTAAGATGACACAAGTTCTATCAAAGAAACCAGCAGAAAGGAGAAAGCATTGCCGATTTCGTTGCAGACCTCCGGAACTTGGGAGGCCTTTGCGATTTCACCGACCTAGAGGAGGCTTTGAGAGACCGAGTAGTTCTCGGGTTAGACGCTCTAAACGTACAGAGCAAAATAATGGTAAAGGGCGACATCACCCTTAAAGACGCCATAGCTGAAGCTACAGCAGCGGAAGCGACCAAGAAGTCGGCTGCCCAACTACGCCAAAATCGTGCTCCAGCACACCAACCGGCCAGCGAAGTTTCACCTAAGGAAGAAGGACAGCTGCAGACGACCCACCATGAGGACCTCTCTTCATCGTCAGACAGCGACGAAGAAGAGGTCCATTGCCTGCGGTCCGATCGGGACCGTTACCCAAAGTCCCAGCAACCATGCGCTGGCTGCGGCGCCAACCATTACCGCTCCGATTGCAAATTCCGAGACGCGCTCTGCCACGAGTGCGGGAAACGAGGCCACATCGGACGGGTCTGCAGAAGTCTCCTCGGACCCAGCCAGACCGCGAAGGGTACCAATCTCCGCCAATCGACAGGGAATCGCCCTGTAAGGCGAGAACCAGCAAACCACTCCTACAGAAACCGACCCGTGAATCGCCTAACGAGATGGGAAGAGGCCCACCAAACACTCACTATCGGCCACGCCTCTTCACTAGACGCTATGAAAATTCGGGTCAAAGTGGACATCGAAATCAACCTTGCCAAATGGAAGTTGACTTGGGGTCGTCTCTGTCAATGGTCTCCTGGAAAACCCTCAAGCAACACATCCCCACTATCCGGCGCCAAGGCCTTCAATTCCAACGGCTCGTGTTAAAGGACTACCAGGGGAACCGGATTCCAGTCGTAGGATCCAGTAGAGTCCGGGTTGCATTCAAGAACCGCACGGCGTACTTACCCCTGACGGTGATCGACAAGGACCGGCCTAGCCTGTTAGGCCTGCAATGATTCGCACCACTCGGCATTGAAGTGGCAGGCATTAACTGAATCGGCGGCAGAGACTGGGAAGAAGACCTTGCCCACGAATTCAGGGACGTCTTCACAGAAAAGCTAGGCGAGTACAAGGGGACCCCGATATCCTTTAGCCTTAATCCAAACATAGCTCCCATCCGCCTTAAGCCTCGTCGAGTCCCGTTTGCTCTAAAGCTAAAAATCGATGAACAGCTTGATAAGTTGATAGCCCAGGGAGTGTTAAAGCCAACCGACCACTCCCCATGGGAAACACCAATCGTGACCCCAATTAAGCCGGAAGGCTCCATTAGAATTTGTGGGGACTATCGAGCCACCCTAAACCACACCCCGCAACAAAATCCATATCCGGTGCCGGTGGTGCAACACCTCCTCCATTCCCTGGGGGGCGGAAAAGTCTTCGCTAAACTAGACTTAGCTCAGGCTTATCAGCAACTGCCGGTTGATGAAAAAATGGCACAGGCACAGACTATCGTAACCCACAGTCACCGACTCGGTTTACGCCGGCCACTTCAATGCTGAGTGGCGCGAACCATTGGAGGCCCAGTAGGCTAGGCCTGTCTCTATCGATGACCGTTAAAGGTAAGTACGCTGTGTGCTTCTTGAAGGAGACTCGGACTCGGCAGGACCTGATGACGGGGATTCAGTTCCCCTGGTAGTCCTTGAGGATAAGTCGTTGGAACCGTAGATCTTGGCGTTGAATTGTGGGGATGAGTTGCTTGAGTGTCTTCCACGACACCATCGAGAGGGATGATCCCGAATCAACCTCCATGAGGCAAGGCTGGTTTCCGATGGCTACTGTGACTCGAATTTTCTTAGTGTCCAAGGTTGAGGCATGACCGAAAGTGATAGTATGGTGAGCCTCTTCTCTCTGCAAAGCTCAATTTCTGTAGGAGTGGTTTACTGGTTCTCACCTTACAGGATGGTTTCCTGTCGATTGGCGATAGTTAGCCCCTTTTGAGGCCTGGCTGGGTCCTGGTAAGCTGCGGCAGACCCGTCCGATGTGACCTCGTTTCCCACATTCGTGGCAGAGCGTGTCACGGAATTTGCATTCAGACCTGGCATGGTTGGCTCCACAACCAGCACAAGGGTGTAAGGGCTTCGGGTGAGGGTCCCGGTCGGACCGCAGTCGATGGACCCCTTCTTCGTCGCTGTCTGACGACGAAGAGAGGTCCTCGTGGTGCATTGTTGCCAGCTGCCCTTCTGAACTAGGTGAGATTTCACTGGCCAGTGGTCGTACCGGAGTGCGGTTACGCCGTAGTTGTGCAGCCGACTTCTTGGTCGCCTCTGCTGCCGTGGCTTTGGCGATGGCGTCAGCAAGGCTGATGTCTCCTTTTGCCATCAGCTTGCTTTGCACACCTGGTGCATCTAATCCCAGGACTAAGCGATCTCGTAGTGCCTCTTCTAAATCGGCGAATTCGCAGAGGCCCCCCAAATTTTGGAGGTCTGCTATGAAGTCGGCCACGCTTTCTCCCTTTCGCTGGTTCCTCTGGAAAAACTCATACCGTCTCACCAGCATAGGCACAGTTGGTGCGTAGTGACCTCGCAGGAGAGGTTTGAGGTCATTCCAATCCATTGCCTTTGCTTCTCGGGGTTTGGCTAGTGCTTTAGCCATCTTAAATACAGTTGGACCGCAATGCGTTAGGAATACCGCCCGTTTCTTCCCGGCTGTGGTGTCCTTTAAGTTGTTCGTCTCTAGGAACATTTGGAAACGATCCATGTAAGACTCCCAGTCTTCTTGTGTTGGATCGAACAGAGCAGGTGGTACAATGCCGCCGGACATGGTTCCGTTGTTGGCGACGTCTGTCATGTGCTCAGTGTTCTTCGAAGTTTCGTTGGTTCAGATGTCTCCAAATCCCATCCTCGTCGCCAGTGTTAAGTTTGAGAATGGGTGAGGAGGAATGGAGACAAGCCTCTGAATGGTGAACTTCAGCTCTTTATTTACATAGTGACTTCTCAATAAAACAACAGTAACCCCGCCTTATATAGGCAACCCTTGTAATGTTTTAACCAATAACAAACTAGGAACGCTAGCTTTTATGACCAATAGGAACTCTCTGTTAAGGGACAATTGGATTCCCCGGAATGGGCCAATCCGGTCCGGCCGCTTAACAGCCAATCAGAAGTGCAGGGCCAGAACCCTGCACTTACTCCAAGCTCACACTTTATTACTTATATACATACACAACACTCGCGAATAGGTGCAAACTGGTAGAATCCCACCCCTGGTTATATGGGTAGAAAAATCCAAAGTGCACCCCCTTTATTTTCTACCATTGCAATTCTGTGGTTGCATATGAGGGTGATTTTATTACAGTTTTGTCTTAAATTAATATTTATCTCCTATATTGTATTGTCCACATATCTATATATTTGTACATCAGTGATTGCATGACCTCTGTAGATGCCATACATTAAATAAATAAAATAAATTTTCTACCAAGGCTAAAAAGAGGCATCCTGAAGTGGAAGAGTCATGAATCCCCAGATGCACAAAATAGGGCATGTTAAAAATTTAAATTCATTAATTCAGCAACTTATGTTCTGCACAGCAATCCATTGAACAATAATGGATTGCAATGTTCAAAATTTGGGACCAGCCCCTCAGTTTTGCCTTTACAATGTAAGAGACATTTAAAAAAAAAAAAATCAGAGAGGAAATCTAGTTTATTCTTTGGAAACTTTTTATTCTCTTTAGAAAAGAAGGCATAACAAAATCCTTGTTTCTATCACTGGAAACATTCTTGTGGTTCCTATCCTCTTAGGGCCATGATGGTGAATCTATGGCATGCGTGCCACAGGAAGCATGCACGGCCATTTGTGCAGGCACGCGAGCCCCAGCCAAACATACCTGCACTGGGCATGCACCCGCTTACCAGCTGATTTTTGGCCCGTTTGAGGCCATTTTTGCCTGAAGGCTCGAGGGAAACCTCTGCAGCCTCGGGAGGCCAAAAAACAGGCCTTCTGGAAATATTGGAGGTGCCGAAACGAGCCCGTTTTCAGCCTCCTGAGGTTGCAGAGGCTTCCGTCGAGCCTCCAGGAGGGCGAAAATGGCCTCAAATGGTCTGAAAATCAGTTGGGAGGTGCATGGATGTGCAGTGCAGGTAAGGGGACGGGGCAGGGGTGTTACATGCGCGGGGGGGGGGTGTAGGGCGCATTGCATTCTGGGTGCCGGCACATGCCCACTTTCAGCACACCACAACAAAAAGGTTTGCCATCACTGTCTTAGGGTATTTTGTGAGCTAAATGTCTTCTGAGTTGTAAAATGTGAATTGCAGTGTGAGCCTCTTTTTGGCTACAAAGATAGAAATAGGTATTTCACTAAATTGGTGGAGAGCAAGTGATTGTTCCCTAAGATTGGTCCTTTCTTCCATTCTGGTTCACTTTTGTCTTTTGAAACCTGCTAGGCTGTAAAAGCAGAAGTGACCTCAGGTGGCAGGATAATAGCATCCTTAATAGTGCCTGTAGTAGTGAAATTAACTTCTTATCTAAAAGCTTGACATATTTATTGTTATTAATGTGCATATTGCCCAGCATTTTTATTAACTCTGGATGGACAAATGTTTCCTCTTTTTTGCTTCTGTTAGAAATTCATGCATCGCACAGGAAGTTTTCTGGGTATCTCAAAATCCTGTGTCAATCAGAAGTGAGCTTTCTAAAAGACCACCCCTGATCTTAGGGCAGGGGAAATGGCCCTTTCAAATAAACCGAATATTACCAGATAAAAATGCAAGATTTATTTGCAATGAGAGCTTGAAGTCAAACTGAATTTGAGACTCGGGTTTAGCGAAAAGGGTAATTGCACTAATATTGTTGCTACAGGATAAATATTTCTTTCCAACTCACCACAGATAGTCCTCAAATTATAACAGTTCATTTAGTGACCATTTGAAGTTCCAACGGCACTGAAAAAAGTGATTTAACAACCGTTTTTCACACTTTACGATCATTGAAGCACACCCATGCCCATGTGATCAAAATTCAGACCTTTGGCAACTCAATCCTATTTAAGGTGTTTACAGTGTCCCAAGGTCACGTTTTTGTAAACTTCTGACAATCAGTGGGGAGGCCAGATTCATTTAACAATTGTATTATTAATGTAACAACTGCAATAATTTGTTTAACAACAGTGGCAAGAAAAGTTATGAAATGGGGCAAAATTCTCTTTAACAACTCAGCAACAGAAAATTTGGGCTCAGTTGTGATTGTAAGTCAAGGACTACCTCTACTTGGACCCAACATTCTTCTCTTTGCTCAAAATCTAATCATTTAAAACATTTCACCAGGAGCACAACATTTAAACCGAGTGTGTCATATGAATCAACAGCCAGCATTGGTGATGGGAAAGACTAAAAAGTAATCTATGTTAATGAGGATAAAGGAGACGGAAGGCCCAGTATAAAAGGATACTCAGCTATCATCATTGAGATACAACAGGTGAAACTTAGGGAGGGAAGCATATGAGTAAAAAAGCTATCAAAATAAAACAAAAGAGGAGGAGGAAAGGAGAAACCAAGTCCTTAAGAATTCTGTCTGTTAAATTATGTTTTAAAAATATAATTGCTCAGATCTTTAGGATGCATGCATTCTGTCTCAATCAGATTTTTAAAAACCACAATGTAATTACCTACTCAAATCTTTAAGATGCATGCAGAGTAGGGTACTGTGAGAATGATTACTTGTAAATTCTGCACATGGAGTTGATAGCCTAGCTTCAATGAATGTTAATGGTTTCTCCCTCTTACAATGCTGCAAATATTTGTGTCTTTTAGCCACTTTTTTTGTCAGTTCCTTACATGAATTTTAAAGATAGCAAAGGCAGGAAAGAAATCCCTGAATGGACAATCCTTCAGGATTCTACTTGTAGATCTTTGTGTGACATTGAAATTAATAAATACTGCAAATATTTACATAGAGGGAAAGAGAGGTGGTGGTTGTGGTTGTGTGTGTTTTAAATAGCAGTTTGAATAAAGTACAATCATATTTCATTATAACTCTCCATCCATAATCTAGGTCTGTAAGCAACTCATTCATAATTCACAAGTAATATCATTTCTTCAATCCACTAATTAATTGGGGGATAAATTTATTTTTCTTATGTTGAAGGACTGGTCTCTAAGGTTCTTTGTGTAATTTACATACTTCTCCAACACTAGATTGTCCCAAAGATACAAGAGACAACTGGACTTTGTTTTTCCTTGAAGACATTTTGCTTCTCATCCAAGAAGCTTCTTCAGTTCTGAACTGAGAAGTCCAAGAAAGAAAAAAACCAAGAAAGTCCAGTTGCCTCTTGAAAATGTACCTTTGTGACAACCATGATCTGCATAACTGAGAATCTCCATTGACATTCAACACTGGATTGTTTGATAGCTTGGATTAAGATACTGAATACATACAGGCAAAGCAATAGTTGGGCATCATGTACCCTCCTTATTGTGAGTGGATCCTTGTCTTGTCTTTAAAGTCTTCAAAATCCCCATTAATTCGAGGAGATGCTAAAGGTATGTGTCACCAATTCCTTTCCTACTTTAGAAATTAGTTTATTTTTTATTTATATGTTTAATAGAATCTAGAAGCTGTCTGCCTCTAAATGGTGCCAGATGCCCTTACGTTAAAAAAGGTAAGAACAACAATAAAGAAAAGATCATAAGGTTTCAGAAGACATTTTGTTTTTCCCTTTATTTCATTAAATCTAAGACAACATGACTAATTGAACACAAGAGATATACAAGTGGCAGGATCATTTGGCTAATCTTTAAACAATTGTAAATGGTTTAATTACAGCTCTACTTGATTTAACTAGCTAGCCAATTCTTGCCTATCCTGATTATTAAATATATTGCTAATCATATCTCCTTAAAAGAGAACTAAACTTCCTTCACCTATCCTTGCATCCTTACTTCCCAAATCTAATTTCCACTTCCCATCTTCCCCCTGAACTATGAATTTGGGGAAGATCTTCTAGTTGCCATACTTTGATTGACATATCAACTACCAAAGGTGGTGTTCAGCAGGTTCTGACCAGTTCTGGAGAACTGTTAACGGAGTAGTTCAGAAAACCGGCAAATGCCACCTCTGGCCCTGCCCCCATCTATTCTCTGCCTCCTGAGTCCCAGCAGATTGGCTGGGTCTTCTTTTGTTAGCCTGCACAGGAGAACAGAGCTGGAAAGCAGGTCAGTGGGTTGGGGAGGGAATGGGGATTTTCCAGTAACCTTCCTCTGCCACACCCACCAAGCCATGCCCACCAAGCCATGCTATGCCTATCAAGCCACACCCACAGAACCGGTAGTAAAAAAAATTTGAATCCCACCACTGTCAACTACCCAATCATTAAAGTGTCCACACTTCCACCAAAAATACTGTGAAAGAGTTGAGAGAGTAAATTGGCATTTGTTAGACTGGTCAGTTTTCTACACTATACTTAAATTCTTTTATTATTCTTTTAAAGAATAGGTTTGAGGTAAGACAAATAACATTAATCCAATTCCTGCATGCTTCAAAGAAATAGCATATTTTGATATACCGCCCAAAGCTGTAAAGTCTTCATTCAAACTCTTATGCTCTCATGGGAATTGCTGTATTTCATATTGATCTTTGAGGTCAATTGTGTTCTAGGAAAAAAATGTGTCCAGGCAGATAGTCAAGAGTACAGCTTCCTAAATTGCTTGATAGAGACATGCCTTATGAAAAAATGACTCGTGGATCTGTACATGATATTGTGCTTCCACAAACTTTAACCTAATAGTAAATGATAAAAATAACAACAATCAGTACTGAGAAATACTTAACCTCCCCTCCCCCAAATCTAAGAGAAAAAGTCAAGAAACCATAAATTAACATTTCTCCTTCCCTGCTATCCATTTTGTATGATAAAGTTTTTCTGTACTTATCCACAAGGAAAATAACCTTCAGGTAAGTCATTCTTGGGAAAAGCTCCCCATCCGTGACAGATTTAACTATAAATCTCCAATATTAATGCCCAGACTTCCAAGGTCTGTCATCTTGCACGCTGGTTAAGCATACAAATTGTTTGAAAACATCATATTAAGTCATCTGCCATTTCTGGGACCTGCTTAATCCTATGGTAATTTGATCAGTCTTTCCCAACCTATTGCCTTACTAATATTTTGAGATGGAATTCCCAGTCTGGAAGAGAATATAATGTCAAAAGCATTTGGAGCTGGTTTGGAAGAGTGTATTGGGACACTGAAGAATGCTGAAAACTAAGCTATTTGTATGTGTGTGTCAGTCTTTCAATAAATCCATGCAAAATTACTTGTTTAGGTCTAATGTCATTTGGCAAGCACCATTCAAGGGGCCAGTTGTTAAAATGCATACAAATATTTTTAGACATCACAACATCTGCCCAGAGTGTTGTTGGAAATAAAAGCATTGTGGTTGAGAGAGAGAGGCAATGATTATCAAAGCTGCTTTAATAATGATAACAGAAAGGAGATTTATTTAAGAAAATATGTAATAGCTTCGGGCAAAGTCTAGCACCCAATTAGCTATATATTACAAACAGGAAAGTCGAGGAACATGTGTTATATCAGAAAAATGATAGCTAGAAGTGACTTGAAATTAGCGGTTTATTAGAGAAATGGAAAGCAGAGTAACACACAGAAGCGGACCCATAATAAATTCTTAATTCCTTATCTACACCCCACTGCCCTGTTGTGGGCATTAGATCATGCAATGTGATGAGCCAGTGCCAGCTAATAAAAAAGACCTTTTCTTTTCTAACATCTATTTTAATCATTTCTACCAAGGCTAAAATAGGTTTTCCTATTAATATTGTGTTCAACATTACACATAGATACTTTATTTTCATTTTAAAAGCCTATCATTTTGCTTACGTTTATAACAAGTGATAAGATTTGCTTCAAAACAGCCTCCTAGATTACTTCTGCATTCTCAAAATCCTATGTGTATCACATAGTTGAGAATCAACTGTATGAAGGAGAGAAAGAAATTAAAAAAAAAATCTTACTCCAGTTGTTGTTTTTGGAATTATACAGCTCCATTATAGAGTTATTAAATGATTTCAAATAATTAAGCAGCAATAGAATTGTATCAACTGGATCTGCTCCTGATTTGCTTGCCCTAATTAGCATGAAAAGGTCCCTTACTGTTACATTTCTGAACATCCAAGATCTGCACTGTCGTGATATTGGGTGTGTGTACAAATAGTTCTTATTTCCAACTGCTTTGTTCAGCAAACTAATTTGTTCCCCTTCCCCTCTCATGGAGCAGAGAGATTGGAGAGAAAGGGTTTAAAAGTGTGTAAGCAGACACACAATGAGGAATGTCAAGCTGTTTGTTTAGTCCAGGGCTTGATTACTGATTATTTTATTTGTCAATTGCTTACAAGATAATAGGTATAAGTAAAAACATAGTTATGAATACATGGATACATATAAGAAAAATAAAAAAAATATAAAGAAACAATGTCAAACTGGTGGCCCATACATCACACACAAGCTGTGGCCACCCCGGCTCCACAAAGGCAACATGTGATATGACATGTGATGTCATGCAACGCGATTGAGTTTGATACTTGTGGTTTAGTGTATTTGTGGCTGCCAATGCCAGCACATTGCTTTTACTGTGTATTCTCTACTGTATGCCTGTTTACTCTCTTTTCATCCCTTCCTCTCCAGTAAATATAAATGTTAATTCACTTCTTGCTAATAACCCCAGCACCCAGCAACTGTGAGCACATTCCAATGGAGCAGTTTGGAGGCAAGGATAAGTTGAAGGTATACAACTGATCAGTCTTGTCAATTTTGAGGTGGAAAGCAGTCTGGATCATGTGATTTCTCACTTAGGGTGACTGCTTAACTTAGTGACAGAGTCACTGGTTCGGATGGT
The DNA here is from genome assembly GCA_033807585.1 of Hydrophis major. Lineage (NCBI taxonomy): Eukaryota > Metazoa > Chordata > Lepidosauria > Squamata > Elapidae > Hydrophis > Hydrophis major. Next base: position 96,299,420 of record CM066331.1, read on the forward strand.
CCCAACTGTAGAAGGTAAAGAGAATTTCCTGTGCTCATATGAAAGAGAATCCTTCCTCTGTAGACATTTTCTCTGTATGCAGCAAAAAAATTAATCAATGCAAATCACATCTGGACCAGAACTTTTTGCTATGACCACATCTTTATTTTAGCACTCAGATGCAGGGTATCTGAGCAATTTGTGGCAGGCATAAATAAGATAAATAAATAGATAAAATAGTTGTTTTCTACCAGCGCATATCACTCTTAGGCACCTAGCATTTACTTTCTTTATAACCTTTTCAAATGGCATTCATAGTAATTTGAACTCACACATTTAAATATGTAGTCATTAAGCAGCTTCTTTCTGCCCTTAAATTGCATGGCGTGTTAATTTCTTATCTTGTCAAACGTGTGATATCCAACCTTCTAGACCTTTCTTTTTTGGGTTGTTGGGGGAGGAGAGGTTCATTTTTAGATTTTGTTTTGTTTTTGAAAGTCAGCAAAGTATTACACTCTGTGCCAGTCAGTAGTGAGAGTCAGTTTTTCAAATTTATGTAAACATCTAAAACTGTATTTGAACTAGAAAAACTGCACGGTTATGTCTGCACATTGAACAAAAAAAGCAACAAGCAAAATGGAAGCTACTTTCTGATGAATATAAAGAGAAGGCTGAGTGCAAAATAGGCTTAGCACTGGGGGCCATTTTATTTGCATAGGCATTAAATGGAATTACGAATGTATTGTGGGTTTTGCTGGAAAGGAAATCCTTTCTTTATTCCATTCTCATTCACTGCCGGCTGAAGGAGTTTATTATAACTTTTTAATAATGATAGTGATAATCTGTGTTGAAACAGAAAACTCAAGAGGTTATATGGTTGCAGTGTTCATCTGTTCTTGGAAGGGAACAGGCATATATTTTCTTGCTCGATTCTTTTGAGGATAGAAACATTTTATTTTCTTGTTTTTAGTTCTAGTTTATTCCTTTGTATGTATGTATTTATTATTTGCTATATCAGCATGACAGCCTGATAGCAAATAATTTTAATGCTCCAAGACTGCTGTCACAGGTAGAATTCTAAGCATTTCCCTTATTTTAATGAATATAAAGTCTATTACTTTAGTTTAAAGTAAATAACCATTGATGTTTAAAGGGATACATGTCTTGGTAAATATACATTGTTCTAACCTTGTTCCAAGGAAACAAATACCAAAAGGAGGTAACAGCAAAACCTTTTAATGATTCTTTATGAATTCCTTCATGGTTAAAAGGCTATTTCAAACTAATTGTCTCTGATAAGAACGAGCCTTGCTAAGGTTGTGTAAGGCTGCTAGGAACACTAGATAAAATTCCCAAGAACTATTTCAAATGCAAAAAGTCTCCAAACACCACTCAAGATAATCCAAACCACGTCCACAAGGCTTGAGTGCACAAATTTATTTGCTTCCTGCAAAGAACTATGATTTCTCAGCTGGCTTTTATTTTTTAAGGGAGGGGCCATTATCTTGCAGCCTTACTCCCGAGTCGCCCATGCTGCTACAGCTTCTTTTCCCTTCGAGCACCTCTGCACACACACACACTTGGCACAGGCTCCTCGGGAACCTCTTCATCGCTGCTGCCAGCCTCCACAATCTCCGAAGGCAGCACCCCACTCTCTGAGAGTCCTGGCCCCATCCCTGCATCACACGCAGGCTCTTCATCTGAGTCCTTGCTCTCCAAGACCTCGACCATGCACACCTGCTGCCGGCGAACCACAACACAGTTAGTCCTCGACTTACGACCCCAATTGAGCCCCAAATGTATGTTGCTAATTGAGAAATTTGTTAAGTGAGTTTTGCCCCATATTACGACCATTCTTGCCACATTTGTTAAGTGAAAGACTGCAAATGTTAAATTTGTAACCCGGTTGTTAAGTGAATCTGGTTTCCCCATTGACTTTGCTTGTCAGAAGGTCACAAAAGGGGATCACATGAGGTCTGGGACACTGTATCTGTCATAAATGCGAGTCAGTGGTCATGCATCCGAATGGCAATCACATGACCAAAAGCATGCTGTATCGATCGTAAGTCTGAAAAATGGTTATAGATCACTTTTTTTCAGTGCCGTTGTAACTTTGAATGGCCACTAAGCAAACTGTTGTAAGTTGAGGACTACCTGTATATTTTTCAGTTCATTACAAGTTAGCATGGCCAAGTGAGCTAGGTGCTGTAATTTAATGGGGATGGTCTGAGCTTATATACCCATTCAACCACTAAATTCACTGGAAAACTTTGGACCAGTTCCATTTTTTCCGCTTTAAATACTATTTACAAGATGTTTGTGTGAATGAAGCTGAATCTAGAGAGCTGTTTAAGCTATTCTGAATTACATGAAACATATGACTGAGTATGCAGTGCTTTTGCCAAGGAAAAAAAAATAGCCCCAAGTAAGATGGCTGCAAATTTCCATGTTATTCAATGTAGCGAATACGCATTGTTTGGCTTGAATTTTCTTTTCAGGATGCCCTTCTTTAAAAAAAAGGAAACAGAATTTATCTTTGGCAAATTAGATGGTGTATACAGAAATGGTCCTGTGTTGCAATGGTCAAACATACATGTTGCCCTTGAACCATCATTATATATGCATTTTTGCTTTGTTTATTGAGTATAGATGGTTAGCATCCAATCAGGTGACAAAATTGAAAGACAGAATCTAAAAAGAAGCAAAATAATGTTGGGTGATGGTTTCAATAATATATTTAAACTCCATGTTTGTTTATTTTTTCATTGCATAAACTAATTACATATCAGTGATACCTGGCCGATGCTTTTTAAGAAGATTTAGTGAGGATAAAACAGTGGAAAATGTTGGTTTGAGAAATCTATTTCACTGGGAGCTATAAATTCATTTTTAAGAAGTGTGTTTTAAGTGGCTAACTACATTGAATGAAATATGTTCATAACAAACTGATAACATTTATTTATTTATTTATTTATTTATTTATTTATTTATTTATTTACTTACTTACTTACTTACTTACTTACTTACTTACTTATTTAATGCATTACCTTTTTCTAAGAAATCCAAAAGAAAGGCTAGAGTAATAAATTAGGTTAGTTCAGAACTAAAATGTGGAGGGATTTTTATGCAGAAAGCATTTTTTTCTCCTAGCATCACTTTGGAAATATATACATGAAAGATTGCAAAATATTGGTGAAATGGTTGCCTTCATAGCAATGAAGTTTTGAATGACTCCCAGTCACCTATCATTTTCCTAGCATGTTACAATCTTTAAATTCTCCTCATTAGACCATAAATACCTCAGAAAGAAAACTATTCCGTGCGAGGGATAATCCATTTCTTTGAATTGTCTTCATTTGCAGTCTGTGACTTCATAGCAAAATCTGATTATTTTTTTATGCAATATAAGACCCATTTAAAAATTATTCCAAAGCAGCAACTGATTGATACAGTAAATAGTGCAAAACTGATGCAAAAATAATGCTGTCCACATGGAGGAAATATAAGTACCAATAGAAGAGAGAATATTTTTAGTTCACAGTTAAACTCTGGGGTCCTTGGTGCCATCTGATCTTGGTGGTTTTCTTGAAGTCATTTTATTACCAAATATTAATCAAACATTTTGTGGTTCAACCCTTCTCTTGCTTTTCTTCTCTCTCTCTCTCTTTTCCACTCCTCCTCCCCCTCTTTCTCTTCTTTCTTGATGCAGATGACGTTCCCAATAATTTCATGGGTACAATCCACTGACCTTTAGAATGTATGTTTATGCTACAGTAATTGTTAAGCCTGGTTTCCCCAACCAGGGTTAGGGAGACAAGCTAAACAGAATGTGCAGCGTTAGTCAGATAGGCACACAGATAAATGAGTGAGCTAAGCTTGTATGTTTATTAACATACAGTAAAAATAACAGATACGCTTGTGCTATCAAAAATATAGTTTATTCCATTATGAGTTCATAGCATAGTCAAAATAACAGTCCAATAGTCATGTATCATTTAGTCAGTCCATTCAGGGATATTCAGTTAGCAAAGTCCGTTTAGAATATCCTATGTCAGTTCACTTACAAGTCAGTCCTTTGTTTTCTCTCCTGTTCGAGCAATGCAGTCTTGAGTCCTTGCAGTAATCAGGGATCATCAAAGCCAGAGAGAGAGCAAGCTGCAGCCTTGCCTCTTTTAAAGTGCTTTCACAACCACTCCCTTAATTACTATCCCACAGTTAAAGTTGCAGACACTTTAACATACAAACTATGATTACTTAGTTATTATTTTACCTAAACCAGTTAGGGTAAACAATGTTATCCCTAACATTCTCCCCTTTTAGGTTAAATAATAATATAAATATAACTATTTACATCTTTAAATCATATTTGTTACAACTCTCTTTAAACTTAGTTACTCCTTGAGCTTTTGTAAATTGGTCTGCAATGTTTTCTTCTGTCATGCAGTATTCCAATTTAATTAGCCCATTCTTTACAGATTCTCTAACATTTAAGTATCTTAAATCAGTATGCTTTGATCTAGTTTTTACAGCAATACTAGTAGCTAACTTTATAGCTGCTTGGTTATCCTCGTACACAATAATGGAATCTTTTACAGTTATACCCATGTCTAATAATAACTGTTTGTACAAAATCAAATCAGTGCATAATAATGACAGACATGAAAATTCCGCTTCCATCGTGGACAAGCTGATATGCTGTTGTCTGATTGACCTCCACCCTATTAGTGTTTTACCAAATAATATAGCCATCCCAGATGTTGATTTTCTTGTGTTTATATCAGTTGCAAAACTTGCATCTGCATAGGCACTAAGACTCAAATCACCCTTTGGTTCTACATACAATGCATGGTTCATTGTTCCTTTAAGATATCTTAAAATTCTCTGTTTGTTCCTTCTTATAAATTATAGGATAGGAAAATGCTTCAATGGTCGATAACCAAACTGGAATTTTCAAATAACATTGTCTTTTTATCTTCTCCCAATTCAACCACAAAGACTCCCGTACATAATGTCTTCTAAAATAACCCTGTGTTTTAGTTCCCTTATACCATAAAAAAGCATGCCAGCCCAGCAACAAGTCATGCCCTTCTAATGTCAACAACCTATGTTTCCTTAATGTTATCCATTCTTTCACCCACATCAAACTTGCAGCTTGATAATACAATTCCCAATTAGGCAGGCCAAAACCTCCTCTAATTCTAGCATCTTGCAGAAGCTTTAACTTTATTCTCGCTTTTTTACCTTGCCATATAAACTTCAACATAATTTTATTTAAATCTTCAAAATAATCTTTTCCAAGCCTAATTGGTATTGTTTGAAACAAAAATAAAATTCTAGGTAGGATATTCATCTTAATTGTTGAAATTCTCCCTATTAATGACAATTGCAAGTTTTCCCACTTCTTCAAATCTGCAGTTATCTGTTGTTTAAGTCTAATATAATTATTCTCCTTTAATGTGCTACATCTTGTTGTCAAATATATCCCCAGATACTTAACCTTATTTGTAACTTGAATTTTCAAAAGGTCTGCCAATTCTTCTCTCTGTCTCGATAGCATATTCTTTGTCAAGATCTTTGTTTTATCTTTATTTATTTTCAAACCAGCCACCTCTCCATATGCCTCTATCCTTTCCAATAACTTTGGAGCTGTTTCTAGCGGATCTTCCAAAATAAAAGCTAAATCATCAGCAAAAGCTTGTAGCTTAAATTCTTCCTTCTTAATTTTCATACCTTTTATGTTTTTATCATCCCTAATATTTCTATTCAACACTTCCAAGGTCAACACAAATAACAAAGGAGATAGGGGGCATCCTTGTCTTGTGCCTTTCCTTATATTAATAAAATCTGTAAGTTCCCCCTCCATCATTACCCTTGCTGTCTGTTTATTATATATGGCTTCTATTGCTTGAATAAATTTTTTAGCAAAACCCATCTGCTCCAATAATAATAACATGAATCTCCAGTTCACGTTGTCAAATGCTTTTTGAGCATCTAGGATTATCAAAGCCATTTGTTTTTCAGGATGAGCCTCATAGTATTCCAAAGTGTCCAAGATTACTCTCATATTGTCTCTAATTTGTCTCTTTGGCAGAAATCCATTTTGATCTGGGTGAATAAAATTATTTAAATATTTTTTAAGTCTTTCTGCTAAGATTGAAGCAAAAATTTTATAGTCTGCATTCAATAAGGAAATAGGTCTATAATTCTTGATTTGCAATGGGTCAGCCTCTTCCTTCGGTATAAGTGTAATATAAGCCTCTGACCATGTTTTAGGTATTATCTTTTTTAACATAACTTCATTCATGACTTCTAACAATGGAATACTCAATGATTCTTGAAATGTTTTATAGAATTCTGCTGGAAGCCCATCTGGACCCGGTGCTTTCCCATTATTTTGTCTCTTAAATGCTTCATTTAATTCCATCATTGTTATATTGCTTTCTTGCATTTCTTCAGTCTCTTTAGGTACCTTTGGTAAATTAGCTTCCTGTAAATACTGTTTAACTTTTTCCTCATCAATATTCTCTTGTTTATATAGTTGTCCATAAAAATCTCGAATAATTTCTTTTTTCTCCTTATTCCCATAACAAACTTGGCCTTGTTCGTCTATTAACTTCAATATTTTTCTTGATTCCTTCTCTTTTCTCAATTTATATGCTAGCCATCTACCTGGTTTATTTGCATCTTCAAAATAATTCTGTTTAGAGTTTCTAATTTTCTGTGCCCGTTCTTCTTTCTCTATTAATTCCATTTTATGTTTAATTACATCCAACTTCAATTTAATATCCTTTTTCTGTGGCATTTTCTGTAATTCTTTTTCAAGAGTTTTATACTCATCTTCCAAGGCCTTGGAAGCTTGCCTTTTCCTAATATTCTTTTTCCTTGTATAATCTATTATCAAACCTCTAGCGTATGCCTTCATTGCATCCCACACATTCTGCGTTGAAGTATCTTCTTTTTTATTTTCTCTAAAAAAAAAAGCCAATTCCTTCTCCATCCATTGTATAAAATCTTTCTCCTTTAAAATAGTATTATTTAATGTCCATCTCGATCTTCTTTTTTGTCCTTTCCATTTAATTGTCATTGGGCTATGATCTGCCCAAGTACTTGTTTCAATATTTGTTTCTTGAATATTAGATATTAATTCTGTTGAGATCCAGACCATATCTAATCTGGACCATGATAAATGTCTATTTGAATAAAAAGTATATTGTTTAGTTTTAACATTTCTTTCTCTCCAAATATCTTTTAAAGTTAATTCATCTGTCATTTTAAAAAAAGACCTTGGGAGAGCCTTTCTATTTTGTTTTGTTGTTATTGCTATATAATCCAATTTATTATCCACAATTCCATTAAAATCTCCCATCATAATTATATTAACATAGTCCAGTCCAATTATTTTCATATGTAGCTTTTTATAAAACTCTTCTTGTTTATCGTTCGGAGCATAAATTGCAATCAAAAGTATTTTTATATTATTGTCCATTATTTCTACATTAATACTCTTCCATCTTCATCTGTGTAAATCAATTTTGCCGGGATAGCCTCTTTGATGTATAAAACCACTTCTCTTTTCTTACATTGAGTCAAAGAAGTAAATATTTTCCCCAATTTTGGCTGCAATAACAATTGTTCATGTTGTTTTTTAATGTGAACTTCTTGTAAACAAATTATATCAAATTTTAATTTCTCTAATTTATGAAAAGTTTTCCTTCTTTTAACAGCCGAATTAAGCCCATTAATATTCATTGTAATCAGTTTTTTTTCTTCCATGATTATGCTTTATATTTAGGTCTAACAGCTCTCGTGGATCTCACTTCACGCTGTTCTTTGCTATCAATCTGTCCCCCTATTGCTCCTTTCTCTTTTTCAGTCTCCAATTGTTCATCTTGAAACTTAATTAATGAAACCTCTTTCTCTGCTTCCTCTCTTCTTCCTCCAGAAAATTCTGCATGAAAAAGTTCTGCTTTCTCAATTGAATCAATTCTATATCTTTGCTCTTGCCACCTAAACATTAATCCTTCTGGAATCAGCCATCTATAATTCACTTCGTTTTCCAATAGTATTTTGGTCAGGAATCGATATTCTCTTCTCATCTCTCTCACTCTTCTGGGTATTTGTTTTAAAACCACAACCTCTTTACCTTTGTATTTCAGTATTTTCTCTCTTACTACTTGTAATATATGCGTTTTAATAGATTTTTTGGTAAATCTGATATGGACTTCCCTGGGTAACTTATTTCTCATCGCATATCTTGTATAAACTCGATATATCTCATCTATTCCATCCATCATCTTTTCCTCTGTAATTTCCAAAGCATCTGCCAAAATTTCTATCATCACCGCTGCCAAATTTTCTCCTTTTTCCTCTTCTATATTTTGAAATCTAAGGTAAAATTCTGATCTTTCCATCTCCCACCTCAACATCCCACCTTTTTCTTGTTCAACCGCTGTTAGTCTACTGTCAATATTTCCAATCTTCTTCTCTCTTTGTTTTCCTTCTTCCTCAATTTTTTGGAATCTCTCCTCATACTTGACCATCATTTGTTTAATATTTTCCACTTTTTCATCCGTCTTCTCAATTCTTTGTTCAATGTTCTCTATCCTTTGTTCAATGGTCTAGACCAATTGCTGATATATGATAAGCTGCCAATCAAAGATTGATATATGGACTTATCAAATTTGGGACTTTGATCATCAGTTTGGCAAACTTCCTGACTCATTGGAGTCTTTGCCGGTTTACAAAGTTCCATTTTAAACGTTTTAATTAATTGGCAAATTTTATCTTCTTGAGATATCTTAAAACCATTTTTTGTTTTGTTAATTGTCAATCCTAGATACTTTTTAATTTCACCTAAATGCTTTAATTTTATCTTTTTGGCTAATAATGATATAATCTCATTAGCTTCATTATTAGTCTTAGTTATCAAAGCAATATCATCTGTAAATAATAATAATAATGACACCGTTCCATTATTTTCTCTTTTAAACATACATGGATCTGCTAAACCATATTTAAAACCTATATTGTTTAACTCTTTCACAATATATTGGTTCCACTCAAACCCAGATTGTTTCAACCCGTAAAGACTCTTTTTGAGTTTCCAACAATCATTACTATTTACTTTATTGTCTTTTATACCTACTGGTTTTCTTAAATATATAGTGTGCTGCAATGGTGCATGCAGATAAGCAGTTTCTACATCTAAATGGTTAATGACATAGTTTTTCTTAGCTGCCCACACTAATGCTGCTCTTAAAGATGTTGCTTTAAGACTTGGTGCAAAAACTTCATCATAATCAGATGCAGTTTGATTAAATCCTTGAGCTACCAACCTAGCTTTATGGGTAACAGTCCCATCATTTCCAGTTTTTACTTTAAATATCCATTTGCACCCAATGGATTTTTCTCCTGGAGGTAATTTAGCATCTTTATAAACTTTCATTACCTTTAATGAATTTAGTTCCTTTTCCATAGCCTTTTGCCAATTCTCCTGATCCTTAGCAGGATACATCTTAAGTTCATCTACACTAGTAGGAACTTTAGTTACTTGGCAAACTATACTTGCTTGATACCTATCAGGTGGTCTAGTTATACGTGTTGTACGTCTAGGTATTACAGGACTTACAGGTGGACTTTCATTTATTAACTCTTCTTGATTATCTAACTCTTCCTGATCAACTGTTTCCTCTTGTTCTGGTCCTATTTGTTCTTCATGGACTTCTTCTTTAATTGGACTCTTATAACTAGTCTGTTCTTTCTGCCTTTTGTAGGGTTCAATAATTACTTCATTATTTAAATCTTGCTCTAATCTATTCCATCCTACATGTTCTAGGAATTTTGCACTAGCACTGGTGTAAACTCTAGATGTACCTGGTTCCCAGAATCTATAAGATCTATGATTAGATGTATATCCTACAAAATATAATCTTTTAGCTCTATGCTGTCCTTTGTGTCTAAGTTGTGTAGGGATATGCACCCATGCTGGTGCTCCAAATGTGTGCATGTAACTTAAATCAGGTTTTGTACCATGCCACAATGTGAATGGTAATTCACCTGTTGTTGAATTAACAACATTATTTAATATATGATTACCACACATTATTGCTTCTCCCCATAAATTGTCAGGAAATCCTGAATCAGACATCATAGTTTGTGTCATTGATTGTAATGTTTGGCCTCTTCTCTCTATAAAGGCATTATGTTGTGGCCTATATGGTGCAGACATTTTATGTTGAATACCTAACATTCTTAGTCTGTTCTGGAATTTATTATTTGTAAATTCCGTACCATTATCTGTTATAAGAGTTACTAATTTCTTTTTAGTTTTCCTTTCAGCAAATTTTATCCAATTAAAGAGATTTTGATACGTTTCAGTTTTGCTTTTCATTAAATAGCAAAACCCATATCTAGAATAGTGATCCATTATACTTAATATGTAATGAGCTCCTCCTACACTTGGTTTTTTCGGACCTATTAAATCTGCAAATACTACCTCTAAAGGCTCTTTGGTAGTAAATCCATCAACTCTATTAGCAGGTGTGATCCTGGCTTTGCTTTGATTGCAAATATTACATTGCAAATACTTATTACAAGGTTTCAAACTTATTCCCTTAGATAATTCAACAGTTTTCTTAAGCATTTTAAAATTTAAATGCCCTAGCCTTCGATGTAACAAGTGAATACATTCATCATGGGGTTTCTTATTTTCATAAACCGTGTTAGCCACTTTTAAACCATCATCATTTAACACATATAATTCACCTCTTAAAGATGCAGTAATTTTCTTATCTTCTTTCTCAATTATGCAGTTATCTCCTCTAAATGTAACTACATATCCTAGTTTAACCAAAATTCTTACTGAAATTAAATTAAACTTAAGTTGTGGTACATATAACATTTTTACATTCTCTTTTATAAAAGAACAATATGCTATACCTTGACCTTTAGCTTTCAGTTTCCAGCCATTGGCTAACGATATCTGCTGTGTACTCTTGGACATTTTAATAAAATTTTTCTTATCATTTGTTATACAATGAGATGCTCCACTGTCAACCAGCCATAAATTATTTTTTACAGCTCCGTTACTATACATGGCTAACTCAAAATTTTTATTTATCTTTTGATGACTTTTTGTATTCTGGCCAGCGTTCTGGCACTTTGCTTTTTTACAAAATCTTGCCAAATGTCCTCTTCCTCCACAATTAAAGCACTTTTTAATTGCGTATGCAGTAGGAGTTTCATTATCTTCTTTTTGAGGTTGCTGCCTCCTTAACTGATCTCTTTCAAGCCTTCTTCTGGCCTCTTCAATCAATCTGCCAGTTATATCAGTTAAAGTTAGACTTTCCTTTGGCAATATTTCAAGGGAAGTTACGTAGTTATCATAACTTTCATCAAGGGAAGATAGAATTATGTAGACTTGGTGTAGTTCAGAGAAAATAAGCTCTTTCTCATGCAGTTCTTGAAAAATGCTTTGCATAGTTTTCAAATGATTCAGCATATCACCATTTGTTTGGAGATGTGTACTGAAAAGTTTCCGTGTTAGATTTATGTGAGCACCAACATTATCTCGAACATAAATCCTCTTCAGCTTCTGCCAACACCCAACAGCCGTTTTCTCTCCGTGGATATAAACAAGCTGTTGATCAGTTAAGGTTAAAGCAATAATGCAAATAGCTTGTTGATTTTTATGCATAAATTCTTCTATCTTTAATTTATCTTCCTCATCCTCTGGATCCCATTCTTCTACGTTTGGTGGATTTTCAATTATGTTCCACAAACCTCTTCGTAGAAGCAGACTACATTTCATAGACCATGATACATAGTTTGTTCCATCCAACTTGGATATAAGGGACAAACTTTGTAAATTGACTTGTGCCATGTTTTTCTTTATATGGATATAAAACTATAATTAATAAAACACAGCTGTCTGTTTACTGTAATGTATAACAACACAAACTCTCACTTTTACATAAATCTGTTTTATCCTAGTTAAACTGACTTTGCAGCCTCTGGGCCCATAACCAGTGTTAAGCCTGGTTTCCCCAACCAGGGTTAGGGAGACAAGCTAAACAGAATGTGCAGCGTTAGTCAGATAGGCACACAGATAAATGAGTGAGCTAAGCTTGTATGTTTATTAACATACAGTAAAAATAACAGATACGCTTGTGCTATCAAAAATATAGTTTATTCCATTATGAGTTCATAGCATAGTCAAAATAACAGTCCAATAGTCATGTATCATTTAGTCAGTCCATTCAGGGATATTCAGTTAGCAAAGTCCGTTTAGAATATCCTATGTCAGTTCACTTACAAGTCAGTCCTTTGTTTTCTCTCCCGTTCGAGCAATGCAGTCTTGAGTCCTTGCAGTAATCAGGGATCATCAAAGCCAGAGAGAGAGCAAGCTGCAGTCTTGCTTCTTTTAAAGTGCTTTCACAACCACTCCCTTAATTACTATCCCACAGTTAAAGTTGCAGACACTTTAACATACAAACTATGATTACTTAGTTATTATTTTACCTAAACCAGTTAAGGTAAACAATGTTATCCCTAACAGTAATTATTTTTTTAAAGCTTGGAGTCCCCGCTAAATAGCAAGGTTAGATCCAATTTATATTTAAATGGGAGACTACCAAGAAATTCTGGGAATATAGCCTAGATGGGTAAGTTGAAAAAACTCTTCCTTGGCAATCAGGGGTACGTGTAAAGTGATTCACTCCAATGTTACACCTGGTTTTCACATCAAAGAATATAATGGGAAATGTGATATGGAAGCTGTTGTGAGACTCTTCTTGGTATGCATGTGGTATGTAGACAAGCCCCATATGCTCTGGGGTCTATGATCCTACCAGTAGGTAACTTCTACTTCTTTCTATTCTTCCCTTTTTTTTCTGAAGAAGTTGGAGAAGAGAAAAAAGAAAGATAAATGGATTAACGGGACTCCAAGAACTGAGATGGGATAGAAATTGGCCAACTTCTGACCTTTGTTGGTATTTGAATGGTGAAATGTATCTACCTTGTTGGTGGTCATTGTCGTGTCCGCAAAAGACGCTCAGAGTCGGTGACTTTCATTCAAAGCTCTTTATTAACAATGGGAGAACCGAACCGGCGAAAGGCAAAAAGCCCGTGGCTTTTATACCTTTCGCAGCGGCGGCCGCGGCCAATGGCAGCGATTCAAGTCTCCCGCTCTTGGTTTGCACCAATCACGGGAGACTTCAATCGGGCCAATCAGCGCGGCTCGCCTGGCCAATCAGAAATCCCCGCGCCTTAGCCAATCAAGGCTCGGGGATTTCGAGTATTCCAATTCAGGACATAACACCCCTGCCCTCTTGGTATGGTCCATCACGTGGTGTAGTCACGCAGGTAGGCGGGGCTCCGTCGAGTCCTAGTTGACCTGCGCAACTCACTTGCATGCTGTAACTCGGCCGGAGCGGTCATCTTTTTGGCTGCTCCTGCCTCTGTGCGAACCGGCTGGATGATCGGGCCGGTTCTTTCGCCGTGGCTCCCGCCTGGGCCTACCGGGTCGGTTGAGCTACAGATTTCGCCGCTCCCGCTTGGCTTCTCCGAGTCGGTAGAGCTGGCCAGGTGGTTCTTCTCCGGAGGGGACTCGCGATGGCTGTGTTCCGGTGAGTATTTTTCGTTTATTTTTTCCTGCGATTGTCTCTCCGGGTATTCCCTCCCCCCTTGGTTCGTGTCTTGGGGGTTGAGGTCAGTCGCTGTTCGTGACCTGAGCTGGTCGATATGTCGTTTCCAGGCTCGCCCATCGATGGTTTGGAGCCGGTACGACCGTGGGCCAGTGACTTGAGTTATGACGGCTGGGATCCATAGGGGGTCCCCCGTCATGTTCTTTGCATAGACTAAGTCACCTGGGTCAAATGTCCGGTACCTGGAGCTGGAGTCTGGGGGCCGCTCCGGGTTATAGGTCGGGTGCAATCTGTCGAGTGGGGACCTCAGCTTTCTGCCCATTAGAAGCTCTGCAGGGCTCTTGTTAGTTGTGGTATTGGGAGTGATGTGCTGTATGAAGAGCAGTCTGTTGATTTTGTCGCTGATCTCCCCGTGGTCCATTTTCCGGAGGGTCTTTTTCGTAAACTGGACCATCCGTTCCGCCCTACCGTTCGCCGCCGGATGCGCCGGTGCTGTTAATGCGTGGCGGATACCCCTCTCCGCCAGGAACCGTTCAAAATCGATGGAAGTGAACTGGGGCCCGTTGTCTGAGACGACGACGTCTGGGAGGCCGTGTGTGGAAAACAGTTTACACAGTTCTTTAACGACGGCCTCTGTGGTAGTGGATTTCATGTCGCTTACTTCCAACCAATTGGAGTACGCGTCAACTGTGATTAGAAAAGTATGCCCATTTGTGGGGCCAGCAAAGTCTAGATGGATTCTGGACCAGGGCCCCCGTGGTGTTTCCCAGTCCCGGATAGGTGCTGCGGGTGGGCTGGAACTGGTCTCCTGGCATCGGTGGCATTTGGCGACCCATGCTTCAATTTGCTTGTCCATCCCCGGCCACCAAGCGTAACTCCTGGCCAGGGCTTTAGTCCTGACGATGCCTGGATGACCCTCATGTAGCATCTCTAATACCCTCTCTTGCAATTTGTCTGGAATTACCACCCGGTCACCCCACAGAATACACCCTCTTAGTAGTGAAAGTTCAGTGTGGCGCTGACGGAATGTTTTAAAAGTCTCGTCACTGTCTTTCTCCGGCCAGCCTTTTTCTAACCAGTGTAAGATTCGCGCCAGACGCCTGTCCTTAACGGTTTCTCTGGCAATGTCTGATGCGGTAATAGGTAAACTCTCGATACTTAGGGTGTTTGTTGTTGGTGCTGGGTCAGGTTCGGAGTCAGGTAAAGGCGAGCGGCTTAAAGCGTCCGCGTGCGAAATTTTCTTACCTGGCTTGTGTAGCAGTTCGTAACTGTAGGCTGCCAGGAATTCGGACCATCTTGTCATCCGGGGTGACAAGATGTTTGGCGTGGCTCGGTTTCCAGCGAGGATGCCCAGCAATGGCTTATGATCCATCACGATGGTGAACGGGCGGCCATACAGGTATTCGTGAAAACGTTTAACGGCGGCAACTATAGCCAAAGCTTCTTTGTCCAGCTGGCTATAGTTCCGTTCCGGTTTAGTCAGAGTCCTGGAGAAAAAAGCGATGGGTGCTTCTCTCTGGTCTGGGAGGGTGTGGCTGAGGACAGCGCCGACGCCGAAGGGTGATGCGTCGCAAGTGACAGCTAAGGGCAAGGTTTCGCTGAATTGCATCAGGACGGCGTCGGAGGTGAGGAGGTCTTTGGTTTTTTGAAAGGCGGCTTGTTCTCGTCTCCCCCAAGTCCAGGCTGCCTTCTTGTCTAGGAGTCTATGTAAAGGTTCCGCCGCCGTTGCCTTTTGAGGTAGGAAAACATTATAAAAATTTAGTAAGCCTAGGAACGCTTGTAGTTCCGTTTTGGACTTTGGGGTGGGGGCTTCCTTGATGGCTTTCACTTTTTTAGTCGTAGGGTGAATGCCATGCCGGTCTAGAAGATAGCCCAAAAACTCTACTTGCTTTGTACATAGTTGGCATTTTTCTCGTTTGACTTTAAGTCCTGTTTCTTTAAATTTTGTTAAGACTTGTCTGAGTCGGTTTTCTAATTCGGCTTCGTTTGGCGCCGTCATCGAAATAGGGCACCACCCCCTTGATGCCCTGTAGCAAACGTTCCATCAGGCTCTGAAAGATGCCTGGTGCCACGCTGACTCCAAATTGGAGTCGGTTACACTTGAAAGCCCCCCGATGGGTCACGATTGTTTGGGCTTCCGCCGTTTTCTCGTCCACAGGTAGCTGCTGATATGCCTGGGCGAGGTCGAGCTTGGCAAAGACTTTGCCCCCTCCCAGTGAGTGCAGTAAGTGTTGCACTATTGGGACTGGGTAGGCGCTTTGTTGCAACGCGCCATTTAGGATGGCCTTATAGTCCCCGCAGATTCTCACGGACCCGTCTGGCTTTACTGGGGTCACTATAGGGGTTTCCCATCTGGCATGGTCTATCGGTTGCAATACCCCTTGTTTGACGAGCTTGTCGATCTGCTCGTCAATTTTAGGCTTTAAGGCGAATGGTACCCTTCTAGGTTTAAGCCGCTTAGGGGGAACCCCTGGGTCTAGGTCAAACGAGATAAGGGGCCCCTGGTACTTGCCCAAGCCTCCATCGAAGACCTCCTGGAACTCCTGGGCTAGCCGCTGTTCCCAAGCTTCGATGGTGACGTGGTTGACACCTGTCAGCGCGATGTTAAGCGGGGCGAACCATTGTAAACCCAGTAGGCTTGGGCGGTCGCGATCGACGATTGTGAGTGGCAGTTGTTCGGTGTGGCCTTTGTAAGTTATATTGAAGTTCTTGGTGCCCACTACCGGGACGCGATTCCCTTGGTAGTCTTTAATGATGATCTTTTGGGCATGCACGTTTCTTTTTTGTAGTGTAGGCACCAGTCTTTTGATTTCGCGCCATGCAATCATGGAAAGGTAGGACCCGGAGTCCACTTCCATTTTGCATGGCTGGCCTTCGATATGGACTTCTACGTGTACCTTTCTGGCGCCGTCGGAGATGGCGTGGCCGATGGTCACCGTCTGGTGGGTTTCTTCTTTTCACCGACCGTCGCCGCTTCTTTGAGATCGTTGAGTGCGGTCCCACCGACCGTCTGGCTGGCGCTCTCTGGTTCTGGGCGGGGAGCTTTCTCTCCGTCTGTCGTGCTGTTCCCATTTGGGCGGGCTGCGGGTCTTCTTTTGGCGGCAAACTCGGGCGATGTGACCCCGTCGTTCACAATGCCTACAGATAGAGTCAAAAAATTGGCATTCTGACCTGGGGTGATCGCCGCCGCACCCGGCGCAGTTGGTCCTCGACCTACGACCTTTTCGACTTCGTTGGTCGCCGCGTCCCGTCTGCACGCGATGTATGTCCTCCTCGTCTTCCGACGTGCTGGAGGTTGATTGGTATTCACCGTAGTGTGCGGTTGCTTCGTTTCTTGTGTCGGCCGACCTTGCCGGGTTGTTGTTTCCACCCTTCGTGTCAGATCTTCGCATGCTGTCTGCCGACGTGCGGGTTGCTTCAGCAGCTGCGGCTGCGGTAAGGGCATCGGCTAGGCTGATGTCGCCCTTGGCCATAAGTCGGCTCTGGAGTGTAGGATCCCATAAGCCGAGTACGAAGCGGTCTCTTATGAGACTGTTCAGACCTTCGAACTCGCAGAGTCCTCCTAGGCGCCGTAGCTCTGCGACGAAGTCGCTCAATTTTTCGTCTGGTTTTTGGTTTCGGCGGTAGAACTCGTTGCGCCGTATCAGGATGGGGACTTCGGGGGCGTAATGGCGCCGCAGTATAGGTTCGAGGACGTCCCAGTCCATGGCGGTTGTGTCTGCCGGCTTGGCCAATGCTTTGGCCATCTGGAAGACCTCTGGTCCGCAGTGCGTAAGGAAGACGGCGCGTTTTAGCGGGCCCGGGGCGTCCTTCATTCCGGCGCATTCCAGGTACATCCGGAACCGATCCGAGTACGATTCCCAATCCTCGGCGGCGGGGTTGAAGGGGGCGGGCGGTGCTATCTTCGCCATCTCTGCGCTGGAGCTGGTTCTTGGGTGGACACGGGGTTCGGTTCAGGGGCGAGATCCCATCCTCGTCGCCAGTGTCGTGTCCGCAAAAGACGCTCAGAGTCGGTGACTTTCATTCAAAGCTCTTTATTAACAATGGGAGAACCGAACCGGCGAAAGGCAAAAAGCCCGCGGCTTTTATACCTTTCGCAGCGGCGGCCGCGGCCAATGGCAGCGATTCAAGTCTCCCGCTCTTGGTTTGCACCAATCGCGGGAGACTTCAATCGGGCCAATCAGCGCGGCTCGCCTGGCCAATCAGAAATCCCCGCGCCTTAGCCAATCAAGGCTCAGGGATTTCGAGTATTCCAATTCAGGACATAACAGTCATCTCATCCTTATCTGTCCTTTTACCTTTCCCAATGTTAGTGTCTTCTACAGAGAGTAAGATTTTCAAGTAATGCCTGGTCATTTTTGCCTCAATTGAGAATTCTGGGTGGATTTGTTTGATAATCTATTGAGTTATTCTTTTGGCTATCCATAGTATTCTCACAATATTGTTTCCAAAACCAAAGTTTAAAAGTGCTAATATGCTTTCAATCTAGTTTCTTCAAAATCCAACTTTGATTTCCACGGAGTGTCACAGGGAATAGCTTACAGGATTCCTACCTTTATAGATATAAACACATTAGAGTATTTGAATATTTTTTCCAAGGCCTTCATGTCTGCTGTATCAAGTTCTAGTTTGTGATTTCTTGACTGTTTGTTTCTTTACTGTTGATGTTTGATTTTAAAGACTAAATATCTTCACTGCTGGTTCTGATTGTTCTATCCTTTGTTATTAGTTTGGTTTTCTTTAATTTTAGTTTCATTTTTTCACTTAACAAATGTATATTACAAATATTACTACTGCAGGCTTCCTGATCTGCATATACATTTTAAAGTTCTTTTTACTGGTTTTACTGGTGTTATTGTTTTAAAATGTTTTTAAATTTTTAATCATATTTTTTTAATTGTAAGCCACCCAGAATCATTGGCTGAGATGGGTAGCTATAGAAATTAATCAAAGAGAGAAATGTTTCTCATAAGAACAAAGGGCTGTTCTGGGATATTCATTTCCATAGCTTGATGTGAATCAAAACTCAACATGAATGTACAGGTAGTCCTCAACTTACAAATGTTCATTTAGTGACCGTTCAAAGTCACTACGGAACTGTAAAAAGTCACTTTTGACCGTCTTTCACACTTACAGCATCCCAGTGGTCACATGATCAAAAATCAGATACTTGGGAATTGACTCAAATTTATGACAGTCACAGTGTCTCTGACCAGCAAAGTCCTTGGGGAAGCCAGATTCACTTAACAACTGTGTTACTAATTTAATAACTGCAAGGATTCATGTGGCAAGAAAAGTCATAAAATGGGGCAAAACATGATCACTTAACAAATATCTCATTTATAACAAAAACTGGGGGCTCCTCTGTGCTCGTAAATCAAGAACTACCTGTAATCTGTAATAAATAGCTTGAAAGTGGAAACAGTAGAGGAGACAAATTCTTCCCCAGAGCTTGCATTTTCATTCAGTTTTGAACGAAGTTTGTACTGGAAAGCAGAGAGTAGACTGTAAGATAGGTGAATAATTTAAATATATAGCAAGTTGTAATAGTCAGGTTTTAGTTCAGAGGGATACCAAGAAATATAACTGAGACCTAGGAAGGGCTTTATTAATTTATTTGTGAACTACCGGTCTCGCAAAATCTGCCTGTTTCCCCAATTTTATGTCTTTTGTTAAACAACCTGAGCTACTTTTAAGTCCTGTAACTGAAATGCCCCATCATTACTCATATATGAGAGAACAATAGAACACCAGGCTGCTCTTAAATGTCTTCACAGGTTGATGTCATTAATAACTGTAATGCTGGCATCACTTGCTCCTAAATAGCCTCATTTATCAACAGGCAATTTACCACAGAGTGGTGGCATAGACACAGATAAGCAGTTGTGGACGAGGTACCAATGTGCCACCTGCCAAATTCTCTTCACCATCTCTACAGGACTTGGAGAGGTTGGGAGACTGATGCTGGGGAGTGAGTTGAAATATGGCTTCCAAGTTGAAAACTCAACCTTCCAAAAGTGTTCATTCCCCCTTTGAAAATCACTAATATTGTGCGATTGACAATTTAAGAACCATTTAAGAGTGCACTTTCCTCGGTGTGTCTGCTTTTGGTCCTGCAGTTGTTTACGCAATTGACAAAACAAAGAAAGAAACAAACAAATAAATAAATATGCTCGTGATGCAATGCATTTGGTGTACTTACCAAAAAGCTGAGCATTGGTTGTGTGCTGCTTATAGTGACGTGATTGTGTCCATGTGACTATACAATATCTGTAATGTGTAGATAAAAATAGGAACAATAATTGAATAGTTTTGTATAGGTTTCCTATATCCTGCAGTCTGGGATGACAGAGGTCTTGGCCTTTTTCTTTGTGACATCACAATGCTATTGAATATGTGTTTGGTCTTGTCTTCTTATGGCTTCTTTCAGTTTTTCTTCAATAGGGTTTTGTTGCTGGTAAACTGATTATCTTCATTGCATTCTTTGAACATTCTCTCCAATCTGTCTGTATCCTTCTTAAAGTGGGGTGCTAGAAATGGATAAAATACTCAAAAGTTGCAGTGGGAGTCTGACCAAAATAGTACAAGGTGAAATTATTATGGTTCATTGCACAATCTGGCAAATGTTCAGACTGGATATTGGCATTTTTATCTACCTATTGAGTCCTTCCTAATAAGATGACTCCCCCAGACACTTCTCCATATACCTCTCCAGATGTCAGGTTTGAGGAAGATGACCTGGTTTCAGGTACATCTGGAGGAAAATTGGTCAGTGGCTCCAAGCAGCCATCTGAGAAAGATTTGCCTAAAACACAGCTGCAGCAGGACAGCCCTGATGCTTCAGGTGGGGAAAGCATGCAGCTGCAGCAGTGGTGTGTTTCAAAATAGTTTATCACTGGTTTGGTGAGCGTGGCTTGGTAGGCGTGCTTTTTACATGTGCACATACTTTACACATGCAAGTATGCCAAATGCACACTTTGCGCATGTGCAGAGGCTTTCCAACTCAATTTTCTATGCTGTGCAAAGCAGCTCTGCTTCAAAAGCAGGGAATCAAGATCAGTATGGGAGCTCCAGTTGGGCTGGTGGGCCCAACAGCAGCTCAGAGAGAACCAATTCTGTCTCGGCTGATCTTCGGCACTACTGGTATGCCAGAACCGGGCCAAACCAGTAGAATACCACCACTGAGCTGCAGCCAATCATGATGACAAAGAGGAACTGCCCCCTGCAGCTGATCCAAGAACAGGTAGGTCAGAGAAAAGGTAGGAGCAGAGAAGACCATCCTTATTACTCACAAGGAGAAAGCCTTGCCCTTCTTGATGGGTTGCAATAGAAGCTGGCTATTTAGCACAGCAGGCTGATGGAAGCGATGCTGGGAACAATGTGTTCATTTCCTAGCTGTGCGTTTTCTGGTTGTTGTGATTCTTGCTTTGGATTGACACCATGACTTGACTTGGATTGGGTCTTATGAACTCTGGACTTTTCTTGCCTTGTGAACTCTTTTGTATTGTGGATTTCATTTTCCTGGTGAGTTTATTTTGGTTTGAAAACTTTCAAGTGCCTTGTGGACTCATTGCTCTATGGACTAGCTTTGGTCTGCTTGTGCCTGGACTTAATTGGAACAGTTCTGGGGGTTTGGTGAAGGGAGTTGTAGGGTAATATTGATAAACCCATTAAACCACATTTGTGTGTGTGTGTGTGTATGTGTGTGTGTGTGTGTGTGTGAGAGAGAGAGAGACAGAGACAGCATACCTAAGGACCTGAGGTAGGCAGATATGGACCAATCAGAATAGAGCTGGAAAAGGACTTTGGATGTTTGATGATGTCAAAGATAATTGTTGCAGGATGTAAGCTCTTCCAAGTAAAGCTTGTTAAGGTCTTCAGATTTAAGAGCTGACCAGCAGTGAAGCTGACCAGATGTGGCTGATGCAATAAGAATGAATCAGCATAGCATGGGTATTTCCCTTTAAGACTGGGGATAAGTTCTATCCCTTTAAGAGGTGTTTATATAAAGGCAGCCATTAGGGGGAATGTTCTCTCTCCTTGTGTCTGGTATTCATTACAGAAGTTCTCCAGAGAACTTCTTTGTTAGAGTTAAGAAGAAGAAAGATTATTTGTAAGGTATTTTGCCTACCATATATATGTCTGTATATAACCGTTGTATATAAACCACTGCTAAATGTTGTATATAAACCACTGTTAAGTCTAAGTCTCTGCTGTGTTTTGCTCCTGGGTTGTCTCATAATGGTAGTCATGCTGCTAACACTCTGACAAAGCTGGTTTTTTTTGCAATTGACTGATAGTTAATTTGTCTATGCCAATTGTATTCAATTGCTGCTCCAGTTGTTTTGGGATTGTACCCAAGGCATCTATTGGTACTACCTTTGCTTTTTTTGCCATAGTTGTTTTATTTCTATTTGCAGGTCTTTATATTTTATTATTTTCTCAGGATCCTTCTGTTCTGCTGTCTCCAGGTACTACCATGTCAACTAGCCAGACTTGTTTTGTCTTTCTTATTAGCAATTGTTAAGTTTGGCATGTTATATGGCAAGTCGCTGTCAGTTTGAATTCTGAAGTCTTAGAGCACTTTATTGCCTTCAATTTCTAGTGCTTTCTCTTATGTTGTAGACCCATCAGTTCTTGCTTACAGGCAAATGATATTTCTTGCAGATCTTCCAATGCACCATTGCTGCTTCTTTGTTGTGTCATTTTTTTGTAGTCAGTCTGTGCAGTCTATTTGCTGCATCTAACCAGGCGGTCTACTGTTCCTTCAGCTTCTTTGAAGAGATAGCACTTGTTGCTTTGTTCCTGTCTTCTAAATTCTGGCTTTGTATACATTTGTTCTTAAGGCTTGGTCTTTTTCAGCCAGAATTTATCTTTCTTCAACTTTCCTGCTCTAAGCCATTGCCAGGTCTTATTATTATTATGGTTCATAAAACAGTCAGCCTGATATTCAGCCTGATATTTGGCATTATTGTCTACCTATTGAGTCTTTCCTAAGAACCAGGGATAGGCAGATTTGGATGTTTGATTCTGTAAAAGGTATCATCGCAGGATATAAGCTATTCCAACTAATTCTGCCTTTTGCAGTTGACTGATGGTCATTTTTCCATTGCTAATGGTGCTCAAGTACCGTTCCAGTTATTTGGGGATTGCACCCAAGCACCTATTACTATTGGTACTATCTTTTCATTATCATTATTGTTGTAATACCACCCAATTTTATGTCACCTACAAATTTAACATTTGTTCATTTAATCAATAAATCAAAAATTTTGTAGAGTAGAAAGATCAGCAATGAATCGTGACATCTCATTTATATCTTTCTCTAGTTTGAAGAATATGAATTTTGAACCAGTTATGTATCCACTTAATTTTCATGCTATTCAATGCATGTTTAATTGACCTGCTAAACAGAATGTCATAGAATGAAATGATTTGCTGAGATAAATATACAGTACATTCAGAAAGTATTCAGAACGCCTTCACTTTTGTCGATTTTGCTATGTTGCAGTGTGATTTTACAGATTGAAATTCATTTTTTTCCTCATTAATCTGCACTCTGTACCCATAATGACAAAGTGAAAACAGATTTTTAGAAATGTCTGTACATTTATTAAAAAGAAAAAACTGAAATATCACATTGGCATAAGTATTCAGACCCTTCGCAACAACACTTGAAATTTAGCTCCAGTGGGGCCCCCCCATTTTTCTTGATCATTGCTAACATGTTTCTACACCTTGATTGGAGTCCACCTGTGGTAAATTGAATTGATTGGACATGATTTGTAAAGGCACACACCTCTCTATAGAAGGCCTCACAGCCGACAATGCCTACTGTACTAGAGCAAAAGTCACGAGCTCAAAAGAACTGCCTGCAGAGCTCAGAGACAGGATTATTGCAAAGTACAGATGCGGGGCAGGCTACAATAAAATTTCTGCTGTGTTGAAGGTTCCTAAGAGCACAGTTGCCCCCATAATTTTCAAATGGAAGAAGTTTGGCATAATCAGAACTCTTCCAAGAGCTGGTTGCCCAGTCAAACTGAACAAACTTGGGGAAGAAAGGCCTTAGTAAGAGAGTGTTGTGGTCCGCCAGCAGCCTGCAGAGACAGCAGCAGAGTCAGACAGTGGGGTGGAACATAGACCAGTCTGGGAGTTTGGGGAAGACTTGGATGAGGGTCCGATACAGAGATGGGGCCAGGGCCATCTGGGAGTTATTTGCTGACTCTGGAGCCTCAAGAATATGACAGCAGCGAGGCAGAGGAACAAGGGGAGCCTGTTCCCAGTGCACACATGTGCAGAGCTGCCAGAAGGCAAGAGCAGTTAAGACAAAAGGGGTGACTTGGGAGTAAGTCTTGGAGGTGATTGACCCTCCCATAAGACATAAAGGAGGACCAAAGGGACAGGAACCTTTGCAGGAAGCAACTTTGTTTGTACTGGTGGGTTTGGAACCTGAAGTTCTGTGTTTAATTTGTGCTCCAGTTGGCCTTGTATAACTAATTGAAAATCTAGTTGGCAGCACTTCAAGGAAGATAAAGGTGTGTGCTTATCAGACTTATCCTGAAGGACTTTGGCAGACTTCCATGGGACTATTTACAAATTGTTTGAGACTCATTATGGGCTGTGAATGACTAAAATTCACAGCTGTTGAAATAAAGAAAAAAGAGTTTTGGGACTTAGTGTGCTTGTTAATACCTCAATAAGGCTTGGTTAGAACGGAGAGGTGACCAAGAACCGATGGTCACTCTAACTGAACTGGGAGATGGGACAATCATCACTGCAGCCCTCCAATGATCTGGGCAGAGTGGCTAAAAGGACGCCTCTCCTCAGTGCAAAACACATGAAAGCCTACTTGGAATTTGCAAAAAAGCAACTGAAGGACTCTTAGGCTATGAGGAACAAGATTGTCTAGTCTGATGAAACCAAAATTGAACTGTTTGGCCTCAATTCTAAATGTTATGTCTGGAGGAAACCAGACACCGCTCATCACCTGCCCAATATCATTCCAACATGTTGGTGGCAGCATCATGCAGTAGGGGTGTTTTTCAGAAGCAGAGACTAGGAGACTGGTCAGAATGGAGCAAAGTACAGGGCTATCCTCAATGAAAACCTGTCCCACAGCACTCAGGACTTCAGACTGGACTGAAGGTTTACTTTCCAACCTGACAACAATCCTAAGCATACACAGATAAGACAAGACAGGGGTGGCTTAAGAACAACTCTGTGAATGTCCCAGAGTGGCAAAACCAAAGCCCTGACTTGAAGCTTTTGTACATCTCTGGAGGGAATTGAAAATGACTGTCCACTGACAGTCACCACCCAACCTGATTGACCTTGAGTGGATTTGCAAGGAAGAATGGCAGGAAATTCCTCAATCCAGGCATGCAAAGCTTGTCTTGTCATACCCAAGAAGACTCAAGGCTGCTAAAGGTGCTTCAACGAAGTACTGAGAGAAGGGTCTGAATACCTACGCCAATGTGATATTTCATTTTGTTTCCTTTTAATAAGTTTACAGACATTTCTAAACATCTGTTTTCACTTTGTTATTATGGGGTACTGAGTGTACATTAATGAGAAAAAAATGAATTTCAACAACTGTAGAATCAGGCTGCAGCATAACAACATTGACAAAAATGAAGCAGGGCTGAATACTTTCTGAATGCACTGTATATTATGCCTATGGATTTCCTATGATTTGTTAATAAAGTTACCTGATGAAAAAAAGTAATAAAGTTACCTGATGAAGGCCCTTGACAAAGAGGTGCTACCTC
Organism: Hydrophis major; assembly: GCA_033807585.1. NCBI lineage: Eukaryota > Metazoa > Chordata > Lepidosauria > Squamata > Elapidae > Hydrophis > Hydrophis major. Next base: position 96,324,810 of record CM066331.1, read on the forward strand.
CTCCCCCCCCCCGCAATGTTCTTAAGATTGATTCCATCCTGATCTGGTCTGGATTTCTTTTTGGTACCAAAGTTTGTGGCTTCTTAGCTCTTTCCTTTTTGTAGAGAAGTAGTCACTCTTTCCTTCAGACATGTAGAACCAATTCTCAAAAGATTTCTCAAATACTGGGCTACACATCAGTTAGAATCTTCACAGGGCTGGCAACCTTGAGTGATAGTTCGGAGTGAGACACTGCGAGGGAGCGGAGCGACCAAGCCCGAGGGAGCGAAGCGACCGAGGGGGGGATGGTGTGGAAGGGGGGTGTCCCCCCTTCCACGGTAGGGAGCTTTGACAATTTTATATTTTAAATGGTGCAATCTGATGCATACTTTAGTCATGATTTGGACATATACATACATACATACATGCAAGCAGCACCAATGTACTTGAACCGGATTTGTAAGATATTAATAATGCAGTTCACTGACCATGAATAATTGAAGTTCCTGACTTGTAACTGCAGTATTCTACCTCAACTGACTTTATTAGCTTAGTGATGTACTATAGACCACTATAGGATGAATTCAATGTGCAACAAAAAGACAAAACAACTACAGAGATAATGCAAATACATCAATGGGTATTCTTCTTTCTGTATCAAATACCATACTACATGCCAATATCAAATGCTATAGTCTCAGTCTTTAATTATATACTAACTTGTTGACTGAAATAGGGGTTCATAATTTCAGACATGTATAAACTAAACATTTAATCGAATAATGAGTGCTTCATATAAATATACATATTGTTAACTGTAAAACTCATCTACTGTATTCTGAAGCTTGGCCCTAGCTTTCATCATAGAAGCTATAGAACCAAAACAAAGCCCTGGTAGAGACTAAAAAATACAGCAAGTAAACATTATATTTTGCATCAGTCTTCTTTTCTTCCACCTTCCTCTCCTTTCCTTGTATCTTACACAGTGTAAACCCCAGGGTGGTGCTCATAAAATTACTTTTTTTAAAGAGCTATTATAGCAACTTTATTTGGCTGAAGAATTAAGCAGATGTTTAATTAATTACCATTTGGAGGAGACTGCTTCCAATATTAGAAAAAGGGAAACCCTAACCTTGTTTTTAAAGTATTTTCAAAAATGCCGTCTTGAAAACTCACCTGCTACCAAGGCCCAGAGTAAACCGGAGGGGGAGAGGGGGAAGGTTACTAAACCAAATCCAAGTTATTAAAGGAACCCAACTGCACTGTCAATGCTGGAGTGTCATGCGATCGCTTGGAAATACATAACCTTTCATCCTGGTTGATCCCATTGTCCTAACAGAACATTGTCCTAATGCTTTTAGCATGTGGGTGTATGAGCAAACTTCCACCACCACCACCACCCCTTTACACGCCTTATGTTCTCTTTTAGCTGATCCAAAAGAGTCTTCCCAAACCAGCAAGGCGAGAAGCGCGCCAGGCTGATCTATAAAGGGGCTGGGCAGCTTTGTGCAAAATAGAAAGTTGGAGGACTGACAGGATGTGATCCTCTGGAACAAATGTCTTTCAGAGAGAGAGAGACGCCCCAGCTTCTAGTTACATTTCTGGCAGCGGACAATTCTCAGCTTTGCTTACCAGGGTTATTACTGGCCGAGGCTGTTGCCTGCAAAAGAGGCTTTGCCAGCCCCCTCGTGTCCTTCTTTGAAAAGGGCAGCTGGCTTGTCCCGGAGGACATTGCAGAGAGGTAGAGCGCGGGGCAAAGTGGCTGCGAGCGCCCGGGGCGGGAAGAAGCCTCTTGCTCTTCGCTTTCCTGAAGCGAATTTGCTAATCGGCATCATGCACAGTTACGGGACGCCGAGGCAGAACGAGGATTAAGGCGGGAAAAGAGGCGCGGTGGGGTGGCTGGGCAGGGCGGGGCGGCGCTGGGAGCTCATCCTTCTCCTAAGGGGAATATTCGGAATATCAGAGAATGTAGAGATATATTTATTTTTGTACATTCCATTTTGTGGGTTTAGCATGAGATTTCGTTTATCAGAGTGAGACAGTCAAAATTGGTTGAATTGCGTGAGTCTCACTCTGATTGCATGAGAGTTGGCAGCACTGTCTTCATCATCTTGGATGAAACTGATTAAGCTCTGAAGATTTAAACTCAAAGTAAAAAGGATTTCAGGAGATTGAAGAATCTCATGCTCCAACCACTTTTCCATTTGTTACTTGGTGGAATACATTTTTTGGAAGAAGTCTGAACCTCAATAAAAGTTGAGTTGTTATAGCTTTTCTTTATTTCATTTTGCTGATATATTGATTCTTTCTTTATTATTTATTTCAAATATACCCAAGAAAGCCCTTTTTGCTGTTTTTAGCATCCTTTGTCAAACACAGTAATTTCTATTTTATTTTGGTGTTCTTTTTTTTTTTTTTTTTTACATCATGAACACACAGACATACACAAATGCACAAGTACATATACACAAAGATACCATGTTCGGTAAGATTGAAGGACATAGAAAAAAGGAAAGACAATAGAGCAGTGGTTGGGAACTAAAAAAATGACTATATATTCCTTGGAAAAGTTATAGGATATTACTTGAAAGAGGTTGGCATGATATATGTATGCATGCAGTCACAAAAAAAAAAGAAAAGAATTGGATAGTTATTAATGCACATACATAAGTTATTATTAGCACACACATTAATCAAGAATCCTCCATTTCAACATTTTGTGTGGGTGTGTGGGTTAGGACTAGAGTTAGGGTTACACACACACACACACACAAACACAAACACAAAATGTTGAAACGGACTGTTCTTGATTAGTGTGTCAACCAGTCATCCATATCCTTTTCTAATATTTGTATCTGTGTGTGTATATGTGTGAACCTTTGACTAAGTCTCGACTCTTGGTCATTGCCCAGACTTGATCCTACACTTTTTTAATTGCAGAAATAGATTGCCATTGCTTTCTTTGTGAGGCTGAGAGACAGTGGCCTAAAGCAAGACTAGAACTCGTGATCTTCTGGTTTCTCAATTATTGCAAGAAACTGACTTTCCATTTCTTTAGTCCTCTGATACTTTACCTTTGCTTACAATAATGTTGGATGCTCAGTGAACATGCTTAACTTCTTTAGATTGGGATATTTATATACCCAAGCTGTTCTGATATTTAATTGTAAAACATTTACAGAATTGTGTTAGTATATAGAACTAAAATAATGGATGTTTGTTGTTTTCCATGTCCTTTTAGTCCATGTTAAAAAAAAAAAATCAATATCCTGCTCTGAATCTTGTGATGACAAGCATTGTCAATTAGTAATACAAGAGTGTCTAGTATAAGTAAAGCTTTTATTTTATTTGTTATATTTACTGTGACTTCCACTAGAGACTTTCACTTCCATGTTAAATGAGATGTTTCCATGTTATCCAACAATACTTTCTTTTAGATTCAATGAAGCATAATTTTTTATGCCCCATCAGCTATTCTCAATAACCAGAATTGGTCAAGTTAAGGACACATGGTGTCTTTGCGAAGAGCAAAAGGTTTAAGGCTAAAGGCATTTTTAAAAAGTCAACAAGATGGTTTGACATAGCACATTTTCACAACACAAACAATGGATGGAACAACATTTGCATAAAACTCATTAGAAAATGTGCAAGTTTCATAAATCTTGTGATAAATTAGTATGATACCATTTCAAAAGTGATGCATTAATTTTAAGACGAAATGAATGGTTCTGTGATCATTGTAGGTAATTAGGAGGCTTCTAGGTAACGTAGAAAGGAAATTATTTTAAAAAGGGGTTTGAATAAAGAAAGTCATTGCTCTTGGAATGGAATATATGAGCTGGAGAGAAAAAAAACTAAAGAGATATGCACAACTTTGTATTCCATCACTTCTATTCTATGATGTGTTATGGTTTTCTAATATTTATTATTATTTCAGCTTTAAAATTGGCGTATCTTTGCTTTTCTTGTTTTTCTCTTCCCCCCCACTTCCCCCTCCCATGTTAAAGTTGATATTCTGTACAAACCCAAGTTAACTGTCACAATATTTCTACTGGAGTTGTAATCAGCGGTGCTTCCCTGCTGTTTATCTCCTCAATTGTACGTTACTGATGATCTCAGCAGGAGTGCAATAGTCTGGAAGAGATGGTATTTAAAATGCGTGCTGCTGGGTGGCAAAGCAGTACAGGGATACCATTAGCATAGAGTTTGTCCCCTGCCTATCAGTCTTTCTTTGTGAACTGGCTTTGTCCTACCTTGAGGGTTTTCAGAGCCTATGCTGAGGTTGTTCATACAAAAAAAAAAAAAAAAAGTCCAGGGTTTCATGTCCATCATAAATCAAGAGAACAACTCTGGAAATATTTGTCAGGATTCCAAGTGATGCACCCATAGCAAACACCTTCTCAAAGTAACACGTTTATTGAAAGGTGTACATTTTTGTGAGTTATAGCTCACTTTATCAGATGCATAGAGTGTCTACATCAGAGGCCTCCAACCTTGGCAACTTTAAGACTTGTGGACTTCAGTTCCAAGTTGCCAAGGTTGGAAACCCCTGGTCTAGACCAGTGTTAACTAACATTGGTGACTTGAAGATGTGTGGACTTCCAACTCCCAGAATTCCCCTAGCCAACCTACACATCTTCAAGTGGCAAAGGTTGAAAACACTGGCCTAGACACTGATTTAGGATTTAACCTGGGATGAGTCAGGGGTGGAAAGAAAGGGAAGTCAGAAAACTGATTGGTGATGCTACATGTCAAACAGATAACGAAAACTTATGAAGTTGTCATATGCTAAAGATCCATTGTTGGTTTTGAGACATTCAGAGGGTAACTTGAAACTTTTAATGTACGTGAATTCAACAATCCTTCAATTGTAGTTGTGAGGTTTGGTTTTGACTACATTGAGAGCTCTAGACAATGTCCTGGAAGGTCAACATGCTCTGATATTATTTTGTTGTTGCTTTGAGTCCTGATGAAGTGAGCTGTAGCCAGTGGTATGCTGGTAAATGTATAACAACCAGCCTTGCTGGATCCGTTGCTGCTGCTAGCCACCAAAGAGCTAATCAGTGTGCTAGGCATTCATCACAGCTCATCTTTGCTCTCAAGCAATTTGCAGAATTCCAGAAAATTTAACAATTGGCTCCTGTGAGATGGTAGAACTAGTTGTCATTCATGGAAACATATGCTTTTTAAGGTAATTTGCTTTTTGATTTAAAAAGTTAGTTTTATGGTGCTTGTTAATGTGTTTTATATTGACACTGTATTTTATTTTTCTTCTTGTGGCTTTTTTTTAAAAAAAGAATAGAGACTTATAGGATTGATGTCAGTCCTTCAGCGAAGGCCCAGACTCAATTATAACTGTTAACGCTACTTTTATGATAAATTTACAATAACAGTAATAGAATCTTGCAAGTCTTCCAACTCCCTACTTTTATCATCATGAGATGTACAGAAGGTCTTGGGTATCACACTTGCTGTGTGGATCTAGGATCCAGGATATTACTTTAGAAAATACAGTATAATTCATACCATTACAGAAATGTTCCAAGCACTTTCCAGTTTTGTGCATGGTAATGTGTGTTCAAAAACAATTCACCATAAGTCTTTTCTAGTTATCTGTCCCTTAATCCCAGAAAAAAAAAGTTATAGTTTTATTTGAATATTAATCTTTAAATTTCTTTGTTTCATTTTGTGTACATTTAGGCCCAAACTTTTCTAGCTTTTTTTTTTTTTTACAAATTACAAGTTGTCCAATTCCAATTTTTTTTCTACTTTAAATATTTTTCTTAACTATACATATGAAAGTCATTGGAAACTAAATCCTTCTGAAGTCAATTGCTCTTTTGACTTCAATCTTACGTTTTCCATGTTCTTATTCCCTTGATATATGTCAACCATTTCTCTTGGCCTGCTGTTTCTCTTCAAGAAAATGCTTCTATAAAATCACTTGAGACTTTCTAGAAGAGATTGGACTGCCATTTTTCAGAAATGGTGTAGGGACTCCCGCTTGGATGGGGGTTGGACTAGATGACCTACAAGGTCCCTTCCAACTCTGATTATCTGTCTGTCTGCTTCTGCTGAGATCCACAAAGGTATTTTCAGGCACAGCCTGGGTTGATATTTATTCCATATTCTCAATATAGCACTTCTAACATAATGGTTCTGAAAAGCTACATGAACCTTACAGGATCAGATAAAAGCATGCCATCCAAATCTCAGGTTGTGCCTTCAGATAAACTCAGCTTTCTGTATGAAGCTGATACTTCACTTTTCAGGATTTTGTTGCTCCCCACCTCTACCCCCCCAACAAAACCCAAAAGAAACCAACCCCCTCTGCTTTCTTCTTTCGTGTAACAGATCTGAATTCCAGATTGGATCTAGGATTTAGAGTGGTAATTCAGAATAGTTTAGCAACAGAATGCAACAATAGTGTGACAATTTCCATGTCCCTATGGTCAGTATGGCTACCTGCCAAAGGTGTATGGAAAGCAGTTACCTTCCCACCAAAGGGGAACCTATTAATCTATTCATATTTGCATGCTTTCAAACTGCTAGGTTGGCAGGAGCTGGGGCAAGGAGCAGGAGCTCACCTCATTGCACAGTCCTTGAGTCTCAATCCTGGGCTGTCAGCTTTCCAGCTAACAAGCTCAATACCTTTAACCACTGAGCCATCATCAACCCCTTCTCAGAGCCATTGCTGATAATGCCCATTTTGGGTGAATGTGGGGAGCCTGAAGGTGTAGCTTCTCCATGATGGTCCTGTCCCTTTGGAATGGCCTCCATCTAGAGGCAAGATTGACTCCATTGCTAACATCCTTCTGAAAATAAATTAAAACCTAATTGTTCTGGAATGTTTTAGAATGTTAACAGTGATGCCACCCTGGTTGTGTTGCAGTGTGGTTTTAATCATTAAAATTTAATTCACATATGATTATTGGAGTTATTTTCATGATGAATTGGATTAATATTAAGTAGTGTCAAGAATGTCTAGATGGGTGGGTACATACATTTAATAAGTAGATCTTGCTATGAAAATAAAATAGTGGTATTGTTTAACATTATGTGTAGCTTTGCATATATTGCTGCTTGAAAATACTGATCTAGCATGATAGCCCTTCTCAATTGTAACCAAGGCTTGGGCCAAAATAAATTCCTTTATTTGTATTTATTCTCACAAGCCCTACCAAGAAAAATAGACCAGAACTGAAGACTGATTTAGTAAAGCAAAATGCTTAATAGAGGTTGGTACTGCATCTACTTTCTGTGTGGCTTATCTAAGAGGTCATTCATCTCTTTTTTAATGAATAGCCAAATAATCACTGATACAGCAACCTACATTCAGTGGTCTCATGTGCTTGACAAATATTAATGCATTAACTTTACAATGCCTTTTGCAAGGAGGACAATATTGATAGCATTTTATTACAGATAAGAAAATAGAGATGCAGCCGTGGGCAAATCACATGGTCTTATAAAGGCTTTTTAACATAGCCAGGAGTAGCACATTATCCTAAAGATTTAACAGTGTTAGAAACTATTCTTGGTTTTATAGTTGGCTGTAATGACCATTGCCTTAAATTTCAGGGCTTAACATCCAAGGAATAATAATTTGAAGAAGCACTTTGAATTTTGTCTGAAGTTTTCAGGGATGATTTCCATGATTCCTGCAAAAAAGGAAAATGAATTTAGTTTGCAAGATATATCTTCATGAAAAAGGAGATGCTTCTTTTGTTGATAAATATAGCATCATATACAGAGCATCATAACATCATATATACATACATATAGAAAGGATAAAATGGTGTGTTATGTGTGGCAATGTGGCATCTGAACAATAAAGATACTAGTTTTGCATCTAAATTTATAAAGCAGCAAATGAAAGAATCATCCTGTAAGTTCTTTATTAATGAAAGCAGTTTGTTCCTCAGTCTGGTACTAATATTATTAGAAATACACCATATTTATTGAGCTTAGCTAGCTCAGTTCTTCTTGTTCTACTAATCTTGGATGTGGGGAAAAAGCACAATATTACTATTTTTATTCTTTGCAGTGCACAAATAAACTAAGGAAATGACACCACCTGTGCAACATATCCACAGAACTTTCATATAATGGATTTTAGCATACAAGATTTAATGAATGGAAGACTTCTTAGTTTTGCAGTACCATTTGGGTGATTCAGTTACTTCATATACCACTGTGGGATAAATCCAGTTGCCAAGATGTTCCAGAGAAGATTATCCCAGATATTTTCCTGGAGTGAAAATAAAAACAGATGATAATCTCTTTGATGGGAAAGAGATATTTGGGAGCTGAACAGAACCATGAAAGGAAATAAGAAAAAAATATTTAATAGAACGCAGGGAAAATGTTTCATGAGCCAGAAAATATTGTAAATATTTTAAATGCCAGTGGTTTAAAGAGCACGGCAATTTAACATATATTGGCTCCTATAGCTGTAAAAGGAGACAGCACAACAGAGAAGAGTCTGGCCATTCTCAGTCTTCTTTTCACAACAAACCAACTGAAAGAGGCTAGCACATTCTGAATTAATCATTCACTGTTTCTGAATCAAAGAGAATATATTTTCTCTAACACCAACTTGGAGATATTCCCTATCTTTTGTGTAACTTTAATTATTACTTGATTTGGCTACAAGCCATCTTTGTTTTCTTTAACCATTTTTTTCCCAGTGGGTTTTCTCAATTTTCTTGTCAGTATTCTCTATTTATGTCATCATACTTACATTTGTGGGGGCAGAAAACTGTTGTGTTTTCAAAACTGCTGCAGGGTCAGCTTTGCTTATCATTTGATGTACGAAGTATTGTTGGTAATAAGTAGAACTGAGCAAATCTTCTTTTCTGAAGAACTCGTGGATGTCATAGTTCCAAATATTGGAGGGGGGAATCTTAGTATTTCATCCAATTATAGTTAACATGTAGGAAATGACAACTGAATACTGTGTCTATGCTCAGTCATCCAGGTCATGGTTGTCTCAAAGGTGCTTCTTCAAAATGCAGCTGGAATGTTTTTTCCTCGAGGAAGATGTTCAGAAGTTCAGAACTGATGAAGCTTTTTGGATGAGAAGGGAAACATCTTCCTCCTCAGAATAAAAACATAGTCCAGTTGCATTTTGAAAAAGCACCTTTGAGACAACCCAAATACTGTATAATAGAGTGGTATAGTAACTTAGCTGGGAATGTGTACAATTTTGTCTATACTCTGTAAGCTTGTTCTCATGGTTTTAGACTGGAAAGCCCTTAGTACATTATTTTGCAGTGAGGACTGCCTAGAAAACATCGTCTCAGGAATGTCCACTATGGGCCACAAAAAACATCAAGGCAGCTACTATGACAGCGTGGAAGTATTTCACAAAGTAGTAGCCACCATGCTTGGCAAGACAGTATGTCAGTGAGCAGACAGTTATTATATAACTATAAATTATTATTCTTATTATTTATCTCTTTTATTCATTAAACATGAAACTCAGACAACTGATCATTTAAAAAGGTATCAGAAATACCAGTTGTTAAGTTCTGCGCATGGGCGTGAGAATGGAGACGAGTCGGTGAACAGTGAACTTCAAACTCTTTATTTAACATGGTGTAACAGCTCAGCTCTACAGCCACAACGGCCCCTTTATATAGGCAAGCTCTTGAGTACTTAACCAATGAAAACACAGGGAGCGCTAGCTCCTTTAACCAATGGGAAAGGCTTGTTAATAGCCAATCAGATTCTCCTGAACGGACCAATCCGATGTCGCTATTATCGGCCAATCAGAAGTGCAGGGCCAGAACCCTGCACTTTACTTTAAGCTTTTAATAATTTTTATTCAAGCACTTTTATTAATTCACAACACCCCTTCCCCCCCCCGGGTTCTGTTTAAGGGGTGCGGTAACGTAGTCTTTGAGGTAGGCAGGTTGTTTTGATTGTCTATTTGATTTACGTTGTCCTCCCGGTATTTGTCTATAGTCTTGTTGGGGCAGGACGTTATCCGGTGAACAGGGTGCCTCCGGTTCTGTATCTAAATTTTCGTTGCCACCAATATCCTCGGTATCTCCTTGAGGCGAGCTTACCCCTATCCCCGATCCTTCTTCATGTGTTGCCTCTGAGCGGTCATCTCTTCTGCTTGTGCTTTCTGCCATTTCAAATTCAGCCTCCTCGGCATCTCCTCCCCCCTCAGTTTGGAAATCAGGGAACTCGGAGATCCCCAACTGCAGTCTTGAACGCAGCTGATCAATATGGCGCTTCCATATTCTATCGTCGCGACATTTCACTTGGCACAATCTGGGTCCAGTTATTTGGATTACAGTTGCCTCGACCCACAATGGATCACCCGAAAAGTTTCTAGCAAAAACCAAGTCGCCTACCTGGAAATTACGGCATTTCCTGCTGGATCCGTGTGGTTTTTCAGGTTCATATGATGGGTGTAGACGGTCGAGATGGGAGCGGAGCTTCTGCCCCATCAATAACTCAGCCGGAGTTTTGTTGGTGACGCTGTGTGGAGTGATATGCTACAAAAGGAGTATCCGATTAATCTTGTCTTCGATATCGCCATAGTCCATTTTATGCAAGGTTTTTTTTGACGAATTGTACCATGCGCTTGGCCCTTCCGTTGGCCGCAGGATGCACCAGCGAAGTTAGCGCATGGCGAATACCGCAGTCCACCAGATACTGTTCAAAAGACAGCGCAGTAAATTGGGGCCCTTTTGTCGGATACCAGAACATCTGGTAGTCCGTGTGTTGCAAATAATCTGTCTAATTTCCTGATGACTGATTCGGTTGTTGTATTTCTCATTTCATGGATTTCAAGCCAGTTCGAGTAGGCATCCACCGTTAATAAAAATGTGTGTCCTTTAGTCGGTCCCACAAAGTCCAGATGAATACGAGACCATGGTCCCCTAGGTGTTCCCCATTCTGTCGGGGTTGCTTTCGGTGGGGCATTGCTAACTTCCTGGCATTTGTGACAAGCCTTTACCCAGGCTTCGATCTGCTTGTCGATACCCGGCCACCACGCGTAGCTTCGTGTGAGGGCTTTCATGTGCAGGATGCCGGGGTGGCCATCGTGCAAGGTTCTCAGTACCGCCCGCTGTAACTGCTCTGGGACAACGACTATATCTCCCCAAATAATGCAGCCCTTCTGGGAAAACAGTTCTGTTTGTCGATTTTTGAAGGGGACGTAGTATTTGGGTAGGTATTTTGTCCAATGGCCATCCGCATTCGACCCAGCTGAGGACTCGTCCCAAAATGGGGTCGTGTTTAGTTTCAATCACGATATCTCGGGCTGTCAGTGGCGGTGTTTAAAGTGTCTCGATCTGAAGTGTTGTGACGGTCGGAGCGGGTTCATCAACGGTTTCCGGAAGTGGTGCATGGCTCAATGCGTTGGTGTGGGGAATGTCTTTCCCCGGGCAGTGTCGCAACTTATAATTATATGCAGCCAAGAATTCTGACCAGCGAGTCATTCTGGGAGATAATATATAAGGGGTTGGCCTATCTCCCGTTATTATTCCCAGCAAAGGTTTGTGGTCAGTCACTATAGTAAAGACTCGGCCATACACATATTCATGAAATCTTTTAACGGTGGATACAATAGCAAGGGCCTTTTATCGATTTGACTGTCATTGCGTTCTGCTTTTGATAGCGTCTTTGAAAAATAGGCAACAGGGGCTTCACTACCTTTTGGTAAAACGTGGCTCAAAATGGAGCCCACTCCGAATGGTGATGCATCACACGTAATCATTAAAGGCAAAGTCTCGTTATACTGCATCAAAACAGCATCAGACGTCAATACATTTTTTACTTGTCGAAATGCCTGCTCTTCTCTGTGTCCCCAAACCCAGGTTGCTTTTTTGTCCAACAAACGATGTAGGGGTTCTGCTTCGGTTGCTTTGTGAGGCAGGAAAACATTATAAAAATTGATAAGGCCTAGAAAAGCCTGGAGGTCGGCCTTATTGAGAGGTTTTGGGGTGTTTTTGATTGCCCTAAGCTTGCTATCGGTGGGGTGAATGCCTTGTTTATCAATTAAGTACCCTAAAAATTCTACTCAATCCGTACATAGTTGACACTTGCTTTTTTTAACTTTGAGACCCGAGTCTTTAAATCTCTGGAGAACCAACCCCAGGCGCTCCCTTAGTATTTCTTGAGTCGGGGCAGCAATTAATACGTCATCAAAATATGGGACAACGCCTTTTATCCCTTGTAATAGCCTTTCCATTAAGCTTTGAAAGATTCCCGGGGCCACGCTTACTCCAAATTGGAGTCGGTTACATTTAAACGCACCTCGGTGCGTAACGATCATTTGGGCCTCTGCTGTTTTTTTGTGTACAGGCAGTTGTTGGTATGCCTGGGCTAGGTCTAGTTTAGCGAAGACTTTGTCCCCTTGTACTCGCCTAGTTTATCTGCAAAGACGTCCTGGAATTCTTGGACGAGAGCCTCTTCCCAGTCATTGCTGCAGGTTCGGTGAATGCCTGCTACTTCAATTCCGAGTGGAGCGAACCATTGGAGGCCTAACAAGCTAGGCCGATCCCTGTCGACTACAGTCAGGGGTAGGAATGCTGTACAATTCTTAAATGAGATACGAACTTGGCTGGATCCAATGACTGGAATTCGATTCCCTTGATAGTCTTTGAGTATGATTCTTTGGAATCTGAGGTCTTGCCGCTGGACAGTAGGGATTAGCTGCTTGAGGGTCTTCCAGGAAACCATCGAGAGGGACGATCCTGAATCAACTTCCATCATGCAGGGCTGGTTTTCGATGGCCACTTTCACTCGGATCTTCTTGGCATCTAGAGATGAGGCATGACCAATCGTAATAGTTTGGTGAGCCTCTTCTCGCTTCGTTGAGTGGTTTAGGGGTTTGTTTCTGGAGGAGTGGTTGTTCCATTGGTGGTTCACGGGTTCTCGCTTTACAGGACGGCTTCCTGTAGTTTGGCGATAGTCCGATGTGGCCTCTTTTCCTGCACACATGGCAGAGCGCGTCGAGGAATTTGCATTCTTATCGGGGGTGGCTTGCCCCACAACCAGCGCATTGGTACTGCAATCTCTGGCGTTGGTCTCGTTCAGACTGGAGCCGGTTGACCTCTTCTTTATCGCTTTCCGATGACGATTTGAGGTCCTCGTGGTGAGCTGTCTAGCCTGTTCTCCTAAGTGGGGTGAAGCTTTGCTGGCGAGTTGGCGAAGCGGGGCGTGGGTGCGGTGCATTCGGGCAACCGACTTCCTGGTTGCTTCTGCTGCAGTAGCTTCAGTAATGGCATCTGCAAGGCTGATGTCGCCTTTCGCCATCAGCTTACTTTGGATATGTGGCGCATCTAGTCCCAGAATTATTCGGTCTCTCAGGGCTTCTTCGAGGTCGGCAAACCCGCATAGGCCTCCCAGATTCCGGAGATCCACTATGAAATCAGCAACACTTTCGCCCTTCCGCTGATCTCTCTGGTAAAATTCATGCCTTCTAACGAGTGTTGGTACAGTTGGTGCATAGTGGGCCCTTAGCAGGGGTTCGAGGACGTCCCAGTCCATAGACTTCACTTCTGCCAGTTTCGCTAGTGCCTTGGCCATCTTGAATATGGTCAGTCCGCAATGAGTTCGGAATACCGCCCGTTTCTTTCCGGTAGTGGCATCCTTCAAATTGTTGGTCTCTAGAAACATCTGGAAGCGATCCATATATGAGTCCCAGTCTTCTTGTGCCGGGTCGAATGGAGCGGGTGGTATGATGCCGCCGGACATGGTTCCGCTGTTGGTGCGTTTCAGCCACGTGCTCTGTTATCGCTCTTCATTGTTCAGTCAGCTCTGACGTCTCCAGATCCCACCCTCGTCGCCAGTGTTAAGTTCTGCGCATGGGCGTGAGAATGGAGACGAGTCGGTGAACAGTGTACTTCAACTCTTTATTTAACATGGTGTAACAGCTCAGCTCTATGGCCAGAACGGCCCCTTTATATAGGCAAGCTCTTGAGTACTTAACCAATGAAAACACAGGGAGCGCTTGCTCCTTTAACCAATGGGAAAGGCTCGTTAATAGCCAATCAGATTCTCCTGAACGGATCAATCCGATGTCGCTATTATCGGCCAATCAGAAGTGCAGGGCCAGAACCCTGCACTTTACTTTAAGCTTTTAATAATCTTTATTCAAGCACTTTTATTAATTCACAACACCAGTGACTGATGCTAATGGTTGATACAAGTTTCTGCCAGCATCCTAAGTATTAACAACAACAACAACAACAACAACAACAACAACAACAACAACAACAATAATATTAATAATATAGTCCAAGCACTGCATGGACAGTTCCTTGAAACGATCCAAGGAAAAGTAGATAAGGAAAAGACCTGGTTATGGCTGACCAACGGAACACTGAAGAAAGAGACAGAGGCAGCCCAAGAACAAGCCATCAGAACAAATGCAATCAAAGCCAGCATAGAAAAATCTGCTGATGACCCCAAATGCAGACTCTGCAAAGAAGCGGACGAAACCATCGATCATATACTGAGCTGTTGCAAGACAATCGGTCAGACTTGTTAAACCTGTGTTCCCCAACCTGGGTTAAGGAGACAAGCTAAACAGAACGTGCAGCATTAGTCAGATAGGCACACAGATAAATGAGTGAGCTAAGCTTGTATGTTTATTAACATACAGTAAAAATAACAGATACGCTTGTGCTATCAAAAATATAGTTTATTCCACTTAGAGTTTTATAGCATAGTCAAAATAACAGTCCATTCGTCATGTATCATTTTAGTCAGTCCATTCAAGGATATTCAATTAGCAAAGTCCGTGTAGAATATCCAGTGTCAGTTCACTTACAAATCAGTCCTTTCTCTCTCCTTTTCCAGTAGGAGAAAAACGCAGTCTTGAATCCATCCAGTAATTAGGGATCATAAAGCCAGAGATAGCAAGCTGCAGTACCTTGCTTCTTTTATGGTGCTTTTACAACCACTCCCTTAATTACATTCCTACAGTTAAAGTTGCAGACACTTTAACTAATAAACCATGATAACATATTTATTATTTTACTTAAACCAGTTAGGGTAAACAATGTTATCCCTAACAAGACTGACTGCAAACAACGTCACAACACAGTCATTCAGATGGTCCACTGGAACTTGTGTCACAACTACCATCTGCCTGTAGCAAAGAACTGGTGGTATCATACGCCTGAAAAAGTGGTCGAAAATGAGCATGCAAAACTACTGTGGGACTTCCAAATACAGACTGAAAAATTTTTGGAACATAATACCACAGATATCACAATTATGGAGAAGAAAAAGGTGTGGATTGTCCACATTGCCATACCTGGTGACAGCAGAATCAATGAGAAACAACTTGAAAAAGTCACCAGATATCAGGACTTGAGAATCGAACTGCAGAGACTCTGGCATAAACCAGTGCAGGTGGTTCCAGTGGTACTCGACACACTGGGTGCTGTGCCTAAAGACCTAGGCAAGCACTTAAAAACAATTGGCGCTCACAAGATCACCATTGGTCAGCTGCAGAAGGCCACCTTACTAGGACCTGCTTGCATAATCCGCCAATATAGCACGCAGTCCTAAACGCTTGGGAAGTATCCGACTAGTGATTTGTGATAGGAAATCCAGCATAGTTATCTCATTTGCTGTCTATACTGTTGTTTTTTGTGTATAATAATATTCATTGAACAGCCAGATGTTCAGACTGAGTTTGGCACTTTTGTCTACCTATTGAGTTCTTACCAAGGACCTGGAATAGGCAAATCTGGGTGTTTGATGGTGTTACAGATATTGCCGCAGGATGTAAGCTGTTCCAAGTGAAGCTGCCTTCTGCAGTTGACTGGTGACAAAATGCCTATGGTGTTTAAGTGGTGCTCCAGTTGTTTTGGGACTGCACTCAAGGTGCCTATTACTATTGGTACTACCCTTGCTTGCCTTTGCCGTTTCTAGGTCTTTGTATTTTGTCATCTTCTCCAGTTCTTTCTCTTCTCTTCTGCTGTCTCCAGGCACTGCCACATCCACTATCCAGACTTTTTGGTCTTTCTTATCGACAGTTGTGAAGTCCGGGGTGTAATGTGGCAGGTGCCTGTCTGCCTGGATTCTGAAGTTCCAGAGCAATTTAACTTTTTCATTTTCTATTCTTGTTGTTTTTGTTGTTGTTGTTGTTGTTAGTATTATTGAGGAGCACATCAATGTGAGCTTTGCATTCACATAAAGAATGAGCAATTCAGCATCACTGTAAAATTAAGAATGACAAAACTTGAAATGAAAACTTTGTAATACCATTTTTGTTTTAAACTAGAGAGATTTCTGCATGAAGGAGAATTAGTAAACTCGACACATTAGATGGAAACAGGGCAATGATCCTTTCTGTTGATTTCTCAGAGTAACTAATAACTGCATAGGTGTTATGTTCCCACTGAGAGGTACAGATTAAAGTTGTGTCTTTAGATATCAGTTATTCAAAAATGCATCAATGTGATTTGTAGAAAAGAATAATTAGATGGCAGTATCTGGATTAGTTGCTATATTAATTGAGAAGAAATGAAATTTTTTTCACTGGTTTATCGTCAATGTCAACATTATCTTAGTTTTACCTTTGATGCTGAGAGACATTCAAGGCAGCTAGTAATGAAACAGAAACAGTAAAATTGCATTTAACATTTATGTAATACTCTACTTCTTGTGCTGGTATTGCCTGTTACTTGTTTCCGATGCTTTGTTCCTTTAGTTTGGTATCTGGTTATTTTCCTCCCAAGCAGAAAAATTATTAGCAACACTGAAAAAAAAAACCTACATGTGTTGTGTTTATTTGATATAGCTTTAGGACCCATGGAAACTGATGAGGAAAATCTTAGGGCTCTGCAGGATATCAAATTCAAAAGGAAAAAAAAACTGTTTTAAACTGCAGATGGGTATGGATATAACACCTGTAGGTAACTCTTTAAATGAAGCTCATTTTTTTTTTTTGATATTGTTCTGCACTTGGAGTTGATAACAACCATACAATCCAAAGGAAAAGGTACAGCTGCTTCAAGCTGTTACAGACAGTTACATTCCAGTTGCCCTTTCCTTCCTTCCTTCCTCCCTCCCTCCCTCCCCCCCTCCCTGTTGTAATTCCTTTTCTTAGGAAAAGAGATCTGTATACTGCACTAGTTGGACTTCACAGTTGAAAAACTATACATGGGGTTGAGAGAAAGAACTGAGCTTTAAAGGGTTTAGGCACATGTTATTTTGGGATTATCTCCTACAATACCTACTACATCACCTCGGTGGTGCAGTGGTAAGAGTGCAGTACTGCAGGCTACTTCTGCTGGCTGCTGGCTGCTTGGAATCTGGCAGACCGAATCTCATCAGGTTCAAGGTTGACTCAGCCTTCCATCTTTCTGAGTTGGGCAAAATGAGGACCCAGATTGTTGGGGGCAATATGCCGTCTCTGTAAACCACTTAAAGATGGCCATAAAAGCACTGTGAAGTGGTATATAAGTCTCTATCTATTTGATGGAAAAGCTTACTATGTGTCCCAAGAATGGTAGATGCATGATTGATGGGGCAAGAGCAGACTTCCTTGCAGAGAAGGGGAAAAGAAAGTCAAGATGGCAGCCTCAAAAATGTCAAGCTGCTGGCCATGAAATCAAAGCTTCCCCCATGTTAACATCTATGAACCACATGGAAGAGGCGGGGCTTAGTTCACATGGCCATGGTCACCAGCTTAACTTTTTTGATCTTCTCCCTGCAGATGTCCCTAGCAAGAAAAAGAACCATAGACATTGCTGCAATTAAAAATTCGGATTTTCTTAGGAGTCTCCTTTCCTGATGGCTACAAGGCATCTTAAAAAAAAAAAACCTAAAAACTAAAGACAAGGCTAAGCTTTATATCCTGAAGTCTGTCTTTTGACATAAATAAGAAATATTTATCTTGCAAATGCAAAGTTGTAAAATATATTTTAAATGAATGTTTTTAGAAACTGGTGGTTACAATTATGTTTAAGTGCTGTACTTGCTTCTTTTCAGTGCTAAAAATTATTTCTGGCAAGTGGATAATCATTGATAAATGGATAAAAAGTGATAAAATTACAGGCTTGGTGACAGCTGATGGTGATATATAGTTAGCAGTCTAATTATTCACAGGTGTTCAGTTTCTAAGCATTTAAATTGATCTCTTTTCATTATAAGCATTTTACAGAAATGTCTGGTTTTATCTCTGCATTGTTCATAAATTCCTTGGTGTGATTGACATTTGTATGACTTAAAAGTAGAGATGGACAATCTCCTTTGCATATTATATTGTGCACATTCTTAAAAGGGCCACTTTGTTCTTTTCTGTATGAGTGTTTGAAAACAAATTCGATATATATATACATATATATGATTAATTCCATAATTACTTTTTGTTCACCCCTTTCTCTAATGTAGTTTAGAACTACAGTGCTATGTATTCATGTCATAAATTAAAGTACTTCTTATTAAACTGTGAAGCAAACAAATTTCCTTTCTGTCCTAAGATATACACTAATTGTGTTTTCTCTTGTACCATATCATTTATATTAACAGAAATATACCATACCAAAAAGCAATACATTTGCTTGATGCAAGGTATTTTCAGGGAATCTAGGTTGAGAAAAGTAAAAAATGAAGCAGGTTAGGGTTAGGGTTTAAAGTAAATTCACATGTGAAGTCTTAAAGTTGCCAAGGTTGGAGACCGCTGATCTAAAGGATGTTGGGATTGAACTAGGTGATCCTTGTAATCCCTTTCAGATGTATAATTATATAAGAACTATATATGTATAAGATATATGCAATTCATACAAATAGGAGAGACTGTATATTAGTCAAACACCAAGAAAAAGAAAAACTCCACAAATTTGCAAATTCTTGCTGCTCCTGGGTTTTAAGAATAAAATGCTATAAAGTCCATCACTGTATTAACATTATAGAATGAGGCTGAATAGTGAAAGGTGTCTTTGTATTAATCTGTGGAGATGCTAGTCCTCCTTCCATTACTGAGTGACTTACATACCAGTTTTTAAATCCAATTTTTTTCTGAGATTGTCTCAGGCAGGGGAAAAATCAGACTATTATCTTCTGGGTGAATGTTGGTCTTTTAGTAAGCAATAATTTTGTTCTTTCAAATAGTGTAATTTCTTCAGGGGTGGGGTGTTGTTGTTTTCAAAAGACACCTGGGGACATTTTGAAATCTAGAGAATCTGTAAAAACTGGAGATCACTAGCCACTGAAACCAGCAAGTACATTGAAGGACTAAACTACAGGCTTTTTCATACCATATCTGGACTGTAAGTTTGGATGTTGCAATTCCACAAAGGAGCTGCTGCCAAATCTAATTCTCTGATGAGCCCTTGAATGCAAATGCGTATTTGCAAACATATGTTGAAATACTTATGAAATAACATACAAAGTTGCCAGGTTTTGTGTGTGGTGGCATGCACATCAGGCAAACAATAATTAAGAGCAATTGAACCTGCCTGAATATGGCCAACAATGTATAACCAAAAATGATTCACACTCAGCATCAATCATTGGCTTTGGGGTGTATGTGCATGTCAGCTGTTGTATTATATTATATTTTTCTCAGGTTTGATAGGTATCTTTAACATAAGTTTATAATTCTTAAATCAATTTTGGATATTTCTATTTTATTTATGAATATATAGTTTATATCATCCTGATTGCTAACTTTAATTTCTTTTTGTTGTATATGTGTAGCCTGAGCAAGCATTGTCAATTTAGTTTGGGATATTGTGAATATTCGAATATGAATACTATCGTATTGGTTAATGACCACCATAAAACTAAGAAATAATTATGTAAAGATTACCAGTCTAATAAGAGGATAGTTTTGAAGCAGGGATCAATTGCAGTTTGGGTATCTCTTTCTTAGCCTAACTGACTTAAAGCCAACAGCTAGGAGCTTTTTCTTATCTCAGTGCTACTTCCAATAGTCATTTCTCCTCTTTTATATGAAGTGTCCAGCCCCTTCTGTTTCAGTCAAAGCTACTCTTTTTTGCCACTGTCCTGGCCTCATGAATGTCATGTAATTCTACATTACTATGTAATAAATCCATCTGATTAATCTTGTAATCATAAATCTAGCTCAAGTTCAGAACATAAATCTAAGCTCTTCTAAGAAAAGCACATTCAAGGAATAAACAAAATGAGAAGTCAGATTATAAGCCAAAGTCAAATACCCAGGGATATTCTTGCAGCTATGAATCTGTGATATTGGGAGCAATAGGGTTATTCACAGATAGACATTGTTTCACCAACCTGTTTGCATTGCTCCTCAAATACCCAAAATGTCTGACAGATGTACCTAATCAGTCTTGGTTTCCTTTAGCAACTCATTCATGAGTAGCCCTTCTTAGTTAATCTGTTTGTTAACTTTAACATGCAGATAGAAAAGTTCTTGAAGACTGGTGGTGGGATGTGAGAATGTCCTTGGGGACAGGAGGAAGACAGGAGGAAGGTGTTTGGCTAAGAATATCTATGTCTGTACTGTAGTGAAGAGAAGAGAGGGATGGATACAATGGCTTGGAATAACTGTACCAAAGAAGAGAAAAATATTTTTGCAAAATGTATAGTTCTGATCAAATTATTTTCTAAAGCTTTCTGTGTTCAGCAATGACAAGTGGAAAAGGAACATAAGGAAGGATGTGGCACCCATTGCAGAGAAAGTAATGATTAAAGATAAAACAGAAATCTGTAGCTGGGATGCAAAATAATTTGAGTACTAATGTTTGCTAGCAGATTTTTATTTTCAACATATCTTTTCTTGGATTAAAAAAAGAAGAAAATATATAAGAAAAGACACCTGCTCAATACCCAATGCAGCTTATTATTGAAACTTACTGCAATAAAATGATGGAATAAATATAACTTATGGAAATGTCCAAAATTTCTTTTTATATATTTTGTTATATTATACTGTTTAAATAATTTTACTTGTGACAGTGTAGCTGTCATCTAATATAAATATTGTATCTATTTATATCCTACCTTTATTATAAATTATAAGTAAGTCCAGGCAGCCTCCTCTTTTCTCCTCAACAACCACCCTGTATAGGCCGAAAGAGTGACCAGCCCAATATCACCCGGCTGACTTTCATGCCTAAAACAGGACTAGAACTCACAGCCTCCTGATTTCTAGCTTAGTGTTTTAACCACTGGACCAAACTGGTTCTCATATATTGATTGTCCAATGTAGACAAAATGAAACAAGGATGGGGGCAGGGGCAAAATATTGCCCACTTTTGAATGAAGCGTCATATGAATGGTTCACCTGAAGAAGGACATAGTTTTGACTTTTATTTAAATTTTCCACCCACTCACCTGGTTGGATGTCTCTTCCTTGAGAAAGATGTTTCACTTCTTATCCAAGAACTGATGAAGCTTCTTGGATGAGAAGCAAAACGTCGTCTTCTTCCTCAAGGAAAAAACTTAGTCCGGCTGTGTTTTGAAAAAATGCACCTTTGAGTCATATTGATTTTAGATTTCAGATAATTGTCTTTTGGACTGGGAATAGCTGAAGTTTGATATTTCTCACCCTGAAAGACACGCTGGCTCTGAAATATGTAGGCAAAAGGAAAAGCAGAGCTCTTTATACCTCTCTTTAGTGAGGAATAATAACGGCTTATTTTATAAAATGCTGGGACAATGTAGCTTAAAAGGAACTCTTACAGCATGGCCTATCCAAACACAAATCAATCAAGAAAATCTTTAAATCCATTCCAATAGGAGATGATTTGAAAATCTGTTCTTGAGGAACAGTAATGGAAACCATATCCTGCAGGGGGAAATATCTATACCTTGCGGGGATGGACTTCAACTGTCCTGCAGACACATATACAGTCTTTCCAAGGGAAATAAACCCCTTATATTCTTCCCTCCCAATGTTTCTATAAAATATTGACTTGGAAACAGAACACTGTTTCTTAATTTTTAAATCTTTCTCAGTGAAGAGGGGGATTCTTTTAAAAAATATCTCACTAAGTACTTCCTGTATATGCAAGGGGGGCTCACAGGAGTTTGGGACAACCCCTCGCTAAGATTTTGCACAGTTTGGAGAACCCCCAAATCCCACTCCTGTCTGATCCCACCCACCCACCCCTCTTCTCCCCGGAATCTCCACACGGCCCCATTTCGGATGCAGGTAAGTGCAGGGCACGCGTGGAGGCTTAGGGTGGGTGAAAAAAAGTCCTCCCGGAAGTTCAGGAAGACTGGAAACAGGCCCTTTTCTGGCTTCCAGAGAGCCTTTGGAGCCCCAGGAGGCCATTTTCACCCTCCCAGAGACTTGAGGAAAACCTCCAGAGCATGGGGAGGGCAAAAATGCCCCCCCGATGCAGGAGGTTGAGTAGGCCACACCCACCCAGCAACCCGGCAGAGAACCTGTTAGGGATACACACCCTAGCAGAACGTGCAACGGCAGTCTAGCAGGCAGGCAAATGATGTGAGATAAACGTTGTTGTAGTTTACACTCAGTAAGACAGATACACTGTGCCAGTTAAATAGTTTTTTATTCCAGCAAGAGTTATAGCATAGTCAAAACAGTCCATATGTTATACACTAGTTCAGTCCATCCAGGGATTAATCAGTTACAAAGTCCAGTGTTGAAAATAGAGGTCAGTAAACTTACAAATAATCAGTCCAGCAATATATCTCTTTTGCAGTCAGAGATATGAAGAAAATCAAACCCTTTTTCTTTGTTTCAGCAACAGCAGGGAAACACACAGTTATCACCATCAATCCAACATTGTCAGCTACTACAGTAAAAGCCAGCTAACAGTGAGCTCTCTTGCTCCCTCTTATGGTGATTTTACAACCGCACCCAAAATACATGTTTTGCAGTTAAAGTGATACTTAAACTTAAACTCACTAACATAGTTTATATATTATTTTCACCCAAACTAAGTTAGGTAACCAATGTTATCCCTAACATTCTCCCCTTTTGGGTAATATAATAATATATATATATCTATTTACAATTTCAACCCATAGTTTTCACAATTTTCTTTGTGCTTGACTGCACCTTGGGCTTTTGTAAATCAATCTGCAGTCATGCAACATTCCAATCTCATTAAACCATTTTTTACAGATTGTCTTACATTCAAATATCTAAGGTCAGTATGTTTAGATCTCGTTTTTACAGCAATATTTGTAGCCAATTGTATGGCTGCTTGATTGTCCTCATAAATTACAATGGCATCTTTAACAGTTACTCCCATATCTAACAGTAACTGTTTATACAGAATTAAGTCAGTACATAATAAAGATAGACATGAAAATTCTGCTTCCATTGTGGACATACTTATGTGTTGCTGTCTAATTGACCTCCAACCAATTAGTGTTTTACCTAATAGTATAGCCATACCCGAAGTTGATTTTCTAGTTTTTATATCTGTTGCAAAACTTGCATCAGCATATGCACTTAAAATCAAATCATCTTTTGGCTCCAAATACAATGCATCGTGCATTGTCTTTTTAAGATACCTTAATATACGCTTTAGCGCTTGCCAGTGTCTTTCATTGGGTTCAGCATTGAATCTTGCCAATTGATTAATGCTATAGGCAATGTCTGGCCTTGACCAATTACTTATATATGTTAAACTACCTATTAATGATTGATAAATAGTCTTATCAAATTTTGAACTTTGAGCATCAGTATGGCAAAATTCCTGACTCATTGGAGTTTTTGCTGGCTTACAAAGTTCCATTTTATACATTTTTAGCAATTGGTAAATTTTATCTTCCTGTGATATCTTATATCCACTATTGGTTTTGTTTATTGTCAATCCTAGATATTGTCTTATTTCTCCTAATTGCTTTAATTTTATCCTCTTACTTTATAATGATATTATCTCAGTAGCTTCATTCTTAGTCTTAGTAATTAAAGCAATGTCATCTGTAAACAACAATAATAATGACACCATTCCATTTGTCTCTTTTTTAAATAAACATGGATCAGCTAAATCAGCTTTAAATCCTATATTGTTTAACTCTTTTACAATATATTGGTTCCATTCATAACCAGATTGTTTCAATCCATAGAGACTTTTATTCAGTTTCCAACAGGCATTATTATTTTTATCATCCTTTATACCTACTGGTTTTCTTAAATATATAGTGTGCTACAAT
This sequence comes from Hydrophis major, assembly GCA_033807585.1. Taxonomy (NCBI): domain Eukaryota; kingdom Metazoa; phylum Chordata; class Lepidosauria; order Squamata; family Elapidae; genus Hydrophis; species Hydrophis major. Next base: position 96,348,897 of record CM066331.1, read on the forward strand.
GGTGCATGCAGATAGGCAGTTTCTACATCTAAATGATTTATGATATAGTTTTTCTTAGCTGCCCACACTAAAGCTGCTCTTAAGGTTATTGCCTTTAAATTTGGTGCAAATAGTTCATCATAATCACATGCAGTTTGATTAAATCCTTGAGCTACCAACCTAGCCTTATGGGTAACAGTCCCATTTTTACCAGTTTTTAACTTAAATATCCATTTGCAGCCAATGGACTTTTCACCTGGAGGCAATTTGGCATTTACTTTCATTTCCTTTAATGAATTTAATTCCTTCTCCATTGCTCTATGCCAATTTTCCTGTTCCTTTGCAGGATACATCCTAAGTTCTTCAACAGTAGTTGGAACTTTACTAACTTGGCAAACTGCACTTGCTTGATACCTATCAGGTGGTCTGGTTACACGTGTAGTACGTCTAGGTATTACAGGACTTACAGGTGGACTTTCATGTTCTACCTGTTCCTGATTATCTATTTCTTCCTGTTCTGGTATTTCTTCCTGTTCTGGTCCTATATGCTCTTCCTGTACTTCCTCTTTAATTGTACTCTTCTTATTACTGATTTGTTCTTTTGGTCTTTTGTCGGTTTCTGTAATTACTTCCTTACTTTAATCTTGTTCCAGTTTTTCCCATCCTACATGTTCTAGGAATTTGGCACTAGCACTACATTAAACTCTAGATGTTCCTTTTTCCCAGAATCTGTATGATTTGTGATTAGATTCATAACCTACAAAGAATAACTTTTTAGCCCTATGTTGCCCCTTATTTCTTATTTGTGTAGGAATATGCACCCATGCTGGTACTCCAAATGTGTGCAAGTAACTTAGGTCAGGTTTTCTACCATGCCACCGTGTGAATGGTAATTCACCTGTTGTTGAGTTAACAACATTATTCAATATATGATTACCACACATTATTGCTTCTCCCCACAAATTTTCAGGTAATCCTGAATCTGACAGCATAGTACGAGCCATTGCTTGAATTGTTTGGCCTCGTCTTTCTATAAAGGCATTATGTTGTGGCCTATATGGTACAGACTTTTTATGCTCAACACCTGCCATCTTCAGTTTATTTTGGAATTTATTGTTTATAAATTCTGTACCATTATCAGTGATAAGAGTTACTAACTTCCTTTTAGTTTTTCTTTCTGCAAATTTAAGCCAATTAAAGAAATTTTGATATGTTTCTGTTTTGTTCTTCATTAGATAACAGGAACCATATCTGGAATAATGGTCCATTATACTTAGTATGTAACGAGCACCTCCCACACTTGGTTTTTTAGGACCTATAATATCAGCAAATACGACCTCTAGAGGCTCCTTTGTTTTAAACCCATTAACTCTATTTGCTGGCATTTGCTTGCCTTTTTCTTTACTTCAAGAATTGCAGTGCAAATACTTATTGCAAGGCTTCAGTTTTATACCCTTAGATAGTTCTACTGTTTGTTTAAGCATTTTAAAATTTATATGCCCCAAATGTCTGTGTAACAAATGTATGCACTCATCATGAGGTTTAACATTATTGTAAACTGTGTTAGCTACCTCTAATGAATTATCATTTAACACATACAATTCACTTCTTAAAGTTGCAGTCACTTTTTTACCTTCTTTTTCAATTATGCAATTGTCTCCCCTAAAGGTAATTACATAACCTAGTTTAACCAAAACTCTAACTGAAAGCAAATTAAATTTAAGTTGTGGTACATATAACATTTTTACATTTTCTCTTATGCAAGAACAATATGATATACCTTGACCTTTAGCTTTCAGTTTCCATCCATTAGCTAATGATATCTGCTGTGAACTCATGGACATCTTAATAAATCTTTTCTTATCTTTCATTATACAGTGCGATGCTCCACTATCTACAACCCATAAATTATTATTCACAGTTTCGTTGCTATACATGGCTAACTCTATGCATTTTTTTATCCTTTTGATGCCTTTTATCTTTCTGGCTGGCATTTTGGCTTTTTTACTTTTTTGCAGAATCTTGCCAAATGTCCTTTTCCTCCACAATTAAAACATTTTCTAATTGTATCGGCTGACGAAGATATTTTCTCTTCTTCACATTGTGGTTGTTCCCTTCTGAGTTGATCCCTTTCAAGCCTTCTCCTGGCTTCTTCAATTAATCTGCCAGTAATGTCAGTTAATGTGAGGTTATCTTTTGGCAGAACCTCAAGTGAAGTTACGAAGTCATCATAGCTAATATCTAAAGAAGACAAAATTATATAAACTTCGTGTAATTCAGTGAAGATAAGTTCCTTTTCATGCAGTTCCTGAAAAATTCTCTTCATTATGTTTATATGACTCAACATATCTCCATTCTTTTGAAGATGTGTTCTGAACAGCTTCCGTGTAAGATTTATATGTGCTCCTACACTGTCTCAAGCATAAATCTTCTTTAAATTCTCCCAGCATTTGGCAGCTGTTTCTTCTCCTCGTATATGTACAAGCTGCTCATCACAGAGTGTCAGTCCTATTATACAGAGAGCTTGCTCATTCTTCAGTTGATATTCTTGTATTTTCTGGGCATCATCCTCATCCTCCGGATCCCATGCATCTACCTCTGGTGGGTTTTGAATTATACTCCACAAACCTTCTCTGCGTAGAAGTAGGCTACATTTCATAGACCATGAAACATAGTTTGTTCCATCCAGTTTGGATATTAGAGACAAACTTTGTAAATTGACTTGTGCCATCTTTATCTGGATATTAAAACTATAATTAATAAAACACAGCTGTCTGTTTACAGTATTGTGTAACTATACAAACTCTCACTTTAATCTAAGCCTGTTATATCCTGGTTAGTCTGACTGTGCACCTGGGCCCATAACAGTGTTAGGGATACACACCCTAGCAAAATGTGCAACGGCAGTCTAGCAGGCAGGCAAATGATGTGAGATAAACGTTGTAGTTTACACTCAGTAAGACAGATACACTGTGCCAGTTAAATAGTTTTTTATTCCAGCAAGAGTTATAGCATAGTCAGAAACAGTCCATATGTTATACACTAGTTCAGTCCATCCAGGGATTAATCAGTTGCAAAGTCCAGTGTCGAAATAGAGGTCAGTAAACTTACAAAAAAATCAGTCCAGCAATATATCTCTTTTGCAGTCAGAGATATGAAGAAAATCAAACCCTTTTTCTTCGTTTCAGCAACAGCAGGGAAACACACAGTTATCACCATCAATCCAACATTGTCAGCTACTACAGTAAAAGCCAGCTAACAGTGAGCTCTCTTGCTCCCTCTTATGGTGATTTTACAACCGCACCCAAAATACATGTTTTGCAGTTAAAGTGATACTTACATTTAAACTCACTAACATAGTTTATATATTATTTTTACCCAAACTAAGTTAGGTAACCAATGTTATCCCTAACAGAACCCATTGCTAAAATTTTTGAAACCCACTCCTGTGTATATGCCATTACTTCATGCAATCCCCTTGAAATAAAATGAAGTAATATTGAGAAGAAGGCGGAGCCTCCTCGCTGACAGACCGTAGATCACGACTCTCTGTGGCTATGGTCCATGCTCTTTTGTTGGAGAGCCCCGATCATTACGATTAGGGGCTGAAGCTGCCTTGGAGGGGCGGTGGAGCAAGGGGAATCCGCAAGCTAGGTTGAGTGGAGCAGCATCTCCCCCCCTGGGCTTGGTCTTTTCCCCCCCAAAGACGACTGCAGCGGTGGTTTAAAATGGCCACCCTGAAGAGGAGGACTCAGCTGGATTAAGATTTGTGCAGGAGGGAAGAAAGAGGTGGATAACATCTGAACCGGGACAACTGGGCAATACAACTAAACAAAAGTACCCCGGGATTAAGGTAACATGGAATTTTTAAGAAAAGAAAGGAAGAAGCTGGAACTAAAGATTTAACTAAATTGGACTAAAATATTTTGGGAATAAACAGGCATAAAATAAAGCTGGACTTAAGATTGTCAAAAAATAATAATAAACTTTACAAATTGGAGACTGGACTGTGCTGGAATATTGAGGTTCTTAAAACCCTAAATAAAAAAATAGGGGGGAAAGGTGAAGACTTTGTATAATGGAGAGTGCCACCTTTTGACAAAAACTTGAGCTCAAACAAAAGGGAAAGCATCCTGTTTCTGAATGAACTTGTGTGGATAGAACATTAAAGAAATATTGAAACAAAGTAAGAATCTTAGAAAGTGAAAGCAGAACCAGAATAAAGAAAAAAGCAAGGAAAGACTGAGTGTGAGATTGATTGATGTTTTTGCTATAGACCCTCAGCTGGAATAAACTGAGAACTTTAGAAAATTGAAAGAAGAAAGAAGGAAAGTAAAAGTGTTTTTGTGTGTGTGTGGACTTTAACGATCAAAAAATATTATTGTTGTGTATGTACCATAGTTAATAAAGTATGAGCTTGAGGTAAAATGCAGGGTTCTGGCCCTGCACTTCTGATTGGCTGTTAGGCGGCCAGATCAGATTGGTTAGTTCTTAGGAATCCGATTGGCCCTTAACAGAGGATTATTATTGGTTTAAAGAGCTAGCGTTCATAGCTCGCTATTGGACAATTCTCACAAAGGTTGCCTATATAAGGCAGAGTTCACTGTTATTGTTTTGAGAAGTCACTATGCAATAAAGAGCTGAAAGTTCACATTCAAAGACTGTCTCCATTTACTCCAACCCATGTCCAAGTACTTAACAATGATATCTCTTCGGGAATTAAAAATGGAATTTAAAAATATGAGAAAATTACTACAAGAAAGAAGCGACTCACTTTGCTCTGTGTTAGAAAAAAATGAAAATGGTGATTGAAGAACAAGAAGAAAGAGCTTTAGAGGAGGAGGAGTCGATTCGAGGAGAAGACATTTTAAATAGACAATTAACATAAAAAACACTACAAAGAAGTGGGGAAAGAAGGAAGGTTAAAAAGTTAATATTTAAGAAGGCAATCAAAAGGGGGAATACCTGTGAAGTCAGGAAAGGCAGAAAGACCCAGCAGAAAAGGGGAAAGGAAGATATTAAAATAGAGAGGGATATAAATTGGAATGAGAAAAGATATGGGGAAAAGAGGGGGAGGAGAAGCAGTAAGAAACAGGTGCATGAAATAGAGAAATACGGAAATAGTAAAATGTTGAAAAGAAATTGTTTTTTTCAGAGATAATGGTTGATGAATTAAAAAGGGGATTCTGCAGGGTAAGAAGGGGTAATAAGAATATTTCTGCAATTAAAAATATTTAGAAAATAGGGTAATATAGATGCTGATAACTCTTATAAAAAAACCAAGGGGGGGAAATAGGTTGCGGAATCCAAGTGAAAAGATGTAATGATTATTATTGTAACTTCTTAAAAATAATGGTTTATTGGGAATCAAGATGAGGGAATAAAGGTATATTTTAATCATTGAGGTGTCACACTCAAAACAGTAAAAGGGGGGAAACCTGTACTTGTTTTTTTTTTTTAGTGTTAAAATTTGTATTAATCTAGAATTTATAAAAAGAATGTGTAATGGAAAGGGAATATGACAGACTAAAGAACCAAATAAATTAATGTTAATATAGACTATTAAAAGCAAGGAGAGACATTGGTAACTTTATTATTATTATTATTATTATTATTATTATTATTATTATTATTATTATTATTAAGCAAACACATTGTTTATCTTTATTTTTAAAATAAATATTAAAGGATTATATTTTAAATAATTGAAATGAAAAAAAAAATATTTCGATTGAGATTAATGAAAGAGGCTAGAATTAATTTGTATGCTTCTCTCCTTACTGAAAATTTGGAATGGAAAAGGTAATAATAGAATTAAGTATGCATATATGAATGTGCAATTGCTGTCATATTTGTATGTAAAGGTGATGAAATATGTTGTCCGCTAAAAAGAGATTTTTGTTTTTAATGTGAAAAACTGAATAAAGTTTGTTAAAAAAAATGAAATAATAACATGACATCTATCACTTGTTCTGAGGCCATGTTCCCTGAGAGCCTTTTGGTTGTTTATGTAATATTAACATTCTATTTATGGTGGACACCTGCTGTTAGTAGATTTTCAGGAGAAAGCTGGGGGGGGGGACTTCACACAGAACAGATGTTCATGTTCGTCCTAAATTTAGTCTCCTTAAATCTGTATGTACAGATATGCTGTACTTCCTTTGCCTGTATTGCAGGCAACTGCCTTCCCAAAACCATAATATGCAAATCTTGAAGATACCTAGAAGCTGGATAATGTATATAAACTCAACAGTGTATATGTCATTTTATTCTATATGTCAATTTTGCAGCTGTCAGAGATGAATGTCTGATAAGAATAGGTGTTTGTTTCTGCCAACTAACTTTTTAAAATTCTCAGAGTCCTTCAGAAATTTTTTGCTAGCTACTACAATGCGTGTGATTTGTTTTTATCAAGTGCAGAAATGCTGGTGTTTGAACACAATTCTTTTCATGACACTGCTAACTAATTCATGTTTTTTCTTCCTTTGATACCTTTTATAGGTTCATCAGTAACACAGCTGCTTGCCCGTGACCTAGACAATGACCCCCTTGTATTTGGAGTAGTAGGGGAGGAAGCGAGCAGGTTCTTTGCAGTGGAAAGCATGACTGGTGTCATTTGGCTCAGACAACCATTAGACAGAGAGGTAACACAGAATGATTTGCATTAAACTGAAATATGTATTTCAACTTGAGCCCTTCTTCACACTGCATTCAGCACCCAGCTGACCTTAGCTGACTTTGAAAAGCTAAATAGAATTAGTATTTGGATGGAAGACCATCAGGGAAACTCCAGGGTTACAGGCTGGGCTGCAAAGTAGAAAAAATATCTTGCTAGAAGGCAAAAATCAAACCACTTCAAGTTTTCTAAAGAAAATTCCCCTTTTGCGATTATTATTATCATCATCATCATTATTATTCATTAATCTTTAGTGAAATTCACAGCCTTTGGGGCTGATTGATAGCTCAACAGCTCAAGTCCTAACCAAAGACCTAGGAACTGTTCAGGTAGCGTCGGAGGATATAAGCTGTTCCATGTAGTGTGGGGTTTTTTTTTTGTAAAATCATGGTATTCAAGTTTGATAGATTCAGAATTTCCAAATAGCGAAGTAGCTCTTTAGGTATTGCTCCAAGGGCTCCAATTACAATTGGGAGAACACACGATTTCTTTTTCCAAAGTCACTCAATTTCAATTTGTAAGTCCTGATACTTTGTGATTTTTTCTTGCTGCGTGTCTTCAATTTAATATTATTATTAATTATTATTGTTGCATTTATGTTGAATTTTAAAATCATTACAATTTTAAATTTGCTTATAGGCATTATATGTTAATAATAGCAGCAAATATATTTGTAGCCTATAAATAAAGAAAGGAGAAGAGGAGGAAAGGAGAAATCAAATATTTTGAATGAAATACTAAACTATATATTGAAAAAAATCTACAGGTAGTCCTTGATTTATGACAATTGAGAACAAAATGACAGGTGTAGGTCAATGTGGTTGTAAGTCAAATCCTCATATGACAAGACCTGATTTCAAGTGGATCACATGGTTATTAAATGAATTCAGCTTCCCCAATGGACATTTTTGTCAGAAACTAGCAAAAGAAGATGGTAAATCACAATCACGGGACTGCGGGATGCTGCAACTAGTTGCAAATGCAAGTCTGTTGCCAATATCCGAAATTGTGATCACATGACCACGGGGATGGTGCCACAGTCATAAATACCAAAACATATTATGAAGCACTTTTTCCAAGATCATTATAACTTTGAACATTATTAAAGAAACAATCATAACTCAAGGACTACCAGTATCTCTTTTTATTTGTACTGTGTTCTGTTCAGGGAGATCCTTATACCAGATCAGATTGTTTATCAAATTGATTCAGATTCTGGATCTAGACTCTGGGCTTTTAAGCCTAGAGAACGGAAGCAAAGAATGGACCATATAGCATAAACATTATTTGAAATTCAATTAAAACCTTTATTGTCAGAATACAACATGTGTACAATGAGATTGGCTGAGCCTCCCTTCTTGCACACTCCCAACACAATACAATTCACAGTGAAAGGCAGAAAATCCCTAACCCAGTGACTCCTACTAACAAACACACAAACCTATTGCACCATGTGAAATTATTGCATGTCATGCCGGCCCCGCAAGTCAATCATGCTATGTTGTTGTAAAGTTATTTTATCTAGGCTGATTCCATTTCTATTCTAGTCTATCATCTTCATGTTCCACAACATTATTTCCTTAGATATTATTTTGTTTGTTTGCTGTTGTAGGAGCTAAAACAAGACCCTTTCAGGTAGAGAAGGAAGGAGAGAATGGGAGAAATCATACATCCATTTTGAACAAATGAACAATGGCTCTTTTAAGCTTGGCATTTGACTTTCACACACTTCATGCATTGAGTCAGGAGCTGAATCCTTTATGAGCTCTTCTTAGCTTTCATTAGTGTTCATGGGAAGAAAGCTTGTGTTTTAGTAGAATGTTCTTGGATTTTTCTCCAGAATAAAAAGTCAAAAGGAAAAGGGAACATAAGTGTCTATACCTAACTCCAGTAATACCATGTGACAGCACATGAGTAGTGACATCATAGTGCCCTTCCATACAAGTGGTGGAGAGTTGATTTCATCAGACTATAATGCACAATTCATTATTTCCCTATCTTGCTGCCGTAGATGTCCATGGGACTGAAACTGGTGGCTTCAGTATCTAGCAGTTTACCAACTAACCCAGAGGTCTCCAAGCTATGCTGACTGAGGAATTCTGGGAGTTGAAGTCCACAAGTCTTAAAGTTGCCAAGTTTGGGGACCCCTGATCTAACCCAATAATTCCAGGCTTCAAACATTATTTTCATTTCAGCTATTAGTTGGCAAGTAATGGCTACACATCACACAAAGTTATAATACATTTAATTTGATTTGGCTTAGGGTGATATGTGAACCAGATTACATTGACCTATTGAAAAAAGAAAAGAACCTCACTATATCATTTTTCTTTTCATTTCAGACAAAGTCAGAATTCACAGTTGAATTTTCTGTCAGTGACAGCCAAGGGGTAAGTGTAACATTTGTTCCATGATTTAAATGGAGACCAGAGTAGAGATGATATGGAGAGGTCACACTATGGGGAGGAGAGGAAAGCTGTCACAATCCCACCCTCTTTTCTGAAGGAATCCTCCCAGGGATACAGCAGTGTGATTGTTGTAAGAGAAACAGGTGGATATCTCAGGCATTCGCTCTTTCTGTACAGCAGTTTATGAAATGGTGTGGAAAAGCCATCTGTTTCCCTCTCCAGTCATATTAAGAAGTGTAAACTTCAGGGAACAAGGCAGTTTTGGTCTCTGGGTCTGTTTTCTCTCCTATTTGTAAAGTAGAAGCATGGCACACCATGGGACAACCTGTTGTGTTATATAGAAGCTCATACTGTACTCAAGAAATATTGATGCTTAGTTCAGTTAAGTGTAAAGCTGGTGTGATTTACAGATGTGGACAGCTTCAAAGTCATTTGTGATAAGCCTGGAAAACATCATTTGAATGTTTGAAAAACATCCTTTATATTAGAATAACTAATATAGAATAACTATATTTATGGAATATAGATCCACCTTAGGAAAATCCACATTTAAATAGCCATTTTTTTGTTAGGACAAAAAAAATGTGATTTTTTTAAATTAGAAAAATGTTCAATTATGGAGAAAGTTCTGTCTTTAAAGCAGCATTTTTGGATTCTGTTTTTTTTTTTTTCCTTGCCTGGTCTTTTGTATAAATAAGTCCATATAGGTTCACAGGTCCCCACAAATACGTAAGAATAACTTCAAATCAATCCATTCTAAAAATGAAACATGTTTTCTTCTTTTTCTAGCCACCCTGAAAATATTCAGCAGACAGTGTGGCTGTTATTCTAATATAATAATATATAAAGTAAATGTCAGAATATTGTATTTACTATGTACCAAAAATCAAGTCATACATAAATGTTGAAAACACAAATATGAAGTTCTCTTGCAACATACATGTTTCAGTTGTGAATAAAACACTTATGTACAATCTCTCTGCTATAAAGAAAGGATCTTTAATATCATATGACATCAACTTGGTGGAAGATATCTGATATCACCCTTTAATAATAAATACCACACTAGTTATATGGATTCCATGCTTTATTTCAATTAAGTTAGATTTTAAAAATTGAACTTCTACTGTGTTTAAAGAGGGTCACCACCGGCAGCAGATTCAACTCATCATATTGAAGGAATAATGAGTGATACATGGGAATGCTGCATATTAGTTTTAGCTAGAAAGTACATTAAGTTGGTGAATATGGAACGACTATCACCATTGCAATCCCAAGCCTTAAATTGTGGATCCAGCATTCACAATTCAAAAATTCTTTGTGTAGTTAATGAAGGCTCTCATTCATAACTGAAAGGGATTCAGAATAAGAATCCCTAGGATCCAATTCTCCTTTTTACACAGAGATAATTTTTCTACAGTAGTAATGCTTATTAACTTTTTCAAATTTTTTGAATATTGTTACCCCTGCAATTGAAGAAATTGTTGCAATTATAGTAACTTTGCTCTAAATCATTTTGATCGTAGGTGATAAAGGGGTCTGTGAATATTCAAGTTGGAGATGTCAATGACAACACACCAAGATTTCACAATCAACCTTACAGTGTCCGCATCCCTGAGGTATGAACTCATTGACTATTTTGCTTAGTAGAATTCCCATCTTTTCTTTTCCTCAAGGAATGATTTATTATAATTGGAACCTTCTTTAACTAACTGAACAATAATGTTTCTCATATATGATCAGAGAACTGTATGTTCTGTCCCTATCCATCGTCTTAAGTGGAGCAAGTGATGGAGTCATATTTCTATAAAAATCTTGATCATTTTTATATTAAGTAGTCTTGCCACAAAATATTATCACGTGGAACCTTCCTGTATGTTATTTCCATTCTGCCAAAAAGGTGTGTGATCTATTTTTTCCCATTCAGTCAAAATTCTGTAACTACCAAAATCTTGTTTGATATATTTTGTGGATCCTATTGTTCATTATGATTCTTGCTGTAAAAATGTTTTCATTTTCTGAAAAGTCTCAAAGTTTTTTTAAGGTTACTGACAATTTCCTATTGAATGAAACAGTGTGTTGTTGGCTTATATGGGCATTGGCACCTACATTTAAAAAGCAGAAGTAAAAATAGCAATAACAATAGCACTTGGACTTATATACCACTTCACAGTGCTTTACAGCTTTCTGTAAGTGGTTTACAGAGTCAGCCTATTGCCCCCAACAATCTGGGTCCTCATTTTACCGACCTTGGAAAGATGGGAAGGCAACCTTGAGCCAGTGAGAATCGAACTGCTGGCAGTTGGTAGAATTAGCTTGCAAATACTGCATTCTAACCATTGTGCCACCATGCCTCAATTATAATGGTCTTTACTTTGAAAAAATCATTTTGGGGAGTGTTATAAAAAATTGTTTGAAATACGTAAATCCCTACCCAAGAGCTGCATTCCTATGATTCCTTGTGCTGTGAAAATAATAATCCAAAATTTTCTCAGATTTAGAATAGAGTCTCAGTTTGAATTCCTAGTTTGGAAGGAATGAGAACCAAAGTGATATTATTTAATCATAGGGATAGACAATTCATTCAGTGACATTTTCTTCAAACATGTATTTTAAGCCTAGCTACCTTTCAGTTAAAATTCTTAGTTCACAATAGAAAATCTTCTATGCATTTGTTTTGATATGCTTTGATAATAATTTTATCTTGAAATAGGTATTTAATGTTAAAATAGGTCATTTTATATAATACTTTGTTGATTTTGACCCAAGAATTATATTATACATTTTGCAGAAGGGAATAATACTCCAATGGACAGATGCATTTCATTTCATGTATAATGTAAATCATGCTGGTTCACTGGAAACTGCTAAGTGAAATTTGGAGTTTTATTTGTTTCTAATTCATTTTCAATCTAACAGCATTTTGTGGAAACAAGAGATGTTGGTGATAGTTATCCCTGGATCATTTTTGTTGGTCTTTCTCAAGACAAATGTAGTCTACTTCCTCATGGCTACTTTTTTACAACACTGGAAAAAATGTAGAAAGTTGCTATCATAAAAGATATGCACGAGAAAATTATGCACACAAATGTATGAGTTATCATGTGAGGAATTATTTAAAAGAAAAATCGAACAAAATTACATTTTACAGATTTCTCCTTTGCTACATTTCCATTTTTTAAACTGAAGTCTGTTATTTTTTTTGTTTTTGATATAAATATTGCATTTATATAAAATTTTGAAATATTAATTTCTTATTACATAGAAAAAGGTCCAGGAAGACCTTTTTAAGGAGAAGAACCTATTTAAATCAATTAAAAAATATAAAACCACCTCAATTATTTGATTGTATAGAGAAGTGAGAAATAAATCAAATCAATAAACCATTCTCTAGGATTATAAAATCCTGTGAATTTAACTAAAATTATTTTTAAATTATTAGTATATGTTAGCGCACCTCAAATCTAAATGACTGTATGTAAATTTTACCAACACTGGAATGTAAAATTGTTGACTAAAAGCCAAATTGGATGTCATTTTGGAGATCTCTATGACAGTAGTTTTATATGTTGCTATTGGTATTTTGGGTTTATAAATCCTGTAAAAAAAACCTGCAGCACCATTACTACACAAAGATTAAGGTGCATTTATACTTTCCCCCTTTTCCCATTATTACCATTGGAATTGTCTTTTTCTGCAGACATGATATGTGACCCATAAAAGAAAAATGATGAGGCTCCAACCTTAATTTCTCCATCTTCTTGCTATCACATTCCTGATAAACAGGAGATCTGATTGTAGTTGTCCCAGAATGTTTGGTATGGCTTTGAGACAACCTGAACAAATCATTTTAATAGCTTTGTTTTCCTGAATTCTAGGTCCATTAATCAGAGAAAAAGATGCTTTCCAGTCTCTCTCCTGCTTCTTGGAATTCAGACCACTTAGTTCTCTACAGTTTAGCATTCCATTGTTTTATCTCCCTGCCTAATACAGATAATTTTACCATTCAATCAAGCTAGTGAGTGAGCAGGCAGGTGAACTTGTATGTGAGAGTGGGATTGTGAAAATGAGCTACCCGTAGTATTTTTAAAAGTAGCAGTTATGACATTATTGATAATTGCTCCATTAATACATTTACTACCTGACACCCCATTTTGATTAAACTTGAGTCTTTGCTCTACTTTTGTGTGCTTGTAAGAGTCCTTCATTGGCCTTCTTTGGGTAAAATGTAACCTCTGGTGCTTGACTTTATATCAGAAACAATAAATCCTCTCTTCTAATTATTATATTTGCTTTTAAAGCCATATGTTTCCAGGCTCAAAATACAAAATAATGGAGTTGGAAGGGACCTTGTAGTCTTCTAGTTCAATCCCCTGATCAAGCAGGAGAATCTATACAATTCCAGAAAAATGGCTGTCCAATATCTTCTTAAAAAATCTCCAGTGATGGAGCACCCACAACTCCTGAAGGCAAGCTGTTCCACTGGTTAATTGTTCTCACTGTTAGGAAGTTTTTCCTTAATTCCAGGTTGCTTCCTTCCTTTCCATCCATTACATCTTGTCCAGCCTTCAGGGGCTTTGGAGAACAGGTTGATTCCCTCTTCTCTGAGAGTCCCTCAAATATTGAAAGACTACTATCATGTCACCCCATAGTCCTTCTCCTTGTTAGCCTAGACATACTGAGTTCATGCAACCATTCATTATATATTTTAGCCTCCAGCCCTCTAATCATCTTTGTTGCTCTCCTCTCCACTCTTTCTAGAGTCTCAACATCTTTTTTTGTACCATGATGACTCTTTCTAGAGTCTCAACATCTTTTTTTGTACCATGATGACCAAAAATGGATGTAACATTCCAAATGTGGTCTTACCAAAGCAGTATAAAGTGGTACGAACAGTTCATAGTATCTCTCTATTGAAGCAGCCTAGGACTATGTTTTTTCCTCTCAGGATTGATGTGGGCTATCCTAATTACCTGATAGGTTGCAATGCAAATGCATATACCATACAGACATTTTTTAGAACTTGTGATGGAATTTGGTGTTGTAAGAAGATGAAGCATGGAACTGCAAGAGCTACATACATTTTCATTCTTCACAATGTAATGAGAGCTTACATTGTCTCAGCTTGCATATTAAGTTTTGTTTAGCTGGGACAGTGTGATGATGTCTCAGAATATCTAATTACAAAGAACACATTGAAAAGAGAAAAACAGCAGGAACAACTTCATGTCTTCTTTCCATCTTGTTATAGTTAACATCAGGCACGATAATAAATTGTGGCTCTCTAGAATTCTCCAGGAGAACCTTCACAGACTCAACACACCTGCTAATATCTGTCCATTGCAGAACAGAAAAATTTCTCCTTTTTTGTATATGTGATGATTCTTCATAGTAAGAATCACTGCTTCCTTTTAAGGGTGACTCTGGAGAGGGAGCCTAGCTAGTCTCATTGTTATTTGTTTACTTTGAATATACTTTCAATATTAATTTTTACGTTGAATATATCCCCACATAAATATCTCAAACAGTGAATAAAATTTAAATACTTCTATTTTGACTGAATTAAAATAAATTAATTGACCTTCTTTTGACCATTAATTGCTTTGGGCACCAGTCTAAAATATCAGTGGTCTCCCTAGTAGTAAAAGGAAAACTACATGAAATCTTTGGATGTTTTCTCCCAATGATACTATTTAGGTCAAATAGGTAAGGAATCAGCATATATAACGGCTGAAGTGCTGAAAAAGAATCATTTAGTATCTCAGAAATCAGCCTGAAGGAAGAAAAAAAATATAGTATTTTACATGTTCATTCTAGCATGGTTCTCCAGAAAGGCAATATGGTTGAAATAAACAAAGAAAGGGTTGTTTTTCATTGACCTTGTTTCTTTCATAGAGAATGGCAGAAATCCAGGCCTGAACTGAACTGAACCTTAGTTATTCAGTTGCCAACAAGAAATTATTCACCATAATGGGACCCCTAGAGGCTTCTTTATTAAAGAGTTAACAGAATTTAATAAGCATTGATTAAATGTTAAAATTGCTTTCTGATAAAATAAATAAATTTCTAACTCGCAAAAAAATAAGGTTTTGTTGATAGCTCCTCACCTTTACCAAAACCCTGCTTGAAGATAATAGGCTAAACATACAGGGAAAATAGTGTTTCTAATAGTAGAAGATACATTTCCCAAGAATATTAATCTTCATCTTGTTGATATTGGGAGTATTTGGAATGCATGAAAGTATTCAAAATTATGAAGCCTTTGTACAATTGAGGATAACCAAAAGTATTGAAAGATGAATCTACCTCTGATTTCCAAGATTTGGAATGCATTTATGTATCAGGAATGCCTATAGAGAGATTAGAAATGCATTGTTTGGGGATATGACTCTGCATATGAGTTTGAATGAACAGGATGCTGAGTTGGCTAAGAACAAGTGATTTGTAGCAAATGTTGACAAACTATTGATGCAGACATTTTTGTTCACAGACAGCAAAGTTATGCATAAATGGCAAAAGTTATATATTCTGGCTTATTAAAAGTGGGCAAGTGGAGTACTTTTAAGATAAGGCTATGCAGATAGAAAAATAGTGGGTACTTGTAGTCTGTTGTGAAAATGCACATGCCTGTTTTGTTACATCAAAGCAGAACTTGGATATGTTAGAAGAAATGTAAAAGTAATTAGAATGAAATAGAAACTGATTACCAAAGCAGTCAGTGTAGTAAAATAAGAAGGGAGAAAGTTAACACTGAATGGGTACTGGAAAGATTTGAATACAAAAGTGAGTAATTTTTTTCGTATATTATTTACTGCCTTTAATTTTTTTCTTTTTTTTTGCTCATACTAGCTACTCTTTTTCTGTACTTTGTATAGTTCGCATTTTCTTCATGTGTGTGCACACTAATGCTGCCATGGACATTGCTTTTAATCAAGTCTACCAAAACTACTTCTCTTGTCTATGCTAGTCTGTATGATTGTTTTTGAAATGTCTGAGTAGAGTTTTTCCTTTTAACAAAATGCAGATTTCCAACCATATGATTCCACAATGACCTGCATAAATAAATTAGGGTGAGTGTGGGTAGAAATAGTTTTTGGCATGATGTGCTTAGTGGAGTCCTTCCTGAATAAGGCACTTGTTTGCTGCAGTGTCCACATTGTTATCATCTCTTTTGGGGTTCAATTTGTACATTTTACCCAAAGGCAGTTGCAAAATTAGTGGAATTTCTCCATCAGCTTAGGAGGAATGGGTGATTCATCAGATACACAAAGAGGAAGTACACACAGAGTTAGAACAGCACAGCACAGCACAGCACAGCACAGCACAGCACAGCACAGAACAGAACAGAATAGAATAGAAAAACAGAGTTGGAAGGGACCTTGGTGGTCTTTCTAGTCCAATCCCCTGCCTAAGTAGGAAACCCTACACCACTTCAGACAAATTATTATCCAACATCTTTTTAAAAACTTCCAGTGTTGGAGCATTCCAAGCACAAATGTATATATTCCAATCAATGAAAATCAAGCCGATATTTCAGGCTGGATTTATATGTACACCATGATTTGGAAAGCACAGGGACTATTCTTCTACAAGAATGGAGTGAAGAAATGCTTCTTCCCCCCAAAATGCTGATTTCCCATCTCTCTTCTGGTTGTGCAGTAGATAATAGGCTGAGGTGGGAGATACACAAAACAGGCAGCTGTATAGCAAGCCCGCCTTGGCACAGACTACTAATTAGCAATATTTGAGGCATTGAAAGCAGCTTTGTTGCTGTTGTTGTTCTTTTGCTTTGACATGAATAATCCTCTCAGTTGCAGCACTTCCAGCTAAAGGGTAGAGCAGTAGGGGAAGGCTATTCAAATTTACTGCAGTTTGGCAGCTGGAACATTGGAAAAAGATGAGTGTAAATAAGTGGAATGTGAAATAAACTTGCCTCCTATAATGCTGATTTAAAATATGCATAACATTGCTTTACCAAGTGGGCTTGATTAAAGAATGTAAATTATTTAGAACGGAGAGGAGGCTCTTTGAAAAACTGCGAGGCATGATTTTGTGACCAGTACTTAGCCAGCTGCTTGCTGTAGATTTTGCTTTGAAGTGACAGGAGAAAGACTATGTATGGTATTTACATTTTAAGAAATGCAGTATAAGGCAAATAGAGCCAGAGAAGATGGAATGGTAAAAAGCTGGAAGACAATCCAAGCTGCTCTGCAAGAAAAATCAATCAATACAGATGGAAGCTACATGACGGTAGGTTATGCCAAAGTTCATATGGTGAGGCTTACAGATAAACTAGATACTCTATTTTATATTGGCAATGTAGTGTTATAATGTGATAATCTTGATAATCTTATTCCTTTCTACGCCTAATTCTAGATGTAGAAAGTGAAATTAGCCAGATCAGCACCTAAACAATCTAAGGGAACCCAAACCCAGTGGTTGTGATCCATATTAAGATTTCTGGAATAAAGATGAAGGATTTGCTGCCTAATGAAATTAAGTAGAGTACAGTGGAGAAAAGAACAATGCACTAGAGAGATCTTAACAATGAGCTCTGAAGTATTTTGGCCACAAAGGTGCAAAACTCTACCAACTTGAAGGTAGAAGAACAGAAAGAAACCTAAAAAAAATAAAAGATGGAAAATTAAATAGAATAAGTATTAAATTCATATTTTCTTTTTCCGGTATGCTTATTTGTTTCTTGGTCATAAGATGAATCTTGCTAGATCAGTTCAATGGCCCAATTAGTTCACCATCATGTTTCTCTTGGTGATTCTCCTACAGGAAGCCTGAAGTAGCTTTAGGTGTCCTTGATGTTCAGGGGCATATGACATCCAAAACTGGAGTCAAGAATTTGAACATCATCTCAGTATTTCACTTTCCCCTAGAAATTTGTGGATTCATTGCAGCCACCAGTTGTAGTTATTTGTATGACCTGTCCATATGAACACAACTGATACCAGAAAAATGACTTGAAGAGATTGTGAGAAGGCTGAGGACACAAAAGATTGTCTCAGAAATGGCAATTCAGTTCAGACAGTGAGAGATTTGGGGAAATGCTCCTCAAGAAGACTCTGCTTTAATTAACTCACTATAGCTAAGGCTACAGTCTCCTAGATTCTGTATTTACCCCAGATTAGCATTAAAGATAAGTCAATGAAATTTATGACATCCTTGTTTCCTTCCCAGCTATGTGTACCATGGCTTTCCCATGGTGTATTTCTTATTAGAGTGAGCCACATGAAAAAAGCTGTCCACAGCCATGCTGAGAGTACTGCTAAAAACAAAGCCTGCTCAAATTCTTCAGTATTGCTGCCGGTATCACTTAAAAAAATATAAATAGAACAGTTTATAGTAAATTAGTCAACAAAAAACTAATAATATAAAACTATGTTCATGTACTTAAGAATTAGTACCTTTGTCTAAATTTGGACTTCAAACATTAGGCAACTTTTTAATTAGCAGGACTTTTAAATCATCTTTATTTAGTGGAAGGATCTTTACTTCTGTAAACTAATATAAGAAGACAATGCTAACCATAAAATTGAGTTCTATGTATTTAAAAGCAACGGTATTGAAGTTCTCTGTATCATTAAATGTTTTTTAAGCTAAATTGATTGATTCATTAGTTAACCAACAATTGTCAAGATTTGGTTGACTTGTGTAAAGGAGATACTTCAGATTTAGTGGAGGAAGTATATATGCAGTGATGCTTACCTGCATTAAATCATTCAGATCATGTTGTGATATGAATCCTTGCTTGGCATCATGAACCTTGATGTAAGAGACAGAAAGAATAACCTTAAGAAACAGGAGGAAGATCCACAACCAAGACAACATTCAGATAAGAGAAATCTGACCCATGGCAGAAATGTAATCTCAGACATGACATGCATTAGTACTTATGAATACAAAGGGAAGTACAGAAGCACATTCAGACTTGCAAGATTTCGTTACTAAAACTTATATCAAGTATTGCATTAGCTTGTGTGTCTTTTTTCCAAGTTTGGTTTGCCTTGTAGGATTAATATTTGTTCAATAACTGGGTATAAATCATTTCTTTTATTTTGTGCTTCACATCAAACCTAGAACATGATAGCCTTCCACTTAATTGCAATCTGAGCTAGCAGGGAAGAAGTGCATGTATCTGTCCTTGCAAGAAAAAGGCATTTCCTGTGCTTTGCATAATCATGTTCTACAAATAATTATGCAATTTTTTTTTTTCCTGCACAACTCATCAAACTCTTAACAAGGCAGTACTGATGCTTTCAACTCTGTAAAGAAAGAGGAAATCCTACTGGAATTGGCAACTTAATACTCCAAGCTGGCCTCGACAGACCTCATTAAGTTCCCATGTATTCATTTCAGGCTAATGGCTGTCATGCTGGCCGCTGTTTGATTTTGTATAATAGACTTTTATGGCTTTCCAATTTGCTACAACGTGTTTGCCTATGTCTGTGCAGCTCAGGGCTGCTCCAGTGTGTTAGTCAGGCACCTGTGCACTTGCCATCCTGACCTTCAGGGTTTATCCTTCTCTACTTGATTGTTTTACATCCTGGTCTTCTCTGCAGAATCTACTTCCTCAACAACTTTCTGTTTTCCTACTCTCTACCTGTGAAGTTCATATAGGAAGGGACCCAATGAAGTGAACATTTGAAAGAGGAATTTAGAAATATATTCCTATTTTTTAAAAAATAAAAGACATCATTGTTTATAGGATCAGGGTTGCATTACTAGATCTTTATTTAAAAATATTAATTTAATAAGCTTACAAAAGCCAACACAATTACTACTTTTGTGTAATGTTCTATCTATGCACTTTTTCTTTCATAAACATGGAAGAATGTTTAGACCATTCTACTACTCAAATAAACACTACTTTTACAATGAAAAATTAAAACAAATGCAAAGTCCAAATGGACTCTTGGATGTATTTAAAGGGAAAGGTTTTACTCATGGGAAGTCTGAACTGAATATTTAAACATAATTAGTTGTATGGATCTTTATGTGCTTCACATGTGCAGTCAAGGTTTGTTTTTTAAACCAGCAAGGTAGTTACATTTTATAAAAGTCCAAATTCCAAAGATCATTCACGCTTCAACACTCTCCCCATAAGAGTTTTGAAGAACTGATTAAAAAAAAACACTTCCCAATGAGCTAAGACTGTGCCCCTGCGGACATGGGGCTATTGAAATTACATTTCACATTCTGCTATAATGTACCCTCAGGACCATGGGTGTCAGCCTTGGCAACTTTAAGATCTGCAAAGTTCAACTCACACAATTCTCCAGCCCGCCATAAATTGATGTCCACATATCTTAAAGTTGCCAAGGTTGCAAAATACTGCTCTAGAGAAATCTTAGGACCCACCTTATAACACTTTACCTAGTAAAGCACCCAGGAAATTCTGAACCTTGTGTGTGTTCAGTTATTATTATCCGATCAGTACATTTTACTTTCCTTGAATTTTAGCTAAGTTTGGTTATTCTGCCTGTAAAATAGCAAACACTCTGACTGCATCAGTGACGAATCTGCTGCAAGGTGTAAACTTCTTATATTGTTTTGTGTGTTATTCATATTTTTAACATGTTTTATTTTGAACCCTGGCCTGGGACTAAAATAAACTCTTTTTATCTGCTTCAATATGGCCTCTCACCAATTGCACTGTTTCTGTTTCCGTCTGTTGTTTAACTGTGAGGGCAAACATCTATTACAGATAGGGTGTGTTAAGTTTTGAGCATGGGTGAGAAAGAATGGAGACAAGCCTCTGAACGGTGAACTTCAGCTTTTATTTACATCGTGACTTCTCACTTTAACAGCAGTTGAACCCGCCTTATATAGGCAAACCCTGTAACTTTTAACCAATAACGAGCTAGGAACACTAACTCTTAGAACCAATAGGAACTCTCTGTTAAGGGCCAATCGGATTCCCCGGAACGGGCCAATCCGGTCCAGCCGCTTAACAGCCAATCAGATGTGCAGGGCCA
Organism: Hydrophis major; assembly: GCA_033807585.1. Taxonomy (NCBI): domain Eukaryota; kingdom Metazoa; phylum Chordata; class Lepidosauria; order Squamata; family Elapidae; genus Hydrophis; species Hydrophis major. The sequence goes on from CM066331.1 coordinate 96,369,947, forward strand.
GAACCCTGCACTTACTCCAAGCTCACACTTTATTAATCTTTATGCATACACAATACCCCTTCCCCCTGGCTTCTTATTTGCAGGGCGCAGTTACGTAGTCCCTTGGGTAGGACGGTTGTCTTATTAGTCTCTTTGATTTCCGTTGTATCGCCTGGCTGCAATCACGCTGAGATAGATCATTGTTTGGCAGTGGGGCTGTTTCTGGTTCAGAGTTCACTTCTACGTCGTTGCCCACATTCTCTGCAATTCCCTGAGGTGCAACCGTTTCTCCCTCCGGCTCCGCTTCCTGAGTTTCTATTAAACCGTCGTTTCCTTTGAATGGGTTTCCTAGGAATTCATCTTCTTCTGTACCTCCCCCCCCCCGAGTTTGGTCATAGGGGAGTTGCAGACTGGCCGCTAGAAGCCGCGATCGTAATTGATCGATATGACGTTTCCAAAGTTTATCGTCAAGGCATTGTACAAGGTAGGATCTGGGGCCAGTTACACGTACTACTGTCGCTTCCACCCACAACGGGTCGCCCGATAGGTTTTTAGCATAAACCAGGTCTCCTACCTGGAAAGTACGACAGCGGCTGCTGGATCCTAATGGTTTCTCCGGTTCGTAAGCTGGGTGCAACCGGTCAAGGTGGGAGCGGAGCTTTTGTCCCATTAGCAGTTCGGCGGGAGTTTTGTTGGTGACGCTGTGTGGGGTGATGTGTTGCAAGAAGAGGATTTGATTGACCTTGTCGTCAATGTTGTCGTAGTCTACCTTTTGTAAGGTTTTCTTCACAAATTGGACCATGCGTTCTGCTTTGCCATTGGTCGCAGGGTGCGCAGGCGAGGTGAGCGCATGGCGGATGCCGCGGTCAGCGAGGTACTGCTCGAATGCTATTGTGGTAAATTGAGGGCCGTTATCAGATCCAGGACGTCTGGTAATCCGTGGGTTGCAAAGAGTCTGTTTAAGATTTTGATAACCACCTCAGAGGTCATAGTCGTCATGCGATGGATTTCGAGCCAATTCGAGTAGGCGTCGACGGTAAGCAGGAAGGTGTGGCCTTTGGTTGGCCCCGCGAAATCCAGGTGAATTCGGGACCAGGGTCCACGTGGTGTCTCCCATTCAGCAGGCATGGTTTTTGGAGGGGCGTTGCTGACTTCTTGGCATTGGGGACAAGCTTTAACCCAATGTTTGATTTGCTTATCAATGCCCAGCCACCATGCATAGCTGCGCGCAAGGGCTTTCATTCGCATGATGCCGGGGTGGCCTTTGTGCAAGGTTCTCAGCAGCGCTTTCTGGAGTCGTTCTGGGATAACGACTCTATCGCTCCAGATGACACAGCCCTTCTGGGAGAAGAGCTCGGTTTGTCGAGTCTTGAATGGTGTGAAGTCATCTGATAGCTGGTCCAATGGCCATCCGCGTTCTACCCAGCCTAGGACTCGTGCTAGGGTGTGGTTACGTTTGGTTTCTCTCACGATATCTCGGGCGGTTAGTGGCGGCGAGTTGAGTGCCTCCATTTGTAACGTGGTTACCGTTGGTGCAGGATCGTCGAGAGTCTCTGGAAGCGGTGCTCGGCTCAATGTGTCGGCGTGGGGAATGGCTTTCCCCGGGCGGTATTGCAGCCGATAGTTATAAGCAGCTAAGAATTCTGACCATCGGGTCATCCTAGGGGATAATATGTAGGGAGTCGGCCTATCTCCGGCTATTATCCCCAATAAAGGTTTGTGGTCAGTCACAATAGTAAAAACCTGGCCATACACGTATTCGTGGAATCTTTTCACAGCTGAGACAATTGCGAGGGCTTCTTTATCAATTTGTCCATAGTTTCGCTCAGTCTTTGAAAGAGTCTTTGAAAAATATGCAACAGGGGCTTCGTTCCCATTAGGCAGTACATGGCTCAAAATGGCGCCCACCCCGAAAGACGATGCATCACATGTTATAACTAACGGCAAAGTCTCGTTATACTGCATGAGTACAGAGTCAGAAGTGAGCAGTTTTTTAACGTTTCGGAACACCTGTTCTTCACGGTAACCCCATAGCCAATTTGCTTTTTTATCTAACAACCGGTGTAATGGTTCAGCGACAGTTGCTTTGTGTGGCAAAAATACATTATAAAAATTGATGAGGCCTAGGAACGCCTGGAGATCGGCCTTGTTTCGTGGCCTGGGAGCGTTTTTGATCACTTTTAATTTACTTTCAGTAGGGTGAATGCCCTGGCTATTAATCAGGTACCCTAAAAACTCAACACTGTCAGTACATAATTTACATTTGTTTTTTTTAACCTTAAGACCGGCCTCTTGGAATTTTTTTAGGACTAATTTTAACCGGTCCTGTAAGATTTTTTTTGTTGGGGCTGCAATTAATACATCGTCAAAATAGGGGACCACGCACTTAATTCCTTGCAATAACCTTTCCATAAGGCTCTGAAAAATCCCCGGGGCTACACTAACTCCAAATTGCAGCCGGGTACATTTAAAGGCACCTCGGTGCGTCACAATAGTTTGGGCCTGTGCCGTTTTTTCATCTACTGGTAATTGCTGATATAACTGAGCTAAATCTAATTTAGCAAAAACTTTTCCGCCCCCCAGGGAATGGAGGAGGTGCTGCACCACCGGAACTGGATAGGCGTTCTGCTGTAGGGCGTGGTTCAAAGTGGCCCGGTAGTCCCCACTAATTCGGATTGACCCGTCTGGCTTAATGGGTGTTACAATAGGGGTTTCCCAAGGGGAGTGATCGATAGGCTCTAATACCCCCTGAGCTGTCAGTTTGTCGAGTTGTTCATCGATTTTTGATTTTAAGGCAAACGGAACTCGACGGGGCTTTAGGCAAATGGGCGCTACCTTTGGATTTAGGCTGAATGAAATCGGGGTCCCCTTGTACTCGCCTAAGCTGTCCGCGAAGACGTCCCTGAACTCATAGACAAGGTCTTCCTCCCAGTCACAGCCACTGACTTGGTTTACGCTGGCCACTTCAATGCCGAGTGGCGCGAACCATTGGAGGCCTAGTAGGCTAGGCCTATCTCTATCGATGACTGTTAAAGGTAAGTACGCTATGTGCTTCTTGAAAGAGACTCGGACTCGGCAGTACCCGACGACAGGGATTCGATTCCCTTGGTAGTCCTTGAGAATGAGGCGTTGGAAGCGGAGATCTTGACGTTGAATTGTGAGGATGAGTTGCTTGAGTGTCTTCCAGGACACTATCGAGAGGGACGATCCTGAGTCGACCTCCATGTGGCAAGGCTGGTTCTCGATGGCTACCGTGACTCAGATTTTCTTAGTGTCCAAGGCTGAGGCGTGACCGATAGTGATAGTATGGTGAGCCTCTTCTCTCTGCAAAGCTCGATTTCTGTAGGAGTGGTTTACTGGCTCTCGCCGTACAGGATGGTTTCCTGTCCATTGGCGATAGTTAGCCCCTTTTGAGGCCTGGCTGGGTCCTGGCAAGCTGTGGCAGACCCGTCCGATGTGGCCTCGTTTTATGCACTCATGGCAGAGTGCGTCATGGAATTTGCATTCGGACCTGGCATGGTTGGCTCCACAGCCAGCGCAAGGGCATAACGGCTTCGGGTGGTGGTCCCGGTCAGACCGCAGTCGATGGACCCCTTCTTCATCGCTGTCTGATGACAAAGAGAGGTCCTCATGGTGCGTTGTCGCAAGCTGCCCTTCTGAACTAGGTGAGATTTCGCTGGTCGGTGGTGGTACCGGAGCGCGGTTTCGGCGTAGTTATGCAGCTGACTTCCTGGTTGCTTCTGCTGCAGTAGCATCGGTGATGGCGTCGGCAAGGCTGATGTCTCCTTTCGCCATCAGCTTGCTTTGGACGCCTGGTGCATCTAATCCCAGAACTATGTAATCTCTTAGTGCCTCTTCTAAATCGGTGAATCTGCAGAGGCCTCCCAAGTTTCGGAGGTCTGCTATGAAGTTGGCCACACTCTCTCCCTTTCGCTGGCTTCTCTGATAAAACTCGTGGCATCTCACGAGCGTAGGCACGGTTGGGGCATAGTGGTCCGGTAGGATAGGTTCGAGGTCGTCCCAATCCATGGCCTTCACTTCTCAGGGTTTGGCTAGTGCTTTAGCCATCTTAAATACGGTTGGACCGCAATGCGTTAGGAACACCGCCCATTTTTTCCTAGCTGTGGCGTCCTTTAAGTTGTTCATCTCTAGGAACATTTGGAAACGATCCATGTAAGACTCCCAGTCTTCCTGTGTTCAATCGACCGGAGCGGGTGGTACGATGCCGCCAGACATGGTTCCGTTGTTGGCGTCGTCTGTCACGTGCTCAGTGTTTTTTGAAGTTTCGTTGGTTCAGCTTTCTCCATATCCCATCCTCGTCACCAGTGTTAAGTTTTGAGCATGGGCGAGAAAGAATGGAGACAAGCCTCTGAACGGTGAACTTCAGCTCTTTATTTACATCGTGACTTCTCACTTTAACAGCAGTTGAACCCGCCTTATATAGGCAAACCCTGTAACTTTTAACCAATAACGAGCTAGGCACGCTAGCTCTTAGAACCAATAGGAACTCTCTGTTAAGGGCCAATCGGATTCCCCGGAATGGGCCAATCTGGTCCGGCCGCTTAACAGCCAATCAGATGTGCGGGGCCAGAACCCTGCACTTACTCCAAGCTCACACTTTATTAATCTTTATGCATACGCAACAGGGTGCTATTGAGGAATCTCAGTAGTATGTCATAACACAGAAGTCTCCAAACTTGGCAACTTTAAGACTTGTGAACTTCAACTCCTAGAGTTGAAGACCACAAGTCTTAAAGTTGCAAATTTTGAGGCCCCTTGTCATAACATGTTAGCTTTGGACTAGATTTTGTCTCTCCTCCTCTTGAAAGAGTAGAGAACCTCTGGTGAACAGCCAGAAAATATGCATTTCAATGGCGGACTGCTCAAACCATAAGGACTGAACAGGATTTGATTTTCTTCAGACTAATGGGCAGTAGCCCTTGAACTTTAAAAAGGAAAGACAATCAGTTCTCATAATATCAGTTCCACAAAATGAACACTGTCATTTAATAAGCCTTAAAATGGAGGGAACCAAGTAAAATATGCAATTGTGCAAATATAATGTTAAAAAGCAAGGACTGTTCAATTTATTTTTCATCTGGCAAAAAAAGCGCAAGTAAATGACAAGCAAAGAAAATAGTTTTCAGCCCTTCTCCGTCCTGTGTTTCATCTTCCTGCTTCCCACCATGGCATCTTTAAACATTACAAACTAATGCCTGACAGGTTTGCATTTTTAGTATTTTAATCTCAACTACCCTGCAAATTCATAATGAATTGCTGGATATAAGTGAGTGTGCATTGTTAAGTGCAGTTGATTTGCAGAATGTGTGTTGCAGTTAATTTACAATGTGTGTGTGTGTGTGTAATTAGTTTACAATTAATTTACTGTGTTTGTGTGTCTACGCACTGACAAACACAACTTAATGGCTAGTATAATGTTTCATTCCATCACCTTCCATTTGCACGCAATATGTTGCCTTGTGTTTATCTGTGGTCAGATGTGTTGGTCTTAAACCATACAATATTAAAAATTCTTTTTTTAAAAAAATGAGGAGAAGTTACATCACTTAATGGGAAGCACTTTCATTTCTAATCTTCATTTATATTTATCTACACAGCAAAATTGAGCCAACTCAGACTTTCTACTTTTTATCTGTTTCTCTCTCTTTTTTGCTGCTGATTTTCATCTCAGTTCTCATGGGTTTTTAAATGATCTGTCAGATTCTCTTTGACGAGGACTGCCCTCCGTAGGGACAGCCAGTGTTGTGTCCTTGTGCTGTTTGGCTTTTTAATTTTGTCACACATAGGAGATGGAGTTTAAGACATTGACCGAAGACAACAATATTCAGGAGGCACATAAGTAGTCCTCCGATTTCAACCACTATTGGGCCCGGTCATTCAGTGAGATGCCAAGTGACTACTTCACCGAACAACCATAATCCCAGCTTTCCCAGTTGTGATCATTAAGTGACTGGACAGATAGTTTAGCAAAGTGCTGTGAAAAGAATCCAGGCCACCTAAGTATGGTGGGTAAGGAGAGGCCAAGACCTTGCCCCAAAGCATGGCAAATATTTCTGTTCACTGTGATTCCCTGTTTAAAACAGCAGCCCCTTTGGGCACCAGGGACCAGGGCATGGTTTTGCATGCTGCCAGCACCCCACAGATGTGGCTTCACTTGTTTGTGTGGCCCGGTTGCTGGCATGTTGTGGCACAGTGCCAGTCCACGGATTGGGGTTTGGGGACCCCTTGTTTAAAACAAAGTGTGTTTTAATACATGCTGTATGATGGTGTATGAAACCAAATATACATCTTCAATCATCTGTGTTATGGATTAAACCATCGCAGCGATACAACCCTAAACAGCTTCATCTTAAAACAGGCTTGTAATCCTGCAATTCTCATTGGCCCGTTAATAGCGAGTCGTGATTGGTCAGGTTTGGCCAGTCTGATTGGCTGTTAACGGAAACCCCTGATTGGACGCTTGTGTAAGCGATAGACTCAGTTCATTGGTTGTTTGACGGCAGCAAGCTCTATAAAAGAGCTACTGCTTCCCAAGTCTTGTGCTCCGTTCTTTCCTGTTAAATAAAAAGTTGAAGTCACAGTCCGATGTCTCGTCTCCGTTCTTGAGCCCATGCCCAGGACTTAGCACTGGCGACGAGGGTGGGATTCGGAGATGATAGAGATGACTAGAACATATCAGACAAAGACAGAGCACATGGCGAAAGAGTGCACGCAACAGACGGCAAGATGACTAGCGGCGCCATATCACCCGCTCCATTCGACCCAGCAACCGAAGACTGGGATTCATATATAGACCGCTTACAGATGTTCCTGGAGACCAACAATTTAAAAGATGCTACGTCTGGCAAGAAACGAGCGGTGTTCCTGACTCATTGAGGCCCCACCGTTTTCAAAATGGCTAAAGCATTAGCAAAACCAGCGGAAGTGAAGACCATGGATTGGGACACCTTCGCTCCAATCCTCAGGGCCCATTACACACCCGCAGTACCTACACTGATACGAAGACACGAATTTTACCAGAGAGACCAACGGAAGGACGAGAGCATTGGTAATTCCGTAGCTGACCTCCAGAACTTAGGAGACCTTTGTGGTTTTGCAAACTTAGAGGAAGCCCTAAGAGACCGAATAGTTCTGGGATTAAATGCACCGCACGTGCAGAGTAAGCTGATGGCGAAAGGTGACATCAGCCTTACAGATGTCATCGCTGACGCTACTGCAGCAGAAGCAACTAGGAAGTCAGCCCCTCGAATGTGCCGAGCGAACACACCGCTTCGTCTACTCGCCGACGAGGTCCCACTCGCCACTGAGAAGCACGCTACCGCTACCCACCACGAAGACCTTGAGTCATCCTCAGACAGTGATGAAGAGGAGGTCAACCGGCTCCGCTCGGAACAAGAGCAAAGGAACCAGCAATGTCCGCACCAATGTGCGGGTTGCAGGGCAACCCGTGATCGGACTGCAAATTCCTCGACGCACTCTGCCGTAACTGCGGGAAAAAAGGCCACATCGCGAAGGTCTGCAGAAGCAGACGCTAGTCCAGTCCCAGCCGAAAGGAGAACAACCTCCGTCGGGAGATAGGCAAACCTCCTGAGAACCGGGACCGTCTGAACCACCAATGGAACAACCACTACTACTACAGAAACCAAGCACCTGCCTTTTCAACGAGATGAGAAGAGGCCCACCAAACCATTACCATCGGCCACGCTTCATCGCTCAATGCAAGGAAGATACACGTGAAGGTTACTATTGAGAATCGACCATGTGTGATGGAAGTCGATTCGGGATCGTCCCTGTCGATGGTATCCTGGAAAACCCTCAAACAACTGATCCCTGCCATTTTCCGCCAGGACCTTAGCATGCAGTGAATCATCCTGAAAGACTATCAGGGAAACAGAATCCCAGTTGTCGGTTCCAGCAACGTCCAAGTATCATTCAAGGACGGCACAGCAACGCTTCCCCTAACTGTCATCGATCGTGACCGACCCAGCTCGTTAGGGTTACAGTGGTTCGCCCCACTCGGAATTGAACTAGCCGGCATACACCATACCAGAAATGACGACTGGGAAGAGACTCTCATCCAGGAATTCCAGGACATGTTCACAGGAACATTAGGCAAGTACAAGGGGATCCCTATATCAGCCCTGATGTAGCTCCTATCCAGCTTAAGCCCCATCGAGTACCTTTTGTCTTAAAACCTAAAATCGATGAGCAGCTAGATAAACTGATAGCCCAGGGCGTATTGGAACCGATTGACCACGCCCATTGGAAAACCCCGATAATAACGCCCATGAAGCCAGATGGTTCGTTAAGAATTTGCGGGGACTATCGAGCCACCCTAAATCATGCTCTTCAACAGAGCGCTTATCCAGTACTGGTGGTTCAACACCTTCTTCATTCCCTGGGTGGCGGAAAAATATTTGCGAAATTGGACTTAGCTCAGGCGTACCAGCAACTCCCTGTGGACGCAGCAACTGCAGAAGCACAGACAATAGTTACACATAGAGGCACTTTTAAGTGCAATAGACTCCAATTCGGAGTAAGCGTGGCGCCGGGCATTTTCCAAAGTTTAATGGAGAGACTATTACAAGGCATAAAAGGCGTCGTGCCTTATTTTGACTACGTCCTAATAGCTGCCCCCACTAAAGAAGTATTAGTACAACGGTTCAGAAAAGTTCTGCAGAAATTCAAAGACGCGGGTCTTAAGGTAAAACGAGACAAGTGTCAACTTTGTACGGAGAGAATGGAGTTCCTGGGATACCTTCTTGACAGACAGGGAATCCACCCCACCGAAAAAAACTAACCGCAATAAAAAAAAGCCCCGAGACCTAGGAATAAGACAGACCTTCAAGCCTTCCTGGGACTCATTAACTTTTATAACATTTTCTTGCCCCAGAAGGCAACCGTAGCCAAACCCCTCCATAGACTTCTCGATAAAAAGGCTCCTTGGGTTTGGGGATGGCGTGAAGAGAAAGCGTTCAAAGAGATAAAAGACCTTTTAACCTCTGTTAGGGATAACATTGTTTTACCCTAACTGGTTTAGGTAAATAATAATATGTAATCATAGTTTATAAGTTAAAGTGTCTGCAACTTTAACTGTGGGATAGTAATTAAGGGAGTGGTTGTGAAAGCACTTTAAAAGAAGCAAGGCTGCAGCTTGCTCGCTCTCTGGCTTTGATGATCCCTGATTACTGCTTAGGACTCAAGACTGCATTGCTCGAACGGGAGAGAAAACAAAGGACTGATTTGTAAGTGAACTGACATAGGATATTCTACACGGATTTTGCTAACTGAATATCCCTGAATGGACTGACTAAATGATACATGACTATTGGACTGTTATTTTTGACTATGCTATGAACTCATAATGGAATAAACTATATTTTTGATAGGACAAGCGTATCTGTTATTTTTACTGTATCTTAATAAACATACAAGCTTAGCTCACTCATTTATCTGTGTGCCTATCTGACTAACGCTGCACATTCTGTTTAGCTTGTCTCCCTAACCCTGGTTGGGGAAACCAGGCTTAACAACCTCCGATGCCGTATTAATGCAGTACAACCATCCCTTTGATGGTTACCTGTGATGCTCACCATTTGGAGTAGGAGCCATCTTAACCCATGTCCTCCCAAATGGAAATGAGGCACTCATTGCGGTTCTTTTCAAGAACTTTGTCTAAAACCAAAAGGAACTATAGTCAACTTGATAAAGAGGCCCTCACTATTGTATCCGCAATTAAACGCTTCCATGAATATGTATATGGGAGACCCTTTACCATAATTACAGACCACAAGCCGCTACTTGGGATTTTGGCGGGAAACAAACAAACTCCCCATATATTATCACCAACAATGACACGTTGGTCAGAATTTTTAGCTGCCTACAATTACCTTAGCTGCAACATCGCCCGGGGAAAACCATTCCCCACGCTGACGCTTTGAGCCGCTCGCCACTACCAGACATTATGGAGGACCCTGCTCCAACCATAACCGTACTACAAATCGAAACCTTCAAATCGCCACCATTAACCGCTCGAGACATAGCCTTAGAGACAAAGAAGGACCCTGTTTTGGCACAAGTCCTCAGCTGGGTAGAACGTGGTTGGCCGGTCAGTGAAACCGATGACACGTTCAAGCCATTTAAAAATCGTCAAACGGAGCTGTTCTCCCAGAAGGATTGCATAGAGAAGTTACAATATAGGGTATTGAAAATGCTGCACGAGGGACATCCAGGCATCGTGCAGATGAAGGCATTGGCCAGGAGTTAGGTTGTGGCATTAATGAACAACAGGGACTGGAAAAAAACCCTGGGCAAATCTCTTTAACAATTCTATGATGTCAAGATATTTAATTAAGTGTGCAAGAAAACACACCCTTGAAGTTAATGTACAGTTAGAATTTAAGAATAGCCTTTTAAAATCACCCCAAGGTCCAGAATTTTGCTTCTCACAGTGGCTAGCTTTTGGATATTTAAGAGAGAAAGACAGAGTTTCTCCTCACATTTTCTCCCCTTGTAATTGGAAGTGAAATTAGTCTTCAGGAAGTATAGTTCTTAGCAGTGGTGGGATTCAAATTTTTTTACCACCGGTTCTGTGGGCATGGCTTGGTGGGCATGGCTTGGTGGGTGTGGCAGGGGAAGGACACTGTAAAATCACCATTCCTCCCCACTTCTGGGGGAAGATTACTGTAGTGATGTGCTAAGTGTAGAGTTGGGGCAGCTGAATGGAATGAGCATTTATGGGCCAGATGCCATTCCTGACACCTACAATGAGCAGGGTAAAAAAGAGGTAAAAGTTCAACTGGGCAGCTGATAATCTTTTTTTTTTTTTTTTTTTTAAATCCTTATTTGTTATATGTAATGATTCATTATTCTGAACTTAAGAGTGTGGTGGCTCACATGGTTAGGACGTTGGGTTGGAGGTTAGCAAGCCTGCGTTTGAGTGCTGCTACATGGTGGGGTGAGCTCCCATTATTTGCTCCAGCTCCTGAGCAATGGTGATGTCACCGGCTAATCCTTTCAACCAGAAGCACCTTAAAAGGTGCCTCCAATATGAACAGGACAAGATCTTGAACTCGCAACACTATAGTTTATTCTTTCTAGTTATTTATGTTTTAATACAAAATGATACAATATTACAAATTTATGATAACTGTCTTCTGTTGTGTCTTTGGAAATGATGCCAGGAGTCGGTGACTTTGTATCAAGCTCTTTTATTGATGTGGGAACCGAACTGGCGCTATAGGAAAACTTTGCGGCTTTTATTTCTTTAGCCGCGGCGGCCACGGCCAATGGCACCACTTTGAATCTCCCGCGATTCGAATAGACCAATCGCGGGAGATTCCTCGCGAGCCAATCGGCGCGGCTCGCCTAGCCAATCAGAGTGCCCCACGCTTTGGCCAATCAAAGCACGGGGATCTCAAGAATGCTAATGAGGGGACAGAACACCCCTCCCCTCTTGGTTTAGTCCTTATGTTGCGTAGTCCCGTAGGTAGGCGGGGCTCCGTCTTAGCCTACTGGACCTGCGCAGCTCAGTCGTAGGTTGGATCCCGGCCGGTTCGGTCGGGGTCTCTGCTTCTCCGGATGCCGTCGTGGGAACCGGCTGGTCGGTCGGGCCGGGCCGCTCTCCGTAGCTCCCTCCTGGGCTTCCCGGGTTGGTTGAGCTGCGGGTTTCGCCGCTCCCGCTCGGTCTCCCCGGGTCGGTCGAGCTGGCCTGGCTGTCTCTTCCTGGCGAGGGGTCGTGCTGGCTGCTTTCCGGTAAGTATGGTTGGTTTATTCTTCTTTGGTTTTGGTCCCCTGGGTATTCCCTCCCCCCTTGGTTTGTGTTGTGGGGTTGGTTTTGCCTGCTTGTGCATTGGTGGTCTCTTGGGTGGTCGTCCTCGATCTTAATTGGTCGATGTGGCGTTTCCATGCTCGTCCGTCTGTTGTTTGTAGCCGGTACGAGTGTGGGCCTGTTATTTGTGTGATGACGGCCGGTACCCATAACGGGTCTCCCGTCAGGTTTTTTGCGTACACGGGGTCGCCTGGTGCGAAGGTTCGGTGTTTGCTGGTTGAGTCTGGGGGCTTCTCTGGGTTATACGTGGGGTGTAATCTGTCGAGTGGGGACCTTAATTTCCTCCCCATTAACAGTTTGGCTGGGCTCTTATTCGTTGTGGTATTTGGGGTTATGTGTTGGGTGAAGAGTAATTTATTTATTTTATCCTGGATCTCCCCGTGGTCTATTTTCCGGATGGTTTTCTTAGTGAATTGCACCATCCGTTCCGCCCTACCGTTTGCCGCCGGATGCGCTGGTGCTGTTAGTGCGTGTCGGATGCCCCTTTCCGCTAGGAATTTTTCGAATTCTAGCGAGGTGAATTGGGGCCCGTTGTTGGAAACGACGACGTCTGGGAGGCCGTGCGTTGCAAAGAGTTTTCCGAGTTCCTTGATCACGGCCTCCGTGGTTGTTGTTCTCATGTTGCTTACCTCCAGCCAGTTGGAGTAAGCATCTACTGTTATCAGGAAGGTGTGTCCTTTTGTGGGCCCGGCGAAGTCTATGTTGATCCTAGACCAAGGTCTCCTTGGGGTTTCCCACTCTAGGACGGGTGCTGTGGGTGGGCTTGGCCTGGTTTCCTGGCTTCGTTGGCACCTTGCTACCCATGTCTCAATCTGTTTGTCCATCCCTGGCCACCAAGCGTAACTTCTGGCCAGGGCTTTAGTCCTAACGATGCCCGGGTGCCCCTCGTGTAATAGTTCCAGAACCTTCCCTTGTAGTTTTTCTGGAATGACCACCCTATCCCCCCATAGTATGCACCATTTTAATAACGAGAGTTCCGTTTGCCGGTTCCGGAATGTCTTGACGGACTCGTCATTGTCCCTTTCCGGCCACCATTTCTCTACCCAATGCAACACCCGCGCCAGATGTTTGTCTTTATTAGTCTCTCGGGCAATGTCTGACGCGGTTATGGGTAGGTTGGGTAGAGTCTCTATACTGAGGGTGGTCGTCGTGGGTGCTGGGTCAGTGTCAGGTTCCGGTAGCGGTGAGCGGCTTAAGGCGTCTGCATGGGAGATCGTCATACCCGGTCTGTGTATGAGTCCGTAATTGTAGGCCGCCAGGAACTCGGACCACCTTGTCATTCGGGGAGACAGAATGTTCGGGGTGGCCCAGTTCCCTGCAAGGATTTCCAGCAGCGGCTTGTGGTCGGTTATGATGGTAAATGTCCGGCCGTAGAGATACTCATGGAATCTTTTTACTGCGGCAATGATAGCCAGAGCCTCTTTGTCCAGCTGGCTGAAGTTCCGCTCCGGTTTGGTGAGGGTCCTTGAAAAGAACGCGATGGGTGCTTCTTTTCCATCGGGGAGGGTATGGCTGAGGACAGCACCGACGCCGAAGTGTGATGCGTCGCATGTGACGGCCAGAGGTAGGGTCTCGTTGTACTGTATAAGGATGGCATCCGAAGTGAGGAGGTCATTTGTTCTTTGGAAGGCGGCTTGCTCGCGTTTCCCCCAAGTCCAGGTCGCCGCCTTGTCCAGGAGCCTATGCAAAGGCTCTGCCGCCGTCGCCTTTTGGGGCAGGAAAACATTGTAAAAGTTAAGTAGCCCCAGGAATGCCTGTAGCTCTGTCTTCGACTTGGGTGTGGGGGCTTCTTTGATGGCCTTGATTTTTTGGTTTGTGGGGTGAATGCCGTGACGGTCTAGGAGATATCCTAGGAATTCAACCCGTTCCATGTATAATTGGCATTTCTCCCTCTTTACCTTGAGCCCGGTCTCTTTGAATTTGGTTAGGACCTCCCTTAGGCGACCTCTAGTTCGGCTTTGTTGGTTGCCGACACTAAGACATCGTCGAAGTAAGGTACCACCCCCTTGATGCCTTGTAATACCCTTTCCATCAGGCTTTGGAATATTCCCGGTGCCACGCTGACTCCGAATTAGAGTCGGTTGCATTTAAATGTTCCCCGGTGGGTGACTATGGTTTGTGCTTCTGCCATTTCCTCGTCGACTGGCAACTGTTGGTATGCCTGGGCGAGGTCGAGTTTGGCAAAAACCTTGCCCCCTCCCAGTGAATGCAGTAGATGTTGCACTACTGGGACGGGGTAGGCGCTTTGTTGCAACGCGCCGTTTAGGGAGGCCTTATAGTCCCCACAGATCCTCACCGACCCATCGGGCTTGATCGGGGTGACTATGGGGGTCTCCCACTGGGCGTGGTCTATTGGTTGTAGGACCCCTTGCTTGACGAGCTTGTCAATTTGCTCGTCTATCTTGGGTTTAAGTGCGAATGGCACCCGCCTTGGTTTCAGGCGTTTTGGGGGGACATTTGGGTCTAGGCTGAATGATATAAGGGGCCCTCGGTACTTGCCTAGGTTTCCGTCGAAGACCTCTTGGAATTCCCGGGCTAGTTGTTGCTCCCAGCTGTCGTCGGTGATGTGGTCGATTCCCGTGACTGCGATGCCAAGCGGGGCGAACCCTTGCAGTCCCAGTAGGCTTGGGCGGTCGCGATCGACGATTGTCAGGGGAAGCCTTTCGGTGCGCCCTTTGTATGTTACGTTGAACTGTCCGGTTCTGACTACCGGGATGCGGTTTCCCTGGTAATCTTTTATGATTAGTCTCTGGCTGTCTAGGCCTTTCCTTTGGATGGTAGGCACCAAGCGCTTTATTTCTTGCCATGCTATCATGGAGAGGTAGGACCCGGAGTCCACCTCCATTTTGCATGGCTCGCCTTCGATGCCTACCTCCACATAGACCTTCTGGGCGTCATTGGTTGTGGCGTGGCCGATGGTGACCGTCTGATGGGTCTCCTCTCTTCGCCGGGTCTCGCCGCCTCGTTGGGATCATCTGTTCCGGTCCCATCTGTTGTCAGAGGGGCAATCTCTGGTCCGGGGTGGTGTGCTCTCTCGCCTCCGTTCGCTCTGGTCCCATCGTGGCGAGCTGCGGTTCTTTTTGAGGCGGCAGACGCGGGCGATGTGTCCCTTCTTGTCACAATGCCGGCAGATCGACTCGAAAAACCGGCATTCGGACCTTGGGTGGTCGCCTCCGCAACCGGCACAGTTGGTCCTCGACTTATGACCCCACCGGTTCCGTGGGTCGCGGCCTGCCTGGAGGCGATGAATTTCCTCCTCCTCGTCGGAAGTGCCCGATGCCGAGTGGAAGTTTCCCTGGTGGGTGGTCGTCTCGGGTTGGGCCTCGGCCGACCTTGCAGGGTGGTTGTTCCCACTGCGGTCCCCAGCGTTCGGTCGGCGCATGCGGTCGGCGGATGTTCGGGTCACTTCGGCGGCTGCGGCTTCGGTGAGGGTATCTGCAAGGTTGATGTTGCCCTTGGCCATCAGCCAACTCTGGAGGACGGGGTCCCACAGGCTGAGCACGATTCGTTCTCGCAGGGCGTCGTTCAGGTTATCGAATTTGCACAGCCCCCCTAGGCGCCGTAGTTCAGCGACGAAGTCGCTGAAACTCTCACCTGACCGTTGGTCCCGACGGTAGAACTCATGACGTCGGATTAGGATGGGCACCTCTGGAGCGTAGTGCCGCTGAAGTATTGGCTCGAGGACGTCCCAGTCCATCGCGGTCACGTCGGCGGGTTTGGCAAGTGCCTTGGCCATCTTAAATACCTCGGTCCCGCAGTGGGTCAGGAAGACTGCTCGCTTCATGTGGCCGGTGGCGTCCTTCAGGTCGCTGCACTCGAGGAACATGCAGAATCTGTCGGAGTACGATTCCCAGTTCTCGGTGGCGGGGTTGAAGGGTGCGGGGTGTGTGATTTTCGCCATCGTGGAGATTCGTCTGGCTTCCGTCGGACACGTGGTTCGGTTCAGGATCTGGATTCCACCTTCGTCGCCAGTGTTGTGTCTTCGGAAATGATGCCAGGAGTCGGTGACTTTGTATCAAGCTTTTTTATTGATGTGGGAACCGAACTGGCGCTATAGGAAAACTTCGCGGCTTTTATTTCTTTAGCCGCGGCGGCCGCGGCCAATGGCACCACTTTGAATCTCCCGCGATTCGAATAGACCAATCGCGGGAGATTCCTAGCGAGCCAATCGGTGCAGCTCGTCTAGCCAATCAGAGTGCCCCACGCTTTGGCCAATCAAAGCGCGGGGATCTCAAGAATGCTTATGAGGGGACAGAACATCTTCTTTTATAATTGACTTGCTCTAAACATGTGTCATTTTTCCATTTATTTTCATTATCCTATTTTATTTCATTCTCCCATATTCTCAACACGTTTTAACTCTTTTATAATTGACATGCTCTAAACATGTGTCATTTTTCCATTTATTTTCATCATCCTAATTTATTTCATTCTCCCATATCCTCAACATGTTTTAACTTTCTTGGAAAAATTAGCAGATGACATTTCTTTTTACCAGGGATTCGATTGACAAGGAAAGAGCATGGAGACTTACACTGTAATTAAAATTGTTTTATTTTAATGACAATAATGTTCATAATTATATCCATTTCCCTGGTGGCTTAGCCTCGGGAATCTTCTGAGGGCAATATAATTCAACTGGAATGGCCACGGGGTCCTGAAGTAATAAATAAGAAGCAATCGGAATGCATGTTACATCTCAGTCCAGCTAAATTAGTGGTTCAGTTGCAGATTTCTGGCCTCGTCTTCCTTTTCTCTTCTGTTGGCCCCGCTTTTAAATAAAGATCATTTAAATCGAAAGCACTGGGAATGACTGTGGTGAGAAAATTCTTCCAGTATGGTTCTTTGTGTCAGTCTGAACCCTGTCTGCTCCCTTTTCTTTTTGTATCCTTCCAGGGGCATTTAAATGCAGCACTTAAATATCTGGAGCTTCACCAACTATTTAGGGTGATTAATTTGTTCTTATAACCTTTTTTCTTAATAAGCCATCTCATTTAATATGCTGTGGCTAACTGTAATATGCTGCAAGTGTATATTCCATGGAGAGCTGCTGCCATTTGCAATTCTCAGATAACATGCATTCACATTTATATAATTCATATATTTGTAAATGCCTTTTATTTATACTTAAACTTCAAAATAAATAAACTGGACTAAAATAAAATAAGAGAAGTAGCCCCAAACACCCATCAAGAAGACCATAATTTCATCATCTGCAGCTGTTGCTCAAAACGTACTCTAAATTAATCCCAAATTCTCTGAATATTCACATTTTTTCTTTCTTTTGCAAAGATGATTAGGCTGTCTGATGCCACATTTTTTATTGGGTAAACCTAGTGACATCCCTGAATTAATCCTTCCTGCCTGAAAATATGTTTTACTGACAATATTTATGTGGATAAAACTTCATCATATGGTCATTGTAAAGATTTGGTGCCAGAAGTAAATTCAATGCTGTTATTAATTTTATATACATGTTACCCAGGAACTTCGGTTTGATGGTAATTTTTTTTTGTTCTCAGATTCAGTGCTTTGGCAATAAAAGTCGACCCATTGTAGTTAAAATATAATAATAATAATAATAATAATAATAATAATAATAATAATAATAATAATAATAATAATAATAATAAACAAATTTTAGTCCTTCAAGCTTAACCTCCTTAAATAGATATCACACTTCATTCTCTTACACCCAATAAATCTTTCAGAGTGTTTTTATTTGTGCACTGTGAAAAATCTTAACAATACAACATTGTAACCTTTATGTCTGTTAGCTCAACAAATCTTGTTTGTCACAGCAAGTTTTGTTTGGTTTTGTTTAAGCCTCATCTTCTTACCTCCTGGAGAATCAAGCCCAGGAACAGTTCCAGTTTAGACTTTCTAAATCTTTATCCATAACTTCATGTTATCCAAACTACCTGCCATAATTCCAAGTCATCACAGTTGAGCTTAATGACTGAGGGAAGGAACTCATTTTTACAGAAGACATCAGAACTGGGAAAAGTTGCTTTATAGGTGAGACCTGAGAACCACTCTGGTCTAGTGGTTAAGTAACCAGGCTAGAAAGCTGGAGGCTGTGAGTTCAACCTTTGCCTTAGCCATGAAAGCCAGCTGGGTGACTTTGGGCCAATCTGTCTCAATCCAACCCACCTCACTTGTTGTAGTGGGGAAACTAGGAGGAGAAAAATGTATTGGATATGTTCACCTGCCTGAATAATTATTTTTAAAAATAATAACAATGGGATGCAAATAAATAAATAAAGCAGTTATTAATGCTGTAAGGAAAGTGTTAGATATCTGAAAAAATGTACCTGGGAAATATTAGGAGACGTTCATAGCAGAGGTGGTATTCAGTAGGTTCTAACCAGTTCTGGAGAACCAGTAGCAGAAATTTTGAGTAGTTCAGAGAACCAGCAAATACCACCTCTGATTGGCCCTGCCCCCATCTATTCTCTGCCTCCTGAGTCCCAGCTGATTGGCTGGGTCTTCTTTTGTTGCCCTGCACAGGAGAATGGATCTGGAATGCAGGTTAGTGGGGTGGAGAGGGAATGGAGATTTTGCAGTATCCTTCCCCTGCCATGCCCACCAAGCCATGCCCACAGAACCAGTAGTAAAAAAATTTGAATCCCACCACTGACTCGTAGGGAAAGGAATATGGGTTTTGCAGTAAATTTTCAGACTGATGTAGAAACAGAACAGAATGAATTCAAAGTCAAAAGAATGAGGAAGTCAACTCACTCTACCTGGGTATACTTGTTAAAGCCTGTCAGGCTTGGACAGTTTGGGGTCAACTAAACCACTAAGGCTGTTTCTTGGTGCTTCTATCAGTTTCAGATTATGAGCTTAATGGCTGCAATTTTCCAGGCTTCCTGTTAAGTGGAAATTGAGCCATTCTATGACAGAGTAGCTCACCAACGCTCCAAAGTGATGCTGTCTAATTTACAAACTCACGACTCTCCTTTCCAACTCATTCAACTGTGTGTATTGTCACTGTTTAAGCTCATGCAGCTATAGCTCATTTAATGTGGCTTTCTTCAAAGATGTCTTTTTGTTTAACCCTTGCCTTTAACCTATCCATGATAGTATTTTAGAGCCTTTAGGCTCTAAAGGTTAGATAACTACATTTTAGTACATGAAGTAAGGTGTGTGTCTAGTGTTCACACTGAAAAAATATTCTACTACCAGGTAAAATAGTGAGGGGGGGACACGTCCCTTTTTCATCCTTGCATAACTCTTTAAAATATTTTTCTTTTTTAATTTCATTTATTGTGAACTCTTTTATAGAACAAAACAGGATCTACATACTTTCATTTTAGTACTAAAGAATCAGTCACAAATGGGTAGCTTTTATGTGTCTTAGGAAAGACCTAGTCTTTCCAAGTCTGATGACATTATAAAATTTATCTGATTATTTTGCAACCTTTAATGACTTCACAGTGAAATAGTGCAAGCCAAGGTGCAAGCAGTGAGAAGAAATTGTTATTTCATTTTAAATGCTTTGAATGAATCCATTATGTCCAACTCTGTGCATATATACACACACACATATAAATGTGTGCATAAATTCCAATGGTCAAATCTTAACAGTGTCTGCCAACAGATTACATAGGACTATTGCATCTTTTTCTTCTTAATGGATGCACATACTGTATGCATGTATGCACATATGCAGATATCAAAAGGTGGTTTCAAGTGGAAGAAAGTGTCATCTGAACCTACAATAAAATTCTATAATTAAGCCAGGATGATTGCATGATCCTTGCCTGGAACTATGCTTGATCAGTAATCACTTCTCATAAGAGAAAAACCTTTGTATTATAATAAATCCATTTCTATTCTGACTTGATAGATACTAGAAAGAGATTGGTTTTATTTCAAAACCTGATCAGGTGCTAAGAAAAAAATAATAATGTGTTGATAATACACATTAGAATTCAATATGTACAGATTCAAAACATAGCTGCTGATGAGTTCAGGACTCCTAGAATGATTTTTTTAAACTGATCTCTTTCATTTCAGAAAAATTGGTGCCCATTGTCACTCTCTTGTATTATTTTTTTTTTTAAATCTCTCCTCTGTGGATCTGGATTATTAGTTTGGCTGATCTTTAAGGAAGGAATGTTTTTGTCAAAAAGTGCAAAGGTACAGCAACAAAGAAAATATGCTAATAGATAGCAAACCTTTCTGGAGCAGACCCATATATACATATTAAATTAAGAACGATCAAATTCATATGAAATAATTATACCATAGAACTATTTGCTAGGTCTTTCAGCTGTCAGGAGAGAGAGAGAAAAAAACAACAACTGCGTGCAGAAATGCGAAAGCGATAAAGCAACTTGTAGGAAAATGAGATAACTTTCCCTACCTCTTGCTATCTTGTGCTAACCTTTATTGATTTATTAAATATCTGCTTAGATCATCATTCAGGGTAGAGATCTTGTCTAGATAGTTTACAAGAGGGGAGAGGGAAATGCACATTTCTCTTTCTTTTTTCTTTTGCCACAAAATCTTGATGCAGCCCAGAGTACCAGGGAATTCTACAGTGGTCTGACCTCCGCTGCAAATCCTAAAACAACGCTTTTTAAAACATGGACCCAAGTTGTGAAAAGAGAGGCATAACAAAGAGCGCTGGGGCGGAAAGCTCCAAATGGTGTGGAAGTAATGTCTAAAGTGCCCTGGAGATTACAGTCATTTCCATGAAGGTGGCGAGGAAGACTGCAGCAAAAACAAAAACAAAATAGGGTGCAAGAGAACAAAGTATAAATCAAAAATGATTATGCATGGCTCTTGGGCTTAGGAAGGAGGGAAAAGAGGCAGAATATTTCAGAGAAGGGAGGCAGGTAGAAGACATCAGTATCTGTTATCGCATGGTAGCACGTAGAACAAAAGGGAAGGATCGCATTAAAATAACTATTAGTAGCCAAATTCTCCTGGCAAACCAAAACTATATTTATATAAAGAGGAGGAGGAGATCTGACAGTGAAATAGGAGAGAAAAAAAAACCAACTTATTTTTAAATATTTTGCAGGTAAATCTTTACCTCTTAAGTCACTTTAAATTTCTAGGCTTTTCAAAGTATTGGGAGTTTCTTCAAAAAATACAAAAGTGCTCTCTCTCTCTCTCTCTCTCTCTCTCTCTCTCTCTCTCTCTCTCTCTCTGTATGTGTGTGATGAAGCCCCTACAATTTCTGGTGGCAAGCTGTTCCACTGGTTAATTGCCCTCACTATTAAGAAGTTTCTCCTTCATTCCAGGTTGCTTCTTTCCTTGATTAGTTTCCATCCATTGTTTCTTGTCCTGCCTTCAGGTGCTTTGGAAAATAAATTGACTCTCCCTCCTCTTTGTGGCAGCCTCTGAAACAGTGGAATGCTGCTATCATGTCCTCCCTACTCCTTCTTTTCTCTAGACTAGCCAAACCCAAATCCTGCAACCATTCTTCACATGTTTTAGTCTCCAGGCCTTTAATCATTTTAGTTGCTCTTCTTTGCACTTTTTCCAAAGTATTAGTAGATTTTTTCTAATGTGGTGACCAAAACTGGATGCAGCATTCCAGATGTGGCCTTACTAAGGCTTTATAAAGCAGTACTTATACTTCGTGTGTGTGTGTGTGTGTGTGTTGTTATATTTCCTTGCTCCTTTTAGAATAATTTTAAAGGTTTATTTATTCCATCTTGCAGTCCATTTTGAATTCTCTGGACTTTTAACAGCGGTTGTATTATTTACAGCTTTCTTATTTATATGAATTAATTATGTACTGGATATTGTTTTGTTTTATGGGTTAGCTTATTTAGTTTGCACTTGTAATCAACTAGTTGACAATCTTTACGCTGAAAAAGTATGCTAGAATTCTATTAAATAACAAAAGCTTAGGTTTTCCTTCTACACCATTATTATCTGATCAGTATAGTAAAAAGGTGCTAATGCATATCAGATTTTATAAAATAAATTTAAAGCCACTTACAGAAACTCAAGTGTAAATCCATTCTGCAGTACTTTGAATAAATGATTTACAGATGAGATCATCATCAGTTGATAATTATCATGTGTGGTGGTGATATATATATACACCGCAGTGCTGCATTCTGTTTTAATTATGATAGAGATTAAAAATCCAATTCCTTTCTTGAATCGTTTTATTAATGATATCTCACCTTTAAAGATACAGCTCCAGTCTTTTATTCACACAAGTCACTATAATTTTACTTGCTCAAGAAACATTCCTGTGGAACAGATGGTAGAAGGGGGAAGCGGAAAGAAAAGTCAACCTGGAAGACATTTCTGTGGTGGTGATCCATTTCTGCCTTCCTTCTTTTTCTCCTGAATTTCATCACAATGGCCCAGAAGCAGAAAAACTTCTGTTTCTTGTGGCAAACATTTTCTTGGCAACTTGTGAGTGCCATAGGAAATGTGGGAGAATGTAGACAAAGCTGGAGGAGGTAACAGATTTAACAGATAATCAGAGTTGGAACGTACCTTGTAGGTCATCTAGTCCAACCCATCGCCAAAGCAATGGGTTCTTACACCATTTCTGACAAATGCCAGTCCAATCTCTTCTTGAAAGTCTCAAGTGATGGCGCTCCCACAACTTTCAAGGGCAAGCTGTTCCATTGGTTGATTGTTCTCACTATCAGAAAGTTTCTCATTATTTCCAGGTTAAATCTCTCCTTGTTCAGTTTCCATCCATTATTCCTTGTCTGGCCTTCGGGTGCTTTGGAAAATAGCTTGACCCCTTCCTCCCTGTGGTAGCCCCTCAAATATTAGAAGACCACTATCATGTCTCCCCTGGTCCTTCTCTTCACTAGACTAGCCAAGCCAAGTTCCTGCAACTGCTCATCATATGTTTTAGCCTCCAGTCCCCTAATCATCCTGGTTGCTCTTCTCTGTACTTTTTCTAGAGTCTCAACATCTTTTTTAGAATGTGGTGAACAAAACTGGATGCACTACTCTAGGTGTGCTAAGGCTTTATAGAGTGGTGTTAGTACTTCCCTTGATCTTGATTTTATCCCTCTGTTAATACAACTTAGGATTGCATTAGCTTTTTTGGCTGCTGCTGCACACTGCTGGCTCATATTTAGCTGGTTTTCCACTAAGACTCCAAGATCCGTCTTACAGTTACTGCTGTTGAGCCTGGTTTCACCCAGTCTATATGTGTACTTTTGGTTTTTCTTGCCTAAGTGTAGGACTTTCCTTTTCTCTACATTAAATTTCATTTTGTTAGATACGGTCCAGTGTTAGCTATTCCTGCCAGCTTAGTATCATCTGCACATTTGGTAAGCTCCCCTTCTATTCCCTCATCTAAGTCGTTAATGAAGATATTGAAGAGTACTGGGCCTAAGATGGAACCTTGTGGCACCCCACTGCGTACTTCCCTCCATGCTAGCCACTTGCAAGTCCATCTGGTGGTGGTGCTATCTATTCCACTTTTTTCTAGCTTACTAAGAAGTAGGTTGTAGTCTACTTTGTCGAATGCCAAGCTGAAATCTAAATATATTATGTCCACAGTATTTTGCTGGTCTACTAATTTAGTCACTGTGTTGAAGAATGAAATAAGATTGGTTTGGCATGATCTATTCTTAACAAACCCGTGCTGACTGCTAGTTATTACTTACTTGTTTCTAGATGTTGGCAGATCTGTTTTTTTTATTATCTTTTCCAGTATCTTCCCGGGTATTGATGTTAGGCTGATTGGTCTATAGTCTCCTGGGTCTGTTTTTTTCCCCCTTTTTTGAAGATGGGAACCACATCAGCTCTTTTCCAGTCCTCTGGTAGTTCCCCAGTGCTCCGGGATTTTTGAAAGATATGGTACAGTGGTTCTGAGATGACCTCTGCCAGCTTCTTTAAAACTCTGGGGTGTAATCCATCAGGCCCCGGTGATTTGTTTTCATCAAGATCAGACAGGTGTTCTCTTACTATTTTTTTTGCTTATTTTAACTTTTATTTCTGGTCTGTCTTTTACAGTTATGTTTTTGGTGGGTTGAGCTATAGCTTCTTTTTGCGTGAAGACGGATGCAAAGAAGGTAGGCAGAGTTAAATGCACCATCAGTTTAGACCCAGAGGACCTCTTGCAAAAGCACCTTTTGGACAAACCATGGTCTGGATGATGGAATCTCCATAGATATTCATCAGTTTAGAGTTAGTACGTTCCCACAAATGGTCCAAGCCCAACTACTGTTGAATTCCACTGACCCTTAATTGCCATCAATTTAGTATGGGGACTTCAGTTGACTAGGTTCTTGAACTATGGGGAGTCCCTGAAGATTTTACTCTACTAATAATTGCCCATTATAGGGAGTGGTGTTCATCTCCATTTCAAGGCCATTGAGCCAGCCCCATCCAAAGTAGTTTCCCTGGACATGTGGTAGCATGTCACAGGGTGCTGTTACCTTCCCACAATGGGTACCTAGTTGCATTTGCATGCTTTCAAATTGCTAGTTTGGCAGGAGTTAGGGTTGAAAACAGGAGCTCACCCCGTCACACAGTGTTTGGGTCTTGAAACCTGGGCTGTCAGCTTTCCAGCTGACTAGCCCAGATTCTTACCCATTGAGCCACCACACCATGTTCCCACAAACATCCTTTCCTCTTCAGATCTGAATCTATGACATCCCTTTCAGATATGAGTTTAAGCTGATGCAATATCAGGATGTGAACATAGTGTCTAGTATAATATATCAGATGTCTGTTTTTTTATTAAATTTGAGTGATAACAGAGTTTCATGAGTGTATCTAATAGTTCCATTATAAGAAAAATAGTGCAGATTTCCCTCCCATGCTGAGTGAATGTAGCGGATTCAGTATATAGGGATTGTGATCTTTCAGTAACTTTTGATATAATTGACTAAGGTACCTTGGACTGATTCTACAGCTAAATTACATACTAGTGGTGTAATTATTCTATTTCTATCCCTAAATTTAGTTTCAAAATGTAGCACTGAAATTGTTTGTTGATTACCATGGTACTTTATATAGGTAGTCCTCAACATGACCACAATTGACCCCAAATTTATGTTGCTAAATGAGGCAGTTTTTAAGTGAGTTTTGCCCCATTTTATGACCTTTCTTGCAACAGTTGTTAAGTGAATCACTGCAGTTATTAAGTTAGTAACATGGTTGTAAAGTGAATCTGGCTTCCCCATTGACTTTGCTTCTCAGAAGGTCACAAAAGGTGATCACGTGACCCTGGGACACTGCAACCATCACAAAATATGAACCATTTGCCAAGCACCTGAATGTTGATCACAGGGCCATGGGGGATGTTGCAATGGTTGTGTGAAATGGTCACTAAATAATTGGTTTTAAGTCAAGGACTACCTATACTGAATCCCAATAATATTGAAATGTAGTAGAAAATGGTAGTCATATTTAAGGATGGACATGGCATTAAATAAAAAGCTACTAAGGAAAACTAGTTGTCACCATGCAATAATTGTTAAGACTTGTTAGCTAGCTGTAAGTCAAGAATTAGGATTAATGGTTAATTAGATATTGACTTGGTGACAAGTATAATGGCTATTTCAGCTGTAAATTTTTCATTATGTATAGACATACCCATTCTTAAAGCCATTCTTGGTTTATTACATGGCTTATTAGGTTGTTTGTATCCATTCTAACAATGTAATGATAATAAAAATTGGTTGAAGGGAAAAAAAAAAACCCATAGTGTGTGGAAATTTCCTGCTAAAAGACAATGCTTAGGATTGATGTTTCTTTGAGAAAACTATTATTATCACTGGTGGAGAAACAATTATAAGGGCTGGAAAATTATAATAATTATAGATTATACTTGGTTTCCTCTTGCCAAAAGTAAATAGAGGATAGCAGAAGGAAGAAACGGGGACAATGGAGAAACTGAGGCAAGTTGTGTAGATAGATTTCCAAACTAGAGAAATCAGTTTAAGTTCTGTTAGTCATGACCATTCTGCACATTTGCTTCTCAAGCATAGCTGCGGCAGACATGCTTTTGTTGTTGTTGTTGTTGTTGTTGTTGTTTTGGATTAAAAAGCCTCATTGGAGCATTATGGAATTGGAATGTGAAGGGTAATTGAGCTGAAAGTCATTCTCTTCCTGCAGTCGGTGTGATAGGAATGATTGAAACTACCTCAAATGCAGCCTGGGTATCCTGATGAAACGCCATATGGCAGCTAGACAAAAGGGAGAGAGAAGGAAATGTGGATGAAAAGTGACTTACCCTCCCCTCTACATACCTACAGAAGGCTTAGCTGTAGCTTACCTTTTTTTTTTTTTGCTCACTGAGAAATTAACCTAAATAAGAATGTGTTTTGCTACCAACATCGCAACCATCATCATATTTCTTTGAGTGGTATTCCCTTGTATTTTTGCTAGAGACAAGTGCTTGAGAAAATGGAATTAAATTCATCAGGAAAAAGTGACCGATGAGAAAGGCTTTTCTTCAGATTGTTGCATTATTAAGGGTATTAGAGTCCTAGATTAACAATTTTGATGTAGTCATGAGTTGCATATCGTTAACCTGACTCCTGTTGGCCAGGAAAGTGAGGAATCTGATTAGAAAGAATTGCCTTTAAATTAGAACTTTATCGCAGCATAAGTATGAGAATGAGTTCCCCAACAAAATAGTGCAGCAAAACTATATAAAGGGCTTTATTGCAGCATACCCCTTCCCCAACAACAGGTTCAGGGTCACTTCCACCCTTCTAGGACTTTGCAAGATAATATTGCCACATAAATACTAAGTCTTTTATACTCAGTTCATAAAAAAAAATTCTCTAAATCCATAAAGTAGCAGACAATCTTTGCCTTTCCCCAAAGTTCTCACACTAGTTGAGATGGGGCACTGTTTCTGTTAAGTACTGAACATGGGTCGGAGTAAATGGAGACAGCCTCTGAATAGTGAACTTTCAGCTCTTTATTTGCATAGTGACTTCTCAAAACAACAACAGTGAACTCTGCCTTATATAGGCAACCCTTGTGAGAATTGTCCAATAACGAGCTATGAACGCTAGCTCTTTTAACCAATAAGAATTCTCTTTTAAGGGCCAATCGGATTCCTCAGAACTAACCAATCCGATCTGGCCGCCAAACAGCCAATCAGAAGTGCAGGGCTGCACTTTACCTCAAGCTCATACTTTATTAACTATGGTACATACACAACAGTTTCAGTGTGATTCCTTCCCTTCTAGTTGACCCCAAGCTCCAGACAAAGCTCCAAGCTGGACTTCTACCAGGATATCTTATATTGTTGCTTCAATCAGAACAATACAAGAGCACGCAACAGATACAAACTCAATGTTAACCACTCCAAACTTGATTGCAGAAAGTACGACTTCCGCAATGGAGTGCTCAATGCCTGGAATGCATTACCTGACTCTGTTGTTACATCCTCTAACCCCCACTCTTTACCCTTAAACTATCCCATTATTGACCTTATCCCCATTCCTAAGAGGCCTGTAAGGGGTGTGCATAAGTGCCCCATCGTGCCTACTGTCCCTGTCCTATTGTCCCCATTTATTTGTGCCTATTTCCTGTATTCTTACTCATGTTTAGACTTATACCTATTATCTTGTAAGCGATTGACAAATAAAATAAATAAATAAATAAAATATGTCGCTCACCATAGCTTGTGGTCTTGGAAGTTGAGGAACAGACCTTTTCCCTCACTTGTAAGAACTGCCAGTCTTCAGGCATCGCTTCTGCTTTCCCCTCTATAGGCCTTTTGCTTATCGCCTTTCCTACTATAGGATACCATTTCCCTGGCTCTGTCTTAGCACTTGAACTGCTTTGATAAGTTCAAAAGATGGGCTGAGGTGAAGTTGCCTCTGAAGGTCAGCAAGTCCTTGAAAACATCAGGGTGTGGCTCAATTAGACAGGCATCTGGAACACATCTGTGAGTTCAATTCTGGGGGAATGTACAAATGCCTGAGAGAATAGTGGAGGGGGGAGACTTTGAAACAAGCAGGCAGCCACCCCAACTTCAATCCCTCACACATCCCCCTCTCTTCCTCTCATTGGAATAAAAGAATATCTTATAGCAAATACACTATTAAGATTTGTGCTGTTTTTCCAAAGAGAGGGTGGGCAGGAGTTCATTTAGTCCTTGTGCTGAAATTTGTCAAGTGCTTGCAAATGTCTTATACGGAGGTGTACATTAGCCTAGTATTACTGATAGCTATGTAGACAGTGTTAAATGTGTCTCATTAATATATATGTTGATGCCTGCTGCAAGTTTTGGTGTGTGTTATCTCTCTTCCCCAGGCTTCCTTTCTTCCTAGAGAATTCCACTCGCTCATGACAAGCCTAGTCTTCATAGCAACTGGGCCACTTTCCTTCATTAGCAAAGGAAGGATGAACTAAGCACTGACATAAAAATCATGGGACTTCAGCAGAAAGCAGTTAAAGCTAAATTAAAAAAAGAACGCAGGGATTAGAAAAAACTGTCCTCCATTTATGCTGATAGAATATTGGTTTCTTTGCTCAATTAGATTTGTAAATCTATCAAAAGGGACAATTTGCACATGAAATTAACTTTGTTCTAAATACATTTTGGAAAAAAAAATCATGTAGTTTGAGATATGGATTGGTGTAGCTGATTATTTAATCAATATTTCTCTGGGCAATCTTACGATTTTCATTTACTTTTGAGAAATAGAATGGATTTTCCAAATAGATACGGTTGTTTTGTTGGCATGGCTGCATCATCAGCCTGAAAAAAATATTTTCCTCTGGGTTTACTTGCCATTAAATTGAGTCTGGTTGAAA
This sequence comes from Hydrophis major, assembly GCA_033807585.1. Classification (NCBI taxonomy): domain Eukaryota; kingdom Metazoa; phylum Chordata; class Lepidosauria; order Squamata; family Elapidae; genus Hydrophis; species Hydrophis major. The sequence continues at coordinate 96,398,511 of CM066331.1, forward strand.
GATACTTCATAAATGGCTAACCACCAGAGGTGCTATTCAGCTGGTTCTGAACCAGTTCTGGAGAACCGGTAGTGGAAATTTTGAGTAGTTTGGAGAACCAGCAAATCCCACCTCTGACTGGCCCTGGCCCCATCTATTCTCTGCCTCTTGAGTCCCAGCTGATTGGCTGGATCTTCTTTTGTTGCCCTGTGCAGGAGAACGGAGCTGGAAAGCAGGTTAGAGGGGTGGGGAGGGAATGGGGATTTTACAATATCTTATCCCTAGAATGGGGTGGGAATGGAGATTTTGCAGTATCCTTCCCCTGCCAAGCCCACAGAACTGGTAGTAAAAAAAATTGAATCCCACCACAGCTAACCACATTTCTGTGGATGGTGTTTATGTCCCACCAAATTATGTACATTGTAATTTGCAGGAGGATATATAGCTTTTTCTCATTTTCTTGGGCTAGTTATCCAGGATTGAAATTGCATAAAAAAGGAATTTTTGCATGGAACCTTGTTCTTTTTTGAAAGACAATCTGGATTGAAATGATTAATACCTTTTTTCTTACAAAACTGTTAATAGAGCAAAAGTTGTCCTTTGCATTTGATCATTCTATCTATATGTCATTTGTTGGTTAATCTGGCACTTTTTAGAATCATACTTATTAGTTCTATTCCTAGATGGGATCTGCAGAACTCCAAAATTAAATCTGATTAAAAAAAACTGATGAAAACAAAATGAAATTTGGGTGCTGTCTAAGAAGGTCTCATGAGATTTCAGGAAAGAATGCTAAATTCTCAAGGTAATTTTGATGAAAATGAATTAACACACAATATACTTATTGCCAAAGGCGTTAGATCAGGATGCTTTTGGCTCCGATGCTGTATGATGTCTATGTTAATATGATCCCAAGATTTCTCTGCTCCCAGGATATCCATATGTCAAATATTCTAAACAAATCTATTAAAATCCTTTTGCTAAGTACAGGAAATCAGGAATCTAGGCAGTTCAAATGAATATGAATATTCATTGCAAGTTTAAGCTTTCTATAAGAATCTGAACTACTAACAGTCAAAGCAAATTGATGGTAGATAAGAGTCAACGGAATTCAAGGTGGGCTGGACTTAGATCTCTTGTGGACATGAAGGGCCTTGAGGCCTGATGATGTGTTTGACCCCCTCCCTTGTGCTCAGTCTGGTCATCTCCTACATCTTTTGCATGTAAAGCATATGCTTCTCATGATGTAATCTCAACTTGATTTAAGGAGAGTGCTGTAGAAACTGGATGTCTGCTGCACCATCAACTCATTAAGAATTAATAAGGCCAAGTCGAAAATAGTGATCTTTGGAAAGAGACATACTAAATATAACTGGTATATGGATGGGGAACTTATTGAATAAGTTAGCTTCTTCTTGGGGTGATCATCACTGATGTGCGTCATGGACAAACCACTAAGAAAACATTGTGAATATCATAACTCTGCTAAAAATCTTTCAAAACTACTCAGTTATAACCATCCAAGTACTCTGCTCTATATACTAAAGATCATAAAGTTTATACTATAAGGTCTTTAAGGCCAAAATTGCCCTTTAATAATTTATGGTGCCGTTATGTAGGGTCTATCACAGTAATCTCTGCTGGTTATGGTACAGTATGTGGGAATTATCTTGGAAGACAGGGCAAAAGAGATGCAGCCAAGGGAATGGTCAGGTAAAAGGCAACCTAGCCCACAGCAGGGTAGAGGAGAGGGCAAGGGGCTCAGAAGAGAGAGTTTCCTGGGCTGTAGAGATATATGCATTTCTTAACTTTAGTCTTTTGAAATGTTTTATTCCATTTGTTGTCATCAAGTCAGAAGTTTTCTGGCACAGGCAACCAGATCCACACATGTAAAGCTAGCTATTTTATTGTGTTCTGCCTATAATACAGGAATCTTCACAGACTGCTTGCCTTCCCTTGGGAACAAACAGATAAGTTGCCATGGAACTTGGGGGATGGGATCAATTCTAGATCTCATCGGGCTGCATAATGGGTCATGATTCCCTACTTGATCCCTCCTCCCTGCCTGCCTGGACTTTCCTCAACACTTGCAACAATGCTCATGATCCACCACTTCTAATGATACCTGCTTGAACTCGGAATTTATAGTTAGTTCTTTTATGCTGCACAACTGCTAACTGTAGTTGCAACTTAATTTTACTTCCCCCAAAATAAAGGGTTATTGACTCAAGAAATGTTGCTTAAACTCACCCTTCAAATTGGAGACTTGTTTTTTTACTATATTTTGAAATTAAATATAGTCTTATGAAGGATAATGTTAAAACATCTGATTAGTTTTTCACTAAAGTTTTGAAAACCAGCAAGATGTTTAGAAGGTTATTTTTAGGTGTTCGGTGAAAGTTAAAGAGTTACTTTAAAATCTAATTAAGTTTAGAAAAACTGCTAGGAAAAATGTATGGAAAAAAAATTATTTTAAAAATTTTGTATGGTGTTAATTGCAAAGTTAAAGCAAATGTGTTAACAATTTTATCAAGAGTAATATAAACTATTAAACTATTAAACTATATAAACTATCAAGCTGCAAGTTTGATGTGGGTCAAAGAATGGATAACATTAAGGAAACATAGGTTGTTGACATTAGAAGGGCATGACTTGCTGTTGGGTTGGCATGCTTTTTTATGGTATAAGGGAACTAAAACACAGGGTTATTTTAGAAGACATTATGTACGGGAGTTTTTGTGGTTAAATTGGGAGAAGATAAAAAGACAATGTTATTTGAAAATTCCAGTTTGGTTATCGACCATTGAAGCATTTTCCTATCCTATAATCTACAAGAAGGAACAAACAGTTAGATATGGGGAACTTTTGGATGAAAAGGGTGAACTTAAATCGATCCAAAACTTAGAGGAACAAGGTATAAGGATGAATTGGTTTTCATATGCACAAATACACTCAAGGTATGATGAAGATTCTAAAACGGAGGGATTTTATGATAAACAGACTGATTTAGATAAGATTTTGATGGGTACTGATGAGAAGGTGATTAAAAAACTATATGGTTATTTACTGGGAATGAAATTAGAGGAAGAACAAGTCAAAGAAACTATGATTGTTTGGGGGAAGAATTTTGGATATGGGATTGATTTAGAGAAATGGCAGAAATTGTGATCTCAAAATTATAAAATGACAATGTCAACAGCATATAAAGAAAACTTGTATAAGATGTTTTACAGGTGGCATTTTCCTCCGACAAGAATAGCAAGAATGTTTAAGAACAAATCTGAAAAATGCTGGAAATGTCATCAGATACCCGGCTCGTATTACCATATGTGGTGGAGAATGAGAAAATACGATTACAGGAAGAAATTATTAAGAAAATATTGGAATGTGCTGAGATGAGTAGATTGACATTTGAAATTAGAGAGCAAGAGGATAAACAATTTTACGAAATTTGGGATCTTTTTTATAAATGGCTAGATGATAAAATACGATAATAGAATATTGAGAATGCTAGATAGTAAGGAATATCTTTATTTTGCTATTATTTTGCTATTTGCTATTATATTTATAAAGGATTTTTTAGGATTGATTTGATATGACTAGATGATTTGTTATAGAGTAAACTGGTTTAAAGTATTGTTAGCTCATTAAGCATGAATGATTAAAAATATAGTCAAAAACTTTTTTTTTTTAGTGATATTAGGATATATAAGTTTGGATTGACAATATGAGTTGTTATGTAATGTAATTGTAATTTGAGACTACAGAATGAATGCACAAAAATGATGAACCAACTGACACACTGGATGTACATATAAGAGTTGATGTTTTTATGTTTTGTTTGTCTTGTTTGTTTGTAGAAAATTAATAAAAACTTTTTTCAAAAAAAAAAAGAGTAATATAAACTATTGCCAGTATTTTTGCTATACGTTATACATAATAAGGATAGAGTTCTTGTAGCTGTGCAGTTGAACAGAAAGCAATTTAAAGAGAAGTATTTTGCCAGGTTAGAAGAATGAGAAGAGTTGCAATGTGGAAGAAGTCACTTTGGCTCAACTATTTTACTTGAAGAAAGCCAATTTTTCCCCTTTGTCCTTGATTACCGTACTTTACAGGCAACGTTCATAAATTGGAGGACAGTTGAAGATAAAATCTTGATGATTTTAGATGCATTGCTTCCAGAGATGTGTGATTCATGAGCAGCTGTCTCCCTTCACAGTCTTCCCAAAATACCTTTTAAATTATTTTCAAGAACAGATGAGCCTCATGAGGCTGATGGGAAGTACCTTTAGGAGGTGGAACAAAGAATCAAAAATAATGAAAGGGTTAAATGATATCTGATTTGCCTCTTAGAAAGACAGAAATATTCTGTATGTTATTCTTTTTTTTTAATTTTAAGAGATGAGGATTGTCCTGATTAGTACAAAAACATTGTAAAGCAAATAATCTCTGTCGTATCAAAATGTGGTCTTCTCAGTCTACACCAAACAGACAATCTTCATGTGCCAAGATTTTATTCTGGGACACAAAAATATTTTCCTTTATCAAGACAATTCTCATTGCATTTTCCTTTTGGCATTTGCTTTTTTTTTTTTTTTTGGTCTTTTCTTCCCCTCTTACTTCTTCCTGATGCTGTAGTGGCAATTCGAAGGTGAATTCCATTATTCAATGGACAAGCAGAGATTAATGGATAGGTGTATTGTTAGTAGAAGGGTAGACTGCAAAAGTAAAGACTATTGTTTAGCATGTTGGGGTCATTTTGAAAGCAGCTTGTTAGATTTCTGTTCATTCTATTTGAATCTGGAGAATGCATTGGCGATGATTATAGTAATTTAGAAATAGTGCTAGTAGGATCAGGATCCGTTTTAGGAAATAATAAAATTGTTATAACGGTTTAAACACTACAATAGTTTCTACACTATTTTCAGTTTGTGCTTCTACCATTTCTTTGTTTGAATATTTCTTACCATTGGCTTTTTAAAAATCATTATTAATATTGCTCTCTACAGTAAGATTAATAAACAAAGGTTTGCAGTTTATATCTGAATGAGCTATCATCACAGTCCACCTTCAGGTATGGAAACTCAATTGGACAAGTCACTTTCTCTCAGCCAAACCTACCTCCTAGAATAGACTTTATGGGGAAAAAACAGGAGGATGAAATTCTGTGTAGCCTGATTTTTGTTCCTAGAAGAAAACAAGGATATAACTCTAACAAATAAAATAAATATATTTAATGTTAATTGAGGGATCTTTATGAAATGGGTTTCCACTAAGTTTACTTATATGTTTTTATTTGAAACTGAATGAAGTTTATCTATTTTTATTTTACTAAATTTAAAAATACATAATCGTAACTAAAGGACAGAAACCTCATTTTTTAAAATTCTTTCTAGAAAAAGTGTTAAGGCACATTGCATAGATCTATACTATATTTTGCGACTAAAGTTCTTTGTCTCTAAATACGTTTCTTGGTACGGTCTGTGATTTCCTTCTGATTTGTTCATTAATTTCTTTTAGTAATGTGAATCATTGCATGGCATTATTCTAGAAGGCTGCAGTGAACTTATAAAGCTTGGACAATGAAATGGGAAGAGAGGAGTTGCTGTGTGTTTGGAACTGAAGGAATAAATCAGTTCTCCATTTCGCTCTATTTGTGGTAGGGAACGCCATGAGAGGAGTAACAAACAATCTGATAACTTAAGAATTAGATCTAAATAATCTGTTTGTGATGCTGTGTATGAGCTCAGGCAAAATGCTTGGCAGTTCAGTCAGCCTCACTAATAAATTCATTGGAAATTGAACAGCATTGGTGGGCTGAGGTGAGGGCTAACTGGTTTTTCTTTTTAATAAGCTAGGTTATAGCATTAAAAAATGTTCTGGAGGAAACATAAAAAATAGAAAAAAAATAGTAAAATAGAAACAGAAATTGTATTATTTGCTGATATAAATGTGGAACTTTTTAGCTAATCAGTGTTTTATATGCAGTGTTCCTTTCTAGTATTCTAATCACATTTTTGCTAGTTATTATTATGATTGAAAGAGAAGAATATGTATAGCCCTTGACTTATGAACACAATTGCACCCAACATTTCTGTGGCTAAGCAAGGAAAGTTGGTAAGTGAGTTTTGCCCCATTTTACAACCTTTCTGGCCTCAGCTGCTAAGTGAGTCACTGCAGTTATTAAATTAGTAACACGGTTGTTAAATGAATCCGGTTTCCCCATTGACTTTGCTTGTCAGAAGGTCACAAAAGGGGATCCCATAACCCTGGGACACTGCAACCGTCATAAATACATGCCAGGTGCCAAGCATCTGAATTTTGATCATGTGACCATAGGAATGCTGCAATAGTTATAACTGTGAAAAACAGTCACTTTTTTCGACTTCAAATGGTCACTAAATTTATGGTTGTGTGGGGTGGCTTGGTGGGTATGGCAGGGGAAGAATACTGTTAACTCTCCATTCCCTCCCCACTCCTGGGGGAAGGTTACTGCAAAATCCCCATTCCCTCCCCACTCCACTAACCTGCTTTCCAGCTCCGTTTTCCTGTGCAGGGCAACAAAAGAAGACCCAGCCAATTAGCTGGGACTCGGGAGGCAGAGAATAGATGGGGGTGGGGCCAGTCAGAGGTGGTATTTGCCGGTTCTACTGGTTCTCCAGAACTGGTCAGAACCTGCTGAATACCACCTCTGGTTGTAAGTCGAGGACTACCAGTAGGTGTGAACTAAAAGTTGACTCCGATTGTAAGCTTTGGATCAGTCTTACATCTATAACACGCAATACAAATATAATGCCACCTGGAGCTATCGGCTAAGAAGGTCAGATATAAAAGGCTAGACTTGGCCGATTTGTTTGCTAGACTATTATGTTTTTATGCATATAAATTGAGATTCAAATTCTTTTTCCATTTGTGCCTCAAGCATAGTGTAGCTGTTGATTCCAAAACTGCCTGAAGCTGCTCTGTTTGAAATGATTTTGGGCTTCCAGGAGTCTGCAACATTTATCCTGAGCAAGAAATAGACAAGATTTGTGCTCTAATTTAATAAAGTCATCTAAATAATACGATTTTCTCCCATAACCATCATTTATGTTTCACAGCAAAATGATAATGAGAAAGTCATTAGAAGTAATAAACAAAACAAAAGCAGCACAACTTAATCATTCACTGAGTCTGACAGGCCCCCCCCCCCAAAGAAAAATAACATTTCTATTTAGGTGGTTAATATATTTTAGAGGATGTTCTTTTTTTTTTCTTTTTAGCCACAAAATGTTGTTAGGAGGTAGTCAATGAGGCTTTGCCAAATTCCACAATCATTTGCTTCATTTTCTTTTTGTTTTCTTTGCTATGGTATCATCATACCGGTATTAACAGTACTTCCATATCTTTATTTTCCTTCTAATTTTATTGGATTAAAATTAATGAGTGGTGTCCTGGCCTAGTGGTGAAAACACTCACCTCTCACTTGGAAGTTTGGAAGTTTAATCCTAGGTAGCAGCAGATGTTTCTGTCCTAAAGCGCAAACAAAAAATATCTGCTGTGAACTCCACATATCTGCTGTGAACCTTCTCAGGAAGGTTATCTGGCCAGTAAGTGCTTAGCTCCATCTACTTGCCCTGACTCTACCCTGAATTAAGGGGTTACAGAGTTGTAAAAAGGGAGTTTACTAGATTAATTATTATTATTATTATTATTATTATTATTATTATTATTATTATTATTATTATTATTATTGCTAGAGTTGTACTGGCAACTGGTGTGTGTTTTTGTAGAAGAAGCAGGTTAACTGAAAATAGCATTCCCAAATAGGTCTCACAGCAATGTACTTCTCCATTTTTCCTTACATCTTCAGAATAAACTGCTTTGGTAGTGCCTGCCATATTTCCCAGACATCTTTCATACATGTCTATTAGTTTTTATCCCACCCTCTGGCTCCATTATATTCATTTAACAGTAAAGTTTCATTTCATCATCGTTTTCAGAACTACTCACGTTTTACATGCTTTGCCTTTAATGACGGAAATTGTCTCTTGTTTCTAATCCAATTCATTTCACATTCTAAGTGCTATATAGTCTGCCCTTAGTACTGGGATCTAGGGCTCCATAATGCCTGCCTCTGTGATCAAGTTTCCTTAATGAAAAAAAAATCGAACTCAGTTACATTCCATCTTATCCCTAGGCCAATGAAAGTAAGTAAAGCATATTATTAGATCTTTTAAAGAAATGCCCTGGTTTTGAATTCTTTAAAGTATCTTTATGAAAATTAGTTACCAGAAGGTAATCAAGCTGGTATTAAAACATAACATTTACTAATACTGGTTTTTTTTTCACCTGTTAAGGCATGTAGCTAGGTACATTAAACAGCATTGGCTATGTTACTTCAAAGGTAATTTATAATTACTTTTGTCTTCTGGTAATTCTTTCTTGTTACTTCTATTCTACTTGTTCTAAAGCTTTGTTTCTTTTATTTGCTTTCATCATTCCATCAGCTTTGCAGAGAAATAATAAAAAAATAAGGATATGTAGTATTTCAAAATTGCTAATAAGCTGTCTCAAAGGTGCTTTTTTCAAGAGCTGAAGAAGCTTCTTGGATGAGAAGCAAAACATCTTCAAATGAAAACCAGAAAGTCCAGTTGCGTCTCGAAAAAAGCACCTTTGGGACAACCAATACCTTGGTGGATAAGAATTTCCATAGACATTGGCTAATAAACTATTGTAAGTCCTCTTAGATGCCCTGAAAAGGGAAGGATGAAAATGGAAGGAGGATCTGGTTTTAGGGATAGAATCCTGGTGATTTTTAGCAAAATGACAAGAATTTCTGATTCTTAATTTAAGAGATACAGCTACATGAGGACTTCTCTCCATCACCATGCTGGAATGAAGGAGGCTTGAACAGAGGTTATCTTCTCTGTAACAGTGGGTGATATACTGAATTTATCTCTTCTACTAAAATACAACATTGTGTGGACTCAGAATGTTAATCAGTATGCCCATACTTTACAACTAGTTCTTTGAATCTCAGTGTTGTAGAAAAATGTAGAACACTGTAGATGGCGCCACAGTAATGAAAGCTAGTAGCTTTCATATCATCACAACTGTCTTCTAAGCAACAAACCTTGACAGTTCCTGCTTCTAACTCTCTTCTAATCATTCAAATATTCCAGTCAACTCCAGCCTTTAACTGTCTGTCTTTTTCTATCTAGTCCTACCTATCAATTATTCTTTATTCTTATTTTCTTTTTTCATGTACACAGAATGTACCATTAACAACTCCCAAAACCAGAAAAAACAAATTACCCAAAACAATAAGGAAGCTTCAATCCAAAAAGAAATCACTTTAGCAGAAAAACAAATCTGGTCACATTGCCAACTTCAAAAGCCGATACAAAAATTTATGCCACCAGATAAAAACTGAATGCACCAATTATCACATTAAAGAAAAAGAAAACCTTCTACGCACCAATTCCACCCACACTTTCTACTATTTTGTAAACAACAAACTAAAAGACTCAAGGTCCATACCATCCCTGAAAGGATCTAATGGTAAAGACTGCAACAATGACACTATTAAAGCCAATCTCTTTAACACATTCTGTGGCTCAGTATTTGTAAACAGCAGTGGATCATGCCCAGTATTTTCTAGTCGAACCACAGACAACTACAATGATCTAATACATATCAATTTTACAGAAGACAATGTTGAAAAAGCACTATGCAATCTAAAACCATCTCTATCTATTGGACTGACGGAATATGGCCTACTTCTTTAAAAAGCTATCTACTGCCATAGCCAAACCTCTAAGCATAATCTTTGAAAAATCTTTCAGGACCAACTCCTTGCCAAAACTATGGTCACAAGCCATGGTCATCCCCATCTTCAAAAAGGGAGACCCCAGCCTAGTTGAAAATTACAGACCAATCTCCTTATGCTGCATCATCTGTAAAGTCATGGAATCAATTATTAACCAATCCATTATCCTCCACTTAAAGACAAGCAGCCTACTCTCTAATAAACAATTTGGTTTCAGGAAAAAACTATCCTGTAATCTGCAACTCTTATACTGTAAAAACATATGGTCTACACAACTCGATCAGGGCAAAGCAATAGACGCAATCTACATAGACTTCTGTAAAGCCTTTGATTCAGTGGTACACAACAAACTACTCCTAAAACTAAAATCTTATGGTATGTCTGGACACCTGCATAACTGGATAGAAGCATTCCTGTCAAACAGACAACAAATGGTCAAAATTGGGAGCGTCCTATCAAATTCTGTACCTGTCAACAATGGTGTCCCCCAAGTCAGTGTTCTAGGACCAACTCTTTTCATACTCTACAAAAATGACCTCTGTGATCATATCAAAAGCCAACTGTGTTCTCTTTGCTGATGATGTAAAGCTATTCAACACCACAGACATTACTGCTACCCTTCAAAAAGACCTTGACTATGTATCAGAATGGTCAAACAAATGGCAACTTCAAATCTCAACAAATAAATGCTCTGTCCTACATATTGGCAAAAAAAATCAGAAAATAAAATACAGGCTGAATGGTCAAGACCTTGTTGATGATACAAACTCTGTCAAGGATCTTGGAGTAGTCATCTCAAATGACCTAAGTGCTAGAGCCCACTGTAACTACATAGCCAAAAAGGCCTTAGGAATTGTTAACCTAATCTTACATAGCTTTTTCTCTGGTAATATTACACTAATAACTAGAGCATACAAAACATTTGCTAGATCAATACTTGAATACAGCTCATCCGTCTGGAATACACATTACATATCTGATATTAACACAGTTGAGAAAGTCACAAGAAGAGTTCTCCACTCCTCCACTTGTTGCAGAATACCTTATGCCACCAGACTCGAAATTCTAGACCTAGAAAACCTAGAACTACGCTGCCTTCAGTCTGATCTAAGTATAGTATGTAAAATCATACATTGCAATGTCCTACCTGTCAATGAATACTTCAGCTTCAACCATAACAACACAAGAGCAAACAATAGATACAAACTCAAGGTTAATCGCACCAAACTTGATTGCAGGAAATAAAACTTCAGCAATGGAGTGGTCAATGTCTGGAATGCTCTTCCTGACTGTGGTTTCTTCCCCAAACCCCAAAAACTTTAACCTTTGACTGTCTACTATTGACCTCACCTCTTTCCTGAGAGGTCTGTAGGGGGAGTGCAAAGTGCCCACCATCCCTGTCCTATAGTTTCTTTTATATATTTTTTGTTTTTCTTATATGTATCCATGTATTCATAACTATGTTTTTACTTATACCTATTTTCTTGTAAGCAATTGACAAAAAAAAAAAAAAACACAATCTGAACTTAATGCCCTCGGGCAGAGTTATCAAACTCACAGCCCACAGGCCAGATGTGTCACACACTGGCCACATCTACACCTAATTTAGTGAAGAGAAAAAAAATTGTGATACCTCATGTGATGACACCGTGACAACACAAGTTTGACACCTCTGCCCTAGGGTAACACAAGATCACATTCATAATAATTATGTCATACTCATAATAATTAAAAAACACTAGCAAATAGCACTTAGGTGTGATTAAAAGAGACCTTCTAGAAAGTCCTCATGTTCCATTTGCTGCATTTCATTTTACATATCTTTGAGTTTAAAATGGAAACAGATGTTAGATTCAGAAAGAGCAGAGGGGAGGGGATAAGAAGGAGTCATCACACTGGACATCTATTATAAGTTCAGAGTTCATATTTCTTTCTTAACCTAAAAAAACAAGGATTTAGCTGGCAATTGCTTCCTCTTTCATCTCTTTACATTCTAATTCCAATCCTCCTTCCATGTAGCATTTCTTTTGCAAACAGGAGTAATGTCAATGAATGTTTACTGTGGGGATGCATGGATCCATGTACAAAAATAGTGCATTCAGTTCAGGAAATATAATCATATTCTTCAAAGTTCTAGAATAACTACTAGCCTTGCCTTGCTGAGAGAGTGATTGCATATTTGCATGGATCCCTGGTTATTTTCCACAAACACAGTATACATTATGTTCAGTTGAAATCATTCTCTGCATCCTGCAGTTCAACAGATTTCAAAGTATAAGTAGCAGACTTCATCATACACAAAAGTTCTTCTGTGAAAGATTCTTTTTGTCTGCCAAAAGAGCATCATCACTTCCCCAAGTATCTAATTCCAGAATTAAGGGCTCCCGATTTCCCTCCCTCAAAAAGCAAAAACACATTGTTCTCTTCATTTCCCCCCCTCTATGATGAAATGCAGAATCTAATACACATTATTATGGGTGGGACCTTGGGAGTCTCCAGTGATGGAGCTCCCACAACTTTAAGGAAGTATTTTTTTTAAGCCCCAAACAAAATTTTGAAAAAACAGCCCCCTCAGCATCCCAGTCATGAGCTTTGCATTATTGTTGCTTTCCCCCCTCCTATTTGATGTCCTGTTAAGGGCATCACCTGAGCACAAAGCAGATGCCCGTCTGATCTTTGGCACACACACGGGGGGGGGGCATACCAAGCCTGTGGGATTTATTTGGCCAGCCATGACAAGGCAGGGTGTGACTTTGGGTGCAAAATGACCTCCCTGGGGCCAAATCAAAGCTGGATGGGGAATTCTGGGAGTTGAAGACCACAAGTCTTAAAGTTGCCAAGGTTGGACACTTCTGCCATAGACCCTGGGAGGGAAGCCAACATGGGGCACCCCGATCTTCCAGACTCCCTAGGACCTAGAGAAGCCTAAAAAGCTCAGTCTGAAAACAGTTGGGGACCTAAACATCAGTTGCATTTGTCATGCTGTCCTGCCGGACAACAACTTATTGAACTGTCTGCAGATGGGTTTTCCGAGTCACCTCTGATACCCGAGGAAAGTCTTAATTAATTAACTTCATCATCTTCTATCCAGAGAGCCCTAAAATAGATTCTGTTGGCTCTCGGTTCTAATATTCACTTAGGCAACTTCCACCGTAGACTGGCCTTCAGATTATTTTGAGTCCCGCACATGCGTGTTACTTTTCTACATCTAATGCAAGTATCTCATTTTCATGCTTCCTCTTTGTGGGTCTTACTTTTGTATCTACATGCTCTCCCAGTTTAATTTATGGTTTTTCACATCAGTTTACCTTGTATATTCCACGTACAGTCCTTTTGATCTCTGATCTGCAGTTCCTGGCCTGAGACTCTTTTGCTCATGGATGGTAGCTTGAACCTAGTGTGGACTTTCCGTTGGAGTAGAAAGATCACATCCAGCATCTCTAACATTGGCCAGGCATGGGGATATTGCTAGCAGTTAGGATTCGACCTGCCTTTTCTATGGTGTAAGGCAGGGTATATTCAGAGAGGATCCCTAAGCCTCTCTAATTAAACATGTAAATAGAGAAAACTGAGTGATTACAATTGTGATTACAGTCACACAATTTTTTTATTTAATAAATTCATACATCACAGATTCACATCCTACCATTTTGTCACTCCAATGTTGTTGTTTTTTAAGAAAACATTTGGAACTGCTATTTGACTCCTCCACGAAGTTCTCACTAATATCCTGCAGTTACTTTATTTTATTTTATTTATTTTATTTTATTTATAAGATTGCCCAATTCTCTAGATAAACTCCAGACAGCAAGTAAAAGCAGAAACATTGACCACCATAAAATAAATACAGACACAAAAAGAGATTGAGAAACCTGCATTAAAAATGGCAAAATACATAGATACCGTATATCCACACCCGAACTTCACAAAATAATAGCCTAACCGCCATGCCTGAAGGAAGAGCTAAGCCTTTCCTACCTTCTGAAAAAGGCTGGTAAAACTGGAACCAATATGTCAGGGCTATAACTGGCCAGCAGTTTAACCATGGTTTGTTTAATTTTGATACATTGGATAAACTGCATCTTAATGAGTCCATGAATCATATTAAACCAAAACAGGTTACTCATAAGATGTGTCAATCCATTTCTTAATTAGATTCAGCAATAAGGATTCTCCTTCTCCATAATGTAACTCTACTGTCAAAGCAAGTCTATGAAGTGAAAGACCATTCTTAGAAACAGGCACGTCTACTGGAGTTTCAAAAAAGTCAAGATGGCAGCGTCAGCATGTGATCCACCCCTTTTCTGCATGGGCTGCAGCCACCATTTTGACATATCTGAAACTTCCTTGTAGACGTCGTTGTGACACAAACAAAAACCCAGAGAGTTAAATATTTTAAAATAAGTATTTATTAATGAAACACAACACATGGAACAAATAGTTATCATTAGGTAAATGATAAATGATGGCTTTCAGGCTGACAGTTTCTCTGTTTCCTGTAAGGCTGTTTTGGAATGAAAGAATTACAAGTTTGAATTGTTTCAAATCTCAGAATGTGCTATTTATATTATTCACTCTTTATTCCCTCAAATGAGGGGAAATTAGTTTAAAAAGTGGGAGAAACAGATTTGTGTTGGGTCCATTTTATTTATTTACAGCAATTGTGTGCCAGAGGAAAATACAATTTTACAGAATGGACTGGTCAGGTAGAAGTAGTGTTAAATTTCCCCATGTAATGACTAAAGCAGGATTGTTTAAAGAAAAAAAACAAAAATCTACCAGTCACACTGTAAGGTTTATTGAATTTCTTTATTACTGTGCTTAGTGTTAAATAGGGGAATCTTTCTTTTGCTAAGAATTAGACATAACAATGCATTTATGAAAAGTGCCATTTACATATCTACCCTGAACCAAGAGGAAATTTGAGTATCTTAACCCTTTTCATCCACATTAATCAAATAAAATAAAACACAAATTTAGCCATAATTTTAACTATATATGCACCTAGAATATTTGATTTTCAACCAAAGAAATAAACATAACATGAATTATTACACTATACATGTATTAGAATCATCTGCTAGGTTATTTAGGAGTAAGACCAAGTGAATTCAGTTGAATTCATTTTAGAACTATTTATTTATTTAAAACATTTATATAGTCACCCGTCTTCTAGCCAGGTCTGAGCACTTCCCAATCAAAAGTTAAAACAACATATAAAATCATATTAAAACTATAACAAGCTCCCACTATGTCTTAGTAGATATCACCTAATGGGAATCAGAATACTTTAAATATTGTACCAGCAATTCTGGGAGGAAAAGAGTTAACAAATAACTGGAAGTACATCTATCACATGTGTGACAAACTCATCGTCACGGCATCATCACGTGATGTATCAGGACTTTTTTTCCCATCACTAAACTGGGTATGGCCAGTGCATAACACATCCGTCCTATGGGCCGGGAGTTTGACAGCCCTGTTCTTCCAGATTAAGATTTTAACTTGAAGAACTGCAAATAACTGTTTCAGTGTATTTATGTAAAGCAGGCTCTCCAACCTTGGCAACTTTAAGACTTGTGGATTTCAACTCTCAGAATTCCTCAGTCAGTCATGGTGGATTGAGAATTCTGGGAATTAAAGTCCACAAGTTTTATAGTTGCCAAGGTTGGACACCCCTGATGTAAAGGCTTTTACATTCATAAACAAAGCATGTTTAGAGTAATTGTTTGAATACTGTGTTGTGTTCCCTGGCCAATAACAAACTTTAAGTTGTTTCATTGGAAGCATGTTTTTTTATTACTTGACCATATTTAATCATGGCTTATTGAACAAGCCATAGTAAAATAGTTGATATATAATTCTAAACCACAATCCATAGTTTGCAAGTCACAGTATGGTTTTATACATTGGTGTAAGTCAGCCTCCCGAAGAAATATTGTATTGCAACATGTATGAAACAATTATTGATTTCAATTAGTCACAAGGTTTACAGGTACTTAGTTTACTTGAGCCATTTGTGTTCTATTAGACAAAACTATTCAGGATAGGTCAGAGGTCCAGCATTCCAGGATATATTTTGCTTTACTTTTCATTATGCTCTCAAACAGTACATTACCTAGTATTAACAGCAAAATGGTCAGGAATTTTGGTGGATTCCCCAAGAAATCTCTGCTCAGATTCAGTCATAATTTCACTTTGTTGTTGTTATAGCTACAATTGTAATTTTTAGCATTAACACCCAATTTTAATTTATCTACTTGCTTTTCCTCTCTAATTTTTCATTCTGTCTGGTCTCAGTTGAATACTATTCTTTCATACGCTAGAACTAAGTCACTGTTATCTGTAGTTTTCCCCTTCTTGTCCATGTTACAAGACTTTAAAATTTTCACCGCCCAAAGTGGGGATCTCTTCATTCGTAATATTTTTTATTCCCTTTATATTGAGAAAAAGGTGTATCATACAACAATCTAAATGTAGTAAGTTCTGTTATATAAATATAGCAGTGTGATCAAATTCTTCTTATTCCTGTACTGGTGAAAATCAATTCTCTATTTTGCTCATTATTTAGAATGTGTTTGGAGTTCACATGAGATAAATATTACAACAGCTCAATGGAACTCTGCACTAGCTTCAGTCAATGAAAAAAATAGCAATGGTATTTTGGCTACACTTCGTTCAGCAAAAATGGAAATGTAGAACGCAGCAATGATCTTCTTGGAGCATAGAGTGAGTTACTGAAACTTTAGTAATGAACCATTGATTGTAAATTTAAAAATAACAATAACCTAAACATAATAAATATCCATCTTGGGAAAAGTGGCATTTTTCTTTCTGTCATGAAGGCATCCAACTTCATTTTTAGAGGGATTTGTGGAATATCAAGGCAAGAAAAAAATCAAAGTTACTGCCGTACAGTATATTAGATTCCTGCACATTTTCGGGCACAAGGCCTAGCTATTTCTGATAATTTGAATGGTTGATTGATTTTAGCTGGTTGAATGACCCTGGCAAAATAGCTTACTCCTCTGAGGTAGGCATGCCCAATTCTTGCCAGTTTTGAGCTAGACATTTGCACAAAAGTTAATATGATTTTCAACTGTTTTCCATATTTCAAAGGTCCAGGCTGTTCTAAAGCGAACTCCAGCTGTCTGGTTCCACAAAACTCATCCAGAGACATTGTAGTGAGAACATTTTAAGATGCTAACATGAAGCAAAACCAAGCAATCTATGTGTTTTATAAGGAGAATAGATAAAAAGAGCCAGCTTTTATTTCTTTTATTTAACCTTACTCCTATATAAGAGATTCTTTCCTTTATGACAGCTGAAATCATCCACAACAAATTAAAATGGTGGAATCCAATCAATTTCCTTCTTCTCTGTCCTTGGTTGTAAATACTACTGTACTCCCAAAATACTGGGAAAGAGATATAATCGTTCCCATTTATAAAAAAGGAAAAATAATATTTTAAAAAAGAAAACATATTTATTTAAAAAAGGAAAATCAATTACTATCCTTTCAGTTTATTGAGCATGAATAGTAAACTTAATGCTAAATATTCAAGTAGAACATTGACTAGAAACTGAGCAAATTCCAACAGACACTAGGATGGCTTTAAGCTGAGTATTTTCCTCCTGACCATAAATTTGTTTTACAGCAGTTAGCAGAAATGCAAGATCCGCCCTATATGCTGCCTTCCTTGATTTTAAGTCTGCTTTGATTGGATATCCAGAATTAATTATCACTTGAATTACTTTTCATGTTACTTTTTTGGCCCATTATGAACTATGCCAGGCAAATTCTAAATTGTAGACTGATGAAGTAAAAACAAAAAATTCTATTTGGAGCATCTCAAAAAGGTAAGAATGGCTAATTGTGACAGAGAGTTATATTTTAGCTAAAATAAAGCTTGATACACAAGGGTCTACAGCAAAACCATTGCTACCCAAAAAGCCCATTATTGGTTATTTATTAATAAAATTTATATCCCACTTTTTTTGGTTCAATTTAAAGTAACAGCCATAGTGCTCCCTCCTCATATTTCTCCACAACAGCAGTTGTGTTAGGAGCATAGTTACTCTTAGTGGCACATACCAACAACATATTGGCATCATTCAGCAAATATTTGTAGTTCAGGTAATACAGAATTAGTGCAATATAGTTTCAATCTTATTAAAAAGACCAAACTCATAATTTCTCTCTCTTAAATTCCTTACAGGCAAATGAGATACATGAGTGGAATAAAACATTATTTTAAAATAGTTAATTTTTCCCAAATATAGATTGTAAATGGATGAGAACGAAGGGTAGTAAATATACAAAAATATTTGTATGCAAAAATGGAAGATTGCAGAATTAAAAAGGTGATAGAGAATTTATTAGATGAATATGCATTTTTAGCATCCAGAGTAGAACTGGTGCTGTCAAAGAAAGTCTATAACCTTCTTTTCTAAAACTGTAATAAGATTCCTCTTCGTTCATAGTTGCCTTTCGTAGAAGCTAGTTTAATCTAATTAACTAAATAATGCAAAAATATCCCAAATAGGGTTTTCCGTCTGACTCAGGGAGAAAAGCTACCCCTAGTTTTGACTTTGATGGAATTCAGTGCAACATTTCCTCTTTTGGCATTTAGACAGCATGATTCTTTTTGCTCCTACCTATGCTCTTTTTTGTTCCCCTTCACATGAGTTGAGCTGCGTGCACACATGTGTACACCAGCTTGGTACTTGCACGGCCCCATTCCCCTCTCCCCAACAGCCAGACCACCAAGCCACAAAGATTGGGCTAGATTAGTAGATCAGGGAAACACAGCTAGCAAGAACATTCATGGAAAAAATCTATGTGATTGTTAAGAGTTGATCAATAACTTGATGGATCATAATCAATAAGCAGGGGCCTGCTGGATTGAACCCCTGACTCATTCGGTCCAGCAGTCTATTCTCATGGTGGTCAGTCAACTGCACAAGGAAGCCCAAAAGTCTCCCAGTAGATGAGCATCCTAGGCAGTCAACGTAATCTCTATGATTTCCATGAATAGGTCCTACGTTTCTTTTTTAAAGTCACACAACCTCTTTGCTGAGAAGCCTTTCCTTTTCATATTTTTTCTCATAGATCTAGGTTGCAAATTCAAACAGGAACATGATTTTTAATGGAAGGCTGAAGGAAACTACCGACCTGTTCATATTCCAATTTTCTAAAAATAACCAAAAAAATAATCTTCTTCTTCCTATGATCTTTAAAAGGGAGAAGTCATTTTGTATTCTACTTTGAAAGGACAGCTGCATCATAGTCTGCAGAACTATAAACATAAACAACTATATTCATAATGATACATTATCAAAACACTAAAATAAGAAAATTAATATCGCAAAGCAGAAATAAAGTGCTTGGCCTTTACTTTCAGATGCAACTTTGTGTGTGTGTGTATGTATGTATGTATGTAAGTATGTATGTAGATTTTCACAGGTACAGGTATGCAGGTCTTGGCGTGTTTGGGTCTTTTCCCGTGAAAGGTTGAGAGTATCTTGGCGACGTTTCGACGAGGTCCCACTCGCCATCTTCAGACTAGTGCTTTCGGTTTCGTGCTTGTGCGAGCAAAGCGTGATCGGAGCTGCCGTCTCCCTATATATACTGGTGGGGAGGTTGGTTGGTTGTGTTATCAATCTCCCCACCAGTATATATAGGGAGATGGCAGCTCTGATCACACTTTGCTCGCACAAGCACGAAGCCGAAAGCACCAGCCTGAAGATGGCGAGTGGGACCTCGTCGAAATGTTGCCAAGATACTCTCAATCTTACATGGGAAAAGACCCAAACACGCCAAGACCTGCACACACATACACACATATACATACATACATACATGTATATACATATATACATACACACACACATACACACACACACACACACATATATATATATATATACAGTATATATATTTCAAGTTTCAAATCATTTATAAAACATTCAGATAACCCACCATCATCATTATCATCATCACAAACCTTTTTTATATACCAATTGGATTAAGTTTATAAAAGTTACCCAATTTACTGATACAATCCCAACAAATTAACCTGAGAATATATTCTTCAGAATCTACTGGGATGCATGACCAAGGATTGTTTTTTACAACTGCATTGATAGCTATAATGTTTGTCTTCTCACTCATCTTTCTCTGCCTTAAAGTTTAATAAACAAAGTACAAGTTATATGGATGCAGATATGTCCCATATATTAATCCAGTGGTTCTCAACCTTTTCTTCACCCCTTTTAATACCTTTTGTGGCCATGGACAATGGCCAGAGATTGTCAAGACTTAACTCAAGATTTAAATCATAACATTTCTTTAAGCTGTCACAGATCCCCTGTGATGACATTGTGGTCCCCCAGGGATCCACAGACCACAGATTTAGAACCAATTCATTAACCAGTTGCTTGAGTCCATAGCATTCTGTTAAGGACTGGAGTTATCAGAATACCATAGGATGACATAGTGAGGACTATGCTTCCTGTATGCTTTATACTATAGTATAAAGAGCCTTAATGGCTCAATGGTTGGAATACAGTATTGCAGGCTAATTCTACTGACTGCCAGCAGTTTGATTCTCATTGGCTCAAGGTCAACTCAGCCTTTCATCTTTTTGAGGTTGGTGAAATGAGGACCCATATTGTTGGGGGCAATATGCAGACATTGTAAACCATTTAGAGAGGGCTATAAAGCACTATGAAGCAGTATATAAGTCTAAGTGCTATTGCTATACTATTGGTTGCTAGTGTGAATGGGGGGGTCTGTGTGTGAATGGGGATGGGGGCAAGTTGGCCACAGCTTCCTTACTTCTGTTTTTAAGGTGCACATACTCAAATCTTGCTCAGTTATCCAAAGAAATCTATGAAGGGATTTCTCATTCAGCTTATGCCCCTTTGGAAATAGTGAGTCATCAGGCACTTATGGATCACTCAAACCCCTTTCTCTCCCTAATAATCCTACTTCTAGGGAGATATTGATTCTTCACCGTTGGCTGCCTCTTGGTATTCCGCAGCCCATTTTGTCTGTGTAAATCGCTGTGCTGTCATTTTCACTCAGCAATTACCTTCGCTGATTTCTTTCATCCTGAGTCCGTTGACAGAAAACTAAACTTTATATTGACAATACACAATAGAAATAGAAATGGGAGGGAGAAGAAGTTTGAAGAACAAAACTGGAGAGAATTCTTTTTTCAGGAGAAAATTTTTTTCTGGCTCAGGTATTCCAGAATTGTCACTTCAGATGATACTTTCACCTGTTGTCACTGAAAATTATTCCTTGTAAATAAATAAGATAACCTCATAAACTCTATAGAAAATGTAATATTTTCTCTCCTTTGGAGAATTATAATTTTATGTAGAGATTTCTTAATCGAATATGCACTGTGCCTATCAAACTACAATTCTCAGGATTGTTGTTGTAAGACATGATGGTTATGTTTGTCTTCTTGAGAGGATATGATATGTGTGGTTTGTGCTGAGATGAGTGCCTTGGAGGAGGTTTGAAGCTCAAACATTATAGATTTCCTGTCCTCATGAACTTAATTTTTCACATATTCAACATGCAAAGAAACCATGTTCTTATCTCTGATAATTGAAATGGGCAAGCTAAGATTTTTCAGGAGAGGAATCTATTTCTTTTGCACATCAAACATGATGAGGCTGTTGGAACTTATGCATCAAAAATTCTTATTTTTCTAGGGACAAAATATTGTTTCAGGACTAGAAAATGTGGCATGTTCACAATTTAATTGATGCTTTTAATTCAGGTGTCTAGATTCTCAAGAAATTAATAAAAATCGGTGACTTTTTTGTGAGGGGCAAAGTTTAACTTCCCACTTATTTTGGAAGCTGAAAGATATTCAATATGAAGTTGTTCTTCCTAATGTTTAGATAAGTCATTTTTCCTGAGTAATATCATAATGCATGGCACTAAAAACTGATTATCGAAGTCATCTGTGTGGTCTGTTATATTAAATTACAGAAAATGTGTATTAAATGCTTTGAACGTTTAAAAAGCATTACATAAATGTGAATATTATCATTTAGAAAGAATCGCAGGAAAAGCTTCTCAAGTAATTGTGATAGGAAGCTGGAAAGAATTAGTATGATATTCAGCTCCTTCTCCAGAAAATTTTATCTTGTATGCCATACTGTGTAAATTATACCTCTTCAACCTTCAGCAGAAAGACTAGCCAGGTTCTGCTTTCAAACTTGAAGGCATTTTGTTATTAAATGTATACGCCTGGCCAGAGATCTCTCTCACTTGAACGGAATCCTCATTCTACCAGGGAATAAAAATTTAAGTCATTAATCCAAAGCAGCTTCATACAGTGCAGAGAACAGAAATAGGGCCTGAGTTTAGATAGCAAAGTGTCCAGAATTATAATGCCTGATGCAAGCTGTGCAATTAAAATCTTTCCCCACCTTCACCCTTTTTAACACCCTCCTGCCTATACACATCTAGAATAGGATGGTTTCTTCTAAGCACACTGTGGAAAAAGGAAATTATTACTCTTTTTAAAAGTAAGTTCATTCAGAAGAATTTTCTTACTTTAATTGTTGGTTTTTGAGTTAGCATTTCCATCTCTTGATGAATTTGAAGGCCTGTGATTGCTTTGCATACACCATTTGTGTAAAAGGGAGGGGTGTGAAAAGAAACAATTGTAATCTTAGACATTTTTAGATGTTAATATAAATTATAGAAATATTGTAAATATTTGAAAAATTCATAAAAGACAAAAAATTTAAACACCCCTTAAAGTTAGCAGAAACCAACATGTGCAAACCGAAGCTTTTAAAATGCATAAATATTGAACTTTGTGTGCTTTTGTGCATTTTAGAAGGGAGCATTTTTTTTGGCAAAAGAATATTTGTATACCACTAAAACCCTCATCATAACCTGTAACTGGGCAAAATGGTGCATCATTGGGAAACAATTTTTGAACCCATGTACCTCAAATGGGATAGTTTAATGGGTTCAAAATCCGAGACCCGCGACTTCCAAGGAAATGAAACTTGGGAAGTTGTGGTGCTTCGGTGCTACTAACTGCTTTTGCAGTCATATGATCTTCATTGTCAACATTCTGTGACAGTTTTCCAGCCAATCTTGCAATCCCTCATTTCCTCCTCCAGCCAAAAGTAGTCACCTATTTCCCTGCTGGAAAGGGAAAGGGAAGAGGGAGGAAGGAATCCCTGCCTTCCCAGTGCAAGCCACCTACTCACATGCTCCTCGACTTATGCCATCATTCAGTGGACATTTCAGGACTTGTGTCATGCCCCACCTGATTTTTCTGACTTGTGCAACATTTCTTGTGCATCCTCATGCATCTTCCCTAAACTGTACAGCCCCTTGTGTATCTACACAGCATCTCTTGTATATCCCAGGTACCTTTCTCAACCTACACTGCCCACCTGTGCTCCCTGCCTGATCTATGTGGCATCTCTGGTACTCACTCAACAATTCCAACCCAAGTGGCATCTCTCATGTACCCCTGCACAACACATTACATTGCTGATTCACATCTTCGTGACTCCCTTGCTCCCTCCTCCACCCAGCAGCAGCCACTTACCTGTCTGCTGGCCTTGTGAGTTCCTGCTGGCTTCCCCACTGAAATTTTCCCTTCAAGCTTCTCAAAATCAAAGTAATTAGGGAAATTGGTAGAAGGAAAGAAAGGGAAAGGGAAAGGGAAAGGGAAAGGGAAAGGAAAGGAAAGGAAAGGAAAGGAAAGGAAAGGAAAGGAAAGGAAAGGAAAGGAAAGGAAAGGAAAGGTGTTAAGTTCTGCACATGGGCGCAAGGAACGGAGACGAGACAGTGAACAGTGAACTTCAATTCTTTATTAATCATCCTGAACAGAGCAAAAACCTGGGGCGGCAGCAGCCTTTTTATAGGGCAGGCTGCTGACCTATTAGCCAATGAGAATATGGAAGTGTTAAACCCTTGAACCAATGAGAGTGGCTCGTTAACAGCCAATCAGATTCCCCAGAATGGACCAATCCGATATCGCTATTATCGGCCACTCAGAAGTGCAGGATTAGAACCCTGCTTTTTCTTAAGGTTGTTAAAACTTTATTTAAGCGCTTTTATTAGTTCATAACAAAAGGAAAGGAAAGGGGAAAGCTGGCAGGAAGTCCAAAGTCACCTTTGCTCCTATTGCTTTTTTTTGCCACCTCTGTTCATTCTGTTTGTTGTTTAGGTAAGGAAATACCTTTCAAATGATGACCCAACAGGGCACAAATTGCCAACAGTTTTTAAAGGTAGTCTGATACTTTTCATGCCCAGGTATAAAATGTTTTGCAAGAGGCATCCCTCATATAAAACTTTGTTTCCCCTAGCTCTTCAAGCATTATAAAGATACAAAGAATTTTTAGATTATAATGAAGAGAGTATGCATATATAGTGATGATCTGAGAGTATTGAATTATTTACAAATTAACTTGCAGAAGGGGCTCTATGACAGAAGAGATAAAGTTTCATAAGAAATTAAGCCATAGTATAGTTGGCTTATTAGTGACTTAACATATTGAATTGTTAATTTGAGATGATATCAAGTCCCATGTAGCAGGAAGTTCCAGGAAGTTACACAGAATTCAATAAGGTATCCTTAATGCTAGTCTGGGGCAAATATAGAACCTTTAAACTGTTCCCAGACTAATTTAGGATAGCTGATTGTGGCAGAAACTCTTTCAATACTTCACTTTTCCTTTCCTTTCTTTTAATACTTTGCTAATACTTCAATACATTTAATACTTTGATTTTCCTCCACTTGGGCTCAGCTGTAATTTATCAGATCACTTTTCCCAGGTTCTCTGCAGAATATGGTGTGTATTTGGTTTACTGCTTGGAGAAGTGGCTTAAATTTAGTGCAAAGGTCTTCAAACTTGGCAAGTTTAAGACTTGTGAACTTCAACTCCCAGAATTCCTGAGCTAACATGACTGGAGGAGGAATTCTGGGAGTTGAAGTCCACAAGTCTTAAAACTGTCAAGTTTGAAGACCCCTGCCTTAGTGTGTCATGCAAAAGTAGAATTGTGTTTTGCTCAGTGGATATAAAAAGTTTACACATCCCTATTAAAATGCCAGGGTTTTTTAGATGTAAAAAAAAAGAAAATCAGACCAAGATAAATCACTTCAGAATTTTTCCACCTTTAATATAATATATACGCTTTATGATTCAGTTGAAAAACAAAGTGAAACATTTTAGGGGATCCTGCCCTTTGAATCATCTTGATCCTGGGTGCAATCTGTTCCCACCCTTTCAACCTTCCATAAGGGCCTGAAGATTTGACCCTTCCAGTTGGCTTGGGGTCCCAGTGTGGGAGTATCACACCGGAGATGTTTGCTGGACCAATAACAGAACCCACCTCAGCCCCCTGCATCCCCTGTTCCCTCCCTTTTCCCCCTTCTTTTTATCATACTGTTAATCATAATTTATATTTTCTCTCTGTGTGTGTTTTGATTAAATAGGCACACATACATATTAAACACACACTTATATACATATATGTAGCCAAACAGCTCTCCAAACATTGTTGTTTTATAGCTTTTTGGTATTTATCTTCTAAAACAGATTCCTCCAACTCCCATTTGAAGAAAGTTTAAATAGATTGTAGGCACCAGCTAATTTAAACCATTAGGCTGCAAATGTACCACCTGAAGTTTAGCCTCCAGAAGCTTTGGGTCTCCTGAAAACCCCCAAAGTGGTTAACGAATTAGAATTCTTAATGTGAATTGAGGGGGAAATTGTGAAATACATAATTGGAAGGTAATCGTAATAATTATAGTTAATTTTAATTCAGCTCAAAGGTAAATCAAACCTTTTTAGCGTCTTGCCCCTCCCCCTCTGTATTTTTGTAAAGTGTGCATTTAAAGAACTGGTGATCAATCCAGCTATCTACTATGCTAAACTATGGGAATTGTCAATGTCTCTCTCTGTGATTTGCAAACATTTCTTCCAGTGTTCCTTTTAATGCCATGTCATTTTGATTTTATTTATTTTTTGTATTTTTCACTTCATTACTTTTTTCAGTTTGAAAGGGGAATATCAAAATGGTGTGTGTGTGTGGGGGATTATTATTATTTTAATAACTATCCCAAACTATATTCCCAAAAAGAAATAGAAATCTCAAAATGAAGGTATTCACATTACCTGGCTTCTTTATTTCCAAGCTCTCATTGTTACAGTCTTTCCCAGTTGTCAAAGAACAGTGTATGTACCATTGCTTCTCTGGAGTTGCCACAGAAACATGGTAAAGCAGGCAGTGCATTTTAATCAATTTTATATTAGATGGGGCTTATATTATTCACTCTGCTTCATTACAGCTACTCTGAAGAGTAAGAAGAGGTTAGAAATTAATGCCGTACTGCAAACCTACCTTTGCTAGGTGGTGAGGTATATCTGCAGATCTGGGGAGCAGGAAAAGGAGTTAGGGTGGAAATAATTCCACCATCTGATTAAAAGGCTCTTAAAAACAAACTAAAGGAACATTTAATAATAGAGGGAATAGGGTAAGTGGAAGGAAGGAAGCTGCACTCTCACTTCTAATCACTGGAATCAAGAGGGGTAGCAATCACTGTGAGGTTGGAAAAGGGAACTTGGAATGGAACAAAATGGAATTGAAAGGGTCGCAGCTGCTAGGCAAGATGCTTTTCTGTGGCTAGATTACAAAAAAACAAACACAACAGAAAGTGAATCAGATTTCCATGTTATTGGTCTTCACTGTTGATGAGATTGGGAAGATCAGGGAAGGTTTATTCTGTTCAGGCTATGTAGATGGATTGATACATTGAAATAGCAATAGAATTTGAGCTTTGCTCTTAGAAACTAAAAAAAAAAAAAAAAACCACTCGGAAGCAACCTTTCCCCATATCCTGGACATAAGTATGGTTGTCTTTCTGGCTCTGAAGCTTCTGTAGCTTTTTTAGGAATGGTCTGTCAGGACCAAAATGTCTGTCGACATTTTGTATACATGTTTTATAGTCTTCCTAAGGCCTCTGATATCAAGACTGCCAACTGAGAGGGGAGGAGGAGGAGAAGGAGGAGGAAGATGTTCTGAACATCCATTTCATTGGATGGGGTGAAGAATTCTGTCTATGTTGTAGTTATCTTCCTTTGTTTTCTCTATTTTTCACTTTTCCCCATACTGATTTTTTTATACTTAGGGATTTTACCAGGGGTGGGCTGCTACCGGTTGGCCGCGGTTTGAGCAAACCAGTATCTAATTTTATGGCTGTTTTGTGGCTGGTTCAGAGACCCCTGGCTGGCCCTGTCCACCCCGTCCTGTCCCTCCCAGGAGTCTCCATGCGCCTGTTTTGCATCCCAGGTTAATGTAGGGCCCGCACAGAGGCTTGCAGAGGCTGAAAAGCAGCACTCCCAGAGGCTCCAGAAGGCCAGAAATGGGCCTGTTTCCAGCCTCCAGTGAACCTCTGGAGCCTGGAATGGTGAAACACTTCCCCCCGGCATGGTGCAGGAGGCTGACTAGGCCATGTCCACCATGGTCACACACACACCCAGCAACTGAGCAGAGAAGCGGTTGCTAAAAATTTTCAAGCCCACCCCTGCATTTTACTTCATCGACTTCTAATTTAAGATTTCTAATTAAAACTTTTCCTCTCTGCAAGTCTGAACAACTATACAGCTAACCATTATGTTTCAGGACTGGAACAGAGTTTGTTTTGCACTTTGGTGCTTAGGTCCAAAGCACCTTCCTTTCCCCAGAACTGGACTAAAGGAAGAAGTGCTTGGTAAAAGGACTATGAGAGTCTCCCAGACAGACCAAGAGAATATTCAGATAGGCACACAGATAAATGAGTGAGCTAAGCTTGTATGTTTATTAACATACAGTAAAAATAACAGATACGCTTGTGCTATCAAAAATATAGTTTATTCCATTATGAGTTCATAGCATAGTCAAAATAACAGTCCAATAGTCATGTATCATTTAGTCAGTCCATTCAGGGATATTCAGTTAGCAAAATCCGTGTAGAATATCCTATGTCAGTTCACTTACAAGTCAGTCCTTTGTTTTCTCTCCCGTTCGAGCAATGCAGTCTTGAGTCCTTGCAGTAATCAGGGATCATCAAAGCCAGAGAGAGAGCAAGCTGTCGTCTTGCTTCTTTTAAAGTGCTTTCACAACCACTCCCTTAATTACTTTCCTATATTTAAAGCTGCAGACACTTTAACTAACAAACTATGATTACATATTATTATTTACCTAAACCAGTTAGGGTAAAACAATGTTATCCCTAACATTGACCATCGGGTCATTCTTGGGGATAATATGTAGGGGGTTGGCTTGTCCCCAGCTATTATCCCTAGCAACGGTTTGTGGTCAGTTATAATGGTGAATGTCCTTCCATACACATATTCATGAAATTTCTTTACAGCTGCAACGATTGCGGGAGCTTCTTTATCAATTTGTCCATAGTTCCGCTCTGCATGTGAAAGAGTCTTTGAAAAGCATGCAACAGGGGCTTCGTTCCCATTAGGCAGTACATGACTCAAAATGGCGCCCACCCCGAAAGGCGAGGCATCGCAGGTTATAACTAATGGTAAAGTCTCATTATACTGCATAAGTACAGAGTCAGATGTGAGCAATTTTTTAACATTCCGGAACGCTTGTTCTTCCCGGTAACCCCATACCCACAATGCTTTTTTATCTAATAACCGGTGTAATGATTCAGCAACAGTCGCTTTATGCGGTAAAAATACATTATAAAAATTAATGAGGCCTAAAAATGCCTGGAGATCGGTCTTGTTACGTGGCCTGGGGGCATTTTTTATCGCCTTTAATTTACTTTCGGTAGGGTGGATGCCCTGGCTATCAATCCTATACCCTAGAAACTCAACACTGTCAGTATATAAGTGACATTTGTTTTTTTTCACCTTAAGTCCTGCCTCTTGGAATTTTTTAAGAACACTTTTCAAACAATCCTGCAAGATTTTTTTTGGTAGGGGCTGCAATTAATACGTCATCAAAATACGGAACCACGCCCTTGATTCCCTGTAACAACCTTTCCATGAGGCTTTGGAATATCCCCGGGGCTACACTAACCCCAAATTGCAATCGAGTACATTTAAAAGCACCTCTGTGCGTTACAATTGTTTGGGCCTGAGCCGTCTTTTCATCCACTGGTAGTTGTTGATAAGCTTGAGCTAAATCTAATTTAGCGAAAACCTTTCCGCTCCTCAAGGAGTGGAGGAGGTGCTGCACCACCGGAACTGGATACGCATTCTGCTGTAGGGCGTGGTTTAAAGTGGCCCGGTAGTCCCCACAAATTCGGATTGACCCATCTGGCTTAATGGGCGTTACAATAGGGGTTTCCCATGGAGAGTGATCGATGGGCTTCAACACCCCTTGAGCAATTAACTTATCGAGTTGTTCGTCGATCTTAGCTTTAAGAGCGAATGGAACTCGACGGGGCTTCAAGCGAATTGGGGCTACTTTTGGATCTAAACTAAATGAGATTGGGGTCCCCTTATACTCGCCTAAACGGTCCGCGAAGATGTCACTGAACTCAGAAACAAGGTCTTCCTCCCACTCACAACCACCGACTCGGTTCACGCCGGCCACCTCGATGCCTAGTGGCACGAACCATTGGAGGCCTAATAGACTAGGACTATCTCTGTCGATGATCGTTAGAGGTAAGTACGCTGTATGTTTTTTGAAGGAGACTCAGACTCGGCAGGACCCGACCACAGGGATTCGATTTCCTTGGTAGTCCTTGAGGATGAGGCATTGAAATTGGAGGTCTTGGCATTGGATTGTGGGGATAAGTTGCTTGAGTGTCTTCCAAGACACCATTGAGAGGGACGATCCCGAGTCGACCTCCATGTGGCAAGGCTGGTTCTCGATGGCTACCGTGACTCGAATTTTCTTAGTGTCCATGACTGAGGCATGACCTATAGTGATAGTATGGTGAGCCTCTTCTTTGTGCAAAGCGCGATTTCTGTAGGAGTGGTTTTCTCACCTTACAGGACGGTTTCCTGTCGATTGGCGATAGTTGGCCCCTTTTGAGGCCTGGCTGGGTCCTGGTAAGCTGCAGCAGACCCGGCTGATGTGGCCTCATTTTCCGCACTCATGGCAGAGTGCGTCGTGGAATTTGCATTCGGCCCTGGCATGGTTTGCTCCACAGCCAGTGCAAGGGCGTAAAGGCTTAGGGCGAGGGTTCCGGTCGGACCGCATTCGATGGACCCCTTCTTCGTCGCAGTCTGACGATGAAGAGAGGTCCTCGTGGTGCGTCATAACGAGCTGCCCTTCTGAGTTGGGTAAGATTTCGCCGGTTGGTTGTGTTGCCGAAGTGCGGCTTCGCCGTAATTGTGCAGCCAACTTTTTGGTCGCCTCTGCAGCCATGGCTTCGATGATGGCGTCAGCAAGGCTGATGTTGCCTTTTGCCATCAGCTTGCTCTGCACGCCTAGTGCATCTAATCCCAGAATTACTTGGTCTCTCAGTGCTTCTTCTAAATCGGCGAACCTGCAGAGGCCTCCTAAATTTCGGAGGTCTGCCACGAAATCGGCCACGTTCTCTCCTTTTCGCTGGTTCCTTTGATAAAACTCGTGGCATCTCATGAGTGTAGGCACGGTTGGCGCGTAATGATCTCTCAGGATGGGTTCGAGGTCGTCCCAGCTCATGGCTTTCACTTTTTGAGGTTTGGCGAGTGCTTTTGCCATTTTAAAAACAGCCGGGCCGCAGTGCGTCAGGAACAGTGCCCGCTTTTTTGCTGGTGTGGCGTCCTTCAAATTATTCGTCTCAAGAAACATTTGGAAGCGATCCATGTAGGATTCCCAATCCTCTTGGTTTGGATCGAATGGAGAGGGTGGTACAATGCTGCTGGACATGGTTCCGTTGCTGGCGTCGTCTTCCACGTGCTCGGTCTTGCTTCCTGACTTCTTAGGTTCAGACGTCTCCAAATCCCACCTTCGTCGCCAGTGTTAAGTACTTGGACATGGGTCGGAGTAAATGGAGACAGCCTCTGAATAGTGACTTTTAGCTCTTTATTAGCATAGTGACTTCTCAAAACAACAACAGTGAACCTTGCCTTATATAGGCAACCTTTGTGAGAATTGTCCAATAGCGAGCTATGAACGCAAGTACTTTAACCCAATAATAATCCTCTTTTAAGGGCCAATCGGATTCCTAAGAACTAGCCAATCCGATCTGGCTGCCTAACAGCCAATCAGAAGTGCAGGGCCAGAACCCTGCACTTAACCTCAAGCTCATACTTTATTAACTATGGAACATACATAACTAGCAATTTCATTGCTTTCTGAAATAATCATCAGGAGATTGGACAGGCCTATTTTGCAAACTGTTCAACAGAGGCCTTTGATAGGTACTCAATATCCCAAACCAGTCAATGGTGGCAACTTTCTTTGGGTTGATTATTTGCTCCTCCAAACTAGCTGAAGGTTCAGGTGACCACCAACTTTCAAAAATCTTTTTTGTTTGTTTATTTGGGAGCAAGATTAAGGCTAGAAATAGGAGGAAGAAATAATTAGGAGGCAAATTAATTCAATTTCCACTTGCCAGCAGTGTTCATGCTCTGAATGAAAAGGAAATGTGTGACCAGGCCCACAGAGATCGACCAGTTTTTCATGATTCATAGATCCTAGACAAGCTTGCAACCATTCCAAAGGGCCTGTATCATTTTTGTGCAATCTTCTGTTTTTTATATATCAGAGTAAAAAAATTTCATGTTGAGTACAATGAATACTGCAGGGAATATTTATTTATCAAATTCATTATGGCCCTCAACTCATAAAGAGTGATTCTGAGTGGCATACCACGATTCATTAAAACTCTAAATATATAAAAACAGTCATTATTAAAATGTAAAAATCCACACAAGGCACAAAAAAGCATGAATGTTAACCACAATAATGGAGCCATTTCAAGATTTCACCCGTCTCCTGGGGCCCCCATGCCTGATGACATAGCCAAATCTTGAGGGACTTCTGGAACATTAATAAGAGATGGAACTAAGCTTAATTTGGAGGGGTGGGGTAAAGAATGTTCCATAATGTACTCTATGAACAAAGATTTAATTGTGCTTGTTTTTTCCATAAAACAGTCTTACTCAAAATAATTTTGAAAGATATACTGTTAATATTATCAATATTACATCTATATGAGTAATCATGAAATCATCAGTTTGTTTTAAACAATTAAACAGATCCAATGTAGGCACTACTCTCAAAGTAGACATTAAAGCACTGTACTTATAATGAACATCACTACTGCAATATGGGAAACTGACTGATTGATTAGAGAACATCCAGTTGGTGGTGGCTTTTAGCATAGTAGGGAACCTGGTTTGAAAGAAATTCATCATTTTATATTGGTTGGCATCCCCTTCTGAGGATCTGTATCTATCAGAGACCCTGTTGGGTATAGTTTCTGTGAGGAGTGTGGGGAGACAAGCTGTTGAATCCCAGCTGTCAGGTCAAGATCCATTGTTCCTGTGCTTTACCCAAAATAATAATAACATGAAATGAAACTGGCAGTCGGCATGTCAGCCTCTTCTTCCTGCTTGTCATTATTACATGTACCAGCAAGGATGTCTCACCAATATAACAGTTGGAGCTAAGTGCTTTTTGTCTGACAAGCTGAATGGAGCAGGGCTCAGAGGGATGGAGAATGGGGGATGGGGAGAGCAATGGGAAACCAAGGCATTAAGGTAGATTTTGTGGTAGATTTTGTCTGCAGAGCATTCTAATAAGAGACTTTGGTTTGCTATTTCCTTTCCAGTTTATTCTGAAATATATCACATTGGCCATTTATTGTCTCCTTTGCTATTAATGCTTCTTCCTACATTACTGCAGCTGGAAGAAAGAACAAAAATAGAGGCAAAAAAAGGAACAATGACCCTACAACATTTGGCTCATTTAATCCTAATAATAAATTTTTGATGAAAAGCTGTTGCCGAAAACCCCAGCTCTATTGGTTAAGAGGGGGAAAAATGGATAAGGGGAAAAGATCACAAATATTATTTGAATACTACGTTCAAAGTCAATTAGGGGTTAGGAAAGTAAAATAAAATAAGATTTTCTAAGAAAAACTCTAGTTTTGGAAAGACAGTAAACAAAGTCGGAAAGTTCCCACCCAGTCCTGAAATAGATCAATAGATTGCCAATAAAAGAGAATATCTGAAGTCCAGGGGAGATCTGGGGGGTCCTGGGTGCTCTCTGAGCTTGGTTGTTTTCTTGCAGATGTTTCAGTATCCGGATAAAATTACCTAGGTGGGTAATGAAATGTCTGCAAGTAAACAACCAAGCTCAAAAAACACCGAGAGCTCCACAGATTGATGGATAGATCAGCAATTTCACCAGGAAACACAGAAGCAGGTGCATTTGAGGAATGTCCAAGCACCTTTTATTGATTAACTGATTCATACCTGTAGAACACGTAAACCACTTTTTTCACTGCTTTAGAGCTCATACTGTTATATGGTGCATTTTACAGATTTACAGAGTTGTAAGGGAACCTTATAGGTCATCTAGTCCAACACCTGCCTACCCCGCTCAAGCAGGAGACTCTACACCAGGGGTGTCAAACTTGTGGCCCTCTGGCCACGCCTATCCCTAGTTTAGTGAAGGGGGAAAAAGTTGTGATATGCCATGTGATTGTTAAGTCCTGAGCATGGGCGCAAGGAACGGAGACGAGACATTGAACGGTGACTTCAACTCTTTATTGTGAAATAAGAACGGAGCAAATACTTGGGCAACAGCAGCTCTTTTATAGAGCTGGCTGCTGTCAAAACAACCAATGATTTGAGTTTACCGCTTTCACAAGCATCCAATCAGAGGGGTCCGTTAACAGCCAATCAGACTGGCCAGAAACGACCAATCACGACTCGCTATTCGCAGGCCAATGAGGAGTGCAGGATTACAAGCCTGCTGTAAAGTAAAGCTGTTTAGGGTTGTACCGCTGCATTGGCATAGTCCATAACACCCCTCCCCCCTAGGTTCCGTCTGAGGGGTGGGGTGACGTATTCTTGTAAATAGGCAGGTCGCTTCACCTGTCTGCTTGACCTGCGCTGTTCCACCGGTTTCTGTCTTGGCTCTGGTTCCGGTGGGCTGCTAGCTGGGCTGGATGGTGAAAACAGTCCCGCTGTTCCTTTGAATGACTCTGGGCTGTTCTCTCTGCT
Organism: Hydrophis major; assembly: GCA_033807585.1. Classification (NCBI taxonomy): domain Eukaryota; kingdom Metazoa; phylum Chordata; class Lepidosauria; order Squamata; family Elapidae; genus Hydrophis; species Hydrophis major. Next base: position 96,432,475 of record CM066331.1, read on the forward strand.
TCCGCCAGTGCTGTCTTCTGGATTCCCTGGATTTGTTTCCATCACAGTGTTGTCACTCCATCACAGTGCACTCCCTGGCTCGGTTCTCCTTCTGGCAGTGAGTATCCCCTGGTTGGTTGTGTAGACTGCTGGGTTTCGATTGTTAAGTCATCTGTTATTTCTTTTTTGGCCTCCTCGATGTTCCTTACCCCCCCCAGTTAGAGATTCAGGGGCTGAGATAGGACTAGGTGCCAGTCTGGAACGGAGTTGGTCTATGTGGCGCTTCCACATCTTACCATCTGCGGTTTGTAGGTGATAGGATCGGGGTCCCATAAGTTGCGTTATGGTAGCGGGGACCCACAATGGGTCGCCCGAGAAGTGTTTCGCAAACACGGGGTCACCTTCCTGGAATGCCCGACACTTGCTGCTGGATCCTGGGGGTTGTTCAGGCATGTAATTTGGGTGGAGGCGATCGAGATGCGAGCAAAGTTTCTGGCCCATCAGGAGTTCAGCTGGGGTTCTGTTCGTGGTGCTCTTTGGGGTTATTTGTTGGAGGAGAAGCATCCAGTTTATTTTGTCATCAATGTCACCGTGGTCCATTTTGTGCAAAGTGTTTTTTACAAATTGAACCATTCGCTCAGCCCTACCATTGGCCGCAGGGTGAGCTGGCGATGTTAAGGCATGGCGGATGCCCCGATCTGCCAGGTCCTGTTCGAATGCCAGGGCAGTGAATTGGGGGCCATTAACAAAGACCAGGACATCCGGCAATCCATGGGTAGCGAATAGCTTATTTAGTTTTTTAGTGACTGCCTCTGTGGTGGTGCTTTTCATCTTGTGGACCTCGAGCCAGTTAGAAGAGGCATCCACTGTTAGGAGGAAAGTGTGTCCTCTTGTGGGTCCCGCAAAATCAATGTGGATACAGGACCAAGGGCCTCGAGGTGTTTCCCACTGAGTTGGGGGAGTTTTTAGAGCGAGTCTCCTGGCATTTGCTGCACTTTGCTACCCAGGTCTCTATCTGTTTGTCTAACCCAGGCCACCATGCGTAACTCCTGGCTAATGCCTTCATCCGCATGATGCCTGGATGTCCATCGTGCAACATTTTTAATACCTTATGTTTCAATTTCTCCGGGATTACAACTCTGTCTCCCCACAAGATGCAGCCCTTTTGGGAGAATAGTTCTGTCTGTCGATTTCTGAATGGCTTGAAAGTGTCGTTGTGTGCGCTGACCGGCCAACCCCCTTCCACCCAGCTGAGGATTCGTGCCAAAACAGGGTCCATTTTTGTTTCTGAGGCAATGTCTCGAGCGATCAGCGGCGGCGATTTAAGGGTTTCAATTTGCAATACGGCTAAGGTTGGAGCTGGGTCCTCTATGACTTCTGGTAGTGGAGAGCGGCTCAAAGCGTCAGCATAGGGAATGGTTTTCCCTGGGCGGTGTTGCAATCGGTAATTGTAGGCGGCTAAAAATTCCAACCAACGTGTCATTCTTGGTGATAAGATATGGGGAGTTGGTTTGTTTCCCACCAAAATACCAAGTAGCGGCTTGTGGTCTGTAATTATGGCAAAGGGTCTCCCATACACATATTCATGGAAACATTTAATTGCGGATACAATAGCGAGAGCCTCTTTATCAAGTTGACTATAGTTCCTTTCAGTCTTAGACAAGGTTCTTGAAAAGAACGCAATAGGTGCCTCATTCCCATTTGGTAGGACATGGCTTAAAATGGCTCCCACTGAATGGTGAGGCATCACAGGTAACCGTTAAGGGTAGAGTCTCGTTGTATTGCATCAATACAGCATCGGAGGTTAAGAGGTCTTTTTCTTGTTGGAATGCCCATTCTTCACGCCGTCCCCAGACCCAGGAAGCCTTTTTGTCAAGAAGTCTATGTAGGGGCTCGGCTACGGTCGCCTTCTGGGGCAAGAAGATGTTATAAAAGTTAATGAGTCCCAGGAAGGCTTGGAGGTCTGTCTTATTCCTAGGTCTTGGGGCGTTTTTGATTGTGGTTAGTTTTTTTTCGGTGGGGTGGATTCCCTGTCTGTTGAGAAGGTATCCCAGGAACTCCACTCTCTCCGTACAAAGTTGACACTTGTCCCTTTTTACTTTCAGGCCAGCGTCTTTAAATTTCTGAAGAACTTTTCTGAGTCGTTGTACTAATAACTCTTTTGTAGGGGCAGCTGTTAAGACGTCGTCAAAATAAGGCACGACGCCTTTTATGCCTTGTAATAGTCTCTCCATCAAACTTTGGAAAATGCCAGGCGCCACGCTTACTCTGAATTGGAGTCTATTGCACTTGAAGGTGCCTCTATGTGTAACTATTGTCTGGACTTCTGCAGTTGTCGCGTCTACAGGTAGTTGCTGGTACGCCTGAGCTAAGTCCAATTTCGCAAATATTTTTCCACCACCCAGGGAGTGAAGAAGGTGTTGGACCACCAGTTCTGGGTAAGCTCTCTGTTGAAGAGCATGATTTAGAGTGGCCCGGTAATCCCCACAAATTCTTAACGAACCATCTGGCTTCATGGGCGTTACTATTGGAGTTTCCCAGCGGGCATGGTCAATCGGTTCCAACACGCCCTGGGCTATCAGTTTATCTAACTGCTTGTCGATCTTCAGCTTGAGGACAAAAGAAACCCGACGAGGCTTAAGCCGAATGGGAGCTACATCGGGGCTGACATTAAATGATATAGGGGTCCCCTTGTACTTGCCTAATGTTCCTGTGAACACGTTCTGGAATTCCTGGATAAGAGCCTCTTCCCAGTCGTTGCTTCTAGTTTGGTGTATGCTGGCTAGTTCAATCCCGAGTGGGGCGAACCACTGTAACCCTAACAAACTGGGCCGGTCACGATCAACGACAGTCAGGGGAACGTCGCGGTGCGGTCCTTGAAGGATACTTGGACGTGGCTGGAACTGACAACTGGAATTCTGTTTCCCTGGTAGTCTTTTAGGATCATTCGTTGAGTGCTGAGGTCCTGGCGGCAGATGGCAGGGATCAGCTGTTTGAGGGTTTTCCAGGATACCATCGATAGGGATGACCCCAAATCGACTTCCATCATGTATGGTCAATTCTCAATAGTAACCCTTATGCAGATCTTTCTTGCATCGAACGATGAAGCATGGCCGATAATAATGGTTTGGTGTGCCTCTTCTTGTCTCATTGAAGAGGCAGGTGCTCGATTTCTATAGTAGTAGTGGTTGTTCCATTGGTGGTTCAGACGGTCCTGGTTCTCAGGAGGTTTGCCTGTCTCCAGGCGGAGGTTGTTCTCCCTTCGGCTGGGACTGGACTCTTGCTTGCTTCTGCAGACCTTCGCGATGTGGCCTCTTTTCCTGCAGGTACGGCAGAGTGCGTTGAGGAATTTGCAGTCCGATCGCGGGTGGTTTGCCCCGCAACCAGCACATTGGCGTGGAAGTCTCTGGTTCCTTTGCTCTTGTTCCGAGTGGAGCCGGTTGACCTCCTCTTCCTCACTGTTTGAGGACGACTCGAGGTCTTCGTGGTGGGCGGTAATAGCGTGCTTCTCAGCGGCGAGCAGGCTATCGTTAGCGAGTTGGCAGTGCAGTGCGTTCGCTCGGCGCATTCGAGCAGCTGACTTCCTGGTTGCTTCTGCAGCAGTAGCGTCGGCGATGACATCTGCAAGGCTGATGTCTCCTTTCGCCATGAGTTTACTCTGCACTGTGGGTGCATCTAATCCCAGAACTATGCGGTCTTTCAGGGCTTCCTCAAGGTTTGCAAAACCACAAAGGCCTCCTAAGTTCCGGAGATCGGCTACGAAATCCCCAATGCTCTCATTCTTCCGTTGGTCCCTCTGGTAAAACTCGTGTCTTCCTATCAGTGTTGGTACTGCGGGTGCGTAATGGGCCCAGAGGATCAACGCGAGGTTATCCCAATCCATGGTCTTCACTTCCGCCGGTTTGGCAAGTGCTTTAGCCATTTTGAAAACGGCGGGGCTGCAGTGAGTCAGGAACACTGCTTGTTTCTTGCCAGGCGTAGCATCTTTTAAATTGTTGGTCTCTAGGAACATCTGGAAACGATCTATATATGAGTCCCAGTCTTCGGTTGCTGGGTCAAATGGAACGGGTGGTTTGGCACAGCTGGTCATTTTGCCGTTTGTTGCGTGTGCTCTTCAGCCACGAGCTCTGTCTTGTTTGATGAGTACTTAGTCAGCTCTATCGTCTCCACATCCCACCTTCATCGCCAGTGTTAAATCCTGAGCATGGGCGCAAAGAACGGAGATGAGACATCGAACGGTGACTTCAACTCTTTATTGTGAAATAAGAACAGAGCAAATACTTGGGCAGCAGCAGCTCTTTTATAGAGGTGACTGCTGTCAAAACAACCAATGATTTGAGTTTACTGCTTTCACAAGTGTCCAATCAGAGAGGCCCGTCAACAGCCAATCAGACTGGCCAGAAACGACCAATCACGACTTGCTATTCGCGGGCCAATGAGGAGTGCAGGATTACGAGCCTGCTGCAAAGTAAAGCTATTTAGGGTTGTTACTGATGCGTTGGCTTAGTCCATAACAGTGACGACAATGTGAAGCTGCGAGTTTGACACCCCTGCCCTACACCATTTCTGACAGATGGCAGTCAGTCTTTTCTTGAAAGCTTCTAGTGATGAAGCTTCCACAACTTCCAAAAGCAACTTCTGTTGCATTGGTTGATTGATCTTTTAGACACTATTGACACTATTGCTATTTTCTCTTTAATGGTTGCAGTTTTGTAGTCCCTTTGGGTAGTCCACTTTCTCATTGGTAGAAATTCCTGCCACTTTCCTACTTCTGAGATAACCATTGTTCTTACTGTCTTTTCCTTCTATTATATAAAGGTTTGGTGTCTTCTTCCAGGAGTTTCTGTTCAGAACTTAGCTCCCATACCTTCCCGGTTCAGCCACTATGTCAACATGCAGCCTTGGCCATAGCTATGTCTCCTGTGCCCAGGTAGAATGTTACTGGACTGCCATCATTCCACCTTCAAACTCTTTCCCTTTTTAATGCAACAGGGAAATGTCAGGGAAGCACTCCTGCAGCATAATAAGGACTTTTGCGTACAGATTTTACAGTTGGCCCTCCCTTGCATAGTTTTCCATCTCATCAACCTCAGTTTTATTTTTGTGCCATCAGAAAAATGCCATAAGCCTGAAAAGGTGTGTGTGTGGTGGTGGGGGAACTATCATTTTATTTTTCTTGTGTGGATTTATTTAAGCTATGGGGGGTAAAACACCATTAAATTATGTTATTTGCACTTTCCTTTTGGTCGCCTGGAAGGAAACATGGTGAGTGCTGACCAGCTTACATGGTTTTTCCCTTCACATTCTCTGCCTTTTAAGATCAGTGAAGTAAAAACAATGCTAGGTTGGTTTCAAACAACTTTATGGTGTGGGAACATTGATGCAGTGAAAATATGACCAGAAGGTAACAAGAAACACTCGAAGAGGTCCAGTTCTGCATTCATCAGTGTCCCTTAGTTTCTAAGGAAGAAGACCTGATGATAAGCTACAATGCAAAGTAACCAAATGTTGATCACTGATAGATTATTTCAAAAGATGAATAAAAGATATAATGAATGGCTGCAAGAACTGAGCATGTCTAGTTTAATAAAGAGGTGAATTGGGTGACATTATTCTTCCAATATTTGAGGGGCTCTCACAGAGAAGAGGGGCTAAATCTATTTTCCAAAACACCAGAAGACAAGACAAGAAACAATGGATGGAAACTAATCAAGGAGAGAAGCAACCTAGAATTGAGGAGAAATTTCCTCACAGTGAGAACAATTAATTATTGGGGTGAGTTGTCTCCAGAAATTGTGGGTGCTCCAACTCTGGAGCTTTGTTAAGAAGAGCCTGGACAAACATTTATGCAGAATGATATAGAGTATCCTGCCTGAGCAAAGGATTAAACTAAAAGATCTCCAGGGTCTGTTCAAACTCCTTTTATTCTATATTTTGTGTTCTGTATTGAAGCAAAGCTGTCAATATATCAGTCCTTCATGATAGATATTTTTATTAGGACTCCTCACTTGGCATATATTGACCCCAAAAGAGTAAAGCAATAGATGATTATTAGGATTGAAGCAGTGGCTGGTCCTGTAGTCTTCCCCTTATAAGCCAAGAGTCCCCAAACTTGGCAACTTTAAGACTTGTGGTCTTCAACGGAATTGATCCACAAGTCTTAAAGTTGCCAAGTTTGGGGACTTCTGCCATAAGCCCACATGAGACTTAATGAGACTTAACTAGCTCCATGAGACTGAGTGAAGAATCACAGACACCACTTTTTCCACTGTCTTTGCAATACTTTCAGCATCTGCATGGTTTAGTGTGGGCATAAAGCAAATCCTATGTTAGAATTTTGAAGGGCAACCAGAACTTGTCATCCTTGTCAAAGCTGCTACTTGTATTCATTATAAAGTGTTTTTAAAAAATCACTGGAAGTTGGCTTAATTCCTTTTGAATGGCACTTATGCTCCCATCCCCAAAACACAGGATAAGGTGCCTGTCTCTTGCGTATCTGCATGCATAACTCTTGAGTTACTCCTGTTTCAGGAAACATTCAGCCATTTTGCTGAAATTGTCATTTATTATATGTAGCATGCACAGGTAGTGTAGATGGGTCTTCTCTCCCCCTTTATTCAGATGTTCCTTGTTTGATTTGGATCAGGACTTACTTCATCAGTATTTGGGAAGATTTTAAATATTCCATATGACAGGAGCTATATATTCCCTTCCTTCATGGATCCTACTGTGAGATATTGATAGATTACAGGTATGCATTTACACTTACTGTGGGTTTACACTGCAGTGAGCCTCACTTTCTCCTCTACCTCTACCTGTAGGGGAAAAAAATACTTGTTTTCATTTTAAATTGAAGCTCCAAAATAACAAAATGGTTAATGTTTTTCTAAAGGATTCCTGGAAGAAGCTATGTGAAAATATATTTGTTACAAGCCACATACTACAGGTGAAACACGAAAAAATTACAATATCGTGCAAAAGTTCATTTATTTCAGTAATGCAACTTAAAAGGTGAAACTAATATATGAGATAGACTTATTACATGCAAAGCAAGACAGGTCAAGCTGTGATGTGCCATAATTGTGATGATGATGGCTTACAGCTCATGAAAACCCCAAATCCACAATCTCAGAAAATTTGAATATTATATGCAATCAATAAAACAAGGATTGTACATAGACCAATATTGGACCTCTGAAAAGTATAAGCATGCATATGTACTCAGTACTTGGTTTGGGCTCCTTTTGCAGCAATTACTGCCTCAATGAGATATGGCATGGAAGCTATCAACCTGTGGCACTGCTGAGGTGTTATGGAAGACCAGGATGCTTCAATAGCGGCCTTCAGCTCTTCTGCATTGTTCGGTCTCATGTCTCTCATCTTTCTTTTGGCAATGGTCCATAGATTCTCCATGGGATTCAGATCAGGCGTGTTTGCTGGCCAATCAAGCACAGTAATCCCACGGTCATTGAACCAGGTTGTGGTGCTTTTGGCAGTGTGGGCAGGTGCCAAGTCCTGCTAGAAAATGAAGTCAGCATCCCCATAAAGCTCGTCTGCGGAAGAAAGCATGAAGTGCTCCAAAATCTCCTGGTAGACAGCTGTGTTGACCCTGGACTTAATGAAGCACAGAGAAACAACACCAGCAGATGACATGGCTCCCCAAATCAACACAGGCTGTGGAAACTTTACACTGGACTCCAAGCACCTTGTAGTGTGTGCTTCTCCATTCTTCCTCCAGACTCTGGGTCCTTGGTTTCCAAATGAGATGCAAAAGTTGCTCTCATCAGAAAAGAGGACTTTGGACCACTGAACAACAGACCAGTTCTGTTTTTCTTTAGCCCAGGTAAGACACTTGTTTGTTGTTCAGGAGCAGCTTGACAAGAGGAATATGCCATTTGAAGCCCATGTCCAGGATCTGTCTGTGTGTGGTGGCTTTTGATGCACTGACTGCAGCCTCCGTCCACTCCTTGTGAAAGTCCCCAACACTTTTGAATGGCTTTTTCCTGACAATCCTCTCCAGGCTGCAGTCATCCCTCCTGCTTGTGCACCTTTTTCTTCCACACTTTTCCCTTCCACATAATGTGCTTTGATTAATGTGCTTTGATACAGCACTTTGGGAGCATCCAACTTCTTTTGCAATCACCTTTTTTGAGTTTCACCTGTAAGTTTTGTCTAACATTAATTATAATTTCCATCCTGAATTTCTATCAAAGCTTCTTCATTTGTGCATATATTCTGTAAACCTAAATCAATGATTTATTTATGACTTGGCTGCTCTCGGAAACACCTTGATGATGAATCATGACACACAAGGAAACAAGTATTAAGTAAATGTGAAAACTCAAACTGATTTAAAACTGGCTATTGAACCTTTCAATGCCCTCTCAGGCTTACACAAAGGCTCTTCCTGAACAATAGTTGTAATTCAAGGGAAGAAACCTGAAGAACCCTGACTGTGATATCTTCAAGTTAAATAAACAATTAAAGGGAAAAAAAATAATAATTGTCCATTATTTCCAGTTCAGTGGCATGTTAGAAAGAAAAGATGTACACAAAAGAGATTCTGGCCATCAGCAGAATAGCTCTCTGAAAATAGAACAGAATGGGATGAAATTTGAAGTGAGGGAGACACTGTTGAGAGAAAGACTAAGTTTGAAAATGGGTCAGATTAGCACAGGAGCCATGGGGAAAAAAGATGTAGGAAAGATGTCCCTACTGCATCCCAAGAGAGACTTAATTTGGCGGAAGCTTGTTCCTCCATTCTAAGCCCCTCTGTGTTCACAAGACCCATAATGGAAGAAGTTCACCATGGACTTCTCGATGTGCATAGATGCGACCACAGAAAGAACAAAATTACACGTAGAGATGTCACATTTGTACCCATCTACTTTAGATACACTTGTACATATATACACATAATACAGTATCGGGTACTATGTATGAGCCTCACTTGAATAGTCTGTACACAGACACAGACACAGACACACACTCACACACACTCACACACATGACTTTGTTACACAGAAGAAAATATAGGTGTCTCCTGTATCCAGATTATGTTGGGAAGGATTCCAAATGCCATGTTTGTCATTTTTTTAAAAAAATTGTTATTCAATCTCTCATGTTCCTTTATTAAATTAAACTGAATAAATTAAAAAGAAGTACAGCCATATCATGCCTCTGTGTATGTGTGTGTGTTTTCTATGTAGTGTGTGTGTGTGTGTGTCCAGTGAGAGTTTATATTTTAAAGAAAATTTCAGCAAAGGAACCCACAGTAACCCTTAGTCTGCAGCTAAGGCAAATTAGTTATATGTTGCCAGTATCATCAGGTTTCCGGTCCATTAAATAATTGGAGCCATCAATTTAGCTTTCCAGTGTTGAAGAACAAGTATCTTATCAATAAGGGGAGTTGTTATTATTTTTTTGCTCTGTCCTAATCAATGTATCAGGGATGTGGTGGCTCAGTGGCTAAGACGCTGAGTTTGTCAATCAGAAAGGTCAACAGTTCGGCAGTTTGAATTCCTAGCACTGCGTAATGGCTCCTGTTACTTGTTCCAGCTTCTGCCAACCTAGCAGTTCGAAAGCATGTAAAAATGCAAGTAGAAAAATAGGGAGCACTTTGGTGGGAAGGTAACAGCATTCCATGTGCCTTCGGCATTTAGTCATGCCAACCACATGACCATGGAGACGTCTTCGGACAGCGCTGGCTCTTCGGCTTTGAAACGGAGATGACCACTCCCTAGAGCCAGAAACGACTAGCACGTATGTGCAAGGGGTACATTTATATTTACCTTATTTGGTTCATCATAAATTACATTAAAGTAGCTGAAATTATAGTATCCAGATGCCAAATCTGCTTGAAAATGTCATGGAGAGATAGGAAACTACACTAAGGATTTGTTTTGATATGTTAATATGTACTATTTTAAAATGTCATTAATCATAATTGTTGCTTTGGAACTCTGAATACATTATATTTTATTATGCCTTATGCCTTTCAGTAAAATATGATAAGCAAAAGATAGATAGATAGATAGATAGATAGATAGATAGATAGATAGATAGATAGATAGATGATGGATGGAAGATAGATAGATAGATAGATAGATAGATAGATAGATAGATAGATAGATAGATAGATGATGGGTGGAAGATAGATAGATAGATAGATAGATAGATAGATAGATAGATAGATAGATAGATGATGGGTGGAAGATAGATAGATAGATAGATAGATAGATAGATAGATAGATAGATAGATAGATAATGGATGGAAGATAGATAGATAGATAGATAGATAGATAGATAATACATTTCATTGTCTGGCGATCTCTCTACTGCAACAGATGGAAATTTAGAATAATAAACTACTAAGCATACAAAATGGTATTAACAGACATAGAATCTGTGTGTGTATTAGTAATACACAGTATAAATTAATGCAGTACCTAATGATTCGTGATTATTATTTGAAGGGTCCTACTGTTACAGACTTATTTGTCATTACTTGTACTACATCAGTGAAAATGAATGCATTTGTATTAATGCATGTGCTATATAGATCTCCGTTGAAATTCTATACTAATTAATGTTCCATTAAAATAAAGTGTCATATAATTAATATTGAATGTAGGTAATGTGGCCAGTATGCTATCATTAGAATTCATTGCATTAATACATATTTAATGAAAGTCATTTGTGAGTCAGAACTTCTAACTCATCAGTCTACATATAAATATTCACAATAAACGCAAACTGTTGGACCTTGGGTGGGGGGGAGAGATTCCACTTTTGAATTTGAAATAATGGGTGCATATATTATGCTGGATTTTCCAACATTAGTTCATCAAAGCATATGTTGATATCCAGTTTGTGTAGTGGCTTAAGCTACCAAGGTGGAAGCCAAAAGTTGGTCAATTGCAGTCTTGCCTTGTACAACTACAGATGATATCCATTAAATCGACAAATGCCTTCCATTGTTAGGATCTCCTCAAAAGCGATTACAGCATGGGCAAGTACCAAATCGGAGATTCTTCCCAACATCAGGCATTGTCCCTGAAAGCAACATCTTTCAACTTCAAGCCTTCTTTACTTCATAGAAATGGGATATGTTCAAAAGCTTCTCCTAGGACATCCCAAAAGTTGGATTGGTTCTAATTGAAGAACACAGTCCTGAAAATGTCTAGCTTCCACGTATTTTGATTTCTAGATTCTTGTGCTCCCTAAGGTTATTATTTTTCCCCAACTCCTTTTAACCCAGAAAAGAACATCTTCATGGCCATTCCCCTTCTTCTAGAGCTTCCTTAGTAAATGATACTTGTAATAAGCTGCTTGGTCAAGGTGAAGTTCTTGCCATCCCTTTGCCTCTCCAACCAGGGAATCTTTGTTTCTTCTCTCAATAAGTCTTATTACATGTCAGTTCTAGGAAAATGCTGCTCCAGGGGGCAGATCTGCAACAGAAAAAACAGGATTCCAGGATCCCATCTAATGATATTGTTTAAAGATGGAACCTAGAGTAAATCTGCTCTGTCAAACCCTACTGGATGGCATCAACCATGGGAGGAAGATAATCCCAACCAGGCCTATGCCCCTTTTATAGGTAACAACTAGTACTTTGAATTACAATTAGGAGCTGATTGATAGCTAGTGTAGCCTGTGCAAGAGACAAGTTCCATGGGGGTAGTAAGGTTACCTACACTGCAATAATCTGAATGGCATGAAATAGCAATTGAAGATGTACTCAGTTCAGGGATTGGCTTGCCCATCAACCAAGAGAAATAAGAGACATATGGAGTATGGAATTAAGCAGAATAGGCAGACTGGTTTTTTGCTTAGGACAGCAGAAGGGAAAAACTTAGGAAGAAGTTGCCTTCCCAGCATCCTAGGGTTAGGCTGAGAATAACATCATCTCTTCTGGTCTTCTTGAAGTGTAGGTGGGCTGAAGGTTATCATACTGAGGTTAGCAGGGCGTATGGATTGGCCCTTGGACAAGGAATGCTACTGAAGAGTTATTGGTTTACACCAGGATTTGATTTAGCATCATGTGGTGAATTGCCTGCCCTGTCCTCATTAGTCTGCAAGTGTCTGTATTTGTTTATGCTTATTTTGGAAGTCACAGATATCAATTGATCACTTTTATCATATGCCTACAGTATATTCATTAATCACATATTCATGGACAATGCAATATACAATGTAAGTGTTTTCAAGTACCGTATATACTCAAGTATAAGCCGAGTTTTTCAGCACATTTTTTGTGCTGAACAAAAAACCCCTCGGCTTATACTCGAGTCAGATTCCCCTCTGAAAAAAAAATGGTGTGGAGCTCCGAAGCTGGGCAGCCGCTTCCCTGCTTCCAAGTTTCCTTTGAAACTTTTAAGCATGGGAGTAATCGGAAGCAGAAAAGTTCTTGCTTGAGGATATATTGTTTTTTCTTTTTTTAACTGTTTTTAGGGGGGGGAAGACCCACCGCCATGTGAGAATGCTCAGACACGAAATCTATCCAACCGAAAATAAGTGTGTGTGTGTGTGGGGGGGGGGGGGTTTAACAGAGGGAAGATGTAGGGAGAAGGCAAAAGCGACGGAAGATCCTTCAGGGGAAACTGAGGGGGAGGCTCACCCTTGGTCCAGATGAGCCCCCTTCCCCTTTCTCTAGGCTGAGAAAACAATGCGAGCCGAGGTTGCTTCGGCTCCACTCAGCTTCATTTCCTCAGCTCCAGCTGTTTTCAGTCCACTCGGGAGGAGGGGGAGGAGGTGGTGGTGGCAGCTCACGTTGTTTTCTGAGCTCTAGGCTGAGAAAACAATGCGAGCCGAGGTTGCTTCGGCTCCACTCAGCTTCATTTCCTCAGCTCCAGCTGCTTTCAGTCCACTCGGGAGGAGGGGGAGGAGTAGGTGGTGGTGGCAGCTCGCGTTGTTTTCTGATAGTGAGATCATTTCCCAAATTAATTGATTCACTAACCCAAAAGAAGAAGATGTTGATGACAGTGGGAGGCAGGAGTCACTCTCTCCCTTGCAAGAAAAAAGCAAGAGCCGTTCTTATGATCTCTCCCTCTCTCTCTTTCTCCCCGTAATACAGTCAAGCCCTTTCCAGCATGCGTGCGCGATCCGCCCCCGCTGCTTTGCACCTTGCAAATGCAAAAACCCTGGGGTTTTGCATTTGCAAGATGCAAAGGGGCGGTGGCGGATTGCGCACGCGTGCTAGAAAGGGCTTGACTTTATTCGGGGGGAGAGAGAGAGAGAGAGAGATATCATAAGAACGGCTCTTGGTTTTTTCTTGCAAGAGAGAGAGTGACTCCTGCCTACCACTGTCATCATCATCATCTTTTGGGCTAGTGAATCAATTAAACCTTTCATGATAATGAGATCGTTTCCCAAATTTCCCTTAAATCAGGGAAGAAATCAGAAACAAACCTTTGGGCTGAGATTAAGCCTGTTCCTATGATGCCATTTTTGTTCACTGCAGTGTGAAAAGTGTGAAAAAACACACTTCTTTTTCTTCATCTTCTTGTTCCCTATTTACTGGTCTCTTTCAAAGAGGAAATTGTGAACATCAAACTTATTCTCAACTGTCCTAATGAAAGTTTTTATTGGTATCTATTTTTATTTTTGAAATTTACCAGTAGCTGCTGCATTTCCCACCCTCGGCTTATACTTGAGTCAATAAGTTTTCCCAGTTTTTTGTGGTTAAATTAGGTGCCTCGGCTTATATTCGGGTCGACTTATACTCGAGTATATACGGTATTAATGGTGATTGAGTGGGATAATTAAGAGGACACTGAAAAATGGGCAGATGTGTGAAGTTACAAAGTTGCAAGCAAAGGAACTATGGAGAAATAGAAGATTATCAGAAGTTGGAGAGGGAACTACAGCGTAACCCACAATACTAAAATATTAAAGACCAAATGGACATAATTAAACATACAATGGGATTAATGGAGAAAGAAGAGCTGGCACAAAAAAACAGAGGAGCCAAACAGAATTTCTTTGAAAATGCAAATAAACCAGGTAGATGGCTAGCATACAAACTGAAAAAAAGAAAACGAATCTAAATTTAAAGAATAGTATTATTAACAGATGAAAATGGCATACTATGTCATGGAAGTGAAGAGAAGAAAAAAAATTGTGCAGAGGTACTATGAGAAACTATATGAACAGGAGGCAATACCAGAAAGAAAAGTTCAGCAATATTTGCAAAAAGCAGAATTACCGAAAATATCTGATGAAGTAAAGACTATGTTAGATGAAAAAATAACAACGATGGAACTGATAGAAGCTATACATAAACAAAATATTGGAAAAGCCTCAGCCCAGAATATGCTACCCGCAGAATTTTATAAAGCAATACAAGAACCCATTCCTACTATAATGCTTGAAGTATTGAACAAGGTCCTGGCAAAAAATAAAATACCTGACTCATGGACAGAGGCATATGTTATACCAAAGGAAGACACTGATCCTCAACAAATTAAAAACTATAGACCAATATCCTTGCTAAATGCTGATTATAAAATATTTGCCTCAATAATGGCAGAAAGACTTAAAAGATATTTAAATCGTTTCATACATCCAAACCAAAATGGATTTCTGCCGAAGAGACAAATAAAGAATAGCATGAGGATAATATTGAATACACTGGAATACTTCGAAGCACATCCAGAGAAATAAATGGTACTGATTTTCTTAGATGCACAGAAAACTTTTGACAATGTGAATTGGCAATTTATGTTAAGGCAGTGGAAAGAGATGGGCTTTGGAGTCAGATTTATCAAGGCAATAAAGGCAATATATATTAAACAAATATCAAGAGTAATGATAAATGGAGAATTGATGGATAATATTAATATTCAAAAAGGAGCTAGACAGGATTGCCCATTATCTCCACTGTTGTTTGTACTGACTTTAGAAATATTGAATAGAAATATCAGGAAAAATGAAATAAAGAGAATGAAAATTTAAAAGGAAGAGTATAAATTACAAATGTTGGCAGATGATTTGGTCTTTATACCAGAAGAACCATTGGAAACAGGTCCTTAAGTTGATTGAAAAAATAGAAGAATATGGCGAAGGTGCAGGACCGAAAATAAATAAGGAAAAGACAAAAGTACTGGTGAAAAATATGATAGAAAAACAAAAGAAAAGATTAATTGACAAACTACAGATCGAAATCACAGAAAAGTGAAATATTTAGGGATACAAATGACAGCTAGATATGGAACTCTTAAAATGATAATATGATAGATTACAACAACAGATTGTGACAGACTTGGAAAAATGGAAAAATTTGCAACTATCTTTGACAGCGAGAATAGCGACGATCAAAATGAACATATTGCCAAAACTATTATATTTGTTCCAGATGATTCCATTAAGACTGAAGAAAAAATATTTTGAGGACTTAAATAAAATGATGTTGAAATTCATTCGGCAAGGGAAAAAGACAAGAATCAAGACAAAATTGGTGCAGGATGCAAAGTGAGAGGAGGCTTTGAGCTGCCCAATGGGGAATTGATGTGGATGAAAGAGTGGATTGTGTTGAAAAATGCTAGATTGTTAACATTGGAAGAACATGGTTTACATTTGGGGTGGCATGCATTCCTATGGTACAAGGAAAGTAGGACACATGGATATATATTTAGGAGACATAGTGTCAGGGATGCTTTATTAACAGTATGGGAGAAAATAAGGGAATATCATTCCATGAAAATACCAGTCTGGTTATCAACAGTAGAGGCATTTACATATCCAAATGTTTTTAAAGGGGAACATATCAAATATGAGGAAATTTTAAATGAAAAGGCTGAACTCAAAACAAAGCAAGAATTAAAAGAACAAAGGATAAATATAGATTGGTATTCATATTTGCAAATACATTCAATATATGGAAAAGATACTAAGGTGACTGGGTTTCATAAGGAATCAACTGAATTAGATAAACTCCTAACAGGTACTGAAGAGAAGATGATAAAAAAAATTATATGGCTGTTAGGGGTGAAATTAGAGAAAGAACAAGTTAAAGAAGCAATGATTGGATGGTGGAAAATTCTTGGACATGGAATAGATTTGGATAAATGGCAGATACTATGGATTAGAAACTATAAATTAACCATGTCAATGGCCTACAAAGAGAACTTGTATAAGATGTTTTATAGGTGGCACTTATCCCCAGCAAGAATAGCTAAGATGTTTAAAGATAAATCGTTGAAATGTTGCAAATGTCATCGAACACCCAGATCATACTACCATATGTGATGGAAATGCACTGACACTAAAAAAATACTGGACTAGAATACGCAAGTGGTTAGAAAAAATGACAAAATATAAAGGCAAGGAGATTGTGGTCTTAAAACAAATACCCAGAAGAGTGTGAGAGATGAGAAGAGAATACTGGGAGAAGATTAAAAGACAATGCTATTTGAAAATTCCAGTCTGGTTATTGACTATTGAAGCATTTTCTTATCCTATAATACAAAAAGGAAAAAACAGTTAGATATGGTGAAATATTGAATGAAACGGGTGAACTTAAATCTATACAAAAACTAGAGGAATGTTCAAGAATAAAGATGAATTGGTTTGCATATGTGCAAATACATTCAAGGTATGATAAAGATTCTAAAATGGAAGGTTTCTATGATAAATTGACTGATTTAGATAAGATTTTGACAGGTACTGATGAAAAGGTGATTAAAAAATTGTATGGATATTTATTAGAAATTAAATTAGAAGAACAAGTTAAAGAAACTATGGGGGAAGAATTTTGGATATGGGATTGATTTAGAGATATGGCAAAAATTATGGTCTCAAAATTACAAAATGACAATGTCAACAGCATATAAAGAAAATTTGTATAAGATGTTTTACAGGTGGCATTTTCCCCCGACAAGAATAGCAAGAATGTTCAAGAATAAATCCGAAAAATGTTGGAAATGTCATCAGACACCTAGCTCATATTACCATGTGTGGTGGACTTGTGTGGATGCTAAAAAATATTGGACAAAAATCCACATGTGGTTGGAAAAAATGACAAAAAAACATATAGATTTGAAACCAGAGATATTTTTATTGGGAATTTTACCTGAAACATATACCAAAATTTGAGATACCTGATTGTAAATGTATTAACAACGGCTAGGATTGTATTTGCTAAAAATTGGAAAAATGAGAAAATACCATCGCAGGAGGAAATTATTAAGAAAATATTGGAATGTGCTGAAATGAGTAGATTGACATTTGAAATTAGAGAACAAGAGGATAAACAATTTTATAAAATTTGGGACCTTTTCTATCAATGGTTAGACAATAAAATACAGTAATGAAATATGTAGATTTTTAGAAAATAATAAATACATAAAGATGTACTTCTTTTTTTATTATATCTACAAAATGTTTTTAGGATAGATTTGGAAGGATAATATGAATGGTTATAAAATAAATCAAGTAAATTATGGTTGTCTCATAAAATATGAATGAATAAAACTATAGTCAAATGATTGATTAATGATGATACTAGGGTATTTAATTTTTGATTGATGATATGAGCTTTTATGCAATGTAACTGTAATTGAAGACTACGAAATGGATGCACAAAATAATTTGTAAACCAACCAGCAAACTGTATACCTATGGAAGAAAGTTTGATGTTTTTATGTTTTGTTTGTTTATGTTTGTTTTTCAAAACCAATAAAATTTAAAAAGAAAAAATGACAAAACAACATATAGATTTTAAACCAGAGATATTTTATTGGGAATTCTACCTGAAGGTTACAGCAGAGAGATAACAATATATTAACAGCAGCTAGAATTGTATTTGCACAAAATTGGAAAAACGAGAAAAGTCCAACAGAGGAGGAAACAATTAAAAAAATAATGGAATGTGCAGAAATGAGTAGATTGGCAATGGCAGTTTGAGAACAGGAGGAAAAATATTATTATAAGATTTGGAATTTATTCTATGAATGGTTAGACAGAAGCGTAAGAAATGGAATCATGATAATAGTAGAAGTAATAATATATTATAATTAATTGATTTAATTGAGTAAGAGAATGAATATAATTTAGGTAAGGATGGAATATATTTTTGAAAGATAATAATTACAATATTAATGATAACATAGTAGTTGATTAATCTGAGATAAAATATTGATTAGAATAGTTATATATACAAACAAATAAGAAATGTATGATATTACTATGTGCACAGGATATATTTACCCAACCGACACACTGTTGAATTGAAAGATAGTTTTATTTGTTTGTCTTTGTTGTAAAAATAAAAACAAATCTCAAAAAAAAAAAAAAGAGAAATAGGGTTAAGTGTAAAAATGAAGAAGAGAGCTAACAAGACATTAGACAGCCCAGAAAAATGTAAAAGGAAGGCTAAGGCTTCGAGAGAGGAACCACTTATTTGCAAGCAAAACGATTTCCTGGAATCTTATTGAAGACTTGCAAGCAGAGTAGGGTTGCAGGAGAGTTAAGCTGATCGATGCCTGAAAGGGTTTTTCAGATCATACAAATGCCATCAGATTTCTGACCTCTAAAGAGATCCATGATGGTGTGTAAATATCAATAGAGAACATTTCTAATCTGTTAATAAAGTTCAGCTGCACTAAATGTTGGTATTGCCCTCATGCTTGGGTGGTTCAGCATTTTTAACAATCCTGCAGTGCAGACTGATCACTCTGTTGAGGAATAAGCTCATTTAAGCAAAAATGTGTCTTTTGAGCACCACAAACCAGTAACATAACAAAGATACGACTTCTGGATATGGATTTAGGCACCGTAATAGTAGTAAGCTTTGAGTAATGGTATTAGCAAAGCTAAAGGCTAAACCCTGTAACATTTTTATTAAGCCTTTATTTCTTACAGGATAGAAAATAAATAGATAGATAGATAGATAGATAGATAGATAGATAGATAGATAGATAGATAGATAGATAGACAGACAGACAGAACTAGAGAAAGAAATTGAAAAGAGGATAGATCATATTTACACTGGGCATTACTTAGAATATATTTATCCTATAATTTCTTTTTGCAGTCTTCTTATTCTTCTTCTGCATTGCTTCTCTTATGTCAGGATAGATGGGTTATGTTTCTTTTTGATTAAATATCGGGAGGCTTTGTTCCTAAGTTTCAGGAATGCCCTGAAAAGAGAAGTATTGAAAAAAGGCATTGGGGTCTTTGGATCCTATTTATATTACTTTTAATTGGATTGTTGATATTTGACTTTAAGGATTATTATGTTGATTTTGGGTATGCATTATGCATTCTGATTTGAATTATTCATTACCATGAATCCTCAGAAAATATGAAGGAATTAAATAAATAAATATGGCTACTGAAAAAGTAGCAACCAGATGAACTTTTACATAATTCATAAATTGTATATGTGGCTTTGATTAAGGTCTGCATGCAAGGTCTATTGACAGAAGATATTATGAAAATTATTAAATTCTAGACGATAACTATTTGGTATACAGTAATAATTCTAATCTTCACTGCAAAATTTATTTTCTCCTACTGATAATGGTAGTGATCTTGTAATAGTAGAAAAACAGTAAGATCATACTATCCAAGGAAGGGCATAAAAACAGGCAGATTTTTCATGTCAATGCCTATTCCATATTTTACTAAAGTTGGAAATAAATTTTTAGAAGAATTAAGAAGTGGAGTGGAGAATTAAAAATATTCGTTTCTATCTGTGTCAATTAACTTTCTGATTTATTTTGCAACGAAAGGTGCTTTCCGTTGATTTTCAAATAGTACAACATAATTCAATGGCTGAAGCACTACACTGTATATTTCATTTCGTAAAAGAAGTTAAATATATGAAAGTTAATAATATTACATGTATGCTAATTAACATTTATTCCTATAAGGTTACTTTATTAACTAATGAGATAAACTTGGTGGTAAACAATGAGGTAAATATTGTTGCAACTGACTGCATCATTGTCATTTAAGACTCCCAAGGCAATTCTTGAATCTAGATACAGATAATCAGGAATTGTACTACTGTAGTTGTTATTTGGTTTTTCATAGGATTCCTTGTATTCAGTGAAATATTATGCTTATATGAATTCAGCAATACACAGACAGCAGCAACTCATTTGCCTTCAAACATTTACTATATATATGGAAATAATTTAAAATAATGTGCATTTATACATGTTGCCTACTATTATTTTAATGAATTGATATCCAAAATAATACGTAGATTTTTTTTTTTAAAAAATCTATCCTCTTTACAACCGTAAATAAAAATCAGTGTTAGTTTTCCTGTACTTTGGTTCAACTTACTGAAAGAGTACAGTTTGCCAAAAAATCACTGAAGAAAGAAAATGAAAATTTTAGCTGAAAAAGTAGGACCAAGGTGCAGCCAAAAGGAAGCCCTTCAGGATCATGATGGATAAAGAATTTTAATTTTTTTTAATTGTTTGGCTTATATAAAAGAAATCATATGAGGTATAATTATTGTTTCCTAGATTAAAATCAATCAAAAGTTCTTCCTAACAAAAATATCTCCTAAGGAAGATCAATTTTACTGTGGAATGTAGCTGTTTAAATAAGAGAAACGATAAGTGTTTTATTTTCTTTTTGCTGTTTCCCCCCAAATTTCCCCTTGTTTTTAAAGAGCTATTTTTTTTTCCTTATAAGAATTTTGGTCAGTTAGCCAAAAACAAGTTTAAAACAAAAAGAAAGTAATTACATGTACATTGGATTTGCTTTATAATAATAAAATAAATAAATAAATAATGTTTACAATTAATTTCATTCTGAATTTTCTGTAGGCGGCCAACCCTACTCTTACTTTGGCACCAAATGTAAGACCTGGTTGAATATTCTAAACCATTGAATCTAAAAGATAGCAGCATTGCCCTATTCTGGCTCTACCTAGGATTTCAAAATTGTGTTTCATTGCTTGCTTATTGTTTATAAATTGCACCCTGCTCAGAGATGTGGTTTAAAAACTTTTTAAGAAGCAAAATGATACAGTACTTTTGTTTGTGAAACCATCAGAGGACCTCTGGTATAATGCTCATTTAGGCAGGAAGATTTTGTATTGTGTGTGCTGATGGTGATAGAAATAGCATTTGGTAAGACCACACTTGGAATACTATAGCCAGTTTTGGTCACTGTTAAGTCTGGAGCATGGGTGCGAATAATGGAGACGAGCTGGTAGAAACAGTGAACTTTAAACTCTTTATTTACATGGTGTGACAGCTCAGCTCAATGGCTGCTATAGCCTTCCTTATATAGGCAACTTATTAACTATTCAACCAATAGCAATCCGGGAGCGCTAGCTCCGTTAACCAATGAGAATGGCCTGTTAATGGCCAATCAGATGCTCCTGAACGGACCAATCCAATCTTGCCATGAACAGCCAATCAGAAGTGCAGGGCCAGAACCCTGCACTTGACTTCAAGCTCAAGATAACTTTATTTAACATTCATTCACAACAGTCACCACAATTAAAAAAAAAAAAAGATGGCTACAAAGAAGAGCAATAAAGATAATTAGGGGATTGGAGGCTAAAACATATAAAGAATGGTTGCTGGAACTGAGTATGTCTAGTCTGATGAAAAGAAGGACTAGGGGTGACATAACAGTGTTCCAATATCTCAGGGGCTGCCCCAAAGAAGAGGGAATCAACCTATTATCCAAAGCACCTGAAGGTTGGATAAGAAGCAATGAATGGAAACTAATCAAGGAGTGAAACAACCTGGAACTAAAGATAAATTAATCCTAGGGTCTTCAAAGTGTGCAAGTTTAAGACTTGTGAATTTCAACTCCCAGAATTCCTGAGTTAACATGACTGGAGGTAGAATTCTGGAAGTTGAAATCCACAAGTCTTAAAGCTGTCAAATTTGAAGGCCCCTGAATTAATCAGTGGAACAACTTGCCTCCAGAAGTTGTCAATGCTCCAACACTGGAAGTTTTTAAGAGATTGGGCATTTGTCTGAAATGGTATAGGGTTTCCTGCCTGAGCAGGGGGTTGAACTAGATGACCTCCAAGATCCACTTCAAACTCTGTTGTTCTGTTATTTCATTTTAGTTACAGAGTCCTGAGAAAACCAGATCCTTGGTGTGCTTTTCTATTCAGAGCATGCGTAAAGCTAAACTGCTCCCAGCCTGTAAGGATGTCGAAACCCTTTGCTCTCTGTTCTTTTAAATTGGCAAAATTGACAATTTAAATCTGTTTTTTTAAATTGGCAGCCCAGAAAAGTTTTCCAGCTGGATGACAGCTGTTGTGGATGAGGGAATAAGGCAAAGGGGAAAGGATGGTGCCATGCATGTGATTTGGATATTGTGGTTGTTGTTTTCTGGGGAAGGGAGTATTTATGATAAACAGTACGGTAGCTACATTTTTCATTCCTCGAACAGTGATTTTATACTCTTGTAATTTATAAAACATGATAATACTAGTTTAAAAGTAACTAGGAGATAATATTGGGGTAGCAGGTTAGGTCAAGAAGAGAGGGCCTCTAATTCTCACTTTCTTATTTGTCTTTTATGTAAAGGAATTGTCCTTGTAGACAGTAGACCTGGCTGGCTGGGGAGTTCTAGGAGTTGACATCCATGTGTTTTAAAGTTGCCAAGGTTGGATGCCTCTGCTATAAAGTTTAAGCTCAGAATAAGTAGTTGAGTTCCTGTTCTGACACTGAAACACCACGATCACCATAAACTCACATTTCTAAGTGCTTATTAACAGCTATTGCAATAAGGCTTAAGTTGTCCTATTCTTGGAACAATATGATGAAGTAGTTTTTTTCATTCTTTTATTTTAAATGCATTGCTATTTTATCTATTTTGTCCTGTTCTATTTTGTGTTGTTTACATTTTGTTTATTTTCTAAACATGTAAGTTTTAAGTGCCAGGTCCTTAGACTTTTGCTGTTTTTATTGTATTGTATTTGAGCCTGCTTTTAGATATTGTTTTAGTGTTGTGGCTGTTCTGCTAGACATTGACTGTAAATAAATACATTTCAGCTTTTGCTACCTCCTTTTTCTCCAACATCTTCAAAATGTAAGTAAAAAGATATGTAATAAGACCATTCCCTGTTGACCATATAATGCTCTCCAAACATTATTTTGACCAGCTGGATATGTTCCTTTTTCAAAGAGTTTATGAATATGCAAAAATGCATATTCAAAAACCTATATCCCCATTATCATCATTAGAAGCAGGATAGCACACTGGTTAGGGTGTATCAGGGAATTAATTTTGAAGACATTGTTAGAAATATATAGGTATGTTTCCTATAATACATGTATTTTTTAAAGGCTGGAATGGAAGTAGTTTTTTTTAATCAAAAATTCATTTTTGTATGATATCCACTGTATAAATAAGCATCTAGGAACATCATAATTTCTACAGAAGCAAATTGGTTATGCAGCAGGTCCTGAATTAAGAATGCCCTGGTTTAAGGATTACTCATAGTTAAGAGCCCTATTATAGCAAAAATTGAGTTAAATACACCACTAATCAAGTGAAATACACAATAGTTTCAAGTTCATTGTGCAATACTGCTTAAAGTATTATTGTATAAGTACTTTTGGCTTACATACAAATTTGATTTAAGTACAGACCTTGGGGACGCAACTCTAAGGCTTTCCAGGTTCTTGAGAAGAATGTGATGCCAATGAATGCCAACATCAGCTGAAGAACTTGTAGCTGTGACTTCACATTGCTGTGTATAGGATAACAATCATGTCAAATGCAGAGAGATAATCCTGAAATTGAAAATACACTGCCTTTTCAATTAACTTTCTTCAAAACAGGAGCTAAAAGTAATTCAAAGAAACAAAAAGGCAGTAAACAAACACACTAACAAGAACATAACCTGCTTCAAGACCTCTTCTGGTTTTTCTGAAGAGACCTGCCAAAAGCACCATTCTGGAATCCTTCATGGACAAATCTGGAAGTAGAGCCAGAGTGAAACTTCGTTTAATTTGTCCAGAATAAGACAAAAAATTCTTCATATTGAATTGATAATCTAGGTTTAGACTGGGCAAAATTCCAGGAGCTGGACTTTCAAGGGCAGGGTAACTCGGTAGTAAACTTCATTATGTATGGTGTTAGCATAGATCAGTATTTCTGAACCTTGCTGACTTTAAGATATGTGGCTGGGGAATTCTGGGAATTGAAGTCCACACTTCTTAAAATTAGCAAGGTTGAAAAATACTGGCATAGTTCCAGAGAATTTTAAACAATTTTTTAACATTTCAACAGGAGACTAGAACAGAATTACATTCATTGAACCACACATTGATTAATTAACAGAATTGGTAGCAAATGCCAAAGAGACAAAAGCCTAAAGGGCAGCAAGGTTCCAAGCCTTCTTTATAGTTCAGTGTAAATTATTCTTTTATTTGAAAGGTTGCAGTAAAACTTGCAGATAGTCGTTAGTGATATGGTAAGATATAGCAGTCAGTCTGAATGATAGGGTAAATCTTAATGGATGGGTTTATTTATACACATATTGGAATACATAATAAAGGTTGGACGGGATGAGATAATTCTTCCCCTACCCCTTTTGGATTAAAAAAGGGATCTTAGGTATTGTGTTATCTTAGCAGCTGTCTAAAAAACTTTCAAAGTTCTCATCATCTGTAATTAATTATTTGTTTACTCTGTTTAACACTTTAACCTATAATACCCTGTCATTGTCAGGGACCAGGGGAAATCAGAAGATTCAGGCAGTTCAAATGAGTATAAAGATTTATGGTGTAAGCTCTCTGGAAGAATCAATTTATGGTCAAGAGAAATGAGCGGCAGATAAGAGAGGCATTCAAGGTGGGCTGGACTTAGATCTCTTGTGAGCATGTAGGAACTCATGACTGATGACATGTTTCACCCCTCCCTTGGGCTCAGCTCTCCTAGAATCACAGCATTTTGCTGGAAATTCTGAGCAACTCATTGTTATTAGTTGAACTTGAGATACTGTTTATTCAAAGCATATACATAATTTAGGATTCTATGTTGGACTCTGTCCTACAACAACAACAAAAGCTTAAATTATTTGCATGAGAACCAGGACACTAGAAATTTCTCAGAAGGTTTGTATCTAGGAAAGATTCCATTTTAAAAGATTGATACTTCTTTCCCTCTCTCCTTTCTTCATAGTGAATTTTGCTTCTGGGGATGTGTGGATATCTGCAGTCGGAAGCCATATTGGCAGGCAAATAACTGCTGTTAAGAATCCTTGAAAGCAGCTGCATCTTTTTATACCTTTGTGATATAGTTTGAGGCATGGGTTAAATGAATGGAGACAGTCTTAGTTGGTGAACTTTCAGCTCTTTATTACATAGTGACTTGTTTCTTTAATAACAACAACTCTGCCTTATATAGGCAACCTTAATGTGAAATAACCAATAGGGAGCTGTAAAACGCTAGCTCCAAAACCAATAAGAGTCCTTCGTTAAGGGCCAATCGGATTCTCTGAACCCAACCAACCGATCGAGCTGCTTAACAGCCAATCAGAGCTTTACCCCAAGCTCGCTTTTATTTCAACTATTTACATACATAACACCCCTTCCCCCTGGCTCCTCAATTATTGTGTGACTATATAGTCCTTCAAATAGGACGGTTGTCTTTTGGGTCTATCAGATTTTCTTTGGACTGGCTGCGTGCAGTCCTGTTGAGGTAGAATGTTGTTTGGCAGTGGCTCAGCTTCTCATTCTGGTGTGATTTCCCTTGGAGCGTACGATTCTTCTTCCTGCTCCATTTCCTGAGTTTCACTTGATTCATAGCTTTCTTGGAACAGGTTCCCTGGAATGTCGTCTTCTTCCATTCCTTCCCCCCCCTCAGTTTGGTCGTGGGGAAGTTGTTGGCTGGCCGATATGAGTCGTGACCGTAATTGGTCAATATGTCGTTTCCACAGTCTTTCATCAACACATCTTACAATATAGGATTTGGGCCCAGTCTCGCGTATTATCGTTGCTTCAATCCAAACCGGGTCGCCCGATAAATTTCTTGCATAAACGGGGTCGCCTACCTTGAAGGTACGGTAGCGTCCGCTGGATCCTGCAGGCTTTTCTGGTTCAAAAGCAGGGTGCAGTCGGTCGAGGCGGGAACGGAGTTTTCGCCCCATGAGAAGTTCTGCGGGAGTTCTGCGGTTACGCTGTGCGGAGTGATGTGTTGTAGAAGTAGGATGCGGTTTATTTTTTCGTCAATATTATCATAGTCCACTTTTTGCAAAGTCTTTTTTACAAATTGGACCATGCGTTCCGCTCGGCCATTGGTAGCAGGATGCGCAGGCGAGGTGAGCGCATGGCGGATGCCATTATCAGCAAGGTACTGTTCAAACATTAGAGCTGTAAACTGTGCTCCGTTATCGGACACCAGGACGTCCGGCAATCCATGAGTTGCAAAGAGTCTATTAAGGACTTTAATGACTGCTTCAGAGGTTGTATTGGTCATTCGATGAATTTCTAACCAATTAGAGTATGCATCGACAGTCAACAGCAATGTATGTCCTTTAATCGGCCCTGCGAAATCCAGGTGGATTCTGGACCAGGGTCCGCGTGGCGTCTCCCATTCGGTCGGTGCAGCTTTTGGTGGTGCGTTGCTGGTTTGTTGGCACTTAGTGCAGGCCTTGACCCATTGCTCGATGTATCGGTCCATGCCTGGCCACCAAGCGTAGCTCCGTGCGAGTGCTTTCATCCGCACGATCCCGGGATGTCCTTCATGCAAAATTTGTAACAGCATCTTTTGGAGTCGTTCTGGAACGACAACTCTATCGCCCCAGATGACACAGCCTTTTTGCGAAAAAGTTCAGTCTGCCTTGTTTTAAATGGCACGAAG
Organism: Hydrophis major; assembly: GCA_033807585.1. Lineage (NCBI taxonomy): Eukaryota > Metazoa > Chordata > Lepidosauria > Squamata > Elapidae > Hydrophis > Hydrophis major. Next base: position 96,459,256 of record CM066331.1, read on the forward strand.
TCATCTGGGACCTGGTCCAATGGCCATCCACGTTCTACCCAGCCTAGGACTCTAGCTAGGGTGTGGTCTCGTCTGGTCTCTCTCGCGATATCTCGAGCGGTCATAGGGGGCGAGTTGAGCGTCTCGATTTGTAACGCAGATACTGTTGGTGCCAGATCGTCGAGAGTCTCTGGTAGCGGTGCTCTGCTGAGTGCGTCGGCGTGGGGAATGGCTTTCCCCGGGCGATGTAACAATCGATAATTATAAGCAGCTAGGAACTCTGACCAATGAATCATTCTTGGGGACAATATATAGGGGGTTGGTTTGTCCCCAGTGATTATCCCCAGTAAAGGTTTGTGGTCAGTTATAATGGTAAATGTCCTTCCATATACATACTCATGGAATTTTTTTACAGCTGACACAATTGCAAGAGCTTCCTTATCTATTTGTCCATAGTTACGTTCTGCATGGGAAAGAGTCTTCGAAAAGTATGCAACGGGGGCCTCATTTCCATTAGGCAGCACATGGCTCAAAATGGCGCCCACCCCAAACGGTGAGGCATCACAAGTTATAACCAATGGTAATGTTTCATTATATTGCATAAGTACAGAATCAGATGTAAGTAAATCTTTTACATTTCGAAACGCTTTTTCCTCCCGGTAACCCCAAACCCACAATGCTCTCTTATCGAATAACCGGTGTAACGGTTCAGCCACAGTCGCCTTATGCGGTAAAAACACATTATAGAAATTGATAAGACCTAAAAATGCCTGGAGATCTGTTTTGTTACAGGGTCTGGGAGCATTTTTTATCGCCCTTAATTTACTCTCAGTAGGGTGAATACCCTGACTATCAATGCGATAACCTAGAAATTCAACACTGTCGGTATACAGATGACATTTATCCCTTTTTACTTTCAGTCCCGCTTCTTGGAATTTTTTAAGGACACATTTTAAACGATTCTGCAGAATTTTTTTACTAGGAGCTGCAATTAACACGTCATCAAAATACGGAACCACGCCCTTGATTCCCTGCAATAATCGTTCCATTAAACTTTGGAATATTCCCGGGGCTACACTTACCCCGAATTGCAATCGGGTACATTTAAAAACATCTCTGTGCGTTACTATTGTTTGAGCTTGGGCTGTTTTATCGTCCACGGGCAATTGTTGATAGGCTTGAGCTAAATCTAATTTAGCAAAAACCTTTCCGCCTCCCAGGGAATGAAGGAGGTGCTGCACCACTGGCACTGGATATGCGTTCTGCTGGAGGGCGTGGTTTAGAGTGGCCCGGTGGTCCCCACAGATTCGGATTGACCCATCTGGCTTAATGGGGGTTACAATAGGAGTTTCCTATGGAGAATGATCAATGGGTTGCAGTACCCCTTGTTTAATTAGTTTGTCAAGTTGTTCATCTATCTTGGCCTTAAGGGCGAACGGAACTCGATGGGGCTTTAAACGGATCAGGGCAACCTTAGGGTTGAGGCTAAATGAAATTGGGGTCCCCTTATACTCGCCCAGACAATCTGCGAAGAGATCGCTGAATTCAGAAAAAAGGTCCTCCTCCCACTCGCAATCACCGACTCGGTTCACGCCAGCTACTTCGATGCCGAGTGGTGCAAACCATTGGAGGCCCAACAAACTAGGCCTGTCCCTATCGATGATCGTTAGAGGTAAGTATGCCGTATGCTTTTTAAACGAGACGCGGACTCGACAAGACCCGACCACAGGGATCCTATTCCCTTGGTAATCTTTAAGGATAAGGCGTTGCATTCGGAGGTCTTGGCGTTGGATGGTAGGAATGAGCTGCTTTAATGTCTTCCACGACACCATCGAGAGGGACGATCCCGAATCGACCTCCATGTGGCAAGGTTGGTTCTCTATGGCTACTGTAACTCGAATCTTCTTCGCGTCCATGGCTGAGGCGTGACCTATAGTGATAGTATGGTAAGCCTCTTCTTTCTGCAACACTCGATATCTGTAGGAGTGATTTGCTGGATCTCGCCTTACAGGACGGTTTCCTGCCGATTGGCGAGAGCTGGTTCCCCTTGAGGCCTGACTTGGTCCCGGTAAACTGCGACAGACTCGACTGATGTGGCCTCGTTTCCCGCACTCATGGCAGAGTGCGTCACGGAATTTGCAGTCTGCCCTGGGGTGATTTGCCCCGCAACCAGCGCAAGGGCGTGAGGTTTCGGGCGAGGGTCCCGGTCGGACCGCAGTCGATGGACCCCTTCTTCGTCGCTGTCTGATGACGAAAAGAGGTCCTCGTGGTGCGTCGTAACAAGCCGCTCTTCTGACTTGGATAAAAGGTCGCCTGTCGGTGGGGTCGTTGGGTTTTGGCTTCGCCGTAGTTGCGCCACGGACTTTTTGGTCGCCTCAGCAGCAGTGGTTTCGGCGATGGTGTCAGCAAGGTCGATGTCGCCTTTCGCCATCAGCTTGCTTTGCACGCCTAGCACATCTAATCCCAGAATTAAGCGGTCTCTCAGTGCTTCATCTAAGTATGCGAACCCGCAGAGGCCTCCTAAGTGTCGGAGGTCTGCCACGAAGTCAGCCACACTCTCTCCTTTTCGCTGGCTTCTTTGATAGAACTCGTGGCATCTCACGAGTGTAGGTACGGTTGGCACGTAATGTTCTCTCAGGAGAGGTTCGAGGTCGTCCCAGCTCATTGCTTTCACTTCTCGAGGTTTCGCAAGTGCTTTCGCCATTTTAAAGACAGCCGGGCCGCAGTACGTCAGGAACAGCGCCCGCTTCTTGGCTGGTGTGGCGTCCTTCAGGTTGTTTGTTTCGAGGAACATTTGGAAGCGATCCATGTAGGATTCCCAATCCTCTTGGTTCGGATCGAACGGAGCGGGTGGTATGATGCCGCTGGACATGGTTTCCGTTGGTGGCATCGTCTTAACACGTGCTCTGTTTTTCTTCCAAGTTCCTTAAGATCAGATGTCTCCAAAACCCATCCTCGTCGCCAGTGATATAGTTTGAGGCATGGGTTAAATGAATGGAGACAGTCTTAGTTGGTGAACTTTCAGCTCTTTATAACATAGTGACTTGTTTCTTTAATAACAACAACTCTGCCTTATATAGGCAACCTTAATGTGAAATAACCAATAGGGGGCTGTAAAACGCTAGCTCCAAAACCAATAAGAGTCCTTCGTTAAGGGCCAATCGGATTCTCTGAACCCAACCAATCCGATCGAGCTGCTTAACAACCAATCAGAAGTGCAGGGCCAGAACCCTGCACTTTACCCCAAGCTCGCTTTTATTTCAACTATTTACATACATAACACTTTGTGTAGCTGCCATTTGCTCCCAGCTATCTCCCAGTGTGTGTGTGTTTGTGTGTGGGTCTGTATCTGTGTCTGTGAGGGAGGAGACCAATTTTGTTTAAGGAGTTCTTGACAGGATCTATATGTAACATTGAGGGCAAAAGAAGAAGGGGATGACAGAGAATGAGATAGCTGGATGGAATCACTGCAGCAGTAGACGTGAGCTTAAATGGACTCCAGAGGATGATAGAGGACAGGAAGGCCTGGAGGAATGTTGTCCATAGGGTTGCAATGGGTCGGACATGACTACACAACTAACAACATATGTAGATGCTTCCAATCTAGGCCCTTGCATAGCTCTAGTTGTTGCTTCAGAGATTAATACAGTTGTCTTTGCTACCTCAAATACAACTCAGAGGTGATATTCAGCAGGTTCTGACCAGTTCTGGAGAACCAGTAATGGAAATTTTGAGTAGTTTGGAGAACTGGCAAAGACCACTTCTGACTGGAGATTTTACAATATCCTTCCCCTGCTGCACCCACCAAGCCATGCCCACAGAAGCGGTAGAAAAAAAAAAAATTGAATCTCACCACTGATACAACTACCCATAAAATTATAGTCACGGATTACATTTTCCCCAGTTTTCTAGCATAATCCTTTTTATTATTGCAGACCTAACAAAATGTTGGAAAGAAATTATGGAAATAGATTGTGCACTGTGTCCATCTTCAGGGTAATGCTTCAAAATCTTCACAGGGGTGGGACAGAATTAATGGGAGAAGCTGGCAAAAGAAAGATTTAACATTTAAAAACAGAGCAAAATGAGTTTGGACCATCAGAGGTGGGAAAGTCATTTCTATTATTCTACAGGCAGTGATCTACTGTTTGACTGACTTCGTTCTTACCTGCAATTCTTATCCTGTCGAGCAGTGTCTATGCAATTTCTACCAAGTACTTGAAATGCCAAGCTAAGTTGTGAATTCTGAAGAGATCTGTGATTTATTGTGAGGTTAGAGAAGTCTGATAGATAAGTGGAAATAAGAAAAGAGACGACGATGATGATGTGCCGTCAAGTCAGTGTCAGTTCCTAGTGACTCATAGAAGACTTTCTCCGGGATAATATATACCCCCATCTATCAGGTCTTCCAACAGGACACCCATTGCTGCTATAATTGAATCCATCTACCTTGTTTTTGGTTGTCCTCTTTACTTTCACCTTTCCTGCCATTAAACAGTGGATTTTGCAGGAAAGACTGAGCCAAGTTTCCCAAGGCAAGATTGGATGCTGTCATAAAATCCAAAGGTGCCTCAACAAAATATTAGTTTAAAAGTGTGCATCTTTATGCAGGCATGTTATTGTAAGTTATTCGCTGTTATTTTTCCTCAAGAAGATTTGAGTTTGTTTTCATTGAATTGTACCACTTATATGTTATGTTAAAGGTAGAAAAAATTCTGAAGCGATATATCTTGATCTGATTTTTTTTTTACGCATCTAGAGGGGTGTGTAGATTTTCTATATCTACTGCAGACTTTTCCAAAAATGTGTATATGTATAATGTATAATGTGTTCATAGTAGGAGAATTTCAGCCTGGTCATTTATGCCTTGAGTGAGAACTCACTGAGTATCCTTCTATTTGTTTGGGGGGTTTTTTTTGGCTAGCCACAGTATTCTCAAGAACTTTCTCAGATACCAAAGTTCAAAATAAACCTGAAATCAAATCTATATTCAAAGCCTCCTGAATGGACTTGAGGCAGTCTCTGTCTTTCAACTAAATTAATGAAAGGATGATTGGGAAGAAAAGAAAGTGTGATGATTTGGAAATTACTGATTAATTACTGACCCTTTTTTGATCTAACGGTTATGTTTTTTTTTTGCTGACTTATGTGCATCAAGTAGAATAATATAATTATAGTGCACAAATCCAAATTAAAGCATCCCCGATAGAAGATTGTCTTGAGTCTGCTTGAATACACAGTTATTACTTCAGTTCAGGAGTTTTCTGATTTAAAAGATACAATTTATTTTGAAATACCGCTTATTGCTTCAGTCAACAGATTTTCAAAATGCTATTATTGCACTTTGCAAAAAATACAAAAAAGAAAGAAAGAATATTTTCTCACATTTTGCAGAGGGTGGGAGAATCATAAACCCATCTAAAACATGAAGCACAGAAGCACAAACTTTTGAAGGACAGAAGTACACAATTTAAGCAACTGACAGTAAACTTTTGGTCACTATGGAAATGCAAACTAACACATTCTTAGGAGACAGGTCCAATGAGGGGAGATAATTACTTTTCCGAAAACGTGGTTTTAACATCATACTCTCCACTTTTAAAAACATTCTTTTAACATTTACTTTTGGAAAACAAATAAGCTAGTGGTAAAGTTGTTAATTTAAACTATCTACCCTCATTAGGAAACTGCTATCCATTGTTCAAGGAAAAAATCATGGATTATTGAATACCCACCGGAAGATTTTTTTTTTTTCTTGAACATTGGATGATGTAAATTGATTGATTGATTGATCAATCGATTGATTATATTCCACCTTTAACAGTTTTGCAAGTGCTGGAAGGAACCTTGGAGGTCTTCTAGTCTAACCCCCTGCTCAAACAGGAGACCCTATATTCAGGATGGCGAACCTATGCCATCCGTACCGGAAGTAGCACGCAGAGGCATTTCTGCCAGCACGTGAGCCGGTGCCTGCAAGAGATGCATTGCGCATGTATGCGCTCCTCCCAACAGCCAGCTGATTGTCAGGCATCTGCTGCACATGCACGGGGGTGGGGATATGCATGAAACACATATGCATGCGCAGAGGTGTGCAGAGGGGGCACAGGGCACATGCACAGGGGTTGTGCACACATGCACGGGGGGCACGTGTGTTGCAGTATGGGTGTAGGCCCATGTGCACATGTGTACACACACACTTTCGGCATGCAACGACAAAAAGGTTAGCCGTCACTCCCCTATATCATTCCAGACAAGTGACTATACAGGCTCTTCTTAAAAAATTTGAGTGATGGAGCATCCACAATTTCTGAAGGCAAATTGTCTACTGGTTAATTGTTCTCACTGTTGGAAAATTACTCCTTAATGACCAGAAAAGGTCTTAGGTCCTTGGTTAGGACTTGGAATGATTAAATTTTTACCGTCTCAGACTGTGAATCCAACTGAAGATTAAACCTTCAATAATAATATAATTTTCAAATTATTTGCTAAATCTTCTTTCTCATATTTTCAGAACAACTAAGAAAAATCCTGGTAGGGTTTAAGTATTTCTGGCAATTAAAGGGTGACACAAACAGTTCTGAATATGTTTGCATGATTTCAACCTATGGGGGGAGGAAGGGGAAATTACAGATTTTAGTTAAACATTAAAGTCTAAAGATCCAAATAGGTTGGACTTGATTATAGAAAGAATTACTGGAAGGATGTTGTCTTGACCCGAATGTTGTACTTGTTTTAGCCTGTCAATATAAGCTTGTCAGTCTATTTCCATTACTGTCTCTCGTTTCATCGACCTTCAGACAGCTGTTCAGCCAGATTGCCTGTCGTTTACTGCATTTGGTATAATGCACGTGCTTTTTGCATTCTAATCATTTGCACCGACTTCTCAACGTCCATTTCTGGAATGACTTTGCTTTAGAAGGACCATATGGAGGTCCAGCATGACTGCATGGATACAGATCTACTCTGTTGACAGGAGAATGCAGTGAAACAGGGTTTGAAGTTTATTAGGGACACAGACAGGAATGTCATCAACAAAATTTGGACTGTGAAGTTGCAAGTGCCAAATCACCTAAGGTTTATAAGGCGTTATGGAGAGTTTCTGCGCAGAGAAAATTCCCTCATTTTTTTTCTGCTACTGGTTGTGATTGAATGAATGAAGGTTTGTTTTAGGAATTCTTCTCAAGAGGAAGCAAATTTCAGGTAAATTCTCACAGGAGGAGCAAGAGCCTGTTATATATAGACAAGGGTTCTTTCATATCTTCTGTTTTTCATTAAACTAGCCACTCATCTCCACTCACCCTGGATTCCTAAATTCCAAGGTTATGTATGGTAAAGGAATTCCTCATATCAGGCTTTTTCAGTAGTGAAAAGAGTCTTCTGGAAGTTGAGTCATGGCAGCTGGACTTCTTTTCTTTTTTGGTTTGAAATGAGGGAGGGAGGGAGGGCGAAAGGAAAGAAGGAAGGATGGAAGGAAGCAAGGAAGGAGGGCCAGTTACAATGACTCAACTTTCAGTCAATTCTACCTGGATGACAGAGAATCTTCATTGACTTGAAAGAGTCTCGCAATTGAGAAATACTTGGAGAATTTCTGCTTCACCTACACATTTGTTGCAAGATCTTATTTATTTATTGATGTATGTATGTATTTATTTATTTATTTATTTATCAAACAATTATTAAATAACAGGTATAAGCAGGGGTGGGATTCAATTTTTTTAACAACCGGTTCTGGGGGCGTGGCTTGGTGGCCATGTGACTGGGTGGACATGGCTTGTTGGTCATGTTATTGGCTGGGCATGGCCAACTCAATATTACTCACATCAAGGCACGCATCTCCTCACCTGGCCTCTCATAACTGTGGGGAAGCTGCACCAGTTGTAAGTGTGAAAAATGGTCATAAGTCACTTTTTTCAGTGCCATTGTAACTTTGAATGGTCACTCCACACAAGCAAAGTACTAGCAAAGGAGGGGAAAAAAACTCCAGAGAAGTTCCTGAGACAGGAAGTCTCGTCCTGCCAAGAATGTAATAAGGGTTAACGGAGAGGCAGTTTCTGTAAGCAACACCAAAATGTTTCCTTCCTGCCTTCCTTACAGGATTAGGCCAGTAATTTCTTCTAACAACTGGATCTCTGAACTGCTTAGAATGTTAACAAGTGGTTCTAGCGAATAGGTGTGAACTGGTAGAATCCCACCCCTGGGTATAAGTATAAACATGGTTATGAATACATGAAATGGATAAGAAGAAGAAGAAAAAAAAAGAAACAATAGGACAGGGATGGTAGGCACGTTGGTGCACTTATGCACGCCCCCTACAGACCTCTTAGGAAAGGGCTGAGGTCAATAGTAGAGAGTCTAAGGTTAAAGTTCTTGGGGTTTGGGAAAGAAACCATAGAGTCAGGTAGAGTATTCCAGACATTGACCACTCTGTTGCTGAAGTCGTATTTCCTGCAATCAAATTTGGTGCAGTTTACCTTGAGTTTGTATCTATTGTGTGCTCTTGTATTGTTGTGGTTGAAGCTGAAGTAGTCATTGACAGGTAGGATATTGCAATATATAATTTTATGTACTATACTTAGATCGGACCAAAGGCGGCGTAGTTCTAGGTTGTCTAGGTCTAAAATTTCAAGTCTGGTGGCATAACGTATTCTGCAATGAGTAGAGGAATAGAGAACTCTCCTTGTGAAATATTTCTGGACTTTCTCAACTATATTAATATCAGATACGTAAAGTGGGTTCCAGACCAATTCAAGTATTGGTCTCGCAAATGTTTTGTATGCTCTAGTTAGTAGTGTGATATTGCTGGAGTGTGCTAGTTATTTATGTGCTAGTTATTAACCGTGAAATTTTTAAAAAATATTTCTTTGAAGCCCCTGACCAGATCCTAAACATTTTCATAATTTTTCATTCCCAAGCTTCGATTTCCAGACCCAAATTAGTCCTGTTCTGTCTTGGTTTTGCAGACTTTTCCTGCCAATGGGTAGACAGACAGACAGAGTCCTGGAAGCCCTCTCTGTAAATTCTTTCCAACCTTGCATTGTATTGAACAGATTTTTTTTTGAACAAAAGCACTTACTTTAAGCCCGTTCAGATTATTAAATAGTTTTGAAATTGTGTACTTTGATTCTGAAGGCTTGAATAGTTTATGCAAAAATTAAAAGCAAAAATATTGTGTTATGATGCTTTTAATAAAATGGGCAGCTGGAAAATTCATTAAAAAAAAAAAAACCTTCCATGCGCCCTCATCTTTATTACCATCCAGTGCTTATCCTGTTTCCGAAGAGCCAACTTACATGATTTAAGCTCTCTCTCCTTGACACAGATGGGCATTTGGCATTAGGCCAGCTGGATGCGACTGTTGGAGCGAAAAGCGTTCTAGGTGTTCTGCAGCTTGTGGCCCGTGAAATGATTTTGATACGGTGGAACGCTCTTAAAAGTACAGCACAGATCTACTCGTCTTGCAGGTTTATTCTTTAAGCAGAATCTTTATTGCACCTGTCTGCCAAATGCTTTTATACACTGACTGAACTTCAGTTCAGTTAGCTGTTTTGATGTGCTGGTGATGTCTAATTTATTTGTGATAGTTACGGGCTGGATTTAACCCTCGCTGGTAAATTCCTGAAGTATTTCACATCAGTTAAGAGTTTTAGCTGATGGGGAGGGGGAAATCTGTGGCAATCATAGATCCTCCTTGGTGCCCTTCATCTGCTTCTGCTACATTGGGAGGTCTCTGCTTTTCCTGGCACATTGCCTTCTGCCTGTCCAGATATAGTTTGCAGTCTCAATATATGTACGCCTGTCCATTTGATTATGATTAAGACTTTAATTTAGTAAAACAAGCCATCATTTTCAATTCTGAAAAACTGATAAAATTTGACAAGGGCAAGTAACTATTTTCCATCAAAGAATGTCCAGGGTATTTAAGACCAGAATTCTGAGTACTTATGGGCTTGAAAGCTTTTATGTGCACATGCGTGTACATGAATGTATATTTACACATAGACTTGGTTTAGCGACTTGACTGTCTTGGTTAGCATCCCTTCATAATGATGAAAAAGTAATTTAGCAACCAACCTTTGCATCTACAAAGCCGAAGTAAAATCATAAGCCATGGTGGCGCAGTGGTTAGAGTGGAATACTGCAGGGCACTTCTGCTGACTGCTGGCTGCTTGTAATTTGGCAGTTCGAATCTCACCAGGCTGAAGGTTGACTCAGCCTTCCATCCTTCCGAGGTGGGTAAAGTAAGGACCCAGAATGTTGGAAGCAATATGCTGACTCTGTAAACTGCTTAGAGAGGGCTGTAAAACACTGTAAAGTGGTATATGAGTCTTAGTATAAGCACTTAGCGATTGCTCACTTAATGACCAGTCCCAATTATAGTTGCTAAAAGAGGACTACCGGTGCAAGTGTGCATATATCCCTACCTGCATTCTATCTCTGTGTTTATCTCTGTGTGTGTATGCGTGTATGTTTGTTTGTTTGTGTGTGTGTGTGTGTGTGTGTGTGTGTGTGTGTGTGTGTGTATGGCATTCAGCTTTGTTCGGGTATTTTCCCACGTCATTGTAGTTGTGCTTTTAAAGTTGTAGCATCACTGCCTTCAAAACAGACAGAAAAATAGCAGCCATCCTCAGAAACCCCAAAGACAAAATTGACCTGGAAAACCAAGGCATATACGAAGTCCCCTGTGCATCATGCCTGGCCACATACATTGGACAGACCAATAGAAGAATAAGTACCCACCTGGATGAACACAAAAATGCAGTCAAAAAGCTGGAACGCACTTCCTCACTAGTCCAACACATGGAAGCCACAGGTCATAGCATCAACTTCAATGGCACCAAAACCCTAGCCACTATAGAAAATCCCAGCCACAGAATCATCAGAGAAGCCATAGAGATTGAAAAAAGACCAGAAAGTATGAAGAGATGATTCCACCAGACTATCAATCATTTGGAAGCCTGCACTCACAAGCAAAAAAATCTCCACACCACAAGCCAGGCAAACACCTGGGCACAAACAGATCCCCCCTGATACCTCCAGCTCAAACACACCCCAACCAGGCACCCAGATGAAACCTAGCTTCCTAACTAATGATAGCCATCCATTTACCCGGAGCCAAGCTGCACTAAAGGCCTCCGATAAAATAACACAATGTTGCCAGCCAATCAAGATACAAAAAGAGCCAAAAAAACAGGCAGAAGATATTAGAAACATCAATCAAGCAGAACACAGCAAACTCCAAGACCAATAAACACAGACCAAGACTCCCAACCAATCAGGATGAAGAAAAAAACCATTCTGGCACAGCAATAGGCTGCCCCAAATTTAAATCTGAAACCACTGTAAAAGTCTGATTCACAGATGAACACTATACAGAAGCCTGATGATGGCAGATGAGATTCTGCCGAAATGTTGCTACAACTTTAAAAGCACAACTACTATGACGTGGGAAAATACCCGAACTAAGCTGAATGCCATGCATAGATAGATAGATAGATAGATAGATAGATAGATAGATAGATAGATAGATAGATAGATATAGACCCTTGTCCCTCATACTAGCCTCATACAAAAAAGTCTAGCCTCCTCCTTCCGCTATGCACTTAACTCAGGGCTAATTAGATATGGCTTATCTTAATATGGATCACCCTGTTTTCTATCTGCCAAGAAAAGCTCAAGAGACATGCCAACTTAAGCACAAAAATGGCAGTGGAAGAGTCTCTCTCTCTCTCTCTTTTCTTTGGTCTGCTTTCTTTTCATCCAACCTGCCTTTTCTCTTCAGGGCAAGTGAATCAGACAGCTTCTATTTAGAAGGCATGAAATGTTTTTACAGAAAAATATGGAGTATGCCTAGTTGTCACTTCTTTCTCAGAACACTGAGATACAGTATAATGCACCTTTTGCTGAGGAGACTTGTTAAAAAAATAAAATCATGGGGCCAGTGGTGGGATTCAAAAAAATTTTACTACCGGTTTTGTGGATGTGGCTTGGTGGGCGTGGCAGAGGAAGGATACTGTAAAATCCCCATTCCCTCCCCACTCCTGGGGGAAGGTTACTGCAAAATCCCCGTTCCTTCCTCACCCTACCCTAACCTGCTTTCCAGTTCTGTTCTCCTGTGCAGAGCAACCAAAGAAGACCCAGCCAATCAGCTGGGACTCAGGAGACAGAAGATAGATGGGGCGGGGCCGGTCAGAGGTGATATTTGCCGGTTCTCTGAACTACTCAGAATTTCCGCTATCAGTTCTCCAGAACTGGTCAGAATCTGCTGAATACCACCTCTGCATGGGGCCATTTGAGTTTACTTGTAGGATGTAATTGTTGACCATTTTTTCTTTAAGAATTTTTAAAAATCCTAAACATTAGAAAACCAACACTGAGATAGAAGTACTCTGAAGGTTATAGGGAGATAAGGACACAGATAAACCTTCAGGTGGCCTCAACAACTCTTTAAAAGAATGCAAATGACCAACTGCTGCATTTTGGGATGAACATCCTTGGAATGGTGTGAGAGTATGGATTTCCAGAGGGGAAAAAATGCAGACTACAGGAACCAGGAGCACTAACCAGGTGACCCTGAAGACACAGATAAACCTCCAAGTGCTTCAACAACCCACTAAAAGGATGCAAATGACCAGCTGTCTGCAACAAATATAAATCCTTCCGTTCCACACTAATCTGTCAGAGCTGAAAAAGCTTCTTGAATGAGAAGTGAAACATCTTCAAAAGAAAAAACAAGAAAGTCCAGTTGCCTCCTGAAAAAAGCACCTTTGGGACATCACACTGGCATAATAAGTATATGTGACCTTTTGCAACAACTTGAAATTTAGCTCAGGTGCCTCCCATTTCTCTTGATTGTTGCTGACGTGTTTCTACACCTTGAGTGGATGAGTCTAACTGTGGTAAATTAAATTGATCGAACATGATTTGGAATGGCACATACATCTTTATAGAAGGCCTCACAGCTGGCAATGTATACTGTAGCAGAGCTGGACATATTGTGGGAGAAAAAGGAATGTCCTTTTAGCATGTTTGGTCATGTTGCTGCCGATGGTTTTATCTTGGTTATGCAATTGGGAATAAGTGATAAACTGCTTTTCTTCCCCCGCTCAGCCTTCTAGAACATGAATCCTACCTGGCAAGCTTAACTGTTGCCACAGTACAAAATCAACTCTTATTCCACAAGATCATTTCATTCGGCTTCCTCATTCCAGTTTTTAATTTCTCTTCTCCAGCTGGAGTTACTATTCTCTGGGAATATACTCCTAAAGCTGCTTCTTACATTTAATTATTTCCATAAGTGAATACCTCTTAGGGTTTTTTTAAAAAAAAATATTTCTCCAAATCTTTTGTTACCACCTTTTTTTCCTCTCGCTGGTAGATGTTGATCACTGCGGTTTGTGATTGAGATTCAGCAAAAAGAAATACATAGAAAAATTGGCTTTTGGTCACTATGAAATATTTATTGTGTTGTCCTGAAAAGAAAAGAAGCTTTTCAGGTTTGACATATATAAAAATAGAATATTGTAAATGTTGTTCAAAGGTTGAGCACAAAGGATTCTGGATCACTCTGAGCATCATTTTTGCCCTTTCCTCAACTAAGAGGTTCTTCAGAGGACCATTCAGATCCTGATCATCTCACAACTGAACTATTGAGATGTAGTCTACATAGGGTTGCCCTTGGATGCCATCTGGAAGCTACAGCTGGTTCAAAATGCAACAGTATAGGCCGTAAATTAGCATCTCTCATTACACCCAATGTCATCATTGCTTTGTGACTTATGTTGGTTACCAGTTGGCTTTCAGCTTCAATTCAAGTTATAACCTATCATCTCCTTTGAAGGAATGTCTCTCTCCTGTGGTACCTGATCACCTGGTACAATTAGGCAAAGTGGGTGAACTCTGAGTCCCTTCAATTAAATGTAGCCATCTTGTGGGACCAAAGAAGAGTACCTTCTCTGTTACAACATCTATTCCCTGGAACAGCCTCCTACCTTTAAATATTGCTTAAATCTTTGAAGATCTGCTGTACTCAGACATGAGATTGGGGTGCATGTGGATCTCCTTGGTGATTTTGGTACTGTATGATTTTTGTCTTCATGTTAATTTTTTTTTGTCTTTGTGTTCAATATATATGTACGTACGTATGTATGTATGTATGTATGTATGTATGAATGTATGTATGTATGTATGTATGGCATTCAGCTTAGTTCGGGTATTTTCCCACGTCATTGTAGTTGTGCTTGTAAAGTTGTAGCAACGTTTTGGCAAAATCTCATCTGCCATCATCAGGCTTCTGTATAGTGGTCATCTGTGAGTCAGATGAACCATTCTGGCACAGTGTAAGCTAGCACCAAATTTAAAACAGAAACGGCTGTGAAAGTCTGACCCACAGATGAACACAATACAGAAGCCTGATGATGGCAGATGAGATTCTGCCGAAACGTTGCTACAATTTTAAAAGCACAACTACAATGACGTGGGAAAATACCCGAACTAAGCTGAATGCCATACATGTAAGTACCCACAAAAACCTAAGAATATATATATACATATAGTTGTAAGCTAACCAGAGTCTTTTTGAAATTAAGTGACCTCAAAATATAATAATAATAATAATAATAATAATAATAATAATAATAATAGCATCCTCTGATGCTACCTGAACAGTTCCTAGGTCCTTGGTTAGGACGCAAGCTGTTGAGCTACCAACCAGCCCCAAAGGTTGTGAATCTCACTAAAGATTAAATTATCGTCGTCGTCATCATTATTATTACTATTTGACTTGAGAATCGAACTGCAGAGACTCTGGCATAAACCAGTGCAGGTAGTTCCATTGGTAATCGGCACACTGGGTGCTATGCCTAAAGACCTAGGCAAACACTTAAAAACAATTGGCACTGACAAGATCACCATCGGTCAGCTGCAGAAGGCCACCTTACTGGGATCTACTTGCATAATCCCAACAATACATCACGCAGTCCTAAACGCTTGGGAAGTGTTCAGCTAGTGATTTGTGATACAAAACCCAGCATAGTCATCTCATTTGCTGTGTACACTGTTGTTTTTTCTGTTTAATAACAATAATGATAATAATGATAATGATAATAATAAGAATAAGAATAAGAAGAATAGAAAGTTATGGACAAATAGCACTTGGTTAAGTCCAGAAATCAGAAGACTCTTGCCTATAAAATAGTGTCTCTCAATCACTGACATTTAAAAACATCTGAGACCTAACTCCTGAATGAAATTTGCATGGGGCCTGCTGAAGACATTTTTTTCAGTGTCTTATATTTCAACTTCTACAGTACATCACAATAATAGGAAAATCATATTCTTTATTTTTGCTGCATACATTAAGTGTATGCATAAATAGGTTTTCATATGTAAAATAGTAAAACCTATAAATAGGATTTCATATGTAAAATAGTAACTAAAGGAATACTTTAAAAGATGATTTGTATTAATTAAGTGCATATTTGGTTTTCTAAATGTTATTGCTACTGGAACTATTTTTAATACTACTATCACACCTTACAAGATATCATTTAAATGATCTATTTATGTATTTTCCTTCCTTCTTATTAACCGTCAGTCTGTATTATTTTTAATCTAAAGTCCAACAGAGTAAACCATGAAAAACTAGATAAGCACTTCTTAAAAACTGAGTAAGTCTATTTTGTTAGAAATGGCTTAAACTGATCTTGCAAAACTTTTAAAAATATTTAGAATGTTACTGAAAGAAGCAGCTGAAATTTCTGCAAACATTAAGACTAGTAAAAGTTTTAAAAATTCAGATTTTAAACAGTTTTTATCCTAAGGACATTTTAACAAAAAACTATTTCATTAAGAAAAACAAATTCTGTAATTAGTTTTTTTTTAAAGATGCCATTAGTTCATTTCTGTAGTCACTTGGCTATTGGAGAGAGAACAATTCAAGATAGAGTATTATAGAACATATCTAGAGGTAAAGATCTTGGCAAGCAAAATGAACAGAGTCAAAGTAGAAGAACTTAGTTAAAAGCCTTTTAAGCGACATTATGAAGTAGCATTTTGTGAGAGACCTAATCCCTTCGCCAATATGCATGAAGGAAGACTGGAAGAATGACAGACTACAACGAATCAACTTCCATCTTTTCTGCCTGATATAGTCCTCCATTCCCTACCCCCCTTAATCAATATTGATACTATAGCAGTCTTAAACTCAGCCTAATTTAGCCATGGAATCTATTTTGAGTTCTGAATGACATGAATTGTTTTATTCGAAAAGTACCAAAGTAACAGTTATATGCCATGCATACTTGTGTTCATATTATTTGCTTGCTATTCAAAAAAAAAAAACACCCCCACCAAATAAACAATTTTCCACATACAAGTCAAGATCATATCAGTGGAATTGTTAAAACAAACTAATACTTTAAATAGAATTATCATTTTGATGGACGGGGCTGGGGTTGCTAACCCACAATACATGACAGGTCGTAATGATGTCATTTTTGTTTTTGTCTTTCACAAGACCAGATCATACTTATATGACTTTAATTCTGGACCTTTGTGATAATTGTTGCTAACGATTAAATCTGCTAGGGCTCACTTGATGTCCAGTAAATTCATTTTTACCCTTTTGATCATGCTATGGCAATCATTGATTTTATTTTTTAAAAAGTAGAAACCAGGCAGTTCTAGGAAAAGAGTTTAATTACTGCATGTATTTTTTGGTTAATTTTTAGAACACACCAGTGGGAACTCCAATTTTCATTGTGAATGCCACGGATCCAGACCAAGGAGCAGGAGGGAGTGTGCTTTACTCTTTTCAGCCACCGTCCAACTTCTTTACCATTGACAGTGGCCGTGGCATTGTATCAATTATTCGTCCACTGAATTACGAAGTCACCCAGGCTTATCAGCTGCAAGTGAATGCCACAGTGAGTATGGGTCACCTCCCTTTTCATTGTCTCTTGAACAATTGAAGGGGCTGCAGATGAATAAATTTCATACAGACGTTTTAGATGAATATTATACAGGTAGTCCTCGACTTATAAGTGTGGTGTGGTGTGTTAAGTTCGGTCGGTGGGTCCCATTAACAGCCGAGACTCGAGTAGAGAACAACAGCTCTTTATTTAGCAGCCAGATTCTGAGACAAAACCCTAGTGCACGGCAGCTTTTCTTATAGAGCTGGCTGCGGTTAGGCAGCCAATGACAACTCTTTGAGTTTGCCGCACTTGGTTTCAGCAATCGTGGCAAATCCTTTATGAGCCAATCAGGAACGTTCAAGCCATCCAATCAGGATCCAGCTTGGCTGGACCAAGAGGAACGCAGGGTTTCGAGCCTGCTAATATGGAACATGGTGGCCTAGAAGGGGAGCTCTCATCTCACAATCAGGAGGCTGTGAGTTTGAGGCAGACATTTCTCTCTCTGAGCACAATGAGAATATATCTGCTGAACAAAACTCTGCTTTGGGAACAGGAAGGGCATCCAACCATTAAAGCACTCTGCCATTAAAGCATTCAGTTGCCCAGAACTCCATCCTGCAAGGGATTATGGGGCCATTAAAAGAAGATGAATACTCCTTTCCAGAAGTCTGGTCAGCCACCTAGACCACACTTTTCCAAAATATTGAATTTTCGTCCCATCTTCTCCTTCAGCAGTTCAGTTCCTGGAATTGCAGTCATAAGATATGGTGGTTAAGTGGGTCTATGCCCGATTTTACAATCTGTTTTGCATCAGTGAGGAAGTGAACACCACAGACATTAAATGAACCAGCAATTGTACAATGTATTGTACCGTCTGTGCGCGTTTTTTTGGGTTTTTTGCCAAAAACAGTGTAAATACCAGTTTCAGCAAAAGATGGTATAAATCAGGGGTGTCCAACCTTGGCAACTTTCAGACTTGTGGACTTCAACTCCCAGAATTCCTCAGCCAGCTTTGCTGGCTGAGAAATTCTGGGAGTTGAAGTCCACAAGTCTGAAAGTTGCCAAGGTTGGACACCCCTGGTATAAATTGTCACATGACTGAAGGATGCTGCAAATGGTTGTAAGTGTGGGCAGTTGCCAAATGCACAAAATGCGATTGCATGTCCACAAAGGTGGGGGCAGCCATCAGAATGTTGAAACCGAGTCTGGAGGTATCTGACATAACTTTGAACATTCACTAAGGAATCAGTCGTAAGTTAAGGATCACCTGTAATTAGTATTCTTTAATTTAGCTTTATGTATGAATTGCTGATTCCCCAGCAAGCTGGCTGTGGAATTCTGGGAATTGGTCCACATACCTTAAAGTTGCCAAGATTGAAAAATGGTGAACTAAGCATGCTTTTAAAAAATAAATAAATCAGGGCTTTAATTGAGTTAGAAGAAAATTATTTAAAGTTTAGGGACAACCTTGGAGCATATAAAACTCTTAGGAACATGGGCAGGCCACATTTTTGTTTTTGTTTTTTTGTTTCCTCTAAATAATCACACATATATCTCAAAGTAAAGTTAAAATCAGATTATATGGCCACCAGCCATTCACAATAAGGCTTTCTGTAATCTGCATTAATGATATAAAATATTACAAGTAGTTTAGAAAGTATCATTCAGTTAGCAAAATAAATTAATTTCTCTTTCTGTGGCTTATAATTGGGGAAAAAAGTGTTCTCATCCTGTCCTTGATAGCATTTGACAGATTTTGAAAATGGTGCTATAATTCTAAAAGAAATAAAAAGAGATGCAGCTACATTAGTGGTGAAGGCTGCTGAGACAGTTGACTATTGTTTGCAGTTGTTAAACATTGTCCAATTTTTATTGAGATCCAAACCTTGATAATAGCATAACTGAAAATAGTTTATGTCTGAAATTTGGCAGAGCTTTTGTCGGTGAAAGAAGACCCACCAACTCTCCTAGCAAAATATAATTTCTTATGTTCAGTTCTAGAACACTGTGGAAATAATAGAATAACCGATTCTGTCAACCAAGAGTGAGCAACTCTTGTTGACAAGCACTTATCAGACCTAGTGTTCCAGAATGGCTGGGTTTTGCATCATGTTTTTGAGAGGAGTTTGCTGAAAGTTGACAGGGTTCTATATATTGCTAACTATGCATTTTAGGTTTTACACTACAATTTCCACCTCTTTCCAGTATAAAATAGAGGAGAAATATGCTATCAGTTTTTAACATCCAATGTCAAAACATAATTCTGAAAAAGGAAGCTTTGGGTCACAGAAGAGCTACCTCATCCATAGATAAAATTAGCCTTTTACTGTCTATTGAATTTTACTTAACATTATGTCAATATTTTCTCTTTATACATTTTCAAGGATCAGGATAAAACCAAGCCCCTCTCTGCTCTGGCCAATCTTGCAATCACCATTACAGATGTACAAGATATGGATCCAATTTTTATCAATCTCCCCTACAGTACGAACATCTATGAGAACTCTCCTCCGGTAAGAGCTCTGATGAACATATCAATATTATTGGAAACCTCTATCACATAATCTCTCTTGAAACAGATGTGCTATATTAAGAAGAGTATTGGTAGGTATTTTTGAGAAGGATATGCATGTAACTACATGTAAACCCTGCTCCTCTTTTTTTTCCATTTGAACAATCATGAATTACTTTTCTTTCTAGTGGTAGGTGTCCATATATCTATAATCTATCTATCTATCTATCTATCTATCTATCTATCTATCTATCTATCTATCTATCTATCTTTAAATTATAATGGCATACAATAGCAAAAATACAATATTGGGGTTGAAAATTGAACTTAGTTTCAGCATCCCTACCTAAAGATACAATGGGTTCATAATCAGTCTCATATTTTATCAAGATAAGACTTGATTTCTCTGAATTGTTGCTGTTTTTCTTAACCCTTGTCCTTCATGGTTGCAGGACTTACTTCCTTTTCCACTGTGCTCTTAGAGCAAAACTATGACTCTGTAATGTGATTCATGTGATTCATTTTTATCAGGTTTTACTAATAATTTGTGTCTGGAACTCTGCACTTTGATATGGCCCAAGGACTAATCAATAAACTGAAAAACTATAATGTGATGTGACATTTTCCATCAACTGACTGATCAAAGAGTCCATTGCTGTTTAGGGTTGAGAGGGAGAGACTGGACCAAGCTCACTCAACAACCTTGTGTCTTCTTCCAGTTTGAGCTTCTTCAGCAACAGACCAAAACCTCGTCTTTGCGAGGCTTTAATCTGTGCTTGCCACTGGAGCGCCCTGAGCCGGCTGGTTTCAGGGCTAAGCCACCCGGTAGAGGTGTTGAAGAGGGGGGAGACTGCCAGCAGGGTTGAGGAGAGCTGCATCTCTCCTCCCCAGCTGGCCATTACTCTTTTTCCCAAAGGCGGTTGCAGCAGTGGTCAGAAATGGCCACCACAAAGAAGAACTCGACCGGAAAAGAATGTGCAGGAGGAAGATAAGAAGAGAAAGTTTTGGTTGACTGGGTCAAACAGCAAAAGCAACAAATAAGGTACCCTGGAATTGAAACTGTTAAAAAAAAAAACATTGTTCCCTAATAAGATTTTTAAGCAGTGAAGGAGAGAGAAAGGGGAAAAGATTTGGTTTTTTCCTTTTCCTATTCTGACATCTAAGAGACTTAAGCAAGAAATTGGAAAAAAATCCACTTTGACATCAATAGGTATTTAATGCTGAAAATAAAAAGTCAAAGGGATAATAAAGATTTCTGGATAATTAAAAGCTTTTGAAAACAGGAAGGGAGAGAGGAAGAATAAAAGGGCAGGATCTGGAAGGGAGGAGACTGCCTGGAATTAAAAAAGAACTTACAGCAAAATCTCAACAAGACTTCCAAAAGATACCTTCTAACTGAAATATTGCAACAAAAACCCCAGGAAGAGAAAGTCGAAAAAGAAATAAGAAGATATAAGAAGATGGATTACTTGATGATTTCTGGATTCTTGGTTATTGTTTTGAATGACTAAAATAAATCGGGTAGTTGTTCAAAACTTTTTAAAATGGCTCCACTTTTAGAAGAACTGAAAATGGAACTTAAAAAGTACAAAGAAGATGCACAAGAAGGGAGAGGTTCTTTTGGCTTTGTATTTCAGTTTTTAGAAATGGAGATTTGGAATTATGAGAAACAAAAAAAAATGCCTGCAGAACAAGAAGATTGGGACAAAGAAGAAGCCATCTTTAATGAACAAGTAATCTTAGATGGGGGGGGGAAGGAAAGGGGGGAAAGAGAATGGAAAGTTTAAGATTGGAAAAAACAACCCCCCCCCAAAATAGAGTGAAAAATAAGTATAAAATCAGAAAGCAACAGAAGAGGGAAATGCAGAAGAGAGAATTAGAACTAGAGAGACAAGGGGGTAAAAAGGGGAGGGAGAAGATGAGGGGGAAGAAAGAAAGGAAAAGAAGTTATAAAGGACAGAAGCAAAATATAGAGAAACAGGGCCTATTTAGAGATAATGGGTGAAAACTTATTGGAAAAAGGGATTCTGCAAAGGTACATAAGATACTATGGTTATATTAGAAATAGAAATAATTTTTTTTAAAGAAATTTTATTAATTTTCAAAGACAATACAAAGACAAACAAAACATAAAACATAAGAACATAAAACATCTTTTCTAAAAACTGCTTAACAAAACAAATAAAACATCTCATTTAAGTACATCTTCTCACTGTTTCTTCCTTTATTTCTGTTCAATTTTATTCATTAAACTTATACTTTCATGTATTTCATATTACTATATTTCATATTATTACTATTTCATATGTTCTTATCCAACATCATTAATCCTCGATAAACAAACATAAGGAAACAAAATACATAACATAAAAACATAAAGCTTCTTTTTAGAAAGCAGCTTAACCCCGGGTTATAACTTTTTATGCAGACATGAATCAAATTCATGCTCACCTTATATACTATTTCATATCTTCTCTTTTCACTCTCTTAATTCTATTTTATTTATTTAATCTCAATTTAAATAATTATACTTGTATCTTTTGTCCGTTCTTTTTCAATTATCCATTTATCTTTTCTCTTTACACAAACTTTTTCCTGTAATCACTGGTTGAAGTATGACAACTTTCTATTTTCCCCCCAAACTTAACACTTAAAATAATACATAGTGTTAAGCCTGGGTTCCCCAACCAGGGTTAAGGAGACAAGCTAAACAGAATGTGCAGCGTTAGTCAGATAGGCACACAGATAAATGAGTGAGATAAGTTTGTATGTTTGTTAACATACAGTAAAAATAACAGATATGCTTGTGCTATCAAAAATATAGTTTATTCCATTTAGAGTTTATAGCATAGTCAAAATAACAGTCCATTAGTCATGTATCATTTTAGTCAGTTCATTCAAGGATATTCAATTAGCAAAGTCCATGTAGAATATCCAATGTCAGTTCACTTACAAATCAGTCCTTTCTCTCTCCCATTCCAGTTGGGGAAAAACGCAGTCTTCATCCAGTAATTAGGGATCATCAAGCCAGAGAGAGCAAGCTGCAGTGCCTTCCTTCTTTTATGGTGCTTTTTACAACCACTCCCTTAATTACAGTCCTACAGTTAAAGTTACAGACACTTTAACTTATAAACTATGATAACATGTTTATTATTTTACCTAAACCAGATAGGGTAAACAATGTCATCCCTAACATTCTCCCCTTTTAGGTAAATATAATAATATAACTATTTACATCTTTAAATCATATTTGTTACAACTCTCTTTAAACTTAATTACTCCTTGAGCTTTTGTAAATTGGTCTGCAATGTTTTCTTCCATCATGCAGTATTCCAATTTAATTAGCCCATTCTTTACAGATTCTCTAACATTTAAGTATCTTAAATCAGTATGCTTTGATCTAGTTTTTACAGCAATACTAGTAGCTAACTTTATGGCTGCCTGGGTGTCCTCGTACACAATAATGGAATCTTTAACAGTTACACCCATGTCTAATAATAACTGTTTGTAAAAAATTAAGTCAGTGCATAGTAATGACAGACATGAAAATTCCGCTTCCATCGTGGACAAGCTGATATGCTGTTGTCTGATTGACCTCCACCCTATTAGTGTCTTACCAAATAATATAGCCATCCCAGATGTTGATTTTCTAGTGTTTATGTCAATTGCAAAACTTGCATCTGCATAGACACTAAGACTCAAATCACCCTTTGGTTCTATATACAATGCATGGTTCATTGTTCCTTTAAGATATCTTAAAATTCTTTTTAATGATTGCCAATGACATTGATGTGGATCTGAATTAAAACGTGCCAGCTGATTAACACTATAAGCTATATCTGGCCTTGACCAATTGCTTATATATGATAAGCTACCAATCAAAGATTGATATATAGACTTATCAAATTTGGGACTTTGATCATTAGTTTTGCAAACTTCCTGACTCATTGGAGTCTTTGCCGGTTTACAAAGTTCCATTTTATACATTTTAATTAATTGGCAAATTTTATCTTCTTGAGATATCTTAAATCCATTTTTTGTTTTGTTAATTGTCAATCCTAGATACTTTTCAATTTCACCTAAATGCTTTAATTTTATCTTTTTGGCTAATAATGATATAATCTCATTAGCTTCATTATTAGTCTTAGTTATCAAAGCAATATCATCTGTAAATAATAACAATAATGACACCGTTCCATTATTTTCTCTTTTAAACACACATGGATCTGCTAAACCAGATTTAAATCCTATATTGCTTAATTTTTTCACAATATATTGGTTCCACTCAAAGCCAGATTGTTTCAACTCATAAAGACTCTTTTTGAGTTTCCAACAATCATTACTATTTACTTTATTGTCTTTTATAATAACTGGCTTTTTCAAATATATAGTGTGCTGCAATGGTGCATGCAAATAAGCAGTTTCTACATCTAAATGGTTAATAACATAGTTTTTCTTAGCTGCCCACACTAATGCTGCTCTCAAAGATGTTGCTTTAAGACTTTGTGCGAAAACTTCATTGTAATCAGATGCAGTTTGATTAAATCCTTGAGCTACCAACCTAGCTTTATGGGAAACAGTCCCATCATTTCCAGTTTTTACTTTAAATATCCATTTGCACCCAATGGATTTTTCTCCTGGAGGTAATTTAGCATCTTCATATACTTTCATTACCTTTAATGAATTTAGTTCTTTTTCCATTGCCTTTTGCCAATTCTCCTGATCCTTAGCAGGATACATCCTAAGTTCATCTACACTAGTTGGAACTTTAGTTACTTGGCAAACTATACTTGCTTGATACCTATCAAGTGGTCTAGTTACACGTGTAGTACGTCTAGGTATTACAGGACTTACAGGTGGACTTTCCTTTATTAACTGTTCTTGATTATCTAACTCTTCCTGATCAACTGTTTCCTCTTGTTCTGGTCCTATTTGCTCTTCGTGGACTTCTTCTTTAATTGGACTCTTCTTATAACTAGTCTGATCTTTTTGCCTTTTGTAGGGTTCAATAATTACTTCGTTATTTAAATCTTGCTCTAATCTATTCCATCCTACATGTTCTAGGAATTTAGCACTAGCACTGGTGTAAACTCTAGATGTACCTGGTTCCCAGAATCTATAAGATCTGTGATTAGATGTATATCCTACAAAATATAATCTTTTAGCTCTATGCTGTCCTTTGTGTCTGAGTTGTGAAGGGATATGCACCCATGCAGTGCTCCAAATGTGTGCATGTAACTTAAATCAGATTTTGTACCATGCCACAGTGTGAATGGTAATTCACCTATTGTTGAATTAACAACATTATTTAATATATGATTACCACACATTATTGCTTCTCCCCATAAATTGTCAGGTAATCCTGAATCAGACAACATAGTACGTGCCATTGATTATAGTGTTTGGCCTCGTCTCTCTATAAAGGCATTATGTTGTGGCCTATATGGTGCAGACTTTTTATGTTGAATACCTAACATTCAAAGTCTATTCTGGAATTTATTATTTGTAAATTCCGCACCATTATCTGTTATAAGAGTTACTAATTTCTTTTTTTTTTTTTAAACAAATTTTTATTAATTTTAAAGATAAAACAACACATCATTAACCATTAAATACATAAACACATAAAACCTCTTAACATTGTAAATCCTTACAAGTCAAACAAAACATTATTTTTATACAGCATAATTCCAATTTATCCCATCTCCATATGGACACACAAATATCTTTCAGCAAATTTCTCATTATTTCTCTTTACTCCTATTCAATTTCATTTCTCTTCCATATTTATCCATTTTATAGTAATCATATTCTTTTCTTTCTGGCTTGTTTAAATTATTCTCGTCTAACATTCCTCCAAGGTTTTATTGATTCTTTTTTCCTTTTTTTTTTTTTATAAAAAACAAATTTTGTTAGTTTTACCATAACCACAATACACAAACATACAAACACAAAACATAAACAAAACTAAAAGATCTTTTCTGAAGGTTGTCTGTTCCCGGGTTAAAACTCTTTACACAGACACAAATTCAAACATCATATTCAACCCGTATCTCCTTCCATATCTTATTACCATTTTCTTTTTTATATATATATATAAAAACCATTTTTATCAGTTTTATAAAAACAATGCACAAAGAATCAAGGCATAGCAGCTTATAAATTCTTTTCTAAGAAAAAATAATAAAAAAAGACCAATAAGGCATAACATTTCCAGATTATAATATCAATATTTCATATAATATTAACTTCATATCTTGTCCCTACTTCTCTTTTCCATCCAAATTATTTATTAATTAAAATTTTATTGCCTTTTATCAATATACAAAATCCAAAAAAAAAAAACATATATATCCTTCCATATCTTATTACCATTTTCAACAACATTCTTTGTCTGTTCTATTTCCAATTATCCATTCATCTTTTTTTTCTTTTACTATACTTCTCCTGTACACCAATTGGAGTAACATCTATAACTCATTACCCTAACTTAGAAATACTACATATAGCAATCTTTCTTGGGATTCTGTTTAAAAGATTCTAAAATTACATAATAAATTTTATATTCTAAATATACATATAAAAACACACTCTTATATACCCTCCAGAATCCCTCTTTTAATCTAAATTAAATTCACCCATTGTCTCTAAATAAACTTTTTTTCTTTAAGTCTTGCTTCCCCCCATTAAGGCTTCTCCTCCCCCCCTTTCTCTCTTGCTTATTCTTCTCCTTGCCCTTTCTACCCCTTTGCTTTTTCTCTTCGCTTTTCTTGCTCCTTTTCCTTTGCTTTCTAACCTTGCCTCCATCTTTTCGCTCATTTTTCTCTCTTTTGGTTGTTTTTATAATTCTTAAAATCCCCTTTTTCTTATCCTTTTTCTCCTCCTCTCCGGAAGGGACCCATTGTTCATCAAAGATGGCTTCTTCTTCCTCTTCTTCCTTGTCCCAGTCCTTCTGCTGCGTAATCAACTTTTCAAAAGAACATAACGCCATTTCTAAGAATTGAAACAAAGCGCCCAAAGTATCTTCTTTTTTATATTTTTGATATTCATTCTCTAGTTCATCCACAGACGATGCCATTATAAAAAGGGAAACTTTTTCCAAAACAACCACAAGTATTTTTAATCAAAGACAATCAAAAGCAATTAAAAAAAAAGTTCCAAAAGTTAATACTTTTCTTCCTTCTTCTCTTTCTCTTTCTGAATTAATTTTTAATCAAAGAGGTCCTATTACGATATATCTTCTTTTGGGATCCACAAAGACGTTCTAGACAATCTCCTCCTTTTTCAGCTTCTGCTCCAATTTTTTTTCTCCCTTCCCACTTGCAATGACAATTTTAAATAATCAAAAAAACCATACCTCCAGCAGAGATTTTCCAATTTCTTAAATTTTTCAATGTCCAAAAATCCCTTTGTCTCTTAGCTTCAGCTTTCAAAGCAATCCACTTTCAATGTCTAATATATCCAAATATTTCTGCTTTTTCCGTGGGGTGGGAGAGTAAAAAAAAAAAAAAATCCCTTTAACAGCTTCTCCGCCGCTTTTCGCTCTTCTTAGGGATACAATGTATCCTCCAGCAATTCAAGCAGCTCAATTCCAGGCAATTTAAAAGGTGTTACTTGACCCGGCTCAGACAGAACTTTCACTCTTCACACTTCCTCCAGCACAGTTCTTACCCGGTTGCTGGCTTCTTCATGGCGGCCATTGCTGACCGCCGCTCCACCGCCTTGGGAAAAAGGGGTTTTCCCGGAGAAGGGGGGGGTCTGCGATACCCCCACCTCCCTATCCGACTCCCCTCTCTCTTCAGCTGTCCCTACAGGGCAGCCATATCCCCCTGACCCATCTGGATCGGGGGTACCTCGACGGCTAGCACAGCAGGAATCGCGAGCTGTCACGAATTCCTGCTGCCCCGAAGCCACGCAAACCGGAAGTTTCTAAGAGTTACTAATTTCTTTTTAGTTTTTCTTTCTGCAAATTTTATCCAGTTAAAGAGATTTAGATACGTTTCAGTTTTGCTCTTCATTAAATAGCAAACCCCATATCTGGAATAGTGGTCCATTATACTTAATATGTATCGAGCTCCTCCTACACTTGGTTTTTTTGGACCTATTAAATCAGCAAATACTACTTCTAAAGGCTCTTTGGTAGTAAATCCATCAACTCTATTAGCCGGTATGACCCTGCTTTTGCTTTGATTACAAGCATAACATTGCAAATACTTATTACAAGGTTTCAAACTTATTCCTTTAGATAATTGAACAGTTCTCTTAAGCATTTTAAAATTTAAATGCCCTAGCCGTCGGTGTAACAAGTGAATACATTCATCATGAGGTTTCTTATTATCATAAACCGTGTTAGCCACCTCTAAACTATTATCATTTAAAACATATAATTCACCTCTTAAAGATGCAGAAATTTTCTGATCTTTTGATTACTTTTAGTATTCTGGCCAGTATTCTGGCGCTTTGCTTTTTTACAAAATCTTGCCAAATGTCCTCTTCCTCCACAATTAAAACACTTTCTAATTGCGTATGCAGCAGGAGATTCAATATCTTCTTTTTGAGGTTGCTCCCTCCTTAACTGATCTCTTTCTTCTTGCCTCTTCAATCAATCTGCCAGTTATATCAGTTAAAGTTAAACTTTCCTTAGGCAAAATTTCAAGGGAAGTGACGTAGTTGTCATAACTTACGTCTAGTGATGATAGAATTATGTAGACTTGATGTAGTTCAGAGAAAATAAGCTCTTTCTCATGCAGTTCTTGAAAAATGCTTTTTATAGAATTCAAATGACTATGCATATCACCATTCGTCTGGAGATGCATCCTGAAAAGCTTCTGTGTAAGATTTATGTGTGCACTAACGTTATCTCGGACATAAATCCTCTTCAGCTTCTGCCAACACCCAACAGCCGTTTGTTCTCCATGGATATGAACAAGTTGCTGGTCAGATAGTGTTAGTCCTATTATGCAAAGAGCTTGTTCATTTTTCTGCTTAAAGTCTTTTATTTTTTGTCTATCTTTCTCAATCTCTGGATCCCATTCCTCTACATTTGGTGGATTTTCAATTATGTTCCACAGACCTTCTCTTCGTAGAAGTAGACTACATTTCATAGACCATGATACATAGTTTGTTCCATCCAACTTGGATATTAGGGAAAACTTTGTAGATTGACTTGTGCCATGTTTTCTTTATATGGATATAAAACTATAATTAATAAAACACAGCTGTCTGTTTACTGTAATGTATAACAACACAAACTCTCACTTTTTTACATAAATCTGTTTTATCCTAGTTTAAACTGACTTTGCAGCCTCTGGGCCCATAACCAGTGTTAATTCTGGGTTCCTCAACCAGGGTTAAGAAGACAAGTTATCCCTAACACATAGTTTCTATTCTGATTCTGCTTAGTACATTCTACATAACATTTTAAAATATAAAACATAATGATCTTATAATATATTAAAAATAATGTTCCATAACAAATTAATTAATTAAACTCTATTAATTAAATCTTAGGCATTTTACACATTCCCTGCAATATTCTATTAACACATATTTCAAATACAAATACTACAATACAATCTTATGTACTTTTGCAAAATCTCTTTTTAAATTATGTTTTACCCTTTATCTCTGAAAAAAACCTGTTTATTTGCATCTTGTTTTAAGCCTTTATAACTTCCCTTCACTTTTTCCCTTCCTTTCTGGTCAAATCTAGCCTTTTTACCCCCCCCCCCCCTCAATCTCCAACCTTTTAGTCTCCCCTCTCTGTTGTATTCCTCTCTTCTGTTGCTTTCTGACATTATATCGATTTTTCACCTTATTTTCCCCTTTCTTGGTTGTTTTTTTAGAACTTAAATTCTCCATTTTCTTTTCCTTTTTACCCTTTTCTTTCTCATTTAAAATCATATGTCCATTAAAGATGGCTTCTTCTTCATCATCCCAGCCTTTTTCTTGTTGCATTTCCTGATAAGTAGAAATCGCCATTTCTAAGAAGCAAAGGATAGATCCAAAGGAGCTCTTGCCTTCTTCTTCTTCTTCTCTTAATTTTTCAATTCTTCAACAGATACCATTGTAAAAAAAATTTTAAACAGTCCAAATGTTTTCTTAGTCTTTCAAACGATAGTTCACAAAAGTCCCAAAGTCATCAAGCAATCAAAGTCAGCACAATCAGTACAATCTGTTTCATTTAGAACTTTCTTCTACTTTCTCTTCCTGGGGTAGCATTCAATTACACAATTCCAAGGTATTTTTTGGAAGTTTTATTGCAATTTAATCTCTGATCTTATAAAACTCCAAGCAATCTCCTTCAACAAACGTTAATATAAATCATTTGCCTCTCTTCCTTCCCACTTAAAGCAAAAAGATTTTAATTTTTAAATGTCAGTGTTTAGAAATCTAATGTCCCCTTGGCTTTAATTTTCAAAGTTAGTACCTTCTGCTGCCAAAGCGGGTATTTCCGATTTCCATCTGCTGTCTCCGTGGGGAAGTGAGGAGAAAAAAAAAACAAAAAACCTTTCCCTTACTTTCCACCACAGCTTAACGATCATCTGGGAAACAATATATCACTTAAAAAGCCAAAATTCCAGGGTATTCAGATGTTAATTGTCATCCAGGTTCAGCCAGAAGCCTTCTCTTTCTTCACTTCCTCCTGCACAAAACTTGTCCAGCTGAGAGGTTCTTTGTGACGGCCATTGCTGACCGCCGCTCCACCACCTTTGGAAAAGGGAGTTAAGCCGGCTAGGGAAGGGGGGTGCGATATCCCCCAACCCCTGCCCGGATTTCCCCTCTCTTCAGTTATCCCTACAGGATAACTATAGCCTCCCAATCCAATTGGATCGAAGGCACTCCAGCAGCGAGCGCAGCAGGGATTGCGCACAAATGCGAATTCCTGCTGCCTCCGAAGCCTGACAAACTGGAACTCTGAAACAGAAATAATTTTTAAAAATATGAAACAATGTATGATTAAAATGTCTGATAAAATAGCTATCATAATTCAGTGGAATGCTTGTCAATAAATAAATGTAACAAAAGGTATATTTAATGATTTATAAAACATATGTGAAGAGAAATAAGGGAAAAATTAATTATGGAGATTATATGTGTTTTTAAGGAAGTATGATGTTTAATTGAAAAGAAGTGTTAAAGATGTTAAGATTTTAATGATTATTAATGATAGAACTGAACTGGGATGGAATGAGGATTTATAATTACATATATTTACAATCTTTCTTTTTTTTAAAAAAAAGAATATAGTTTGTATTATAAGAATGCACCAAGCAGAATTCGATTGGAAGTTATGTATTATATATTATATTGAAGGTCATAAACTTAAGGTGGAGGGCGGAGCTGGCGTCACAATGATACGGCATGCAATCTTGGTGGTCTGAGATCACTGCTGATATCTTGGACGATCCATTTGGACCTAAACCGTCCTGAAGAGATGGTGAAAGTGAAGAGCATATCCTGCTGATCCCAGGGACATCACAAAGTCCCTGGTAGATCCAGGAGAAGCTCTTCTTGCCAGTGGCAAAGAGGCATCCATTAAAGCTGCTGAAGTTGGGACAGCTCCAAAGATTTTAATGATTATTAGTGATAAAACTGAACTGGAATAGAATGAGGGTTTATAATTACATATATTTACAATCTTTCTTTTTTTTAAAAGAATATAGAGTGTATTATAAGAATGCACCAAGCAGAATTCGATTGGAAGTTATGTATTATGTATTACATTGAAGGTCATAAACTTAAGGTATATATTGAAGTTTAATTAAGAGTTGAATGGATGTAATTAAAAGATATAAAGGTGTCATACTCCAATTAGTAACTACAGGAGAAGATTTGTTTAATGAGAAAAGATAATATGAAATTGAAACAGAACAGACAAAAGTATACATATAATGATTTGAATTGAGATCAGATAATCAAAATAACATTGAGAAAATTAAAAGAGGGGAAAAACTATATAGAAAATGTAAAATAGTATAAGATATGGAATAGAATACAAAAAGGAGCATGAAATTGAGTTTTGTGTCTGTATAAAGAAGTTCAACCCGGGACCATGCTATTTTCAAAAAAGATGTTTTACTTGTATTTTTTGTGTGAAAACCCAAATAAAACTTTATTTAAAAAAAACAAGCTTGTGTCCTTAAAGAGGAGTAGAAATCTAGGTATTCCCACTGCTGGTTCAGCATCTTCACTAGAACACCAAATTGGTTCTCAAGAATTCCCTGGATCTACCTGTTGCAGAGAGCAAAAGAGAGAGAGAATGACTGAGTGGTTTCAGCTTTAGCTTGGGTAGTACTATCTTCATTTCTCAATAGTTAAAAACAAGTTTTGTAACCAGGTTTCTGCCAATCACATGCAGAATGAATATGAATAAAATGCAAAATTGTTGATACTGCCAGTGTAAGAGCTTAAGAGTTTCTCTAACACAGCTGGCTGGGGAATTCTGGTAGTTGAAGTCCACCAGGCTTCAAGGGGCCAAGGTTGGACAGCCCTGCTCTAACAGAAGGATTTTCCAATCAGGTTAGTAAAAGATGTATTATATAACTAACCAATGATGTACTTGATAATGCAGCTTAAAAGGCTTATAAGTAATTGAAGGAGAAAGACATTGCTGCAGAAACCACAATGAATATCATTTCAGAGTCTATATTAAATGTTTTCTTCATGCAATACAGTATAAGCGATCAAGGAGGGGGGAAACACAGCTGGATAACAGCAATGGGAAAAAAGAAATGAACAATTATTACAGAAATAGACACACACATGCCCACATTATCTACAATTACAGACCCTACATATTACATTCCTAAAGCACTTTTGTGGTCATTAAAAGGAATATCTTTCTAAATAAATATAGCAGTCTCTCTAAATGCTGCTTTTCTATAGATACTTTTCAAAACATGGATAATAAATGATAGTAAATGGTGTCAGCCTTAGCATTCAGGAAAAGAAAGCTCTTGGGAAATTTGTATCTAGTTTGAAATGTGGCATTTCCTATGAATATTTTACTCATTACCTAAACATGTTCCAGGTTGTTACAGAATGCCTTAACTTTATTTCTTCCTTCCAACTTGAGTTGAAGGGCAATTAAGAGAACATCTATGTGAAGTAAAATTCTTACCCAGAATATGGAATGCCTTATTTCTATTTAATGTATGCAGCTTCTACTACACAGACTGATTTCCATACCATGTTCTGTGATTAAACAGGTTTATATTATCTGTTTTAATAAAAACCGTTGTATATATTCAACAGAGCTGGCTTGTTTGAGTCCACTCAAAGAAATAGTGCCACTTTTCGGGACCCAAGAAACATATTTTCTCTGTCACAGTGCCTGACCTCTGGAATAAAGTTTCCCCCAAAATCTGTGGGGTTCCTACCCTAATGATGTTCTGGAAGGCCTTAAAGACCAAACTGTTCTCCTCAGTGGTGGGATTCAATTGTTTTTACTACTGGTTCTGTGGGCGTGGCTTGGTGGACATGGCTGGGGAAGGATACTGCAAAATCCCCAATCTCTCCCCACCCCACTAACCTGCTTTCCAGCTCTGTTTTCCTGTGCAGGGCAACAAAAGAAGACCCAGCCAATCATCTGGGACTTGGGAGGCAGAGAATAGATGGGGTGGGGCCACTCAGAGATGGTATTTGCCAGTTCTCCAAACTACTCAAAAATTTCCACTACTGTTTCTCCAGAACTGGTCAGAACGTGCTGAATACCACCTCTGGTTCTCCTACATTTTGGGTTAGGTTGAATGAATCCCTCTGTGGAAGATTGTCAAACTCCCAGCCCATGGGCTGGATGCATCACACACTGGCCACGCCCATGCCTAGTCTAACGAAGGGGGGGGAGTCCGGCTACATCATGTGACACTGCCATGACGATGTGAGTTTGACACCTCTGCCCTTGTGGGATGTGCTTGGTAGATGTTTTTCTATTCAGTGACCAGATTTTAACTGTATTTATTCATTTTATACTGTTAATTTTTTTTGTATATTGTGAACTACTCAGTTATTTGCAAGTTAGGTAGTGCCTATTCAGTCAGTCAGTCAGTCAGACATTCACTCAAACAATGTGGAAATGAGAATGAATAGTGGCATATATATTTTCTTTTTGAGGGAGTTATTTAATAAGCTAGAAGAGAACATGCAGGAATGAAAAATGCTTATCCAATTAGAAATTTGATTCTTTTGCCACCTGAATTATTATACTCATTAAAATGATGTAGCAGTGGCAGAATCTGGGGGTGGAATTAAAAGAGGAATCGGCCTAAAACCCCTATATAGCCACAAGCAGACTAAGTTCAACCCCCCTTGAATCCTATGGACCCTTATCTATCTCTAAGCAGGTGCCAATCATTAGTTGAGAAAATTCCTGTGCATATATTGTTTATCAATAAATCAGTTTAATTGGGCCTTTGCATGTGAACCTGGTCTTTCTCACTTTACAGTTACTTGCCTGTCTTTCACTATGTTGTAAGAGGCTTCATAATTTTTAAGATAATTTGCTATCTAATTGACTCAATATTTCTGAGAATGAAGAAGCCCAGAAATATTCTAATGAATTATTTTCCCTTAAATTGTAAACTGC
The DNA here is from genome assembly GCA_033807585.1 of Hydrophis major. Lineage (NCBI taxonomy): Eukaryota > Metazoa > Chordata > Lepidosauria > Squamata > Elapidae > Hydrophis > Hydrophis major. Next base: position 96,493,244 of record CM066331.1, read on the forward strand.
AGTTGTTTTATTGCATCTCAAATGGAACTAACCTTTTTCCTCATCCATCATTTTTAACTTATCTATGAAATAATTAGCTGGAAGTTTTTATCTTGCCTATTTTTCATCTTATAGCATCCAATACCATGATTTGTCAATGAACATTTTAAGCTCACTTAAGAAGTCGCAGATTGCAGTTCTGATCTTCTGTGTTTGCAGTAAATGAACTGTCTGTGATTTATTTTTATTTATTCTTTTAAAGGCAGAGTCATGGATGAGACAAGTCTTACAACATGTTGGCATAAATGGGATATTGAAGGATTGGGTACTATTTCTAATGTGATTATCTGTCTTTCTCATGTAAATGCTACATCCTAGGTTGACTTAAGGTATTTAAATATTAAGAAAGGTGTCTGGAAATTCTGCTTGGCTTACATCTATTTCTCTGCTTATATTTATCTCCACAGTATATCTGAGTTTTGGTGCCTTTGTATTAAAGCAGGAGAAAATTAATATAAAGCCATGTGCATTATTATTGCATCAAATCTTAATTTTCTCTGACAACTGCCTGACATCCAGCCCATCACTGATGAGTTGGCAGAAAGGAAAGAAATGGATAAACTGCAGAAAATTACTGCAAAGAGATTCCTATCAGCCTTTTGACTGGAATTAAGGAGCGAAAAATAGGATTTCTTGCCTTGAATATCTATCATAGCAGCTTTCCAAGCCACCCTTTTATTCCCCTTCTTTCTGCTCTTCTCACTGTGATAATAGGCTGTAATTTCAAGTCAACCTAAGAGGGAGGGAGGGAGGGATGAAAAGACAGATCAAAAATCCAGATATTGTACACAGTAGCATATTTTATGTGGCCTAACAAATCCTTACCTAATTTCAATTATTTTGGTTGCAAAAAGTCTACAGGTAATCCTAGACATAAAACCACTAGTTTAGCAACCGTTCAAACTTACAACATTGAAAAAGTGATGTGCAACCATACCTCACACTTATGATCATCCCTGCAGTCAGGTAATCAAAATTTTGGCATTTGATAACTGGCACGCAATTACCCAGCATCCCCAGGTCACATGCTAGTTATTTGCAAACCTTTCCAGTCGGATTCTGACAAGCAAAATGGGGGGGTGGGATAGGAAGCCAGATTTCCTCAATGACTGGGTGACTCCCTTATCTACAGTGATTCACTTAAGTAGCTGTAGTTCACAGTCCCCTCCAGGGGCTACAACAGAAAGACTCATTTGGAGCAAATGTTCTTCCAGAGTGACAAAATACTTGTCTGCTAAAGTAAGAATCCCCTACTTAATAGATAACAGATAATCAGAGTTGGAAGGGATCTTGTAAGTTATCTAGTCCAACCCCCCCCCCCAAGCAGGAGACCCTACACCATTTCTGACAAATGGCAATCCAATCTCTTCTTGAAAGTCTCAAGTGATGGCGCTCCCACAACTTCCGAGGGCAATTTCTGTTCCATTGGTTGATGGTTCTCACTGTCAGAAAGTTTCTCCTTATTTCCAGGTTGAATCTCTCCTTGTTCAGTTTCCATCCATTATTCCTTGTCTGGCCTGCAGGCACTTTAGAAAATAGCTTGAACCCTTGCTAAAGTAATCTCTCCACTTCTTTATATTGTTCCAGTCTGCATTTTTATGAAGTTGTATTACCATGGAATCTGTCCACTACAAATTTGTAAGAGCAATACTTGTAGTTCCAAGATGCATCAAAAATGCTATTTTACAGTTAGAGGCAGGTTTGGCTTCTGTGAGTGTCAGAGCTTGGTTTTATGTCCTTAATTTCTGGTTGAAATTGATTTTTTCTCCTCTGGATCTGGCTCCACTGATTCTCGCAGGCTGTTTTAAATCAACCTGGCTAACAAAAGCTAATAGCAAACTCCGGTCCTCTGAAAAGTCTCTGTCCATTAGAGCTTCAAAATTCCAGATGTCAGTCAGCTTAAGTCTAGTATCCAACTCTGCAGTTTATGGATTATTCTCAGATGGGCATAGGCCATCATCTTATGTCTCTTCAAATTCTAATTGTAAAATTGTTGGGTATTTATGTTACTAGGTTAGATATTCTACCTCTACATTTCTATGAAGACAAAGTAATAGAATAACAGCATAGGAAGGAACCTTAGAGGTCTTCTAGCTCAACCCTCTGCTCCGGCAAGAAACCCCACACAGTTTCAGACAGATGATTGTCATATAAAATATTCCTTTTCAGCAGGACTCCTAACCATGCTGAGATGGCTCTGTGGAATCCCTAAGCCATATGTTCCTTAATTGCTCTCTCTCTGTAGGGAATGAAGGAAGATATATATTTATCCCACTTTAAAGAACTATTCTGATAAAGAGAACTATGTCTATCTGTCACTGCTTCTATCTAATCAGGATCCTCACATATCTTTCCAGGTTGCCAGATTTAATGCTATTGTATTGCATCCTGCCCACAGCTGAAATTTAGCACAACTTTAGAATTACCACTGCTATTTCTACTACAGTTGCTATACCAGTGTATTTTATGTAATTTTGCTACATTTTTTTTTTTAATAATTATAGTTCTATGCATTTTATTGTAGTGCTTATAGGCCATAGGCCATAATGAAGGTTTTGATATTGAGTTACAGAGTGAGAGGATAAATGTCAAGCTATTAGTTTATCTTTCTTTTTTAAAACACTGAACATATAATGTAAACTCTATGCAGCTACTGTAATTGAAGAAAATAGTGCTCATGTATGACCACATAACTTCCATCCAATTTAGTGCTTACCCCCCCCCCCAAAAAAAAAAGAATATATAGGGAGGTGAGCATTTTCAAGAAATTAATAAAAGAAAATATAATTGCCTATTGCCAGGACTGGTGTATGCAGTTTTTATTTTCTGCTATGCTGCTTCTCTCCTAAATCAGGTTTGAGCTTCCAGTTAAAAGCTCAAAGTTACTCAAAGTTTGTTGTAAACTCTACAAATAGCATTCAAGGGATGGGTGAGTTGTAAGGGACTGAAAATGTGATTTCATATTGGAGTCTTTAAAACCATTCATCAAATTCTTTTTTAAAATGCTCATTCTTGCATTATAAATGTATACATATTGTCAGATCTGTGTATCTGTCATTTCTTCAGTGGAAGAAGAAAAAGTGAGGGAAGCTGATAAATCCTTTCTTGATGTAACCTGAATATATTTAATCTTATATCGAATTTGTATAACCCACACATGATACAATGTAGGGAGAAAAGCCAGATGGCTGGAACCTATCATCTCTGAGGGGCACAGCCAGGAGATGAGAAGATCATAAAAATTCCACAGTGAGATGTGTCCTGGGAATCTCTGGAAAAGTTCATTCTAAAAAGGGGAGGGGGGGGAATTAGGTATGCCCTGGGAAACTGTGAAAAAGATCATTCCTTACAAAAGGGGTGGGGAGGAATTAACATACTGGCTTTTGTTTCACTAAATACACATCGAGATAAGGGGAGGGATTCTAAACTCCCTTATCTATCCCTGTATGCCTGAGAGACCTCAGACGCTGCTTTGAACTCCTATAGGAATTGTCTCATCTCAATAAAGGATTCCTTTTTGATACATTTTGAAATGTTTTCTAGTTGAGTGAATGGGAAAAGTTCTGTAGCCTGACATAAAGCAGCATCTGCAATAGAGATCAGACCAGAGAGGAATTTTAAAAAAAACAACCTTCACTCTACCAAGGGGACCCTGCAAGAAAGGAAAATGTCTGAATACAGCAAGGACCAAAGGGAAGATGACTGCTGGGAAGAAACATCGACAGTTACCCAGCCAGATACTGACTCGGTGCATCTATCGAAGATAGCGAGGCTGCCTACAAAACCTCCACCAAGCCCCGGTGGTCTATAGGTGTAGGAAAAAGAGACAGCTGGGACAGAAGAACCAGAGGAGTAACCCTCACGCAGGGCAATCGTACACCTGAGTGGAAATTGGAGCTGGAGGCCCTATCGAATCAGGAAAAATGGGACGAGGAACCACTGGCTGATGACTGAATGAGACGGTACATAAATCACCTCGTGAGGGAAGCCTTGGAGAACCTCAACATGAGGGATACACCAGGACGACAACACAGGAGAGCGAGGGAACCAGAAAATGAGAGAACCTGAGCCACCATCCCAGATCCAGAGGAGATTGAGCAGGCAGAGGACAAGTCAAAGAACCAGCAGCCATACCAGGTACCTGACCCTTAAACGCTCTGGATCAGGGGATTAACCCTGGCCAACCCAGAGACATACAACTACAGAGGAAGGTCCCACCCTTGGGGATAAAATTTGATGGAGACCCCCAGAAACTGGGATTTTTCTTGGCGCAAGTGCTCACCACATGCAAGAATATGGGCAGGATTTCCCAACCCAGGGATCCTGAGTATGAGTCGTCACCCTGGGCCTTGAAGGGGAAGCAGCCAGATGGATAGTGATGCTTCACAACATCAATGCCCCAGAATTAAGGAACCTCGATCGCTTCATGACGGCCTTCCTCCACTGCTTCAAGGACCCCATCGCAGATAGAAAAGCCTGTGACCACATTAGAGTAGTAAAACAAGGCCGTCACCCATAGCAGAATACACCAAGGAATTTCGTGACCTGGCCAGCTGGGTAGACTGGCCAGAGGATATCCTAGTCTGCTGGTTCAAAGATGGACTAAATGATGACCTATACACTGCCTGCCTGGCCCATGGGGCCCAAAACCTTTTGCATGAATGGTACGATGGTAGAGGAGGCGGAGATAGACATGACTCAAAACCGGTACCATAGTGGCAAGTCTTGGAAAAAATCCCCACCCAGGGGAAACAGAAAATCTTTAAACCCCAATCCACCATAACTCCAAGAACATCTGGTTGCTTTAAGTATGGAAAGGAGGGACACCGCGTGGCAGAATGCCATTCGAAGACCCCTGCAAGAAAGCTAGACCACCCATTGGGGGAAACCCAGAACATCCAGCCCTCGAGGAAAGGAGACTGGCCTGAGAGGCCAAGTAGATGGGATTCCCCCCAACCCTGAAGAAGATTCCCAAACACTCCAAGGGGACCTGAGCCAGTCCAAAAGCAATCCGGAAGATGACCCACTGGTAAGCAATCCAATTGAACCAATCACCCTGAGACTGTTTATCCCCAGCCGAGGGAAGGGGGAGGAAGTTGCAGCGCTGCTTGATTCGGGATGCACCCGATGCCTAATAAATCCCTCCCTTGCAGAGAAATTGGGGATCCAACTGAAAGAAATGGAAAATCCCATTGCTTTCTGCCGATTAGATGGAACTATAGCGGGGGGGAGCCAGCCAGATTTACCACAGAACCATTGAAAATAAGACTAGGGAACCATAGGGAGATGCTCACATTCATTGTAACCCCAGGAATGGAAGAGCCACTAGTCCTAGGTCTCATATGGCTGCGGAAATGGAATCCAAAAATAAATTGGAGGAAAGGAACCGTACAATTCCAGAGAGACGTAATATTGGCAAATAGCTCAGAGGAAAGGATAAAGAACAGAGAATCAGCCATGACCGGACAGTCAGCTGAACCCATTAACATCCCCAATGAGTACCAGGATCTGGCCCAAGCATTTAGTGAGGAAGCTTGTGATGAACTCCCACCCCATCGAGCCACAGACTGCGCTATCGAAATCTTACCAGGGGCTAAACTCCCAAAACCACAAATGTACTACATGTCTCCCAGAGAATTGAAAGAACTCAGAGCATTTATCAATAAAAATTTAAAAAGGGTTTCATTGAACCTGCCTGACCAAAAATAGCTGCCCCAGGGTTATTCTGCAAAAAGAAAGATGGCTCCGTACGCTTGTGTGTTAATCACAAAAAATTGAATGGGATTTGCATAGAGAATATGTGTCCACTCCCCCTCATGAAGGACATGTTAGCCCACCACTCAAAAGGAAATTCTGGTTTGAGCTTCTTCAGCGACAGACCATCTCATCTCTGCGAGGCTTTGGTTTGTGCTTGCCACTGGAGCGCCCCCAGCCAGCTGGTTTCAGGGCTAAGCCACCCCGTAAAGGTGGTGAAGAGGGGGGAGACTGCCAGCAGGATTGAGGAGAGCTGCATCTCTCTTCCCCAGCTGGCCATTACTCCCTTTCCCGAAGACGTTTGCAGCGGTGGTCAAAAATAGCCACCACAAAGAAGAACTCGACTGGAAAAAAATGTGCAGGAGGAAGATAAGAGAAAGTTTTGGTTGACCGGGTCAAACAGCAAAAGCAACAAATAAGGTACCCTGGAATTGAAACTATTAAAAAACAATAACATTGTTCCCTAATAAGATTTTTAAGCTGCGAAGGAGAGAGACAAGGGAAAAGATTTGATTTTCTCCTTTTCCAATACTGACAGCAAAGAGACTTAAGCAAGAAATTGGGAAAAAAATCCACTTTGACATCAATAGGCATTTAATGCTGAAAATAAAAAGTCAAAGGGATAATAAAGATTTCTGGATAATTAAAAACTTTTGAAATCAGGAAAGGAGAGAGGAAGAATAAAAGGGCAGGATCTGGAAGGGAGGAGACTGCCTGGAATTAAAAAAGAATTTACAGCAAAATCTCAACAAGATTTCCAAAAGATACATTCTAACTGAAATATCGCAACAAAAATCCCAGGAAGGGAAAGTCAAAAAAGAAATAAGAAGATATAACTCGGGACTATCTGGATTACTTGATGATTTCTGGATTCTTGGTTATTGTTTTGAATGACTAAAATCAATCGGGTGGTTGTTTAAAACTTTTTAAAATGGCTCCACTTTTAGAAGAACTGAAAATGGAACTTAAAATGTACAAAGAAGATGCACAAGAAGGGAGAGGTTCTTTTGGCTTCGTATTTCAGTTTTTAGAAATGGAGATTTGGAATTATGAGAAACAAAAAGAAATGCCTGCAGAACAAGAAGATTGGGACAAAGAAGAAGCCATCTTTAATGAACAAGTAATTTTAGATGGGAGAAAGAAAGGAAAGGGAAGAAAGAGAATGGAAAGTTTAAGATTGGGAAAAACAACTCCCCCCCAAAATAGAGTGAAAAATAAGTATAAAATCAGAAAGCAACAGAAGAGGGAAATGCAGAAGAGAGAATTAGAACTAGAGAGACAAGGGGGTAAAAAGGGGAGGGAGAAGATGAGAGGGAAGAAAGAAAGGAAAAGAAGTTATAAAGGACAGAAGCAAAATATAGAGAAACAGGGCCTATTTAGAGATAATGGGTGAAAACTTATTGGCAAAAGGGATTCTGCAAAGGTACATAAGATAGTATGGTTATATTAGAAACAGAAATAATTTTAGAAAATATGAAACCATCTATGATTAAAATGTCTGATAAAATTGCTATCGTCATTGGAATTCTTGTCAATAAATAAATGTAACAAAAGGTATATTTAATGATTTATAAAACATGTGTGAAGAGAAATAAGGGAAAAATTAATTATGGAGATTATATGTGTTTTTAAGGAAGTATGATATTTAATTGAAAAGAAGTGTTAAAGAAGTTATGGTTTTAATGATTATTAATGATAGAACTGAACTGGAATGGAATGAGGGTTTATAATTACATATATTTACAATCTTTCTTTTTTTTAAAAGAATATAGAGTGTATTTTAAGAATGCACCAAGCAGAATTCGATTGGAAGTTATGTATTATGTATTACATTGAAGGTCATAAACTTAAGGTATATATTGAAGTTTAATTAAGAGTTGAATGGATGTAATTAAAAGATATAAAGGTGTCATACTCCAATTAGTAACTACAGGAGAAAATTTGTTTAATGAGAAAAGATAATATGAAATTGAAACAGAACAGACAAAAGTATACATATAATGATTTGAATTGAGATCAGATAATCAAAATAAAATTGAGAAAATTAAAAGAGGGGAAAAACTATATAGAAAATGTAAAATAGTATAAGATATGGAACAGAATACAAAAAGGAGCATGAAATTGAGTTTTGTGTCTATATAAACCCGGGACCATGCTATTTTCAAAAAAGATGTTTTACTTGTATTTTGTATGTGTAAAAACCCAAATAAAACTTTATTTTTTAAAGAAAGGAAGTTTTCTTTCAAAGTTAGACCTGCAACAGGCATATTGCTGTATCAGAATAAAGGAAAGGGATAAGTGGAAGACAGCTTTTAACACACCATTGGGATGCTACCAATTTAAAGTACTCACCTTTGGACTGCAAAGAGCGCCTGCCATGTTTATACAATTGATCAGTGAAACCCTTCATGAATTTTTATATAAAGGGGTTCTTGTGTATCTTGATGATATTTTAATCTACACGGAAACAATGGAAGAACACATCAAGCTACTCCGTGCAGTCCTCACAAAACTCTTAGACACTAAACTATATGCAAAACTCTAAATGCGAGTTCCACCAAGAAAAAATTGACTATTTGGGGTATAGAATATCCCACGAGGGAATAGAGATGGACCCACAGAAAGTAAAAGCTGTAGTGGACTGGGACCCACCATACACCCGCAAACAACTGCAAAGCTTCCTGGGGTTTGCGAACTTTTATCGCCAATTCATTCCAGCTTTTGCAAACATCACCCTCCCTATCACAAACTTGCTAAAAATGAAGGGGGGGGGAGAAACCCAAACCGAGGCAACCCCTTATCTGGACAATGGAATGCCAAGTGGCATTCAAGAAATTCCAACGTCTATTCTCAGCAGAACCGGTCCTTAAGCACCCAGATCCCGAACAACCTTTTGTCATCCAAGCAGATGCTAGTGATGTTGCAGTTGGAACAGTCCTCCTCCAAAAGAATGGAAGTGGACAATTACAACCATGCACTTATACATCCAAGAAACTGACAGAAACCAAGCAAAGATGGGCCATATGGGAGAAAGAGGCATATGCTGTGCGGTGGGCAATGCTCACATGGAGACATTTCCTAGAAGGAAACCAAATCCCCCTTGAAGTATGGACTGACCACAAAAATCTGGAAGCCCTGAAAAATCCACGGAAACTCTCTGAAAAACAAGCAAGGTGGACTCAATACTTTAAATGTTTTAATTTCATTCTAAAATATTTTTCTGGGGGAAAGAACTCCTTAGCAGATGCACTGTCCAGAAAACTGCAATACAACAGCAAAAAGATTGAGGTTATAAAACTGATGATCCAACCAGCCCAACTAGCAGCCAAAGTAATCACCTGTGGCACAAGAAAAAAAAATCATCCCTGACTGAAGACACAACGACGTCAATATTTAAGGAGACACTACTTAAGGACAACTGGCTCCAGGCTAACAAAAACACTTGTTTACTCAAAGATGGACTGGCTTGGGTAGAGAACAAACTTTATGTCCCTGCAAGCCAGAGAATGGACCTCATGAAATGCTGCCACAACTCCAAAATAGCAGGACACTTTGGATTTGTAAAAACTCTACACCTCATCAAAAGACAATTTTGGTGGCCATCCCTCAAAAAGGACATTGAAAACTATGTTGTGAGCTGCCCTACCTGTGCTGCTGCAAAGAGAAGACAAGGAAAATATCCTGGACTTTTACAAACAGTAGCAGACCCTTCTGCTCCCTGGAAAGAGATCTCTGTGGACTTTATCGTAGAGCTTCCCGAAAGTGCTGGAAATACTGTCATTTGGGTTGTAACTGACCTTTTTTCCAAACAGGTTCATTTTATTCCATGCCAAAAGATCCCAACTGCCAAGGCATTGGCAAAGATGTTCCTAATACACATGTATTGCCTTCATGGAACCCCCCAACGGATTATCTCAGATAGAGGTGTTCAGTTCACATCCAAATTTTGGCGGGCGTTTTTAAACGTATTAGGCTCCACCCAGGAGTTGTTGTCAGGAAATCACCCCCAGACATAAGGGAGGGGGGTGTATCCCTGTATGCTTGAGAAACCTCAGACGCTGCTTTGAACTCCTACATAAATTGTCTCATCTCAATAAAGGATTCCTTTTTGATACGTTTTGATATGTTTTCAGACGTTCATTCTAGTTGAGTGAATGGAAAAAGTTCTGTAGCCTGACAAATATTGCTTCGTACTGTACCTTTAAGCCTATAGAGTACACTTTGCCTCTTTTTTTTACCAAAAGATACATATTTAGTTTGTAACTTATTAAAATGTTCCTAGTTGTTATTTTTTAAATCCTGAGATTACAACATGTTCTTATCTTCTGTTAGTTACAGGATAAAGGATGAATTTTTATTCTTTCACACACAGCATTATTATCATCACAAATAGTGTGCACTTCTGGATATGTGTTTATGTGTGTATACATTGTACCTGTATGTAAAGTGCATTTGTGTGTGTGTGTACACACACACACACACACACAAGCGCACTTTACATACACACACATGCATACACTTTACATACACACACTTTACACACAACACACATACAAACACACTTTACATACACATACAATGTATACACACACAAACACATGTAAACTGCCCTTGTGGATATGTAGTATATCTATCCATGAGTGCACTACACACACACACACACACACGTACAATGTATACACACACGCACACTCTCAGTCAGAAGAATTAGTTGATTTACACTGTCCTTGCCCCAAAGGCTTACTATCTCTAAGTTAATTCCTCCTTATTTTGTACTCACTGAGACTGCTTTATTAGAAGCTCAAGATTTTATTAAAAAAGATATTTACACATCTCTTTTCTTTCTGTAAAAACATTGAAACAAATTTTCTTCTCTCTTTCACCCCCTCCTGCCTCTTAGCAGGAGTATTATTGTAGCAGAAGAGTTGGGCAGAGGAGAGGTTTTTTTTAATTTCCCCAACCTTGCCCTTTGAGGGAAGAATTCATCATTCTTATTCAAGTGACTGCATCTGCAGTAGTATGCAAACCAGTTAACATTTGTGGTGCTTTAAATTGTTCCAGCCACTTCAGAAGTATTGTGAGCACAGGTGTTGAACACTGGTAGTCCTTCACTTATGACCATAATTGAGCCATCAATGTCAGTAGTAAGTTGTGATGGTCATAAAGCAGACCGCTATGTGATTGTGTCTGATTTTATGACCCTTTTTGAGGTGGGGATGTCATTAAGTGAATATGGTGGCCATTAAGCAAACAGAGAATGAATTTAATCTTTAGGGAGTGTTATATAATAAATAGAAAAGTTCGCATTTGGATGCATTTGGATTAGATGACCATTCAAATTAAAACGTCCTTTTCTTTCTTATTTTGCATTCATTCAAAGATTGTACCACTTGTACCAACAATATTAAATTGTTTATTAGGGAACAAGAAGCTCACAAAAAGTCTTATTAGGATGAAACTGTCTCTTAACAGTTTATTACTTCTAATTCAAAATTTATCCCATCCTTTTCATCAGCTACCTTCCTTTTTTCAATAAGTTTGTGAGGTTTGCCTTTCTGGATTTCTTTGGCAAATGGCAAGTGTCTTAAGACTCACCAGAATATTAATTTAGAAATTTGATGGCAGATTTCCTGTCAGGCTCAAAAGACTAAGTCCACATATGAAAGCCCAATTCAACTTATTTATTGCTAAAACAGCTTATGCACAGGAATCTTCTCAAACTAACAATATCTGCTTGGAATTAGATAAAGATCAATGGAATTCAAGGGTTGGACTTAATCCACTTGTGGCTATGTAGGGAGTTCTAAGCTGTTCCTCTTTTAACTCCACCCCAGATTCTGCCACTTCTCCTGCATCTCTAAACTTTATGAGGTTGCTATATATATTGTGTGGTTCATAATATATTTTTTTCACTCTTCTATTCAGACCTGTTTGGGTATGTAGCCTTCTTGGAACCATTGGAAGGACTGTGTTGTGGAGGAATGCCTATTTTCTCAATAAAAGAAAGTAGAACTGCTTCAGATCACAAATGCGTTCGCCCTAAATTAATTGCTATTGTGTGCATAAATGAAGATATTTGTTAAATAATCATGACCTCAGGAGAAAATTTATAGCTTATGGTGAAATATTTATTTTATTTATTAAATTTGTTTGCCACCCATCTTGCTGCAAGTTGAAGAAAGATGTTGAAACGACAGGATGGGGAAATGTTATAGTTAAGTAATGATGGTGTGAGTGTTGGGGAATCTTCAGACAAATATTTCCAAATAAATGGTATAGTGGCTTAAACAGGAGTGTCAAATTGGCAGCCCATGGGCCAGATGTATCACGTGGAGGCTATGTGCTTCCCAGTTCCACAAAAGGGGGAAATGTTGCAAAACGTCTTGTAATGGTAATGTGATACAGCAAGTTTCACACCTTGTTTCACAGACAAAAGCACAGAAAACCACAATTTTAAGTCCACTCTTAACTATAGAATTTGCTGAATAATTTTGAACCTGTAAGTGTTTCTCAGCCTAACTTATTTTATAGAATTGTTAGGGGGCAAAAACTCAATGCACTCTTTATTTATTAATTAGAATTAGAATTAGAATTCTTTTATTGGCCAAGTGTGATTGAACACACAAGGAATTTGTCTTGGTGCAAATGCTCTCAGTGTACATAAAAGAAAAGATACATTCGTCAAGAGTCAAGAATCATAAAGTACAACGCTTAATGATAGTCATAGGGTGCAATAAGCAATCAAATCATACTAGGAAACAGTTAATATAAATCGTAAGGATACAAGCAACAAAGTTACAGTCATACAGTCACAAGTAGGAGAGGATGGGTGATAAAGAGTGATAAGAAGATTAACAGTAATAGTAGTAAAGACTTAGTAAATAGTTGGACAGTGTTGAGGGAATTATTTGTTTAGCAGAGTGATGGCATTCAAGAAAAAACTGTCCTTCTGGTGTGCAGTGCTCTATAGCGTCGTTTTGAGGGAAGGAGTTGAAACAGTTTATGTCCAGATGTGAGGGGTCTGTAAATATTTTCACAGCCCTCTTTTTGACTTGGCAGTATACAGGTCCTCGACTGAAGGCAGATTAGTAGTAATTGTTTTTTCTGCAGTCTTAATTATCTTCTGGAGTCTGTGTCTAAATAGTGAAGATGAAATAGAGCCTTTCTCATTCAATTCATTGTTATGGACCTTTTTGTTATATTCTCAGACCTGTTTTAATTCCAGGTAAGACAAATCCCACTTTTAAAGGGATATGAGTTAAATTTTACAAGGTCGTGAATTAGATGCAAGGGTCAACTGTAAGTCTTGGTTGAGAAATGGTTACATGACTCTGCCAGTAAATACAATACTTAGAATGGTGTTTTATTGTTAATGTCCCTAGGGTATTTCATTCTGATCCTGGTCAGATGGATGAACACCATAATTCACAATATGCAATAAAAACCATGACATAGTTGAAGTTTTAAATATAAAGACAGTGTGTGGCTTGGAATCATAATTCTTCCTCTCAGTGTTACTGCTGTCCCTCTCAACCTACTGTATTTCCTAACTCTTCTGCAAAGATATAAGGAGAGTTGTTCCAAAGAGAAGACATTTAGTTACAACTAGTGTTTGCTATTTGGTTGACAAGATTTACACTGAAGGACTTACTGTTTCTGGTTGTTTCTGTCTGTGTGATGAGATCAGGCAGGATGGACACGCTTCATGTCTGATGAATTAAACAGTGTCATCTAATGGGCCCTCCAGGACATATTCCTTCCCTCTTACAGCATCTGTCCTTTGGAATAATAGCCTCCCCCCAATTTGGATAGCTCCCATGCTAATGAAGTTTTGGGGTTTATATTTGCCTTTGAGCCCTTTATGGTTTTTTTTTTAATTTGCTACTGTTTATTTTTTTCCTACTTGTAAGCTGCCAGAATTATTGGACATCAGGCAGCATATAATTTGTATATGTAAGTCAATTAATAACTTATGATGGCCTGTGATATCTCTCTATCTCTGTGCTGCATAAAAATGATAAATAGTTATCTCATAGAACATGCACATTATAATGTTACCATTTACCAGAAGTCCTAAAAACTATAACACCAATAAGTTGCTTATATATTGGGGAAATGTACTTGCTTCCAATCATGTTTGTTTGGGGGTTCTTCATTTCAGCCGCCAAGAGAAAATGAACTAAGTTGCCTTTCATGGGATGGGCAGCTACATGAATTTGATTAATAAATAAACAAATAAGGTCAAAGCAAAGCTTGAACAGTAATAGACATGCTCAACCTGGCAGCCAAATTCCAGCCACAGTTCAGTGGCCACTTGATAAGTGGTAAAGAAATTGAGATTGTTCAGGGAGCACATTCACAAATGTTTTAAAAGATAAAACCATTCAATTCCTTGTGTTGGTTTGCAGGAGAAGGGCTAGTGCATAGGTCAAATCAGACTGATGTTGCCATAAGATCTATATTTATATTTGTAACTATAGAGAGGTATTAGATTTTTATCCTGATTTTATTAATTTATAGGTAACTCAAGGCAGGTGAGCATATATAATACTCTGTCATCCTCCTGTTTTCCCCACAACAACTCAGTAAGGTGGGTTGGTCTGAGGAAGAGTGACTGACTCAAAGTCACCCAACCAGCTTTGATGTCTAAGGTGGGACTAGAACTCACAGTGTCCTGGTTTCTAGCCTGGTGCCCTAACCAGTAGACCAGATTGTCTCTATGATATAGATAAGAGAGTGAGACTTGAATCGTACACAATAACTATTGGCGATAGCAAGCAATGTTTCTCTTTAGAAATACAAGTAGGATGAATTTTTTGTTCCTTATATACTTTACAAATGTTGTAGAAGTAAATTAACCAGTAGAAAAAATGGCTGCCTGTTTGTTCTCTCCAGCATTAGTAATCTGTTCATGATGTTGAATAGTAAATTATAAATAGCATGGGAATAAGATTTAAAAATTCAGAAATGAAATATAAGGGGATTAGATATGGAACTATTTAGCAAGCATTATAAACAATATACAGTATGAATTGGAAATTCAGCAGTGCCAATTCTCTTCTTTTATTTTGTGTCCCCAGGGTACAACTGTGCGTATGATAACTGCAATTGATCAAGACAAAGGGCGGCCAAGAGGTATCGGTTATACAATTGTGTCAGGTGAGTCAGAAAAATCAGTCTGAACTAAAAGTGTTGACCTGGTAACAAGATTTTAGGCTATAAAGCAGGGGTGCCCAACACTTGACTCATTTAAGCCTTAGGGACATGCTGGCTGGGGAATTCTGGGAGTTGAAATACACAAGTTCTAATGTTGCCAAGTTTGGACACCTTTGTTGTAAATAAAGCCACCATATTTATATAAATCAATAAATAATCAATTATTGTTTTATTTGAGCTTTGGATATCCTTCTGCAATGTTCTCTCAATGGCTGCTAATTCTTCCTCCATCGCCATCTGGATGTGGAACATATGGATAAATAAATAATAACAAGAATTTCTAAGCAGATATTTACACAATGAAATTTTTAAAAACCCAAATTGTCTCTTGTAACAAAGATTACAATTTGAAAATAAATGATTTCTTAACATATAATTTACTTATAAAACAATAGATTTTGACTCAGTTTCCCATGAGTCAAATTGTTCTTTACAATGTAAATAAATTCTACTAATTATACTGTAAATGGTCTTAATTAATTTTAAACATTTTGACCTTAGAACAGGGGCACTAATGTTGCTAACAACAAAGCAACTCCTGATAGTTTATAGTATATTGGTTGCTTTTTAAAAATCTCTTCCAGACTATATGTTACTCTGGTCCTTCAATCCATTCGTTATTTTTCAACTCTAAATCTATCCAGTAAAAGACCAAAAAAAAAAAAAAAAAAACAACCTACCAAAAAGAAACGGCCTAAAACACCCCAGTTTTTAAGGATATAAAGCATCCAAAAATATTTTCCTGCCTTATATAAACATTGCTGGGAATATTTGGAACTCCAGTTGCAGAATTGCTGTCTATGGTCCTGAACCCCAATGAAAAGCTCCCAGCTGATACCAGAATATCTACTTTTTCTTAAGTCTGTCCCTATAACTTGTCTTTTGTCACATACCCTTTATTGTTTAGCTACTACATTGTCTAAAGCACTTTTATTGGTCTTTGGATCAAGAAATATGTCAATAAAGAGAGCCATTCTTTTATTTTTCTCTACTCAAAATGGGCATCAGAAAAAAAATGTATACTCAAGCCTGGATTAAATGGATTATTTGGGGAGGGGATGTCCAGTCCTTTCCAGAAACAACAGTAAAACTTTAATCTAACAAACTCTGCAGGAAGGATCAAATTTTGTATGTTGCATCTGAAGACCCTTAAGTCTGTGGTCTCCTTTCCAGCTTTGCGGACCGGTGGTGGCAGGGGGAAGATGGGGTGGTTTCCTATGCACCACTGCTTGCACAAATGGAGCTTTGCACGCTCTCCCACTGCTTGTGGGGTTCGGTTCCCAATGGGCTATGACTCAGTAATGGGCCATGGCCTGGGGGTTGGAGAACCCTGCCTTGAGTAAAAGTCTATTGAATTGAAGTTTTGCTAGCACAGCACAGCACACCACTCCACACCACACCACACCATACCATACCATACCATACCATACCATACCATACCATACCATATCATATGATACCATACCATATTTTGTCTATTAAATTGAAATTTTTCCCCCTTTGGTGAGGTTTTCCTGTAAGTGGTACCACATTCCAATTACATAAAGTTTCTAATTACTCCATATAGAGTACAAAAGAAAATATAAACCAAACAATAAAACCAACCATTCTAGCATCAGTGAATCAATATAATCGATCTCAAAAGCTGTAATGGTCTGTGGGAATATCCTTGAGGCACAAAGAGGAAAAGCCACATCCCAGAACAATGGTCAGGCAAGAGATGCCACAGTGAACAGAAGGGTTGAGGGCATGGAAAGGATCTCAGAAGGGGAAGGGACCCTTCCTAGTTTGTGGAAAAGTAAAGGATGGGAATGGATAGGTGGGTGGGTGGGTGCTTTCAGACTTGCAAGGTTGATGCCAACCCTTCAAAGTAGTCTGGGCAAAAAAAGAGTACCATAAATACTAACACTCAATCGAAAGGTTAATAACAGTACAAGAAACAGTCCACACTAAAAGTAGTCATTAAAGCACCATACAACATTTCCTCTCTCGCCACCCCACTTGCAAAAAACAGCCACAACAACCCTAGGCTTGGGACTGAAAGCCAGGTTTTAAAGGCTTTTTGGAACCTCAGGAGAGCTGGTGTCCTCCACATCTCTGGGAGAAGGTGTTTCAAATGGCAGCAGCAATGACAGCAAAAGCACACTTTTTAAGCAAGCGGAGTACGCCCATTCTTCCTAACACAATGGCCAAGCAAAAACAATGAAAAAACAAAACAGGTAACCATGGTGGACTTTAAAGGTAACCACCAACAAGCACCTTGAATTACACTCTGAAAAAAAAAAAACAGCTGGTAGCCAGTGTAGTTTGCATGATAATCATGACACGTGGGCACAATAAGAAGAGCCCATTATTCCTTGTGCTGCTGCAGTTTGGACAATTTGTAGCTTACTGTTGGCCCACTTTTTCAAGATGGCCCACACTTTTAAGAAGAGATTGGACTGCAGAAATAGTGTTGAGTCTTCTGTTTGGGTGGGGTGGGGATGGGGTTGGACTAGATGACCTACAAGGTCCTTTCCAATTCTGTTAATCTGTATGACTAGGGCAGCAGTAACTTCTCTATACAATAGGCTATATACTACATAGATCCCAATCGATGCTAACTCATTGATTTTTAAGTAAAAGTACATTTATTAAGAAATACTGTACATGACAGTAGAAAAGACTCACTTCCATCTGAACTGCATTTTGAAGAGAGGGAACAAAGGAGGGGGAAGGGAGGGGCCAAATGAACAAGAAATAGAAGGGCCTTCTTAAAGAGCCTTCTTGTCTCTCACCATTTGCCCTAATGTTTAAAAGAATAAAATAGGCACAAATCAGTGTGTTATGTTCCTGAAAAGACCACAATTGGTCTTGCTGGCTCCAATTTCTACCAGTGCTTCCAGGCAGCTATAAGTTCAGAAGGAACCTCCAGTTGTGGCCCTTCTTACTCCACAATCTGTTCTTGAGTGGGGAAATAGCCTGTTTTCTCCCTGTTGTCTTTGTCATGATATTATCTTGTT
Organism: Hydrophis major; assembly: GCA_033807585.1. Taxonomy (NCBI): domain Eukaryota; kingdom Metazoa; phylum Chordata; class Lepidosauria; order Squamata; family Elapidae; genus Hydrophis; species Hydrophis major. Next base: position 96,511,255 of record CM066331.1, read on the forward strand.
TTGCTATTATACCTATAATTCTTCTCCTGCCTTTTCCATTGCTGCCAGCCCTTAGCAAACATCTGCTGCTTTTCTGTTCATCTTGTTCCTCAAAGCTTCCTTGTATTGGGGATTCTCCCATCAGCACTGTCAACAAGGAAGTCTTAATACACCACAGGATTTATGAGTAGCTACAGCTATTACAGCTACATGCTCTGAAATGGTCTCGGTCATTATTAGACAGACTGGAAATAAACTCTTCCTTCCTTCCATGCCAGTGTTATCTTAAATCCAAATTATGATAGTCAGAGTTGGAACTGAGCTGGGAGTATTAACATTGAACGTGTGCTTTGTATAACACTGTAGTGTTTCCTTTACAAAGCTAACTTGAAGGCTTTCTTTGAACAGTGTCAAAATTGTGTCTGAAAAAAAACTGTTTTACAAATGCTAAAAAGGTAAGGTGACCATATTTGTGTCCATTTGATAAAGTAGCTAAGATCATATAATTCTGTTGGCATTCAACATTTCATTGAAAAATAGATGGAAAATTAAGTGATATTTTTTCCCAAGATACAGAGATAAATCAGGTGTTTTTCAACCTAGTGTTGAAATTAGTTGAATTTTGCAGTGTCATTCATTGCACTGAATGTCCATACTTTTTTAATTGAGATTTCATATATAATAATATATTTGTCTGACTTATTATGATGAAGAGACGTTGTTAATGAGTTCTGAATATGGTTGATGTTGCATGAAAAGTGTGAACCAGAGTATGGATAATTTGATACTTGGTGTTTATCAGTCATTAATTCAGCTATTTACTTCAAAATCAGCTCAATTTGCTGGCATTCCCAAAACTCAATTCTTATTATATTTAAAGCACCAGTGTGAGTTCAGCCACATTAAAAAATACATTTTGAATCAAAATTAAAAACTCTATGAAACAAAATCAGATTTTAAATTAAATTTTATGTTTGATGATTTAACATTTAGTGAACTTCAGTGCTAAAAGTCTTAAAAAACCCAAGTTAAACCGTGCTTTATTGAAATACAAAAAACCTAAGGCTAATAAACTTTTTCTGTAGATGCAGGTGCTATATCTGATATACTGTAATAACTTTGTTTATCAGGGCTCACTTTGATCTTTCTAATAGTCCAGATTTTACTCTGCCACCTGTTAGGTAACTGTCCTATTGTAGAAAATTGCCTCAGTATAATCCTTGAGACTTGCATACATGCAGAGTAAGAGGCGATCACATACTTTTTATAAACACAAGCATATTTGCTCGCATACATCAATCTTTAATCACTGCCTCAGGATCTATCACATTCTATCTTTCACCAGAAAAAAATGAAATGCAAATTATATCAAAGCAACAACTGATTAAGCTGATTAGCATTTTTCCTTTTATTTTCTTTGTATGTGCATGTGTAATGATACTACAGCCACAGTTTTTCATGGAACAGCATCCTTGTAAGAAGCAGGAGATTTCTTCAGTGGCATATTTTTTTCATGTCTAGTTTGAACATCAGATTTTGACATGAGGTGGAGTTAGCTATTGATTGCCTGGTATGGAACATTTTGAATCTGTTGCCAATCTCTTTCATTTTGTACTTTGGTTCTCTGCATCAAGGAAGAAAAGTGCTATCATACCTCTTAAAAACAACAGTGTCATCTTCCTCAAGCAACAGGCTATTATAGAATCACATTTCTTGTTCAGGAGACATCTCCTGACAGATGCAAACTTTATGTTTGAACTATATGTGCCAGATTTTGCAAAATATCTTCATTTAGCTGGCCAGAGTTAGAAAGTACTGAGGGTGATATTATTGTCAATAAGCTCACATTTGAGTTTCTAATGTAAATTCCTCTTCTAAAATGGAATTTCATAGCCAAAGAAGGATCTTTGACTAAGAATTCAGAAGTATCATGATAAAATAAACATTTTCCTTGCAACATTGATGAATTCAGTGCCAAATATGAAATTAATTTACATGAGAATAGCAGAAAAGGAATTGATCCTAATATGTGTGCATCCAAATGTAATGGTAGCTCTTTATGCATCAATTTTCAATAAAAGGATCTATAAAGATATAATGAGAGCTAATCTCTGAAAATAAGTTGATATATTTAACTGGAAAATATTGCTAAAATTTAACATTGTACCAGCCATGTAATTAAAATGTAATTTGAATCAAAAACTTTCAACAAGCTGGTGGAAATTAGTAGTCAGTAATTACTCTTGGTTTCCAAAAACTATCTGAATAAGGTACAGAATAGCATGTAGCTTTCCTAGGTTACTTGTAAGGATTTATGGATGTCCATAGCATGTTACAGATCCTGTGGAGGAGGGATGCTTTTGCATACTGATGAACCTCTTTTTGTAAGAATTATCTAAGGAAAAAAACCCTCTTAGATTGACATCAATGATACAACCAAAAACAAACAGCCTAGAATACATCTGTCCCACAATAACAACCTAATAGGAAACAGCTCCAGATAAATAATCATGGAAGAAATAATATCATCATCCTCTGATCAAGGAGGAAGCCATATCCCACCAAGACTGGCAGAGGAAGCTATTATAGATGAGCAGTCAGTAAACCTTAATCTTCCTCTCAGACTGATATTGCTACTTATACTAAGTGATTAACATTTGCAAGAACCCAACATTTTAACTCTCAAATACATATATTCTCTTCTGTTGAATTTGCTGTTGGTGCCATTGTTTAGTTATGCTGTTTCCTCTTTATGTTGGGATTCTGTTTTACTCAAACCCAAAAGCTTTAGAACTTAACAAAATCTTAGATAATGTGCAATTGTGGGAAAGATATTAGAGGGAAATTTTCTTTGGAAACATTACAACCAATGAAAATAAACTTGGAGAGCAGAATAGGGAAAAGGGAAGAGATAGTCTTGAAAGTATGTTTAATCTGATTTCTCTTAAGATTTGAAATTACAATAAGAGATACTGTAGAGGAGCCATGTTGATGAATATAAGGATAAAGGACTTCATGACTGAACATCTACAAGTGAATTGCAACATGTGCTTGTTTTAAAAGATAATGATTTACAATTGTCAATGAAGTATGTAATTCAGGCATCAAAGTAGTTTCACTTTTGCTATTGTCAGATATTTTATCATCATGGCAAAGATCATGAATGTGTTTTCTGCTTAGTTTGGAAAATGTGTGCAGTATGCATGAAAGCTGTTCAAATATGGGAAATAGCAAGTGCATTTGATTAGTAATTAATTGCTGCATGTGACTTTTGCAGCTTTCTTGCAGCTCAGTGAAATGTTCAAAGGTAAATAAAAAGTTACAGGTATCATTCAGTTAATGTATTTATTGTGTATTTTTTTATTGTGAAAAAAACTAACCAGAAAATACTGCCTTTCAGGGGGATAGAAATTTGTAAAGTTGCCTTTCAGAACAAACTGCAGAAACTGTTATATATCCAACTCATCTACAAATACAAGGTTCTTCTTGATGAAAGAACAATAAAACCAGAAGATGAAGCATAACCTTTTCAAGAAAAGATTAAGGTCAACATGAAATGATTCAGTTACACAGATATCACCTGGGCAATCACATTTATTTTCCTTTCTTGGATTGATATGGCTGAAGGTCTCCTTTTCTACAAAAAAAGAAAAAAGAAAAAAAAGAAGACAATGACTTTCAATGTGTCTGAAAGATAGAATGTCACTGAAATTTCATTTAAAGGAAAGTCAATATGAATTCTAAATCTCTTTCTCAACTGTGATATCTGAGGGATTTACAGTGAAGTTTAAAGAGGTTGAACCAATGAAATTTCTCAGCTGGTTTTCTCTGCTTTTCCATGATTACTAGGTTTTGACTAAAATAACTTGCCTGAAAATAATTCAGAGAAAACCTTTTTTAGGTACATCCCTCAATAATATTAGTGCATGCCAAGGACTTTAAAGCTGGCATTTCTCTGTGCGTTGAGGAGAAATAGGCACATGAATCTAATATTGTTGGTTCTTTTTGCAGTTTTTGTGTTTGATTCAGACCAAGAATTCTGAATTCCATGGTTCTAATTTTAATCCGATTTACAAGGCAGACCTTAACCTGGATTTCTCTGCTTACAATCAATTAAGAGTAGCCTAGGCTAAAGCAATTCTCAACACACAAAGACTAAGACTGAAAATGAAAACACGGGTAGTCCTCACTTACCAACCACCAAAATCCAGTCTTTGATGTTGCAACCATTGCAGCATCCCAGCAGTCATGTGATCACAATTTGGCTTACATGGCAAATGCATGAATTTTTACTGCTTGCACCATCCCACAGTCATGGGATTGCCACTTATGATCTTCTCAGCCAGCTTTTGACAAGCAAAGTCATTGGGGAAGTTGGTAGGAAATCGCAAGACATATTAGCACGTAATGACTCACGGTGATTTGCTTAAAAACCACAGCTGGAACTGATGAACGTGTCCTAAGTTGGCCACGGGCATGTTCTATTTCACTTTATGATCATGTTGCTTAATGACAGCTTTGCATGTCCCAATAAGTGAGAAATACCTGCGCATGAAATTTCATTAAAGATAAAACAAGCAGCAAAAATCACTTCATAGGGAGCCATCCTGAATATTGATAATTAGAAAATCAGTTAGTTTTACTGAATCCCTTTTGATAAACTGTAGGACAGTCAACAGATGTCCTTCTCTCTGTAGAAACAATTCCTTCTTTTGTGCTCATATATGAGGTTAAAAAATAGTGATGTTCAGCCACGGAGGTCAGGGCTTTGTTTGAAGGACAGGCAATTAATCTAGTAAAGTAATCCACAACTCCAATTTTGGCAGATTTATGGAGATAGCTTCTGTCTCCGGGATTCTAGCTCATCATCTTTCATTTCCCAGGCAAAGCCAGTCAGTTGTTATATAACATGACCTGTTCTAGATAAGATTTTTCATTTAAGGAAGCTCTTCGGGCTAAGAGAGATTGATGTCTTGGTAGTTCCCAAGGTGCAACATGTGATGGAAAGACATCAGAAGTAGAGCCAAACAGGACATTATTAATTACCATAGAAAGAGGAGTTTAAATTTTGGTAGTCATTGCCATGCCACTGATGTGTAAAAATCATAAAACATGAGTTGTGTTTTACCCCTGTCTGTCTACTAACTTATATTAGAATTCACTGACGGGGGACTTTGCAGCAAAGGCAAAAGTAAGCATGAAGAGGCACATAAAAAAAGAAAGTACAGAGGGAGAAATTATAATTTTGCAACTTAAGAGTGAAGAGTTCTGTGTTAAATTTCCTCATCTGCTTAGATTGAATGGATAGGGGCAAGTTCTTTAAAGCCAAAACACCCTATCAACATTTTAACTTTTTATACTTCCAGATTTTGATTGCTTATTGTACCCTATGACTATTATTAAGTGTTGGACCTGATGATTCTTGACTCTTGATGAATGTATCTTTTATGTACACTGAGAGCATTTGCACCAAGACAAATTCCTTGGGTGTCTAGTTACACTTGGCCAATAATTTCTATTCTATTCCATTTATCTCCACTTTGGTTATTGTCTGGAATATTAAGAATTCAGCTCCCCTTACAATGGGAAAATAAATTCTGGCAGTATTCAGTTTTTGTTAGGGAGCAAAACTATCTCCATAGCTGTATCTGAAAATATTGGGCCACAGGTAGTATATTCATCCATGAAAAGCTTTCATTAGTCAATAATCACTATTTCAGAATAGCAAATAGATTCGTTTGGTAGGGGTAAATTACACCTTTTCACAATATATTACTTTCGATGAACAAAGTTTTACACAAGCCACTTTTGCAACCTTTCTTTAAATAAACGTAAGATTCAACGTAAATGTGTGTAATTTTGTTTGTGATTCAAATGTGATTAGTCCTTCTGAAGTTCCATAGTAGTTAGATGGTCTACCCATTGTATGCTTCTATATTCTATATTAGTACAGAATAAAAAGCTTAAATATCCTGCCCTAGTGAAACATTGGAGGTTTGCATTTAAATTATTGTGCTGATTTAAAAATAACACATTAGCAAAGGTTGATAAAATATGAGTGAGTATGTTTTTCTCCGTCTTTCAAAATATCAGAAAGTAAAAACAGGGAATAAAAATTATTTAATGAAGTTAACTGCAAGAAAATTTAGAACAGGAAAAAAGGAAATACTTCTTCACATAGCGCATAACTGATTTGTGGAATTTATGGGGTTTTTTTTTTTAGATAAATTCATTTTTGTTGTAATTTATACTTACTTTTAGACAAACAGCATTATTCTCCAGGCTTTTTGAAAACTTGTATCATTCGCCACTAAGTGTCTCTACCTGCCCTCATCTCTAAAGACCACAGGGGAACATCTATAGCCTGGCTGAATGTTCCAGTCCTCTTTTGTACTTTGGGAATAATTTGAATGATGAAATGACTACATGCAGTCTTATGAATTCTTAATAGCAGCCAATTTTGCACCTTGTTTTATCTCAGATAAAACTGACAATTCTGCTGTTGGATTTCGGTCCTGGAGTGTAAAGTTATTGCTGGGACTATAAAAAAAGAGATCTGGAATCTCGTGCAGTCCACAGGCTATTAATTGCCTATCTCTGCTTCAATCCCAGGAATGCAAATAATTTAACACCTGGATAAATTTAAATTGTCTGGTTCTCGGCCCTTATCAGTCTTGAACTGCAATCCTGACACCTGACAAGTTTCAATCTATATGTAAGTATTTTCCTTGGAAAGAAGACAGGCACAAAATAAGAGCCAAGGAGCTCTGCTTTCTTTTTGTTGTAGCCTAACTTTGGAAAGAATCTCCTCTTTTTTTTGCTCTTATTGCTCTCCATTTTTTTAAAGTTTTAGCTTTCCTGAAACTCTTGAACTTGTCTTTAAAGGGTTGAGCATTCGTGGAAGATCTGGGAGTACTCTTATAAGATACTGGTTGTGGCCTTTCTCTTCTATTGCTCTGTTGATTTAAGCATCTATGATAGTTTCTTTTTTTAAAAAAACACTTGGATAATAGAATAATAGCATTTGAAAATCAGTGAGGCCATCACCCTGCACATACATTTATTGTTTATGGCAAGACTTAGTTATAAAGAAATGTACATAGGATAGGATTTCATTTCATAGGATTTCATTTTGGGGATGATTGTGCCATAGTAAGACATGCATTCTGTTATTATAGTTGGAGATTATTTTTGTTTTACATTATATCTGCCAAATAATATTTTTTGCTTTCCTATTTAATTTTATTATGATTTTTGTTTACATTTCCTCTCTCCCTAATAACTTATTCTTAGCTTTATGTAATTTGATAAACACAAATAAAACTTGAAAAAAAATGAAGTGGTGTTGGAGCTGGCTAATGTGGTGATGGGAAACCATTAAGAGGTTCTGGTCCATGGGAAGTTGAAATAAAAACTTCTGGTGCAAGGCAATGATAATAACTTCCATGTTGTAGTATGAAGATAATATCACCAGGAATCAAGGACCACTGAGAGACTTCGCTTGATATACTGATATGAGTTATACAGAGAGTGAAAAAAGGAAGGAAGGAAGGAAGGAAGGAAGGAAGGAAGGAAGGAAGGAAGGAAGGAAGGAAGGAAGGAAGGAAGGAAGGAAGGAAGGAAGGAGAAAAAAAGAGAGAAATAAAGTACTCATTAAAATGACAGCATCAAATTTTCTCCTTAGATTGCCCATTTTAACAGAGAGAGGTCTTAATTGCTTAAATATAGCTATAAAAGTCTGAATGGTTAAAAGACAATATTTATCCAAAAAAACTGAGGAAGATTTTACAGTTACATCCTTATGTAGTTCGCCAGTTAAAACTCCATGGAGGACATAAAAACAATTGCTCTCTTTATGGTGGGCAGCACATTTGAAGAGAGGGGAGACTGAAGTCATTAGATTCCTGGAAAAGCACCTTAAATTTGTTTGCTGAATTCACCGGATTCCAAAAGATTAAGTTTTCAGCAGAAGTTTTTATAACCAAGAGCTCATTAATCTTAAATTGTTTTGCTGCCTTGACTGCGTTTGGGCTCCAGAGTGAAGCATACATTGCTTTTTCTTGCTCATAGCAATAGGAACTTTTAAGCTGCAGGGCAGAGTTATAGGTATGTACAATAATCAAAATATGGGAATAAAGTGAGATCATATGAACATTTTAAAAAATTGAAAAAGAGGCTAGAAGTGAAATAAGCATTGAAAAGAGAGCACTAACTGGGCTGTCCTTGTCACATCATTTTAGAAGTGGAAAAATGTGTGATTCCAACCTGTTGATTCTTTTTCTTTCCACTTTGCTTTTTCTTATCTTGACTTTGAAATTCAGGAGCTAAATACCAAGTTAGACTAAATGGCCAAATGTCAGGCATGAAGAATTGGAACCACACACTAAGTTCCAGTTAAGATGATTTATTGCTTTTGCCTGTACACAAGAAACTAGTAAACAAACAGTCATCACTAAATAAAAGTCAACAGAATTCAGAAAAGGTTGGACTTAGACCATTTGTAGCAACCTAAGAACTCTAGGCTGATTCCTCTCTTAACTTCACCCTCAGGGTCTGCCTGTTCTTCTCTTACATCAAATAACACAATACACTGTAAATACTAATTCTCTGTATGTTCTGCTGGACCTAATAGAAAAAAGATGCTAAGGAGATCATCTTCATGAATCAAATGACACATCTGGAAAAGAAAGAGTTATATCTCTGTCTCTAGGACAGTATGGACTTGGTTTGAATGAATCTGTGATGATCCAGAGTGTAACACAAACGTAACAAAATCCAAAACATAAATAAATGTCCTTTAATGCCTCCAACTTGGCCCCACTGTTCAATAATATTCAGTTGGAGATAAAACGTACTCAAAAATAGTCTTCAAAAGAAAGCAATACAGTCTGAACTGAATGAGCAGATAGAGATGAAATAACAAACCAAACAAACTACAATGATGAAATTTCCACAACGGAACAGGAGAAGTATTTACCAAATTCAAGGAGATAACAAGGCACAGTCTGTTGGAAGGATGCCAACCAAGATAACTTCAGACCAAAATAAAACACAATTTGTTTCCAGTGTTTACCAATACGCAGGTCCAAACTCTTATTCAGTTCTCACACCTGCAGTCCATGAAGAGGATCAAGGCCCTCCCAAGTAGACCACGTCTCTCCCTTATCCTCTCCTCCCTGCGTGCCCTAGGATGGAAAGGGGATGGGCCTGGGTCCTCTGACTGCTCAGCTGGCCTCTGCCCTTCCCCAGCCTCCTCCACAACCTCCGGAGCCACACCTCCACTCCTTGTTGGCTATTCCTCCTCTCCCTCAGAGTCAGTCTCCACCAGGGGCATGACAGAACCCCTTCTTGAGGACATGCTTTGTTTATAGTTCAAAAATGCATAGAATCCAAGTTCCTTTTATTTACAAGCCTCAGCCTTTTGCCTTGACGGATCTGAATAATTCATAAAATTGACCCCTGCACCACAGTTACCACCAGATTGACAAATTTACCACCCTGAGCCATATGGGATGCTCCCCCAGAAGAGCAGCTCCCATGCTGCTAGTCATTTTAAGGCCCTCTATGGGCTCAGCCATAACCATTACCCATCAAATTGTTAAAGCATCTGGAAATATTCACGCTGTGCCAAGATAATATTACCAGCAGTGTACAAATGTTAGCCCTTGTATGACTGACAAATTTCACACTTGTTGAGAGACAGACCATGGTGAGACACTGGAGAAGAGAGACAGAGAGAAAAAGAAATGGTCTTTACTAACATTTGTGGAGTCTTGAAAGCAAGTATAAGACACGCAAAGCTAGGCTTGAAATGAATCTATATAATTTTTAAAGAAATATTGAAAGACCAAAATTGATTATAAAAATCTGGAAGGGCACATAGCCCTTCCTTCCTTCCTTCCTTCCTTCCTTCCTTCCTTCCTTCCTTCCTTCCTTCCTTCCTTCCTTCCTTCCTTCTCATCATTTCTTCTTTCCTTCCTTCTTTCTCCCCTCCTTCCCTTCTTTCCTCCTTCCCTCTCCTTCTTTTCTCCTTCCTTCCTACATTTAACAGCAGGACAGAGTTCCTGCATTTTGCCTCCTGCAGGCTCCAGCTCCTATCTTTAAAATTCCAGAAGGGGTGTAATGCTATCATACCTACAAGTTATGCCTCTTTAGAACATGCATAATGACACAAGATATCAAAACACCACATACATAAGAGGCATAGCTGGTGGCATGAGGACGGCACTCTTCACCAGATTGATCTGTTTGATCTCTCCTGCAGACACTGCTGTGTTGACTGATCTCCTGCTGGTTATTATCCACTAAGTGCTCAGCCTTTGAAATAATTAGTTATTGCTAGTTGATGCCATAGTATGTTGGCTTTTCTGGTTCAATGGACTTTTATACAATGTATTAGTTAGGACAGACTTTGTGAATGATTCTGAGATTATTTGCCACAGCAGCATGTTCTTGGAGAAAGAAGAAAAATGGGAAAATAATTCACATGAATGATTTCTTCATATAAGATACTGAGCTTTGAACTACACAAACAGTTAAATAGACTAGCATAGCCCTGTGATGGCAAACCTGTTCCACGTTCCATGCCAAAAGTGCATGGGGTGTTGCTCACTTCCTGGCATTTTGGACAAGCTTTAACCCAATGTTCGATTTGCTTGTCAATGCCCAGCCACCATGCATAGCTTCGCGCAAGGGCTTTCATTCGCACGATGCCGGGGTGGCCATCATGCAGGGTTCTCAGAAGTGCTTTCTAGAGTCGTTCTGGGATAACGACTCTATCGCCCCAGATGACACAGCCTTTTTGCGAGAACAACTCGGTTTGTCGAGTCTTGAATGGTGTGAAGTCATCTGATAATTGGTCCAATGGCCATCCGCGTTCTACCCAGCTTAGGACTCGCGCTAAGGTGGGGTCACATTTGGTTTCTCTCACGATATCTCAGGTGGTTAATGGTGGCGAGTTGAGTGCCTCAATTTGCAACATGGTTACCGTTGGTGCAGGATCGTCGAGAGCCTCTGGAAGCGGTGCTCGGCTCAATGCATCGGCGTGGGGAATGGCTTTCCCCAGGCGGTATTGCAGCCGATAGTTATAAGCAGCTAAGAATTCTGACCATCGAGTCATCCTAGGGGATAATATGTAGGGAGTCGGCTTATCTCCGGCTATTATCCCCAATAATGGTTTGTGGTCAGTCACAATAGTAAAAGCCCGGCCATACACGTACTCGTGGAATCTTTTAACAGCTGACACAATTGCGAGGGCTTCTTTATCGATTTGTCCATAATTTCGCTCAGTTTTTTTTTTTTTGAAAAAGTTTTTATTAATTTTCTACAAACAAACAAGACAAACAAAACATAAAAACATCAAATCTTATATGTACATCCAGTGTGTCAGTTGGTTCATCATTTTTGTGCATTCATTCTGTAGTCTCAATTACAATTATGTTACATAACAACTCATATTGTCCATCCAAAATTATATATCCTAATATCACTAAAAAAAGAAATTTTTGACTATATTTTTAATCATTTATGCTTAATGAGCTAACAATACTTTAAACCAGTTTACTCTATAACAAATCATCTAATCATATCAAATCAATCCTAAAAAATGCTTTATAAATATAATATCAAATAGCAAAATAATGACAAAATAAAGATAATCCTTACTCTCTAGCATTCTAAATATTCTATTATCGTATTTTATCATCTAGCCATTTATAAAAAAGATCCCAAATTTCGTAAAATTGTTTATCCTCTTGCTCTCTAATTTCAAATGTCAATCTGCTCATCTCAGCACATTCCAATATTTTCTTAATAATTTCTTCCTGTAATGGTATTTTCTCATTCTTCCAATTTTTAGCAAATACAATCCTGGCCGCTGTTAATACATTTACAATCAGGTATTTCAAATCTTTACTATATATATCAGGTAAAATTCCCAATAAGAAGATCTCTGGTTTCAAATCTATATGTTTCTTTGTCATTTTTTCCAACCACATGCGAATTATAGTCCAATATTTTCTAGCATCCTCACAAGTCCACCACATATGGTAATACGAGCCGGGTATCTGATGACATTTCCAACATTTTTCAGATTTGTTCTTAAACATTCTTGCTATTCTTGTCGGAGGAAAGTGCCACCTGTAAAACATCTTATACAAGTTTTCTTTATATGCTGTTGACATTGTCATTTTATAATTTTGAGACCACAATTTCTGCCATTTCTCCAAATCAATCCCATATCCAAAATTCTTCCCCCAAACAATCATAGTTTCTTTGACTTGTTCTTCCTCTAATTTCATTCCCAGTAAATAACCATATAATTTTTTAATCACCTTCTCATCAGTACCCATCAAGATCTTGTCTAAATCAGTCTGTTTATCATAAAATCCCTCCGTTTTAGAATCTTCATCATACCTTGAGTGTATTTGTGCATATGAAAACCAATTCATCCTTATACCTTGTTCTTCTAAGTTTTGGATCGATTTAAGTTCACCCTTTTCATCCAAAAGTTCCCCATATCTAACTGTTCACAAGAAGTTCACATTAAAAAACAACATGAACAATTGTTATTACAGCCAAAATTAGGGAAAACATTTACCTCTTTGACCCAATGTAAGAAAAGAGGTGTGGTTTTATACATTAAAGAGGCTATTCCAGCAAAATTGATTTACTCGGATGAAGATGGAAGAGTATTAATGGTAGAAATAATGGATAATAATATAAAAATACTCTTGATTGCAATTTATGCTCCGAATGATAAACAAGAAGAGTTTTATAAAAAACTGCACATGAAAATAATTGGACTGGACTATGTTAATATAATTATGATGGGAGATTTTAATGGAATTGTGGACAATAAACTGGACTATATAGCAACAACAACAAAGCAAAATAGAAAGGTTCTCCCAAGGTCTTTTTTTAAAATGACAGATGAATTAACTTTAAAAGATATTTGGAGAGAAAGAAACGTTAAAGCTAAACAATATACTTTTTATTCAAATAGACATTTATCATGGTCCAGATTAGATATGATTTGGATCTCAACAGAACTAATATCTAATATTAAAGAAACAAGCATTGAAACAAGTCCCTGGGCAGATCATAGCCCAATGACAATTAAATGGAAGGGACAAAAAAAAAGATCGAGATGGACATTAAATAATACTATTTTAAAGGAGAAAGATTTTACACAATGGATGGAGAAGGAATTGGCTTTTTTCTTTAGAGAAAATAAAAAAGAAGATACTTCAACGCAAAATGTCTGGGATACTATGAAGGCATACGCTAGAGGTTTGATAATAGATTATACAAGAAAAAAGAATATTAGGAAAAGGCAAGCTTCTAAGGCCTTGGAAAATGAGTATAAAACTCTTGAAAAAGAATTACAGAAAATGCCACAGAAAAAGGATATTAAATTGAAGCTGGATGTAATCAAACATAAAATGGAATTAATAGAGAAAGAAGAATTGGCACAGAAAATTAGAAACTCTAAACAGAATTATTTTGAAGATGCAAATAAACCAGGTAGATGGCTAGCATATAAATTGAGAAAAGAGAAGGAATCAAGAAAAATATTGAAGTTAATAGATGAACAAGGCCAAGTTTGTTATGGGAACAAGGAGAAAAAAGAAATTATCCGAGATTTTTATGGGCAATTATATAAACAAGAGAATATTGATGAAGGAAAAGTCAAACAGTATTTACAGGAAGCTAATTTACCAAAGATACCTAAAGAGACTGAAGAAATGCTAGAAAGCAATATAACAATGATGGAACTAAATGAAGCATTTAAGAGACAAAATAATGGGAAAGCTCCGGGCCCAGATGGGCTTCCAGTAGAATTTTATAAAACATTTCAAGAATTATTGAGCATCCCATTGTTAGAAGTTATGAATGAAGTTATGTTAAAAAAGATGATACCTAAAACATGGTCAGAGGCTTATATTACACTTATACCAAAGGAAGAGACTGACCCATTGCAAATTAAGAATTATAGACCTATTTCTTTATTGAATGCAGACTATAAAATTTTTGCTTCAATTTTAGCAGAAAGACTTAAAAAATATTTAAATAATTTTATTCACTCAGATCAAAATGGATTTCTGCCAAAGAGACAAATTAGAGACAATATGAGAGTAATCTTGGACACTTTGGAATATTATGAGGCTCATCCTGAAAAGCAAATGGCTTTGATATTCCTAGATGCTCAAAAAGCATTTGACAACGTCAACTGGAGATTTATGTTATTATTATTGGAGCAGATGGGTTTTGCTAAAAAATTTATTCAAGCAATAGAAGCTATATACAATAAACAGACAGCAAGGGTAATGATGGAGGGGGAACTTACAGATTTTATTAATATAAGGAAAGGCACAAGACAAGGATGCCCCCTATCTTCTTTGCTATTTGTGTTGACCTTGGAAGTCTTGAATAGAAATATTAGGGATGATAAAAGCATAAAAGGAATGAAAATTAAGAAGGAAGAATTTAAGCTACAAGCTTTTGCTGATGATTTAGCTTTTATTTTGGAAGATCCGATTGAAACAGCTCCAAAGTTACTGGAAAGGATAGAGTCATATGGAGAGGTGGCTGGTTTGAAAATAAACAAAGATAAAACAAAGATTTTGACAAAGAATATGTTATTGAGACAGAGAGAAGAATTGGCAGATCTTTTGAAAATTCAAGTTACAAATAAGGTTAAGTATTTGGGGATATATTTGACAACAAGATGTAGCACATTAAAGGAGAATAATTATATTAAACTTAAACAACAGATAACTACAGATTTGAAGAAGTGGGAAAACTTGCAATTGTCATTAATAGGGAGAATTTCAACAATTAAGATGAATATCTTACCTAGAATTTTATTTTTGTTTCAAACAATACCAATTAGGCATAATTTCGCTCAGTTTTTGAAAGTGTCTTTGAAAAATATGCAACAGGGGTTTCGTTCCCATTAGGCAGTACATGGCTCAAAATGGCGCCCACTCCGAAAGGCGAATCATCACATGTTATATTTAACGGCAAAGTCTCGTTATACTGCATGAGTACAGAGTCAGAAGTGAGCAGTTTTTTCATGTTGTGGAACGCCTGTTCTTCTCGGTGACCCCATAACCAATTTGCTTTCTTATCTAACAACCGGTGTAACGGTTCATGACCGTTGCTTTATGCGGTAAAAATACATTATAAAAATTGATGAGGCCTAGGAACGCCTGGAGATTGGCCTTGTTTCGTGGCCTGGGAGTGTTTTTTATTGCCCTGAGTTTACTTTCAGTAGGGTGAATACCCTGGCTATCAATTAGGTACCCTAAAACTCAACACTGTCAGTACACAATTTACATTTGTTTTTCTTTACTTTAAGACCGGCCTCTTGGAATTTTTTTAGGACTAATTTTAACCGGTCCTGTAAGAATTTTTTTTTGTAGGGGTCGCAATTAATACATCGTCAAAATAAGGGACCACGACCTTAATCCCTTGCAATAACCTCTCCATAAGGCTCTGAAAAATCCCCGGGGCTACACTAACTCCGAATTGAAGCCGGGTACATTTAAAGGCACCTCGGTGTGTCACAATCGTTTGTGCCAGTGCCGTCTTTTCATCAACAGGTAGTTGCTGATATGCCTGAGCTAAATCTAATTTAGCGAAGACTTTCCCGCCCCCCAGGGAGTGGAGGAGATGCTGCACCACCGGCACCGGATATGCGTTCTGCTGTAGGGCGTGGTTCAAAATGGCCCGGTAGTCCCCACAAATTCGGATCGACCCCCCTGGCTTAATGGGTGTTACGATTGGGGTTTCCCAGGGGGAGTGATCAATGGGCTCTAACACCCCCTGAGCTATCAGTTTGTCGAGTTGTTCGTCGATTTTCGACTTTAAGGCAAACGGAACTCGACGGGGCTTAAGTCGAATGGGAGCTATCTTTGGGTCTAGACTGAACGAAATCGGGGTCCCCTTGTACTCACCTAAGCTGTCCGCGAAGACGTCCCTGAACTCATGGATGAGGTCTCCCTCCCAGTCACTTCCACTGACTTGGTTTATGCCGTCCACTTCAATGCCGAGTGGCTCGAACCATTGGAGGCCTAGTAGACTAGGCCTGTCTCTATCGATGACAGTTAGTGGTAAGTACGCTGTGTGCTTCTTGAAGGAGACTCGGACTCGGCAGGAACCAACGACGGGGATTCGATTCCCTTGGTAGTCCTTGAGGATGAGTCTTTGGAAGCGGAGATCTTGGCGTTGAATCGTGGGGATGAGTTGTTTAAGGGTCTTCCAGGACACCATCGAGAGGGACGATCCCGAGTCGACTTCCATGTGGCAAGGCTGGTTCTCGATGGCTGCTGTGATTCGTATTTTCTTGGTGTCTAAAGCTGAGGTGTGACCGATAGTGATAGTATGGTGAGCCTCTTCTCTCTGCAAAACTCGATTTCTGTAGGAGTGGTTTACTGGCTCTCGCCGTACAGGACGGTTTCCTGTCGATTGGCAATAGTTAGTCCCTTTTGAGGCCTGGCCGGGTCCCGGTAAGCTTCGGCAGACCCGTCCGATGTGGCCTCGCTTCCCGCACTCATGGCAGAGCGCGTCGCGGAATTTGCATTCGGACCTGGCATGGTTGGCCCACAGCCAGCGCAAGGGCATAAAGGCTTCAGGTGGTGGTCCCGGTCGGACCGCAGTCGATGGACCCCTTCTTCGTCGCTGTCTGATGACGAAGAGAGATCCTCGTGGTGTGTCGTTGCAAGCTGCCCTTCTAACCTGGGTAAGATATCGCTTGTCAGTGGTGGTACCGGAGCGCGGTTTCGTCGTAGTTGTGCAGCCAACTTCCTGGTTGCTTCTGCTGCAGTAGCATCGGCGATGGCATCGGCAAGGCTGATGTCGCCTTTCATCATCAGCTTGCTTTGAACGCCTAGTGCATCTAGTCCCAGAACTATGCGATCTCTTAGTGCTTCTTCTAAATCGGTAAATCCGCAGAGGCCTCCCAAATTTCGGAGTTCTGCTGTGAAGTCGGCCACGCTTTCTCCCTTTCGCTGGCTCCTCTGATAAAACTCGTGCCGTCTCACGAGCGTAGGCACGGTCGGTGCATAGTGATCTCATAGGAGAGGTTCGAGGTCGTCCCAATCCATCGCCTTCACTTCTCGGGGTTTTGCTAGTGCTTTAGCCATCTTAAATACGGTTGGACCGCAATGCGTTAGGAACACTGCCCGTTTCTTTCCTGGTGTGGCGTCCTTTAAGTTGTTGGTTTCTAAGAACATTTGGAAGCGATCCATGTAGGACTCCCAGTCCTCCTGTACTGGATCGAACGGAGCGGGTGGTACGACGACGCCGGACATGGTTCCGTTGTGTAGCGTCGTCTGTCACGTGCTCGGTGTTCTTTGAAGTTTCGTTGGTTCAGATGTTTCCACATCCCATCCTCGTCGCCAGTGTTATGTTTGGAGCATGGGCGAGAAAGAATGGAGACAAGCCTCTGAACAGTGAACTTAAGCTCTTTATTTACATAGTGACTTCTAGCGTCTATAACAGTTTTAACCCGCCTTATATAGGCAAACCCCGTAACTATTAACCAATAACCAACGAGGAGCGCTAGCTCTCATAACCAATAGGAACTCTCTGTTTAAGGGCCAATCGGATTCCCCGGAGTGGGCCAATCCGATCCGGCCGTTTAACAGCCAATCAGAAGTGCAGGGCCAGAACCCTGCACTTTACTCCAAGCTCACGCTTTATTAAAACTTTATACATTGACAACAGGAAAAAAAATTGTAGTTTTATTAACATGTTTTTAGTAGGTGATGTGTACAAAGTTTCATCCTGCAAGCAGCAGTCAAGTAGTAAATATGTAGAAATTCAGATGTGCAAAGCGAATTTTTTTGTGAAATGTATATTTACCTTCCTTCTCACATAGATTCTTACCCCACCATTAAGACAAAAATAAAAGAAAAATCAAAAGTATGAAGTGTTGCTCCTGGACTCCATATCATAGGCAAATACTCTGTTGTGCCAGATCCAATTAGGGATGATGTTTCCTGTTGCCCTGAATGAGCTTTGTTGTTACTGGACAGCATTGCCCCATCATGCTACATAATGCTCCCATGTGTCATATAAGTTTCTTTTGTGTTCTTAGTTGCATACTTGTGGATTTGTGAGCCATCTTTGAGCCTCCTTAGTTCTTTAAAGAAAATTTTCTTTGCCCTTTCTTTGAAATTATGCAGAGTCATTCTCAAGCAACACTGGTCCTGTTGATTTATATCCATAGAAGAAATGCTGCATTTTTAGCAATTTCAGACACTCTCTGCTTTAAGCCTGAGAATATAGTAACTCCAGGGGTGGGATTCAAATTTTTAGCAACCAGTTCTGTGGGTGTGGCTTAGTTGGTGGGCGTGGCTTGGTGGTCATGTGATTGGGTGGACATGGCTTGGTGGTCAAGTTATTGGCTAGGTGTGGCCAACTCAATATCATTCACATTGAGGCATGCATCTCCTCGCCTGGCCTCTCATGACTGTGGGGATGCTGCAACAGTCGTAAGTGTGAAAAACAGTCATAAGTCACTTTTTTCAGTGCCATTGTAATTTTGAATGGTCACTTCACACAAGCAAAGTACCAGCAAAGGAGGGGAAGCAAATTCCAGAGACATTCCTGAGACAGGAAGTCTAGTCCTTCCAAGAATGTAATAAGGGTTAAACAGAGAGGCAGTTTCTCTAAGCGACACCAGAATATTTCCTTCCTGCCTTTCTTACAGGATTAGGACAGTAATTTCTTCTCACAATCATTTCTCCAAATTGCTTAGAATGTTAACAACCGGTTCTAGCAAATAGGTACGAACTGGTAGAATCTTACCGTTGAGTAACTCCCTTGGCTGCTTGTAATCCATTCTTTATGTGCTGTCCTTGAAATTGTATACCTGGTTTTATTATCATACAGAAGTGAGCTTTTTGGCTGCCTCATGTTAAAATGTGCCACAATTACTGTACTTTTTTGGCATAAAGCCTTCTCCGCTGTCTTCCTTGACTATGCTTTGTTGCTTTGGATCTGATATTGGTGGATACTTCCCAAAGCTTCATGGGTTTGGTGGTATTCAGTGCATAAAAGGAGGAATGAGGAAGTTTCAAGGGAGTGGTCCTGAACACACCTATCTTATGTGGTGTGTGGGGCAGAATTCAAGGTGAAATTCAGTCAGGTAGCCAAAGCTTCTGATAGACTATTTATTTAATGATGACTGTGTCTATTGCCGATTCTGTGAACCACATCCAACAGCATCTATTTCAGCAAGAGGAGCCCTGACAGAGCACATTTTGATTAATAAATTATCTACTTCATATAGTATAGGCTTAGTTCTCCTTTCACATCCCATGAAAGTCATCCACTCAATGTTTAGCGAATCCCAGGCAGTGGATGTCTTGACAGCAAATGTCCCTTCATTTTGAAGAAGAGGACTACTGGGATATTTGCCTAAAAGCACTTTCGTGAGAGTTATTAAAGGTCAGCGAGAATTGAAATATATGAGATATATGACATAATCTTATCTTTTGTGTCTTCAATTGCTACTTCAGTTCATTCGTTGGGGCTCAGGAAGATCAAAGTACAGCACCAGAACATATATTCTGACCTTCAGAAAGCCCTATTGTCTTTCTTGTTCATCAGAATCATTGAAAATCACGTGATGTTTTTGCCTGCTGACTTTTTTTTTTTAAAGCTAACTTACCATGGAGAGATCCAACCTAGAATTAAGGACAGATTTCCTGACAGTGAGAACAATTAATCAATAGAATGGCTTCGGCAGTTTTAGGTTCTCCATCACTGGAAGTTTTTAAGGAGAGATTGGATGGCTATTTGTCCAGAATGATATAGATTAGAATCTCCTGCTTGAGCAATAGGTTGGACTAAAAGACCTCTAAGATCCCTTCCAATTTTGTTATTCTATTATTCTGTTAACTGACTCCAGACTTAGGAGTTCAGTTCAACTACAGAGGTGTTATTTACCTGATTCTGCCTCTAAAATGTTCTCAAAAACGTTGGCTGATTAAGAATGCTATGATTAGATTATAGACAGATTCCCTGCAACTTCATTATAATTTTCTTAGTTCTTTGTTTCTGGATGCAGTTCAAGGTATTAATTCATACATTAAAGTCCCAGATAACTTGGAATTAATTATCCTTTGTTATATTTGTGCATCACACATATGTGATTTGTGTTTGTCCACATTACTTTTGCACAGTATCAAAGGTTAAAGATGTCTTCCTATGACCAGCGTTTTCTTTCAACTAGCTCAACAAAATTATTCAACTCATTTAAGAGCTTGATTTTGGGAACAAGCATCAAAAGTGACCACATCTGAACCTGCTC
This sequence comes from Hydrophis major, assembly GCA_033807585.1. NCBI lineage: Eukaryota > Metazoa > Chordata > Lepidosauria > Squamata > Elapidae > Hydrophis > Hydrophis major. The sequence goes on from CM066331.1 coordinate 96,531,557, forward strand.
TGGTTACTTTCTGCAAAAATGGTCAATCTGACACTGTTTTGGCCTTGAATATCACAGTGGAGTCCCCAGAACTAACACTGACCCTCGGCTTCCATTCACTCTGGAAAAAAACAGTGTTTTGCTGAGAATATTGATGGCATTTCTTAGCTGGTTGCTTCTAATCTCTAGGACTTCTCCCTGCCCTTCCCCCCCCCTCAAAAAAAGACAGAGTAACTCTTTCTTTTTTCTAATTTCTTTTCTTTCTTTTCTGGCTCTTCTGTATGTAAAGACATCTTTATCTAGACATTATTATTTTTTAGTATTTAAGATATTGATTAAAGCAGGCTTTAATCTAACATACACTGATAATTTGGGGAAAGTGTTTTATTCCAGTCTGGGGTTGTTGGGGTTAAGGGAAAATAATGGTCATTTTATCAGAAACTAGATTTTACTATCAAAAGGCTTTTATTGTACATAGAGATGTTCACATATCTGCTAAAGACAGAGATTTCTTACTTCTGTCACTTTTAATTATCCTTTTAAACCTTCAAGAATTTTGTTCCTTTCTACTAATTCCTATTAGCTGGAGTTCAAGTTTAACCTTGACATTTTCCCTGTGCTTAAGAATGTCTTTCCGCTTACAGCTTCCCCGCCTGATACTTGCACAGACAGGACACTCTCTTTTCCACAGCCTCCATTTTGTTCTCCTCCTGCTCAGGAAGACTTCTAAGCCATGAGGTGCATGCTTTCTATGGGCTTAGATCAGGGGTGTCAAACTTGTTTTCATTGAGGGCCTCATCAGGGTTGTGTTTGACCTCAGGGGCCAGGGTGGGCATGGCTGGGGTGGGCATGGCCAACTTGGTATCACTCATGTCGGTGCGTCTGTGGTGGCCCAAGTGCTCTACCAGTGAAAACGGGCTCCTGAGCTCCATTTTTGGATGCGATGGCCTCTTGCTGCTCTCTGCCAGTGAAAACAGAGTTCAGGAGGACCACACACAGCTTCCCTGAGCTCTGTTTACACTGGCAGAGGCACCACAGGCCAGTCTTTTGCTGTTTCCAGGATGGCCCCATGGGCCAGATCTAAGCATCTCACAGGCCGGATTCGGCCTGCAGGCCTTGAGTTTGACACCCCTGGCTTAGATAATTCTGGTCTTCATCTCTTTCTGTTTTCTTTACAATAGTTTCCAACTAGCTTGTGATAAAAATCAACCATTCAGGTATTCAGACAACTGAATATTGGAGACATGTGAACAATATATAAGAGCTTTTATGAAGCAGAAAGGAATTCTGTCCTTGGGCAGAAGACCTGGTTCCCAGGAAGTCTGGGGTTTATATACAGGTTCAAATATACAGTCTCTGCCTCTTTCCTGGGTTCACAATCTATCCAACTATGGGTCCAGCTATGCAACACCACTGTTATTGTAGCATAACATCTGTTTCCTTGTCTTGTTTTTCCATTTCCAGTAATCTCCATCATGAATATGACACTGGTTGGTGTAACCTGCTATCTATTTTCCTACCTACCTCTCTCTGTCTGTCTGTCTGTGTGTGTGTGTGTGTGTAACCTTTATACAAAACAATAGATAATTCTTACATAATATTCCAGTAAATTATTTTAGGTTAAAACAGAGGTAAAATATGGTGTTACCATTGCTTTATATTTTCACAGGTATATTTTTACATATCACATTGCTATTGCTTGACAGCTGTTTCTCTCAAAATTGTGATCCTTTCTCTATCAACAGATGTCCTTCCACTATTAGGTCTCAGCTGACCCTAGTGAATTATCAGTCTCCTTATCTCCCCCACCCTTCCAGAAAGGTGTTTGTCTATGTGTCACAGAAACTGTACTTCTGTTAGAGATGCTGACAAGTGCTATGACCTTGAGAAAAGGCAGGGATGGCCTCATTTTTCACAATTGTATGCAAGTTGCCAGTAATGTAGGATGAGAGGCAGAGATAATATTGAGTCAATGTTCTAACCCCACCAGAGAAGCAGTAATAGTATTTGGTGCATTGATGGACAGTTCAGTTTTCTGCTGTTAAAGAACATCTCTCCATCATATGCACTATATTTCAGATACACTAGAGAGATTTCGTACAACTTCGAAAACTAGTTCATTGTGCATAATTCTTAACACTGAGAAATGGGAGGACCGGGACAAAAAAATGGCTGCCAATGCCATATAGAATGAATCTGTAGTGAAATCTGGTGCTGAATTCAAAGAGGGGGGGGCTCTTTCCCAAGGAACTAAGGAACAATTCACAATTGGATTCTTGATATGTAGAAAGACACCCAGAAGGGATCCTCCCTAAACCTTCATGGGATTTATCTGATAGATATGCAGTCTGTGCTTTAGTCTGGCAAGATTCTTGTCTAAGGGTGAACAGCAATAAAGTAAGTACTCTGAGCAATTTATTGTGTTATGTTTGGTTCTTTCCACATGACAGAATGAGAGGAAACAGAAGAGTATTGCCCGGCCTAATGCTGATATTAACGGACATAGAAACAGTTAAACATAAACTTGAAGTTCAAGAAACAGTAGAAACTCAGGCAGTAGAGATACAGACAATTCAAATATATGAAGGATTTTAGCAAGTTCATTGAGTTTATAGTCTGATATTTAATTTTTCTACTTGTACAGCCTTGTTTCAAGCAGCTGGACAAGATTATAAAAAAGCAAGAACTATGCTGATTTCAGTGAGGTATTACTAGTGTGTCATAAATACAGAATCTTTTAACAAGAATTTTACAGCCTTCATTTATAGTGAATTAATTAACATTAATTGACATTCTTGTTCCACAATTGGGCTGAGCTCCTATCAATAGAAAATACTTGCCTCTTATTTATGTCTGTGTTCATTTCCTCCCTTTCCAGCCTCTCCCACATAAGTCCACTTAATTATATTAAACTTATGTCCTTTGAATTCAACAAGTTCATACTTAAACTCATTCAAGGCTTCAGTCTTGATCAGACATTGTTCAGCTGCAAACAGAGAATATATCTGTTTTAATTCCTGTGAACCCAACATTGGGATTTTAAAACACAAATTAGGAATAGTAGAAACTCTACCAGAACCTTCAAATTAAATCCAGTGTCACTATATCAAATGAGATATGCATCATGATGAGAGCTTTCCCCTTGCTCCCTTCATGCTGTCTCACTTACGGTAAATCTGTTTGGGGAAAACATAAGTTCTAGGACATCCACGGTCTAGGTATGTCCTTTGCTAGTGCTCCTAATTATTTTAAAATAGAAGTGCTGATGCATCTTATAATGTGCCACTCCCTTGTGTATTCTCTGAAATATTTATTGACAGCAACAACAGTATATGGGAAGCAGCAACGATTTTGATGAAGGAACCCCCTAAGCAGACACTGAAACTGTCTACCTTTGTCTAGAAAGATAAAGGCAAGCTTATCAGCTGGTGATAATTTGGAGACGATGAGGGAATGCTGCAGAAGGCATATAGGCGATTCTTCCGTCTTTCCCATGTTACATATTGCCTATGGCTTTTCAGCCATAGATCCAAGAGGAACAATAGAGATGTCAAGGGGATTGGGGGGGGGTGTCTGTGTGTTTGTGTGTGTGTGTGTGCGCGCGCGCCCTTCAAATGTAAAACGAGGAGAGTGTAATTGCTATTAGATCACTAGAGCAGACAAACCAATTGAAAGCCATCACACTGTTTTGTAGAACTGCACAGTCAGCTGCATGTCAAACGGCACTTAACCCAAGCTGGGACTTTTTAGTGGGTCAAGAAATTGATAGAAAGGTAACAAAATAAATGAAAGCAACAATACATTATAGAGGTAGAGGAGGGAAGGGAGGCACTGATCACCAAAGTATTTAACTGCCCAAATGTGTGCTTTAGAGTAGAAGAAGAAAGAGAGGTACTGTGCTTATCCCACTTCCTATATTTGGATGAGTTTTTAAGAAATATGAAGATAAAATAAAATAAAATAATAAAATAAAGATGAGTTCAAATAGTTGAGGCTAGCCTGAAAACTTTCAAATCAAATCTATCTATTCCTTCCCCTGAAATCATTGGGTAAGATTCAGATACAAGCCAATAACACACGTCTTTTGTGTGTCTCTCTATATTTTCCAGAAGTCTCTTTCCATGATTCCTAAATGTTTTTTTTTTTCTTTTACTACTGGTGGGGAATCAAAAGTGGCACACTGGCTGGTCCCTAAGGCACCAAGTTCAAGACCTGCTGTAATGGGAATGTAAAATTTGTAAAACTGAGCAAGTTAGTTAACGAGTTAATTAGCTAGTTTTGTTAAACATTGCTAAGTTTGTATTACAGAAGCAAAATACCCCAGAAGGAAAATTGCTGTTCCCTTTCACCTTTTTCTTCCCAGTCTGGTGCTTTCACCTCTAACTTCTCATAGTTATGGATATAGATTTAATGGCTTCCATGTTGCATGAGAGAAAGATCCCATTTCCTGCTTGTGTTCTGCAAATCATTCCAATCTCCTCCAGAGTGCCCATAATGCTCTAAAGCAGGGGTGTCCAACCTTGACTTCTATAAGACTTGTGGACATCCAACTCCCAGAATTCCCCAGCCAGCAAAAAGTTGGCAAGGTTGGGCACTCCTTTTAAACAAAGCCCCCCCCCCTCCTTGTTCCACCTCATTGTGTCTTGTTTTAGCTATAAGGTAAGTGCAGATCCACATCTAAGTATAGCAGAATTGTTGTGTACACACAAAAACTATGAATGCATTTCCATTTTAAAAGGAGCAGATTGAGACTTCCAATATTGCCTGAAGTTTTTGTGATATTATCAGAAATTATTCAGTTCTCTATCCGATATCTTGTTAGACTGAGGCAATGGGAAATTGACTTTAGATTTTTTTTTTTAAAATAAAATGCTTTTAATTCACATCATAATGTGCCACTGGCTTGGGGTTCCAGATGACACAACCTTTTTACTTCTCAAACTTCTCTTTGCAGTTTCTGTTTTGTTATGTGCATAACACAGCTTTCTCTGAATATGTCTCTAAACTTCTTGAGCTTTTTATGCTTTTCATGGGAGTTTATTTGTGCTTATCCTATTTATTTTATTGTCAGGCAACACCAACAGTATCTTTGCCCTGGACTACATCAGTGGTGCTTTAACTCTGAATGGACCACTGGACCGAGAAAATCCTTTTTACAGTGCTGGATTTATTCTTACAGTGAAGGTAAGAGAAAAAACCCAAGCCACTGCTTCAGAACACCTCCAAGAGAGAAGAAAAGAACACAGATTGTTTTTTCTTTGATTGTGGAATAGTTAGTGATATGCCTGACCAATTATGCGGTAGCATCTCATCAAGGTGTTAAACTCAACAGTGGTCTTTATTATTTAAATGAGAAGTAACTAGAACATTTCAGGACTGTAGGCGAGATTGAAAGGCATTAAATAAAATCTCTTCTGTATTTTTTACCAAGGAAATGACATGGACAAGCAGACAATCTCAACTCAAAGGAAACTGTATTATTCATTAGATAATATTTGTTTGTTTCTTTCTTTTTTCTTACATGTATCCATTTCATGTATTCATAACCATGCTTATACTTATACCTGTTATCTTATAATCGCTTGACAAAATAAAATAAATAAATAAATAAGAGAGCCAATTTGGTCTAGTGATTAAGGCATCTGGCTAGAAACAAAGGAACTGTGAGTTTTAGTCCAGCCTTATGCATGAAAACCAGATGAGTTTACTTTGACCCCATCATTTTCTCTTCCACCAATGGGTGCATTATCAGTCACCGTTCCATAACAGTTTGATCTTTCTTCCTCTCTTCCAGGGTTGGTTTGTTTCCCCCATATCTACTGATTTTAGATAGGAAAGAAATATAGAACAGTCCTTAGATTTCAAAAAATGATGGAGTGCTTGATGACAGTGATAGAATTTCTCCAGGCATGTATCCTGCCTGCTGATACATTATAATGGAATTGTCATCATTAAATTCAGCTTTCTTTCTTTCTTCTTTCTTTTTTGGTGCTCTACGAAGCACCAATGCTCCTCAGACGAGTCAACATAGAGTGATGAGGGGCAAATCAGCTTAGTTACCAATACCCAAAGAGACCCATTCAATCCTGCAAACCTCCTCCCTCCCCCCTTCACAGATCTTTAATTAAAATCAATATAAAGATGAAAACGTATTTAGTGAGTTAGATTCTACTGAGATGGAAGGGATGGAGGTGGGAGAGAGGGCATCTGCTAGAAGGGTCACCATTGATTAGGAGGGCGTAGCATTTTCCCAAAAAAAGGAATGATCATCCCCATCGTCTGCTGACTAGGGCAGCACTTTGTCAGGGAGAGAAGGTTGGCACGCAGTTAGTCCATTTGACCCTCTCTTAAGTTTCATTCAATGGAATTCTACATGTTCAATACGCTATTATTGCTACCCCTTGAAATCTTGCTCCTTTCCACAATTCATTTTTTTTCTTTTTAGTTAAAGAAAAATCTGACTGAGGCAAAGCCTTTGTTTCAATAGGGAAGAAAATTCCTCTCAGCCTTCTTCCCCTGTTTGATCAGTTTGAAGGCTGGTTCTCTCTCATTACATCCTAAAGCAGGGATCAGCAACCTGCAGATCTGGAGCCACATGTGGCTCTTTCATCCCTCTTCTGTGGCTCCTTGTTGCCAGTCGGTAAAAGATAAAAAGACAGTGTGCTAGGAGGAGATTCTATGGTGAGGGAATCGGACTCCCGGTCAACAGAGGAAAAGAGGAATGTCGTGCTAAGAGGAGACTCTATGGCAGGGGAACTGGACTTCCGGTCAGCAGAGGAAAAGAGGGACTCTATCGTGGGGGAATCAGATTTCTAGTCGGCTCCAGAATTGAATGGGAGATTCTGGTTAGGACCTTTGTGGCTCTTTGAGTATTTAAGGTTGATGACCCCATCCTAAAGCCAAGTAGACTAGATAGGCAGCAAATCTAATAAATGATTATTGCTTTCTTTGTTCGTTAGCCTGCAGTTGCCTTGGAAGTTATGCCCCTCAAAGGGTAAAGGAAGATATTTTAAAATTCAAAAGTGTTCAAGAGGGGATATATATATATACCAATATGAAACTTGCATGGCTGCTCAACTACAAGCCCTACAATGACAACCCCCTCTGCATGCGATCTTCCACCAAGTTTTACTATCCTCTTGACTTGGAGTCAGCCGAAAAATATGCCAGCGTGAATTGCACTGGCTTATTTGCTGAACCCTAACTTGACTCAAGAATTAGCTCATCATTGTGATAGTGTTAATATCAAGACAAGGGGAGAAAAGGGATCAGTCAATCCCACTAGCTCTGTTTCCAGTTCATCTGCCAGAAGGAGAAATCTCCACTAACCACTCTTCTTAACACAAAGGTCTCCAAACTTGGCAGCTTTAAGACTTGTGGACTTCAACTCTCAGAATTCCTCCTCCAGTCATGTTAGCTCAGGAATTCTGGGAGTTGAAGTCCACAAGTCTTCAACTTGCCCAGTTTGAAGAGCCTTGGGCTATAGAGATGGAATGATGACTATTTCTAAATAGGCATGTAGTTCCAATCTGTGTCTGAAATAGCCCAGCTGACAGGAGAGACATGAGATCTGATTCATCCCACACCTATCCTCTGTACCTGCAACCTATAAACCAGGTTTATTCTTCTTTCCTATATTTACAGAATGACAGAGTATTCTGTTACAATCAACACCCGGTGGTTTTTTTTTGTTTGTTTGTTTGTTTCTGATAGCAACAAAGATTAGATACTTTCAGAAAAAGATACATTGAGGAATAAAGATACAAAGTAATATAAATATATAAATAATGTACCAAAATATATATTTAGTTTTAAATTATTTTTGTATAACAAAGTTTAATAATAAGTTGCCATTCAATTAAACATGTTAGTCCAATACATTAGTTTATTATCAAGAAGAAATTAGCCCCATTGAACTGGGTACATACTTCCTGAAAAAGTTTGTCCTCTTAAGGTGATTTTAAGAAGTCCCTGAAATTTTTTGGGTAGTATTTTCAGAATATGCCCTTGGCCTTCCAAGGATTTAGGGAAAGAGATTCATCAGAAGTTATCTGGAAGATTTTATGCCTAATGTTGGACTACAACTCAGTCTCTTGGTTTCTACTATCGCATCTTAACCGCTACAATATACTAAAAAAGCTCTCTTTGTTAAGCTTAATCATATTTTTAACTTCTTCCATAACTTCTGTTTATCTTAGTCACATAGCGCTAATTATATGAAACATAGCTAAATCTAAAATAAGTATGAATTCTTGATGATGTCCACAATTTCTGTAGTTCTTTGTGAAATTTTACTTTCACTTTATTTTTTCAGGGAACTGAACTCAATGATGATCGGACGCCTTCCAATGCCACAGTGACGACTACCTTCAACATCCTTGTTATTGATATAAATGACAATGCTCCTCAATTCAACAGTTCAGAGTACAGCGTGGCTATTCCTGAATTGGCCCAAGTGGGCTTCGCTCTTCCACTTTTCATCCAAGTGCAGGATAAAGATGAGGTAAAACATGAACCATTAGGATTAAATCATTCTTTTTGATTGCCTGAATTCTGTTCCTAACATTTTTCCTTCATATTTTACATAATAGAATACAGTGGAACTTCTGGTCATGAATGTTTCTGACCATAACCAAATTGGGTTCCGACCAAAAAATTCACAAAATGTTCTTTTTTCATGGCCAATTTTCCCTTCCATGCCACTTTTTTTGTAAGCACCAAATTTCCAAAATTAGGTTTGGGTCACGACCAAATCAGGTTGCAGCCGAAGTTATGGAACGAATTATGGTTGTGGCCAGAGGTTCTATTGTATCTGGATAAGATAATCAATTGGAATAACCTTCCATATTATTTTTTTCTAATTTAAATATATTTATTAGGAATATTGTAAACTTGCCATATCTAATTCAGATTTTACTGTGTATTGATTCATTATTTGATTTGTATCTTTAAAATTCTCCAAATAATTTAGATCTATTTTTTTAAAAAACCAACACATTATTTATAGTTGTCATGTATAAAACTCAGCTCTTTTACATCTGGCAATTTTAATTTCCTTCTACTGCATGCACATTCCTGCATCCTTGATAGTTTCCTGTCAGAATTATAATCAATTATGTCATCCATAATTGCATGGAAGTAACTTTCTTGAAACATAAATAATTTGTGTTTAAGTTAGACTTTCATCAAGTAATCATGATATGTGAAAAATGGCTGGAGTATTTTTCAACAACTATATCTTTTTAACCCATGGTTCTGTCTATAAAATGATGATGATAGCATTTATGTTATCTAGCAGGTACAATGGCAATTAAATGCCTTCCTTCTCAGGTTGTTTTAATAAATATAGAGCTTTGTGTTCTGATGCCAATAACATAGAAGGGTTTTCATCAGGAGTCTTCTATTGGATCATATACATGGACAAAAATCCCTTTTTAAATTCAAATATATCACTAGAAATTAAACATTCCGACTATGTGAAAATCAGTGACAATTATAAAAGGTTTTGAATTTCACATACAACGTTCTTTTATACCTATCTGGTCTCATTGCATAACAAGTTAATTTTAATTGAGAAATCACTAGGAAGTCGATGATACTGTATGTGCTTTTCTCCTGTCCAATATTGTACTTTCTTGGAAAACTGACAAAAAAAGAAAGTTTATTTCCTATGTGATTTTTATCAAGAAGGTCCCTTGAACAAAAAAAAACTTGAGATGTGCAAAGGTTGAAGGAAAAAGCCATTAGCACAAAACTAGAAATTTCTTCTGTCTGTTCCTTTGCTAGAGTGACAGCTTTTAAATTCTCCTTCATATCAGAATATCTTGGTCCAGTGAGAATTCACCTCTGTTGGTATCAGAAAATCTTTCAGTTAAAGTGTGTATTAAATGACAGGTTCTCCAAGTTATTTGGCTGAATTGCCTTTTGTTTTTCCATAAATACACTCTCTCTCACAGATACACACATTAAAAACACAACACATCTGTTGACTTCCCAAAATCTTCCTTTCTTGCATTACTGGGCTTCATGTCTTCTGTTGAGATGTGACTAACTATTGGTCTGTAGCATCTTTTGGTTTTGGTCTGGGTTTGATTCAGCAAAGGCCCTTGGTCTTGGAACAGTACTAAAGTTGTTTTTCCTGCAGTCTAATATTGTGCTGTTGAATTATCATCCAAATCGACTCATATAGTCATGTTTTATTGTCTGTGCACCATTCAACCATAGAACTATGCCATAATGTGCAACAGCCTTTAAGTTGGGCTTAAAAGCTTGCAGATGTGTTATACTATAATTTCCATAATTCCAAAGCAGTACATAGGCTAAGGATTTGTTGGATAGCTATCCATTCTATTTGGAAGTTACCAGCCTGGGAGATCTTAATGTGCAACATTACCTTTAAGGCTGAGATTGGCAGGTAATAGCTCAATTTCTCTGGGCAAATCTGAGTGATTTACACAAGTTACTAATTCCCAAAGCTTTAAACCTACAAATAAAAATAATCACTATTTGACTACCATACCCCAGTTCATGCAAAACATTTAATTGAGAAATGGCATATTTTGCAATTGGGAAAACAGCAGGATTGGACCAAGCCAATTAACCCCCAGAAATTTTGAATTAGTGATAAATGGACCTAAATATCTTGGGTCTTAGCCATGTCAACTCAACTTCCAAACTGAAACGATTGCTGGGGGAAAAACAAGATATTGCTGGGAAAGCAAGACATTGCTGTGGAAAAAAAACTTTGTATGATAAAGTCGTTTACATGAGAAAATAGGGGAAAAAATTCAGCTGAATTTCTAAGATGCAAAATAATCCATGAGTGTATCAATTCCCAATATTTTCATTAAAATAATTTAAATAAATAAAACAAATCTTATGTGTTTATTTACTGTTAGTCCCAAGGAGATAATCTGTTGAAATAAGGAATTTATATATAGTCTGATTTAACATTTCTATTTAAAAAAAAAAACCAGTTCCTACAAGAACTATGCAGATTCCTAATTTAAAGAATTACTGAGACCACATGGAGATAATTAAAGCAATGTAAATCCCCTGATGCTCTGGAATAATATGTTGTTTTCATCAGTATTCATCAGTATTTAGCAAAAAAAAAAAAAAGTTATCTCCTTCTCTTGTGAATTTATTTTGCTCCTGGAGACTTAATTTAATTTAACTGGATGTCTTAATTAGGAGGGAAACTGGATAATAGATTATGAAATTTTTGTTTTAACTACATTTAGCCACAAGGAAAATAGTGAATACTTCATGAAAAAATGAGCAATTTAACATGGATGCTCCAGCTGTCAACCACAATAATAGTTTTTCCTTAAAAAAATTCCATCTTTGGTGTTTTATATTGGGAAAGCAATCAGTGTTTTATGTTTCATGTATTTAAAGTCACTGTGACCATATCAGTTGCAAAAGTATTACTTTATTCCATCTACGGATGATGCCCAAGACCTGCTCTTAAACCTCTAGCCACTTCTGAGTTATTGCATTTTGGTGATCATGCCCTTTTAGAGATGACTTAGTTGTAATGCAATTTATTCATTTGTTAGATTTATTCCAGGATACCAAGGCAACAGGCAGATTATTTTCCTTCATTTTTCTCCCACATTAACCCTATGAAATACTTTGGGCTAAGAGAGAATTGCTGGCCCCAAACCACCCATGTTTAAAGAGCTAAGGGTGGATTTGAATTTAGGCCAACTCTAGGCAACACTTCAGTTATTATACTATAAGGCAGGTGTCCCCAAACTTGGCAACTTTAAGACTTGTGGACTTCCAACTCCCAGAAGTTTGGAGACCTCTGCTATAAGGGCTCATAATTGTAAATCTTTGGATTCGATAGTAATCCCTTAAAACTTAGTTATTTCTCATAATAAGAATTTTGATTCTTCAAAGGACCTCTACTTTTATTTTCCCAGGGATCTTCTTTTGTGAGTCAGAAGAGATATTTACTTTGTTATAGAAATTTTTTTTTAAAAGGATCTTTTTAAGAGGATCTTTCATGGAGTGTTGTATAAACAGGGGTGGGATTCTACCAGTTCACACCTATTCACTAGAACCGGTTGTTAACATTCTAAGCAGTTCGGAGAACCGGTTGTTAGAAGAAATTACAGGCCTAATCCTGTAAGGAAGGCAGGAAGGAAACATTCTGGTGTTGCTTACAGAAACTGCCTCTCTGTTAACCCTTATTACATTCTTGGCAGGACTAGACTTCCTGTCTCAGGAACTTCTCTGGAGTTTTTTTCCCCTCCTTTGCTGATACTTTGCTTGTGTGGAGTGACCATTGTGTGGAGTGACATGACCATTTTTCACACTTACGACTGGTATAGCATCCCCACAGTCATGAGAGTTAAAAAAAAAATTGAATCCCATCCTTGTGTATAAAGCTCCATATAATTTTGGTTGTCAAGTGATCAATCAGGTTCTTTTGAGCATTATTAGTTTACCAAATAGATGAAGCATTTCCTGTTTGTAAGCATCAGCAATAGGAAACCATCTACTCACAAGAGTAACCGACATGTAGCTCATTAACCTTTATCAAGGAGATTGTACATGTAGCAATTTGTAGCAATTTGAAGAACTCGTAGTCTTTTAACCAGGATAATTTCCTCAGATGAACCCTGTGAAACCAAAAGCCCATTTACTTCGTTTCATATTCAGCAACCACCCAGATTATTCAGTTTTATTTTAGTATTCACCAGCCTGTTCTTCAGCCTGCAAAGATTTCTACAGAAGCTTACATAAAACATAAAAAGTCAATAAGAATAATGAAGCCCAATTTAGAGGGAGCAAGAATTAAATAAGTAATGCATTTATTACTACCATTGATCAAAAATCAAGCAAGGAAAGGAATAGGAAAGAAACAATAACACAAAAATAGACACATTAAAGTTTAATTCAGATACACAGTGATTCTAGACAGTCCTCTAGAGGTACAACTCTAATCTTCCAAAAGATTATTTTGTGACTAATAACAATATCCAGTATCCATGCTGAGGCTGTATCCATGGTATTAATTCCCTTTTAATCCAGTCTTTTGAGCCCAGCGATCTATGAAATCTAAAAGCCAAGATAGGAAAAACTGAAAATTTTAGAAAAAGAGGTTTCTTAGACATCCATTGCCAAAAAGAAAAAGAATCCCCAAGTTTCCTCCCTTTTTTTCTGGCTTCTAACCACCGTAGCAGATGGAGGTCTTCAAAACTTGAAAGTCAGCAATTGTTTTGTAAAATTAAATTTACCTCCAGATTGACACAGCTATTGTTTGTTCTTCCATGTGAATGATACATGACATTCCAAACAAGCTGTATTTCTACTGTCTCTGTATAGGACAGATTAGTGGGTTGGTTTGTGTTATATACACAAGTACATTCGCAAATTTATTCTGCGGTTCTGAATGTTTGTAATATACCATGATATCTTGAAAAGCAGAAATTAACTATAGATCACTAAGGAAGGCTATTGTGTAGAAATTTGAGAAATTTGTGTAGTCAATTTTTGCCTGCATTTTAATACTGTAGTTAATAATGAGAATATTATAGCCATGTCCTTACATTATCTAAACAATAAAATGAAGTTCTGGATTAACATGGGGCATTTTTACATGTCTTAGCACTTGGCTGATCTTTTCTGGCTTTGAGGTTAAAAAGAAATGGACCAGGCTATCCTTGGACACGAAGCTACTGCACTATAAGCTAAAATAATGAGTAAAAAAATATGGAAAAAGGAAGTGGCAACTTTCTTCCAACTATGAGCAAGAAAACCTGAATATACTTTTCCATAAAGTAACTAGGAGTCAAGCTGACTCAAAGGAAAACTTTTGGAGGAAAGGAAATGGTTTTTCAAATATTATATGAAGGAATGCAAAGCGACATTTCATTTACTGTAAATGATCGTTAGTTAAAGTATAGTAAGATATAACCCCAAATGTCCTCTGAATTTCTTCTGCCTTTAAGCTCATAGATCAAATTACAAGAGATAATGTCCTCTCATGGAGTCCTTTGAAACAAGAAAACATTTCATTTATAGTTAAATGGTTTTTTTTTACAAATGTTTGTACTAGTAGAAGATGAAGTGTAGTGGAGTCTTTTATTTGTGATTGCAATTTATCAATGTAATCATGATTGGATGGTCCTCCTCTCCTTGGAAATGCAGCTTAAACCAGCTTCTAAACATTTTCTTAAAAATCAAATGACATGTAAAACTGAGACAATTGCCTTGGAAATGGAAGCATGCTGTCAGTGTGCCAAACTGTTTCCTAGCAAGGTCATTAAATAGGTATTAGCACTTCTGGAACAGTAACGCTGAAAACAGGGATGACGCTGCTTCCTGAAATGAGCATCTGTATAGAAAGCCAGGATTAATCTTCTGAGAAGTTGTCCTTGTAAAAAGAGAATAATTTTTATAGTATTTCTAAAGTAAATTACAGGGAGTAATTAATTTATGGCCATTCATTTAACAACAATCTGGAATTACGACAGCCACAGAATGGATGTTTTCTGTCCCACAAAATATTTTCGGTCGTTGCAAAGTGTTACACCATCACCCCTGTGGGTCACATGAGTCACGATCTGAGTGCTTGGTAGCCAACTTGGTAGCCAAGCACCTTGTGGTTATGTCATTGCCATTTGCACTATTCTCTGATGGCAGAAAGTTAATGGAGAAGCCGGCAGGGAAGGCTCTAAGCTGCTGCCACCTTCTGCAAAAATGAGATCTCCTCCACTCCCATACTTGCAAAACCCCTTTTTAGAGTGAAACATCTGCCTGCAAGAGGAGAAGAACTCCTTTGAAGGGCTGCAGAAATGGAGGTCAGATCTGAACTCTATTCTTGTAGCTCTTTGGAGGAGTTCCTTTCCATCCATGGATCGACATAGCAAGGGCGATCCTTTCCGTTTGTTATGCATATCTGTAGAAATGTGTTTCCCTTTTGAACTGTATAAATGCCACCACTACCAGCCCCACAATGCCAGCAGACACCTTGTCTTTTCTCTGCATGGGGTTGATGCAAGGTGAATGGCATTTCAGCTGATCCAGAGCACCCATGTACCCACTGCTTTTGTTGTTGTGAATATTATTATTGCTACTAAAATGTGCCAGGGTACTAGGATAGAACAGATGTCTCCAGTTGGGAACAATGCTTTGAGGAAGGAGTTTCGTAAGCAGAGAATCCTACATGATAAGGAAGAGAAAGGAACATTTCAAATGCCTAGCAGAAAACAACAGGGTTGAGTGGGTTGGTTATATATTAAGAGTTCTTCACTGTCAGCTAAAAAATAATCAGTTGTCTTAATTGGTGCTAATCAGCCTGCATTAAAACTTGATTGAGGATTTCGGGTGGGTGAAAACCAGCCATTGAGTTCCTGAATGGATAGCAAGTGACAAAAAAACAGCAAAAATATATACAAGCTCCCACTTAGCTTCCCAAAAGGCAAAGAAACCCAACAGGTATTCCAGTTTCACTGAAGCAGGTCTTGTGTAGGGTTTACTGGGATAGGAAAAACTATTAAAAAACTTGTTTGCATAGGCTAAAAATTATCTTGGGCTTAGACTCAAAGATAATAGATGCATGGTAGTGGCATATTCCTTTTCTATCATGTTTTGTAAGTAAAACAACTTGCTTTCATTCTCTGAAACCTTTTTCCTACCATTTCCCAATCTTAAAAAAGTATTAATATTTATAGAAGAAAACCGATTGTTTAAAATTAGTAATATGTTACAATTAATAATATGTAGAGGGAACCTTCTTTAAACCAAAACTATTGATAAAAAATGTGCAACCGAGACTACTTGTCCCTGCAGTTTTTTTTTCAGAAGCGGTTTGCTGTTTCCTTCTTTCTAGAGCCAAGGGAGAGTGACTGGCCCAAAGTCCACCCAGCTGGCTTTGTCCTTAGGCTAGATTAGACTCACACTTTCCTGGTTTCTAGCCTGATGCCTTAACCACTGTATCAAACTGGCTTTATGAAGCATAACTTTCTGCATACATAAAATAAGCATCAGTTTTAAACATAGCATTAAATTTTGACCATGCACAATAATACTGATCAGTCTTTCACGTTATGTTGATATAGCATCAGTTCATCAACAGAGGGAGCAAACATATATCTATCCTCTCTAAGTTTATGAATTTAGCGTTTGGACTATGCCTGAATTCACTCAGTCTCTTGAACTTCAACCCATCATTTTCACAAGGAAAGTCAGCAGTTGAGCTGCCAGGGACTATCTCTTTTCAGCCATGAAAACTCCCTGGGTGATTTTGGGCCAATCATTTTCTCTCAGCCCAGTCTGTCTTACAGGATTGTTGCTATTGCTGTTGTTGTTGGATAATATTTATTTATTGATTTGATTTGATTTGATTTGTCAAACACTTACAATATAATAGAAATAAGAATAAGCATAGGTATAAATACATGAAATAGGTACAAATAATTGGGGACAATAGGACAGGGATGGTAAGGCACGATTGTGTGCTTATGCACGCCCCTTACAGATCTCTTAGGAATGGGGTAAGGTCAATAGTAGATAGCTTGAGGGTAAAGGAGTGGGGGTTTGAGCAGGTGACAACAGAATCAAGTAGTGAGTTCCAGACATTGACCACTCGGTTGCTGAAATCGTACTTTGTGCAATCAAGTTTGGAGTGGTTTACATTAAGTTTATATCTGTTGTGTGCTCTTGTGTTTTTTGTGGTTAAAGCTGAAATAGTCATTAACTGATAATACATTATAACAGATAATTTTATGTACTATGCTTAAGTCTTAACCGGAGTAGTTCAAGGTTGTCTAAGCCTAGAATCTCAAGTCTGGTAGTGTAGGGTATTTTGTTGCGAACAGAGGACTGTGGTACTCTTCTTGTAAAATACTTCTGGACTCGCTCAATTGTATTAATGTCTGATAAACAGTGATATATGAATGGAGATCCCCATGAAGCTGTCATGGCCTCTTGGAAGAAAGGTGAGACATAAATCCAACCAAACAATATATAAATGAATAAAATGTTACAAAAAATAAATAAAATCCCCATCATAGTAAGATAATAAATAATATTTGAATAATTAAATGCTAGGAGGTTTAACCAATGGGGAAGCCAGATTCACTTAACAAACATGTTACTAACTTAACAACTGCAGTGATTCACGTAACAACTGTGGCAAGAAAGGTCATAAAATGAGGCAAAAAAAACTCACTTAACAAATGTCTCAGCAACAGAAATTTTGGGCTCAGTTGTGGTCATAAGTCAAGGACTACCTGTAGTTTTAGGTCAAGGCGGGCACCAGGTATGATCAGTGACAATGTTGTGGGGGAGTCAAATGTGCCTTTACAAGTGCAACTACATTTACGCTACCTTTTTTTTCCCAAAGGAACAGTGACATCTTCCATAAAATCTTGAATTACTGTTTCTGTCACCTTTGATCACTAGCTATGCTGGCTGTGTCTCATAGGGTTTGGAACACATAACATCTGATGGTCACAAGTTGCCAATCCTTGGGCTATGGAGAATATAAATGGAGCAATTTTACTGCAACCTGATGAAGCCACCATGAGGTAGATTAGGCTGGAAAATGGTGTCTTGCTCCAGGGCACCCAATGAGCATCATCATGGCTCAGCATGGATTTGAGCTGAATGCCATACCCTACAGTGGTTTGATTCAATTTCATAATCATACAATATTTCCATGGGGATGTGTGACCCAGGTACCTCCTTTAGGGAAGGAAATTTGATAGTCTGGTTGCTTAAAAAAGCTTGAAAGCTTTTTCTTCCAAACTCAGAACTTGAATGAAGTCAGCTCTAGCATTGCAACCACTAATCTGGGTGACATCAAGAGAGCAGTCAGAAATCCAGCCTTGAAATCCAGTGTACAGATCTGCCTGTAGAATATGTTATCAATAAGTTTAATCAATCATCAATGAAATCTATTAACTAATGTGTAAAATGTAAAATGTGTGTGCTTATATGCATATACCTATGTAAACACACAGCACACAACTATTCAGAAGTGCATTATGTGATATTTTTCTTTAATCCATAGACACAGTAATATAAAAGCATGACATGGGTCATGATAATAAAGAATAAAAGACGGCTCTCCAGTGTTCTTTCCCCAAAGTGGGAGCTGTCGATTGGAATGAATTAGATTTCACAGATGGATTTGCAGTACATGGAATTAAACAGCAAATTATCCTTAAAGAGGGAGAATCAATCATTTGGAGCAGAGATAATCTGAAGGCGAGTGAGCCTCAGATTGATCCCGTCTGGGAATGCGTGGATGAAATTCAGCAGAGAGCCTGCGGCCAGTAGAAGAGAAATGAGGAATACATGAGCTCAAGACAGAATGTTCACTTTGGAAAAAAGCAAACGTGAACCAAATGAAAGCGAATTGCTTGGGCTCTACATGCCCTTAAATTGCACATGTGCGTTTTAGAAGGGAAGATTCAGCTTTGCTTTGAAACTGTGGCAGCTGTAACTTTCACTCAGCCAATGCTCATGCCTATGTTCAGAAACTTGACTAATGCTACACAGTCAATCACATTCTTCCCCGGGTAGTCATTTAAGAGGATTGCTACACTATTTTTCTCAACTCCAGTCTCTCAAAAGCAGTTTGAAAGCAATCTTCTGCCTTAGTGTATTCCTGAGTTTAAAGTGTACAGGTAGGTTTGTGTTGGTTGCAAATCCTCCTGAGCTTTTCATACATTCCTGCAACATATGGAATGACAACATATAGAAAGATGACATTGCACTGAGCCAGAAATAAATCAGTGTAGCATTCAGATGTAGATTTTGGGTTGAAGTTGATTTCCAACGGAGTCCTCAAAAGCTCAATGTTTCACTTTCATGGACTGATGGAGATCAACTCAATTTATTTCAATAAGGGGCAGATATTCACAATAATTCTTTGATACTTATAAACCCACATTTGCACAGTTAGGTTTGCACTTGGGTTTAAGCCATAATTTCATTAACTATATTTTCTAAAACAAACAATAATAGATTGGTTATAAGTCATTATAAATCCCCATTGTCCAATGGTAAAACTATGCCATGGCTTCCTATGATATGTAATCCAGTTCCTCAC
Organism: Hydrophis major; assembly: GCA_033807585.1. Classification (NCBI taxonomy): domain Eukaryota; kingdom Metazoa; phylum Chordata; class Lepidosauria; order Squamata; family Elapidae; genus Hydrophis; species Hydrophis major. The sequence continues at coordinate 96,550,611 of CM066331.1, forward strand.
AAAAGCTGTTTTGAAATGAAGTATGGAATTCATTCGGAAGCATCTTTCATATAGTGGCAAAATGTTCATGCTCTCTAAATATATATCAGTGCTGATCCAGAGTCTTACCCAAGTACCAAGAACTGAGCCAGTCCCATAGATTAACAGCATTGTTTGTACTATTTTACCCCCATTTCAATTTTCTACCTTCCTTCTTTCCTTCCTTCTTTCCCAAATCACTTTCCAAAATATTACATAATGGTTTGATAATTCAATAGATAATTCAAGCCAGCAAAGTCTTGATGTAAAGGACTACTGTCTAAAATCATAATTTTCACAAAGGCTATAGGGCTTGAAATGCCTAGAAAACAGTTCTGTAAAGGGAAAAGCCATGGCTAAACTTTTAATTTTATATTCGATGGAATCAGAATAAGACTGACACAGTCTGCAGCTTTAACTGAACAGGATTCTCATGGTCATCCTGAGATATTTCACACATAGGTGATGAACATTGCATAGCCAGAGGAACAGAGATCTGAAATTATCTACAATTCATGGTAGGAACCCTTATATTAGGAAGACATTCATTTTACCACAAGCCACTTGTATGCGTTTGTGACAGACATTGAGTACTTGCTCTTTGAGAAGCTTCTCTTTTCTTCATTATGAACCAGAAAGAGACCTTCTTTAAGTTAATCATGGCTTCTTTGTTATTGAACAAATTGTGAGAAAATCACTAGTCAATCATCTGAGTCTAAAATGCTGCTTTTTATAATGAAGTGCGCTAAAATCATCTGCTAATCTGTTCTTTGTTAGTTTGCAGTCTATATTTTTTAAAGAACAAGGATGATTAAGAAAGAAAAAAAGGGGTTAGGTGTAGTTGTTTTCTCTCAGGTATGCTCTCAATCTTCATTCTTGATTTGCCTTAAGGAAAATAATGGAATCTTAAAATGAAAGAACATGTGGATTGTCTGATTTTTTTAAAAAAGAATCAAAGTAACAGTAACAAAGATTCTTGCATCTAATATTTCTTAATAGTCCATTTATGAGGATACACTTGCATTTCTGTAATTATGTATTGGAGTCAGGATAAATGTAGTGAGTAGACTGAGAGTATCTGCGCACTCATTTTGACCATTCTTCTTTCCTTGCTGAATAAACATGAAACCCAATGAGTCTTTCCAAAGATAAAGTTTCCTACAAGCTGAGTTCTGATTATGGAATTCTGTAGAGCGACTTCCCATTATTGCCCTTCCTGTCTTGTCTATATACAAAGGAAAAAGATGCAAACATGTTCCCTCAAATGGCAGATCCCTTTATCAGTCTATTTTTCATCCACAGGGTGATTACCTGCACCAGAGTTGTTGTTTTTTACTATCCACAAGTACAATCAGGAGTGTGATGGGGATGGGAATTGTAAGAATATGTCCATTAAGGAAAAATGTGGGGAACTCCACCCGTTTTTCCACAAAAGATTATTATACATAGTCAACAATATATAGAATCCAATATTTGTAATATTTCAAGAAGGGAACTCAGTTCCTTTCTAAGTAGCATACTACCTATATTGCCTATGCTTTCTTGTTGAATTTTTTTTTGAAAAAGCAAGCAACCCCCAAACAATACTGCGTCTGGTTTAGCTCTGGATCTGTAGCATTCTACAGTGAATCTTGGTTTCACACAAACACAAATCTAGGTAAATGAATGACTGATAAAAACCAAATCAATGTAAACATATTAATCTTTTCTATCTTGTTGAAAAGCATAATATTAAAAGCTTAGATTGACCCAATTGATTGTGGGCTGTGGAGGTCAGTAACTAGCCATGGTGCATTGATTATGATTTGGTAAGAAGAATAAATGGTAATGATGATGAATAAAAGAGAGAGGAAGAGAGGGAGAGAAAAGAGAAGGAGATATTGACTTCCAATCTTCTTTTCAACAGATATTAACAAACCCATTATCTCCCCTCTCTTAAATATTCTAAAAATCCATTCAGCCCCTTATTAAATTCTCATCTTCTCAATCATTAAATGCACAAATCATCATTTCATTTTTTTCTTCTTTTAGCAAAAAGTCCATAAAAGATTTCCAGTCCAATAGTTTTGGATGCAATTCAAGGTACCCTCCCTCCTGATATCTGGATGGCCCCAACTCTATTGGCCTTACAGAAAACCATTAATAACTTATACACTCATTATGAGTTCAAATCCCCAGGACTAGATGAATCCCAGTGTTCTGAAGGAGCTGGCAGACATGATCTCAAAACCATTGAATCATATCTTTCAAAGATCCTGGAGCACTGGGAAACTCCTAGAGGATTGGAAAAGAGATGATATGGTTCCCATCTTCAAAAAAGGGTAAAAATGGATCCTGAAAACTACAGACCAATCAGCCTAACATCAATACCTGGGAAAATCCTGGGAAAAATAATAAAGTAATGGATCTGTGAACACCTACAAACAAGCAAAGCTATTGTAGAAGCCAACATGGGTTTGTCAAAACCAGATCATGCCATATAAACCTTATTGTATTCGTAGACAAACTGATTAAATTAGTGGACCAGGGAAATGTTGTGGCCATCCTATATTTATACTTCAGTAAAGCATTTGACAGCCTATGCACACGAACTTTCCCAACTAATGGTTTGTAATTCTTGGACTTAGATAAGAATCACAGAATTCAAAGGTTGCACTTAGTCCACTAATAGCCACGCAGGGATTCTAGACTGATCCCTTTTTTGACTCCATCTCCAGGTTCTACCACTCCTTCTCTTGCAGAGTCATAGAAGCGGTGGGGGGGAAGGAAAGTAGCAGAAGAAATTAGAACAAAAGGATTTGACAGAAGTTGATGAAAATAAAGTATTCTGGAAATGTATAGAAAGGCATAAGTAAGGAACCTCCCACAGGGGGAATGAAATCAACAATAAAAATGATGAAATGATTTCAGTGAGAGAATGGAAGGACTGAAACATGCTATAAATGTTTGTGTCTAAGAAAAAAATGATTTAAAGGAAGTCGTAAATGCTATGAGAATGCTGAAAAATTATAAGGATGCAGGTGTAGATGGTATAACTGGAAAACATTAAAATATGGATATGTTGTGAGAGTTGGTTCTGTGCCCAAAGTTGGAAGAATGCCATTCCTTTCTCCTCTTCCAAAGGGAAGGAATCAAGAGTGGGTGTAAAAATTAAAAGAGCATGAATTAGTTAAGCATTCCTTTCTGATTGAAATGTACAAGAACTGACAGTGAACAAAATTTAGGAGGGGCAGTAAAGCATTCTGCTATTTAGGAAGTGCACAGGCCAGATGAATGTAGGAATATGAGAGAGAATATTTTTTATACATTGATTTAGAGGAAGGATTTGATAAAGTAATAGGAATTATGGAAAATTCTGTTTGGATGTAGTTAGTTGTTAAATGCAGAAACAGCATTATAGAAATAAACTGATTGATGAGAGTAAATAGAACGTCTGGTTTAACACAGAAGGTATAGTGAGTGGTTCAACACTGAAGAACAATATATAATATCTGCTTGGTTGTTAAATGAATTTATGGGCAGATGTACAAAAACTGCTCACGGTGACATTAAAGGAATGTTGGTTATAATGTAAATGTGTGTGCATTTTGAAAGGCAAATTTGAAAATGATTTCATATGAGCTCATATGATTTGGAATAGTAGTACCAGTTCTTGTTTAATGACTATTTAGCGACCGTTCCAAGTTATGATGTTGTTGAAGAAAGTAAGTTATGATTGATCCTCATAGTTAGATCTGTTGCAGTGTCTACACAGACATGTGATTGTGATTTGGGTGTTTGGCAGCTGTCATGAATGTATGATGATTGCAGAATCCCATGGTCACATGATCACCATTTGCAACCTTCCCAGTTGGTTTTCACCAAACAAAGTCAAAGAGGTCATCAAATTGAGTGTGGTCAAATGATGTCTCGCTTAATGACTGTGCCACCACTTAAAAGTGAATTTTCCTGTCCCCATTGTTATAAATTGAGGGTTAACTGTAAATGTATTGCTGATTTATGTTGTAATGAGGCTGTGAATTTGAAAATGAATATACCAAAAACCAAAAGAATTGTATTTGATGGAGAAAATGGAATATATGCTTGCAAGCAATGCATAACTGGCAAAAACTAATGCAAGTAGAGGAATTTGTATATTTTTTCTCTAGAACATCAATAGCACTTAGATTTATATATTGCTTCACAGTGCTTTATAGCCCTCTCTAAGAGGTTTACAGAGTCAGCCTATTGCCCCCAACATTTTACTGACCTCAGAAGGATGGAAGGCTGTCAATCTTGAACCTGGCAAGATTCAAACTGACAAATTGCAGGCAGCTGGCAGTCAGCAGACGTAGCCTACAGTACTGTACTCTAACCTCTGTGCCACCATGGAATGATGGTTAATGATTTTTTAAAATGGGGGGAAATTATTATATGAAAATGTTGATATCAGAATGATGTAGGTGATATCTTCAAAGGAATGTGTTGTGTCCGCGTGGAAGGAGGCCAGGAGTCGGTGACTTTGTATCAAGCTCTTTATTGAAGTCAGGAACCGAACTGTCTCTTAGGAAACTTTTGCGGCTTTTTATTTCCAAGCCGCCGCGACCGCGGCCAATGGCACCGCTTTGAATCTCCCGCGATTCGAATCTACCAATCGCGGGAGATTCTTAGCGAGCCAATCGGCGTGGCTCGCCTAACCAATCTGATCGCCCCGCGCTTTGGCCAATCAAAGCGCGGGGATCTCAAGAATTCAAATGAAGGTACAGAACACCCCTCCCCTCTTGGTTTGGTCCTACGTAGCGTAGTCCTGTAGGTAGGCGGGGCTCCGTCTTTGCCTACTGGACCTGCACAGGTCAGTCGCAGGTTGGATCCCGGCCGGTTCGGTCAGGGTCTCTGTTTCTCTTGACTCTGTCGTGGGAACCGCCTGGTATGTCTGGCCAGGCCACTCTCCGCAGCTCCCTCCTGGGCTACCCGGGTTGGTTGAGCTGCGGTTTTCGCCGCTCCCGCTTGGTCTTCCCGGGTTGGTTGAGCTGGCCAGGCTGTCTCTTCCTGGCGAGGTTTCATGCTGGCTGCTTGCAGGTGAGTATGGCTGGTTTCTTTCTTCTGGGTTTTGGTTCCTGGGGTATCCCCTCCCCTCTTGGTTTGTGTTGAGGGGGTTGGTTTTGTTTGGTTGCGTGTTGGTGGTGTCTTGTGTGGCCGTCCTCGATCTTAACTGATCGATGTGGCGTTTCCACGCTTGTCCATCGGTTGTTTGTAGCCGGTATGAGCGTGGGCCTGTTAGCTGTGTTATGATTGCTGGTACCCATAATGGGTCTCCGGTTAGGTTCTTCGCGTAGACGGCGTCACCTGGTGCGAAGGTTCGGTGTTTGCTGGTTGAGTCTGTGGGTTTCTCTGGGTTGTAAGTGGGGTGTAGTCTATCGAGTGGGGACCTTATTGTCCTCCCCATTAGCAGTTCTGCCGGGCTTTTATTTGTTGTGGTGTTCAGGGTTATGTGCTGTATGAAGAGTAATTTATTTATTTTGTCCTGGATCTCCCTGTGGTCTATTTTCTGGATGGTTTTTTTTTTGTGAATTGAACCATCCGTTCCGCCCTTCCGTTCACCGCCAGATGCGCCAGGGCTGTCAGTGCATGTCGTATGCCCCTTTCCGCGAGGAATTTTTCGAATTCCAGCGAGGTGAATTGGGGCCCGTTGTCGGATACCAGGACGTCTGGGAGGCCGTGTGTTGCGAAGAGTTTGCAGAGTTCTTTGGTCACGGCTTCCGTGGTGGTTGTTCTCATGTTGCTTACTTCCAGCCAGTTGGAGGAAGTGTCTACAGTTATTAAGAAAGTGTGTCCTTTTGTGGGCCCGGCGAAATCTATATGGATTCTAGACCAAGGTCCCCTGGGGGTTTCCCACTCTAGGATGGGTGCTGTGGGTGGGCTTGGTCTAGTTTCCTGGCATCGTTGACACCTTGCTACCCAGGCCTCGATCTGTTTGTGCATCCCTGGCCACCAAGCGTAACTTCTGGCCAGGGCTTTCGTTCTAACGATGCCCGGGTGCCCCTCGTGTAACAGTTCCAGAACCTTCCCTTGTAGTTTTTTCGGAATGACCACCCTATCCCCCCATAGTGTACATCCTTTTAGTAACGAGAGTTCAGTTTGCCGGTTCCAGAATGTCCTGAAAGTCTCGTCATTGTCCTTTTCCAGCCACCCTTTCTCTACCCAATGCAAAACCCGCGCCAGACGTTTGTCTTTATTAGTTTCTCGGGCAATGTCTGACGCAGTTATGGGTAGGTTGGGTAGAGTCTCTATGCTGAGGGTGGTCGTCGTGGGTGCTGGGTCAGTGTCTGGTTCTGGTAACGGTGAGCGGCTTAAGGCATCCGCATGGGAGATAGCCTTACCGGGTCGGTGTGTGAGCCTGTAGTTGTAGGCGGCCAGGAATCGGACCACCTTGTCATTCTGGGAGATAGAATGTTCGGGGTGGCCCTGTTCCCTGCGAGTATTCCCAGCAGCGGTTTGTGGTCGGTGATGATGGTAAACGTCCGGCCGTAGAGGTACTCGTGAAACCTTTTTACTGCGGCAACGATAGCCAAAGCCTCTTTGTCCAGCTGGCTGCAGTTCCGCTCCAGTTTGGTGAGGGTCCTTGAAAAGAACGCGATGGGTGCTTCCTTTCCGTCGGGGAGAGTGTGGCTGAGGACAGCGCTGACGCCGAAGGGTGATGCGTCGCATGTGATGGCTAGTGGTAGGGTCTCGTTGTACTGGATGAGGACGGCATCCGAAGTGAGCAGGTCCTTGGTTTTCCTGAAGGCGGCTTCCTCGCGTTTCCCCCAAGTCCAGGTCCAAAAGCCTATGCAAAGGCTCCGCCGCGGTTGCCTTTTGGGGCAGGAAGACATTATAAAAGTTAAGTAGCCCCAGAAACGCCTGCAGTTCTGTTTTTGACCTGGGTGTGGGGGCTTCTTTGATGGCTTTAATTTTTTTTTTCGGTGGGGTGAATGCCGTGTCGGTCTAGGAGGTATCCTAGGAATTCGACCTGCTCTGTGTACAGCTGGCATTTTTCCCTCTTCACTTTAAGCCCGGTTTCTTTGAATCTCGTTAGCACCTCCCTTAGGCGACTCTCTAGTTCGGCCTGGTTGGTTGCCGATACTAGTACATCGTCGAAGTAGGGTACCACCCCCTTGATGCCTTGTAAGAGTCTTTCCATGAGGCTCTGGAAAATTCCAGGCACCACGCTGACTCCGAATTGGAGTCAGTTACATCTAAAGGCTCCCCGGTGGGTGACTATGGTTTGCGCCTCTGCAGTTTCCTCGTCAACTGGCAGTTGCTGGTATGCTTGGGCCAGGTCGAGTTTCGCGAAAACTTTGCCCCCTCCCAGTGAGTGTAGGAGATGTTGCACTACTGGGACGGGTAAGCGCTTTGTTGCAAGGCGCCATTTAGGTTGGCCTTATAGTCCCCGCAGATTCTCACTGACCCATCCGGCTTGATTGGGGTGACTATTGGGGTCTCCCACCGGGCATGGTCTATGGGTTGTAGGACCCCTTGCTTGACGAGCTTGTCAATTTGCTCGTCGATTTTCGGTTTGAGTGCGAAGGGTACCCGCCTTGGTTTTAGGCGTTTCAGGGGAACGTTTGGGTCTAGGCTGAAGGATATAGGGGGCCCTCGGTACTTGCCTAGGGTGCCGTCGAACACTTCTTGGAAGTCCCGGGCCAGTTGCTGCTCCCAGTCGGCTTCAGCGATGTGGTCAATGCCCGTGACTGCGATGCCGAGTGATGCGAACCATTGAAGTCTCAGCAGGCTAGGTCGGTCGCGATCGACGATGGTCAAGGGAAGTCTTTCGGTGTGCCCCTTGTAGGTCACTGTGAACTGTCCTGTTCCGACTACAGGGATGTGATTTCCCTGATAGTCTTTGAGGATTAGTCTCTGGTTTTCTAGTTCCCTTCTCTGGATGGTAGGCACCAAGCATTTAATTTCTTGCCAGGCTACCATTGAGAGGTAGGACCCGGAGTCCACCTCCATTTTACAGGGTTCGCCTTCGATGCCTACCTCCACGTAGACCTTTCTGGCATCTGTGGTTGTTGCGTGGCCGATGGTGACCATCTGATGTGTCTCTTCTCTCCGCCGGGTCTCGCCACCTCGTTGGGCTCGTCCGTTCCATTCCCAACGGTTGTCTGCTGGGCGGTCTCTGGTCCTGGGGGGTGTGCTCTCTTGTCTCCGCTCGCTCGGGTCCCATCGTCTGGGGCTATGGTTTTTCTTGAGGCGGCAGATGTGGGCAATGTGGCCCTTTTTGTCGCAGTGCCGGCAAATTGAGTCGAAGAACCAGCATTCGGATCTGGGGTGGTCGCCTCCGCAACCGGCACACGCAGTCCTCGACTTACGACTCCACTGGCTGTGCTGGTCGCGGCCTGCCTGGAGACGGTGGATGTCTTCCTCCTCGTCTGAAGTGCCCGAAGTGGAGTGGAGTTTGCCCTGGTGGGTGGTAGTTTCAGGTTGGACCTTGGTCGACCTTGCAGGGTGATTGTTTGCAGTGCGGTCCCCGGCGTTCGGTCTCTGCATGCGGTCGGCTGATTGTTGGGTTGCTTCGGCTGCCGTGGCTTCGGAGATGGCATCGGCGAGGGCGATGTTGCCCTTGGCCATCAACCGACCTTGGAGAATGGGGTCCCAAAGGCCAAGCACGATTCGGTCCCGCAGGGCCTCGTTTATATTGGAGAACTCGCATAGTCCTCCCAGGTGCCACAGCTCTGTGACGAAATCACTGAAACTCTCGCCCGACCGCTGGTCCCGCTGATAAAATTCGTGTCGTTGGATGAGGATGGGTACGGCTGGAGCGTAGTGTCTCCGGAGTAATGGCTCGAGGTCATCCCAATCCATCGCGGTAACATCGGCGGGCTTGGCTAGCGCTTTTGCCATCTTAAACACTGCGGGCCCGCAGTGCGTTAGGAAAACGGCTCGTTTCTTCGGTCCGGTGGCATCCTTCAGGTCGTTGCATTCGAGGAACATGCGGAATCTGTCTGTGTAAGATTCCCAGTCCTCGCTAGCGGAGTTGAAGGGGGTTGGTGGCGCGATGCTGGCCATCTCGTCGGTTGGCTGGCTTCCGTCGGACACGTGCTTCAGTTCAGGATCAGAATCCCACCTTCGTCGCCAGTGTTGTGTCCGCATGGAAGGAGGCCAGGAGTCAATGACTTTGCATCAGCTCTTTATTGAAGTCAGGAACCGAACTGTCTCTTAGGAAACTTTTGTGACTTTTTATTTCCAAGCCGCGGCGGCCGCAGCCAATGACACCACTTTGAATCTCCCGCAATTCGAATCTACCAATCGCGGGAGATTCTCAGCGAGCCAATCGGCTCGCCTAACCAATCCGATCGCCCCGCGCTTTGGCCAATCAAAGCGCGGAAATCTCAAGAATTCAAATTAAGGTACAGAACAGAATGCAAGGGTGTTCATATGGTGTGGTCAGAAATCAATGGCTGCAGTAGAGAGATCAAAGCTTTACCTATTTATTATGGTCAACCTCTTGACTTTTTGATCAACTTTGCAGAAACCCGTGAAGAAATGAGTGTTTGTTAAAAAAAAAAAAAAACTGTAATAATTTTGCATTGAATAAGAGTGAGTTTCTGCCCATTTGGCTTTAGGAATTGGTTAGGTCAGGAAAAACATGAAGATAAGTTGAATGTAGTAAAAATGAGACACTTGACTATTGTGTTTGGTAAAACAAGGAGAAATAGAGTCAAAAATTAATAGTTCAGGGGTGTTAAACTTGCGTCATCATGGCGGTATCACATGACGTATCAGGACTTTTTTCACCTTCGCTAAATGAGGTGGGGATGGGACTAGCATGTGACACATCTGTCCATGAGTTTGACACCCCTACAACAGGTGATGAATAAAGATGGATTTAATGTAGAAAGATGGATTGAATATAGAAGATGGATTGAATATAGAAATAAATGACCACTAGGTGAACCACCTAATCTCCTAATTCTGAACACCTAATTCCCACAGCACTGTTTTATGTCTAAAGTTATTTACCCATGTAGTAGGGCTTTATTACTATTATCCTACTAATCTTTCCCTTTGACTTCTACTCTTGGAATCTTATTTGATTATATTACTTTGTTGTTTGCATCTACACTGAGAGTTTATCCACAGGAGGCAAATTCCTTATGTGTCCAATCATACTTGGCCAATAAATAATATTCTACAATGACCAGACCAGGGAGTTAGTATAAATGAATAAGAACTGAATTGCAGTCAAAATATTTGAACTACAAATGAATGGGTCAAGGAGCTGTTGGAAGTGGAACTTCAGAAGGGAAAGATGAGAAGTCTGAAATTAAAAAAGTAAAATATGAAGCTCTGTGTAGCTACAATGGAAGGGGCATGGTTTGCAGATATAGAAAGACATGAAATGGTGTAGCAAGTCATTTTGGTGTAAACTAGTTTTAAGATGTATCTCCTATTCTTATATCATCAATTTCTTTAGCTGAGTATTTCTTTCTCTTTTTTTCTGTACTTTGCATAAGGTTGTTTACCCGGTAAGGGAACAGTGTAGTAGAAATGTACATATATGTATATAATTTAGAAAATCTTCCAGAATTTACCTCTCTTTTCCTGCAGAGCCAATATGTTCCAAGTGAAGATGGTTATGATCTAGGATAAGCCAAACCCCTTCTGCTGGGCAGCTGATAACAATTTTAATATTTATATTTGCTCTCAGACATCTCCAGGGGATCAAAGACTTCAGTAAACTATGAGCAAAGAAAGCAGCATGCAGGCAGAAACAACAAAAATCATGAAATAAATAAAAAAAATAAGGAAGGAAAAAATGTACTCTCTCCCAACGGGCAGATGAATTCCAGTTCTTGAGATTTCACATAGGGAAGCTGAGCCACTGAAGGAGCTTGCAATTAAGGATGGCAAATATCAACAGACTGATTTGTTTTCCCAGCTGGAAAGGAATTAAATAAACCCACTCTTTTCTACATATCCTGGGGGCTTCTTTTGAGGTTCAACATTATTCTGTCTTTCCAACAAAGCCACTCTTTCCGAGGACCCAGAAAATCCATAGCAGCTTATCACGATGAAAAGATTCTTTTTCCATCAGAATGATAGAACAGGATTCCACAGATACATTCCAGTCAAATGAAGAAAAATATTTTGGTGACTTTCTGAAGATAGGTCCATTCTAAAGCCAAAAAAGATAACACAATCCTTGGTTGTATGAACAAGGGCATAGAATTAATCTCCCGTGAAGTATTACTACCACTATATAAATCTTTAGTAAGACCACACCTGGAATACTGTAAGCAGCTTTGGTCATCACAAGTTGCAGAGAAGAGCAACTGGAAAAAATTGCAGAGAAATTGCAACTAAGATGATTAAAGGCCTGAAGACTAAACATATGAAGAATGGTTGCAAGAATTGGGTATGGCTAGTTGAGTGAAAAGAAGGACTAGGGGTTCAGTATTTAAGGGGTTGCCACAAAGAAGAAGGGGTTAAGTTATTTTCCAAAGCACCAGATGGCAAGATACAATGGATGGAAACTAACCAAGGAGAAAAGCAAACTGGAGTTAAGGAGAAATATCCTAAAAGTGAGAACAATTAACCAGTGGACAGCTTGCTTTCAGAAGTTGTGGGTACTTCATCACTGGAGTTTTTTTAAGAAGAGACTGGACAGCCATTTGTCTGAAATGGTATAGAGCCTCCTGCTTGAGCAGAGGGGTGGACTAGAAGACCTCCAAGATCCCTTCCAGCTCTGTTTGGATTATTTTTAAAGGCTAGACATAAATCCAGCTCTAAGAAAGCTTGCATCACAGGAAAAAAAAGGCAAAATGGTACAAACCTCATAAGATACTCACACTGAATGTCATTAAGTACAAACTCTGGAATATGTTGCCCTAAAACATAAGTCACATTTTGTACCCATTTTATACCAGAAATCCATTTTATACCAGAAAGGTTCACTAATAACATTTTACTACATAATTACTAGGAGTTCCTAATAAATCTCCAAGCACAAAACTAGTATAATCACTCAAAACTTTGACTTCTAAGAAGTGATATTTTTTTAATTCAGATAATATTTATAATATTTACAGACCCCTCACATCCCGGACATAAACTGTTTCAACTCCTTCCCTCAGAAAGACACTATAGAGCACTGCACACCAGAACAACTAGATACAAGAACAGTTTTTTCCCCGAACACCATCACTCTGCTAAATAAATAATTCCTACAACACTGTTCAACTATTTACTAATTCTGCACTACTATTACTACTAATTTTCTCATTACTCCTTATCACCCATCCTCTCCCACTTGTGACTGTATGACTTGTGACTGTATGACTTGTGACTTTGTCACTTGCATCCTTACAATCTATATTGACTGTTTCCTAGTATGATTGGATTGCTTATTGTACCCTATGACTATCATTGTTGTACCTTATGATTCTTGACTCTTGACTAATGTATCTTTCCCTTTATGTACACTGAGAGTATTTGCATCAAGACAAATACCTTGTGTGTCCAATCACACTTGGCCAATAAAGAATTCTATTCTATGTACTCTTTAGCAAGGGGAGAGCAATATTTAGATATATTCTCCAAATTTATTTCAGTACATTTCTCCCTGATCAATGTCTTGGGTATAGGTTCAATTTATGGTTCTAGTTGTTCTCTAGGCATCATTGCAGCTTGACAAATGTTAAGTAGTCTGGATCCCACTTAATTTTTTAAAGATTTCTTTGTGTTTTCATTTGAGTTTACAGACAAATACTGTATATCTACTGATTCGGGTCGTGACCAGAATTCATTACATTGATGCTAATTGATCTCAACGAGAGACTGCATAGAGTTGCATAAGTGAACCACAATATATATGCTAAATGTTAATTTTGAAGTAGATTCATTATGGAGAATGACATTCAGAAACACTTTAGAAAGCACCACCTGTCAAACATTGGCAGCATCACCTGGATCATGTTTTTGACCTGGACTTTGAAGAATTGTATCAGGGAACATTCTCTTTCATTCCACACCTGGGCACAAGCAAATTCACAGAAAAGCTGGAAACACATTCTTTTTTCCCAGGCACATCTCATATCTGAATTCATCATTGCTGGGTTCTTAGCGTTCTCTGAGCTTGCTTCTCTTCCAGTATGCATTTCATTACCATAGATAACATCATGATGCAAAGGGGAGTTTGCTGGCTATCCATTTATATGGGATACTTGATTAAGGTATTGTTTCTTGATTATTCTTGTTTATCTGTACCTTTGGATTACTGATTGTGTACCATCAAGTTGGCATCAATTTCTAGAAAACATATAGATTTTTTTTTTCTCCGTGATGATCTGTCCCGCGATGCTCCATATTGCATTCATCACCACTGTAACTGAATCCATTCCCCAAGCTGCTGGATACCCTCTTCATTTCCCTACTTTCACCTTTCTGAGCATTATATGAAGACATGTGATCTGTCCAAAGTTGGATAATTTGAGCCTTGTCATTTGTGCCTCAAGTGATGACCCTGGATTGATTGTTTTGATGATCCATTTGCTTGTATTTTTGACTGTACAAGACTCTCAGAAATCTTAGCTTACCCAGAGGTTAAAAGTATCAATACTCTTCCTATTCTGCTTCTTTGGAGTCAACTCTGGGGCTAGTTCCTGTTTATTTGGGTATTGGATAACATCCCCATGAAAAGAATCCAGCCTGTGCTGCATATATTCTTCACTATTGCCTCCTCATAGAAATTATTCTGTTTCAAAGGAGAAAGAATGAATCATTATAGGGGGTCTCCAGTGTCTGTTTTGTCAGGTTTTAGAGTCCTAGAAGTGGGTATAACAATAGCATCAGAAGGAGAGAAGCTTCTACCGTATGTGTTAAATCAGACCATCAAACCATCTGGCTCAGCAGTGCTCAAGCTCACTGGGAGTAATTTTCCAGCATTTCAGAAAGGAGTTTACCTCGTCTTATCTGAAAAAGCCAGCATGTGAATCTTGCTCAGATGTGGCACTTAAAATGTTGACTTGCAGGTTCTGTACAACATTTGTTTGTTTATTTTAATGTATTTAAATGTTTGTTTAAATGTATCAGAAGCCTAATTCCAGTGGTGTACAAAAACAGCAAGGAGCATTAGTTCAGCAGGAAATCTATCCTAAATTATTTTGCTAACCATCCACGAAACAAAACAGGGGCTATTAAACAACAACAAACATCAGCCCCAGGCCTGGGATCAAAGCGTCATTTTCAAGACTTTCAGGATTCCAGAAAAGAGAGTACCATCCTTGGTCTGGGGAGATATTGTTCGAGAGGTGGGGGTCTCAACAGAGAAGCCACATTTCCTAGATCCCACAAAATGGTAATCTTGAATGGAATCCATCCACCATGCTGGAATATACTGGGTGGACAGAAACAATCCGAGATAAGCAGTCTTTTGGGCATCCAGACCCATCCAGGGCTTCATAGCTAATAATCAGCATCTTGAATTGCACTTGAAACCAGTGAGGACTATTTGGGAAACTGAAACTAGAAGTAGCTTAGGCGTGGCTCTATACTAAGCTCTGCAGCTCTGAAACTATGTTGAGCTCTGAGTCTGTCTATTGAAGATGAAATTGCTTCTCTCCTCTGCTTGCCTACTGAACTAAAGTGAAACTGATGTCTGTTTCTGAGCTCCTGAGTTGCTACTGAAGTTACTTGCAACATGTTTCTGTTTGAGTTTGCTCCATGTTGGAGAAATCTACAACTGGTTTGTAAAATCTACTTATCATGTTTATAAAGATGTTAAACAAAGCATCAGCCATCTGTGTTTATTTTTTGGGCATTGAATTAATGCTGCAAAACTCTGAATATCCAGATAATCTCTTTCCTCGGAGATCCTTTGCAGCTGTCATCCAACCGCAACTTTCTGAAGAAAGGGAAGATTAGAAATGTACAAGCTTGCTTTCAAGCATCTTATCCATGCTATAGTCACTCATCACAAGAAGGCGTGACATGGTAATCCTCGAGAGGCTGTGCTTTTTCTGTGGATTCCAAAATTTTGCCCTTTGATAGACACAGTGCTTAGAGCCGCATCCTAGCCATCTTTCCAGATGCAGAACAGATGCTGTGGCTTGAATTACACGTCCTCCAAAAGGCTATTTATTGTGAATGAGGGAATATGGTCCAATGTAATCTGCTGTATGAATGATTAACTTTTCTGCATTCAAGAACAATTATTCCATTGTTTCAATACTGCTGAGGAAAGCAAAATTATAATTGAGGCTAACATACATAATTGGGGGTTTCTGAGGCAAGGCATTCTTCCCGTGCTTTTTTAAAGAAAAGGGTAGCAAATGTACATCTTGGTGCCCTTGATTTTTGACAGCTGGCCTTTCAGGTTTGGATTTAGTTGAGTCTGGATGAGATGCTTTCCTCCTTTTGTAGTTTTTTTTTTTTTTCATTAGCACACATTCTACCTGAAGACTAATGGATTTTTTTCATAATTTCCTATAGTAACAGTCTACTTTTCAAAATATCAAGCACAATATTTCTCGGTTTTGCCTTCCATAAATTGCCAGATCCTTGGATCAAGAATTTTAGTCATCTTGATCTGTTTCTGAGGTATTATCTTTGCCTCTGGTGCTATATGAATATCAATATTATTTTAGCTCTCTTCTGCTGCATTCCTTATTGTTGGATTTGCTAAGGGTGGAGGAGGGAGGTAGAAATGGAAAAAGGGATTCTCTAGCCATGTCACCCATTTCTCAGCTGTCACGCTCAGCTAGCTTTTGCTATTAGTGCCCTTTCGTGCATTTAATTGGTCCCTCCTTCCAACAAGACTGACTCCATTTGGGGGAAAATTGGAAATTCAGCTCCAGCAGTTTTTTCAACTTTATTGTAATGTGCTCAACTGGGTTGGGCTGTGGCAAGGAATACAATGTTTGGTGTGGAGATTGCAAAGTGTCAATATTTGGGGAGAACAAAACTGCATTTTGCTCAATTAATTCTCAAAAATGCTTGATGCTGCTTTCCATTTGCATAAAAGGCCTGGTTATTACCATTTAGTACAAGCTTTGTATCAGTTGCTAAATACTTATCAGCCCCAAAAGTTATTTTTTAAATTTTAAGTTTCATAATCATTATTTGGAATTAATACACCAGGAAGATTAAAGAACCTGCCCCTAATCCGTCTAACTCTCAAATTTAATCGTACGGCATCTTACATTTCTTGCTTGAAATTAGGATGCTTTTAGACAAACTGCATTTAGAGATGGACATCTTGAAACATCTGCAACAGTGGGTGTATGATAACTCTAAGAGGAACATCTGGAAAAGTTCTGTGTCTGCCACCTAGAGATCTGTGGCAGATAACATAGTTGTTTTCGAATATCTAAAAGGCTTTCAGCAAAACAGGCAGCAGAAAATTCTCTGGTGCTGTAGAAAGCAACATTCTACCATAGTCACTCAGTGAAAAATGCAGGGAACAAATTTTGCTAAAAATCGGGGTGGGGTGGGGATTCAAACTAGATTATATTAGATTAACAGAGTTGGAAGGTACCTTGTAGGTCATCTAGTCCAACCCCCTGCCCAAGCAGGAGACTCTACACCATTTCTGACAAATGACAGTCTAATGTCTTCCTGAAAGCCTCAAATGATGAAGCTCACACAACTTCCAAAGGCAACTTCTGTTCCATTGGTTGATAATGTTTAAGAGAGAAAAATATTGCTCCAGGAGTGAATGTATTTCCCTCTGGGGGAATCCGTACTGTATATCAGACATAAATACAATTGAGCGAGTCCAGAAGTATTTTACCAGAAGAGTACTACATTCCTCTGTTCGCAACAGAATACCCTATATCACCAGATTTGAGATTCTAGGCTCAGACAACCTTGAACTACGCCAGCTAAGATTGGACTTTAGCTTAGTACATAAAATCATATGTTACAACATCTTACTTGTTCATGAATATTTCAGCTTTAACCACTACAACACAACAGCAACATAAACTGAATGTAAACCACTCCAAACTTGATTGCAGGAAGTACGATTTCAGCAACAAGGTGGTCAATGTCTGGAACTCACTACCTGATTCTGTTGTTCACCTGCTCAAACCCCCATTTCTTTTCCCTCAAACTAACCTCTATTGACCTCACCCCATTCCTAAGAGGTCTGTAAGAGGCATGCATAAGCATACAATTGTGTCTACCGTCCCTGTCCTATTGTCCCCAATTATTAGTTCCTACTTCTTGTATTTAAGCTTATGTTTATTCTTATTTCTGTTATAAGCTTTTGACAAAATAAATAAATAAAATAAACTATTTAAGCAATATGTCTGTTGAAATTCTCAGACCAGGTCATAGTTGTCTCAAAGATGCTTTTTCAAAAGGCAACTGGACTGTATTTTTCATAGAGGAACCAATTGAAACAGGTCAAGAATTACTGAAAGAGCTAGATCAATTTGGGAAAGTTGCAGAACTTAAAATTAATAGGGAAAAAACAAAATTAATAATTAAACATTTAACAGAAAAACAAAAAGTAAAATTGGAAAGGATAATGGGATTACAAATAGTATAATAAGTTAAATACCTTGGAATTTGGTTGACAGCTCAATGCAAAACTCTAATGGAAAATAATTATAATAAATTATTACAGCAAGTTAAAAAAAGATTTACAGATAAGGGTTAAATTGCAAATCTCCTTATTAGGGAGAATTGCCACTATAAAAATGAATTCTGCCCAAATTTATTTATTCATTCCAAACAATACCAATAAAAATACATAAAAATTACTTTGTGGAACTTAACAAGATAATCACCAAATTTGTCTGGCAAGGGGAAAAACCGAGGATAAACCTAAAGGCAATGCAAGATATGAAGAGCAGGGGAGGTATGGCACTCTCAAATTGGGAATTATATTATAGTGCAGCCTCCTTACTCTGGTTGAAAGAGTGGGTAAATCTGTCGAATAAAAGGATCTTATTTTTAGAAGGCCATGATTTACAGAGCGGATGGCATGCATTTTTATGGGACATTGGGAAAATTAAGCAGAAGTATTTCCACAGACATATAATTAGAGATTCCTTATTGGCTAATTGGAACAAAATAAAAAAAAAATTACTTAAAAATCCCAATTTGGATCTCAA
Source organism: Hydrophis major (assembly GCA_033807585.1). Lineage (NCBI taxonomy): Eukaryota > Metazoa > Chordata > Lepidosauria > Squamata > Elapidae > Hydrophis > Hydrophis major. Next base: position 96,568,709 of record CM066331.1, read on the forward strand.
CGATGGAGGTGATGATACATCCAAACAATCTAGATCTTAATAAAATGATAAAATACAAAGACCTTCTTGATGCGCAAGGAACTTTAAAATCATGGCAAGATCTCTAAGAATGGGCTACAAGTAGCCCGATGGGCTTACTTGCAAATTCAAAATAGATATAGCCAGGACAAGAAAATTTTTGGAATTTATACTAAGGCACAATAAATAGATAAAATTTTATTAGGTCCAGATAAAAAAAAAATATAACTAAATTTTATAATTATTTACTAGAGACAGAATTAGAAGAGGAAGTAGTCAAAGGCAGCATGATAGCTTGGAGCAGAAACATAGGACGTAGCATTACATTATTAGAATGGGAAAAGGTCTGGACAAGGAATAATAACATTAATAACAATAATAACAATAATAACAATAATAACAATAATAACAATAATAACAAGATCAGCAGTATACAAAGAAAATGCCTATAAAATGTTTTATAGATGGCATATCTCACCCTTGAGAATAGCAAAAATGTTTCCTAACATGAATCCAAATTGCTGGAAATGTAAAAAGAAACAGGGAACACTTTTTCATATGTGCTGGTCCTGCACTGAAGCCCAAAGATATTGGCATAGAATAAAAAATGGTTAGAGGAAATAACAGCAGAGCAAATTGAATTAAAACCAGAATTCTTCCTATTGGGGATATTTAATAGACAAATTCCTAAAAATATTAAATATATAATACTGCATATTCTTACTGCAGCCAGAATAACCTTTGCACACTGTTGGAAACAAGCAGATATTCCAACAGAGGAGATGGTTATACAGAAGATAACAGCCTTAGCACTTAAGGAAAAAGAAACATCAGAATATAATAGAAGCTGGGAATGCTGGTATGATTGGATAGAACAAAAATAGAAAATATATTAGTAAATAACGGTAAATGTAAATCATAATTATATATTCGCAATAAGATGTATTTGTAAATGTATCACCAATATTGATAACAAACAAGGAACTATAGACTGTTGATAGTAGAATTGTTAGTTTTTTTAAAAAAACATTTTTTTTTTTTTTCTATTTCTTTTCTTTCTCCTTCTGTGTGTTGTGTTTGTTTGATGTTTTGGTTTTGTAATCAATAAAGTTTGTTTAAAAAAAGAAAGAAAGAAAACCTAGAACTATGCCACTTCTGGTCCGATGTAAATATAGTATATAAAATCATACATTGCAATGTCCTACCTGCAAATGAATACTTCAGCTTTAATCATAACAATACAAGAGCAAACAATAGATACAAATCAAGGTTAATCACACCAAACTTGACTGCAGAAAATATGATTTCAGCAACAGAGTGGTCAATGTTTGGAATACTCTACCTGTGGTTTGTTCCCCAAACCCCAAAAACTTTAACCTTAGACTTTCTACTATTGACCTCACCCCCTTCCCAAGAGGCCTGTAGGGGGCATACATAAGTACACCAATCGTGCCTACTGTCCCTGTCCTATTGTTTTTTTATTTTTCTTATAAGTATCTATCTCATGTATTCAAAAGTATATTTATTCTTATACCTGTATCTTTTAAGCGATTGACAAATCTAATAAATACTAAAAAAAAAAATACTAAAGACCTGGAAAGGGATTTGAAAATGAAAGCATTGGACTTCTGGTTTGGGTCTCTTCAATGACAGACCGAAATCCACGATCGTGCGCAGTTTCGATCTGTGTTTGCCGCTGGAGCGCCTCGATTCTTTGGATTCGGGGCTAAAGTCACCCCGTAGAGGTGGTGAAGAGGGGGGAGATTGCTAGCCGAGTGGAGGGGAGCCTCATCTCTCCTCTTTGGCTGGTCTAAACTCCCTTCCCTGAAGGCGATTGCAGCGGTGGTCTGAAATGGCCACCTCAAAGAAGATCCCGACTGGATAAGATTGTGCAGGAGGAAGACAAAGAGGAAAGCAGGACAGACCCCAGGCTAAACAACATAGAACATCTAAGCAAGGTACCCTGAATCTAAAAGTACCTAGAAGGATACTTCTGAAAGAAGATGTTTAAGCAGCAAAGGAGAGAGAAAAGCATTCCACTGGGCCACTGAATGGAGCTGAGTGTTTACTGGCCAGATGCTCTTCCTGTCATTAATGTGGAGTTATATCCAGCAGATACATTCTCATCATAACCAGAGAAAGAAATACCTGCCTCTACTTAGGATCGAACTCACAGCCTCATGATTGTGAGGGAAGAGCTCCACCTCTATACCACCATACCAACCAGAGCATCTACTAAATCAATACCAGAAATTTGTTTGGGAAATGGGAGTCAATAAATATCAGTAAAATATTTATTAGTAATGTTACAATGGAATACCATAATTACTTTTCTAACAACAGAGCAATATTTTGGTAGGAAATGATATAACTTTGGAGCAGGGTCTAAATGTGAATTCCTGAGGAATTCTGGGAGTTGACGTCCACATGCCTTAAAGTTGCCAAAATTGAGAAATGATGTTTTAGGTCAACAACAGAATAAATGCATTCTAAACTGACTATAAAATTGAAAGATATTACTAAGATGTGCTTCTTTATCAGGCCATTTCCATACCCATACTGTATAATTTCAACAATAAATATTTAACCGTTTTCTCCAGTAGTATTATTTGCACTTCTACATTGATTTTTCACTGTACGGTTCAGGAAGATGGATTGTACTGAAACACTGGCTACTACAGTTGATTGTCAGCGTTAGAGAATTGGCCATGAGAAACTGATCTGACGTGTTCCAAGTTTGCAGTTTACCCAAACATACAACATACCCACACATGCATTCTTCTTGAATATTTAGCCTCTTTCCAAACTCTTATTCCCCCTTTATTTTGTTTTCTACTTTTTTTTTCTATTGTATTCAACAACTCCTTCAAGGTGTTTAGAGTGACTCACTCATGCCAACTATACATCTACATTCATTGGCTTTAACATATTTATCGTTTTTTTTCTTCTTCAGGGACTCAACAGTGTTTTTGAAGTTTACCTGGTGGGAAACAACTCCAACCATTTTATCATCTCTCCGACTTCAATCCAAGGCAAAGCAGACATTCGGATTAGAGTAGCGGTCCCCCTGGATTTTGAGATAATCCCTCGCTATGTATTTTCTGTAAGTGTTCTTCAGACATTGCATGGGGAGGTGGTAGAAAGCCGAGGGACTGGATGGGTGATATGGGATATTGATATATATGGATGTACACATGCAGTAGTTAATTTGTTTGGAGTAGATTTTGCAACAAAATAATATATGATTCTTCAATATAATAGATAATGCAAAGATAGCAGGGTTGATTAAGGTGATTAGATATTCATAGCCACTGTGATGACCCAGGGTGGGATACAAAAGCAACAAAGTCACAAAAACAGGTGAAGTCCCTTTAATTCCTTCAACTTGGCTTCAAAGGTCCAATTATCATTGACTGGAAAAAACAATCCCCCACAAACAGTTGCGAAAAAGAAGAACTTCCGTTCAAATTCAAAATACATATAAGGCGAGGGCAAGGCAGCATAAGGGTGTGAAAACATCTACAGATATCGAAATACACACACTGGGAAGGACACCAGAACTCAGATAAGAACTGACAAACTAGAAATATTTTCACACATTGCTTCCAGGACTGGCCCATGCGCAGTTTGTCCTTTTAAACAGTCCTCACAGCTGCAGCCCATAAAGAGGATCAAGGCCCTTTCCTCCCCCGTAGACCATGCCATTCACATTTCTCCCTTATCGCTCCTCCTTGTGTGCCCTAGGATGAAGAGGGGATGGACCTGGGTCTTCCTCTGAATGCCCAGCCAGCCTGTGCCCTTCCCCAGTTTCCTCCACAGCCCCCAGAGCCACACTCCCACTCCCTGTCAGCTGTTCCTCCTCTCCCTCGGAATCAGATTCTAACAGGGGCATGACAGCCCCTGTTACCAGAATAGATAGTCCTTGACTTACAACCATTTGTTTCAGTGGTGGGATTCAAATTTTTTTGCTACCGGTTCTGTGGGCGTGGCTTGGTGAGCATGGTGTGGCTTGGTTGGCATGTCTTTGTGGGCGTGGCAGGGGAAGGATACTGCAAAATCCCCATTTCTTCCCCACCCACTAACCTGCTTTCCAGCTCCGTTCTCCTGTGCAGGGCAACCAAAGAAGAACCAGCCGATCAGCTGGGACTTAGGAGGCAGAGAACAGATGGGGGTGGAGCCAGTCAGAGGTTGTATATGCCAGTTCTCCGAACTACTCAAAATTTTCTCTACCAGTTCTCTAGGACTGGTCAGAACCTGCTGAATACCACATCTGGTTTGTTTAGTGACTGTTCAAAGTTAATGACACTGAAAAGGCAACTTATACAATCAGTCTTCATGCTTATAACCATCACAGTATCTGGATGATCATGTGATCATCATTTGGGTGCTTGGCAACCAGCATGGATTTACAATGATTGCAGGATCATGTGATCATAATTTGCAACCTTCCCAGCCAGGTTCCACCAAGCAAAGCTAGAAGCCAGATTTGTTTAATGATGATGTGGTTCACTTCTCAACTGCAGTGATTCGCTCAACAACTAGGGCAGAAGGGTCATAAAATCAGCCATAATTCACTTAAATCACTGCCTTGCTTAACAACAGAAATTCTGATCCTAATTGTGGTCAGAAGTTGAGGACTACCTGTATGGTCACCATTACAGGGGTCTTCAAACTTGACAGTTTTAAGTCTTGCGAACTTCAACTCCCAGAATTCCTTCTCCAGTCATGTTAGCTCAGGAATTCTGGGAGTTGAAGTCCGCAAGTCTTAAACTTGCCAGGTTTGAAGATCCTTGCCATTAACGTCATTAAGAGTTCAGAATCTCCCAGGTTCATGTTCTCAGTCCTTTTTCCCACAAACCTGTAAAACACACTAGTCATTTCCCTATATTGCAGGTGAATGCTGCTTTCAAGAATATAGTAGAGACTCAGTTATTATAATGTAATAATAGAGACATTTCTTTAAATAATATGTGCATAGAATTGCCTATCCATAAAAACTGCTGTGAACATTGGTGATATTTCTGTCTTCTTTGCTTTAAAAACATTCTAAATTGCTTCTTTAAAGATTCTCTCATTCTCCAGCCCAAACATCAGCATCTACTTTAGAAGTAACCAATTTGTTTTATTATTTTCCAATGTTGGAAAATTAATATGGGCAATTTCCAATTTAGTTAGCACCCAGCATACACCCAGGTTTAATCTCCCTATCCAGATCAAAGCAGGCACACACAACCATTCAGTTCAGCTGGGGGGGGAAGTATAGCTTGATCTTTACTTAATAAACATCAGCAAATGTTAAAGAAACTAGCCAAAAAAAAAGGGATTAAAAGTGGACAAAAACTGGGGGAGACTTGAACAACAGGCAAGAATTAATATTATATGTGTATCTCAGGTTAAAAGAGCCTCTGAAAACAATCCTTCAGATAATTTACATGCAGAGCCCCAAAGGCTTTGGTTATTCCCAGCTTTAACACAGAAGTAGCAGAATTGAGAGGAAAGTATGACAGAAGGTGATCCCTTCTCTATTCTGCATCATTAAAGAGACAAATTGGTGAGTGGGGATGATGCATCCAAAATCCAGGTGTACATATTTGTATGAAATTGTTAAAATGCATTTGGTGCATTTTCATACATTTTTATAGTCCCCATGCCATAGGCCAAGCAGCAGTGGAATTAGTTCATATGCCAGAATAGGCAGATGCTTAATGGAGCACAGCTGCACAAAGTTTGTTTCTATATTAGCCCTTTTGCTGAATAAATCCCAAAATACATATCAAACTGTGTTGGAATACCTTCTAGGTTTTATATTCATTTCCAGAATGGCTTGTATGAGCCCTTCTTTTAAAAGTATAAATCTTAATTACACTGAACTTCAGATAATTTTTTTCTAAATTCTTGTTTTCATGTAGCAGGTTAACTCTAGCAATGTAAACATGAAGGTTAGCTGTGTTATTTTAACAAATCACAGTTACACAGTGCAGGGATGGGCTTCAAAAAATTTAGCAACCAGTTCTCTGCCCGGTTGTTGGGTGAGCGTGGACATGGTGGGCCTGGCCCAGTCGGCCTCCTGCACCATGGTGGGGGGGGGGGTGTTTTCACCCTCCCCAGGCTCCAGAGGCTTTCCTCAAGCCTCTGAGAGGGTAAAAATGGCCTCCGGAGGCTCCGCAGGCTTTCCTCAAGCCTCTGAGAGGGTAAAAATGGCCTCCGCAAGCTCCGCAGGCTTTCCTCAAGCCTCTGAGAGGGTAAAAATGGCCTCCCCAGGCTCCGGAGGCTTTCCTCAAGCCTCTAAGAGGGTAAAAATGGCCTCCCCAGGCTCCGGAGTCTCTCAGGAAGCCAGAAATGTGCCCATTTCCGGCCTTCCAGTACTTCTGGGAGCCCCATTTTTTCCCCTCCCTGGGCTCCAAAGACTCTTTGGAGGCCGGAAACAGGCCCGTTTCTGACTTTCTGGAGCCTCTAGCAGTCCCATTTTTCACCCTCCCCAAGCCTCTGCGTGGGCCCTGTGTTCTGTCCTTAATTAACATTTTTGAGATCCCCGCGCTTTGATTGGCCAAAGCGCGGGGCTCTCCGATTGGTCAGGCGAGCCGCGCCGATTGGCTCGCTGAGAATCTCCCGCAATTGGTCCATTCGGATCGCGGGAGATTCAAAGCGGTGCCATTGGCCGCAGCCGCCGCGGCTAAAGGAATAAAAGCCGCGGGCTTTTTCCTTTACACCAGTTCGGTTCCAACTTCCAATAAAAGAGCTTGCATTGAAGTCACCAACTCCTGGCATCACTTCGCGGACACAACACTGGCGACGAAGGTGGGATTCAGACCCTGAACCGAACCACATGTCCGACGGAAGCCAGACGAACCACCGCGATGGCGAAAATCGCACCACCCGCACCCTTCAACCCCGCCACCGAGGACTGGGAATCGTACTCCGACCGATTCCGCATGTTCCTCGAATGCAGCGACCTGAAGGATGCCACCGGCCCCATGAAGCGCGCCGTCTTCCTGACCCACTGCGGGACCGAGGTCTTCAAGACGGCCAAGGCGCTGGCCAAACCCGCCGATGCGACAGCGATGGACTGGGACGTCCTCGAGCCAATACTTCGGCGGCACTACGCTCCAGAGGTACCCATCCTGATCCGACGCAACGAGTTCTACCATCGGGACCAGAGGTCGGGTGAGAGTTTCAGCGACTTCATCGCCGAGCTGCAGCGCCTAGGGGGGCTCTGCGAATTCGACAACCTGAACGACGCCCTGCGAGACCGAATCGTGCTCAGTTTGTGGGACCCCGTCCTCCAGAGCCGGCTGATGGCCAAGGGCAACATCAGCCTAGCAGACACCCTCACCGCAGCCGCAGCCGCCGAACCAACCCGAACTTCCGCCGACCGCATGCGCAGACCGAACACTGGGGACCGCAGCGGAAACAACAACCTGGCGAGGTCGACCAAGGCCCAACCTGAGACGACCACCCACCAGGGCGACTTCCACTCGGCATCGGGCACTTCCGATGACGAGGAGGACATCCATCGCCTCCAGACAGGCCGCGACCCACGGAACCGGCGGGGTCGTAAGTCGAGGACCAACTGTGCCGGTTGCGGCGGTGACCACCCCAGGTCGGAATGCCGGTTTTTTGAATCGATCTGCCGGCATTGCGACAAGAAGAGACACATCGCCCGTGTCTGCCGCCTAAAGAAGAATCGCAGCCCGGCACGATGGGACCAGAGCGACCGGAGGAGAGAAAGCACACCACCCCGGACCAGAGATCGCCCCTCGGACAACAGATGGGACCGGAACGGACGATCCTCGCAAGGCGGCGATAACCGGCGAAGAGAGGAGACCCATCAGACAGTCACCATCGGCCACGCCATCACCAATGACGCCCGGAAGGTCCACGTGGAGGTAGGCATCGAGGGCCAGCCATGCAAAATGGAGGTGGACTCCGGGTCCTACCTCTCCATGAGGAACATAGACAGCCAGAGACTCATTGTAAAGGACTACCAGGGAAACCGCATCCCGGTTGTCAGAACCAAACACTTCAACATCACCTATAAAGGGCACATCGAAAGACTTCCCCTGACAATCGTCGACCGCGACCGCCCAAGCCTACTGGGACTGCAATGGTTCGCCCCGCTCGACATCGCACTCACGGGAGTCGACCACGTCACCGACGACAGCTGGGAGCAGCAACTGGCCCGGGAATTCCAAGAGGTCTTCGACGGAAACCTAGGCAAGTACCGAGGGACCCTTATATCTTTCAACCTAGACCCAAACGTCCCCCCAAAACGCCTGAAACCAAGGCGGGTGCCATTCGCACTGAAACCCAAGATAGACGAGCAAATTGACAAGCTCGTCAAACAAGGGGTCCTGCAGCCCATAGACCACGCCCGGTGGGAGACCCCCATAGTCACCCCGATCAAGCCCGATGGGTCGGTGAGGATCTGTGGGGACTATAAGGCCACCCTAAATGGCGCGCTACAACAAAGCGCCTACCCCGTCCCAGTAGTGCAACACCTACTGCACTCACTGGGAGGGGGCAAGGTTTTCGCCAAGCTCGACCTCGCCCAGGCTTACCAACAGTTGCCAGTCGACGAGCAAACGGCAGAAGCGCAAACCATAGTCACCCACCGGGGGGCATTCAAATGCAACCAACTCCAATTCGGAGTCAGCGTGGCACCGGGCATATTCCAAAGCCTAATGGAAAGACTATTGCAAGGCATCAAGGGGGTGGTACCTTACTTCGACGACGTCCTAGTGTCGGCAACCAACCAAGCCGAACTAGAGGGTCGCCTAAGGGAGGTCCTAACCAAATTTAAAGAGACCGGGCTGAAAGTCAAGAGGGAGAAATGCCAGCTATGCACGGAAAGGGTAGAATTCCTAGGATACCTCCTAGACCGTCACGGCATTCACCCCACAAACCAAAAAATCAAGGCCATCAAAGAAGCCCCCACACCCAAGTCAAAGACGGAACTACAGGCGTTCCTGGGGCTACTGAACTTTTACAATGTGTTCCTACCCCAAAAGGCGACAGCGGCGGAGCCCTTGCATAGGCTCCTGGACAAGGCGGCGACCTGGACTTGGGGGAAACGCGAGCAAGCCGCCTTCCAAAGAACGAAGGACCTCCTCACTTCGGACGCCGTCCTCATACAATATAACGAGACTCTACCTCTGGCCGTCACATGCGACGCATCACCCTTCGGCGTCGGCGCTGTCCTCAGCCATACCCTCCCCAACAGAAAAGAAGCGCCCATCGCGTTCTTTTCGAGGACCCTCACCAAACCGGAGCGGAACTATAGCCAGCTGGACAAAGAGGCTCTGGCTATCGTTGCCGCCGTAAAACGATTCCACGAGTATCTCTACGGCCGGACGTTCACCATTATAACCGACCACAAGCCGCTGCTGGGAATCCTTGCAGGAAACCGGGCCACCCCAAACATTCTGTCTCCCCGAATGAGAAGGTGGTCCGAGTTCCTGGCAGCCTACAACTACGGACTCATACACAGACCGGGTAAGACGATCTCCCATGCAGACGCCTTAAGCCGCTCGCCGCTACCAGAACCTGACACCGACCCAGCACTCACGACGACCACCCTCAGCATAGAGACTCTACCCAACCTGCCCATAACCGCGTCAGACATTGCCCGAGAGACTAATAAAGACAAACGTCTGGCGCGGGTGTTGCATTGGGTAGAGAAAGGGTGGCCGGAAAGGGACAACGACGAGTCCGTCAAAACGTTCCGAAACCGCCAAACGGAACTCTCTTTATTAAAAGGGTGCATACTATGGGGGGATAGGGTGGTCATTCCAGAAAAGCTACAAGGGAAGGTCCTGGAACTGCTACACGAGGGGCACCCTGGCATCGTTAGGACTAAAGCCCTGGCCAGAAGTTACGCTTGGTGGCCAGGGATGGACAAACAAATTGAGGCCTGGGTAGCTAGGTGCCAACGATGCCAGGAAACTAGGCCAAGCCCACCCACAGCACCCGTCCTAGAGTGGGAAACCCCAAGGGGACCTTGGTCTAGGATCCATATAGACTTCACCGGGCCCACAAAAGGACACACCTTCCTCATAACAGTTGACGCTTACTCCAACTGGCTGGAGGTAAGCAACATGAAGACGACAACCACGGAGGCCGTGATCAAGGAACTCTGCAAACTCTTTGCAACACACGGCCTCCCAGACGTCGTCGTCTCCGACAACGGGCCCCAATTCACCTCGCTGGAATTCGAAAAATTCCTAGCGGAAAGGGGCATCCGCCACGCGCTGACAGCACCAGCGCACCTGGCGGCGAACGGTAGGGCGGAACGGATGGTCCAATTCACTAAAAAGACCATCCGGAAAATAGACCACGGGGAGATCCAGGAGAAAATAAACAAACTACTCTTCACCCAACACATAACCCCAAATACCACAACCAATAAGAGCCCAGCTGAACTATTAATGGGCAGGAAACTAAGGTCCCCACTCGACAGGTTACACCCCACGTATAACCCGGAGAAGCCCCCAGACTCAAATAGCAAACACCGAACCTTCGCACCTGGCGACCCCGTATACGCAAGAAACCTGACGGGAGACCCACTATGGATACCAGCCGTCATCACACAAACAACAGGCCCACACTCGTACCGGCTACAAACAGCAGATGGACGAGCCTGGAAACGCCACATCGACCAACTAAGGTCGAGGACTACCAACCAACAAACCACCGACGCACAAACAGGCGAAACCAACCCCCACAACACAAACCAAGGGGGGAGGGAATACCCAGGGGACCAAAACCAAAGAAGAATAAACCAGCTGTACTCACCGGAAAGCAGCCATCACGACCCCTCGCCAGTAAGAAACAGCCAGGCCAGCTCGACCAACCCGGAAAGACCGAGCGGGAGCGGCGAAACCCGCAGCTCAACTAACCCGGGAGGCCCAGGAGGGAGCTACGGAGAGCGGCCCGGCCCGATCGACCAGCCGGTTCCCATGACGGCAGCAGGAGCAGCAGAGATCCCGACCGAACCGGCCGGGATCCAGCCTACAACTGAGCTGCGCAGGTCAAGTAGGCTCAGACGGAGCCCCGCCTACCTACGTGACTATGCGACGTGAGGACTGAACCAAGAGGGGAGGGGTGTTCTGTCCTTAATTAACATTCTTGAGATCCCCGCGCTTTGATTGGCCAAAGCGCGGGGCTCTCCGATTGGTCAGACGAGCCGCACCGATTGGCTCGCTGAGAATCTCCCGCGATTGGTCCATTCGGATCACGGGAGATTCAAAGCGGTGGCATTGGCCGCGGCCGCCGCGGCTAAAGGAATAAAAGCCGCGGGCTTTTTCCTTTACGCCAGTTCGGTTCCAACTTCCAATAAAAGAGCTTGCATTGAAGTCATCGACTCCTGGCATCACTTCGCGGACACATCACCCTGAACTTACCTGGGATCCAAAACGGGCTGCGTGGAGATTCCTGGGAGAAGAGGGGTGGGCAGAGCCAGCCAGTCGTTGCAACTACCTATTCAGCAAACCAGATGTAAAATCAACATCTGGTTCATGCAAACTGGTAGCAGCCCACCCCCAGAGTTCTGAGAGTCTACAGTACCTATAAACTTTTAAAGACTTTGTTTCGATGAGGGGGGCTATAATCTAATTAGCTTAGCAATAAAAGAGAATGGAATTGCTCTGACACAATGCAGACTAATGACCAACTTTTAGACTTGAATCTTAAAACCAAATGCCGAGTGCAAAAATTGCAAACTACTAGGGGAGGAGAGAGGTGGAAATGACCCGTTAACTTTTAAGTGAAAACAAAGAGCTAATATACAATCATATGCGATGTCAGATTTTATGACTGCATCACTTAGCGATGGCAATTCCAGTCACAACTGCTGTTGTTAACCAAGGACTGCTGGTCATCCAATAAAAATATTCCTAGACTTGATGTTTGTTGGACGCAACTGTCCCAGTTTGTTCCCATGTTTGTTGGACATACATTGCCTCAGATATAACATCCTTCAAAGACTTGTTTTCATAACAATTACTTATTATGATTTATTTATCTGAAACCATTTTTATCCTGCCCTCCAGTCAAACGTTTCCAAGCTAGAAAGCGCTCACAAGCTTAAAAAGCAAAATGTTGCAGTGACAGGAGAGAAAAAAAAGAACGGAGAAGAAAGAATTAAAACACTGATCTTGTATAACTGTTATAGAATGACAAACTGGATATTTGCCACAGCAATCCCTTATATTAAGGGGTTGGGAGTCTTTAGCTGTCATGGGTTTTTGTGCTTTGATCCTCCTACACCACCCTGTGAGAGACAGGCAGCCAAATAAATCATATAAATAAAACAGAGGCAGCATTTAATATTTGCTTGGAGTCAAGGACCATTAAATGCCGATGTCATATTACACATCTAAGCAATATCAGGCCCCTCTGCTGGAATGTGGGGCTTGAGAATTTGTGACCTTCTCCGAGAATAGTTGAGTAAGGAATTAGTTTTACTGGTAGCTATGGGTCACTGAACCACAATCCATGAACAGTCCTTAGGATCTCTTCAGTGATGATGAGAAAAAGCAGTTGTGGAAATACAGAGCTAATGCAAAGCTAAGAGTGTGCATTAACTCTGCGCCTTTGGGAACAGGAAGAAGAAAAATCCGTATGAGTTCCAACATTTTCTACATTTCATGTAATTGCCTTATTATTGGACAGCAGTAGAGTAGATTGTCATCGATGGGTTAGAAAGGCACAACATCAATCGACTGAACGTGGCAGAAATGAGGGATAAAAAAAATATTGGCATATATCGATTAGCATTAATTGCAACTTCACTCATAGCTGTCGGTCTCGTAGGATTCATCTTTAGCCAAAAAAGAGAGAAGAAAATGAACAGATATCTGCTATGAGCCTGATGCCTTCCAAAATCTAGGACCCCAGCTGCAGCAGCTTAAATAGGACTCCCCCCCCCCTTTTTATGGTTTGCCACTATGAAAGTTTTATATCCTATAAAACTTCAGTTTAAATGCATCTCTCAGGCAGCAGAGCTCTTCCCAGCTGCCTGCTTGAGCTGCATCCCAGTGTTTCAGTGAGCTGTAAATTTGTAGAAAGTCAGAACCGCTCTATAAACACCATGCCAGCAGCCTCTGTTGCTATTAGTCTTTATGCAGCAACAGCAGCAGCAAAGAAACATGAATAAAATTCAGATTTTCTGAAAAAAAAAATTGTAAGGCATAAAACAGAAGTAAAAATGACTGGGGTTAAAGATTAGAAGATAAGCTTATCATAAATATATGTGTGTGATAATCTTTGGGGTCCAATTGATATACATATATATATATATACATACATATACACACACACACGCACATATATATATATTCATTCAGAGGTTCTCGCGGGTATTTGTATGTGGATCTTTGGTTATTCGGGTTTTCTCCTGCGTAAAATTGGAAGTATCTAGGCAACGTTTCAATGAAGTCTCATTCATCATCTTCAGGCTTGTGTCTTTGGCTCTGACAGAGCCAAAGACACAAGCCTGAAGATGATGAATGAGACTTCATTGAAACGTTGCCTAGATACTTCCAATTTTACGTGGGAGAAAACCCGAATAACCAAAGATAGATAGATAGATAGATAGATAGATAGATAGATAGATAGATAGATTAATCACGATGCTGCTAGCCCTGTATTTATACCCCTGATGAGTAGGTTAAAACTCTTGTTTAGGATTAAGGACAGCTTTGAATATATGCATCCAATGCTTGAAGGCTGCTAATTTACATTTGATGAATATATATATTCAAGATCCCTTGGAAGGCTACTAATTCAGCATATTCTAGCAGAAATTTATGCTCTCAGAAGCATCATTTACAATTCAACAGGTTGCTGCAGATCATATCTTCTCTCTGTGTAACTTTCTCTGCTGGTAATATACTTACTTGGAACAGGTAAAAGATATTGATTGATGAGTCTATCCAGGGGTAGGATTCTACCAATTCGGGTGAACCAGATGTTAAGTTTTCATCTGGTTTGCCAAATCAGTATTTCAACCAACCAGCTGGCCCCACCCACTCCACCCCGCGCCTCCCAAGGGTCTCCATGTGATGCAGGTCCACGTGGAGGCTCTGGGAGGGAGGAAAACGGGTCTTGCAGAAGTCTGGAAACAGGCCTGTTTCTGTCTTCCGGTGGGCCTCCAGAGCCCAGGGGAGGGCATTTTCACCCTCCCAGAGGCCTGGGGAAGGTTAGGGTTAGGGACCCTTGGGAAAGTTAAAAACAGCCCTCCCAGAAGTACCGGTAGGCTATGTCCACCATGGCCAGGCCCACTCAGCAACTACGCAGCGAGCCCAAAATTCAGTATATTGATTGTCAAATTCTAAATTTGGTTTTCTTACTAGCATATTTCTGTTCAGGTTTCAGACGTGGCCGCCTTTCTCATTGTAGGGATTTGCAATGTACTTTCAAGCAGAATCAAAGATGGGCGTGCCTGGATCGGTTGCGCGCATCAGACTGATGATTTAATTCATCTGCTGACACACCAACAGATTCTATGGGCTGTAAAAATGTCCTTAGTGATCCTTCTAAAGATCCCAAAAGGGAAAGTATGGTAAAAATAGTTTTAAGGTTGACAGACTGACAATCATATTTTTTTTTCTATGATTTGTGCTGGTGGGATTTCCAGATGTTTTAGTATCTAACAGATTAGCTTCTGTTTGCAAGATTGAAATATAACCCATTTGTTGGCGAGAACATGGCAAGACTATGTCAGAGCATTTATGGAAAGCTAGAAAAAGAGCAGAGTGACAGAGGGGAAAGTGCTGCTATTTCAGCAACTGTCCTCTGTCACGCATATTCAGAGATGTTTGGTTCAAGATTTCATGCCTGGCCTGTTGTGAAAGACATTTAAAGGGAAATAAGGGCTTCTCACTAGAAGAGAGATAAACTTTTATCCTAACTATTTTGCATTTCTTTTTCTTTAGCTATTTGCAAATGAGAGCCTACCTGACCACGTTGGTTTTGCACGGGTGAAGATTAACCTCATCAATGAGAATGACAACAGACCGGTTTTCAGCCAGATCCTCTATAATGTCAGCCTGTTTGAGAATGCCACAGTGGGAACTACAATTCTGAGAGTTTTGGTAAGCAAGAGACGTGTGTTTCCACAGTTGCTTAGACCAATACATAACAATTATTTAAATTTTCAGTAAGTTGAAAATGGATTAGAAAATATGTTGGTTTATATGTTGGTTGGTAATTAAAGACATAAATAGATTTTTATTATAAGTATACGCATTCTAAAGAAATTGCACGAACAAGCATATTTATTAGTTTCTTTAAATCTAGATTCACATATCTTTAATAGGTTTAGTCAGATCAATAAGTAGACAAGTAAAGGATGGTAACTCTTATTGTAGGTCAGATTTTAAAGAACGGGGAGGAGAAACATAAGGAATTTATGTTTATGTTTCTTTTCCAGGCGATTTAATCAGACATAAGTTGGTAGCCAAATTTTGAAAAAGCAAAGATCGGAGAATGACGATGTGAGACAATTATGTTCATATCGATAAGTTAATGTTTGTTCTCTGACAGTTGCGAATGGCAAATTCAAAACTTGGAAAGTGAAAGAAATGGGATTAAGGCAGACAAAGGACATAGAGAGAGAAACACAACAGCATGACTGCAAGCCACCTTTTCTTACCAAGATTATTCATTGAGGTGTGGCAATGACTGTTGTGAATTTATATTATTGTACAAGCCTTCCACTTCTTAGAGATGCTAGGGGCTAGTAACCAGATCTGGGTTGCAAAAAATCGGGAGAATTGACAACGAAGAGTTGACAATGAACACATATTTTTTCCTATATGTTATTGCTCCCAATTTTCATTTATTTGGTGTAGGAGAAGTTCCTTTATTTAATTTTAGAAAGGAACTATTAGGGATAGGAGAAAAGAAATAACAATTTTTTAAAAATTCTCATCTAGTAGTCATCTGCCCAAATCCGATAGCCTTCGGGACAGATAGAATGTTTTCTTTGTCTTGCCATACTAGAATCAATTTGAACCTAGATGCTGAGAATGCAGAACATTTTTAGGCCAAGAACCCCACTTGGCCAGCTATGAGCCATATTACAACTAGGAATGTGGGAGCAGGAAAATTATAAACGTCAGTGATTTCATTTCCTTTGCATTTAGGTACAGTTAAATATAGCTGGCATGATTACTCTTTTGTAAGACATTGGATCATCTTCAGTCACATCAAAAATTACAAATTGGTAACCACCTTGCAGGTCTTCAAGGGCTCCTCCAGAACCTTAAACAAGCTGCATACATACCAGGCCAGGGTTTGCATCAATGATATATGGCTTAGCAGACCTGGAACACAACAGCATCAAAACAAAGAAAGGACAGTTGAGCAAATGTCCTGCATCAGTAAGATGGAAACAGGTATCATGAAGCTCCCCCTTAAGAGAGATAACACTTGGGTCAATTAATATACATATTGCCTCCAAAGAAAAATTAAATATTCTTTCATTAAGCTTGAGGGTTTTAGTAAATCTATTATGAAGCTAATTTTTACAATAAACATTAGTAATTGCTTGTATTCCTTATACCACTGAAGTTACATAAGGAAGATTTTCTTTCCTTTGAGTATGTTTCTCCTCACAGGTCTTTTACACTTAGACTTCAACAGTCTTGCAGATTTTTCATGAACTCTCTTCTGTTATAAACACAGGAGTTGAAAAGAGAGTTGTAAATGAATGGCAGAGGCTTTGATTATATGCCTCAGAGCTGCACTTGTAATAACCAGTTCATATGCATTGGCTTGTTTATATGGTTGTGATCAGTGTCATTGAGAAAAACAACCAACCAAGGCCAAGATATCTGCAGCATAACTTGAATGGGCCTTTGATGTCTTTCCCAATAAGATGTTCAAATCTGTCTGCCCACCCTGTTCAGCGCTGATATATTCCCCGACATCCCATCAACCAACATATGCAAACAGGAAGACAGAACTCAGACAAAATGTTTTAAAGGGTTTATATGTAAGTGTGTTTATTCTACAAACAGATGGTGTGAAACCATATAGAGCCCCTGAGCTGTTCCCATCTGACAGTTATTAATATTTCAAACAGATGTTTAGCTATTCGGGCTGTCAAACACTAAACAATGAGATTGTTATAGCATCTTTTCTCTCCCTGCACTTCCAGCTATGCCAGCATTTTGAAGCAAATGCAAAATGCCAGGAGTTGAATCCTCTATGATAAATCAGAATATGTGCAATTAGCCTTGCAATACAGATTGGCCTCCCAGCTGATCCCCAACTTTTAAGAAAGTGTTTGTTTGTGTTCTTTTGATACTTGAGAGGAAACACTCTGTGCATGTCAAAAGTGCTGTTCATTTATGTGATTGTTCCTGAAAGACTTTGCAACTGTTTAGGCACAATTGAATGTTGATGGGAAGAGTTCAGTAATGCGCAGATTGTTCTGCAAAATGATAAACTGTTTTGCTTTGGAGGGGTGTGTCATACATACAAGTGAATTTACATTTCTAAGAATATACTAACTGCCTTGTACCAAGTCCATTGGTCCATCCAACTCACAGCTTGTCAAGATTTCCAATAGTCTAACTGGTAAACTAAATTTTTAAAAAAGTGCTCTTCCAAACAAACAAAAAAATTAATGGTTGACTCGGCAACCCAACTAAATCCTAAAATATGTTACTTGACTTTGGATTGTGTCTCAGCATTTATGATATTATGATATTCATAACTTCATGAAGTTTGTTTTCTTGTTTGTTTATTATATCCCATCTCGCAAGGGGCTATTCTAGGGGTATACAACAATGATTTAAACAATAAAAGATGTCAAAAAATAATCATAATTTAAAGTGTTTTAAAGTATACAGCACATGAGATTAGAATACAGAGGGAGACCCCCTCAAGATCTCATTGGCCTCCTAAGATCTGATGACAAAGCTGGATTTTGAGAGCTTTCAGAAAGTAGGAATGAAGCTAAATTCACTTTGGAAGGGCGGGAGGAATATCACATAAGACAGGTGCTATGGCAGAGAATTATGCCTCCTTGGTCCTGCCAAGTTTCTGCTGGATCTGATGGAACAGGCCGATATTATAGATGATGATGATGATGATGATGATGATGATGATGATGATGATGATGATGATAAACACAACAATGTGAAATCACAGCTACCAGTTCTTTAGCTGGTGTTGGCCTTCACACACATCAATGCCTTGGCAAGAGCCTAGGATGTCATAAGGTTTTTGTGTAGTATATATGTGGATCCAAGCTGTCGAGATTTTTCTGATTGAGAGGTGGAAATGTTGTCAATGTGCAGATTTTCTAAGTGTTCTCCAAAATATTTGGTACGGCACCCAGTATGCCAGTAACGAATAGGGTCTACCACAGCTCATTTATGCCATAACCTTTCATCTTTGATTTTCAAATTGTAATTTTCTCCTACTCTTTATATTCTGTCCTACTATCCCCTGGTATTGCTGCATCAATTATCCATACTTTCTTCTTTTCAACCACAGTTAAATCTGATGTGTTATGACTTTATTTATATGTTAACCTCAGTTTTGACTATTGTTTCAACTGAATTTCCCCACCAGTTTTTCATAACTGGAATGTAATAATTTTTACAGAGGTCTGAGTGAATAATTTTGGCATACTGTGTTTTGTTGTTTATAATCAGTTTGTGTGATCTACTTTCACAAGCCAAGTATGCAATCTAATATTTCTTCTGCTTCTTTGCACAATCTGCACGAGGAACTATTTCATGATTTTTCAATTCTGGTCTTGATTGAACTAGATCAAATAGCTTGCTCCTGCTCAGTCAAAATCAAGTGTTCTATTTTTTAAAAAATGTTTCATTAGTAAGCCATTGCCAGATTTTATCTTTATCCACTTTATCTTTGGTAGAAATTGACTGTGTAATTCTTTTCCTTGCCTGCATTCTGTTTGTATGTTTATGACATTATTTTGATAATTCGCTTTGTGTTTCTTCCACATTTAGTAAGATCTAATTTTTAACTTGTACCAATGCTTTGTTCTTGGCAATCTTTTACATGATCAGCCAATACACCCTTTTTTTCTTTGACAGTTTGTTTGACCTGAAGCAAACTTCTTCCTCCATTTTTGTGAGAGTGGTTATTATTTATTTGTAAGGACTCTGAGCTCTTAAAAAACTCCATACAAGTGGTCCCCATTTTCCATAGTCATGGTATCCATGGCAACAGATATCAGAGTTAAGTATATATGTAATTTTTTTCATGAATCCATAATTTTGTTGCACTTGTTTGTTACTTTATGCATGAGCAAAATGGTGGGTGGGCTTATTTCTGCCTGTATCTGTCAGGTTTCCAAATGATGAAATCCATTTAAAAAGATAATCCATCTTCCAAAACAATTTCTTTTATTTAGGAAAGCATCAAATTGGCAAAGTCCATGGTAATTCCAGATTTGACACAACCCGGAATTATCCCATAATATCAGAAGTTAAAAACAACCCCCAAAAGTCACATTCTCCAATAGAAGTAATTCAACATTGCTTGATATCATAAATATCCACCTAAAGGGGTCTGAACATGGTCAGCTCATTTTCCCAAGGGGAATAAGAATCAGCTAGCCTAAATAACTCACCCTATCTCCACTCCTCCCCCACTTAGGAATGTGGCAAGCCCCAAACCCTTCCCCCATGACCGCCAAAGAGAAAGTAAGAAAAAGAATATATACTTAGCCTAACTAAAATGGCTACACATATGTCAATTTCGGGCTTGACAATATCTCCTCCTCCCTCAGGATCTTACTGAACCAGCCTTGTCACTGCTGGCTTCTAGAGTGACATCCTTGCTTGGTGACGGAGGGAAGCACCTCATTGGCATCACATGATTCATGCTGGCTTCTTATGAGATCAAACCACAATCAGAGGGCTGCCTGAGCATTCAGCATGTGCTCCCTGTAAAAGAGAAACTTGAAATACTGGTAGTCCTCAGCTTACAACTGTTTGTCAAAATTCAAAATTACAACAGCATTGAAAAAAGAGGCTTATGACCACTATTCATACTTATGAATTGTGCAGCATCCCCATGGTCACATTATCAAAATTTGAATGCTTAGCAACCAGCCTATATTTATGACACATGATCCCAAGGCCATGTGATCACCTTTTGCTACCTTCTGAAAAGCAGAGTCAATGAGGAAGCCAGATTCACTTAAGAACTATGACAAAAAGGTCATAAGATGAGGCAAAACTTACTTATCTGTGATGACCCAGGGTGGGATACAAAATAAACACAGTCACAAAAACAGGTGAAGCCCGTTTTATTCCTTCACTTTTCTTCAAAGCTCCAAATATCGTTGACTGGAGACAAAAAACTCCCCCACAAGCAGTTACGAAAAGGAGAAAATTCTGTTAAAACTAAAAATTCCTATAAATTATAAAGAGTAAAAACAACACAAACCACACTGAAGCAATTAAGGGAACCAGGCAAGATAAGGGCTTGAAGATGTCCACAGATATCGGAACACACACTGGGAAGGGCGTCAAACTCAGAGAGGAATGACAGACTAGAGATATTTCCATGCTTTGTTTCCAGCACTCGCCTGTATGCATGTCTGTCCTTTTAACCAGTTCTCACAGCTGCAGCCCATGAAGAGGATCAAGGCTCTTTCCTTCCCCGTAGACCACACCATTCACATCTCTTCCTTATCCTTCCTGCATGCCCTAGGATGGAGAGGAGGTGAGCCTGGGTCTTCCTCTGACTGCAAAATGCAGCGGCCCGCCTGGTTTTATGCAGACCCCGGTGCGCACATGTATCACGTCTCCTGCAGGAGCTGCATTGGCTGCCAATTTGCTTCCAGGTGCAATTCAAGATGCTGATTATCACCTTTAAAGCCCTTCATGGCTTGCGTCCGGGTTATCTGAGGAAACATCTCTTGCCAGTGACATCTACCCGACCCATTAGAGCAAGGAGGCAGGGAATGCTGCGGGGAAGGAAGATATACCTGGTGGGATCAAGAAGAAGGGCCTTCTCTGTGGTGGCTCCATCTCTCTGGAACATCATTCCTCCAGAGATTAGAATGGCCCCCTCATTAATACTGCTCCGAAAGGCACTGAAGACCTGGTTTTGCCAACAGGCCTGGGGAGCCCAGAGAGGGATGGAACCCATCAAATGGCTAGTGTGACTCGCTGTCGTTGGGATGGGGGGTGGGAGTTGGTTTTGGGGGGTTTGGGGGTTGTTGTTTTTTGTTTTTTTTCCCCAAATTTTGTTCTATTATACTTTACTAATTTATTTGATTCTTTTTGTTAGTTCTTATTGTTTTTATTTTTGTTTTTTGTTTTAAATATGATTTTACATTGCATAAGCCGCCTCGAGTCACCATGGGCGAATAGGTGGCAATATAAATCAAATAAATATAGCAAATGAGCTCTATTTATATTGACTCTAGAGAAGAAACACAAATAATCTCACGTTAAAGGAGAAACATGAATTAATCTTCAAGTATCAGGACCGTTCACAATCAATGCTTTTCAATGAAATACTTAGCTAAAAGAAGTTGTTTTTCATCGTAGCCTCAATTTTGTTCTTTTTTTTGGAATTATCTTCTTTTAATTAAGAAGTTATTTCTTAAGAAAGAGCCTTCGGGTTAATGCTGAACATGCCGAAATAGAGTTGTTCTCTTTGTTGTTCAAACTTTGCCTCTGAATGTACCGCCCTTTCCATCAGTTCAGAGGAACAAAAAGCTTCCACTTTATCAATGAAATATCTTCCTAGCTCCTGGCAAGAACTCCACAAGATTCAGGAAGGGGGTGTCAAAGCCTCCCCCTCCTCCGTTGATTTAGGGTACTCTTTGCTTTTTCAGCATCTCTTGTTCCTGGAGGCTGTAAAGATATACAACAACCAACATGCTCAGAAAGTGTGAAATTCATTCTTGTTGACCTTTCTGTTGTATTATTAAAATGTTTCATGGCTACTTGTTTCAAGGGAGGGTTGAGTCTTATTATTTCAATATCTGGTGGGCCCTGGACTTGCCAAAGTCTGCCTAAGTCATTGTTAGTAACAGACACAGATTTTACCATCTTGCTTAGGGCCCCATTGGTGCTGGTGCTTCTGGATATTCCATTGCAGGTACTGCTATATGTACCTGTTCGTCCTTTCAGGGTTTTTTGGGCTAGATTTCAGAAGGGTCTTGCCTTTGTCTTCTTCCAAAGGCTGAGAGGCAATGATTGGTCCAAAGACAATCACCTTTGCTCACTGCCAGGATTTTGATCCTGACCAGCTCAAGATTGACTCAACCTTACAGCCTTCCAAAGTCAATAAAACGAGGACCCAGATTGTTGGGGGTGATATAGTGTCAGGCATGGGTGAAATGAATGGAGACAGTCTTAGTTGGTGAACTTTCAGCTCTTTATTACATAGTGACTGAAGACTTTAATAACAACAACTCTGCCTTATGTAGGCAACCTTAATGCGAAATAACAAATAGGAAGCTGTAAGACGCTAGCTCCAAAACCAATAAGAGTCCTTCGTTAAGGGCCGATCGGATTCTCTGAACCCAACCAATCCGATCGAGCCGCTTAACAACCAATCAGAAGTGCAGGGTCAGAACCCTGCACTTTACCCCAAGCTTGCTTTTATTTTAACTATTTACATACATAACAGGGAGCAATATGCTGAGTTTGTAAACTGCTTAGAGAAAGCTGTAAAGCACTATAAAGCAGTATATAAGTCTAAACGCTGTTGCTATTGTTATTGTAGCCTAGTACCTTAACCTCTACCTTAAGCTGGCTTTCTATTGCTATATGAACATAACTTTAAAAGGATTGTGTTTGTCCATATAATGTATGGTTAAATGATAATGCCTGCCTCGTCAAGTATGAATATTACATACTCTACATTACATACTCTACTACTCTACTCCACTCTTCTCTAACTACTGTACTGTATTCTCACAGTATTTCTGTCCTAGTTGTATTATTAGTCTCTTTCTTCTTTGTCATTCTGTTTGGGGCCTCAGAGTACTTTATGAAATCTTAATAAATGATGAGCTGCATGAAAACCAGCGGTACAGCATAGGGTTCAGAAGCATTGAATAGATGAAGTTTCCTTAAAAATGAACATTTTTTATTACATTCTGATTTGAAGTACTCTGAAGTATTAGGAATCTTGCATTTTTGTGGTCATACAAACCTTACCCAACCCCAATTTCTGGAGACTTATTACTGGATCAATAAGTATCTGCATGGATAAATGATCCCATACAAAATCAAGAATAAAAGCAGTTCTTGTTGCTTGGCTTCACTCTTTCCTGAGTCAGTATTTTGTATTGGAAGCCAGCAGGCTAGTCAGACTGCAAAGTCTTCATCTTCTGGCAATAATGAACAGTCGTATTAATACATACAGCTGTCTAGGTCTCAGAAAGATGCCTGTCATTTATTCAGTGCTGCTGCAAACTGTAAAAGTGAGTAATTTCAGAATAGCGAGGACACTGTGACCCTTGGAGCTTACATCCATGCACTTCAAATCTCTCTTCTCACTAAGCTTAAATAAGCAGAGTCAAATTATAGGATAAAGAGAAGTTGTGCTAATCTTCAGAAGTTTTATGGAGACTGAAATGCATGTATCCATATATGTGGATATCACACCTTTCAGTCAGTTGGAGCATGAATGGAATTGCATATAGTGCGCTGAAATTGTTCTGTTGCATAAACTTAGTTCTTTGTTTTCCTTTCACCTGACAATCGGGCAGTTAAAAAACAGCCTAGATCTTCCTTTCTGTTTTCCCTGCATTATTTAAATTGCATGCATCTTCGTTTTTCTTCACAGTTCAAGGCTAGCCACAAGAAGGTGTGACACATGAAATAAAAACTTTATTTCAGAATAAGTAATAGACAAGCAGCCATGAAAACAATTTAGTATTCAGCAGTAAACATTTCAATGCACTATGTGCTTAAGTTGTTAAAACCACAGATGCTGTAACTGCTTTTCAAAACAATGTTTTAATTCTTCGTATTATAAAATTTCACAATATTTATTCACATTGCAAAGAGTTTTGCATATGTTTTATAGTGCTTTTTTCTTGAACTAAACAAATTGAAAGAAATTCCCTATTCATTTACCAAAATCTTTGATTTCTACTCATTAAGTATTGTATGTATTTGTTGTGTTCTTCTTGCTTGTGTTTTCCTGTTCTAAGAATAGAGAAGCACTACTAAGCATTTTCCAACAGCCTCAGCGAGTCTTTAATAACGTGTCTTCCTCTACAAATGATTTCTGCTTTTAAGAAGAAAGGTAGAATTCCTGCATTTAGAAACTACTATTCACATTTTTCTTTACTTATGCCAAACTCAGAGAGACGGGGGGGGGGGGAGATATTATTTTATGAAAAAACCACTTCTCCCAGCTTTTGGAATGGTGCTATATATGAAGTCATAAACATTCACAAAATTTTGGTGTTCAAAATCTCATAAACAAAATTTCATGGTAACACCTTGCTGACTTTTTTTAATTGTACACAGGTTTACTCTCTCCTTCATCTTGTCTTCCATTATCTTCTCTTTGAAATTGTTCTGTATTTTAAGAGATGGAATCCTGTTGCATGCCAAAATGTGTACTGTGCTTATCTAATTTATCTAAGTAAAAGACAATGAAAATATGAATAAATGTAGGCAGAATTTCTCTTAATTGCCAAGTGATTAATTTTTGCAGATCTCCTTACTTTGCAATTGGACGAAATGGCTTAATGGCATTCCCAAGAATGTCTAGAACATTGATCTCATTCAAAAGTCTCCATCTTTCCTTTTTCAACATATATTCTTTTTAACAACAGATTTCTGAAAACTGATCGGAGATTTTATCCTAAAACTGAAAGGTTGTTGGAAAGGATACTTTCAATGTTTTAGTTTGATATCACACATGGAGTTTATCACTTGCCTGGGCAAAATAAGTTGATCTCTACTAATATGCTGGCTCTTGCTTATCTCTACTTTTTGTAAAAGTATGGGGCTAATCCTAATAAAAGAAGAAGGCCCTGTTTAATAACACCTAAGAAGGAAGCCAAAGTGTTTTCTCCACAAAGAAATGACTGTATTTATTTTATTTGAAATGTTTTTGTCTGGTGGTTGCCACTCATTGATCCTCCTGCTTTCTACTTGCATCCTTTCTTTCTTTCTCTCTTTCTTTTTCTTTTTCTCTTTCTTTTTTTCCTTCCTTCCTTTCTTCTTTTTCTTTCTTTCTTTCTTTCTTTCTTTCTTTCTTTCTTTCTTTCTTTCTTTCTTTCTTTCTTTCTTTCTTTCCTTCCTTCCTTCCTTCCTTCCTTCCTTCCTTCTATTCTTCTTTCCTTCTTTCCTCTTCCTTTAGATTGCTACCTGTGGTATCTTAAGGATTTCCACAGGAACTGTTAATACCGCAACTCTGGTTTTGGGATAGGGGAGTCCAAAGCTGGACTTTCTTTTGGGGGGGAAGAGGGGGGTTTCCCTCCAAAGCTAGGCTGAAGTGGATGTTTAGCAGAATAGCTAAGAACCCCCCAGCTGGACAGGTAGAATATATTAGAGAGGCTCAGCTTAACGTAGTGATAGCTTGCTGAAATTACTTTCAACTGAACTCCTTGGAAGGAAAGCTATCCAACTCCAGATAAGTCACCCCCAGCCAGTCCATAAGAGGGACCTAACTTGCTCTTTGAGTCTCATGCCAACTGGCTCTTTATAAGGTGATTAAAAGATAATTAAAGATAATTAAAGACACAAAGAATACTTTGAGTGAAGCTCAGATGGTTACTGCAGAGATTCCTCTATACTTTTTTTCTTGACAACAGAAAGGACATTGTTTCATAGAGCCTCTTTTCTGGTTTTTTTGTTTGTTTGTTTTTAAAGAAAACTTTTCAGTCTGTAACCTTATGAATTTCTGGGCATTCCTTCCCATCCAAATTCTAATCAGATTTGACTTTGCTTAACTTTTTTTGGATCAACCAAGGTCAGCAAGACATTGCCACCTCACATGACCATGTTTGAGTAGGATATAGGCATTTGTACATAAGTACAAGGAAATCTTAAGAATGTAGAGAAACACAGCAAAAATGAGGTAGAGCAAGTAAGTAACTGCAAATAGGTATATAGATTGAAGCTCAAATATGCATAATAATTAATTCAGAGTTGTTTCCTTCTACTTTAAAATGATTTGTTCTTGTAGTGACATGGATTCCATTTGATTCTGAAGCTCCCAAACAATCACTTAAGAAAACATTACTTTCCAAGTAGACCTGCTGCTCATAATTCATTCCATCACCCTATCTGGTTTGATAAGATTGGACTCAAATCATTTATTTTAGCCTGCTTAGATTTCGTGATGTCGAACAGTTGCTTAGCTTCTTCAGCTGAGCTTTCAGAGACCCTGTTTTAGATACCCATGAGATCTTGTTTCTTTCTTTCTTTTGATGAAAGAATACTGAGACAAAATATCTGGATGACAAGGAAACAATTGTTTTCAGCAAGGCAAGAACAGGCAATATCTATTTTTCCATTTGCCATTAATGATTTCTTTTCACCATAAATTTGCCATTAATGATTTCTTTTCACCATAAATCCTCTCTCAACCTTTCCCCAGGCTAAACATGCTTGATCTTCATGAAATCCTCAGGTCATTGTTATCACCACCCTGCAACCCTCAAGAACCCAAATAAATAAAAGACAACTGCAGAACTCTAGAAAGGTTAGACATGATTTAGCAAGGCAAAGAAACAAAAGAGTTTCACCTTATTGAAGATAATGTTTTGTGTTCTATTTGATATCTATCAAGTCTTCACATACTAACAGTGTTTTTCATCCTCAGCCACTTAAGAATCTGGACTTCAACTCCCAGAATTCCCCAGCACAACATGTCATTCTCATCCTCAACAACTTTAAGAAGTGTGGACTTCAACTCCCACACTGGCTGGAGAATTCTAGATTTCTACACAAAGTTGAGAAACACTGTACTAATATATGATTGAAGAGGACACTTTGGGCATCTGTATCAAAATCATTATGTTCATTAATGGCTCACTGCATTCCTCATTTTATCTCTTTTAATTAAAATTATAGTCACTCTCATATCAACCCACTTTCACCCAGAATCCGCGCTTTTTAAATTTCCAACTGGGTGTCATACACAAGAGACTTCATATACCCATATGCATATACAGGCATACACATACCAATCTCTCTCCCTCTTTTCCTACTAGTTGCAAATCAACAACAAAAATATCAATGTTGATATCATGTGCCACCTAAAAGAAGATCAGTCTATCTAAAATACTAACAACTTCCAGAGTTTCCTAGCATTGACTTCCTGTTGTCCTAAACTACTTCGTAAAATCTCTCCCCTCCAAATGGTCATTTGCATTCATGTGAAGTTCTAGTACTGCTTTACAAAGCCTTAGTAAGACCACACTTGGAATACTGCATCCAGTTCTGGTTACCACAATAAAAAAAAAAGATGTTAAGACTCTGAAAAGAGTGCAGAGAAGAGCAACAAAAATGATTAGGGGGATGGACGCTAAAACATACAAAGGACAGTTACAGGAACATGTCTAGTCTAATGAAAAGAAAGACTAGGGGTGACATGATAGCAGTGTTCCAATATCTGAGGGCTCCTACAAAGATGAAGGGGTCAAACATTTTTCCAAAGCATCAGAAGGCAAGACAAGAAACAATGGTGGAAAACTAGCCAAGGAGAGAAGCAACCTAGAACTAAAGAGAAATGTCCTAGTGGTGAAAGCAATCAACCAGTTGCCTTCAGAAATGGTTACTGGAGGCTTTCAAAAAGAGACTGGCCAACCATTTGTCTGAAATGGTATCGTGTCTCTTGCTTGAGGGGGCTGGACTAGAAGGTACTTTCCAACACTATTGTTCTATGTTCTACTATGTCCAGCTATCTTAGCTAACTGAAAATAATAAAGTAACAGGTCTGCTTTATCTTGCTTAAGTCTGCTTGATATTTTGCTATATTAGAGAGTTTTCTTTTAATCTTCCATTTTCTTAATCCACATTCTGGTTTGGCTGTTTAACTTTCTAGGGCAGAATTTTCAAGGACATCTCTTAAAATGCTCTCTCTAATCACAGATCCTGTCCAGAGGTGGTGACTTTATCATGAAGCATTGTGGTGTGGATTTGACTAGCTTGAAAGCTAGCAAAGAGTTATGGGGTTGAGAGAAAGAGGAAAAAAATCAGCAGAGGCAGCAAGTTGGACTTTTGCAAAAAGTCTTAAGATTAGCAGTACATTTTCCATTAAGTCTCTGTGAGCTGGCAGATTTGGCCATCTAAAAATGTTTATTTGCTTGTCCCTCCTCCTGATTCTCCCAACTAAAAGAATATTATAAGGGTAAGGAGCTATGCATGTCAAATGATTTTTTAAAAAACAAACATATACAATGCAAAACTCAATAATTAGCACTATGCAGAGCTTCATATTTGATTCCAGAAAGATGCTTTGGAGTGAAAAATTAACACAGGTATACTTCTCTTTAAAACAGCTGGGTCTTTTAAGAAGTGGCTGCATTGGGAAGTAGAAGGCAGGTGCTCCGTGTGCACTCCTGCATGCTTCAAAGCACTTTGTATCAAATCTAGCATGCTGCACTGCCCGAACAATAATATCTTTACTCCTTTCTGCTTCAAGTGTTTTACAATGAAAACCAGTGGTTACATTCAAATTATTTTACCTGACATAATCAAAATAAATTTATGCAAAACAATGGCTTTATATTAGCTGAATTAAGTCAGCTGCATAATGCAAAGACAAAGTATGGAAAGAAAAAAAAAGTACATTTTGGATCTTGGGAGACATAAATGTAAGGATATAATTTGGAATAACCTGATATCCTGATGGCCACATGGGTGTATTTTGGGCACTGGCAACTGGCCATGCAATTACAGCCATTTGTAGTGTCCTGCAGTCATGATCATAATTTATGATTATTATTTTTTGTTGGAAATCAGTGTTTATTCCAGTTTCCAGCAGGAACACTTATTTTGTCAGGGGTGGAACTTCCTTCTTTCTAAGCTCAATGGATTTGTTACCATGACCATTTTCATTTTCTTTTCTTATTATAACAACTCATTCATTGTAGAGTTCAACTTCAGATGCCCTTGAGTTGAAATTCCATTCCTAGAGAATACATGAATAGCATGAATTACTTTGATCTGGTTTTGGCAGAAAAAAAACAACACATGGGAATTTGGCCTATGGCAGATATGTTGAGAAACAAAACTAGAACTGGGATTGTGCTGACTCTCTGGTATCTGAACTGGAGTGGACATTGACTCAGTTGGTCAATGTGGTTTTCTTTTGTCTTGTTTTCCCCCATGATGTAATCCTGCTTGAACAGGAGCTATAATAAGGCATTGGCAAATTTTATTTTGTATTGTTGCCGAGCAAAGGACATTATTACATCTACATAATTTCCAAAAGATGAACTCAATTTGAGAGCATCTTCTCCTAAGAGTCCTATAGTGTGTGATTAATTAGAGGTAAGCAGGGAACTCAGAAAAAATGATAACCCAGCTAAACATACACAAGACTTGGGACATTTTTCACGAAAGAAAGAATAATAACACACTTGAGCTTTTATCAATCTGAGAAGGTCCATAACATGTTATTGCCAAGATTCACTTTAATCATATTTTCCTTATTGAGATAAATAGATATGAATAAGAATTGCCCAGTTGGACAAACATGGTACATGTAAAAGAGCAGACAAGCCCTATAGATGCTTGAAACTCACTATTTCCATTAACCAGTTATCAATGCTTCTCTCTCCCGCTAATCACATTGGAAACCTTTAAGCTGACAGCCCAAATCTACTTTTGCAAGTATGAAATGAAGAGCAATATCACAAAAAATGAGTTCATACCTTTCAGGTTCTCTCTTCCCTGCTTTTCATACCACACCTCTTTCACCTCCTCTCTTACCTCCTCTTCCATTGGCATCTTAATTGATCTCATTGTTCAAAAAACCCCAGAGTTCAGAGACTCCAGCTGTGTTTAAACAGAACAAAATCTCTTTCAATTTCCCCTACCATTTAAAAGAAAATTGAATTCTTTTATCTGCAGTTAGAGAGGAAAACCTGCGAACCTATGGAATGGTAAATTGTTAAATAACCAGAGAAGGAGAAAGAGATTCCAAATTGTCCGGAAAGCTAAATACAAAGAGATGTTTTTTTTCTGCCTGAGCTATTGGCTCCTTTTAAATATTTCTATCAATTCATCTCTGAAAAGGAAGTGAAGAGAAAGAAGGGAAGAATTATTAGGTAGCCTAGTGACAGATCTGTAGTTCTTATCTGTCTGTCAAAATGCAATACTCTTTGCTTCTGTTTATCTCCTTAATCTAAACATCAATCTGTAAAAACCAAAACAGAGTAGAATAGGTTGTGTGACAGCACCAAGACTAAATAGAGAAGGAAAGGAAGGGGGAGAGAGAAACCTTGCAGCTTTCACAACAGCTTATTGGTCCTGATGGAGCTGTCAGTATAAATACACTCTTTCAGAGAATGGAATAACATAAGCAAAAAAAAAGTGAATGAGAGAAACCGGTAGGAATACATTTGTAGCACTTCAAATTATATCCTTTAGAAAACAAATCAATGATTAATCTTTTGGTATTTTGATTTTTTTTTGTCTTGTCTCTTTCCAACCCCAATTTATTTTTCTGCTTTGCTAGCATTTTGAAGACAGCTGTATATTGGGGGAATTTTAGTTTAAAGTGATGCGTCCATCCATTATGCTGATTGATGAGAGCAAAATAAAGATATTAGGTCAAAATCCTATGTGTTTTTTCTCAAATTTATCCCCCCCCCCTTTTTTTTTTAAGCTGAGATTTTTTGGAGGTGCTTTCTCATCCAAGTACTAATAACATGTCAAACTCTGGGTGACTTTTTGAGATCAGCCAGTAATGCCTACAGGTGGTCCTCAGCTTATGATCGCAACTGGTACTGGAAAATTCATCATTAAAATGAGCAGTCATTAGGTGAGGCATTACATGGCCACAGGGAAATATTGCCCCTTATTGTTTCCTTTCATAAATTAGTTCCACTTTGCCTTGGATTAATTTGTCAACTTTAAAATTGTTTTAAGACATTCTTTAATATATACAGTTAGCAAAAAAAAAATATTAAACTTTAAAAAAGGAAAAAAGAAAAGGAGAGGGAACTCTATATATTGTAGTTACAGAATACAGAATAACAGAGTTGGAAGAGACAACCCCTGCTGAAACAGGAGACCCTATTTCATTCTGGACAAATAGTTGTCCACTCTCTTCTTAAAAACCTCCAGTGATGGGAGCACTCCCAACTTCTAGAGGCAAGCTCTTCCTCCGCTTAATTGTTCTCACTGTCAGGAAATTCCTTCTAAGTTTGAAGTTGGATGTCTCCTTGATAAGTTTCCATATGTTACTTTTTGTCCTGCCTTTAATTGTTTTGGTTGTCAGCCTGTTGAGCCAGATACTACCAATTCTTTACCTGTGCATTTTGTTTTTCGCTCCTAAATGTAAAACCATATTTTTTTTCTTGCCGCTGCATTGAATTTTGTTGGATAGGGCCCTGTGTTCAAATCTGTAAAGGTTTATCTGGCCTTTCTTCTGGAGAGTTGGATATTTGGATATATCTGCCAATGCAATATATTATTTGGATGATAATGAGGATGTGAAAGTTTTACTCTTCTCAGTGTTTTGGTAGGGGAATTGCTTAACTTTAATTTTGTTCAACCTGCAAATATATCTAATCCCCTTTCTATAACACTCCTAAGATCTACAGAATGATTGCAAATGTCTGTCAAGATATTTCTTTTTTTTAAATTATTAAATTTTATTTAGTTTTCAAAATTTAAAAACATAAAATAAATCATTATACATCATTATATCAATGTCAAGACATCTTTTACATTTCCTTATCATCTTTCTATATACACATTTCTTTCATTGTACAATTTCAACTTAATATATATATAAATATAGATAGATATGAATATAGATATAAGTATTTACATAGTTTTTTATTCTTTACCAAATTGCCGTTATGATTTCATTTTATTCTTAAACCATTCACACCAGGCTTCCCAGACATTATAATATATCGACTCTTCTTTGTCTCTTAATTTCATTGTTAGTCTGTTCATCTCTGCAATCTAACTTTTTTTTATAACTGTGGTGGTCTCGCATGGAAAGAATGAGACACAGAGCCTGGTGTACTCGGGATGGGAGTCTAGAGCAAATTCTAATGCTCCCTTTTATTGAGAATTTCGTACATAGTAAGCATTCACATTGTGGATTACAATAATTAGATATAGTACACAGAACTGTTTACAATTGTCTGAGCTGCTTCATTGTTCCTGGTGTTTGTTTTAAATTTCCTTGCTAATCTCAGTGACCCTTAGGCAGACATGTATGTATAAGGTCTTAGACTAATCATTACCCAATACTGAAGTCAAAGTTTATTCCCACATCTCCCCTGTTTTAGTTTTTTGATGATCGCGGATGCCTCGGTAGCTTTTCGCCATCTGCAACAACAGTTCTCCTTCCGTAGGCTTCACCCGACACATTCCTAAAAGTCCAGGGAGACATTGGATACAACAGCATACACAAAGAGAAAGTATAAAAAGCAATATCACTCCAACAATTAGGTGATGAACCCATGAACCATCTGGCAGCCAAGACCAAAGTGCAAACCACATGTCCAGTCCCTCATTCTCCGATTGTAATGGATTCTCACTCAGGGTTTGTTCCATATGCTGTATAGTAGCTGTAATGTTTGGAGAATAATCAGAGATATACATGCAACAATGTGTATGAATCACAGCGCAAACTCCCCCTTGCGCAGCCAAAATAATGTCCACCGCATATCTGGTTTGCAGGACAAAGTCAAGGATTTTTCCTTGCTCTTCTTCAAGCAGTTTTAGCATTTTAATGGTGTCTTTAAACATAGTAACTGTCCAATTGCTTAAATGATGCAAATCTCTATAGTTCATCATGACTCCTAAAGGAGGAATAACTCCCCTTGATATCTGTGTCCAGTAGTCATGATTCAAAACAGAGTTTACTTCTGTTGCGGAACGCGCATTGCGGATATGAGCAGTCCCCAAAGATTTTAAAATGACTTGAGATGGGATTACTTTCCCAAAGGTGCAGACTCCTTTCCATCGTGCTGGCATGCGATCATAGGCCATCCGTCCACACAGTAACCATAGATTTGCTCCCAGGAGATGGACAACCGTATTTGGTTCAGCATAGATTAATCATGCAAAAGATTCCATTAACATAGCCAAATAAGTGGGCGGTGGTGCGTATTTCCCATTTGCACATTTGGGCAGCTGGTTTTCTATCATGATGGGACAACATGTGGCAGGGATAATTGGACACCCATTTTCATTGATCAAAGATATGATATCAAATTTAGAAATATTGTGTACAAAGTAAGTGAGATTTTTAGTTTTCATGTCATCCGGATAAACCTGACTTCCATTTCCAATAACAATTGTTTTGTTACAAAATGGATATGTTCCCAAGTAAGTCATATTCTCTACTGTCTCATTGTGAGTCCAGCAGATACCCGCCACCTCTTGGATTTGGCTTCCAAGATGCAATGTATTTATGTTACTTGTAGTCCAACTGTTAGACCACATCCCTGAACAACCATAGCATTGTCCCTTATACCAGTCACCTTCGGCCAGAGGTACTGCAACCATTGGAAGCCCTGATGTTTTGTGAGTTGGCATGTGCATACATACCTAACAATCAGTTTTATTATGAAGGTTTGCTAGCTTCCCCATGTCCTGGATCAACGTGTTTCTTTTCCATTCCCCCAAATCCATCCCCTTGCCCCTTTGGCTGATGATAAGGATGCACACAGCGAGCAGGAACCCAAACAACTGTCCCCTCATCTTCAACAGCAGTGTATCCTCGGCCCCAAGTTATCAGCGGGACAGGTCCTTTCCACATTGGATCTGGTCATCTCTTATACTGAACTTTCAGCCTTGGCGTACCTGCAGAAGGGGAGGAAGCAAAATGCCTACACCCCCCCCCCAGGGGCACGGCACTGGGCTTTAAAATGGCCAGGCTTCCCACAATTAAAACAATTCCCTGTAGGTTTCATCCCTTTTTGCAATGCCATAGCCAAAGTCTCCATGTTGTAAGCCTGAGAACCCACCACTGCACTTGCCTTTAACAGATCAGCCAGAGTAACCTCACCTCTAGCTCCCAAAGGCTGTAAGATACGCTTGCAGTCAGCGTTTGCATTTTCAACTGCCAATTTCAGCAAAAGTTCTTTTGCAGCTTCCTCATTAGAGATTTGCCTGGTAATAGCCAATTGCAGCCTTTCCACAAAATCATTATAAGACTCAGATACTGTTTGCTTAATTTGAGAAAAAGACCGGGCTGGGGTTCCCACATGCTGAATGCAGGACAATGACCCAAGGACAGCTGCCATAACCACTGGAAATATGTGATCAGGCAAATTAGCAGCTTGATCAGCAGTGGATTCAAACAAGCCTGCCCCATAGATTTGGGCTGGCATATACAGCCCCCCCGAATTCCTTCCCCTAGTGACAGCTTCCCTTTGGTATTCTGAGTCAAAGACCACATACTGAGTAGAGCTCAATTTCATTCTCATTAAATCTTTCCAGTCACTAGGAATCATGCGTGAGGTAGCCAAACTTGTCAGAAGCCCCTTTGGAAAAGGACTTTGAATACCATAATCTTTTACTGCTTTTTTAATTTCCCTAAGAATTGCTAAAGGAATAGGAACCCATTCAGTCTGCAGATTGCCTTGAGCATCCACTTGCCTATTGACTGGAAACAAATTCATCTGGGTAATCTCATCAGACTCTAACTTCCCCTCATTGAAAGCCTGATGCATCATGGCTTGAACTTTTCCCATTTTTGGTTGGATTTTATCATCCACTGGAGTAGGCGTTGGTGGAAATGATAAAGCACACTCCAGTTTTGGAGAAGGTGGGTGCAATACAATTCCTTTATAAGGAGAAGGTTCTACTAAAGTTTTTAAAAGAGGTTGTTGCTGGGTCTCTAAAGCAGTCATAACAATTTTCCAACATATCAAAATTTCAGCTGTTGCCCATGGCTCTTCATGAAGGATAGTTCCAATTCTCCTCCATGTGTCTAACTTTAAAGAGCCTTTCTCTGGATACCAGGGACATTGCCGCCAGATCTCTTGCAGCAGCTCTCTCACATTATCTTTTGAAAGAACTATTTGCTCCCCCCTGGAGGGTTTAAAGATAAAGAAGTTTGTCCTGACTAACTTCAGCAGCTCACTAACATGCCGTTCCTGTGGCTGAGAGAGTTTTCCCCCCATGTTCCCTGAATAATCCTATTGTCCAGTAATAGTTAAGTACGTACTTTACCGATTCCAGGCGAGGAAATATGGAGGTCTGGACATGTACCACCTGCAGTGGATCACGTCGGGGTCACCACTTGTGGTGGTCTCCCATGGAAAGAATGAGACACAGAGGCTGGTGTACTCGGGATGGGAGTCTAGAGCAAATTCTAGTGCTCCCTTTTATTGAGAATTTCGTATATAGTAAGCATTCACATTGTGGATTACAATAATTAGATATAGTACACAGAATTGTTTACAATTGTCTGAGCTGCTTAATTGTTCCTGGTGTTTATTTTTAATTTCCTTGCTTATCTCAGTGACCCTTAGGCAGACATGTATGTATAAGGTCTTAGACTAATCATTACCAAATACTGAAGTCAAAGTTTATTCCCACATATAACAACCTCTGATCTGTCTGTCAATGTCTGTCAATATATTTCATGGTCTCAAGCAATCTTCTAAAACATTGGCTATTCCCCCTAGCTTGGTGTCGTCTGCAAATATGATGAGTTTCTCTTCTATCCACTTACCTAAATCATTTATGAAATTGTTGAAGAGTACTGGGCCTAAGACTGAACCTCAATGTACATTACCACACACTTCCCTCTATGTACATATAGTTCCATTGAGGACTACCTGCTGAGTATAGTTGGTTAACTAGTTCCAAATCCATCTGGTGGTGATACTCTGTATTTCACAGTACCAAGAAATAGATTGTGATCTACTTTGTCAAATACCTTACCGAAGTCCAACTACACTATGTCCATAGAATTTTACTGGTCCACTAATTTAGTCAATTTATCAGACCTTGCTGGTTTGTAATGGTTGTAAGTCAAGAACTACCTCTTTTGGCTCCCTTGATTGATTAGTTGAGTTATAATCAAAGTTACACAGACAGTTTAGGGCTTTTGATGTAGCAGAGAAGATAAAATATAGTCCAGAATTATAGGGGAAAATATTTTACAGAATTATATTTTCTTTAAACTATAATCTTAATTTCTACCATTTTATTAGTTTGAAAAATTCATTACAGACCTAACAGGAGAGTGCTTGAAAGGTCACCAAACTAATGTGTGGGTTATTTGATTATCTATCAAATATGCCACTTGCTATTTAAACCAACAAGAGGAAGATAATACAAAATCAATATGGTTCATTAGAAGAGGACTTGCTGATGGCCTATCTTACAAAGCTCCAATAAAACCTGGTGAGGAGAGCACTTAAATTGTCCTGGTGTCACACTGGGGCCTGGGAAGGTAAAAAGAAAACATGGGGAAAGCAATTTGATTAATAGGGAACCATTTCCTTAACCATCATTTCTTTAGTAATAATCAGTATAATGTAGCTTTTGAGAAATTTTGAGCAGCAAATGTCTTGAATCACTCTGTGTAAAATCAAGAGTCTGCCATCTTGTCAACTCTGTGAACTGTGCTAGCAATGATGACAAGGAGGCCAAGTGTTATAAAACACAATCACAAGATGGGACTCCCCATTTCGAACACCTGGGAAGAAATGGTAGAAAAAGGTCTGTAATTCCCTTGGGGGTTGATTGGCCATTTTCTCCCTGCCATTTTCTATAGAGTTAGCTAGTTGCTAATTTCGCTTTCTTCTTCTGTATCCATTGAGACTCTGCAATCTTTAACTTCTCAAGGGCCATTTTGACATTTTAATAGTATCGTCCCTTTTTATTATTCTTTCCATTTCTCTGTCCCCTGCTTCTTCCCTCACCCTTCTGCTCTTTCCTCTAATCAATCACCTTTATGCACCCCCACTCTTAAGTATCCTAGTGTTTCTGATTGAAACTTGTGAAACCATCAAGAAATGAAAAAAAATAAGGCAGAAAATTGGGAACAAAGTGTATTGACTTCTTCTTCTCCCCATTTGCAACAATTTAAGTGATTTCTTTATTCCAGACTTGCTTTTGTGGTCCATTAGGGTTATTAGAAAAACAGCCTAGCGATCAACATATCTGCAACTCATTTCAAAGATACTGAGTGTTATAAATAAATAAATAAATTGTAACACACAAATGTAGCCAGCTGCGTGTTTGTTTCTTTGTGAAAAGCTGCTTTGAGGAAGGATAGTTTGGGCTGAGGGCTCCTTCGTGGCAAATTCAGCTTTTGGTGACTTCAGAGACGTGACCATGTTGTTTCCAGTTTACTTTAGAACAGAGGTCTCCAACCTTGGCAACTTTTAAGAATTGTGGACTTCCGCTCCCAGATGACACCCCAGGACACGGCAACTATTATAAATATATGCTGGTTGCCAAGCACCCAAATTTTGAACATGGAATGTTGCAATAGTGGTAAGTGCAATGACCAGTTGTAAGTCACTTTTAAAGTGCTGTTGTAACTTTGAATAATCACTAAATTAATGGTCATAAATTGAGGACTACCTATACTTCCATTTATTTTCCTTTAGGCAGAAAATGTTAGCATAAATTAAGGAATGCTTAAATTTGCAGTTCTTAATTTATCAAATGACATCAAACGATACAGTTCTCTTCTACAGATTCTAGGGAAGACCAACATTCACCCTCAAGCATATTACTGCCTCTAGGTGGTATGTAAGACAGCTTCTATATCATTCTACATGAAATTGCGTATATCACTTTAAATAAAATTTATTGTCAATCTAGTTTACCATACAGGACAAGAGTTTCCAAATTCCAGAGAGGGGTAAAATAATCCTTTTTTTTAGCCATGCTTGAACCTAACGCTAACATTTGCATATACCCTGTGTTTGCTCTTATATCTCTGTTCCGTTATTTATCGCACAGAAGATCACATTGTGGCTGGCAACCAGTACATAGCAATGAGAATCGTGGCTAGTCACTCTGGTGCCCTGACAGGTTTTTGACAGTTAGTAATTGCTCTCCTGCTGCAGCTCTTTTGAGCAGAGTGTTTCTGGCCAAAGCAATTTGCTTCCCAGTACTTTTTATTTCTTGATTTTTAAATAAAGCCAAAACTTCACCCAGAAGAAAATAAAACAGAAATCCCTTGATTTCGCCAACTGATGTTATTCATTTTGCAAGGACATCCTTACCTTGTGGATAATAGCACATTAGAAGAAAAATTTCTCCTTTGTAGTCTCTATAAATTATTTTCTCCCAGTCTTTGCTATCCCAATTGATATGCCACATGTGTTCACAGTTGTTATTGAAAGACTGTTTTGATTTTTATTATTGTTTATTTTATTACTTGCCAGGAAACATTTTCCCCAAGATGTCAAAAACACAGTATATTATCACTTTAATGTAAGATAACAATATAGTATACATACATTATATTTATACTTTTAAAAAAGAGTAGTACCGGTAGTAATGTATGGTGAATGTAAAGTAATGGTTATTTGTCCACAACATTGAGCAAATATCTGAACCCAGTTAGTTAGTTCTGATGAAAGTCTAGAATGTATCAATATGTTACATTTCTAAACCAAGAATCCACCTTTAATTTAAAATAGACTCAACTTTAGGATGGGATAGGATAGGATAGGATAGGATAGGATAGGATAGGATAGGATAGGGTAGGGTAGGGTAGGGTAGGGTAGGGTAGAGTAGAGTAGAGTAGAGTAGAATAGAATAGAATAGAATAGAATAGAATAGAATAGAATAGAATAGAATAGAATAGAATAGAATAACTTTATTGTTGCTTTGAATGTACACTAATCAACATACATTAAAATGAAATTTCATTGCTTACAGCTCTCAAAGGGTCACTATTTCCAACATACACTGCATAACCATGACAGAATAAATAAATACAAAATTATGCATATACCCACATATATTATATGACACAGAGACGGGAAGTAGACTCAACATTTAAATCTAGATTTTTAAGACACTTGAGGTTAAGAAAAGTACCTGAAAATTGGTGAAGTTCTAAGAAATGTGCAGATTGGTTGGTGGTTTGCTAACCTTAATATGATATGCAGTTTGTGGTTTCTTTCCAAATTTCTCAATTGAAACAAAATTATGTCCAGCAGGGCTCTCCATTGTGGTTTCCCTGCAGCTACTGTCTGATTTTGTACTTCAACAAAGTCGAGGACTTTCTATGGCAGTCCTCAACTTACATAATAATTTGTGACAGTTATAAATCAAGGCAATCACATGACCAGACTCAATGTTATTATTATTTTTTATTTTTGCAGAACTTGTTAAGTGAATGCAATGTTCATTAAGTGAATATGCTAGTTGTTAAACAAATCTACTCCTTTGGTGTTTTTTGCTCAAACAGGCTGAAAAGCCCAGAAATCAGCAAAAAACAACAACAACAACAACAACACACCAACAACCCATAAATCATGAGTTAGTTGCCAAGTGCCCGAAATGTGATCATGTGACTGCAGAAAACTTGTGTCTACAACTGTTCGAACACCAGAACTGGGTCACTAGTAGCTTTTT
Organism: Hydrophis major; assembly: GCA_033807585.1. Taxonomy (NCBI): domain Eukaryota; kingdom Metazoa; phylum Chordata; class Lepidosauria; order Squamata; family Elapidae; genus Hydrophis; species Hydrophis major. The sequence goes on from CM066331.1 coordinate 96,608,464, forward strand.
GGAGGTCTGCCTTAACTTTGAATAGTCTTTAAGTGATCAGTCATTAATTGAGAACTACCTATACAGCTGAGACTATTTTAGGGAGGGAATCTACCCTATGGTGCCTGCTTAGATCCACCATGTCTCCTCTTTCTTATTAAGTTCTAATAAGATCTAAGCACCCCATGGGGCAAATCCAGCCCCCAGGCCTTGAGTTGGACACCCCTTTTTTAGACACCTTTGGGACAGTAAATTGGCAATTTTCAAAAATAATTAGTGAGGGCAGTGAGAACTTAACATTTTTTGCATAGGTTCCATTTGCAGCTGGAGCATGTATGGCCAATTCCCTTGGCTCTTGATTCTTACACTTTCCAGATACTTCTGGTCTGCAATCTCCATGAGCAGCAACTATATGGAGCACAGCTATTCTGTAATCCCCCCTTTCTCCAAAGACAGTCAATGGAGCAAGGGAAGGGAACAGATCAGAATAGTTGAGGGAGACCATGGAGGTCTTCTAGTCCAACCCCTTGCTTAGGGCAGGAAACCCTATAGACCATTTCAGACAAATGTTGCCCCTTCTTAAAAACTTCCAGTGTTGGAGCATTCACAACTTCTGGAGGAAGTCGTTCCACTGATTAATTGTTCCAGCTGTCAGAAATTACTCCTTAGTTCTAGGTTGCTTCTCCCCTTTATTAGTTTCCATCCATTGTTGTTATTGTTTTTATCCTGGCTTCAGGTGCTTGACCCCGTGTTCTTTGTGGCAGCCCCTCAAATATTGGAACACCACTGTCATGTCACCCCTAGTCCTTCTTTTCTCTAGATGAGGGTTATCTTTTGCCACAAATGTTGACTGTAGTAGTTTTGCTTACTCCCCTGATAAACAAAGGATTTGAACTTTTGGACACCATTCAGCAATTATCTCCTCCTTATTAAGGTGAAGTTTTTCATCATAGTCTGATCTGTGTGACTTCTGTGTGTTTTCTGGCTGATCCAACTTAACACTGAATATCATTCAGGTTGCATTGATGCCTGATTTTCCTTTTCCAACTAAAGTAATTTGGTACTTCCACATTAATCAATGCTATTCTGGTTGCATTTTCTCCCATGGCTTCTCAACCATTGACTTTGGAAAATCATAGTGCTTTAGCATTTTGTTTAAGTGTTTTACTTGGATCTGCAATCTTGCATACTATATCGACCCTAAGAAAGGAATCCCAATTTTCACACCGTGAATTGTTAAGTGGGTGAGGGAGACCGTGATACTTTGACAACCTCACAAGCCTTCCTCAAGCCCACCTACGTACAGATTATAAGACCAACCCTAACATCTGGCACTCTTCTTCAAGGAGTTTAATTCTGAACCTTTGCAAAGCATTCTCGCTTTCTTGATCAATGGTTTGTAAGGCGCTACCACATGTGATTCATGGATCAGTTGTCCTGTCTTCCTTTTTGTTATCAAGGCATATGTCCCACCACCTCGAGGTAAGCTTGGTGATAATCCATTTGTGATGCAAATGAGCATCTGTTCATTCATGCAGTACACCCTATTTATCCTCTATACGAATCAACTACAAAAGTATTTTTGGTTTCTATGGCTGCTGCCTGGGGAAGCAAGAGCAAGCAAGTGCCATGACAAAGTTTCTTGTCTCAAATCAACTCAGTTATGGAAGATTATCAACAAGGGCTCTTGGGAAGCATAGAACCATATGTATAAATGTAGATCTCTCTCTCTCTCTCTCTCTCTCTCTCTGGGTGTGTGTGTGCGGGCATGTGTGTGTGCCTTCAAGTCAATTTTTTTTTACTTCTGGCAACTGCCTGGAGTTTTCTCCATACTTTTCTTAGCAAAGTTTTTCAGAAGTGGCCTGCCATTGCCTCCTTTCTAGGCTGAGAGAATGACTGGTCCAAGATTGTCCAAAGATGAGAATAAGACACACTGTTTTCCAATTTTTAGCCTGGTGCCTTTATGCACTGCCAACATTGGTTCTCGCAGAAGACTACAAGAAGACCAAATAAGCAACCTACCCTTCTCCACCTAACCATCATTCTTATGTATAGTTTTCTGAGTGGTGAAAATGATCATAGGGGAGCATTTTGTGGGGGGGGGGGTGTAAAAGTATCCGGGATAAATAATATAAATGTTGGTTGCCCAGGATGACGAATTGTGGGTGAGGGGGGAAGCATGGGAGAAAAATAATCTGTGGAGATCATTGTACAACTTATAAGAGAAGCCTCCTTTCCTTGCTTCCAATATTTGCAACTTTGTCCCATCAAAAGCAACTGGACTCTCTCGTCTTCTCTATGAGGAGGAACATTTTCCTGAAGTTATCTGCTTTGACACTAATATTCCATGTGCAAAATAGGAGAAAACCATTGAACCAATTATCCTATCACACACAATTGGATGATCTGTTTTCTTTTTCTTCAGTTTCCGACTGCAATTCAGTTTTATTATTTTTAATCAACGATCACTAGATTTACCTAAACATAATTGAAAAGAAAAAAAATTGAGCGTTCAATCTTGCATCAACTGTTGACTTGTTTTAATTGCCACCACACAAAATGTAGCTCACAGGTAGCTTCATGCCTGAAAAAAGGAGGTTTGCCTAATAATTATCCATTGTTGTCTGGTACTGACACAACAAAGATTAGATATGCGGTAGCTATTGAAAATGTCCCTACATTACATCCCTACATAGCTTCCTATTGTTCTTTTCTGCTATTAATACCACAAATTGCTTATGTGCTGCTTGTGCAATCCAGCCCAGGTCACTTAAAGTTCAGGTGTTGGACTTTCTTATATCGACTTTGAAAACATTAAATGTTAATTAGTTTTTGTATTTTGTAGCCTTTGTATTTTGATGAGCAGTTTCTGTTGCTGTTCTTTTTTATTTTCCCTGTTTCTAAAACAAGTTTATTCATATTAATTTGTAAGTTCCACATCAGCCACCCGCTCTAGCAGCTGGGTCATTACTCTAATTTAACCATTCCTGCTCCTTAGTGTACGAAGTAATTTTTGATGTAAATTATTTATCCTTAATACTTTCTAATTATCCTATCACACACAATTGGATGATTATGCAGACGAGAGGTATTTTTCCCCTCATTTTTTTTAGGGCATCACTGTGAATAAGATAAGATAAATTCTAGCCAGTAAATATTTCAAAGCAATATGCATTTCAAAGCTTTGTGTCCAGAGGTTTGAGCAGTTTCTAATATGGACTAATGTAAATACTTCCTTGTTAAAATTAGTTTTACTTGCTTAAGCATTCATTAATTAAGCTGATTGTGTAGAATTAACTTTATACATACATACATCCACACAAATATATATACATACATACATACATACATATTGTATGTATTTGTATATATGTAAAGTAAGAATTGCTTCTATCAAGCAATAGGAAAATCAGGAGATCCAGACAGTTTAAATGGATACAAAGATGTATTGCAAGCTTAAGCTCCCCATAAGAATCTGCACTACTAATGGCCAAGGGAAATTAGTGGGAGATAAGAGTCAACGGACTTCAAGGAGGGCTGGACTTAGATCTCTTGTGGATGTGAAGGGACTCATGACTGCTGACACATTTGATCCCTCCCTCAGGCTCGGCCTGGTCATTTCTTACAGCTTCTTCCAATTGGATCTCAATAACTAGATATAAAATACATGTGAAACAAATCAAATATACAGTAAATCATCACTTTATGGGTTGTGTGCTCCTTATAGCTGATGGACATATGCCACATATAATTGCTGGTCTCTTAAGAAAAGGCCTTGGATTTTTTTACCAGAAGAAAAAGTCACTTTACTTTTGAGAAATAATTAATGAGATTTGCAGTCATAGTTGCCCTTCTGTTGACCAAATTGCATGCTAGCAGACAAAGTGATTTTTGTACAGAAATTAATTTTTACAAATTAATTAAGCCTCCCTTGAGCAGTGTGATTAAAACTATAGACGTTGCCGAGGCCTCTTTTGGCAAGAAGCCTGCCAAATTACAAAACGAGGTTGAGCACTTTTGTTGTTTGGGAGAAGAATGAAATAGTTGCCTGGAACATAATTATTTCAGCAAGTCCCTTGATTGCAGATGGCTCTTACAAACATAAAACAATTTTAGAATAGAACAGAACAGAACAGAACAGAACAGAACAGAACAGAACAGAACAGAACAGAACAGAATAGAATAGAATAGAATAGAATAGAATAGAATAGAATAGAATAGAATAGAATAGAATTCTATATTGGTCAAGTTGATTGGACATACAAGAAATTTGTCTTGATGCAAATGCTCTCAGTGTACATAAAAGAAAAGATACATTCATCAAGAGTCAAGAATCATAATATACAACAATAATAATCATAGGGTACAATAAGCAATCAAATCATACTAGGAAACGGTCAATATAAATCGTAAGAATACAAGTGACAACGTTACAGTCATAAAGTCACGTGGGAGGATTGGGTGATAAGGAGTGATGAGAAGATTAACTGTAATAGTAGTGTACACTTTGTAAATAGTTGAACAGTGTTGAGGGAATTATTTGTTTAGCAGAGTGATGGCTTTCAGGAAAAAACTGTTCTTGTGTCTAGTTGTTCTGGTGTGCAGTGCTCTATGGTGTCTTTCTGGGGGAAGGAGTTGAAACAGTTTATGTCTGGGATGTGAGGGGTCTGTAAATATTTTCACAGCCCTCTTTTTGACTCGTGCAGTATACAGGTCCTCAATTGAAGGCAGGTGGGTAGTAATTGTTTTTTCTGCAGTCCTCTAAAGTCTGTGTCTTTCCTGTTGGGTTGCAGAACTAAACCAGACAGTTATACAGGTGCAGATGATAGACTCAATAATTCCTCTGTAGAACTGTATCAGCAGCTCCTTGGGCAGTTTGAGCTTTCTGAGTTGGCGCAGAAAGAACATTCTTTGTTGTGCTTTTTTGATGATGTTTTTGATGTTAGGTGTCCATTTTAGGTCATGTGATATAGTAGAACCTAGAAATTTGAAGGTCTCTACTGTTGATACTGTGTTGTCTAGTATTGTAAGAGGTGGTAGTATGGGAGGGTTTCTTCTAAAATCTACCACCATTTCTACGGTTTTGAGTATGTTCAGTTCCAGATTGTTCCAGTTACACCACGAGGCAAGTTGCATAACTTCCTGTCTGTATGCAGATTCATCATTGTCTCGAATGAGACCAATCACTGTTGTATCATCAGCAAATTTCAGTATTTTAACAGATGGATCATTTGAGATGCAGTCATTGGTATATAGGGAGAAGAGAAGTGGAGAAAGCACATAGCCTTAGGGGGGCCCTGTACAGGAATCGGATGTGATTCCTCCTAGCTTCACCTGCTGCTTCCAGTCTGTTAGGAAGTGTATGATCCACTTACAAGTGTGTTCAGGTACCGCTAGTTGGTTTAATTTATTTAGAAGAGTACCTGGAATGATGGTATTGAATGCTGAACTGAAGTCTACAAAGAGGACCCTTGCGTAGATATTTGGAGATTCAAAGGATTGTAGGATGTAATGTAGAGCCATGTTAACAGCATCATCTGTCCATCTATTTGCTCGGTATGCAAACTACATGGGATCTAACAATGGATCCGTAATGGTTTTCAGGTGGGACAGCACAAGTCTTTCAAAGATTTTCATAACTATAGATGTTGGAGCAACTGGTCTATAGTCATCCAGTTCCTTGATGGAGAGCTTCTTTGGCACTGGGATGATGATAGAACGTTTGAAGCAGGAAGGAACATGGCACATCTCTAGTGATCTATTGAAGATTTGGTTGAAGATGGGGGCCAATTGGTCAGCACAGACTTTTAAGGAAGAAGGAGTTATCTTGTCTGGCCCTGGTGCTTTTCCTGGCTCCTGTCTCTGTAATAGATCTTGCATTTCTTTTTCTGTGATCACCAGAAGTTGTGAGCCCAATGGATTGGGGCAGTTGTAGGAGGCTTGGCTGTTGTTGGTGTGTTTGAGATGTGAGTTGTGAAGATAGGTGGTTGTAGTTTCTTTTCAAACCTGCAGTAAAACACATTCAGTTGTTGATTTCCTTCTGCCTGGGAAGGAGGTTTGCTGAAGCCAGTGATGTTTTTAAGAGTTTTCCACATGTTTTGCTGGTTCATTTGTTGATAATTGATTCTTTAATTTTTCAGAGTAGCTTCTTTTTGCTGCATTACCGAGCTAGGTAACATTATCACTGATGGATAATAAAATGTTTGCAAGAAAACAGACAGAAAACAAGCAAGCTCAACGCGCATTGCAGAGACCTCATAACTGTATAACTATGAAATTGAAAGGGACATATATAAAAGCCATGACCTCAATGGTGGATTAAGGCTCACCAGCACTGACAAATCTTGGTGCCCTCCTCCTTCCATACAAACGAAGCCATATTCTCGATTTTGTGGTGCCCCCTTTGGGCCTAGTGCCTTAAGCATGTGCTTGGTCTGCTTAATGGTTAATACACCACTGCATGGCCTGTAACCCTCTGCTTAATGCAAAATTCCTAATTAAAGCACCCCAGCAAACAAAATGCCCCCAGACTACTTGAAGATAATCGGTGAAAGGACATCCATTACTTTTGTAAATTTGAACTACTATTTGTTAGTTTGTACACTGAGAGTTTATGCATTCGGGACAAATTCCTTGTGTGTCCCAACACACTTGGCCAAGAAAGAATATTTTATATTCTAAAAGCCTAATATTGTGGAGCACCAGACTACTCTTAGCACCTGTGAGCAGTGGCAAGTATAATTCTGGTATTCAGAATCTATCAGATGTTCCTGATTTCTGAAACCCTTTCTTTCTTTCTCAACCCTTACTTCTCCTGAAGCTGCCACAAAGGGAGTTAACCTTACGTAGCTTAAGGAGTTATTCACTTGGGATACAGGGAGTGATGAATGTGGAAACTATTACCAGCAAAAGCATCAGGGTCGGTGAAGCTGTTTAAAAATGCATTCTGTTATGTATGTAAATAGTTGAATAAAGGCAAGCTTGGGGTAAAGTGCAGGGTTCTGGCCCTGCACTTCTGATTGGGTGTTAAGCGGCTAGATCGGATTGGTCGAGTTCTGAGAATCTGATTGGCCCTCAATGAAGGACTTTTATTGGTACTGGAGCTAGCGTTTCACAAGCTCCTATTGGTTATTTCACATTAGCATTGCCTATATAAAGCAGAGTTGTTGTTATACAAGTTAGAAGTCACTATGCAATAAAGAGTTGAAAGTTCACCAACTAAGACTGTCTCCATTCATTCTACCCATGCCTGATTCTATGACACTGGTGATGAAGATGGGATTTGGAGACATCTGATCTTAAGGAACTTGGAAAAAAAAAAAACCAGAGCACGTGTAAAAAACGGCGCCACCAATGGAAGCCATGTCCGATGGCATCGTACCACCCGCTCTGTACGATCCATCCCAAGAGGATTGGGAATCCTACATGGATCGCTTTCAGATGTTCCTCGAAACGAACAACCTGAAGGACGCCACACCAGCCAAGAAGCGGGCGCTGTTCCTGACGTACTGCGGCCCGGCTGTCTTTAAAATGGCTAAAGCCCTCGCGAAGCCTCAAGAAGTGAAAGCAATAAGCTGGGACGACCTCGAACCTCTCCTGAGAGACCATTACACGCCAACCGTACCCACACTCGTGAGACGCCACGAGTTCTATCAACGAAGCCAACGAAAAGGAGAGAGTGTGGCTGACTTCGTGGCAGACCTCCGGCACTTGGGAGGCCTCTGCGGGTTCGCAGACTTAGATGAAGCATTGAGAGACCGCCTAATTCTGGGATTAGATGCACTAAACGTGCAGAGCAAGCTGATGGCGAAGGGCGACATCAGCCTTGTTGACGCCATCGCTGAAGCCACCGCCGCTGAGGCAACAAAAAAGTCAGGGCGAAGCTACGGCGAAGCCGAAACCCCACAAACCCACCGACAGGCGACATCTCACCCAGCTCAGAAGGGCAGTTGGCAACAACGCACTATGAGGACCTCTCTTCATCATCAGACAGCGACGAAGAAGGGGTCCATCAACTGCGTTCCGACCAGGACCCTCGTCCTAAAACCTCACGCCCTTGCACTGGCTGCGGGGCAAACCATCCCAGGGCAGACTGCAAATTCCGCGACGCACTCTGCCACGAGTGCGGAAAACGAGGCCACATCGGTCGAGTCTGTCGCAGTTTACCGGGACCAAGCCCGGTCTCAAAGGGAACCAACTTTCGCCAATCGGCAGGAAACCGTCCTGTAAGGCGAGACCCAGCAAACCACTCCTACAGATATCGAGCGTTGCAGAAAGAAGAGGCTCACCATACTATCACTATAGGTCAGGCCTCAGCCCTGGACGCTAAGAAGATTCGAGTTACAGTAGCCATAGAGAACCAACCCTGCCACATGGAGGTCGATTCGGGATCGTCCCTCTAGATGGTGTCGTGGAAGACATTAAAGCAGCTCATTCCTACCATCCATCGCCAAGACCTTCGAATGCAGCGCCTTATCCTTAAAGATTACCAAGGGAATCAGATCTCTGTGGTCGGGTCTTGTCGAGTCCGCATCTCATTTAAAAAGCATACGGCATACTTACCTCTAACGATCATCAATAGGGACAGGCCTAGTTTGTTGGGCCTCCAATGGTTTGCGCCACTCGGCATTGAACTAGCCGGCGTGAACCAAGTCGGTGATTGCGAGTGGGAGGAGGATCTTATGTCTGAATTCAGCGATGTCTTCACAGATCGTCTGGGCGAGTATAAGGGGACCCCAATCTTGTTCAGCCTCGACCCTAAGGTCGCCCCGATCCGTTTAAAGCCCCGTCGAGTTCCGTTCGCCCTTAAGGCCAAGATAGATGAACAACTTGACAAACTAATTAAACAAGGGGTACTGCAACCCATTGATCATTCCCCATGGGAAACTCCTATTGTAACTCCCATTAAACCAGATGGGTCAATCCGAATCTGTGGGGACTACCGGGCCACTCTAAACCCTGCCCTCCAGCAGAACGCGTATCCAGTGCCAGTGGTGCAGCACCTCCTTCATTCCCTGGGAGGTGGAAAGGTTTTCGCTAAGTTAGATTTAGCTCAAGCCTATCAACAATTGCCTGTGGACGATAAAACAGCCCAAGCCCAAACGATAGTAACGCACAGAGGTGCTTTTAAATGTACCCGATTGCAGTTCGGGGTGAGTGTGGCCCCGGGAATATTCCAAAGTTTAATGGAACGATTGTTACAAGGAATCAAGGGCGTGGTTCTGTATTTTGATGACGTATTGATTGCAGCTCCCAGTAAAAAAATTCTGCAGAATCGTTTAAAATGTGTTCTTAAAAAATTCCAAGAAGCGGGATTGAAAGTAAAAAGGGATAAATGTCATCTGTATACCGACAGTGTTGAATTTCTAGGTTATCGCATTGATAGTCAGGGTATTCACCCAACTGAGAGTAAATTAAGGGCAATTAGAAATGCTCCCAGACCTCATAACAAAACTGATCTTCAAGCATTTTTAGGCCTTATCAATTTCTATAATGTGTTTTTACCGCATAAGGCGACTGTGGCTGAACCATTACACCGGTTATTAGTTAAGAAAGCATTATGGGTTTGGGGTTACCGAGAAGAAAAAGCATTTCGAAATGTAAAAGATTTACTTACATCTGATTCTGTACTTATGCAATATAATGAAACATTACCCTTGGTTATAACTTGTGATGCCTCACCGTTTGGGGTGGGCGCTATTTTGAGCCATGTGCTACCTAATGGAAATGAGGCTCCCGTTGCATACTTTTCGAAGACTCTATCCCAGGCAGAACGTAACTATGGACAAATAGACAAGGAGGCTCTTGCAATTGTGTCAGCCGTAAAAAAATTCCATGAGTATGTATATGGAAGGACATTTACAATTGTAACCGACCACAAACCTTTATTGGGGATAATCGTTGGGGACAAACCAACTCCCTATATATTGTCCCCAAGAATGACTCGATGGTCAGAGTTTCTAGCTGCTTATAATTATCGATTGTTACATCGACCGGGGAAAGCCATTCCCCATGCCGACGCACTCAGCAGAGCACCGCTACCAGAGACTCTCGACGATCCGGCACCAACAGTATCGGCGTTACAAATCGAAACGCTCAACTCGCCTCCTATGACCGCTCGAGATATCGCGAGGGAGACCAGACGAGACCACACCCTAGCTCGAGTCCTAGGCTGGGTAGAGCGTGGATGGCCATTGGACCAGATCCCAGATGACTTCGCGCCATTTAAAACAAGACAGACTGAACTTTTTTCTCAAAAAGGCTGCGTTATCTGGGACGATAGAGTCGTCGTCCCAGAACGACTCCAAAAGATGCTGTTACAAATCTTGCACGATGGACATCCCGGGATCGTGCGAATGAAGGCACTCGCACGGAGCTACGCTTGGTGGCCAGGCATGGACCGACACATCGAGCAATGGGTCAAGGCCTGCACCAAGTGCCAACAAACCAGCAACGCACCACCAAAAGCTGCACCGACCGAATGGGAGACGCCACGTGGACCCTGGTCCAGAATCCACCTGGATTTCGCAAGGCCGATCAAAGGACAGACATTGCTGTTGACTGTCGATGCATACTCTAATTGGTTAGAAATTCATCGAATGGCCAATGCAACCTCCGAGGCAGTCATTAAAGTCCTCAATAGACTCTTTGCAACTCATGGATTGCCGGACGTCCTGGTGTCCGATAACGGACCACAGTTTACAGCACTAATGTTTGAATAGTACCTTGCTGACAGCAGCATCCACCATGCGCTCACCTCGCCGGTGCATCCTGCTACCAACGGCCGAGTGGAACGCATGGTACAATTTGTAAAAAAGACTTTACAAAAGCTGGACTATGATAATCTTGACGAAAAAATAAACCGCATTCTACTTCTACAACACATCACTCCGCACAGCGAAACCGGCAGAACTCCCGCTGAACTTCTCATGGGGCGAAAACTCCGTTCCCGCCTTGACCGACTGCACCCTGCTTACGAGCCATTAAAACCTCCAGGATCCAGCGGACGCTACCGTGCCTTCAAGGTAGGCGACCCCGTTTATGCAAGAAATTTATCAGGCGACCCAGTTTGGATTGAAGCAACGGTAATACGCGAGACTGGGCCCAGATCCTATATTGTAAAATGTATTGATGAGAGACTATGGAAAAGCCATGTTGACCAATTACGGTCACGACTTATAACTGCTAGCCAACAACTTCCCAACGACCAAACTGAGGGGGGGGAAGGAAGAGAAGATGACGATATGCCAGGAAACCTGTTCCAGGAAAGCGATGAATCAAGTGAAACCCAGGAAATGGAGCAGGAAGAAGAATCGTACGCTCCAAGGGAAATCACACCAGAATGAGAAGCTGAGCCACTACAAAACAACACCCTACCTCAACGGGACTGCACGCAGCCAGTCCAAAGAAAATCTGACAGACCCAAGAGACAACCGTCCTATTTAAAGGACTACATAGTCACAAACTAATTGTGAAGCCAGGGGGAAGGGGTGTTATGTATGTAAATAGTTGAATAAAGGCAAGCTTGGGGTAAAGTGCAGGGTTCTGGCCCTGCACTTCTGATTGGGTGTTAAGCAGCTAGATCGGATTGGTCGGGTTCTGAGAATCTGATTGGCCCTTAACGAAGGACTTTTATTGGTACTGGAGCTAGCGTTTCACAAGCTCCTATTAGTTATTTCACATTAGCATTGCCTATATAAAGCAGAGTTGTTGTTATACAAGTTAGAAGTCACTATGCAATAAAGAGTTGAAAGTTCACCAACTAAGACTGTCTCCATTCATTCTACCCATGCCTGAATCTATGACACATTCTCCCATGTAAATCTCTACTTCATCAATCCTTATGACGGGTCAAACATCGCTGTTGTTTCCTGAACAAATTGTACAACATGCCTCCTTTTTTTTCCAGCAAATCTGTGCAGAAGAGCAGAACTGCCCTCAGCTCTGCTTCCCACTTTTGTCTCAGAGCTGGTTTTATGGCAACAGCTGCAACTGTGTCAGGTTTGACAGCAAGAGGATGACGGATGTATAGGAAGAAAGGTGGAGCCAGCCGGGAACAAGCAGAACATATTATAAATGCAGAGCGAGGTGGGCACCCCGGGGAAGAGCACAAAATTATGCCTACCAGATTCAGTGCTTATAGGGCAGGTAGCTTCCATTTTGAATATAGCTAAGCATGTATAGTATAAATATTAACTTTTCCTGGAGAGAATAGAAGTAAGGCACCTTTTCCAGCAATTGACCTTTGAAACAGCCATACGTCTGGGCTTCACAACACTGGGTTCCTAGATTTCTTTTTAAAAATTGCTTATTTACTTTCTTCTCTTTCTTTCTTTCTTTCTTTCTTTCTTTCTTTCTTTCTTTCTTTCTTTCTTTCTTTCTTTCTTTCTTTCTTTCTTTCTTTCTTCTCTCTTTTTTATCTCCCTCTCTCTTTTTCTCTCACTCTCTGCCTATGGGTAAGGGCTGCCTTATTAGGATATATAGGTATGCAGGTTTTGGCGTGTTCAGGTCTTTTCCCATGTAAGATTGAGAGCATCTTGGCAATGTTTCGACGAGGTCCCACTCGCCATCTTCAGGCTGGTGGTTTCGGCTTCGTGTTTGTGCGAGCAAAGCGTGATTGGACCTGCTGTCTCTCTATAAATACTGCTGGGGAGGTTGGCTGTGTTGTCATTTCTTGATTGGTTGATGAAGTTGATTGTCATGTATGCAAATGGACTACTCGAAATCCCCGTGCCTTGATTGGCTAAGGCGCGGGGATTTCTGATTGGCCAGGCGAGCCGCGCCTGATTGGCCCGATTGGAGTCTCCCGCGATTGGTTAAAGCCAAGAGCGGGAGACTTGAATCGCTGCCATTGGCCGCGGCCGCCGAAGCAAAAGATATAAAAGCCGCAAGCTTTTTGTCTTTTGCGGTTCGGTTCCACCAGTGTTAATAAAGAGCTTGAATTGAAAGTCACTGACTACGAGTCTTAATTGCGGATACGACACTGGCGACGAGGATGGGATATCGCCATTGAACCGAACCCCGTATCCGTTTAAGAACCAGCGACAGCGAAGATGGCGAAAATAGCACCGCCCGCTCCCTTCAACCCCGCCGCCGAGGACTGGGAATCGTACTCGGATCGATTCCGGATGTATCTGGAATGCGCCGGCATGAAGGACGCCCCGGGCCCGCTAAAACGCGCCGTCTTTCTCACACACTGCGGACCAGAGGTCTTCCAGATGGCCAAGGCATTGGCCAAACCAGCAGACGCAACCGCCATAGACTGGGACGTCCTCGAGCCCATACTGAGACGCCATTACGCCCCCGAGGTCCCCATCCTGATACGGCGAAACGAGTTTTACCGCAGAAACCAGAAACCGAACGAGAAATTAAGCGACTTTGTCGCTGAATTACGGCGCCTGGGAGGACTCTGTGAGTTTGAAGGGCTTAATAGTCTCATCAGAGACCGCTTCGTGCTCGGGCTATGGGATCCGACACTCCAGAGCCGACTCATGGCAAAAGGCGACATCAGCCTAGCCAATGCCCTCACTGCGGCCGCAGCAGCAGAAGCCACCCGCACGTCAGCAGACACCATGCGAAGATCTGACGCGAAGGGCGGGAACAACAACCCCGCGAGGCCGGCCGACACCAGAAGCGAAGCAACCGCACACTACGGCGAATACCAATCAACCTCCAGCGCGTCAGATGACGAGGAGGACATACACCGTGTACAAATGGGACGAGGCGAACAGCGAAGTCAAAGAGGTCGCAGGTCGAGGACCAACTGCGCCGGTTGCGGCGGCGACCACCCCAGGTCAGAATGCCGATTCTTCGACGCTATCTGCAGGCATTGTGACCGACGAGGCCACATCGCCCGAGTTTGCCGCCAGAAAAAACCCCGCAGCCCGCCCAAACGGGAACAACTTGACAGGAAGAGAGAAAACTCCCCGCCCAGAGCCAGAGAGCGCCAGCCAACGGGTCGATGGGACCAGAGACAACGATCGCAAAGAAGCAGTGACAGCCGGCGTAAAGAGGAAACCCACCAGACGGTGACCATTGGCCACGCCATTTCCGACGGAGCTAGAAAGGTTCACGTAGAAGTTCACATAGAGGGTCGACCATGTAAGATGGAAGTGGACTCCGGTTCCTACCTTTCTATGATTGCTTGGCGCGAAATCAAGCAACTAGTGCCTACACTACAAAGAAGAAACGTACCTGCCCAAAAAATCATCATAAAAGACTATCAAGGTAATCGCGTTCCGGTAGTGGGCACCAAGAACTTTAACATAACCTACAAAGGCCACACAGAACAACTTCCACTCACAATAGTCGACCGCGACCGCCCTAGCCTGCTGGGGTTACAATGGTTTGCTCCGCTTAACATCGCGCTGACAGGTGTCAACCACGTATCCATTGAAGCTTGGGAACAGCGGCTAACCGAAGAATTCCAGGAGGTCTTCAATGGAGAATTGGGCAAGTACCAGGGGCCCCTTATTTCATTTGATTTAGACCCAAGGGTTCCCCCGAAGCGGCTTAAGCCTAGAAGGGTACCCTTTGCATTAAAGCCCAAAATCGACGAGCAGCTAGACAAGCTCGTCAGACAAGGGGTGTTACAACCGACAGATCACGCCAGATGGGAAACCCCTATAGTGACCCCAATAAAACCAGACGGGTCCGTGAGAATCTGCGGGGACTATAAGGCCACCCTAAATGGCGCGTTGCAGCAAAGCGCCTACCCAGTCCCGGTAGTGCAACATTTACTGCACTCACTGGGAGGGGGCAAAGTTTTTGCTAAGCTCGACCTCGCACAAGCCTATCAACAACTACCTGTGGACGAGGAAACGGCAGAGGCCCAAACAATAGTGACCCACCGGGGGGCTTTTAAATGTAACAGACTTCAATTTGGGGTCAGCGTGGCACCAGGCATCTTCCAGAGCCTGATGGAACGCTTGCTGCAAGGCATCAAGGGGGTGGTGCCCTACTTCGATGACGTATTAGTGGCGGCGCCAAATGAAGCTGAACTAGAAAACCGTTTAAGACAAGTCTTAACGAAATTTAAAGAAACAGGACTTAAAGTCAAACGCGAAAAATGCCAACTTTGTACAAAACAAGTAGAGTTTCTGGGCTACCTCCTAGACCAGCAGGGCATCCACCCCACAACGAAAAAAGTAAAGGCCATCAAAGAAGCCCCCACCCCAAAGTCCAAATTAGAGCTGCAAGCGTTCTTAGGTTTACTAAACTTCTATAATGTCTTCCTACCTCAAAAGGCTACGGCAGCGGAACCTTTACATAGACTCCTGGACAAGAAGGCAGCCTGGACTTGGGGGAGACGGGAACAAACAGCTTTTCAAAAGACCAAAGACCTCCTCACCTCTGATGCCGTCCTAATGCAATTCTGCGAAACCCTGCCTGTAGCTGTCACTTGCGACGCATCACCCTTCGGCGTCGGCGCTGTCCTCAGCCATACCCTCCCAGACCAGAGAGAAGCACCTATCGCATTTTTCTCGAGAACTCTGACTAAACCAGAGCGGAACTATAGCCAGCTGGACAAAGAAGCTTTGGCTATAGTGGCCGCCGTTAAGCGTTTCCACGAGTACCTTTATGGCCGCCCATTCAAAATAGTGACTGACCATAAACCGTTGCTGGGCATTCTCGCGGGAAACCGTCCCACACCAAACATCTTGTCACCCCGGATGACAAGATGGTCTGAATTCCTGGCAGCCTACAACTATGAACTGCTACACAAGCCAGGTAAGAAGATATCGCACGCGGACGCTTTAAGCCGTTCCCCCTTACCTGACCCTGACCCTGACCCTGCACCAACAACAAATACCCTGTCCATCG
This sequence comes from Hydrophis major, assembly GCA_033807585.1. Classification (NCBI taxonomy): domain Eukaryota; kingdom Metazoa; phylum Chordata; class Lepidosauria; order Squamata; family Elapidae; genus Hydrophis; species Hydrophis major. Next base: position 96,624,265 of record CM066331.1, read on the forward strand.
AGTGTTTACCCATTACCGCATCAGACATAGCGAGGGAAACGGTTAAGGACAAACACTTAGCGCCAATCTTACATTGGCTACAAAAAGGCTGGCCGGAAAAAGACGATAACGAGACTTTTAAACCTTTCCGCCAGCGCCAGACGGAACTTTCACTACTGAGAGGATGTATCCTTTGGGGAGACAGGGTGGTAATTCCGACTAAATTACAGAACAGGGTCCTAGAGATGTTGCACGAGGGTCATCCTGGCATCGTCAGGACCAAAGCCCTGGCCAGGAGTTACGCTTGGTGGCCTGGCATGGACAAACAAATTGAAACATGGGTCGCCAAATGCCACCGGTGCCAGGAGACCAGATCCAGCCCACCCACGGCACCTATCCGGGACTGGGAGACACCTCGGGGACCCTGGTCCAGAATACATTTAGACTTTGCCGGCCCCACAAATGGCCACACCTTTTTAATCACAGTTGACGCATACTCAAACTGGCTAGAGGTGGCCGACATGAAATCCACCACCACAGAGGCCGTCATTAAAGAACTGTGTAAGCTGTTTGCCACCCACGGCCTCCCAGACGTCGTTGTCTCGGACAACGGGCCACAGTTTACATCCATCGATTTTGAACGGTTCCTGGCAGAAAAAGGCATCCGCCACGCGTTAACGGCACCGGCGCATCCGGCGGCGAACGGTAGGGCGGAGCGGATGGTCCAGTTTACAAAAAAGACCCTCCGGAAAATGGACCACGGGGAGATCAACGACAAGATCAACAGGCTGCTCTTCATACAGCACATCACGCCAAACACAACCACCAACAAGAGCCCTGCAGAGCTCCTGATGGGCAGGAAGCTGCGATCCCCACTCGACCGCCTACACCCAACCTACAACCCGGAGCAGCCCCCAGACTCCAGCTCCAGGTATCGGACATTTGAACCAGGCGACCTAGTATACGCCAAAAACATGACGGGGGACCCCCTATGGATCCCAGCCGTCATAACTCAGATCACTGGTCCAAAGTCGTACCGGCTCCAAACCACCGACGGGCGAGCCTGGAAACGACATATCGACCAGCTCCGGTCACGAACATTGACTAACCTCAACCCCCAAGACACGAACCAAGGGGGGAGGGAACACCCGGTTAAACAACCGCAAGAACAAATAAAAATTAAAAACTCACCAGAACGCAGACTTCGCGAGTCACAGCCGGAGAAGAACCGTCTGGCCAGCTCTACCGACCCGGAGAAGCCAAGCGGGAGCGGCGGAATCCGCGACTCAACCGACCCGGTAGGCCCAGGCGGGAGCCGCGGCGAAGGAACCGGCCCGATCATCCAGCCGGTTCGCTCAGAGGCAGGAGCAGCCAAAAAGATGACCGCCCCTACCGAGATACAACAAGAAAATGAATTGCGCAGGTCATCTAGGACTCGACGGAGCCCCGCCTACCTGCGTGACTACACCACGTGAGAAGACCATACCAAGAGGGGAGGGGTGTCATGTATGCAAATGGACTACTCGAAATCCCCGTGCCTTGATTGGCTAAGGCGCGGGGATTTCTGATTGGCCAGGCGAGCCGCGCCTGATTGGCCCGATTGGAGTCTCCCGCGATTGGTTAAAGCCAAGAGCGGGAGACTTGAATCGCTGCCATTGGCCGCGGCCGCCGAAGCAAAAGATATAAAAGCCGCAAGCTTTTTGTCTTTTGCGGTTCGGTTCCACCAGTGTTAATAAAGAGCTTGAATTGAAAGTCACTGACTACGAGTCTTAATTGCGGATACGACATTGATGTTTACAGATTGGCTGGCTTTTTCGTAAGAACATGTGTGGCCGAGGTATTGGCTGTGTGTCTATCAGCCTCCTGTGTTGTAACAACCTGGGTAATGGGCTGTGTGATGACCTTCTGAGTGCTATCAGCCACACATGTTCTTACGAAAAAGCCAGCCAATCTGCAAACATCAACTCCATCAATCAATCAAGAAATGACAACACAGCCAACCTCCCCACCAGTATATATAGGGAGATGGCAGCTCCAATCACACTTTGCTTGCACAAGCATGAAACCGAAAGCACCAGCCTGAAGATGGAGAGTAGGACCTCGTCGAAGGGTTTTCTCCCGCGTAAGATTGGAAGTATCTAGGTTTTGATGAAGTCTCATT